>OX421973.1:63076736-64384236 GCA_949128135.1 Parasteatoda lunata | reverse complement strand
ATAAAAAAATAATCAATATAATTTACATTTTTAACAAATAATTAAAATGAACGGTTTAATTTGACACACAGTATAAAAAAAATTCTTGTAAGAAACTTAATTTTTATTAAAAAAAAACTGCATAAAACATTCTTGTAAAAATATTTATTCCATGATGTTGAAATATGAGTAATTTTCAAATCCATATATTGTCCAAGAAAAATATGTTTAAAATAGGTTTCAAATTTTACAAACCTAACAAATATTAGTCATGAAATTATAATTTATTTCCCAAAATATGCAGTGATATGTCTTATTTATTTAAAAGTAATATTTTTAAATGATTAGACTTGTTTTAAATAATGTAGCTCGATTGGAAGTTGATTACAAAAAATTAAAAATTAATTAATGGAAGAAAAATTTGTAAAAACAAAATATTTATGGAGATGAGTAAATGCTATCTGGAAAAAAAAATTCTTCAATTGAACATAATTTACAAAATTCATGGTGTAGTTAACATCATCAATATTCAAAAGTTAATAAGGGCTGGACATCTTGGAATTAATGACACTTGGGCTACCCAAAAAGTTTTTATAAGTACAAACTAATTATTGCAGAATTACTTAAACAACTGCTGAATCCTGCTATAATTTATATTTTGAAAAAAAAAAACCAAAGTTTTTGTTGTTACTTATCCCACTGGTAAGGACCATCTAGCTTGTTATGAGAAATCATAGTAACGAATTTTTAAGGCAGAGGGTACGTTTCTTGTTTTTTAAGTGGCGCCATCTATGATCAAGAATATGACTTCTGGCACAAACACGTCACAGCCCGTTTTACAGGAAGAACCCATTCATAGATCCATTCATTCACTCACGGATCGTAATTTTGATCTGAAGCAGAGAAGCATCAATCTCCAATTCAGTACCTCAAAGGTATTGATTTGTTATGCGAAATTGGAGCACTTTGTGACCCCTACCGATTTGCACCAGTCACCATTTAATTCACATCAATTATTCAGTTAATGAGATTCGAGCCCTCAAACATGAACCCAACGTCCTACCAACTAGGCTATCAGCACATAAAACTTCATGGTATATCTGAACGCGCTTTTTTCTTTGCTTTAAATTAATAATGTTGGACAAACAGAATTTGCCATGAAGCATTTCTCCCCCAGCATAGCGTCCTCTTTACTTCTCATAATACCTATTTCAATAAAGGTATAAGCCACAAATGCTGCAAGTATGATCTAGCCAATAAGCATGGTGTTTTTTAAACTTATACAAAATAAACACTCATAAGCTTTGATTAGTAGTCCAGACCTGGATAGTGTTCACTTGCAGAATGCTATTATATTGATCAGAGAATTGTAAGACTTTAACAAAAACTGAAGAATCGAGTAATTTTCTTCTTACTCTCGTTTCCAATCATTCTAACTGTTATTTGATGTTTATCGCGAAAACAGCTTTTTTTCTTAAATGAATAAAAGAGTAAATGATGTCTTCTTACATTTTAAATGAGTCTTGTGCAAATCACACCAAATAAATAATATGCTGTTGAATGTATGATATGAATGCGTGATTACCTCTTACCCCTTCCTATTTCCTTATTATTTAGTCATTGTATCTTGTGTTGAGAGGGTTCATCAAGTGTTTAAAAATGCTTTTTAAAGACTTCATTAAATTAATTTAATAACGCCTTTTATATTGTGAAATTACTGTTCGCTATTTATGGTTTTCATAAAAATATCTCAAATTCTACGTCCAAATCTAAGTTTTGCATAAAATAATAAAACAAAAATTCGTAAACACATTAACTTCCAATAATGAAACATTTAAAAAAAAATTTAAAATTACAAAAATAAAAATTTAATGACTAAAAATTACCATACGAGATTAACTTACATGTTGCATGTCCAATAAAACAATTCTAATTTAGAATATTCATCGTATATACCGCTCTGATGGCTTAGCTGTTTTGAACACAAGGAAAGTTTTCTGTCCGATCTGAACACACACACTTTTATCAAGACATATTGTGTTTAACTTTCATCAAACACAAATCACTAAAATTAAAGTTTCATAGTTATAACTATTATTACTTTCAATCACATATCCCTAAGCTTCAATATAACTCAAGATTATTTAACGAATACTGAATTATCTAGAATTTCAAAACAAACTGTTCTTCCTTCATCCGCGACGGTTGCTTGAACATAGGCAGACTTGTATGCTCGTTACAGAGCCGTGGTAGCCCTGTTGTTAGAGGATCGGACTCCTGTCCGGAAGGGCTTGGGTTCAATCCTCGACACCGCTAAAACCCACTAAATACATGTGATATACGCGCTCGTGAAGTCTGTGAAAACAAAAGTCTGTGGTCGCTCATTAAGCGGTATCATAGGTACAGGAATCTAGAGAAAATTTCCTTCCCCTGCAAATCTATGTCTAAATTGAGGAAGTGCCCTTACGAATGAGATCCGCTCTGCAGAGGATCAAAATTTTGATTGCATGTCTTCGGATCATCTCCAGGGACGTTTTCCAGGACGTCGCCTGTAGCCCATTGGGCAGCTCTACTGCGACGTAAATAAAGTGCCTACTGTTAATAATATTTCTCAATGTTAATGATAATTATCTCTAAAATCCAACAGATGCTTACCTACGCAGCGTTTGGTGCTACAGCGGCGCCGCTCAGCCAGATATACCCCGATTAGTAAGAGTATTACTCGTTTTTACTCTCTATGTTTCGTATTAATTTGAAATCTCATTAATTAAGAAAATAACCAGGGAAATTCGAAGCGAGAAAGCACTAATATCGAAGACTCAAATCATCCACGGGTTAACTATTGTTTATTCACTCACATATGTGAGCTTTTGTGCCAAATACAAAGAACCACTTATAAGTTTGTATGAAATAGAGGAACAGATGAATAGAGGATGGATTTGAGAAGGACAACTCAAAGATACCTTCAAGATTACAGCGGAATTCGGGGCCATTTTAATCTCAAGTCTCAACCACGACCATTTCAGGATCGTATTGGATTAGTTGAAGGTGCGATGAGTCAAGTGTAGTTAGTTTGAAGATAATTAAAACGACAGCTAAATAAAAGTGACCGAAGTGTATTGTCCTTCCACGAAGCGCTCTGTAACGAGAAGGTAGTGGGTTAGAAGCCCGCCACAACCCTAAAAGCATCTTTGCACTTTTTTTTTTTTTTTAAATTTGTGCCGTCTGTTCTGCCACACGACGATGGCATACTAACCGTAGTTGAGAAACGGTGAAATGTTTCGAGAAATATACGTCGGATCGAAAAAGTGAAAATAGTAGCATTCAATATTTTTTCAAAGCGATTTAATGATACCAAATTTGAACTTTCACCTCCACCTCCTAGCGGTACATTAGAAGGAAACTTTTAAATCTTAAAAATAAACCCTTATTTTTTATTGTAGAAACGGAGTCTTCTGAAAAAAGTGACCCCATTTGAGTTGTAGGTTTATTTTTTGCTTTACAGATAACGCGAGAAAATTATAATAGGGTTGCAAACAATTTAAAATTGTGTTATCTCGAATACCAAAAGATTGTGGGGGGAGGGGGAATAAGTAAATAAAACTAAAAATGTTTCGGTATTTCTTTTTTCGAAAAAAAAAATTCGATAAAACTTTTTTTTTTAACGCATCAATTTGTATTTTCTAAATCTGATTGGCCTAGATTCACCATTTTAAGCAGTTTGTTCCTTATTTAATTTTTCTCGATTACAGTGATATCTTTGAAGCAAAATGACTATGCCCACAACCCAAATAAGATTACTTTTTTTGGAGAATTCAAATCTGCAATAAAAAATAGGGATTTTCATTTAAGATGTCAGAGTCTCCCCCCCCCCATTCCGCCCCTAGCAGATGGGTGTGAAAAATCAAGTTTGGTATCATTAAGTAGCTTTTAAAAAATATTGAATGCCATGATGTTTTTCGACTAAAAACATCAAAACCTGTTTGATTGTCAAAAGAGACAAAATGAAGTTAAAATGGGATTATTTGAAATACGTCCAAGCTTAATCTAGCACTCAAATTGATTTTGATATTTTTCATTCCCTTTCCTTACTAGCAAATTTTCAAGTAATAATTTGTGAACCTTAATGGGCATAAATTTATTTTTTGAATGGATTTAAACAACTTATATTAAGATCATTGATTGTTAATACTCATGATTATTAAATACTAATATAATTTTATTTAATATCATAATAAATCAAATATCATTAATCTTCCTAGCACCGACCATATTGCAGACGTAAAATATCCCAAGTGTACGGTGAATCAGGATTTAAAATGCCCCTGCCGCCTGTCTAACCATAAGAGATTTTCGTAGTTTTTCTCTCCATGTAACGCTAATACCGGTTTGTGCCATCAAAAAAATCTTCAAAGATCCTAATCTTAATCCAGTAACCATATCTTCCGCATTAGATTTAAAATGGCTACAGAATTGAATATTGTGATCAGCCGCGATGGCACAGGGGATAGAGTATTCGCCTTCCAATGAGGTAAACCGGGTTCGAATCCCAGCGATGGCTGGTCGATAAAAATTCCGCATCCGGCTTGCACCGACCACAGTGCAGGCGTGAATTATCCTCAGTCGTAGACGGATCATGGGTTAGAGTCCCCTTGCCGCCAGGCTAACCTTGGGCGGTTTTCGTGCTCTTTCTCTCCGTATAACGCAAATGCGGGTTAGTTCCACCAAAAAGGCCTCCATGAAGGCAAATTTCCCCCAGGAGTTATTTTGTCTTCTGGATTGAGTTCAAAATTGAAACGCAACATAGTTGAGCTTTAGTAGTCGTAAATCAAAAAATTGGGTCGGCTGTTCAACAACGGTTGTAAAGAAAATTATAAAATATAAATGAACATTGAAAACCGTAAATCCGAAACAAGCTTAACTTTTCACACAACACCGGTGATAAATTAAAACAAATATCTCGTAAAATAAAATGTTAAATTGGAACTTCTTTTTTAAGAGCTAACTAGCAGCAGCTAAGGAAACACAATCTAAAATTCTTTGTTTTAATGATGATGAATGTTTTGTAGTTTAGTTTATAAACCTTTTTTTAAAAGGCAGATTGTTCTAGAATCTGCAGTGGGAGGGATGTCGTTAATGGCAAAAGATGATCGAGATCTTCATGACATGGGGAAAGTACTAACTGACGGTTGAGTGACGGTTCCTTCGGTGGGGCGGTGCACTTTTTAATGGGCTCCCAAATGTGGGGATGGATTTTTGGATGATGTTCCTTGTTTTACCGATCTTGCAGCTGTGTCAGAGTCAGATGTGGAGTAAAAGGTCACGTCACCCCCTCTAAGGAAAAAATGACATGTGTTTCAGCTGGTACCTCCCCATAATCGGCGACTTCTCGCTTCGTTATTAGGGTGAAAATTGCAGATACGTTTTTTTTTCTTCTTAATATTCTATATCCTCCCACTGTTAATAGCAAAAGCATGGCAGGCGAAAATGTAATAAAGCTTATGTGTTATGTATTGTCGTGGTAAAATGCTTATGAAAACTTTACACAAAAAGTCTGTCCAATGTCACTAGTCAATATAGAACTTTTTAAACGTATTTCGTGTTCAAAGAATGTCCAGTATTTATACCCAAGCCGATAATATGTAGTGGTTATTATTAGTTTAATTTTTCAAACGTAGTTACAAAGATTGAAGAACGAATGACTCAAACCATCCTCACATTCGTTTTAATAAACCAACTCGTATAGTGCTTCTCCTTACCACAGTATTATCGTAAGGGTCGAAAAGTCATAGAATTAAAATTTAAAGATCATACAGCATTATATACACCCCCTCTAAGTATACACCTTCTCTAGTAAATACATGGTAAATACAGGGCCATGACCTTGAGGCACCCTAATTAGCTTTCACCAGTTCATTTTGCTT
Organism: Parasteatoda lunata; assembly: GCA_949128135.1. Classification (NCBI taxonomy): domain Eukaryota; kingdom Metazoa; phylum Arthropoda; class Arachnida; order Araneae; family Theridiidae; genus Parasteatoda; species Parasteatoda lunata. The sequence goes on along the minus strand of OX421973.1, from coordinate 64,378,333 downwards.
CAGACTTGGTCTATAATACCGTTTAACTCAATGAGTACGTTACACTTTTGTGCATGGAACAGTCTCTTAGGCCACGCAGTGATTTAGCTCAGTTTTCAATCGATTGCACTCGGAGAGAGTGCCGCTTACTTTCCGTCAAAATTTTACCGAGATTTCATATATTGCATAAGATCTTTCATTTCAAAACAATATTAATACGGGTTGAATTCTAAAATATTCTTACTTGAGTTGTTTTTTTTTTTTTTTTATGCTAAAACGTTTTTTTCTTTTTTTTTTTTTTTAAGTTATTAATTTAATAAGTAAGATTCTAACATTACCTGGCTTATTAATTTGCTTCTAATAAAAGCGCTTTTTTTGTTTTGTTTTGTTAGAGTGAAGTGATTTTAAAACCTTAGTTGTACTCTTCATATGAAACTTCTTCATATGATTCCTATGAATTTCCTAAAATATCTATTAACAACTCAACTTGAGAACTCAGTAAATAAACTTATAAGTACTTATGGAACGGGTCAACTTACCTACTAAAAAAAGCATATTTGTTGTAATTAACATACAGGGTTATTCATAATTCCCGCCGGGGTTTCGAAGCGTTATAGTAAAAAAAAACGAAGACGAATATCGCAAAAAAGAACATATATAATTATTCCGAAAGTATTCAAGTTTTAATTTATGCAGTTGCCGGTAGATGGCAGTAACATGTACCACTGAAGCCAGTTGTAGTAAAGAAAAATGGCGTCTACAGGCGGAGGGAATAATGAATGACCCTGTATTATAAAAAGAAATTACCAAGTGTTTTAGTTTATTCGTATGTCATAAATTTTTACAGCCTACATACGTATAATTTTAATTCTAAGTGAACCATACAGAAAGAAATTTGAACACCTACCAGTTCAATAAAACTTAAATGATGACAAAAAAAAAATCCTTTTTCCTTTGAGTTTTCTAATCACACTATAATAAGTTTTAGAAACAAATAAGAAAGTGTTTAAAACAAACAAAAACTTCCATTAGGTATTTACATATTCTAGTCTGGTAGATACGTTATTTATTGATATGCAGTCACATTCTATTTGTGTCAGGATTAATTAAAAGTCGATGGAAAATATCTAGAGTGAAAATAAAAATTAATTAGGTTAAAAATAAAAATTAATCAGGTTAAAAATAAAAATTAATTAAAAAACTATTTTAAACAAATTTAATTAAATTAGTTTTTGCTTTGCAACTTATTATAATGATACTCAACAAGGAAAATATTCAATATTGCATGTGTTTCCACATTTTAGTAATATTTTTAAGTTAATGAGTTATGTTTAATAATTTACAGCTCCAAAATAACAATCGTTTTAAAATTGCTTTCATTCACGTATAATCAAGTTTAAAATCAATTTCTAAGAGTCTTGGTCTATTAAATGACTTAAAAGTAAATAATTACCATAATTGATTTAGGTGTCACAAGAATATTTATTACAATTGATGAATCACAAAAATTCACTTAAAATACATTAAAGTTAATATTTTCAAATTTGATACTTCGTGAACATATTGAAAATAGATTCTAATGCCCTGAAATGGAATCAAATTTTCAAGGAAAATCAATTATGGTAGTATCGTTTGCCCAGCAGCCTTTTTAAAAACGACAGATTCAATAATGAATTCTTCAGAAAGAAATTATTGACAAATCCGTAATATCCGGTATTTTTAAAAATGAAGCATTCCTTTATGATATCGGATTTAAAGAGTTATGATCTATGTTCTAAATCATGGCGGAATCAATTACTATTCTGAATTCTCTTTAGTGCTTCAAAATTAACTGAATAGCAGATTATAAATAGCACCAGAGTAAAAAATGAATGGAATTTTGTGCCCGCAAACGATTCTTCGAAAAGTTCTAATCAGTCGATTATTTTAAACGACTCCTAGAGGGAGGAACGAACCAAGTTCTCTTCCTTTTGTCTCTTCAGGGCTATAACTGTAACGATCAAGCATCCCCGTTATATTCGCCGATAAAAGAGTATCCCTTTCCACTACATTACTTCAGATCTATCGGACTTCGAACACTCGCTGGCTTTTCCTGAACGAACGGCCATTGTTTTATCGGGTTTTGGCGCCGGTATTGAAAAGGGCAGGTGATTTTTAATTCGGATTTCCGTGTTGGATTGTCTAGTTAGCGAAATGTATCGAAGGGAGTTTTAGTTTCCGAATGAGCCTTGGAGAGGAAGCGATTTACCAATTGCGAAGAAGTATCTTTCTCTCGGTTCTTTTTTTTTTTTTTTTAAACTGCGACCGTGACGTTTAATGTGATAATTAATTAAAGCTAATCTCCTTTTCCATTCTGTACATAGAAAATGCGTAGTATCTCGAATTTTAGCCGGAGGAAACTAAAACAAAATAAATACCGCTATTGATTACGGAGTAATTCGAAACTCTGTCATTAAAAATAATTAACCATTGCTTGAACCGGAAAAATCTCTCGTAATTATGTGGAAAGTGAATATTATCTACGCCGTTCAATCGTTAATCATGATAACGAATTTTAGAAGATGAAGTATTTAACGTTCTTGTTAGAAAATCACTGCAACGTACTAACTGTAACACCTTAAACTGATGCATAATTGATGAAATCTTTAGCAATTCAAGGAAGGCATATAACATTGCGTTATTGGTTAAATTTAAATTATGACTAAAATATAGTATTCAACTCAGGCTGTCTGCTTAACTAAAAATGTTATTTTTCTTTGTAATACTGTCCTCTTTTAAAGTCCTCTGTCCTCTGTACATATACTGTCCTCTTCAACTAACGAAGCTTAAATGGCTCAATAAATATATTAAGCTACACATCCAGATAAAAAAAAAATTAACAAAAACCTTAACAAAAATTACAATGATTTGACAGTTACTCTTCTTGCAAGCCTTAACTTATTCTGCCCCCCCTCCTCTCTGATACCTTTCTAAACAAACTTACTAAAATGCAATCTTTCACTGACAACCTTGTGCTTCAGACATTACCCCCTTCAAACCCTAATTTAAATTATGCGATTTCCTGACAATTATTATTTTAATTACAGTTATAAGCTTCCAACTAATAGTATTTTTCTATAAGGCATAAAGTACTTTTTTTTTATAATGTTTCAATTAACAATACTTTTTTATTTATTTATATATTTATTAATTTTCTATTAATTTTTATGAGGTTTAAAGCAATAGTTTTTTTTTAAGGTTTCAAGTAATTGTTTTTAACAAGGTTTAAATCAATAGTTTTTTTTTTTTTTTTTTTAAGGTTTCAAGTAATTGTTTTTATAAGGTTTAAAGCAATAATTTTTATAAGGTTTCACGTAATTGTTTTTAATAAGGTTTAAAGCAATAGTTTTTTTTTATAAGGTTTAAAGAAATGTTTTTTTTTTTTTTTTTTTTTTTTTTTTGTAAGGTCATCCAAGGATGTCTGGTGAAGGGCAAGCAGGAAAAAAATTATGTGTAACTTGTCTTTTCCGGCCACAACCATATTCCCGAAAGATGCCTTTTGTGGGGTATAGGTGCGGGTTCGTAAACTGGCGTTGTTGTTACATCAAAGGACTTATCGCCATTTATTCTTAGAATTTTTATAAATTTCATTATATCCGGTTCTTTAAAAATGAGTCTAAGTTTGATCTTTAGTGGATCCTATCAATTTGTTTACCACAAAAAAAGTTCACAAAAATTCATTTATATTTTCTCAAAGATTCCCCTAGTTTTTTCATCTGTTTTCGTCATCGCCCTGGTTTTAGAGGAATAAGTAAAAAGAGATCTTATTAAACTTCTACAGAGCAGTACATATAACTATTTCTTTTAATTAGGCTTGATATAAAGTATTTCCTAAATACAAAGAAGCATCGATTGGTGACAACAGCGATTCTTTTTTGAATTCCTGGAATGTCAACATTAACGACAGTCATATGTAGCAGTATTTAGTATTTCTTTATTTTAATTTTTAATAGACGTGTGTTAAATTAGGTGACACTAACAGTTCAAATTGTAATTATTAATTTTTTATTTAAGGAAAACAATTTACTCAAGTCAGATTAATAACTATTGAACATGTTACAATGTATACAATTGTAAAATAAAATACATAGAATTATCTTGTTTAATTTTCGCTAATATATTCCCTCTTTTATAGAATAAGCTGCTTATTTGTTTAAGATGGCTGAAACAAATAATTTTTCCCTAAGCGGAACAAGCATGACCGTCCTTTTTGAATCACAAGAAAGGAAGAGAAATAAACGCACCGGAAAAAAGCCAGAATAAAAAAAAAAATTATATAAATAAAATAAACCTGCAAAATTACTTCATCAGCTATTATATAAGCAATTCGATTATCTTGGATAAATAACATTCAATTCTATTCGGAACGTTGCACATGAATTTAATGAAATTAAATAATTATTTGAATGTTATTAGAAAATTAAAAATTATTAATATCAAAGTTTATTTTTTGCGCAGGTCGTCGGGCTACCAAAGAAAGAGAGCCATCTCCTCCGCAGAGCATCAAAATTGCGATGGCATGTCTTCGGATCATCCTTCCCAGACTGGAATGATTCCCAGACTGTCGCCAATAGCCCATTGTGCAGATCTAGTGCGACGTAAACAAAGTATCAAAGTTTAACTTAAAATAAATCTTTAATTATGTTAAATCTGACGCATTGGCTTGAATTGAATCAGTCGTTTCAATAAAATCAATGATTGCTAACTCGGTGTTTTTTCCGGGTTTTTTCTTCCGATGTTTTTTCTTTTCTCTTTTGCTTTTTTTTTCTGCTCACCTTTCATTTTACACTTAATACTATAACGTAGGAAAAGCGTTTCCAGTTTTTAAAACTACATCTCGCGGTGACGCTCCCATTTTCCAGATATGGGAATTTCAGACAAGTTTTTGTCCCTTTTGATCGCATAAAGCCGTTGCATATAAATAAAATCTAATGCCGGCCGACTTAGATCTAAGTAAACTATGTGATAATGCAAGAAGCCCTCTCTCTATATCGGCGAGTTTCCTGACGAAAAGATTATTCTTGGATGTTGCGCGGATGTTTTGGGGGACGCAGGGGATCCATTTCCTCCTTCAGGAAACGAACGAAACTACTTCCGTGCACTTTCTGGGTGTCATCCACCCCTTCGGCCATTATCGGGTATCTTATCCTTTTACAATACACCCCCATACAAGGAATTACCCTTACCACACAAGAAATATTCTTAGATCGCCGGATATTGACTCCGAAGCTGGCGGAATAAAACAACGCGTAGATCATATAATGAATGAGATTGAAAAGACATCTAGAAAACAAATACATGTTCAATAAAATTCGCGGCTTTAATGATAAAGTTCAAACTTAGATCAAAATGAAAACTTAAACAATACCACATTGAGCACATTAATACGATAAAAAAAAGTAAGTATTATGAGTGAACATTTTTCGATATTATTAAACATTGTTTCTGAAAAAGCTGTATTGCAATCAAGCTCTGTCCGATCTTTAATCTTTTTATGATCAAGCAGGCCGTCATAATGAATGAAATTTTACTTTACGCAAGCGTAAGTCAAGTTCCAAGTAAGTTAACCACATTTATATATTAATCGCCCCATTTAAATATTTCTGCATTTTGTCGCTAAATTATTTTTTTTTAAATAATTAATTTTAATTTTTCTCGGTTTTCACTAAATAAAAACAGTTGAAAATTTTGATTTTTCAATCGAAAATTAAGTAGATTAATATGGTATAAAAAATTTATGCCTCATAATTCAAAATTTTTTCATCCACAATTAAATTAAATAATAAATAATCATTAAAAATTATTTTTTGCATGATATCTTTGACAAATGGATTTTATGAGTGGGTGCAACTTTTTTAATAGCTTAATTAGTTTTAAAAATATGACTTAAAAAAAACACAAATAGTGAAATTAACATTAAGAGGTCTGAACTATGGATCGCTCTCCTGACCAAACTTTGAGGACACCATATTTCCCAGATTGCGGCTAACCCCAATATTTTGAAGGTTAAGAATGCAAATGTGTAAAAAAAAAGTACATGTTTATTCAGAGAAATTACATTTTTGTATCCGATTTCGTCACTTAATTAAAAGTTAGAACTAAATAATTGGCATATTTGAGGTCATCCCATGGAACCATTAAGATAGACACTTAGTACTCGAAAATCCGATCATTAGAACAAAATTTATTCAGGGTGATCCTTTTTTTTCTCCTGAGCACTGTACATGACGTGAGTCTATCGAATTAATGAAAAAGGGGATATTCATCATTTCATCATTACTTCACTCTGTCGCTTCATAGCTAAGAGAAATTAATTTAATATTTTAATCCATTATAATTTATTATAATTATTACCATTATAATTTCTTATATTTGATTATATTTGTTTTTCTGAACAATTATCGATTGATTTCTATTAGTTTGATACCTTATCATGAAAACATAGTACATTGGACTTCACTGTAAAGGGATTTGTCCAAACACATCACACTAGACTGATTAGGGCAGTCATGAGTATTCCTACTTTCCTTCTACTCATACTTAAGCATCGTCAATCCCTAAGTGTACGTTAATTTCTGTAGAAACACAAAATATTCTATACTTATTTACGTGATAATTAAAATAATTTTTCTGCTGAGTCCATTCATTTCCATTTAATAATATAGAAAACAGTCTTCCTTAGTAATCTTCCTTAACTCTTTGACGCAGATGGGACAATGGTTTCCCTTTTATATATATTTTTTTCTGACATTCAAATTTAAAGCAAAGATATATTTTGTGATATTTTTAATTATAAAAAAAAAACTGTTTAATAATTACTAAAAAAAATCTGCCAGTTTATAGAAATTATATTTATTCTAAAATATAAATTCCAAAAAAAGTCCTTTGAATGTTTTTTTTTTTTCATTCACGAATTCCTTTTGTAAACTAAATAAATTTTAGTGATGAATTACTGTTTCTCTTAAATCTAAAAAACTGCAAATAATTGCAAATTTAAAATATTATTGTTTTGAAGTGAACCATGGCCATGTTTAAAAGGTTTTACGTTTAACTCAGAAAAAAAAAAACATCGGTGTTTTTTATGCTATATTTCATAACCAGAAATTATTAAAATACTAATTATAATATTTTTCGCTTATTTTATCCTAAATAAATAAAAAATATTTAAAAAAAATTATGAAAAATATGTTTAATACAAATTCTGCTTCAAAGGATTAAGAAAAAAAATATTTCTACTCTAAATATTTCTTTAATAAAAGTTATACAACACTTAATGCCGTATTTTATAAAATAATGCAACATGATGTTCAGATAAAAACAATATATCATAAGCAACGTAAATAAATAAAAAAATTTAATAGTCAATCATTCTTATACATTAAATTGTGTTCTGTATCAAACAATTGGTTGAAGTTCCATCAGTGTTGAAAGAGGAGAAAAACAATAAAAGTGCACCCTTAATGGACGAGATAATTGAGTTTGTGTTTGTTCTGGCAACTGCCGCAGCTGCGAGAGTTTCCGATGACACCAATGCTTTTTGATAACAGAAATTTCGCACCATTTATTTGCCATTCCACCTCAGTCTAACACTGCATATTTCTTTTTTCTAAAGTATCGAAAATGTATCAATTACTCATTTTAAGTATAAATGGTTCTCGCTGAAATTTGAAGTGAGAGCGTGTTTTATCAAGAAGAAAGAAAGAAAAAAATTAAACTGTTCTTCGAAGGCTCTTTCGTCGTGTGAGATAACACTTATACTATTATAAAATGTGTTTACCAATAAATAGCGAATAGTATGAACTGTATGAGTAACAGTCAAGACTAAGCTTCATCCGCATTTAAGCATGCATTCTTTCTAAAGTGTCGATGAAGAAACACCTTTCACGAAAATGAAAATTAGTGATTTCCATCTAAGTAGAAAAATCTCGCTAAATAGGCGATTTTTTTAAAGTTTATTAATTTCTTGAATTTCCCCATATTAAAAAATTCCTAAGAGCCACCAACGCCGCTGTTGTGGTTGTTTAACTTCACTTTACATTTTGTTTTGATGCGGGTAAACTATAAGACATAGAAACCTAAAAACGTCATGGTATAATAGAAAAATGTACAAAGAGAACGACGGAATCAAAGATTTTAACATTCCAGAGATAGTTCGAGAATTATTAACTGTTAAACATATGGGGTAAAATGAATAAATACATTAATGTATTCGTGAGAAATATCCATTGAATCTAATTAAAATCATTCCGAAACCAAGACGTGGATTGATAAGCGAGAATAAAGCCTTAAAAAATGGTGGTTAATTTAAAAACTGCAAGTTTGTTTACCTAAACCACAATGCTGACAAAAATTATCTCAAATGATATCTGTAACCAAGTTTAAACAGTGGCTAGCCCGTATATCCACTTCTGACCCTTAAACTATTTTATTCGTGCATGCATAGTCACTTTTTGAATAAAAAAAAATCATGAATACATTTAAAATGTAATATAATTCGAAGTTTCTTGATATATATATATTTTTATAACAACTTTTACTTTTAGATACTTTTATCGATCAGAATAGGAATTTACGTCAAAATCGAATCAACGAAGGAAATTTAAATTGTAACAAAATCACTATAAGCTCATTATTTTTTCAAGAATGCGAAGAATGTCAGTCGTTCTATTAATATTCAAAATTTGAAAAAGAGCACAACTAAGAGGCATAATTGAATTTTTTCGTGTTATTCTCCACCGAAATGTGGATAATTAAAATGTCTTGAGGAATACGCGCCATCTGTCGTTGACAGTTCGAAGGAATATTCACTCATTAATCAAATTCCAATTTGTTCTCTGCGATGACAAAGAAGAATGGAAGGCGTGGTACGTCATTCTTGATAACTTCATTTTATTTGATCGAATTCTTTGCTATAATTTTATGTTTGGAACTTTTTATTCCAAAGGCAAATCTGATCGCTTGTATTTTTTATAGATTTAATTATTTGATAAAGACACGATGTTTTTTCCTTTCATTTTTTTTTAAGAGAAAAAAAAAAGAAAGAGAGAATTTCTCAGGAACGAAATATGTATTTGAGTTTTTGCGAAACTTTTTATTTTTATATATTATTCTGAAAAGGATTCAATATATTGTTCTGAAAACGATTACTTATAGCTAAATTTAGTAAAATTATGCGTTTATTAGAGGAACGTCATATGATTTATTATTTTAAGAATTAAGTTCACACCACGTTAAGCGAGTATAATACACATCGCGAATGAGGTGTAGCATCTTAACTGTTTCGGTTTGAATGTTTATGTTTGCCTCATAAGTAAGGTGATCTCTGTAACAGGGAACGGGGTTCAAACGGTTCTATTACGTAACAAACTCTGCTTTGTGTATGTTTAAAAAAGGGAAAATATCTTCGCGTTCTTCAGAACCGGTTTTTGTTTATATTCAGAGCAAAGATGAAACGCATTATGAGGAAAATATTTACGTTTCGGCTTTAAGCTCGATTAAAAGTTAACTTAAATACGTCAGAAACCGAAAATTTGACTAGATGTCTATTATTGTCACATAAACAGATTACGAAATCTGATGCAAAAAATGTACTTTCTCTGAATAAACATACCTTTTTTGACGAATTTGTATACTTTTCCCTCCAACTGTACGTGTTTAATGTTTAAGAAATTATAAAACTTAATTTAAAATGTAAAATATTTTTAGCTAAAAAAGCAAGAAAAATTTTAATAAGTTGATTTTTTTCCCAATCTCAGCATGTAAGGGAAACAATCGAGTATCGATTGATTATCAACATTCAATTGAAACGTTGACTACATGAAAGAAAGTCAGAATTTTATGTGTCCAGGTTTTTGTCCGTTATTTGACAAAAGCAAATTCACGTTAAACCTCAACACCAGTCAACCCTATTCCATCTTTAGAGAGATATGTATAATCCGATATGTATAATCCGATCCACCTTAATATGTATAATCCGCACAAAATCACCCTTCTCATAAAAGTTGTGTTAAGTGAAACCAAGTGCATTTTCTAAAATATATAAAGGAATCAAAACAATAAAGTAACAAATTGTGGGTCTGCTATATTTACTTTGAGTTTCTTTTCCCTTTTTTATGTACGCTTTTACTGTATGCAATTAGAAATATAAGTCCAAAAATAAATATCTTATGCCCTACAAGCCTAAATGACGTAATGACTTTGCATTGTTAATGCTACTTTGTCTATAAATTAACAAAATACAGCAAATAGCTGCGAGATACAAATTCAATGCTCCGCGTAAAATTTCCAATTTCAAAGGTATTTCGTTAGAAAAAAAATTGTTAGATAACATCAGCTCTAATTCATTAAATCGTGCTAATTCACTCTTTATCGCCCTCTTTTTCTCCTACCATCAGGAGCCAAAGGGTTTGGAATGAGTGACAATTTCTTTTCATGCTTATAACACATGCTCACTACTTAAATCTCGAGAAAAATAAAAATATTTTGGTTATATTCATTTTTTTTTTTTATTTAATTCTATCGAAGTCATCAAGCGATAAATAACTGAAGTTAATATGAAACATCACCTGTTCACAAGCAAAACACCATTTTTTTTTTTTTTTTTTTTACTATTCATTTTATTGATAATAAGCCTTCAAATGATACGAAATGAAAGATATTTAGTTAAAAGAAGTTAATTTATAACCTGTAAAAGTTCAAGAAGTTTTCCTCGTTGCCGAGTTTTCCATTGTCTCAGTTATTGGAAAAGGAATCACCATTTATCAATGCCACGCATTACAAACAGCATGTGTTGGAATAAGCGATAAAAGCTTTGTCTTCATTTTATCAAATTACTGTAGATGAAGGTTTTTATGTGAATGAATACCTTTTTGTTTCAAGTCAAAAGAATAAATTATTTATTTATACTGTAAGTTGCAAAGCATGTTAATCATAAAGCTTAAGTATAGTTTTATCAGTTACTAATAGCAAAGTTTCTTCTGATGGACCAATAATGAGTTTCGTAATTTGTAGCCACCTTAATGAGAAACATTCCACAGCATTAATTACGTGAGATATTCTCAAATGTTTGCATTTTTTTCACTGTGAAAACGAAAATACAGAAATTTTCACTAATTTTAAATAGATTATTATTCCTTATAATTTTTTATTAAAAAAAAAACTTTATTGATTCAAAACCCTTTAGAAAGTGTGAATCTAGTCCGAACGCGTCGGACAGCTAAAATTGAATTCTGGAATATATACCTTAATCGGTTTTACTAATTATTAAAATAAACCGCAAATTTAAATTATACGTAATGAAGTATGTAGTGTAATTTCGATTGGAAGAGCTATTAGTTATCACTCTAAAAGATCCGAATTTAGAATGAGTTATGATTTTAAAACCTTTTGCTCGAATAAAACGATACATATTCAATACCATGAATGAAAACCATTCCTTCTTCAAGAACGTGTAATGGATGTCTCTTGGCCAAAGGATACTGTGTTCAACTGTGTGTGTACTGTGTACTTGGCGAACAAAGGATACTCTTTGTTCGCCAAGGGATGTCTAATGCAAGGCCTGCAATGATACTTAATTTATCGTAAATTTGTATATCGAAATTAACTATAAAAAAGTATATATTTAGAATTGAGCAACGATATTGAATTATCTTGTTCGTATCAAAAGATTTATATTCTGTAATTTTTGCAGTAGATATAAAAGTATTTGGTTTTCGTAAACGTAGAACTGACGACTAACGGAAGTTGTGAAATGATACTTTATTTGCCACTTTTTCTGTATTATAAGCAAATACTTTAGTACAGTCGAATTTAGGATTTAAAAAATATATGTATTTAGAATCCAGCAATCATTTTGAAACATTTCGTTCGAATCAAACGATCTACATTCATTAATTCTTACTATAGTTTTAATACCTTCCGTCTCCAGAGACGTTATGTGGAAGTCTAAAGGAAGTTAAGAAATTATGCTTCATTTGCCACTTCTAATGTAAAATTAAAAATATATATATTATTGTATATTTAAACTTAGAACTAAAGTATATATACATGCTTATAATCGAACAATCATTTTGAATTCTTTTGTTCGAATCCAAAAGACCCATATTCAGAATTTTTACAGGGAATTGAAAACCTTCCGCCTTCAGAAACGTTAAATGAATGTCTAAAGGAAGTTTAGAAATTATACTTCATTTGCCACTGTTTCTGTATAGTAAACAATTACCATTGTACATTGCGCCGGAAAAAATTAACCACCTTGAATTACTTTTGATCTAATGATCGGATCTTTACTTTCTAGGTCTCAATATCGAGGTCTTGTATTTGATTTCTCAGGAACCGATCGCAACCGATCTCGCTCTTTATCGCCAACCGATTTCACTCAAATTTTGCATTTTGCCATATAAAATTAGATACTTTAAAATTATATAAAAAATTGTGCAACTTACAATCCAGAAATTTTTTCGACTATTATTAAATGAAATAATTAAAAATTTATAAATATTTCCTAAAAGTTATTTTCTGCATGGAATTATCTTTGAATAAACGAATTTAATAAGTGTGTGCAAAATTTTTCAATTCGCTTATTAAGCTCTGGAGATATGGCGAAATACGCAAAAAATGAAGTTAACATTAAGGGTCTAAACTTTGGATAGCTCTCCTGTCCAAACTATTTGGACCAAATATCCCGGATTGCGGCTACCCCCTATATATTGGGGATCTAAAATCCGAATCAGAAAAAAAGGTATGTTCATTCAGAAAAAGTGAGTTTTTGTGTCTGATTTCGTAACTTAAAATAAGATCTGCACTAGTTAATTAGCATAAATCACCCCCTCGAATTATTAGGATAGTTCTAGAACTTGAAGATCCGATCATTAGATCAAAAGTTATTCATAATGGTTCGTTTATTTATTTATTTATTTTTTATTTATATATAGAACAGAGCAATCAATTTTAATTCTTATTGTCGAATCAAAAGATCCAAATTCAGAATTTTTACGTCAGATTTAAAACCTTTCGTCTCCAGAGAAGTGGAACGAACGTCTAAAGGAAGTTGTGGAATGATACTTTATTTGCCACAACTCTCTCACGTGGTGCTTGATTGATTCCAAACTGAGATAAGTAGACTGAAGGAAATCAAAGAAGTGGAATCCGGCAAAAGATTCGAGTGGAACACTCACAGCGCAAACCCGAACAGGCACGTGCACAGGTCAGTCAGGAAAGAGGGAGAAGGAAAAGAAAGAAAGAAAAAATTCCTTCCATCTCATTCCAATTCAAAAGGAAAAGATATCCTTGATCTTGTGTTGGCGAGATTGGGGCTACTCTTTCAGAGAATGAGAGCTTCAGGGAAAAAAAAAGAACTTTCATACTCTTTGAAAAGCTCTTTCAGAATAAACTTTCGGAACATTTTACACAAACAGTACTTTCGTAAAGTGAGTTTTCCGACCACCAAGTCACGTTACTATAATGTTCATTTATATTATTCCAGACCTTTCTTTAAAGGAGGAGAACTTATTCGTCACGCGGAATTGTGAAAGAAAAAAGGAAATGCCAGTTTATTTTATGGCAAGTTGTTCTTTTTGGATGTGTGAATTTGATTTTGGAATCTATAAATACGAAAAGGCGGGATTTTCTATTACGGTTTATTATAGAATCTTGATTTCCAGTAAATGCTTAAAAATTAAATCATTTTCCTTCACGGTTTCATGTTTCGGACACAACAATAAAGTCTACGGTAAAATTTTAAAAAAAATAATAATAAACAACATTTACCGTTGTGTTGAAAGGTCTTCTGTTAACTATTTGTAGATTTTGTAGATGTTTCATTTAAGCAATGCTGAAAGAATAAAAAATCACCAGTGAACTATAATACGAGATTAACAGCTTATTACTTTATTAAATATGAATTATGGGTCAATTATTTTTATTTCAAAACACATAATGTGAAAATAATTGGTAAAATAAATAATCCCAAGAAACTGAAGTAGTAAGATATTACTGAATTAAAAAAAAAAAGAAAATTTCATCGACCTAAAAAATATGCAGCTGTAAATAAAAGTCAATATGTTTCAAGCGCTCGAAAATAGGTTCCCATTCTCAGGTCTTCAGATCTTGAGAACGGGGGCCTATTTTTAAGTGCTTGAAACGTGTCTACTTTTATTTCCATCTGCACATTTTTGAAGTCGATAAAACTTTTTAATCAAGTGAAAATAATTGGTGTTGAGATTCCTGTGTTAAACTGTACAAAATTAGGTATTGTAGAATTGTTTTATGTGACTGTTAAATAATAAAGAGAGTAACAAAAAGCTGTAATAGGTAAAAAATAATAATTACAAATAATTAATTAAGGATCTTTTTTTTAAATACATTAAAAAAATATCTGGTTTTGTTTTAATACTATTTTATAGATATTATTGTATTATTTTTATAATTTAGCTGTTACGGTCGATTTGAATAGTTGGTTGTTATTACTGACAGGTCAATATTAATAATAACCAAATAAGCCGAAGTGAATAATTTAATTGAATTTATCATATTGACCGGTTATTATTAATTATTACCAATGAAGTTTGGTCAATTGCGTTCTTTCGCGTTTTTATCGGGGATACTGCCACGCCATCTACAATCGCCAAGGCTCAAAAAGACTTTAAACAGGAAAATTTGAAAGAAGGAAAAAAAAGAAAGAAAAGAAACATATAGATGTTTGCCCGGGGGTAACTACGAGTTTATACCCTTCAAGTTGCTCCTTTTCTGTTTTTTTTTTTGTTTTTGTTTTTTTTTTTGTTTTTTTTTTTTTTTTTTAAATTTCTCGCGGGCCGCTGCCCGTAAGTTGCCAAGAATTCACGATTATTCTCCACAGATCATGGAAATCTCCCCTTTTTATTTCTCATTTTGACCAAAAGAAGTGGTTATTATTAGTTTTGACCGGTTAGTATTAATAATAACTGGATTAATCACTTTGACCGTAACACATATTCAAAGAGGCACACCCATATCCCAATTCTAAACTGTTTAACCTTATTGACCAAACTTCATTGGTTATTATTAATAATTACCGGTTAAAGTGAATAATTTGAGATATTTCTCAATTTATCGAAAGAAGTGATTGACCAGTTAGTATTAATAATAACCGGATTTATAACTTTAACAGTAGCATGTCAATTAAATTACAAAATTATACTTTATAATTCATAAATAAATTTGATATAAATAAATTTTATAATAATTTTAAAAATACAATAATTTCAATTGATATTGAACTAATAATTTATACTAGAAATTTTTAGTCTACATATATATTTAAAATCAAATAATAGAAAATATGATAGATATGAAGGAAAATATTACATATATGTAATAAGTGCATAGCGATTATATTTATAATTTTTACAATTTTCACAACTATTTAGGTTCTAAACACTTTAGGGGCCGAGCGGTATTGCCCGCCAAACGCTCTATTAAGCGTGGAGGTGGCGGGTTCGAATCCCGCCGTAAGCCTGGATGTATTCTTTGTGATATCCTTCTCTGTATTGTGCTATCTGTCCTTCTACTTGACAAAAGTTTATAAGTCTTAATTGAGCACACAAGCCTGCAAATGTATGTTGTAACAATAAACAAATAACAATAAACACTTTAATACACGTTTCCGTAGTTTCTGGCACTTTCGATTGAGTAGTTTCTGAAAAATTTGAAGACAATTTTGAGGTGTCTTAAGCCAACCGAATTCATTCAAAACCAGTTTACAGAGTGGGGAGCAATCACCATTGCAGAAGATCAAAATTGCGATGGCATGTCGTCGGATCATCCTATTGGTGACGGTCTGTTTCTAAGACCGTCGCCAATATCGTTCCTTTACTTCAAAACTAGTTTCATCAAAAAATATCAATATCTTTAATTCCTCTGTTTCTTCCTCTTTTGGTCTAACTCTTTATTCAGTAACTTTTTCTAATATTATGATTCTTCTCAATCACAATATGCAGCGAGTGTATTGTCCCCAGTAACTCTTGTAAGCATCAGTTTCTTTTGGATTCTTCCATATTCTTTTCAATTTCAAAGGAGGCATTTTTTTTTTTTTTTTAAATCTGTGTTAAATATCTTACACGTCTATATATTTAGGAATATATGATTCAAACGACTTCCTTTCCATATATGTCAATCTCTTTTTATAAACAAGGCATTAAGAAATGGTGCGGTAAAAAATTATTGATGAAAAGTCTTATAATCAGAGTTTAAGAATATACTTCTATTTCTTCAGATGTTAAGAATCAAGGATCAAAACTATTTTGCTTAATCTAGGTGCATCAAGAAATCCATTCGACTAAAAAAGGTTTTTTTTTTCCTATTATCAGCATGGTAAGTGCTTCGGGAATTAAGATTTTTTGGGGGAAGAAAAATTACCATAACCGAAGTTCTTGATATCGAAGTTCACCTGTATTTTGAAAAAAAATTGTTTTAACCTTTCTTTTCAACTAGCAGCGCCATCTTTTGACAAGTCTTGCAGCTAATTTTGCAGAAAATAAACTGGTTTCCAAAATAAAATGCATTGATTTCTATCTCGTTCCTCTTTTTAATTGGTTTTTCAAATGTCGGTCCTTTTTTTGTACACCCGGTGACATAGCAAAAAAAAAACGATCTACATTTGAATTTCAGACACTCAAAATAGCATCGAAAACTCCAATAAAGAATTCAGAGTATTTATTAAACAACCAAAATGCAACACATAAAAACTTTCACCAAGAAATATTAATTGATTGCTAAAAGTACTTTACGACTCCTGTAAACAATCTTCATTTTTATGTGCAAAATATTTTTCACGGCAAACATAAATTTCCAGTCCCACATTCATTCCTAATATATACAGAAAATTTTTCTTTACTCCTGAAAGATAAACTTCAGCAAGGGAGATAGTTGGTGTTGTTTTCGACAGAAGGACTTTATTTTGATGCCGTATTATTTGCCCTGGTAGATCCTCGTAAAACAGGCATTGGAAAAATAAAAGAAGATTTAGATAGCTGGCAGGGAGGGGTAAAAGGGCGCCAACACAAGAAAAAGTCTGTGTGTCCGTATATATATATATAGTTATATGACATCATCTCATTGAATATTCAGAAATTGACAAAAAATTGGTTGACGAGAAGAGAAAAGGGGCATATCGATGCCACGGTTAGTTTTTTTTTTTTTTTTTTTTTTTTTTTTCTTTTTCTTCTTTTTCGAAAGAAATGAGATTTTATAGAACAATAAAAGTTCCCCCTCTTTTTTAGCTTCTGGAAAACTGGAAAGAAAATTTCAGCTCTTTTTTTTTTTCTTCTTGCTTTTTCCACCTTAATTGCTCTATTTGCTTTTTTACGAGAATGGAGATTTTCCCTGTAAAGTTTTTGTTTAGGATACAGATTACTGCAATATATATATATATATATATATATATATATATATATATATATATATATATATATATATATATATATATATATATATATTAATTAGAAATTAATTAGAAAACTAACAAATAGAAGATATAATCTTGTCATCAACTCACACAGTTACATCTACAAAAATGGTGCTTTCTAATATTGTATTAATATAGCTAATACAAAATATATTAATACAATAGTGTGAGGAGCACCGAAGAAGAGATAGAGTGAGACCGATTTGTAAACAAAATTTTATCAAGTTGAATTATCAAATAAATTCAGGAAAAATTATAAATACGACACAAATATGGCATATAAAGCGAGTAAAGAAAAAGATTTCATCTACTCACAAATAACTTGCAAAAATTATTTTGAAATATTTTTGTATCTGAGAAATAAATATATAACAAAGGTTTGTGGAAAATATTTATTTAGTTCTATGCTTCTTCTTTCACTACGGCCTGTTGTAGGCCAAAGCCGTCCCAAGTAGTCTTTGCGATCTGGTCCTATCCGCAGCAAGGCTTTTCTAGTTTCTGTTATTTGCTGTATAAAAGTCCTCCTGCTGAGTCAAGTCACCTAATTGATGGTCTTCCTCTCCTTCATTTTCCCATGGGATTAGTAAAAGGAATTTTTTTTACTGAATTGGTATTATCGGAATAGATTTCCAAGTCATCGCATCCAAGCCATGATTTAACAATATCAGGTTGCTTATATTTTTGGTATATTTCAAAGTTAAACATTGATCTGGAATTATTTTTCTCATGGACTGCACCAAATATTTCTCTTAAGATTTTCTGTTCGATGGTCAATAATTAATTTTCGCGTAAATTGGTTATTGCCCAGTATGCACTCCCATAAAGCAGAATAGGTAATGTATCAGCATGCATTCAAATATTCTAAATTATATTAAGTCTTTTGTAATTCTTGCAATGAACATAGAGCTCACTTGCCTCCATCGATAATAATGTATCAACGAAAGATGGTTGAGTTAATAAACAATTTTAACTAATTTTTTTAAATCAATCATTCACTTTCAGAACTATATTTGTTTAATAATTTTATATCAACTTATCTGTTTTCCTTTTCTCTTTTACATTAAAACTTTCCGAATATATTATTTTGAGAGCTAAGTACATCTCTAGACCGCCAACTGAGATATTCTTAAAACCCCATTACAGTAACCTAAGAATTTGAAGCGCATCTAAAGTAAAAGACCCCAACTGACCATAACATTTCTCGGTCATTTCGACCCCACGGTTTAAAAGGTCTGCCCTTTAATGTCCTTCTCTTAAGTAAGTTTCAGGCGAAATTAAGACTTCGAATGAAATGGCTGGCTTGCTCGTAAAATCTAGATTTATGCGTTAAGAGGCTGACTCGACATTATATGCTTTTCCTTCCTTCCTTCCTTCCGTTCCTTCAAAACCGTGGACTAGACTAAGAATACAACCAACTTTCTTCTTCAATTTAATAAAAGGAGATATAGTTTTTAGGTTACACAAGATAGTGATTTATTAAGTCCATTGGAACAAAAGTAATTTGGCTAAGTATTGCGCGATTTTTTATTTCTGTGAATTTGTTTATCTGTTATATTTTGAAGTTTACAGATAAGTTTTAAAACTATTCTCTCCTATTGTTAGTTTATGATAGCAAACTTTTAATTCATATTTTCCAACAGCGGTGGATCCAAAGAAGGCAGATATGACGATCATTACTCCATTAAAAGCATAAAAAATGGAATTAAACAAAAAGGAAGACTAAAATTTTAAATGCAATAAGTAAAAATGGAAAAGCGCTAAAAGCAGCATAAAATCAAAATTACCTTTAGTGCACAATTTAAATTAATATGGGAAAACTTAACTAAAAACCAAACAAAATTTCAAAAATGGGCATGTCAGCAAAAACAATACTTGTTCAAGGGACACACAGCCCTGCTGACATGCTGGAGCCTGACATGCGTATTTTTGAAATTTCGTTTTTGGTGTTTATTCAAGTTTTCCAATACTAATTTAAACTGTGAACATCACTCCAGCCATACCTTAAGGTCACCAAATCTAAAAGTGGGATGTTTTAAAAAATATTATCAACTGAAGTAAATCATCGGTGCTTTCGCTAAATGATGTTATTTTGTTCTATGATTTTAAAATTATTTCTTGATTGCAAAATTATATATGAGAATTGAACCAAATACTTCTTTAACAATTAAATGAGTAGGCAATTTCACAGCAATGTACTTGTGCATACAAGTTATGCAAAAATAGCTGCTAATTATGAATGCCAAAAAATAATGAATTTAATGGGCAAATTTAGATTCTTCATAAACATCTCGACCCCAACCGCTGGGAGGCGGTATGAATCATCTTCTATTTTCTAAAAAAATGTGTTAAAGATTGCTTTGAAGTTTTGCATAGCTAATGCAATACAGCTATTAGTCAAATCGTTATATTGCATTGCATTCTGTAATGCAACTAAATTGTATTCGATTGAATTTTTTTATTATTTATTTATTTTTTGATCTTCTCAAAGAAAAAATCTGAACACGTGAAATAGGTTCTGAGAGATAAAGAATTGAATTCAGAACGATTCTGGAAGATTAAGAGTGTAATTAAGAACGGTTCTGGGTATTAAGAATGAATATAAAAATCAAGATTGATTCCGAAAGAGTAGATATATTTCGAATAATTATCTCTGAATTTGTTTAATTTTATTTTATAACCGTCGTTGAAAAACAGACCCAATTGTGGTTTTACGACTATTAATGTTTAACTCCATAGCCTTGTGATCTTGAACCCAACCAAAAAGACAAGGGAACTTCTGGATCAAGTATTGGGAGAAATTGTGCCTTTCGTGGAAGACTATATGACGAAATTAGCCCTAATTTGAGTTACATGGAGGGAAAAAACACTAACATCTCCCACGGTAAGCTCGACAGCAAGGGGACTCTAACCCATGATCCGTCTACCACTGAGGATATTTTACGTCAGCACTGTGGTCGGTGTGAGCCGGGTGCGGAATTCGTATCGACCAGTCATAGCCGGGATTCGAAACTGGTTCACCGCATTGGAAGGCAAACGCTCTATCCCTGAGCAAACCCCGGCCCTACTCTCTGAAATGTTTTTTTTTTTTTTTTTTTTTTTTTTTGTAACCTTCAAGCATCAAATTGTGAAGCTTTTATCGTAATCGTGCAATTTGGTCACCTCCCACCTCCAGTTTTTATTTCTTGCTCGTTAATTGCATGCCCGTTCTTCTGGACGGGTGTAGTGAGTGTTCTTTTTGCGGCATTTCCTGCTTCTGGAAAGAGAGTTTATAGTAAAGTGTGCTACTTTTTAAAAAAAAAATTAATAGTGAGTGCTGTAATACAAAATACAATAGTTAGTAACGATTACTTTTAACGTTAGTTTAGTAAATGAACAAAGAGTAAAAACAACTCATTTTTCGAATCTAATTGGTACAAATATGTGCGAGTCCGTCAATATACGTAATAAGAGCATCCCTGTGACCGAGCGTTAATAAGAATTAAGTATTACTGATATTTAAACTAACTATTAAGAGTATTCACTTCGAGTATCATTCGAGTTCGAACTTAAGAGTATCAATTTATCACTTCGACCACATCTTCAAATGCGAACGAACACTCAAGAAAGCATTGTTATCCCAATAAAAGGGAAAATATTTTCTCTGTAATTTTAAATGTACTTTATTTCTTAGAACAAATTAAACAGCATTAAACGCTTGCAAAATTGCAAGTATTTTAATATTTCTTAGCGTTTATTAGATTAAATATTCGCTGTCGATTAATGCAAAAGAAATTGAAGTTTAGAAATGATAATTTCTAAAAAATTATTTAGAATAACAAACTGGCCATGTAAACATGAAAAAAAAAAATTTTTTTTTAATCAAAGGTATTTTGAACATGAGTGTAAATTAAGTTCTCTAGCCAAGTTAGAAAAGTAGTAATTAGCATAATTAAATACAATTCAAAAGTATTTTGTCGTCACTACGTTTTTTAAAAAAAAAAAATTATGTAGCTGTCGTTAACTATAAAATAAAGTAATAATAGTAGTAAAAAAGGAATTATGGTTGTAGATAATTGAAAATTCCTGTAGTTTTTTCAAATACTGCTCTCAAGATTCTACAATTTTATCAATTATAATTACTTAATTTTCACATGAAACACTAGTTAATTCATCAAAATTCAAAACAGCCAACAGTTTTTAATCAAATTTAGACAACTTCATAAACCTGCAACATTAAAAAAACTAGTCTTATATAAATCTTTAAGCTATAAAGCTATGCTAAATGGTACTCAATGGGTAAAATAATTTAGGTATAAACTGTAATTGTTAAAGAAAAAATAACTTGATTACAAGCAATTTTATTTTCAAGATTATGGAATAATGCATTTTATCAATTATGATTTTATACTTAGTATTCAAATGAAACACTAATTAATATATCAATCAAAACTAAAAATGGTCTACAGTTTTAATTAAATTTCAACAATTCCACAAACCTACAACATTTAAAAAAGACTACAGTCTTTTATAAATCCTGAAAATATAAAACTATGCTATGTGGTAAAGAATTAAGTGGTAAACAATGAGTAAAATAATTTAAGCATAAACTGTAATTGTTAAAGAAAAAATAACTTGATTACTAGATTCTACTGATTCTACTTCTAGATTCTACTAACTTGATTACTACTGATTCATGATTATGGAATTACACATTTTATCAATTAGGATTTTGCACTTAATATTTAATTGAAACAACAATTAATTCCTCAATCAAAATTCAAAACGGCCAACAATTTTAATCAAATTTTAGCAATTCCTAAAGACTACAGCATTAAAAAAAAACTACAGTCTTTTATAAATCTTCAAAATCTAAAGCTAAGCTGAGTGGTACTCAATGGGTGAAATAACTTAAGCATAAACTATAATTGTTGAACAAAAAAATAACTTGATTACGAACAGCATTACTCTTATGATTATTGAATTCTGCTTTTTTATCAATCATGATTTTTCTGCTTAATTTTCAAATGATAAATTAATTATTGTTGAGAAGTCATTAATCAACATCCAAAATGGTTCTCAGTTTTAATCAAATTCTGACGATTCCACAAAACTACAACATTTAACGTCTATCAACCATCTAAATTACAGAAATAAAACCCATCCCCGAAGAGAACGTCATAAATATTTATGCAAATGACCTAATGCCCCTCATGAATCGCGGGAGAGATTCCAAACAAAGCAATTTATTTTGCCCTTCTGTTGAATTCCATTTATACAGTTCTACGAATCGAGTCAGCCAGAAAGCAATCAGCAGACGATATCCAGAAGAGTTTTGTGCCATAGTCAACAGATGGTGGAACCAGCCAAGTTTTAAAGCATTTTTCGAAATGGAATGACTTCGTAGGGGCAGAAAAGACTTTTTGGAGAAAGGCAATATTTTAAAGGGACTGTCTGCTTTCGCTAAATGATGAGGACTGAATTGAATGGGGGTAGAATCCGAAATTGACATCACGTAATGGAATGAATTCAGTTGATGATTTCGAAGAAAGATGGACGCTGGGAGAATTGAGATCAAATAATAGTTCAGTCTGGAAATGCATTTGCACTTTTGATTTTTGAGTAAATGTTTAATAAACTTAATACAATTTTTCAATATTTGTTTACAATATTTTTTCTTATCTTTGCTGTTCTTCGTAATTAATGTGTTAAATTATGTTAATGTATAATTTAGGATTTTTTTTAATTGTTAAATCAAAAGCTTAGTGTGAAATAATGATTAAATACTATTTGCGATCGGAACGAACTATAGGGGGCGTTGTTGTATGTGCCGAATCCCTGCGATTTCCATATGAACAGTCATTCAGTTACACTGGAGACGTCTTTAATGTAGCATTGTAACGTTCAATCTTTATTGTGGCTGATTAAATTTAAAAAAGAAAAATGTTTGTTTTCTTTCATATGCAAACGAAAACAAAATGGTATCTCTTTTTTTTTTAGAGAAGGAACATCCAGAACACATCGGAAAAATATTTGTAAATAAAGAGAAAAAAATAGGTATATTCTTATAAGAGTTCAAACCTAATGCCTGAGAAATAGTTTTACTAAATTTAATGGTATAACATGAAAGGCCCATTTAAATTTTAACGTAAAATAAAGAATGCTTACGAAACAAAAAAAAAGAACCATTCTTTTTTGTCGCCATTTTTTAGTGTTACGAAAATGCGTCTTTGGGACTTGCCAAAAACAAAACAAGATGTAATTTTATTTTTTTAGGAGCGAAATATTTTATGGAGTGAAATATAACGAAAATGTACCAATGTCCATAACATGAAACTTTATCTTAGTAAACGTCCGTTTTGGAAATGTTATTTCATTTTGAATCTTATTTATTAGAGTTCATAATGGCTATAGAATCAGGTGAGAGAAAAGTTTGTTTTGAATCTATGCTAAACTCTATATCGGCCCATTTTCCACCGAAATCCGATTGACTACTTTGATTTTAAACAAAGTTTTTCATTTTAAGATTTTTTCCAAAAATTTTAAGTGTAGATTGGCGGCACTTAAAAATCTGCCAAATCTGTAGCTGTGGTTAATACGCAAGTACCGAATTTTTCTTCCATACTTTTCTGAATCATATTACTTCAAATATTAGAATATGCAAGAAGTATACATGAACACATAATTTAATACCATTTAATTTTTCAAAAAAAGTATTTTGACAACAATTTTATCAAAAAATTATAAACTAAAAAACGTAAAATAAAGAATTCTTAGGATAAAAACGATTTTAAAAATTCCTCATTTTTCAATAAAAACTTTCGTATTGCTTCTTTTTTTTAATTCTTATAGTATTTAATCAGACGTAAAAAAACCATTTTGTAGAGAACGATCATCAAGTAAGAAAAAAAAATTTTTACAAGCAAATTTTTTATTATAAAAATCATAACACTTACCTGATTTATAAGTTCGGAGAATTCCAAAATGATATGTTCTTTATTTGAAAACTTTATTCTCAAATAATATATACATAATTTATCCCTTCATTACTTTTAGGTAACATACCACACATCAAAATTTTATAATTGTAAGATCTCGATATGAATTTTAATATGTAGCTTAAAAACAGAATAGCTGAAATCTAGTTGAAATTCTTTCAAAACTAAAAAACACTTACCAAGAAAACGATAAAAAATTTATTTATAATCAGCACAAAAGATACTTTTTCAAGTAATTCGGATTATTCTTTATTGTTGTTTTCTGAATTATGTAGATACAGAAATATATACTATTCTATGAAGAAGAATAATATTCTATAACTATTACAGTTCTGTATGGAACTCATTGGAATGCATTTATTCATTGGAATGACGAAAGCAATGTTGACTTCATTTTAACTTGTAATGAATTGAAGACAGAAAAATTATTTTACCGCAATACACACATCTGTAACAGCAAGTGATCATGAAATCATGTTATGTTGTTCGTAATAGAAAGGTAAAAATTATTGAGAAGTTGTTCTTCAAATGCTTGGCGTGTTCTGCTGCAATGTTTGGTATGTTCTGATTAATTTTTTCAAGAAGCTTTACCTTTTCTTTAGGGAAATTTTGCTTCTTTTTAGATGCTAAGAAAATGGCGTCCGTCATTGCCAATGGTTATGTGGGAACTAATGCCCGATATCTACAGTCTCCCGCTAGATGGCGTACTCGAGTGTTGCGATCGCGAATAATAAAAAAAATAACATGTGCTTGAAAAATTTAAAAAAAATAATAATAAAAACCAAAACATACTCTTTTTATTTTGGTATTTTTAATAGTTTGAGTACTTGTCAATCATACAAAAGTGAAATTTAAAAAAAAAAATAATAATATTTGAAACGTAATCTTTCTATTTTCATTTTTGTGATTTATCATTGTTTCACTTTCAGTTGCTTTAATTTTTAAGACAAATTGACAAATTAAGAATCTAGCACCACCATTAAATAAAATAAAAATGGAATTATTTAGACATTCTCAAGCGATTTTAGTCCCGCAGTGGACTGATCGTTAAGACACGGTTCCCAGCAGATCACCGAAGTCAAGCATCACTGGCTGCGGTCAGTGTGCGGGTGGGTGACCACTTGGATCAGTCTGCGTAGGGACCGAGGGTGTGCGGTATTGGTCCTCGTTAAACTGTTCTACCGTAAAGTGCTCGACTTCGCGTGCAGGTCGTTGGGCTACCGAAGCAGGGATGCCATCCCCTCTGCAGAGGATCAAAATTGTGATGGCATGTCTTCGGATCATCCTCAGGGATGTTTCCCAGACCGTCGCCAATAGCCCATTGTGCAGCTCTAGTGCGACGTAAATTAACTACATCTACATTTCAAGCGATTTTAACTCATATTTTTTTATATTTGCAATCATCAGACATAAGATTTCGACGGAACTAATAAATATTAAATATTACATTTTCCAGCACTGTAAAATATTACTCTAAACTCAAAAGAGAATGGTAGAGAATAATAAATTATAGACATGAACTATTATTGTTAAAAATTAAGTGTTTAAAATTAAAATATAATTCGAAAATTGTGCCATTTTACTCTGGGAAATCGTTTGCTCAAACAAAAGGAATTGTTTTCTCGTTTGAAGGAAGTATTTTTTTATAGAGTCAGACTTATCGAAACAAAAATTGTTCAAAAGATTAGTATGCAGCAAATAATTATTTTGTTTATAGTTTTGATGCTTTAAAATTTCAGAAATCTTACGAAGATTAATTAAAAATAAATGATTCCGGCAAGAAAAGTGTCAATTTATAAATTCTGTTCTTTATAGGAACTTACTGAAATAGAAATACGAGTGCTTTTCATTTAACTATATTTAAAAATGAATATATCATTAAATGGGTGCAACCCGCATTTATTTACTACTTAAAGCTCAATTATTTTATAAATAAAATTCTCTTTAGAAACTAAAGTAAATTATTCAATAAATCATTTCCAAAGTATATGTTGCGAAATGTTACCTTTATTCAAATACAGTATTAAATTTGGCAATCCCAATGCAATGGTATATTATTTTGTCGGAAAAAATTACGGGTTTAGTCGACCTCTTTAAGAAACTTTTAAAGATAATTTGCCGCCGAACAACTTTGTTGTTCCAACTAAAGGTAGAGATTAGATTCTAAATTCTTAATGTCACTTATTAAATGTTCACACCCATAAAACTGTGAAGGTATTTGATTTCTTAATGTCCTAAAAATCCTACTTAAACTTTAAGAATTACTAAGTTAGTGCCTATCTTTCGAGGATTTATTTTTCATAATTTTTTACAGTATATGGTCTCATTTAATGCAATGCATGCACATAGAAATTGAACAGTAACCAAAATACATGCACATAGAATTGACCATAAAATAACCAATGAATGTGCATAAATATTATCAGTGTAATATAATAACTATCTAGGAATAACAATTCAGAGAAATCAGAGCATCGGGGACCATCCAAAGATTAAGTAAGCATATTTTTCGGCAATTCTGGACACACCTTATCCTTTGTCAGCAAAAATAATCAATTCACAAATCTCTCCCATACTTACGTAAGAAAATTGCAACAACCTGATCCAGTACCTTCACTGTAGCTATCGAGTTTAAGAACTAAAATCAAATAAAAAAATACAAATTTGCATTAAACAAAATTTACGTTTTAATTTATTCTCAGAAATTTTATGTCGAATTTTCGCTAGGAATCATTTAGGTTTTCCTTTTGTGTTCAACCTCGAAAATAAAGGGTATTAAGGGCTTACGTAAGCATTACCCCTTGTCGGTAAAAAGAAGCGAATCACAAACCAGGGCTAAAGAGAATAGAAGGGCTGGTTCACTCCTTTGAAGAAACTCTCGCCGCGCCAATCCTCCGATTTTCTCTAGTGACGTCACTTTGGCGCAAATCTCGCACTTTTACTTCAGCGTACTTACTAGCTCTAACTAACATTGGAGCATTTATTTTTGTGGCATATTCTACGACATTTGTTATTTTCTATAATGTTATCCTTAGTTTTTGCAGTGAATTTACAAAAATTTAAAACTATTAACAAAATGCCAGTTTGCGCGATTGCAACTTGCAAAAATTCTGATAGAAAAACAAAAAGAAAAAATGTAATTTTCCGCGTGTTCCCTAAAGTAAATAAACAACTATGTAAGGAATTGATTCCGAACTGACATAGTTAATATAAAACAGCAATACGTTTTTTCTATCGTTAAGAACTTTAATAAAAATTCGTTATCTAAATAGAAACCGCCTCGTTACTTCTAAAAGAAAGGCAGGTTAAAAAAATTAAAAAATGGATGAAGTCAAAGAAAATTGAAACGTAAGTAAAAAGTATAAATAAAATATATAGTGTATAGTTGAAATTCTCCTAATTTCATAACATATTTTTTAATCTAGTTATTCTAAATATTTATGATTTTTTTAAAAATTATATTCTCTTAAATTTAAATATCTATAAATTATATAATCTTAAATTTAAATATCTATAAACAATTGTAAAATTTCTAATGTCATTATGAACCTAAATTATTATTTTGTTTCAGTAATTAGCGTTTAAGGTTGATGTTTCCTAATGATTAAGTATGAACAAATTGCTATTAACGGCATATTTTAAAATCAGGGATTCTAAATTTAGCTCAACTTATTGTTATAAAAGAATATGTAGATAAAAAGTGTCGATATATGCTTTCATTTTTCTTAATAATTAAAGTCAAAACTGAACTTTTTAAAATAAATTATTTATAGTGTCATTTTCGCCAACTAGTAAAATATTTTTATAAGTTTGAAATGGTATTTTTTTAATATAATGGCCAAGAAAGTTTTTTTGAACTATGTTTATGAACGGAAATAATGTGTTAATTACGTAAAGTTTGAAAGCTAATAACCAGAAAAAGTCTTAACTTATTTTTACAAAGAGAAAGATGCAAAGTTATCATAATAGCTTTGCTTGCCATCTCCGAGATCTGTGGACACAGTGACGTCATGAGGAGGGAAATCGTAGCTTCAGCTCTAAGAGCAGAGTGAACTAGCCCTTCTATTCTCTTTAGCCCTGATCACAAACACCCTCACTCCGTTAGGTACTTTAGTAATACTTAAACGACCCCTGGGCTAAAATATTGCCAGTGCAATAGAAATTATCAAGAAACCAAAGGGTGATTTAATTACTAAGAAACCAATTCATATTCCTAAAAATTACCACGAAAACAATGCTGCAAAGATCTAAATGCATAAAAATTGTGGGATGAGTTCCCCCCTCCCACTAACTTTTAAGAATCAAATAATTGACTTTTTGAAAACTGAATCTTAAAAAAGAAAAAAAATGTTTAACATATATTTTCATTATATAAAAATATAAAAAAAGCATTTTAAAAAACATAAACTAAATCAATTTTCAAAAAAGTAAAACGCTATGTACAACATAATTTATTTGACAAAGAGAACTTCAAAAGTTTCATAAACATTACAATGTAGTCTGCGACAATTTGGAATAAAGAATGCATTCTTAAAAATATTTAAATAAAGTTAATTTGCAGTAAATGTTTGTAATGGTTTGGGGCTGTATGACACTTAATAGGGTTAGAACTTTGGAACTTATTAATGATAGGATAAGAGCTCAGTCTTATGTAGAGGTGAAAAGTAGTGCTAGAAAGTTAGGCCTCCAAGACACTTATATATTCCAGCAAGATAATGATTCTAAACATTCCACGAATGTAACAAGGGAATGGTTGCTTTATAATGCACCAAGACGACTAAACACTCCCCCACAATTTCCTAATCTAAACCCATTCGAACATCTTTGGCACCAACTGGAGCAAGAAGTAAAAAATAATCACATTGCGGGTAGAAATTCCTTAGCATATGCATTAATTCGTTCCTGGAATAATATTTCACCAGATATCACAAAAGAGTTAATGGAGTCCATGACACAGAGATACGAGGCAGTCAATAAGGCCAATGGACTGCATACAAGATATTAAAAAGCAAATCACCATTAATGCAAAATGTTATTATTTGTTTCTCAAAGTGTGTCAATACTTTTTTTGAAAGAAAAAGAATGCTTATGTTGTTTTGTTTGAAATTCTGTTAAAGCAAGTGAGAGAGATCTTTCCATATTTATATTTATATAGGTAATAGAACTTTTAGGTGTAGTAATCTACAAATTTTAACAAAAAAAAATCGATGAAAAAGTAACTGGATTATTTCAGTTATTTTGCCAAAAATGTAAAAATAATTTTTGAGATATTTAGATTTTGTTTCGAACGAAAAAATTTGAACTACACAATGGAAAAAAAAAATTCTAGGACGCTTTGTTAGTGAGAGACAGTTTTAACTGCAAAATAACGAAAAAAAAATCACTTAGAAATTGTATAATTAAAAGTCCTGCCTCATGAATAATCTTCATCTATGTTGACATTCATGTTGACTTAGTATATCTACACCCAACACTTTGGAGAGACAAACATCTTAATTTATTCTATGTATAAATACTTTTTATAGACAGTGTGAAAGTAGTGTATGACTTGTTACTTACTAAACCTATAATATACTCATCCATTTAACGATATCAGAAATTTCGAACCATTATATTGAACCATAATATCGTTCAAATTTGCTACACGAACCACCAAATTGATTTATACTATCGTACTACTTGTTAAACTTCCTTACACGATGCTATCTATGATTTAACTTGAATGAAAACATGGATTAATTTAACAAAGCTTTAAGGTTTCAGCAAAGGATCCCGCACAAATCTTATGATAATTAATTCTCTGTTAAAATGGGTGAAATTTTAATATGTTGCAGTTAAAAACAATCTGATCAAAAGTTGTCATTGACACGATAGTTCAAAAAATCGATAGGTTCCTCAACCATAAATTGCAATTCTCAGTTCTCTAATACCGATTATGGAATACCATTCTCTGAAAAAATATTTAATAATGAACTTTTAAATAAGCATAATTTAAAATTAGATTAAGCAATGAAAAAGCTAGCAAGTCCGAACGTCCAACGCTAAATGAGTAGCTAACATTACTTTGCATTCACCTAAGTCAATGCCGCGCGCAAGGGCGCTTTAAGCAATTTCAAGCTGTGACCGTCGCCTCTCTCTTATGTAAGAGGATTTTATGTTGGGAACTATCCATTTTCGGACTTAGTGTCGATGAGAACTTTTAACCAGAATGTTTTGAACATCAACATATTAAATTTTCAGCCAATTTCACAGACAATTAATTTTTACTAGATTTGTGTGTGGTCCTTTACTCAGTAATAAGGTTCGAAGTATCGATATTATTATATTCAACATAGAACAAATTTTTGTAAGAGTGTACTACTTTAATTTTTCAATGAAAGTTTCTGTAATTACTTGTTGATAATATCGAACGTCAGAATGTTACAAACATATAATTTCATTCGAATTCTCACAAAACATTAAATTGCTGTTTTGAATTTTTTTAGTTATTGTTGTGTTTTTTCCC
The DNA here is from genome assembly GCA_949128135.1 of Parasteatoda lunata. NCBI lineage: Eukaryota > Metazoa > Arthropoda > Arachnida > Araneae > Theridiidae > Parasteatoda > Parasteatoda lunata. The sequence goes on along the minus strand of OX421973.1, from coordinate 64,347,396 downwards.
TCTTTGCTTTACAGTACTTTAAAACAATTAAATATGAGATCAATTACAACAATACTTAAGAGAGTTAACTAATATTTATTCCTTTGTACATTGTTTTAATGGTTCTCCTTAAACATTGTTGCCGAAAAAGACAGTTGTTAATCACACCAACAATATATTAGAAAATATTAATTCCTCATTCTTGTTTGAACTTTTCTAAGTGAATAACGTCTTTTTTGGCGAGTGACTTATAATTTGTGAAAATGAGTGAACTATTTCGTTTTGCTGTGCTTAATTACTGGCAAAAAGAATTGCAAAGGAATCCAAGGCCATTTCGTAAGCATGCAAACTATTAATTTTATAGATTTTATGTAAAAGAAAAATTTCAAAATATATCCAAATCTTGATTAGAATCAATCTAAAACTTTTTGGAACTAAGCAGGAAGTGGGTGATATACAATATTAGATGTCTATATTTTTTTGTCTGAAACAATCACTAATTTCTGTAATTTATAGATTTATTTTTAAAAAAAAAAAATGTTTAATCTTGTTTGAAAATCCTTGAAACTGAATTGAATTAAAATATGGAAATTCTTCCACAAATTGCAAACGGAAGTATTAAAGTAAAATGAAAAAATTCAAATAGAAATGGAAAAGAAAAATATGAATTAACTGCTATTATTTGCATAAATACAAATATATTATTAACTTTCAATGTCCCCAAATTCAATTTTTTTTAAAATTTATTCTATAATCTGAAAATGAAATAAATATTTTGAAGCTGCGACGTATATTTCCTTCATTAGAAATTAATTTGATAATGCAATTTCATAAAGGTTTTAATGATTGCACTGCGCTGTAAATCATTCCAGATTTGTGTTTGAAAATTTAGTGACAATTATTCAGTTTCTCGTTGATTATCCCGTTAATACATGTTTAATAATCATAAAACATTTTTGTTACCCAAATTTAAATTTAGTCAAAGATAAGCTTAATTAAAATTTAATTTATAATCTATTTTTAGCTCCTGGATTTCTTGCAGAGGACAACAGCAGTAGTTCATCTGAAATAGATGGGTAAGTATGTATTTGATTTTAGAATAGATTAATTTCTTTTAGGAGAGAAATGGTAATTTTTTAAAGTTTAAGACATAAATAAATAAAAACAAATGAATAAATAAAAAAGAAAGAAAGAAATACAAAGAAAAAATTTGTTTAGGAGAAGTGAAAAGAAACTGTGTAGTTTAAAAAGTTTAGCTTAAATATAATGGTTTGAAAAAAATATTACATTAGATTTTGTACTTAGAACATGTAATATAGAAAGAAAATATCAACTATGATATGAGATGTTAATATGAGAATGAAAAATAAGTTAAGAGTTGTTTTTAACAAAATTTATTTCATTAATATTAACTTTAAATTAAACAAGTCTTTATATTTCCTTAAATATGAGCTGAGCAACAAACTGATGAAAGATGACCATCTTGAGATAATTAAATATTCTGTCTATAAATATCTAATCTATAAATATATTATTTTCTTTCTTTTTTCAGCTACGAAATGCTGGAGGGTGAGGTAATGAGTGAGGAGTTAAATTTGACTTCTGATGAGGTAGAGGATGAAGCTAATGATAGGTACTATATAGAGTTATTATCTTAAGAGATATTTGTATTTTAAACTACATTAAATTTTCAACATTTTTACGATTAAATGTATTAAGCAAAATCATGTCTCAAAATTGAAGCAGCAATATAATGCGATAATTTCATTTTTTACCTTTAGCGATGATATGGAAGAATTGAGTGCTGAAATAGAGCATTCTGAGTCATCTGCAACTGATGATGATGACGTTGAAATTTTGGATAGGTAATCTATTTAGTTTTTATTTCATTATAATTGCATTAATTTTCTTTAGTGAGTTTTTAAATATTTAGCAATTTTCTATATCATATATTGAATAGTATTTATGTTGCTACTTTTGAATGCTGATTTTCATCGTGGAAACTTTAGAAAATAATTGTGTAGAATTCTTTTTGAGGAATACAAATAGAAATAATTTATGATATTCAGACTTTTATGTTTTAAAATAAATTTAACAAAATTCATAAAATATGATTTAATTCTTATTAATAAAAAACATGCTATTATGCCACATGTTAAGCATATGATAAGCTTTACGTGTTAACTGTATAATACGGTAATTTTATTTTTTTATCTTTAGAGATGACTTGGTCGAGTTGAGGGCTGAAATTGTGCCAAAAGAGTCATCTTCATCTGATGATGAAGATGCTGCTATAGTGAATAGGTAATTTAAACAGTTTCAATATTAATGAGATTAAGTATTTTAAACAAAATTTTATACCCTTTGTACTTTTTAAAAGCACATGCTAATTTTTTGCACGTTAACTTTCGTAGTGAAATGAATAGGAAATATATATTTAGAATTTATTTTAAATGTTCAAACTAAATGAATTTGTTCTTATCAGACCTAGATGAATTACAAAAAATTAATATGAAGCATAAACGTAGAAGGCATGAAATGGTTTTTAAAAAAAACTAATAATTTTACTTTTTGATACGTAAATATTTCAAGCAAATACTGTTAAAAAAATTATTTTACAAAACTACTCCGAAATAAATACAGTCGAATTGTAAAACTCAAGCATTCAAAATATTGGGTATAACGACATGCTCAACGTGTATATTAAATTTGATGCATCGTGACAAAGTGTAAAATCATCATCAAATGTGACAAAATTTTAAACTTTATTAGTTTATAACGATTAAATAATCGAAGAAAACATCTGGTTTGATAATAGTTTACTGCACTTACCAACGTTCTAAAATTATTTCTCGAGTAAAAATTGTTTTTAGATCGGTAATAAACACTTTTCTACTTAACCGCCATGTTTATTTACAAATGAAGATGAGTTCTCATAGCTGTTCATTTGAACATACGTAGAGGTTTCAATTACAATTATATATTTTTTGGAGCTATTCTATCGCGTTTTCTCACACATTTTAGAAACTCATTTTAACAGGGAAGGCATTGGTTAATATATTCCATGCACTAATTTCATTTTTTATTTTTAGCGAAAAAATGGAGGAATTGCAGGCTGACACTGAGCCAAAAGAGTCACAAATGATTGTTGAAAAAGAGATTGTTGCTATGGATGGGTAATTAAAATCATATTTTAAACTTACATAAAATGAGTCTTCACTTTGTTAATACACCAGATTTAAATTTTTATGGTCCGAAATCATAATTTTATTTTACTCGAATTCTTTAAACTATTTTCTTCGAGAAACAAATAACCTACATTCTATTTCATTCATCTTCAAGTAGAATGGAAATTTTCAGCACCCATTTTCTTGAGATTTCTGTTAAATAGTAGCAGTATTTTAATCCAAAATTCAAAATCCGATTTTCTACACTTACGTAGTTATGTGTAACTCCTTCTTACTATCCATAAATGCTCATAATTTTATTTTATTTATTGAATGCAATTCCGTTTAATGTAAGTCTATTTTTTATATAATAGTATTTTAGCATTTTATCTACTTCATTATACAAAATAGGAATTGTAAGAACAATCTAAAAAACATGATCTCAATAGATCAGTTTTTTTCCGATCAAAAGTGCTGTTGAAAGCTTTTACACATTAAAATTTGGGTTTACTTCTTGCAAATTTTGCTATCTCAAAGAGTCCATATTTTTAATTTTTTATTTTTCAAGAGCTAGTTAATTAATTCTTTTAATATCTGTGTTTTGTTTTTTTAACATTTCTTAGATAAAATTTCGTTAAAAATTTCCTTTCAAAAAAAATTCAAAAATTTTAAACCATTTGTGTTATAAAAAATAATAATAATTGCAAAAAGCAATATTTTGCATAAAATAAACTTTTGAATGTCTGAAATTGCCCCCATCCCTCTTATGAAAATAAAGATTCCTATTAAGTCATAAGAAATGTATGTAAATAAAAATTTTTATATCCTGTTTCATAACTTTATAATTAATGCCTGTACAGATATTTTAACATATTTGTGGAAAGTCACACAAACATTTGTCTTCATGAAAATCCGATCTCGAAATAAAAACTTAATAATGTGTTCAAGTTTTTATTTCTTCCTTTTTTAGCTAAAAGCACATAAATTTTAATATTAAATTAATTTTATAAATTTTCTTCTTTAATTTTAGTAGTGATAGAAGTGACCATTTTTGCTTCGAGATTGATTCTAGGGAAAAGAAATTACTGGCCAAGGCTACTAAAGTAAAGGAATCACTGGACATTGTTGTTGGATTAAAGAGGTATCTATTAATTGCTATCGATCTTATTCGATCTTATAAGTTAATATTTTTTTAATGTAAATTTAAAGCACTAATATGCTTTTCTATGTGCTTTGAAAGTGTATTTTGTAACTTATTTATTTAATTCCACGTCTCTTTTTAAACTAAAGAAATATAAAATAGTAATTAAATATGTTTTTAAGTAGTATAAACTGGCAATACGAGCAAAAGCTTAGAGAAAAAAAATTTATTTAATTTATTGACACTATTCATTTTCTTCACAAAGAAAGTCATGCAAAAAAAAAAAAAAAGAAAAAAAAAATATATATATATATGTATATATATATGTGGGGTGTTTTCGAGGAAGGACAGTTTTTCAATGATAGACAAATTTAATGACGGAATGAAATTTACATATGTGATGAAATATTAGATGTTTATGAAGAAAAATATTAAATGTTCAGGAAAATGTGGGCCGTCTGCCCCGTTGTTGGTCACAGGAATATGGGCCTTCAGCCCCGTTTATGGAAACACATTAGTCCCGTCTGGACAAGGAAGCACATTAGCCCCGTCTGGGCAATGAAGTTCGCAGTTCAGCAGCAAACGAAAAAGTGAGTATCGATCCAATGGCGGAGAGGGGGGAAGTTTTTGATGACGGTGAGGCGGGGAAGGTGTTACGCTGGAATAATGGCAGCAGCGGAAGGGGTGAGAGATGGAGTTCTCCTCATCCTGCATATATATATATATATATATATATATATATATATATATATATATATATATATATATATATATATATATGTGTGTGTGTGTGTGTGTACTGTGATTGTAACATTAACAAAAATTTTATGATAATAATAAGATATTTCAATAATTAAGAATAAGGTCAAGATTATATTTAAAAAAAACTTTGGATTTAGTTACAATAAAAAATAATGCAACATTCCTCTTACCAACTCCTTGTCAAGCTTATTAGTTAATTTTTAATAAAATTCTTTTTTAAACAATATTTGTTTCAATTCTTTAACTTGCCTGATTAATAAACTAAATAATTAAAGTCTGATATAAATTTAAGTACATAAATAACTTTCCTGTAGATTGTTTAACAATAAATGGATTATTTCTTACAGCTGCGGAGATGTTTCCCGTTTGACAAAAATTCTGGAAGAAAAATTGGCCCAAAATCCAGATTTTGCTCAGAAAAGAGAAATGGCCAGAAAGAAAGAGAGGAAAAGTGTCCGTTACTTTGTGAGACGCCTATTTACTGGGTGTTTCATAAGGAAATATTAAAAAACTGAGTGAACCCAATACTGGACATTCCCCGACTCAGGACTACCGAACTAGAAGAAATTTCTCAAATTTGTGACTCCAAAAGTACACCCACTTGCTGACTTTGTGACTCTGAAAGTATGCCATTCCTGACTATAGGACTTTTCCCGACTGTTACTTTTCCTGACTGAGACTTTTCCCGACTGTGACTTTTCCCGACTGTGACAATTCCCGACTGTGACATTTCCTGAGTGCGTGACATTTCCTAAATATTACTTGGCTCAAGACACACAAACTAGACGAAAAATTTGGAATATGTAACTACAAAAAATTGCATTTAATGATTGTGAGACTCCCAGATTTTAAGACATTTCCAAACGGCTGTGTGACTTTAAAATAGACGAATTTTCGAATGCGAGTGACTCTCAAAATAAAACAAGCATTGCTTGATTGTATGACTTTTCCCGCCTGTGTGAGTCTAAAACTAGGTATTAACCGACTAAAGACTCCCCAACTAATCGAAACTCCCGATTTTGTGATTCCAAAAGCATGCATTTCCAAATGAAAAGACTCCCAAATGTTTGGACCGACTGTGAGACTAAAAATCGAAGACTTTTCCAGATTCTTTAAATATTAAGTTAGACGACATCACCCAAATGTAAAATAAATAAATCATTCTCTAAAATCGTCATTCCAAAGCAGCATGACTTCAAAATGATACAACATTAAAAACAGTATGATAACCAAATTGACCATCTTCGATTGCAAGTTCTTTCTTTATTTATTGTAACTCATTATATGCATGTAAAATTAACACCAAGTACAATAAATGGAACATGTTTAATGATTTGTTATTTTCTTATTACTTTTATTATTCAGAATTATTGAAATCAATTTTTATTTTAAATGTATGTTACAACAGTGTGCACTAAAACAATTTATTAAGTCGAACAGATTTTTTTAAACTAGGGGACTTCTTCGACTACTCGTTAACACTAGAAATTGCAGACGCAGTTCAATTTATATCATTTAGCTAATTTCAGTATTACTTTTTTCCTCAAGTTTCTTTATAAACAATGAAATGTAGAGTAATGACTGTTTCTAAACAATGTTTGTTTATAAACAATAAAATGTAGATGAAATGAATGTGCAATAGATTTCATAACTGATTTTAATTAGTTTTTACTACCTGCTTCGTATTGTTCTTCAATTCTCTGAACTTCTTATTCAGTTCTTTCTAGATAACTCGCGCCTTTTATCTGTATCATCCGTAACAGGACGGAGTGCCAATAGATGTATTTATAAGATTTGTAAGTAGTCCGCGTTAGTTGAAGATATTAACGAAAGCTATTTGTGAACCTTGTTTGTGCCCAAGTATACAAGGCCTACTCATTCTAAGAACTCACAAATCGGATCAGTGTTATATGTTTTGTCTATTATCCAGTCAAGGAAAAGATCTTTTTAAAATATTGATTTATGAAACACCACATTTCAATATATTTTATAATGATAGATAGGCGAGTGTGTGTGTTTCTATGTCTCTTACAACTTTAGAACCATTTTATGCTCGAGTCCTGAAGTTGGGACAGCGTGTGTGAGCAATAATTCCAGTCCCTAATCTTAAAAATTGTTTGAAAATTAGCATGTTCGAGAGGGATGTTATAAAAAGAATTTTTCTTATTACATCCATATTGCTAGGCACAAATTGCAGGCAAATCTGTTTTTTTTTTTTTTCAGTTATTTGAAAGATAGCATCAGTGATGCAGTGCTTGCTAGCTTCCAACTCTATTCCATGAAAAAGGACAAATTTCATTGGGTGTTTATAGCACGTTCTTCAAATATTATTCATCTTCGATTTATTATGTCAGGTAAACACAAGTAAAATCAGCTAGGACAGTTTGTCGGGCTATTACGCCACCAACTTAGTATTTTGAAAGCTATCGGGAAAAACACGTTCATTTTTGCTTACACTAACACTTTTGAAACGTATATTTTTTAATTAAATAATTTTAATTCTGAACGAACAAAAATATAAAAAAATATGTACTATAGTGCAAATTCATAGAAAAAATTATTAGATTGTGATAAACCTTAACTATCAAGGGTTGATTACGTTAAACAGTATTGGTTACAGTGCTGAATAATACTAATTGTGTGATTATTTTTTCTGCAATGCGTTGCCGAGTTTTTATTAATCTAAAATTGTAAAGTCTTTGTGAGAACAACACATAATAATGAAGGTTCAGTTTTTTGTATGTATTTTGATTCAGTTTTCTGTATGAATACATAATGTTCATTAACGCCATTGCATTAATTATTTACGTTTTTTTTTTTCACTCCAACCAAAGAATGGGTATTCAGATAGTTTTTCAAAGAAATAGAAGTTTCGGGGGGAAAAAAATTATCAGCATATATTCACAAATTTAAAGCTTTGGTGCACAAAAATTTCCACTGAACTATGAGACCACGTTATTGCAAATCAAGCTTTAGTGTTAAGGTATCTATATTCTGAATTATTGCAATAAATGTAAAATATAATCTTACCCAAACGTCTTTCAAATCTTAATTGAAACTTACACGAGATTAGATTAATGATGTTATAATTAAAATCTTTGTCCCATAAAATTCTGCTGACCCACATATTCTTTGACCTATAAGCTATTCTTCCAAGAAAAAGTTGGGTGAATGAAGAATAGTCGGCATTGCGAATGTTTACCACTACTCCATCATCCAGTCTTCGCATCGCGTAATCAAATTGTGAAGCTTTTATCGTAATTGTGCCATTTGGTCGCCTCCCACCTCCCCATTTTATTTCTTGCTCATTAATTGCATGCCCAAATACTTGCTTTTCTTCTGGAGGGGTGCAGTGGGTGTTCTTTTTCTTTCCATTGCCAAGAACGTGTAATCGTAACAGGAAAGTCATCTCACGGTCGTTTGCCCTCCGATTAGAAGAAAAGAACGCTGATTCAATGTTAAATACCCTCGCCATTTTCTGCCTTAAGTGTTCTTTGTACGAGATTAGGCAGCTTACTTCTTAATTTTCTTCTGGTACCAAATGAGAAAGCTATTTAATTTACTGCTGCTTTATTTGTAAGGTCTGCGCGCAAGTCTTTACTAACTTGCATAAATGCTTTTTGGAAATATTAGAGCAAAAAGAATTCTAAACAGATTTAAAAGTTTTGAACGCTTACTACTAAATGTCCATTTTCCGAACGGTAGCTGCAGCAAAATAAGTCATTCGAGAATGAGTTTTCAACGTCTTATGTTCCAGAAGAAAATTTGAAGTTCCAGCAATTAGGGGTGTTCCGTAATACGTATTTTTAAATTATTTGTCACAAATGAAGCTAAAAATCGATCTAAAAGATTTAAGCAGGGGAAAATTTAGGCCGGGATAGCCTAATTAGTAGGACGTCTGGCCCATGTCCCAGAAGTCGTGAGTTCGATCCCCACCGGCTGAAGATTCTCCGTGTAGTAAATGGTGACTGATGCACATTAAATCTGTTGGGTCACAAAGTCCTCCATGTTCCCATAGCAAATTATAATTCTGAAGGTACTGAACTGAAGATTGATCGCTCTCTGGTTCAGGTCAAAATTAGGATCTGAGGTATTAATGAATGGATGTTTGAATGGGTCCACTCTATAAACAGGCTTCGACGAGTGTGTGACTGAAGTCGTATTCTTGGCCATAGATTGCACCACTGAGAAACAAGAAAACCACCCTCTGTCTCAAACTCGTTTGGTTTCACCAAGCAGGTTTGTTGATATTGGCAAGAGACATTAGAAACAGCAACAACAAACAATAGGGAAAACATTTAAAATATTATTAAAATATTAAGTATTATTACTCAATATTAAAAGTATTATAGCCAGCTTAATCAGTCCACGAGTTACGCATTCTGTTATTTTACACTTTACCAACAATCAAACACTGGCTGATATGTTTTTATTTCCCAGAAAGTCCAAACACTGTAAAAATAAAAAGTGATATATATATATATATATATATATATATATATATATATATATATATATATATATATATATATATATATATATATATAAGCCTTTGTCAGTGACTATACAAAAATGAGTTTATAAATTATGAAACCACAAAAGAGTTTTTAAAAAATATACATATTTAATTCAATATTTAAAGGTTGGCAAGCTGGAGTGTCTGGTTTAAAGCACGTTAAATCAGTCATAAATCTCAAAAATATAAATTGAAAAAAGATATACAAAAAAAAAGAGAAAGCGTGTATAGATAACTATGATAACATATCTTCAACATTAAGTAGAGAAAACAATTATAAACAATTACTACAAAATTTAATTTAAATAATTTTAATATTATTTAAGTTATTTGCATTTTAAATATCATTTAACGAATACTGAAACCTTTTACATAAAATGTTCTTATTAGGCTGGGGTATGAATTAAATTTGTTTAGGTCTTCTAATGCCAGTTGTTTCTTTTTTGTTACAAAAACGATTGGGTTTTTAAAAGATGTAGACATAGTTCGTAAAAAATAGCTTACGGATTGGAAATATGTTGAGTAACAGGTAGGGGTTTGAGTTAATTCTTTCCTTTTTATTCTGTAAGAATTAAAAAAAAGTTGTCTTGGATATTACGTAATTTATTTAAGTAACTTGTGTAATCCCACCCTAAACTGACAAGCCATAATAAATATAAGAGTGTAACCATGCATAATTTAAAGTTAGAGAAAAATTACTATTTACTTTAAATAATATAATCATCTCAAAATAAATCTCAATTTTCGTATTATGCAGTTTACATGGGTTTTCCATTTTAAGTTTGAATCAATATACACTGAGGTGGCAAAAACCATGGGAGAACAATATACAAATATACAAGTGGCAGTAGTATCGCGTATAAAATGTTTATATGGGTAGTGCACTAGTAGAAATTTAATTGGTGTTCGAGTTGTTCATCTGAGAATGCTTCTGGGGTAATTATAATCACAAGACGAGAATTCACAGACTTTGAACGCGGAATGGTAGTTTTAGACGAGTGGAACATTCCATTTCGGAAATTATGAGAAAATTCATCATTCCTCGATATACAGTGTCAAGAGTGTGCTGAGAATACCTTATTTCAAGTATAACCTCCCTACATCGACAACGTAATGGACGACCGCCTGCACTTATTGACTATATTTCAGTATTAACAGACAAATGAGCAGAATTATTTCGTAAAATAACGGCAAGCATCAATGCAGGACGTGAAATAGACGTATCCGTTAGGACAGTCCGGCAAAATTTGTCTGTACTGGGATATGGCAGCAGATGACCGATTCGAATGCCTTTACTGACAACACGACATCACTTCTAATGCCTTTCCTGGGCTCATTACCTTATCGGTTGGACCCTAGATAACTGAAAAACTTCAGTTTGGTCAGATGAGTCACGATTTCAGCTGATCCGTGCTGATGGGAGAGTTCAAGTGACGCCCAAACCCCACGAACACATTGGGTCTAAATCCCAACAAGGAGCTGAGCAATCTAGTGATGGTTTCATAATGGTTTGGGCTGCTTTTTCATGGCATGTACCAGATGCTATGGTTCAATTGTATCAATCATTGAGTGGAAATGGTTATGTTTAGCTACTTGGAGACCACTTGCAGTCATTCATAGACTTCGTGTATTCAAACAATGATGGACTTGTTAATGCGCTATGTCACTGGGTTTTTATTGTTCAGGACTGCCTTGAAGAACATTCTGGACAATTCCGGCGAATGATTTGGTCACCTAGATCACCCGACATGAATCCCATCGAACATTTATGGGATATAATAGGCAGGTCAGTTCGTGCACAAAATTCAGCTTTCCCAATATTGGACATCTAATGAGCCAGAGTGGCTGAATATACCTACAATACACTTCAAATTACTTGTTGAGTCTATGCCATTTCGAGTTGTTGCACTTCATAGAGTTGGTGGAGCTCCGATACGTTATTAAGAGATATCCCATGGCTTTTGTCACCTTTGTAAATGTCACTCAAGACCCAAGTATCTTATCATGGTCACAAATGCTAATTTCTTACATTTACATCGTAATTCTTTTACGCAAGAGGTTACATGAAAGGTAAGATATTGGGCCATAAGATATAAGGGTGATAAATTATATTGAAGTTTATTTCACTGTTATTAGTTTATTTCACTGAGTTGGAAAATCATAAATTTTGTTTTGTTGATATTCAAGTTCAAATCCATCAACCAACGAATCAATAAACCAATCTCGAATTTTGTAAGGATCATCGTTAAATTCGCTTTCTAGATTTCTTAAATGGTTTTATGAATATAAGAGTGTTAGGTCAGCCGACCGGCCTGTTTAGGGGTCAGGAAACAAGCCTTGCATCAGAAAGGTTCTGGTTTCGAATCCCGGGCAAGGCATGGATGTTCTTTCATTCTATACTATCTGTCCTTATTGTGGTAGCAACGTTGGCCCACTTAATATGGTGCCCGTGAAAGAGTAGCCAACAAATCTGCCTTTTAGATACCTGTATGGCGAAAGGTCATTCTACAGGTGGATATTGGGAAAAAAAAGAGTGTTGTGTTATTTGCAAAATTTAGGATTTTAAGTTGCATAAAGCATTACAAAAATTAGAAATAGCGGTGCTCTTAAAATTGAACCCTGAGATACCCCTTTCTTCATATTACAACTAAAAACATTATTGGTTTTTACATGTTTGGATTAGATAAATAAGATTTTAAAAAGTAGTGGGATTTACCTTGTATACCTAAAACATTGAACTTTTTTTACTAGATAATATTTTGTGATCAACTGAATCCAACACCTTAGGTATATTTTAAAATAATGCCATTGAAAAATTATTAATTAAGTCTTTTAGTATATTATATTTGTACACATTCACTAAAACAATTTGATGAGCCAAAAATGCTTCTCTTCAGAATATTTTGATTTTTAAAAATCAGTGCATTTCAATATGATTCCCAAGCATTGTTAAATCTTCCAGCAACATTCCAGCTCGAAACAATTCTAACAAAAGAAGAGTCATCAATCGCTGGCGAGACTAATTCCAATTCAAATGACCAGCGAAGCAGGTGGAATAATTGGGGAGGAAAGGTCGGCAAGCGACGATTTTAAGAAGATTTAAAATGAAGAGGATTTCATTTTCCGCATTTATACCTTCCGACAGCAGAGAGGGATTTTCTACACGGGGCATTCCCGTTTCCTGAAATATTCAAACGCACTTCGCTAATCAGTCGATTATTTATTCAAATCTCTCTCTCTCCTTCAGCCATCTTCAAAGTGGAAAAGCGATCACTTCCGACTGAAACCACTCGATTATACCGTTTTAATTCGGCTCGTTTGCGGTACTTTGCCGCTTGACTCACTCCCTAACTTAACATAACACTCGTAAGAATGTATTATGCATGTTTAATATCAGTAGACGTGGTCCTAGCGAGTCGGAAAAATTCAAACATGATTCGAAGAAATTTGATATGTCATTTTCATAAAAATATTTAAAATCTTGTTGTTGGAATGTTCTACAGGGTAATTCTTAATCAATATTTTTACCACAATATTAGTTAAGGTCGTCCAACTAAAATGATAGTACTTTCAAACAAACACTTGAAAAAATCATTTTACATGTGGCCACAGAAGCCAGATGCGACTATCCTGAGCCAGACTGGATGTAATTTTAAGAACAATATATATTGTAAACCGTATTCAAGGTAAAAAAAAAATAATAATAAACGATGATAGAAACAAAAAATAAACCGGAGAGAAGAACAAGAATGTAAACTTTATTGCTCGGCTCATTCCTTACCTAACATGACAATAGTTAATTTAGCCCTGTTGAACTGATAACACTGGGTAAAAAAGTTTTTTTTGCATTTCTGCGAATACTTCATATATCCTAATTCAGATGTGGGGACGTCAAATCTTAAATGAATTTTGCTCCTAAAGCTACCGATTTTTTAACGATATTTCTAGTTCACTTTATCGAAATGAACGATTTTAAAAAGGTTAGACAAGAGGCAGTCGCATGAATGTTGCGACAAACTTCTAAGGGAGTTAAGGCACATCATCAGAATAGAAATTGCATAGAAACTAAAGTCCGGAAATGTCGTCGTACACTGCTAGAGGCACTTCCATGTTATGACCTGTTCAGAAACACAGTGCATAAAAGGAGAAGCGCCTCTAGCGATGAATGATGAAATTTATGATGCACGGGTTTCTATACTATTTCATTCTGGTGATGTGCCCTTATTCTTCATGTAGTTTTCGCAACATTTATTCGATCGCTTGTTATATATAACGTTTTTAAACTTATACATTTCGGCAAAAAATAGACTAAAAATAAAATTTAAAAAATGAAATTTAAAAAAACTGGAGCTTGGAATGAGAAACCAATTGTAGATTTGAAATCGGCGATACAAAAGTATCTAAGATCTGTTAAAAAAATAAAAAAAATAAAGAAAATTCATGCAACAGGGGGGGGGGGAGAATGCTCTTCATTGTAATGTTTTTAGAAAAACACCTAAAAATATCTCTTTACATATGTTCAAAAGAGCCGGATGGGGACTACGTTACAACAAACTCAATGTAATTTTTTTTTACATCTATTTAATCATATTGCAAAACAAACTTAAAGTAAAAAAGTTAAACGGTACTAGAAACAATAAGCATGACACAAAAAGCAAATGAATGAAGAACAAATAAAGTAAACTATGCCGCTTGGTTGGCCCTCTAATTTTACATAACACTAGAAAGAATGAATTGCGCATGTCAAATAAGAGCAGACATGGTCCTAGCGAGTCGGTATATTTCTAACAAGATTTGAAGGAATTTAATACAAATAAGTAAACTTTGTCGCTTGAAGCACACCTTATAAATTTACATGATATATCATTGTACCTTTTCTTAGTTCAAAAAAGATAATCAAAATTCAAGTAAATTTAATATATAATCTTCAAAAGAGTAGTTTAAAAAAATGCATTGTTTGAGCATATACATTTTTATCGATATTTAACAAAAAAGTTCATTCCTTCTTGACTGATAACATCCTGAGACGAACACTTAAAAAATTACACAACATCAGTATACTAAAGCTGAATCCCACAATATAAATCTCCCACATGTGGGGAATTAATCTTAGACTATGCCAACCTTCATCTACCAAAAGGTACCTCAAGATGGAATCAAGTTAACATGTCTTATATACTAGTGATTTGGTATTTAATATTTGTAGTGGTAGAAACGCCACATTTATATGCATATTATTCATTTTTTCTATGTATGTCTATTTATACATAAATGTATATATAAAACTTAAAATAAACGAACACTTCCTTAAAAAGACAAAGTATACTACGCTACGCCTATGTAACTCCGGTTGTAAACTAAATTTGCAATCAGGGACTTCTCTTATATTTGGCACTTTGAGAACGAACCAATATATATGAAAATAAACCAAGAACCAATTACATAACGGTAAACCAAAGTTGCGATGATCTGAAAGTGACGTCATTGAAAGCTATGACAACAAAAAAATACCACGGTAACCAGAAAAGAGGTTTAAGCAAAACTGAGCCAAAGTTATCGTCAAACCAAAACACCTCTGAATCTACGCCCTAACCTTTACTTACTAAACTTACGACTTTGCTAAAGCGGCCATAAAAAACTTATTGCAACTTATACCTAAACTAGTATATTAGACAGTTATAACAACAGAACTTATTACCGAAATTAAATACCACTGGCGTCAATACTAGTTTGGCGATTTTTTACACAATAGTACCGGGGGAAAAAAAACTTGAATCTCAAGACATAATTGTAAAAACAAAAATATTAAAGCTTCGTACTAAATAATAATTAGGCTGAATCGATAATAAATCGGAATCCAATGCCCCCCCCCCTTCCGTCATAAAAGGGATAAGTGTTGAAGAAAATTGCATGATTGTGGTAAATTTTGAATATTATGAGTTGGCCTCGTCCTGGGACACCATGCCAGATAATGCTGAAGGCAGTTAATCTTACGATGGGAAGAAATTCTGAAAATGTGTTTTCCTTGATCTAATAACATATGGCAAGGAAAAAAAGAAAAATTACTTGAATTATTTTATCTTTATTGAGTGCGCCGGTATAAGTCTTCCATTTTTGTGCATCATATCGTAGTTTTGATAAATACCGATCCGATTTCTTTATTGATGATTTACTTTTTTCAACCCGTACGAAGAACAAATATTTAGCTAGTACTTTAATGAAAGGTATTTTTAATAGGTTTTTAAGGTTTCAAGATTCGTTCAAAAGAGACCATCATTTATAAATAATTTATTCATTCTGAACATGAAGAACTGCTAGGAAATTTAAGTATAAGTATAACTTATGAAAGAATCTTTTCTTCAAAAAATTTTTGCTTTTCAGCCAAATTCTTTTCCGACGTCTTAAAGAGAAGGAAAAATATATTATTGGTGTATTGAGAACAAAAGCGAATTTTAGTCTTACTCGTTTTATTACCGGGTGAAAGACAAGATGCGTTATACTTGATAAATTCCTCACCAGACCTCCTACAATCTGCAAGAAATTTCAAAGGTCAAAGTTTGTCTCAACATTAAGCAAATAAGATAAATAATCCTTCGTAGTTTAGTATAGGTTGCCAAGG
Source organism: Parasteatoda lunata (assembly GCA_949128135.1). NCBI lineage: Eukaryota > Metazoa > Arthropoda > Arachnida > Araneae > Theridiidae > Parasteatoda > Parasteatoda lunata. Next base: position 64,331,212 of record OX421973.1, on the reverse strand, counting down.
AGCCACTCAGTTTTTTTGGCGTTTTTACTTCTTTACTTATCGCCAATATGGTACGTGCTGAGACCCACTATGTTTTCTTCTTAAAATTTGAATTAACGCTTTTCTCTCAGAATGAAACACATTTGATTTCATTGGTCAAATGCTAATTTATTGAGCAAAGAGACAAAGCACAGAAAATTACAAAACTACTTAGTTTTAATTTAATAATTCAATCAACCGAAATTATGATTTAATATCACTCATGATTAAAAAACTTTATTTAACAAGTATTTTAAACAAAATAAAAACTTTCAAATTAAATTTTTTGAACAAAGATAATGCAACTTTTTTTTAATTTTTTATATTCATTTTTGATAAAATTAAACCATTCGCTGAGGGTTTTTTTTTTTTTTTTTTTTTTTGTGCTACAAATTGAGGCATATATAACCGATGAAGATTTCTTCAAATCTGGTAAAAAGAAATAGGAAGTACCAGAAATTATTTTTAATTCAAAGTTAATAAAATTCAAATATTTTATTGCATAGTGCGCAGGATTACAAGAAATCTCACAAAATATTAAATTAGAAAGGAGTTGAATTTTCGTTTTGAAAAATCAGTTTTGTATTTTTTTTTTAAAAAAATGCCATTTATGTAGTTTTTTTTTTTTTTTTTTTTTTTTTTTGTAGCATTTCAATGTAAGTCCTCCGATTATAAAAATTAATTTTTTAACTTAAAAACCTATAAAAATAAAAAACAAAAGGTAATGAATAATTTTAAAAAAATTTTGCGACTAAAAAATACTTATCCCAAGTTCTGCAATGGGAATTTTCTTTTAAATGCGTACTGAATAATAGAGATAAGACGGGCTCAGCTCGAAACAAGCTTGGGCTTGTTAGCTGCTAGAAGCCTATAGGCTCTTGCAGAAAAAGATTTTAGAAATTGCATACCACTTTCACACTAAACAATGTTCAAAATTTCGTTTAATTCAGTAATTAATAGTAAAACTATGTAAAATAATGTAATAATTAATGATGTAAAAATTATTAGGTGTAAAACATTAAGAAATATTGAAAATCTTGATCTGTAAATAAATAATCTTAATAACTTATCTTACTTAACTTTTCTTTATGCGAATTTTGCATTGATACCATCTTGAGTTTTGGCCTTTATGTAGCATATTAAATTTCAGACAAAAGGCTCCAACATAAAAGAATACCCCGATCTCAGACTGGAGTAGGCTCCAATTTTAATTCTGATGGCTCTAACCTTTAAAATTTAATCCGAAATCATCTCCACTACATAATCATCAGCTTCGCTATTTTTTACCAAAAGTAAAAACTTATTTTTGACTCCCACTTTTAAGGAAACTTCCGAATCAGAAGCAAAATGTAAGGTACTAAGACGAATATGAGTAAAATATAATAATGTCAACAAAAAAGACTAAAAATTTAGCAGTGTAAATATTTTTTATAATGAATTTTGGATCTGTCCATTCATCATTAGAAGACCATTTTATTATAAAAAATATCAGAAATAAAGTAAAATGTAAGATACCATTTTAAAGATGAACAAGAGTAGAAAATATTTTTTGTTAAAAAACAAAAGATTTTGCAGTGCAAATTTTTCCACATTATAAAGAAAAGTACAAATCAAAGACAAAGTACAATGTATCAGACATGGATATAAATAGAAAACAGTTAGGTAAAAGAAAAGAAGAAAAAGTTAGTGGTGCAAAATTGGGTGCAAATGCCATTCTCCAACACCACAGCCACATCTGATACATGTTTGCAATTCTTAACTTTCTGGAAAGAAATGGCGATATCAGTTTAATAACAAAAACCTTTCTATAGACAAACATGAGAAAAGCACAGTAATTTTTTTTTTCAGACGATATTCTGAGTTACGACTATAAGGTTTCTGTTTTTTGTTACGACGAGCACGTTTCGATGTTTTTATAACCACTGGCTAATATTTCATTGACCTATATTGTTTAACCCTTTGCATTCCGATATCGCTTCTAAGACACCATCAGCAGTCACAACTCTAAAATTAAAAAAAATATTATGCCTTAATAATTAGTATTCGCATTAATTTAAGAACTTAAAAATACTGTATTATGTATTTAAAATGATTCAGTGCTTACGATGGTGCGCATTAAAAAAGAAAACCCGAACGTAAGAACTTACTGACAAGCAATGTGCACATTTTGAAGCGCAGTACACTGTTCAGTGACGTCACTTCAGCGGAGAGGACTGCCGTAACGAAAGGATTAAAGATAGACATAAAAAGAAAACATTCAGGTAAAAAAAAACTGAAAACTGTAAAAAGTATTGTGGTACAAAGAATTAAAAAAAACTAACAGGGCATTTCATAAACATATATTACGTCACTTTTTGACCAACGTCACACTTAGATCCCCAATTTCCGAGAAAGTAATAAATCGGTAGTAAAGCATAAGATACTACTTCAAAAAATGATCCCAATTAGAAAATATTTGCTTCAAAAAAACTGTGTAAGTTTCACCGTGAAGTTTTCTAATAATTTTTAATTGACCATATTAAGCCACGTTTTCATTAATGTCAACACCTAATTTTGACCTCTATATTCAGATAAATTGTTGTTGTAGTTCATTTACGTCGCGCTAGATCTGCACAATGGGCTATTGGCGACTGTCTGGGAAACATCCCTGGGGATGACCCGAAGACATGCCATCACAATTTTGATCCTCTGCAGAGGGGATGGCACCCCCGCACTGGTAGCCCAACGACCTGCAGGAGAAGTCGAGCACTTAGCGGTAGAACAGTTTAACGATGACCAATACCGCACTCCCTCGGTCCCTACGCAAACTGATCCAAGTGGTCACACCGAAGTCAAGCACGCTGACCGCAGCCAGTGATGCTTGACTCGGTGATCTGCTGGGAACCGTGTCTTAACGATTAGCCCACTGCGTGACCAGAGAAATGGACCAGATGAGAAGAAAAATACAAGGTTATATTTTAAAGATGGACAGAAGCAGTTTAAAAAGATTTTTTTATCAAAAGCTAAAGTTCCGTTATGTGCAAGAAACGCCTACACTTATTTTTGTTTCGCATTTTCTTGTTTTAAGGCAAATATTTTATAAACAAACAAAAATCAAAGGCAAATTACATAATTGATAGCCTTTCATTGTTAGGCTAACATATAAAACATAGTACTTCAAAAAATAAAAGCAATGAAATGTTTAAATAAGATTAGGTTGTGTAAAATTTTCAAAATGAAAGATGAAGAAAAAATACTGCAGTCAACCTTTTAACAAATAGTGTATTTACATAATTAAAATAATAGTGTACTTACAAATTATAAAAAATAAATAATTTATTATAAGAATAATTTAGGCTGCAAATATATCCACACACAATCTATTAACTTTTACAATGCATTGAACACAAATTATTATATTCTGTAACTAGTGTTTCTTAGCTCCATTGAGTCTTGATGACATATGCAGTAAGACCTACGGCTAGTGTTGAAACGACACCAATAATTGGAGCTACGTAAAGAAAGAAAAATATTAAATTTAAATGTTAACATACATACAAAAACAACTAATGGTAAAATATGTAAGGACTCTTTTTCTTTTAACTAATTAAAATCTGTGTATCAATACCAAAGCCCTATTAAGAAAACGTATAGGTCTACATTTTTTAGCTTTGTTTGTAGTTGAATTAAAATTACTTTAAATGTTCATATGATACAGAGTTACATGAAATAACTTGGACACAAATAACATTATAATTTTAATATGTATTAAGATATCACAATCAAACTTTCAAATAAACGCAAGACAACTACCTGTCATAAATTTTCAAAGTGATCATATAACGCTGTAATGCAGAGTTATAAATGTGTCACAAATTTTCTATTATGGGCCACATTTCACCTACAGGCATTTTGTCCCATTGTATGCCTAAAAAATTTTTTAAGAATGCAAAATTCTCATGGAACATTCCAACTGAATGCTTGTCTGCAAGATGAATGATACAGGAAAACCTATTGGATTCAAGTTTAGTGAATAAGGTCGGGAAAGGGTTGCATTCTTGAATGTTTTTAACTCTGTGTGCAGAAATACAATCTTAGTGAAACATGGGTCTGTCCAGACATTTTGTGAAAGGTCCTGTTTTCGTAAAATTGTGAAAATAAACTACTCATAATTTGTGAATAGAAAATAAGTATTAAGTCACATTCTTTCAACCAGGGTCCTGCTTTTGTGAATTTGTGCAAATAGGGTCCTGTTATTGCAAAAATTTCAAAAATTTCTAAAAACCTTTTTAAATTGTAAATAGATACAAGATTCTGCTCAACAATTGCTGCTACTAAATTAGAGATGCAACATACAAATATTTGGTAATTAGCCTGCTCAATAGAGAATATTCATTTCAGACAAATAATGGACACAAAATCACTCACATTTTTAATAATTTCAATTGACGTATTTGAAATAACACAACTTAGTTATGTATCACTTTTAATGTGTTACACATTAAGTAAATTTAAACAATTCTTAAATTTATAATATTTTATTTAAAAAATTGCTAGAAATTCATTTTTATTTACATAATATTCTATTAGTTAATTTTATGAATAAATATAAATTGATCAATTATTTATTTACAAAAAAAAAATTTATCATTTAATATCAATAAAAATGAAGACACGATGTTTGTAAATAGAGTTTAAATATTTAGAATACTACATTTGGAAACTTATTGAAACATTTAAACTTATTGAAACTTGGAAAGTTTGTTTCGAACCATCTTTCTTTTTTTCTCCCCCAGGAAGGGTTTATTCGATAAACAAAACAATAATTAAGACACCACACCCTACCTCTTCTGATCTTACTTATCTTGAACTTTACTCCCTGAAGAAATCCAGCTTTTCAGAGACTGGCTGATTGACCCCCACCCACCATTGGTACAAGGGAAATAAGCCTGGAGCTTCTTTGACTCTTCCCTTTGAAAGGAGAATCTGCACCACCATCTCCCGTCTAGCTACCAGCCATCTTAAAGGTTTTCTATTTTCCGAAGGAACTAAAATCCACCCCATTTGCCCTAAATGCCATCTACACCAGGTTTCCGCCGATCACATCCTGAACTGTCTTGGTCTTTTCTGGGAAGGTATTTACTCTACTCCTCTTTTGGTCTTGGATTTTCTTCAGGTCAACGGGTTCATAGATCTGATCTGACTTCGTCAGGCCAGAAAGGGATAAGCAGCAACAACAATTAAGATAAACGAATTTGTGAAGACTCCGATTAAAAGATAAATTATTTTGTGAAGGGTTGGTTAAAGCATCCAGCTACAGATCCAAAGGTCTCGTGTTTGATCCCAATTACAATATGTAGGAGTTAAAGTGAAAAAAAAATATATAATCTTAGGATAAATACAAAAAGAAAAAAATATACAATCTTAAGTAAAATGTGTTGAATGTGTGCTTTAACCTTTTGACAGCAATGCATGTATTAAATTACACATTGGCCTTTTTCTTAAGGTATTAGATAATAAAAAAGCATAAAAAAGAGCAACATTTTGTAAAAATTTACCTAACTGTAGAACCAACAGAAAGTTATTACTCAAATAAACTATGTGCTAAGTTTGAGTTAGAAAAGATAAATAAAAAATAATGGGAATATTTAATTTTAAAGATAAGAAATTTAAAAAAAAAAAAAAATGTTAAATGATATGGTATATCAATTAACATTTTTTTTAAACATTTAACATTTTTTACAAATTAATGTGAGGAAGGTTTAGATACAAACTTTCAACTTTTAAAACCTAATGCGTAAAACAAAAAAATTTTTAACATAACATTTTAATTAAAAGGACACTGAAAAAAGCTTAATCAGAAATAAAAGTAGATATAAAAAACATGATATATAAATACCAAAAAATAAAAATTTTATTATTCATTCAGTAAACTAAATGAAGTATGTATTTTATACTTATTTATAATAAAGTAAAAAAAATAATAATAATTTATTAGACTATAAATATGGTTCTTAAATAGAAAATTACGTTATAAGGGTATTTTTAATTATGTTACATAATACAGTTTTATTACAATCATAAAAAGTTTAAAAAATATTAATGCTCAGTTAAACATTTTTTGGTGGTTTATTATAGTAAAATAAAGCTTTGAAGTAGAAAAAAAGATTCACAAATTAAGAGTTTAGCCAAAGGTTGAAAAATCAAACAATAGAGAGACACTACAGAATTGTTAAATCAGTTAACAAGAATCAGTTAGCAAAAATTTAAAGGAATTATCATTACAAAATTTTTTACTTTTTACAGAACTTACCAAGCCTCATAGATGAGCTTTGAACAGGTGCATCTCCAAACTCTGATAATTTATCTTCAGCTGCATCAGGCAAAATCAAAGCTCTGGTAGCTAAAAATATTATAACAAAACATGAAAACTAATAAAAAATAGAGACATTAAATTAGTTAAAAAATAAATTTGCCTAATGTCTAATAATTTCATGCATTTTCTATAAGAATAAAAATAACTGTACAGTGGAGTTGGACCTGTAATTGGACTCTGCTTATATTCTTAAGCAATAACCAATTTATATACTTTGATTTGCTAATGGAAAAAATCCTTTGACCAAGTTTAATAGAATGATTGTTCAAATTGTTTTTTTTAGATAAATATTAGAAATATTTTAGAAAATTTTCATCTGAAATAATAGTTAGTAGAAAAACATTCTTTTAAAATATGAATTATTAAAATATTTTGATAGCTTTAACTATAATTTTATTTTTAGTAGTGCAAAAAAGGTGTCTACCAATTGACTTTTTCTAAAATAAATTTATTTAAATTTTCACAAAAATATAAAAAACAGAATCCACAGAATTAACAAAACATTTTGGTCTTTACTGGCAATTTTTCCAAAGCATAAATTTAAAAATAAAATAAAATATTGTAAAATAATATAAAATTAATTTCACTGATATTCTTGGAAATAGAGGAACATTTGATAATTGATATATTACGCATCTGAAACTAATTTTTATTTAAAAATTATATATGACTTTTTGTAAAAGAAATGTCTATTTAGTATAATCAACTATATTAATTATGAAATGTAACATGGATCAACTACAATGAAACATTTTACAAAATAAAAATTTGAGGAATAACGTTTTATGTAGCTCTAAACGTTTTATGTGATTCTTCACTGTAAACTGTTAAAGTCTCCACCATTTAATGTTTAAACTGATGTTAGAACCTAGAAGTCTTTATAACAATAGCAAGTTAAGTACAAAAAGAGAATGTATACTTCATAAGAAATAAGATAGTAGTTTTTTTTTTTTTTTTTTTTGCAGCATTATAAGCATAAACATGGAATAGGATACAATCATTTTCAATCAGAAAGCTAAATTGAGTAAGTGAAACTAATTAATTTCAAACTTATAATTAAACTTATTATTAATAGATTAAATAATAGATTAAATTTAAACAAATTAAAGTCCCTTTGCTTCATTCATCCCTTAATACTACTAATAATAGTCAAAGAAAACCTCCTAAAAAATCGTGTGCAAAACATTGCCTCTAAGCACTTCTAATCGTATAACTCAATAATGCTCTATCAAGAGTTGGCATTCTGTCCAGAAAAAACCTATTTCTTCCAGGACACTCAAAGAAACTTGAAAAAAAAAACAAAGAAAAGTTGACAAAATGGAAGAAACTTAAAATAATCAGTACAATTATTTCGCAATAAGTGTATCTTAAATTTAAACAAATTAAATTTAATATATTATTATGAACAAGTTTTTGCATCTTTTTTTTTAAATAACTATTTTTGTATTATAACAATTTAAAAACCTACATATCATGTCATTTAACATAGAGGAATCATATCGGTTTGGTTTGAGCATTCATATTTAACAACATTTACTTATAGGAATTAGTATGTAATTGGTAATTGTGAATTTGATATGTAATTTGTAGCAGCGCAATTTCATAAGCAACTCATTAAACATACATTTATTTCCATTAAATATATTTATATTTTATTAAAATGCAAAAAGAAACTGTTCTTCAGTAAAGAAAAGAATTCTTCCATATAGGCTGGAGGAAACCTATTACTTCCAGGGTGGCTTTTACCATAGTTTTAACAGACAGTTTTCCCCACTGAGGAAGAAACTTCCATCTCGGGCTCCATCCCACTTTTTTTTTCTATCCCACCACTAAATTTCTACGCAATCAATAAGTTTTGATTCATATTTATGGAGGTAGTGACTCTAATAACTGAACAAATTTAAATGTTATCACATATAAATGATTGAATTCTTTGTTCTCATTAAGCAACTGATTCCACCAACCAATGAGTTTAAAGTAGACAGGCACTTACGATGGAATTTCCTAGATAACTTCATTCCACCTTAAGTTGGCAATGGAGAAAAGGGTAGGCAGACCGGATTACAGACGTTGTCATGGAAACTGGGTTACTCTTTAAGTCGGTTGAGGGATGAGATAGCAAAAAAAGGAGAGAAAGTGGCCAGTATTGGCGCTTAAGAAAGCAAAACGCTGATGTTATTTTTTTTAAAACCGAGAATCGTACTAAAATTTTGAACAGAATACAGAAAAGAACACGATTTTTTAGAGCATTTCTAATAATTATTATTTTAGATACTAGTTGTAAGCTAATTTCTTAATTAGTATTTAAAAAGCAGATTTTCTTATTATGATTTTTTTAACTAAACTAAACTAATTGTAAACAATTAAAAAAAATATATATTTGAAAAGTTTTTTTTTTTTTTGCTGAAATCTAAGTAAAAAAAGGAAATGCATAGATGTGCATAAATACGTTGTTTTAAATATTTATTTTTATATGCTTACTTTTTGTAGCATATAGCCCACATTGGTGTTTTGTGGGGGAAGAAAAAGCCAAGGCAGGCATAGGTAGCATAGGCAAGAAAAGCATAGGCAGGGGATCATTGATCATAAAAAATATCATACCTATGCTTTTTAATATTTACTGTTCTTTTATATATATATATATATTCAAAAAAATTTTTTCAGAAAACTTTTTTTTTTTTTAATAGAAAAATAATTTTTTTCTGAAATATATTTGCTTCTTAGAGACAAAAGAACTTGGATTTTTAGTATTATCCACATAGGAAGTGCGTACTGCATGTACACCCCCCCCCCCATATTTTCAGCTGCCATATCCCACCATCTTAGACTCAAAAGGAGCTCATTGACCTTTCCTGGTGGTTATCATGTTATTCATTTAATATTTTAACAGTTCCTTCTGCAAACTTTTTGTGGGGTCGTCCTGAATTGAATTCAATCCACAATTTCTTATCAGGAGAAATTCTACTTGGGTGGTTAGGCGCATTTTTTTAAAAGAAAATACATATTTTAAAATATCAGAATCTTCGGTTGCTTTTCAGGATTTTTGCGGGTGAAAGGTGGCTTAAGAGATAAATCTGTATAATTAGTTATTTAAGTATAGTAGAATTAGTCTGGAAATATTTTGTCAGATGCTGAAATATCTTAATATTTTCTACATAAGAGAAAGAATTTCTCAGCTTTTTTGGCTTTCTATTTCAAAAATAATAATTAAAATATTGACTGGTTTAAATTGACCTTTCGATGTTAAAAAAAAAAAGTATTATTCACATTTTGTATCTTTTTTTGAAATTATTTCAATTTGTATTTCAGATAATATTTAAAAATCCCTTTAATTAAACAAAACTAAAAATCTTAAATTTCCGCCATCACATTATTAAAGCTCCTATAAAAAGCGAATTATACTTCAGAGCTTCACATGGCGCAAAAGACACAAAATTTGAATCTTTAAGGAGATTGAATAAAGCAAAAACAATTTTAACTTTTGTCGTAAAAAAATAATAATTGAATTATTTAATAATAATTAAATTATAATAATTAATTATATAAATAAATAATAATTAAATAATTAGTTTAAAAAAATTATGGTTTGATAATTGAAACTTTGTTTTAAAAGTTAAAGTATCTTTAAATTCTCGATTTCATCTAGTCTTTAAATTTCAACCATGCATTTGTTTCAAAATTGTTACTATGCATTCAGAGCAATAAGCAACAAAATAATACAAACTAACAAAAAAACATGCTAACATTTAGTAATTAGCAACAAAAGAAGAAGAAAAAATTTTAACAAGGAATCACAAAAAAAAAAAAATAACAATTAATGCAAAAAAAATAAATTTATAACTATAAAAAACAAGCTAACATTAAATAACTAGTAAAAAACAAATTAACAATTAATGCAAAAAAATAATAACTATAAAAAACTAGCTAACAATAACTAACCAATTAAAAACAACAAATTAACTGTTTATAACTAATAAAAAACAAAACAAAAGAACAATTAAGCGATGCGAGTGAAAGAAAGCGAAAACTGGCTGACCAGTGTAAAAACTTAGCCAACGTGCCAATTCCTTGGCCTTGAAAACTGATCCAGCGCCAAACTAAAACACCTCCTTCTTCTTTGTACATTCGCTTTACTGAGAAGGTATTTATAAGTAAAATACATTTAAACATGAAAAACTTCGAATGTATGTTTCAAGATAAACTTTTCTTATTATACAACATTAATTTATATTTGAACGCGAATTTAAGCTGCAATTAATTCAAAAATAGAGAAGAACTACTTTTCAAAGGCGGAGTATTACATATCCTACCCTTCCCTGCAGTGCCAACTTAAGGTGGAATGGAGTATAGTATTTAAATTCAATTTACTAAATTTTTGAAAATTTGCACACTTACGTTTTGGCTATAAAAGGCACACATATTATTCAAATTACAAATAATTTTAAATATGTTATTTTCTATTAAATAAAAAAAATAAAAAAATTAATAAAAGTAAAATATTTTTCATTAGTTTTAAGTATAAAGAGGATGATATATGTGCAAATTGAATTATATTAATTTTATTTTCCTGAGTTTTATTTTTACAATAATAGCTTTAAAAGACAATCAAAATAAAAACTGTTACATTTATATAAAAACATATAGCTATATTCAAATCTGCAGCATCATGAAGGCTTCACTGAGAAAAAGATGAAATGCAAAAAAAGTTGCTAATTTATTAAAAATAATAATCTTAAAAAAATGTAATTAATTTACAGGTGTAACATAACTAAAACTATTGAAACAAAGTAAAATTAACCTTTATTATAAACAAAAAACCTAGTTAATATAACTTGATTAAAACCTGGTTAACTATCTTTACAAGTCTTAGTCCTGTGTACCAAAACAATACAAACCCATTTCTTTAATCTATTAAGCAAATATAGGAACAATTTTGTTTACAAGGCAAGTTTTTATTCTTCAAGTTTTATAATAGTCAAATATGTTACACTTGATTTTAAGATCCATCTTAGCATCATTAAGAAACATTTAAATACACTAAGCACAAAATAAATGAATTGGTAGAAAATTCATCAAGAATTTTTAATTCAGTTGTTTCAATTTCAGTTTCTGCAATAAAATTTATATGACAAGTATGTAAAATCTCTGAAACCTAATATAAAACCTTATATTAAAGTACTTTTGAAGTGAAATCACTTTTACAGTAACAGATTTTATAATTTTGAAAAAGAAAAAATTATAAATTAAGCAAATAAAAATTCTTTTTAAATTAAATTCTAACAATTTTAACTTTCAGTGTAAAAGTCATGTGGACTACTAAGATGGAAAATTTTTAGAGATAGTTTTAAATACAACATCATATCTTTAAACATAAAAAATTTTATGCAATACAAAAACTGGAATAATATTACAATAAAATTGAATTTAGAATTTTTGTTATACTTAGGAATGTTGGGTTAACCTATTCCAGTGACTAAATTTCATCAAATTTATTATATATTCTCTGGAAAAATCAACAGCAATGGCTGAATGGGTAGCAGTTGCTATGTAAAAGAAAAACGGTTTGTACTCAATGCTGACTACATTACCAGTCATGCTGTCAGTCTGAAAATAGTAGAACTTTGACCTTCTTAACCTCCTGTTACACTATGAGCTTTTGCTTTTACAGTAAACAAAAAAACTTCAGTCATGTTTCTAACTAGAGAAAGATATAGTGTCTCAAGTCAATTACGTTTACTTAAGTACAGAAAATACCTATAATATAATACATATTTAATATCTGGAATAGGTTATAGAGATCCACAAATATACAAAGTATTGGTGGAACAAGCAGGGAATTTTTTTAGGAAATTTCTGGGACTTTAGAGAATCTTGTGCCAATGATATTCAAAAAATTTAATAAATTAAAAAAACATTTCTCTATTTCAATAATGTTAGATGACAGCATGTCATGAAGGCAGTAGTCACCCCACTATTTTACCCCACCTTCAACAAGAAAGTTCATTATAGAACTTGATAAAACGATATTTATTTTAATATGTTTAGATGATAATTTCAATTGGGTTCACAAATGCAAATTTCCTAACTTATAAAAGACCTGTCTCTGGTATAATATTATAAAAATCAAACAGTAACCAAAAATTTGAAAATAAAATTTTAAAAAATAAATAATAATATATGTGTCACAGTGTTCTGCAACATCGTTTTTTAACAGTGTATTCTGTTATTTTTTTTCCCTTTAATTTAATCTAATTTCCCCTTTAGACAAAAATCTAGTAGAATCTAAGAATATCTATTTTTTTTTTTCTAGCCTTACAGAGAGAAATTATTTAAGGAGTCCAACTAAATTTAGAAACTGTTATGAAAATATAAAAACAATTTCCAAAATCAATTTCATTGCAATATTAATCCTTGTGTGATTATTTTTATTGACTTATTTTGCAAAGCAAATCAAGCGTGATATTTTTTTTAATTAGCTACAAATGCATTATTTTCCCCTCTCTTCTCGTTACTTACTTGGTGAAACTTCGCAAGAAGTATCGATGTCTTCCTCTGTGAGTTCTAAATTAAGTAATTCTTTAAATGCATCAAGAGAATCGCTGGCAGCATCATTGTGAAACTGGTAATCACAAACACAAACATCCATTTGGGGTAAGGGAGCAAACACTCGCCTAGGTAGTTCATGCACTACCAAAGGATCTGTGAGAGAAGCAAATGTAGGAATTGTAGTAAGGACCTTTCATTTTATTATAATACCAGTATGTACATGATAGTATAATATCTAATTATTCTTCAGCATACAATCCAGTATTTTCCTGCTCATGAAACAGTTCATAACCCTCAAATAATTTTTGAACAAAATCACTCAAACCTTTTTGAAAGTTAAGGAAATAACATTAAAAGTACATATGAAAAGTATTAACAAAATTTTAAGGCACCAGCACTGTTTTTTTAATGAGCTAGTATTACGTTATGAAATGAATAAAAATAAAAGTTTGGCTACATTTAGCAATTTTCAGATAAGAAAGCATTCAACTATATGGGCTACATCTACCTTTGCATATAACCCTATGTGTTTACAACTAGACACTAAAAACACTCAAAGAGGAAAACAATGTTTTTAATAATGATGCAATACATAAAAATGAAACTCAAAAGTGATATATGTACTAGAGAAATGTTGCAACTAATATAAAAAAAAAGAGATTTATTTTCTAAACAATTACTGCTTTAAAATAAATATTGTATTAGACTTATTTTTGGAGCTTATTTTTCTGAATGGCTTATCTGACTCCATTACAGTACTCTTAATTTATAATTATATGTATAGCTCACTCAATTATAAATCATATTTTACACAAGATATAAAGAGGGGAAAAAATAAAACAGTTGAGTTTGGGCAGAAAAAACTAAAATAGAAAAATTAAGAAAAATCAATTTACTCTTAATAACCACTGCATATAGAAACAAATGTTGTTGGAGCTTTCTTTCACTTTATTTCTAGCTATCACTAAAAATTAGTTTTTATGAAGATAAATGCAATTTGATTGGCGACAAATAGGATAAGCAAAGAATTTTAATTTTGATTTTTAATATTCATTTAAAATATTCATTCCATTTAAATTTATTTTTAATATTCACTCCATTGAAAATAAATTGTTACACAGCGATGAAACAAAAAGTATATTACATGATTATAAACATGTAACATGTATTATAAACATGCCAGAAAAGACAAAAGATAAACAAAAAAGAACAAATATTCAATTCAGTTTGTAATTTCAGTTATGCAATAAGACAACAGCTCAATACTAGATTTTTAGGTTTAAAAAAAAAACTTTTTTATTATTATATATTGGTGTCAATTTAAAAAAATGCCATAAAACTAGTCAATATTTTATTTGCAAAGTTATATTATCAACATCAACAGCATTTATTTATTATTTTGTTGAATACCACGTAAAAAATTTGATTTTGCCTGTTAATTGTCTAAAAGTATGAAATATTGTGTCAGCATGCAAAGTTTTAAGAAAATGAAGTGCAATATTGAATATGTACATTTATAATATACTTTCGATATTAAAGATAATATAAAAATTATTTTGAATTCCAACTTTTTAATAATTGCTATAACCTTTAATAGTATTACTTATTTTTTTTCATTTATAAATCATTGCACTATGATACTTTATTACTTAAAAAGTCATAGTTTTTTTTCACACTTTAATACAGTACAAAATTTAATATACAAACAATTTTAGTTTTTATTATTTTTTTTATTATAAAACTCATATATGCTTATATTAGGCTGTAATTAATTTTTACATAAGAAATTTGTTTAATTTATTGAGTTAAAATAAACTTGGTGATGTAACATTAATAGACAAAATCAAAAAATATTAGCTATAATTGTGAAACAAGGTATGTAGAAGAAAGTATATATTCAAAGATAAAATGACAAATAATAGACCAATGAAAACAACCTTACCACTTTGTTCTTCTTCAATTAATAATAAATCTTCACAATGAATCTCACATCGAGAAATAAGGCTTCTTGCAATATCTTGCTTTATGGCCTATCAAGAAAATTTCAAATCATAATAGTAAAGGAACTTACAATAAAACATTTGTTAACTCCTAAACTGTCACATTACTTAGGCAAATTTGGTGGGAAATTTTTCGACCGAGCAGAGTTTTTCTCTTTTTATAACACAAACTATTTCCCTTTGCCAGAAAGTAACAAGGCTTGACCCAAAACTCAAACCAGGATAGACAGTTAAAGGATTAGTAATAGCTTTAGTCACAGAGCATTTTTAAGGACATTTTTTTTACCCTAACAGTTTTAATATTACTAATAATTATTTAATTCAACAGAAAAAAAATTAAATCCATTGGAAATACAAAATATTAAAAAAAGCATGAACATTGCAAAAAAGTCTACATAAACACGAATGTTTATTTTTTAATACAGTCAGCATAAAGTACTTCTATATAGCTTAGTCAGCACAGCTAGCATAGTTTAGTACATCAGCACAACTTACACTCATTTAAAATTACAATGTCATATCCGGACTTACCAATTTTTAGGCTTTAGCAGGAAATTTTACTTAAATAAAGCAGAAGAATATTGTGATGATTTTATATCTGAATAAAAATAATATTTACAAGCACCATAATTAAATATTTTAATGATTTATATAAAAGACATGTTATAGCATGAGATGTTCTTTTTTTAAAACGAGGATGAAATTTAAAAAAAAAAAACTATGTATTAGATTGTTTAATTATTATTTATTGACCACTTTTAGCATTCTGTAAAGATAAAACTTTCAGGTTGGCAGGTCCATTTAAGTAGCAGAAAAAATAAAACCATACGTCTATAAATTAAAACATAAGTAATTTTAATAATAAAAATAAGTTTAAATTTAAAACTAATAAAAAATGCTTGCTCTGATATATTAATGATTTAATAAAATTGAAAAACAATATAGGCATAGGCTTCAAAACTTAATTTTTGCATTTCGGAGCAATAAATAGCACTGTGGATCAATAAAAGAACAAATAACTTTTGGCATTTATACAAATACTTGACCATGCCTGATCCAGATATGAGAATTTCAAATTTGCAATTAGTTTTACTCATAAAACTACAGATGTTTTTTTTAATAACAATTTTAGTCTTTTTTTGTCAAAATGTACAAGTTTAAAAACGATATATATAACAGAGGGTTGCATAAATGATGGGAGAAACTTAGTTAGGGAGTTACAGCACATCAACGGGATTAAAATTGCAAACAAAACCGATACCCGGAAATATGGGCACTTCCTCAACACGACCTGTTCAGAAGCACATGAAGAAACAGTCTATAATAGAGAAGCGCTCCTAGCGGCGTATGATGACATTTCTCTGCAAAGATTCCAAGGCAATTTTAATCCTAATGATGTGTCTGAACTTTTTAGCAGCACTACAAAATCCTGCTATGTATAACATTTTTAAACTTAAACATTTAGACTAAAAATGTCATTAAAAAAGCTGTAGCTTATTAGAGAGAGCAAGCAATATATATATATATATATATATATATATATATATATATATATATATATATATATATAGTTCTCTATATTTATAGTTCTCCAGTGATAATAAAAAAATAAAAATTTGAATTTAAAGTTGAAAAACTAAAACAAAATTTATTACTACAGAAATACAAATAGCAGAATATTTTAAAAATATACTAATTATAATAACATCAAGGCAATGTTTATACATTAATAAAAAATATTAAAAGAAAAGTGAAAACAAAAAAAAATTTTGTTTAAAAGGCATTATATTTATACCATATTGAAACTGAACATAGATTTAAGAAAACATAAAATAAAAAATAATTAAACTGAAACTAAAGATTACATAAAATGAAAAATATTTACATCAACTGCCTCTTGGACTGTAGATTTAGCATGTACATAAGCTCTACACTGCATGATACCCCTGAATGTCATCATAGAGGTGGCATTAAAGATTTCTGGGCTTGAAATAACATCATTTCCCTAAATTTAAAAAATTTATTTTTATGCATGATACATCATCTGTACAAATATCTATGCATTAATTTCAAACTCAGGAATATATACTCTACACTAAAGAAATTTTTTTATAGATTTGTATTATTATTGTACTCAAATAGTAATACAAATTAAGACATTCAAGGCTGTTCATGAAAGGTTCTGTGGTCATAAAAAAATAACAGTTGTTAGTAAATAAAATTACATGCCATTTTTATAGCTGGTATGTATTTGTAACATTTATTTATGATTGTTATATTTTGTCTATCTTTAAAGGGTTTAACAAGCACCCTGATTTTAAAAGCCACATGCCTGGGTCTTCTTTGTAACACGAGCATAAGTTTGACTGTATTTATAAAGAACAACATGAAACTTTATTAAAATAAAGTATATAATTATTACTTGCTTATAGGTTTTAACTTATTAATGAATATTTTAAGATATGTCTTAGTGAAAATGGCATTTATTATCTCTTCTTTAGGCGAAAACATAAATAAGACAAAAACATGTGAAACATCTAATGATAATGAAATAATCAATACTGTTTATCTATACAGTTATTTATGTAATGTCATTTACTGAGAAACAATATAAAATAATATAACTAATTTATACAATATAATATAATAACAATTTTCTTTAATAACAATAACTAATTTATAATAACAATATAATTTAATATTAATTCTGATTTTTGAACCACATTTTACTGATAACC
Organism: Parasteatoda lunata; assembly: GCA_949128135.1. Taxonomy (NCBI): domain Eukaryota; kingdom Metazoa; phylum Arthropoda; class Arachnida; order Araneae; family Theridiidae; genus Parasteatoda; species Parasteatoda lunata. The sequence goes on along the minus strand of OX421973.1, from coordinate 64,313,555 downwards.
CTTAATAAAATTTAAGCATTTTTAAAAGTTTATTAGAAAATATTAATAAGTTTTAACAACTGGAACAATTATAAATGCACAATTCTGTAAAATAATAATAAATTTTATTTCTATACTTTAAAATAAATAGCAAAAAATAACAAAATAAATATTTTATTAAAATTTATGATTATAAAATTCAACTCATAAAATTAAGAGTTTAATTTATTTAATCATGAAGTTTTACATAATAATCAATTTAATTTTAAAAAATTAAATTGAATAATAAATTTTATTTTTACAAAATAATGAAATAAACTGAATTTATATGAAATAAACTGAATTTATAATTTCAAACACATTTAGTATAAGCTTGTCAAAAAGTCAGTATCAAAAATTATAAAAACATCTAAGTATAAACTGAAATTAAAAATTTGTTTTTGAACTTACAAGGGGAATGAACAACTCAACATCAAACCATTCTGATAAATGTTCAGTTCTTTCAGACTGTTTCTTTTTAGATCTTTTTCCTTCCACAGAGATGGCCAAAGCATCATCCATGTTTCTTTTTTGTCCATTGAAAAGTAATACTGCATTTTGTATGTTTTCAAAAAAGTTCTTTAAAGACAACTCCATTTGTGTCTGCAAGCTTAAATTAGTAATTTCAGCTCTCTTATGAGGGAATTTCACATCAACTGCAAGATGACAGCGAAGACGATGCCATTTTTGAGGACCATTCTGACTTTTCCATTCAGCGGGAGTTGCTGATGACTAAAATAATATATGGGGAATTGAATTAAAACTAAATATATTATATATACATTCACAATAGAAATAATATAACTCTGATAATCATGTTAGCTAAAATTGTCAAAACTATTCAAGTACTTGAAATGTGCAGAAAGACATTAATTTATATTTAATTGACATACTGCACATTAGAAATGAATTTTATGTTCCTTTTGATATTTTAATTTATAATAATTAGAATAAGATAATTTATTAGAATATTTACTACATTTTACTACAAATGTTTCAAAGAAATAGACTAATATTAAATTATTTACTTCTGATGTTTATATAGTTTTTAAAATTATCTGTTCTATATAAAATATGATATATAAGTTACAGAACATTATTTCACTACAAAATTTTGACTTCAATATTTATAGGGACTATTAATAATTTTTAAGGTAGGGATAAGAAAGAGATTAAGGAGGAAAAATAAGAAATATAAGTGCGATTTACTGCGCTTAAGTTGTAAGTATATAGAACTCATAAAATAAGCTTAAAAATACAGAAAAATGGAAAAAGATGTAAAAAATATTTTAAAGGAAAAAAATACATGTCATTTTATGTTCTACATTCCTAATCTTAATTGTAATAGAAACCTCTCATCAGCAATAGCAAGACTCTGTATGGGCCATTTCAAGGACATGAAGAATTCTTCAGACAAGACCAGATTATACCCCCATATGCAGACATTGCTCTCAAACCCAATTAACGCCAGAACACATTTTTGCTTGACAAGCCATTCTGGCAGCACTTTTTGAACTCAGAGGACATCCTATACAGGATGTCCTCTGTATAGTATGTTCTCTATACAGAGCACCAGAACTCACAAAACTCATTCTTTAAGCTTTTAGAAATATTTAGCACTCCCATGGACAAGACTGCAACATTATTTTAGGTAGTAATATTATTTGCATGATAAAAACAAAAAATATATATGTAATATTCCTTGTAGATACAGTGGAAAGTCGTGTATCCGGAATCGGCGGGACTTCCCCAAGTCCGTATATTCGATTTTTTCATATAATAGACCCCCAAGGTAAACAAAACTTAAAATGATCTGAATCTAAGAAGCAAAAAATTAAACATTTTTTGGGCAATAATGTTTTAGTGTTAGAATGATATCTAATCAATCAAAAACAAAATATTAGAAAATAAATAATTATTGCTATTATAAAAATAAATATAGAAAACGAAAAATATTAATTGCTCTCTCCGCCATTTTGAACTAGAACGATTCAAGCAAGAAGGGGAAATTCCCGTCATTTACTAAGGTGGGTAGGTGGAGAAGAAAATTCATTTTCTCCTTATTTCTCATTCAAGTTGAGGGCGGGGCAGTGACAAATTCTTATTTTCTCTCCCATCAGTGGCTATCAATCAAGCATAAAGGCGTGGCATGCTGATTGGGTTCTCTTTATTTTTTCTTGTGTGACTAAAGGGGATTCCACTTTAACGTTTGTTTTGTTTACACTTTTTCACAGTACTTTTTCTTTCCCTAACACTCTAATAAAAAGGTTCCAGGAAATGCCTCTTTTACTAGCTAGCTGCATAGAAAGAAGAGGTGGAGGGGACTCAGTTGTGCTCCTTTGAAAACAAATCTCCCCCCCCCTTTCCTGCATTCCAAAGGAGGAGCATCACTAATGGTATGGTCTTGGTAGATCTTCTGTTCACTTTTCTGTTGATTTATGGGTTCAATGCATAAATCACTAGAAGCTAAGAAAGGAAAAAACCTGTCAAAAGACCTCTTTTTTTTTCCCCTTTTAAGAAAGGGGAAGGTGAAGAAATGTTTATTTTGATTGTTAAAAAGTGTCCGGGAAATTGGACGTCCGGATATGGGACGTTACACTGTACTGAGTTGATAAACAAAATTTTAAAAAATGCTTTATGTTTACTTTTTGATTTATAAAAAAATAAATTCAAAAACTATTATTATGCAAATTTTTTATTAAAGAGTGTCTCAAAATTGTCTACAGTGAAGTTTTTTGGTAATGAAAGATAAGGTTTAATCCTTTTTTCAATATAATCCTTTTTTTTTCCATCACCTTTTTGGCAACATACTAAAATAATTTTTAAACAAATTGATAATTTTAAAAAGATAAAAAAATAAAATACCTTATAATCTGAAACATCGAATGTTCGGCACACAATTCTTGAATGAATTAAGGAAAAACTGCTTGAAAATTTGGAAGAAGCATTGAAGTGAAAATATACATAAATACAAAATAAAAACAATACAAAAAAAATATATATAACAAAAAAATCCTTCTGCCACATGCTTATACATTAAAGCTCAATACACTACACTAAATACAAAATAAACTTATTAAAAACAAATGTAACATTCTAATTAAATCACGATATGGACAATCAAACAATGAACAATCAAGTATTAATTTTAAGAAAATATATTTGTTTTCACAGATTGAAATAAGAGTGGTATTATCATATGGTATTATCATATCAGATATATTTTAAAACAAACTTTCTGTACTAATTATTTAACATTATTCTGTATTAATTATTCCTAAAAAAGCTTAGTGAATTAATCAAAAAACTATTAGTAATGTTGTTAGTGATAGTTAAATTCCTTGCTGTTAACTACCATATTTATGATAATCTTTATTGCTCCATCTTGCTTAAAAGGAAAGTAGTGTCCATTGTTAATCAGGAAGATATTTTTTAAAGATAAACTTCAGGCTCTGAAATTTCCACATTGTCTCTCTCGAAGTAATTATCAGGGCTAAAGAGAAGATATAGAAGGGCTGGTTCATTCCATTTTAAAGCTGAAGCTACGATTCCCCATCTCATGACATCACGCCGCACACAGATCTCCAAAATCAGAATTAGAGGATATGAAAACTTTGCTGCTTATACTTTCAGTTAGAAATGAGTTGAATGTTCAACACTTTTCTGATAATAGCTGTCAAATTTTACACTGCTAACAAATTGTAATGTAAAACCTGGAAATTAAGTCTTATTGGATGAATGCATTGAAAGCATGCTTATCCGTAATACTAAATTGTTATGACAATGTACATAAAGATTTTAATAAATTAAAGTACTTAATCTGTAATAAAAAAGGATACTTTGAAGTTACAGAACAAATATTTAACAAAATTCTTTCTCTTAAGATTTTTCCTTTCAAGCTTTTAATTTTGTAAATAGCAAAAAGAACCTGTAAAATTCAATTCATATTTTAATCATTCTTAGTCTTAACACTAGTAATTCTAATAAGGCATACATAAATATTTTTTGATAAATATATTTTTAATTCTTTGATAAAATTGCATAAATTTTGTTTACCTGACGAAGAAGTGCTTGATTTTTTACTGTAAAATCAGATGGGGCAACAATATATAATCCTAATATATCTAATCCTCCTGGGAGAGCTCGAACAAGCTGTAAATATATCAGCATAGAATATGTCATTAGTTTAAAAGGAAATTCAAAGTAAAGCTTCAATATGAAAATAAAGGAGTAATTTAACAATTTAATAAGCATTATACACAGAGAAAGTAATAATATTTTATAATAATACTTATAGAATATAGTATGCATTTTATAATGTAGGCATGCATTTTATAATGTTTATAATGTAATATAAAAAATATTGTCAAATAATGCCCTAATTTTGTTTTCTAAAAAATCAGATTTATTTTCAACAAATTTATTTATTTTGTCGCAAGTTTTGAGAACATAGTAACACAAGAAATCTACTTATAAGCAAAAGCAATAAAATTTACATCAAAATATTAATTTCTATTTAAATTAAAAGTAAGCTTTACGGTTTTAAAAAGAAAAGAAAAAACATTTTTTGAACAGTGAACTATTTATTACATACATGATGTAAACATAACTATTATGAAAAAAAGACACAAAACGGAATTCTATAAAGTTGCCCCTTTAAAAAAAATTTCAAAAGCCTCAGAATATTAAACATTGCCTAACTGCTGTTAAAACTGCAATAAATTAAATCATTAAAAATAAGTTAATTGTATAATTTTAAACAGTTAATCATAGCATAATTTCTGTTTAAAATTAAATTTTATAAGAATTATAAAACTTTTTTTTTCCGTATCAGAAATTATCTTTTTATCTAAGCATTAGTCCTAGCTTTTTCAAACTTTACGGGAAGAAAAAAAAATAGTTTGTTCTACGTTTTTTGACAAGGAAGCAACAGAGAAAATTCTAAACAATTTTCTTCATTGGATTAGCACTATCTAAATTTATGTTATAAAAAATAGCTTGATGATGCTTGATTTATAAAAAAAAAATTATACAAATGAAACATCAATTAAGTTAGTTCAGGCAAAATTACTCTGAATAAGAGTATACTTATTCTTCATTTAAATCATAATATAAAAAAAAATGAAGGAATTAGTTGCAAATAAAATACATGAATAAAAAATTAAAAAATGCCAAGTGATTTTCTCACTTTTAACTAATAGATATAGGCCAATAATAGAGTAAATGATCAGACTTAGGAACATATTTAGAAAAGTCAAACAATTCCAATTGTATGCCTGACATTTTTTGATCATTTTAAATAATTCTTTCAGGAAATTATGAAATTTGTGATAGTTACTGTAGTGCAACAACATTTCCGACTATATAAATATACCTGTTTAGCATGCTGGCAAATCCAACACTCATCAATATCATTTGCAGCAGTTTTCTGTTTTGATTTTCGCAAGCTATCTTCTTCCCCCTCAACTTCATCTTTTACAGGAGTTGGACATAACCGTAGAACAATATCTTTTTGAGGCGTACTCTAAAATAGTTATATAGTTATAAATAAAGAATAAGTAGATGGAAGAAATATTTGTGAACATTTAATTTAAATATTAATATAATCAATCACAGAATAAATAATAAGATACATTTTAATTATTTTAAAATTCATCTGAACAAGAGAATGCAAAACTTCCAGCACAATGACATATTCAAAAGAAGCCCTTTTCTTTGTCACGGTAAGACCGTAAAAAATCATTAATATACAGGGAGATTTCCGCATTGTGACCTGTGGCAGAATTATAGCCAAGAAACTAAAAAAAAAAAACATCATAGCGAGAAACTAACTTTTCATCCCGCGAGAAACTTAAAAAAAACATCACAGAAAGGGATCGACTCGAAAGGTATAACTCGTAGTCACCCCCTGGCAAACATCTACATGTTTTGTTTTTTTTTAAATTTTCAATTTTTAAATCTATCTGGCAACTTGGCGATTGTACTTGGCGCAACAGATCACGATACGGAAATATCCCCCATCAGTATCTGTTCTCATCTACCACCTAAGACAAAGAATCTTTTAACTTGCAAAAATTTAAAAAATAAGTAGTAGGTTGCCTTAGAGTGGTTACGAGTTAGCCCAATTTCATAATATTATTATTATTTTTAGTTTCCTTCAGTCCAGTGCCCAGAAGTCACCAAACCTTGGCCAACATTTAGGCAAAGATACAGATAAGGAAATCTTCACATAAAAATAATTGATCATTGCCAGGAACTAATCACATTGAAGCGTTTAAAATCACTACAATTAGTATCATACATAAAATTTTTAGTAAACACGGCATGTAAAGAAGAAACTTGGGGTTAGCATGTATTTAAAACCATGAACATTTAACTTACCTGCCCAATTATCAATCCAGTCTGAACAACTTTATTTTTAATCAAAGTATTCAGACTTTCTAGAACAACATTATCATAAGTAATGAGTCTCCCCATGGTATTCTTTTTAAATCAAAGGTTAAAAGATCATAGATCAATAGTTGGAAGTTTTATAATTATTTCATGCTAAATCAATTTTTAATAATAATCAATAAAAACAATCTGTCAACGTGTTTATCAACACGTTGCGGCGACAGACGATATAAAAAGAGAAAGCGGAACAAAAACAAATAAGGATAATTTCCTGTTTTTAAATCGATATCGAGCTCAGTTAAGTATTGCTTAAGTTTTTCGTGATTTTGCGAACCATTTAAAAAATAGCTCAAACCAATTCTTAAAATTTTTTTATTCACGATATTGTTAATAAAGTTTAATTTTATTTAGATATAAACTATCTTCTAGCTTACGAAAGTATTTTAATCTATCTGATTTTGCAAAATATTGGTAAAACAGGTTGAGGCTAGTACAACTAAACTGCTCTTCAAAGCATTTAATGGCGTTTTTTGTGGAAAGAACTGAATTGAAATCAGGTGTGTATTGTTGAAATTGAACTGAAGTTAAAAGTTTGTTTTTATTCCCACTTTTTTTCAAGTTTAATTTACTGTTTAATTGAATTGCCGTAAATCATTATTTTTTTATGACTTTACGAAACACAAATTATATCCAGAGAAACGTTTCAGGTTTAACGTTTGCATGGTATGCGTGCATGATTTATAAAAAATTTAAGAAATTATTAATTGTTAGTGTGCAAAATAATAAGTAAACATGTCTATACCCCAAGAAATGTGCTTAGAGGTAGCCGTAGAAGTCGTTGGTCCGGGAGATATTATAGTCAAGGAAGAAAATATAGATGATATGCCTAGTTGTTCAAGGCAGATGAGAGCAATCCGTAAAAAACCCTTTGTATGTGATATGTGTGAGAAATGTTTTGCAAATGAAGATAAGTTCCAAGAGCATTATCTTATGCATTCAGCAGCCATGCAAGCATTTAATGGCACTAAAGGTAATGCTGACCATATTCCCACTTGTTCCAAAGAAAACAAGAATGTGCGTGAAAAAACATTGATATGCGAAGTTTGTGAAAAAGGTTTTGCAACGGAAGAAAAATTTCAAGAACATTATTTACTCCATTCTGGAGTGAAACCTTTTATTTGTGAAGTATGCTTAAAAGGATTTGCTAATAAGAGCAATCTACAACGACATAGGTTAATTCATAGTGCAGAAAAACCTTTTGTCTGTGAGGTATGCAATAAAGGCTTTGCAGACAAATATACATTCCAAATGCACAAACAGATTCATCAAGGAGAAAAGCATGTTTGTGATATATGTTTTCGAGAATTCACCCAAAAGTCTAATTTGAAACGGCATTATACAAATCATTCAGCTTATAGGCCTCATGGCTGTAATGTTTGTGGAAAGCGATTTACTGATAAATGTACATTAGAAACTCATTTAGCTATCCATACTGGGGAAAAATATATTTGTGATGTTTGCTTTCAAGGTTTTACACAAAAGTCCAACTTAAAAAGGCATTATGGATTGCATTTCGCGACAAAAAAATGTGTTTGTGATATTTGTGGTAAAAGTTATGCTGATAATTATACTTTTCAAATTCATCGGTTGATACATACTGGGGAAAAGCATGTGTGTGACATTTGTTCTAGAGGTTTTACTCAAAAAAGTAATCTTAGGAGGCATTATGCTACTCATATGAAAGAGAAGAAATATCATTATTGTTTGAATTGTCCTAAAAAATTTCTTAGAGAAGATAAATTAGAGAAACATGAGCTTGTTCATCTTAAAAATTACTTTTCTGAAAATGTTGTAGATAATTAATAATGTAGATACCAGTTATAATATGTAAATGTTGATTTGAGTTTTAGAAAAAATTTCCAGTTGTGCTTTCAATTATTAAATACTGCAAATGTTTCATTTACTAAATTATATAATCAGTATTTTTTCATGTTAGTCAATTATTTATTTTAAAAATCATACATCAAATGAATTATTGAAATGTAAAATTTGTGAAGTGGTGTTATTTTTTTAATCTGAATTATAATGACTTTAAAATTATTGTATTTGTTTAATGCCTATTATTGTGCATGTTGAATAAAAACTTAAGAGATTAAATTATTACTTTCGTTTTTATTACCTTAAAAAATATTTAACCTTATAATTAACTTTTATAATTTTGTAACATTTTTTTTTTTTTTTTTTAAATCTTTTTTTGGGGGAATGGACTGAATTAGAATTAGAAATTTTGCACTTCAAAACAACAGAAGATAGTGTATAAAATGGGGAAATATTTTTATTAAAGACTTGAGATAAATTTTTTTTCTTACAATTTTATGCAAATAAAAGAATGTTAGTAAGCTTTTTTAAAAGAAAAACAATATTTTCCCCTAGTGTTCTTAGAAGGGTGGCCTGCCCTTTGAAGCTCCCTCTTTGCCTTTTTTGTAAAAATAAGCCACCATCCCTTAAAAACTGTGCCTGTTTATTCATATTCCATTTTTTTTAAAAATTAAGTCACTATTAAAATAATTATTACACACTGATAAAATTATCTGTCTTTATAGGTTAATTCTGATTACGATTATAAATATTTGTTTTGTTGTCTCAACTGCTTCAATTTTAAATTTCTCATTTTTGGGAGGTGGGGTGTATTAATGAATTTTAAAGTGATTTCTAATTTTAATATTTTTTAAATGAATACCTTTTTTTTAAAAAAAAAAATGCACCTTAAAGTGTTCATTGTTTCATAATTTATAAGTTACTTTTTTTAAAGAATTTTGTGCAGTGATTGTCTTTTTGGATGTCTTAAATTTTTTTTATGAACTACAAATTTTTCTCCTATTTTGATAATGAGTGAATATTTTTGAAATACACAAAGAATTATTAAGGATCAATGCAGTTATTGCATAATATTACACATTTGATGAATTATTACAGTGTTAAGTGAATGCCCTTTTCTGTGAAGAAGCACCTTGCTCTTTTTTATTTCTCGGGAGAACTCAGAAAAAAATATTGAGTATATTGTTACAACTTCAGGTTCTGTTCCACAAGATTTCGAGTTTAGTACATTATTTATATTAAGAGTTGAAACATGACTTGATATTGATATTTTATGTAGGGCAGAGAAAGCTGATTTATGACAAATAAATTTTTTAACTACTGATTTAAGGGATTTTAAAATAAATTTCTTTATGGGTCTGGGAAAATACAGATGAAATCCTTTGAAAATTGGATCAATAAGAAAAAAAAATTTCTTAAGGAAAGACCATAAATCAATTTCATTTTATGATTTTTGTTCTTAAATGGCCTCTTTCTTTGATACCGGGGATTTGGGACTTTTCTATTTTCTCAATGTTTCTTTGATCATAAACTTTTAATGATAGAATATTGTTTGTACTACCTTTAAAAGGTGTAAAATAACATTTAATTAGATTAAAAGAAGAAGAGTTTAAAATTTTTGATGATTTTTTTTCCTCAAAATTGTAAAGTAATAAAATTTTGTGGTTAGTACTTTTGAAGGGTATTTTAATAGCTAGATTTGTCTGTGTTTATATTTTAAAAATTCATTTTAATGATTACTTAAACTGGTAAAGGGATACAGTATATTTAATAGAACTGTATAAGTCAAAATAATTTAGACAGAAAATAATTAACATTCTGGAATAATGCTGGCTATATCTTTATTTCAATTCGTTGATGATCTTGTATTTTACATATTTCATTAGATACTGCAAAGTGTATTCCAACATCTACATTTGTGATAATTAAGTTGATTTAATATATATTTAGAATTTTTAACATTCATTTACTCCTAGTTTATCTCAGTCTGGAAGAAAGAAGCCTTTTATTCAAGACACTCAACTAATAGTTCACTGGTATTGAGAATTTCTTTATATTCATCTTTCATAGAAAGATTGTTATTTTTCTAAAAGCTCAGCATGAGGAAAATAACAAATATTTAATTGTTAGCATATTTATCAGCTTCTTTCCCTCAAATTTACTTTCAATCATAAAATCTAAATTTTTATTTTAAAAATTATTCTATTTGCATTTAAAATAATTATTTCTATCAATTATAAAAGGAAATATAGACAAAAACCAGAATAATTCTGTTGGAATTTATTTATAAATTTTTATTTTGTTATTTAAATATATATATATTTTTTATGAATTATTTTATTTCCTAAATAAAAATAGTAGCATAAATTTTACTTCTAATCAATATTTTTTTATTAAATTATTGTTGGAAACCTTTTTGTTCAAATATTATTTATAGTAGCTGTCGGAATGTAACCAATAATAATTTTTGTAACCTGTAATGAAATATATAATGTATTATATAACTGTAATTTTTATACACTAACAGAGAAAATAACTATTTAAAAAAAATAATGAACAAATTGATAACAATTAAAAATATTAGCTTAATCTGAATTATTTTTCAAATCAAGTATTCTTTTTGCTTTTAATTGTCTTTCTTTATTTTAATTGACTAATTATGCATTTCTTAAAAGACATACTAAAAAGCAATAAAAAAAAAGGATTTTTAATAAATAATATAAATTTAAAATCATAATTTGCTATTTCAAAATTGTATCATGCAAGCTTTTGTCAAGTAGAAGAACTGATTGCGCAATTCTAAGAAAGACAGCATACATCAAGGGTTACAGCAGGTTTCCATCCCACGACCTCGACACAAAGTAGAGTTCAGTGGACAAGGCAATATCGCTCAGTCTGGAAGGCTGTTAAATGTTTTATTTACTGCATTTGCTGCCATTATAAAATAAAAAAGTCTTAAGTGAAATTTGAGCTGTTAAAAGAGGATTGGTGTGAAAATGGACTTAAATTATTCCTTTCTTTCACTCATCGCTTCAATTCACCTTCAATTGGGGTTACTTTGATTAGTTTAAAAAAAAAAATTAGCAAAAAGCATATCAGCCTTTGAGAGCTCTGTAAAAAATCAGGGTTGTTGGTTATAATGTTGACAAGATTGAGATAGAAGTATTTCCATTTAGTGATAGTTTATTAGTAATAATTATTTTGATAAGTGATTGTTGAAGAAGTAATTTGAGTATGTTAGGAACTTTGATCTATGAAACCCATAACAATAACTGGTAAATTTTTCTTGTTTCTATCTGTGTTACATATATTAACTGTTGGAAGGATATGATTGTAGAATTAAGACATTTCTTTGCTTGACTTAACTATTTCGGACGAGAAGAATCGTGGAAATGGAACAAAACATCAAAATTGAAAAAAGATTCCTGAACTTACAAACAGAAGACAGTGGTTGCAAAATTTCACTATAAAATCTTGGAAGCATTTTTTTTATCTGCTTTTGTCAAAAATTTTTAACATTTTTTTTCTGAGAACCATATAGAAGTTGTTCACTTATCCTAAAAAAAAGGATGAATCTAGCCTTTCTCAGACTGCTGTTGTTTTTAAAATTGTATCTACAATAATGCATGTTTTTTTTTATTTGGTAAGGTTTTTCAAGAATTTTTTTCTTCCATCACATTTTGTACTAACTTATGTTATTTTCTAAAATTATATAGTGAGAATCTAACCATTTAATGAGTACCTAGTATAGATGTAATTTATGATAATAATAATTTTTTAAATATATTTTTGTTCCATTTACTACCCACTAAGGAAACATTTCCAAGAAGTTGACTTTAGAGGTATAAGTTTTCAATTAAAAACATCTAGTATCTAAAACTAGTGCAGTTGTAAGGGTAATTTTGCCCTTTAAAATTTTTAATGAACGAGAATTGAGAGAGCAATTAAAATGTATTCAAATACCATACTTCCATTTTTTTAAGCAAAGAACCATGTGTAAAAATTATATGCTCTTTCTAGCTTATAGAGAAGTACTTGAAATTTTTACGAGTAGTTTAAAACTGCCTAAAGTATTCCTAGTTGATTGTGTGATAATAAATGGTGCAACTTTTGAATATTACTATTTTACCCAGCAACAAATAAAAAATTCATAACCAACAAGAGCTTTTATTTTGCACAAAAAACATAATGTATACAATATTAGTTCACCTTCGTAAGAAAACACGATTTCAACAATATCTGCGACAGGGAAATTTGTTTATCTGTAACTTTAAAAATATGGATCAAAATATTTTCTCTCAGAGATTTTCAAATATATCACAACATGTCATTGAACATAAAAAAAAATTCTTAGCTAATTTACCCATTAAAATGTTTTACTTTATTTAATTGATCAATTGCAATTTTTTATATAAATAATATGTTCTTACTCTTTTATTTACTAGAGGGTCTCGTTGGCATGGGTAATGGTGAATATGTGTCTCCCTCATTAATTAAGAATCTTTAAAAGTCATGAATCACCTGCAATTCAAATTATTATTATAAAAGTTAAAAAAATAAAATTAATCTCTTTGTTGATATGTAATAGAGGGAAAGAAAAATATTTTAATTTTTCTGATGTGGGAAATCTAATGAACTACTATAATTAGCTATTTAAATTTCGCTCCCCTCAGAAATTAGGAAACTTACAACTCCACAAACCTGATAGTAATCTATTTGAAGTTATTTCTAATTTTAATTTATAGGGGGATTTTATAAAAGCAAGTCGGATAAATTAGAAAATATGTGTTATGTTGATGCTTCTAATGCACCTTGCTAGGGATCAGCAGGTTGTTCTGGTGAAATCAAGCAAATTTAGGGCAAAGGGTGCGTTTCTTGTTTTTCGATGGCGCCATTTATGGCCAAGAATGTAATTTCAGCCACACACATCTTACAACCCGTTTATTGGATGAACCCGTTCATTCATCCACAGATCATAATTTTGACCTGAACCAGAGAATGACTAATCTCCAATTCAGTACTCCCAGAGGTATGATTTGTTATGGGACCATGGAGGACTTTGTGACCCGACAGACTTAACATGCACCATTCATTACACGAGAAGTTTTCAGCCGACAAGGATTGAACCCATGACCTATTAGACATGGGCCTAACGCACTACAAAGATCAATCACTCGACCAAACGGACGTCACGGGGAACGTTGACATCACTGGTCTAGGAACTAGTTTGTACTCTATATCCACGCCCTCTGGTGAACTGCGGTGTTTGTTTATTGCAGCTGTACATAATTTGTTCTTTTTTTATTTGATTTTTATAAGTTGTAATGATTAATAATAATAACATTCAGTCTCTTTGCCAGAAAAATCTGAAATTCGCAAATTTTGTGATACATTTTTTTCAGATTTTTTTAAAGATTTATAATTTGCAAATTTAAAAAAAAAAAACTTTTTAAAATTTAATTCTTTATATCATTCTGAAATTCAAATATTTGAAATAAAATAAAACACAATTTATGTACTTACAAAAAATAAATAAAATAAAGAACATTTTAGTAAACATTCCAAGCTAGTCAAAACATAAAATTTCATATAAAGCACAAGAAATTGGAAAATGATAATAATTGTATAGTCTCATTATTGCCTGCTAGCATTCAATTAGTTTGCTAGCAAAACGTTTTCTTGGTTTTCATTTGTGTGTAATGGAAATTCCAATTATTTTTATTCAAAAAATCTTTCAAATCTCGTGGTTTTCCTTTTCATTTAACGCACCATTTGATTTGTCTAAATTTAATTTTAAATAATATATAGGTTACTACAAAAGCTTTTATAAACATGATTTTACTGTGATATTTAAATTGCAAGTTACTTTGATTTCTGGATCGTGTTAAAAGTTAAAAATGTAAGAAAAGTATTTCACAACATCTATTATGATGAGAAATTGTCTGTCAAAGATGATAAAAAAAATTAATGGTTAAAAAAATAATTCATTGCGATAATGAACATTTAGCTGTAACGTTATTATTGTTCAGTTATCTAAAAAAGACTTTTTCGTGGTTTTCCTTTGCATTTAACGCAACATTTGATTTGTCTAAATTTTAATTTAATTTTAAATAATATATAGGTTACTACAAAAGCTTTTATAAATATGATTTTACAGTGATATTTAAATTGCAAGTTACTTTGATTTCTGGGTCGTGTTAAAAGTTAAAAATATAAGAAAAGTATTTCACAACATCCACTAAGATGACAAATTCTCTGTCAAGAATGATAAAAAAATTAATGGTTAAAAAAATAATTCATTGCGATAATGAACATTTAGCTGTAATCTTATTATTGTTCAGTTATCTAAAAGAATTTTTCGTGGTTTTCCTTTTTATTTAACGCAACATTTGATTATTTTAATTTCAACTTAATCTTGGTCAAAATAAGTTATTTTTATAACTTTTATAAACATTGTTTTACGCCGATATTTAAATTGCACGTTACTTTGATTTTTGGAATGAGTTTAAAATTACAAAAAATATGAAGAGCATCTCGCTATATTCACCGAAATAATTGACTGTCTGTCAAAGACGCTAAAAAAAATGATTTATTATATAAAAAAAATTCATTGCGATTACTAAGCATTTCGCTGGAACTCTTTAAGCGTCAAGCAACCTGTATGATATTTTCGTGGTTTTCTTTTACGTGTAACGCAAAATATCATTGTTTTCTTTAAAAAAAAAACATTCATAAAGCAGCAATGTTTAAATATTTACATAAATTATGAGTTATTTTATCTTTATTCCTTGTTAAATCAAAACAAAATGAAGACCATTTGATTTTGGGCAATTAATTAGCAAGGTAGATAGTCTTACGCGGACATTAAGTATATATATATATATATATATACAAGATAATACAATCGAATTCATAATAAATGCTACGAATAATTATTTTCATGAAAAAGATTTTTATTTTTAATTATCATCGGAAAATTTAACAAATGTACGGTTGCATGGCTTATATTTTGTTTAAAAAAATGCGTCATTAATGTGTATTTTTAATTATAAAAATTTTAAAACAATAATAGTAAACTTATAAAATTCAAAGGGTTTTAGTTTTGAACTCGTTCTGTTAAATCAAAATTTTAAATATAAAAAAATGCTAATATAAGCATCTATACTTCAGTTATAATAGAACCAGACGTTTCAAACTAATAATTATGGTTGAATAAGCAAATATCCTTCCTTCGGTTCCCAAGTTCTGAAAACCGAAACTATAGTATATAATTGCTCGTAATCTGAATGATCTCTGGTTTTAAAACTTCAATAAACAAACAATTAAATTATGAATAATGAATAGACATCTCTAAGCGATATACAAAATTATATACTGATTTACGGAAATGAAAAAAATTTAGAATTTAAATTAAATTGCTATTTAATGATCAACACTGATTACGCGCAACTGGTACGGCGGGGATGTTAGAAAATAATCCCTAGGACGACACGAACGCCACTTTTTGTGCGTAAAACCGGTCTGTCAAGAGCGTGTTGCTTTTCTAAAACCCCCCGGGAAAAGTTAAATGTCCTTATCCCCTATATTAGTCCCTGCGCACTACCAACCAGACTACCCCGGCCAAATATATGTTGTAGCTAATGGTAAATGTAAAATTTTTAAATAGTAGAATTCCATTATAATTTTGAACATTAAGAAAATTATTTTTTTTTAAAGGAAGAGACTTTCACCACATTTATTTCTAATTTCAAGAAACTCGAATTAAAGAAAAATGATGATTTTTTTTTAAATCAAAATTGTATTTGGCTGTTATATTTTAAATCTTACAAATCTTTATTTAAAATTTCCAAATTGCCCTTGTAAGGGAAACTAATCAGCAGTTTTTCGCGTGCTAAGGGCACCTGTAGAAATATTTTCAGGGAGTGGAAACAAGAAAAGCCTTTATGAATTTCGATTAAAAAAATTTGCAATTATTTTTTGTAATGTAAAAATAATTTTACATTGGGACATCAGAAATTTTTAACGATTAAATAATTAGTTAAAGTACTATTTACTTTTATTTTCTTAATGTTTAGATAACATTTAAATGTCAAAACCAATAAAAATTAGTAAATATTGTATTTTATCAGAATTAAATTTGCACAAACATTTAATTGCATAAAAGAATGAGACGAAAAAACATAATACTTTTTTACTATAAGTTGCTTTTATATTGATCCAATTTGACTACCATCAGTTACTTTTGAAAAACCTTGCTATTACAAAATTTTTCTTTAAAATCAATCAATTTATTGTTTGTATTTCACCGATAAGAGTTTATGCATTATGAATATAGTAAAAACAAACATAACATTATAGGTAAACGTCTTGAAAAGGACTTTAAAAAAAAAAAAGAAAAAAGAAAAAAAGAACGAAAAAAGAAGATGCAATTGTACATGTTTTCACAAAGAATATACAAGACCTTTCTCTAGTAAGTAAGGCATTGTTTCCTTAGTATCTTTTTACGTTGAATTGAAAAAGACTATACAAAAGGCAATAGAATGATTTGTTAAAAAGTTAAATGTGTTTTAGTTGTAAAAAGAACTATTTACCTGTACTTATGTACACGTGTACAAACAATATAAAAAGTACTTTTTATATTGTTACCTAGAGGCTATGTAAAGTTCTTTTACTGATGTATTTTTTCATGCTGAATTAAATTAGATAAAATTCAAGTTGGTGGGATAAATAGCTTTGAAATTATAAGAAATTTCTTTCTAATAGCAGAATTCAAAAAATAGTACCTTCCGTATATATGTAAAAAAATTAAAAAAACAAGAAAGAAAAAAAGTGCGTCCATTGAGATATTAGTATTTTTGATTTGCGCTTGTTTTTATTCGATTAAGCAAGAAAAAATGCATAGGAAACAATATCTCACTTCGCTGTACAGCAGCATGAGATGAGCATATAAGTGCAAGAAAAAGATTGTATTTTTTGAACACAAAAGCCTTATAACTTTTTATTCATCTTATTAAATCTTATTTTTTCTCAATCAATTCAGCATAGAAAATTAAGTCGGAAAATACACCTTACATGCTCAAATAGCTCTTAAATAGCAATGGAAAAGTGTACATAAGTAAAAGACGTATTTTTTTAATACACAATCCTTTTAAACCTTCTATTCAATTTAATGACTTGTGTATAACCTCATTCGATTCAATGTGTAAAAATAAAAGAGAAATAAAGCTTCATTTATTTAGATAACAATGTCAGTTGCGTAATTTGTACATTTTTGTTAAAATAAAAACCCTTATATCTTCTAAACTATTCATCAGATAATCTCGAGATTTGAATTATTACTTTAATTGAATTTAGTATTAAAAAAAAAAAAACACTTCGGAAACAATGACTCAAGTTAAATGCAAAAATTAAAATTAACACTAAGAAGCTTGAGTGCTTTCCTCGTAGCACGATTTGATTCACATTTTTGTGGCTAATCCGTATAATTTGAGTCAAAAACATGAATTCGTTTTAGAAATGGATGTGAGAAAAATAAAGAAAGTACAACGAAAATTCATTATAGTGGACCACTTTTTCTTTTATAATGGACAATTATTTTGATTTAAAATACTTATATCAAAGCTAAACCCCGTCCCGCCCCCGTCAGGGGGCATCCGATCCGGAGAATACTGTAGACTCTAAGTGCACGCACGTGACCTCTCAGTAAAAAAGAGGATTCAAAAAGGTAGGCTTGGCTTGGTGGCGATTCATGGCAACACCAGAAGGCCTCAAAGAATTTAGTAAAATCTTAAAATTAACAATAGTAGTTACTCAGAAAATAGGAGTTTGAGTGTTCAAACATAATAGACGAGGCATAAAAAAAATAAAAAATAAAAAAAATAATAATAATAATTTTAAAAAAAACATTTAAAAAAAGGTAACAAACATATTTTGAAGATGAAGAGTACCAGAATTTGTCCAAAGCCCATGAAAACAGTTACAATTTCAAAAAGAAGAGTTACAGTGAGGCAGCCGTAAAGAAAAATCCTCAAACAAGAGGAAACTCAAAACATGAATAGTTGGAAAATTTAATACTTATACTTATATAGAATATACTTATATTAAAATACTTATATAGAATAGAGGGCTTTTTTTCAACAAATTTTCAGACAGAACTACGTAGCTCTGTATTTCAGATACAGATAACATAGATACACATAATGCGCTTAATACAATTCAGATACACATAACATTTTTGAATAAGTTTCCAAATCGCAACAAGTTTTTGTAAGAAAAAATAAATTCAATAATGTGCAATACCTTTTAACGACATTGATAACAGTGAATGTTAATTTTAATAATAGGTAGTAATTATGAAAAACAGACTGGTTTCGCCTGCCTGGTAAGGCGTTGGCGCTATGTCTGATAGGTCATGAGTTCGATCCGCGTTGGTCGATGACTCCCCCCTTACAAAATAGTGACTGATGCATGGTACACGCTAAATCTGTCTGGGTCACACAGACAGACCAAGTTCAAATCAATATCTCTGGAGATACTTGATCGGAGATTGATCGTGATCTAGTTGAGGTAAAAATTACGATCTGCGGTTGGAGGGATGGTGTGTGAATGTGTCCTCCATGTAAAACAGGGTGTGACGTATGCATGTTGTCTCCGGATCATCCCATGGATGTTTCCCAGACCTTCACCAAAAGCTCACTGAGCAGTGCAGCTCTACTGTGACGTAAATAAAAGTACCAAGTATGAAATTTAGGGAAACAAAGGAGAATGATGAGTATGTGGTCAACAAAATGTGAATTCCTTTGAAGTGCACAATAGGAATTTTAAAAATATCCTAAGTACGTGCATTGCTTTATTAAAATAATTTGTTAAAATTAGGAGATAGATAAACACTGTTCATTTTTTGCTTTTCTGTATTGATACCAAAAATAAAGAAAAATGTCTTCGATTTAAATCTTATTTTTATAATATTTCTCTCTTAAACTGTGTCGTTATATAGGGGAAGGTAGTAATTTCTAACTCGTTTTAACCATAAAATTTTTGTATCCTTATTGTTAGGATTTTGACGGTGACTAGGAAGTTTGTCGTAATAGAATATTTATCGCAACATTCTGTACTCGTTACATCTAGCTTTTCTGTGTGTTTTCATTAGATTTCATAATTTATCTACTACCTGCAGCGTTTAAACTCAATTTAAACTTTGCGTCTTTAATTATTAAAACAGCAACCGTAGGGCTTAGTCGCTTTTTAATTCTAAAAATATTTAGAATATTCTTTTTTCATTTTGTTTAAAACTTTATACTATAACTTTCAATTTTTTTTTTTTTGAATAAAAAAAATATATATATCGTTGGAAAAACTGAAATTTAATAAAAGAAAAATAATTAAAAAAGAAAAAAAAAAAACAATAATTTCTAAAAATATGTTTTAGAGTATTATTAAGCTTAAAAAAAATTAAATCTGGTCAATCTAGATGTGTAGATGTAGTTAATTTACGTCGCACTAGAGCTGCACAATGGGCTACTGACGACGGTCTGGGAAACATCCCCGAGGATGACCCGAAGACATGCCATCACAATTTTGATCCTCTGCAAAGGGGATGGCACCCCCGCTTCGGTAGCCCGACGACCTGCACGCGAAGTTGAGCACTTTACGGTAGAACAGTTTAACAAGAACCAATACCCCAAACCCTCGGTCTCTATGCAGAATGATCCAAGTGGTCACCCACCCGCACACTGACCGCAGCCAGTGGTGCTTGACTTCGGTGATCTGTTGGGAACCGTGTCTTAACGATCAGTCCACTGCAGGACCTGGTCAATCTAGAATATTTTCAACAAGTATGAATGACTGATAAAATTTTTTTTGCTTAGATGAGATAAATGCTAGTTAGAAAATATTTTACGATTAATATATGTTTTTTCAATAAATTATTATTATTGATACTGAGGACTAGTCACAGCAATAATTTTTAATTTAGAAATAACTTCGTAAATTTTGAACTACACACAAATTAAATAATTCGCCAGCTACTGTAGACAATGCAAGGTCCAGCGGTGGACTGATAGTAAAGATACGGTTCCTGTAAAACACGGAAGTCAAGAATCTCTGGCTGCGGTCAGTAAGCGGATTGGTGACCATTTTGATTAGCCTGCGTAGGGACCGAGGGTGCGCGGTATCGGTCCTCGTAATCTGTTTTACCTTAGAGTGCCTGACTTCGCGAGCAGGTTGTCGGTCTTCCAAAGCAGAGCAGCCATCTTTCGCAAGAGGATTAAAATTGCTATAGCTTGTCTTCGGCTCATCCTCAGGGATGTTTAGCAGACCGTCACCAATAGCTCATTGTGCAGCTCTACTGTGACGTAAATGAAGTAGACAATGCAAGAGTTTTCTCCTCGTAAACAGATGTAGCACAAGAACTTGCGCTCGCTGCGAATTGTCGCTTCGACGGATTGTGCCTGTTACGAATTGGCTTGCGACAAATAGTGCACACGACGAATTGTCGACGCAACGAACTGCGCTCAAGATGAATTGTTGCCGTGACAAATTGTGACTACGATGAATTGTCTGCGACAAATTGACGCTACACAGAAATAAAATGCAACTTCTAAAATGGAACTTCTAGTATTAATGTATCAGGTGTCGGTTATGTCATTTTACTAGTTTTAATTTGATGACTCACAAAAACATACACATTCCGTAAGAAGAATTAGACAACCAGAAGCGTTCAATTGTAATATATAAGTTTTAAGAGCGCGAAGCAATGTAAATACGTATATGTAGATTTCGTAATGTAAACATTGTGTATATTTTTTGCCAATTTTTCTGATTCTCAATATGTGTTGACTTTGAATCAAGTTAAATAACTAATAAAATGAATAGACGAGATAATAATCAAACTAGTCAGCAGATGACGTATGATATATATGTGGGAAATGTACCCAAGACTGCATCTGAAGTGCGTAACGTACCACGTGTTATAATGTGATAAATATCTAGTTAAATAAATATTTGTTTGTTTGTACGTAATTTGTTTCATGCTATTAAAATTCTATTATGGTTATTTCCTAATATTTCTTTTAATTTACTGATAATCTCTCATGAAACTATAGCTTCTAATTGGAATGTTCTATAAGTGTAACTGTATGCCGGTTTATGCTCGTAAGAATAAAAATAATACAGTTTCTGTTAGGTAAATTCTTTTTTTTTCTTATACTAGCAAGTTTCAAAAATTTAATGACGCTAAAAAGATATTTCATTTTCTGTTTTGTTTTCATTAACCTGGAAGGACGTGCGCCTCCTGAACGAACATTAAGAAGAGGTGCGGAGGTTATGAAATGATTCTAATTAAATTTATAAAGTATAATTAGCAATTAAGTTATTACATTTTACTCGATATAATTGTTAAAATACATACATGATACATGTGTGTAGTAATTTTGATTTTATTGGTGACAATACTTATAAATTATATTTTATTTTATTTGTACCCTAATACACTTAGAAGTTATATGTTCCTAGTAGAAGGAAAATTGAGCACAAATTCCTAGTACGAAATTTCCATATCTGCGACAGAATTATCTCAAAGTCTGCCTGCAAGAAACACAGAATCTATACGTATAAATTCTCAAAAGGTGACCTTCTTGTAGGGTGTGTGACGTAACTACCACTATGAAAATTAAGCATCACTTCACTAGTATATAAGACGTGCTAACTTGAATCAATCTTGAGGTACCTTTTGATAGATGATGGTTGGCATGGTCAAATAACTCCGCTGAATTCTATCACAGATATAATTCTGGTGGGGGAGTACTGCAGCGTATCTACCACTACAATTCTCTAGTATATATGACGTGTTAACTCGATTCTATGATGGAGTACCTTTATATAGATGACGGTTGACATTGTCGATAACTACCCTCCCCCCATTGGTGACCTGGGCATAATGTGAACACGACTACCTTGACAGTAACGCCCACTTCGATCTGGAAACGCCTACTTTGATGGATGGTCCACATTGAACAGTTGACTTGCTGCTCGTGACTGCGACATTATCCACCTCCTCATACTGTTGCTACTCAGTCTCGTCTCAATCACCCACAACGTCGGCTTGCATACACTCGACTGCTAACGGCAACACAAGAGCGACTATGACTGTGAAGTAAATACACCTCTCGCATTCAGCACTAAAAAACCTGGTGATTTTAATTCCAGCTCTCCCGATCTTTCACAAGTACAGCAACTACTGGTATCCGTTCATCGAATTCTATCCCTGATAAAATTCTGGTGGGAGAGTATTGTGGCGTAACTACCACTACGAAAATTAAGCATCACTTCACTAGTATATAAGACGTGCTAACTTGAATCAATCTTGAGGTACCTTTTGATAGATGAAGGTTGGCATAGTCGATAACTCCGCCCCCACAGGTGCATGTAAAATATATTTGAAAAAAAAAATCCAGAATTTAAAAAAAAAAATCCAAATACTTTCGGCTGAATTGTGGTTTTACCCATCATTAGTGAAGTAATTGCTCAAGTGCTTTATTATATTATAAAAATAATTATTCAATTTTATTACTTTGAGGGGTCTAATAAAAATGCGTATGTAATACATTTTGTAATTATTAATATTTTATATTTTATTACGATTACATAGACTGACTCATAATATGTAAAGTCTTTTTTCTTCCGAAGGTTATTAGGTTATCCAAACTAGCTTTAAATATTATAAACAATTAAGTAAAATTCAACTGATCTTTGAAACAAACTGGAAATATTTACAACAACAAATAACTTTTAAACCTCAGATCAGGATTATTGATTGTGTCAATCAGAAATAATGAAATTTTTGTTAAAGAAAGAAAATAGGTCAAATAGTGAGGGTAATAAGTAGAAATTTGAGGCGTCTTTCTATTTGTTGGCCTCCTGTCTTATCAGAACTGGTCAAAAGTATTGAAAGTCTTGCTGCCTTGCGGAATTTTGTTTTTAATTTAAATTTGTAAATTTTTCTTCTTTTGTTTTCTACTTACAACTGTAAGCCTCATGTTATACTTTGTGGTGCATGAGGAGTTTTAAGTCGTTTAATAATAAAATAAAAAAAAATAAGTAGAAAAGTTGATTTTCAGAATTAAGTATAAATATGGGGAAAATGTTCAGCTTATGTGAACATTCTATGATAATATGAATCTTTTTCATATATTTCTTTACCCTTTGATGAATTATTATCTATCCACTAATATCTTTTAGTTGAAAGTTTCAATTACTATTAGCTAATAATGCAAATACAATAGTATTCTGAATTGTTTTTATTGATTTATATATTTTTTTAAAAATCCATTTTTCTTTTGCTGTCTGATGCTTAAATTAAGAGCATTAAGTTCCAATTAAAAAGTTTAAAGTGTAAATCAAAATTTTAACTGAATATAAAATTTTTAGATTGACTATTAGTAAAAATTGAATTGATCTGACATTTCAATAAATGATGATTGTATAGCAAGTTATAAAAAGTCTATTCAATAATTTTTAATCACATTTTTTTTATTTAGTTTTTGTTTTCTTCCACTAAAAACATCCTTTATCAATTCGGTGTCCTAAAGTTGCATATCAATTTTCTGTTATTCTGTTAGAGTTGCATATTAATTTTGCTAGATTTATGAAAGTATGAGACCTGGGCAGCCAGAATTTTTAATAGAATTTTTTTTTAAAGCTATTTTATATAATAATATTTTTCTTTTAAAGGTTTACTTAAAAAGTATTTATATATTTTAATTTTAGATACGAAATATAATAAAAATGCAATTAAAAATTGATCTACTAATTCTACAAAACATTAAAAACTATCAGTTTTCTATGAAACTAAAAGCTCAAATTCTTGTGAACTTTACCAAAATTAATGGGAGATACAATTTGTTTTTTTCTTATTCATTTGTATATAATGCTCATTTGATCTTTAAAATAACATTTTGTTAAGGGAAGAGTAAAACAATTATCACTGAAAATGGAATAATATGTATGTGTCTTGAATGTAAAAGATTTAAAATGGAGAAAATTGAAAAAAAAAAAAAATAATAATAATCATTAGGCTATTTTATATTATCAACAAACACCAAATGTGAAAAGATTCTGTTCCCATGGAGAAAGATTAAAAAATAATGGAAATTTTGATTTAATATCACGATAGGCACAAATGGAAATCTGTTATATTCAAAAAGAAATTTAATTTGACCAATTATTTTATTAGTCTTTTTAACTTATATATGTCAGCATAATTTATTATTAAAAAAAAACAAAAATTATTTACAAAATTAATATAAAATAATTTGTTATAAATTATGCCTTTAAAAAAATAATTCTGAAGCAGTAAGAAAAAAAATTAAAAGTATTTTTGATTTCAATTATGTTTAGTTAAGCAAATTTTTTTTTTTTTCAAAATAGCTAATCACTTGGGAAACAAAAAAAAATTAAGTTTAAAATATTCTAAATTTTCAGAAATTATAAAATTCTGTGTTATTGAAATAGATTAGCACTTCAAACAACGTTATAAAATTTTTTTAAAAATGTAGTAAAAGGTAGGAAAAAAGAAGTTTACAACATGTAAAACAAAGATGTGAGCATAATTTATTGTTAAAAACAAAAATTGTTCATGAAATTAAAATGAAATCATTTGATTAAATAATCCATTTGAAAAATATTTCTACAAGAAAAAAATTTATTATAAATAATTTAAAAACATTCTTGATTTTAACTATGTTTAGTTTTTTAAAGTGAATGAACTGTAAAAGTAATTAAAAAAAAAATAAATTATTTAGTAAACAAAGAAATTAAGTTCCTAAAAATTAAGTCATTCCTAAAAATTTAGAATAAAACATTCTAAATTTGTAGGAATGACAAAATTCTGTGTAATTAAAATAGACTTCCCTTTCAAATGATGTTATGAAAATTAAAAAGAAAAAATGTATAAATGGTACGGAAAAAAGAAGTCTCCAAGATGTAACACAAAAAAAGAACGACTAGTGATTTTGAGCAGAGGATAAATTGTTTACTTTATTTATCTACTAATATGTACCTTTACAACTTTTCCATATACTGGTAGATAAAATAATAATAAATAAATAAACTTCGTACAATCAACGCTTTTAATTACAACTGATCAATCACTTGTTCTGATTTAAGGCAATGATGTAATTTGATGCTCATCCTCTGCTGTTAAAATCGAACTAAGAAATTTTTTATTTATTTATTAACTTTATTACAATGATAAAATAAATCTGTTCTGTTATTTTTTTTTAACACCGAACAGAAAATTTTGTCCCTGGAGACATCTAAATTTTTTTTTAGCAACCTTCCTATCATTTTTGCATATTTGGGGTGCTATAGCACGCTAATTACTCATAAATGTTTTAGCCATTGTTGCTAGGTTACATTAAACAAAATATTCATAAAAATGTCTTGTGATTTGAAGAGTGGTGTCTCGATAACTAATCATTTTCATTTTGAAAATATATACATTGAATTAGTGTAATATATTTTGACACCTACCTCATTTTTTTTACATACATCAATTTATTAATCTTCTTAGTTTGTTTAGTTTTTTGTTGTTAACTATTTTAAACAATTTTGATTTTTTTAAAGAAAATTGTGTTTGTTTCAGAATGATATTAAACAAGCTTTTATAAAATATGGAGAAATAAAGCAAGCTCTTTGTCGCTGGAAAGAAGATTATGCTGCTATCGGCTATGCGTAAGCCATATGTTTAATTACTTACATCAAATGTTTTATAGATTTATTTATTGTATAAAAATCTTATTTTTAATTGTTCCTTCAGAATTGTTAAATTTGTCTTCAAGGCTGATGCTGAAAAACTTCTACAAGAAACTACGGAAGTTAATTGGAATGGGCATATATTTCCTGTAAAAGCTGCAAGAAGATCTGATCACAGGTAATAGATAATAACTCCTTTACGCTTAGTAAGTTTTTTTTTTTTTTTTTTTCTATAGTAGAAGAAAATTGTAA
Source organism: Parasteatoda lunata (assembly GCA_949128135.1). NCBI lineage: Eukaryota > Metazoa > Arthropoda > Arachnida > Araneae > Theridiidae > Parasteatoda > Parasteatoda lunata. The sequence continues at coordinate 64,287,263 of OX421973.1, read as the reverse complement.
ATAAATGAAAATAAAAGGAAAGAAACATTTTTCAATAGATATTACTTGTTTAACATGATATATTTAATTGTTTTATTTATGCTTAACATTGTGCTTTATGCTAATTCTTGAGAGGAAACTATAATTTATCAAGTCTTGAAAAAATTTTAATGAGGGAAAATTAATTTAATATTATTTTTGTAAGTAAAACAAATGTAATTTTTTTTATCTAAAGTAATATATTAAATTTCTTCTGTGAAATATAAAGTGCCGCTCATGTTTATTGGAAATGTGTGCAATGTAATTAAATGTGTAATGTGTCAAATGTAATTAAATGTGTAATGTGTCAAATGTAATTAAAATATTTAAAATAAAATATAGATATTGTAATTTATATTTTAGTGCAATTGTAAAGTTTACCTTGAGCTATTAAATTTTGTTTACTAAGTATTGGTTCTATAAAATCAAAAGACTTTAGAACAAGTTGGATTCTAATAAGCAGCAATTACTGTATATATATATATATATTATTAATTCAGTGAAAGTAAATAACAGTGAATAACCCAAAATATAATCTTAATTGAGCTCATTTTGTAGTCTTATTAACATTTATTTTTTGCTTTATTCATACTAAATGTTGCCACATTTGAGCAATAAATAGTAGGTAGGGCCTAACTTTTCTACTATTTCTTTCTAGCCTGTAGTCCATTCCATTCAGGTTAGGTCATGGTAGGACCCCTGATGTAGTTAAAACTGCTAAAAATTAATAATTGTTAAATAAATAATTTGTTAAAGTAAATACTATTATCCTTTTTTTTATTCTTATTATTAAAAAATGTTTTTAAAATATTTTTTTTTTTAATTTAAAACTTTTTTTACAGCCAACATAATGGCAATATGATGATGGAAAGCAAGCCTTCCTATATTCCGGATCCTGTTCCTAAGTCATTTGTTTTAAATCCTTCACCTATTTTAAAAGGAGGTATAAATCAGTATTTTCTTTTTCTTTTTTTGTTATCTTAACATTCCTTGCCATAATACAAATGTTGATTCTCTTTTATCTACCGAATTAACCTTGTATGCTACTAAGTGTTTTATATTTGTTTAAGAATGTTAGCTATTTTTATACTAAACAATCATTTAAAAAATATGAGTCAAGCTATTAATAGTATGAGTAGTGCAATTATTAATGGCAATGTTTGCAAATTTGCTAACTGATGAAAATCACAATTCCAATGATAACTTAATATACACTATCTGACCAAAAGTATACGGACACCCAGTGGTATGGACAAAAGTATTCGGACACCCAGTGGTATGGACAAAAGTATTCAGACACCCAGTGGTATGGACAAAAGTATTCGGACACCCAGTGGTATGGACAAAAGTATTCAGACACCCAGTGGTATGGACAAAAGTATTCGGACACCCAGTGGTATGGACAAAAGTATTTGGACACCCACTGGTATGGACTTAGATCGTCCTGAGGCACATAATAATATGAAGTTGGTCCCCCTTTTACATTGATGACAGCCTGCACACGTCTGGGAAGACTTACTACCAGTTGTTTTTGATAGGTGGAACTAGGAATTGACTTCCAGGCTTGCATCTTAGCTGAAGTGAGTGCTTGCAGTGAAGATGGTCGATTTGGCTGGCTACATAATCTGCGCTTTAATTTGTCCCAAAGGTGCTCTATGGGATTTAGATTGAGGCTCTGAGAAGACCAGTCCAGTTTTCAAAGACCCATTTTGTCAAACTACATCTGTGCAGGCCTCGATGTGTGAATGGAGCAGTTATCCGGTTGGAAGAGAAATGGGAATCTCCCGAAATACTGCCATAGAGCTGGGAGAACCAGAATGTCCACATACATCTCAGAGTTCATGTTTCCAACCACAGGAACTAAAGGACCCATTTCAAACCATGAGTAACACCCCCACACCATTATGCTTCCACCACCAAACTTAACAGTCATCACAATGCAGTCATTAAAGAAACGCTCGCTGGGCACCTGCCAAACCCTCACTTGTCCATCCGACTGCCAGAGTGTAAAGCGAGATTCATCACTCCAAAGAACAGTTTTCTACAGTTCAATGACGGTGAGCTATGCACCATTGCAATTCACATTTTGTGGAGTAATGATCGGCTTGTACGCAGCTGCACGACCATGGAATTCCAAATTTTTCAACTCTCGACGAACAGTCCTGCTGCTAACACTAACGTCTGATGAACTTTATAACTCCTGAGAAATTTCCACCAATGGGGACGTGTGATTTTGTTTCACTACCCTTTTCAGAGGTCTGCAGTTGTGTTCACTAAGTTTTTGTGGCTTTCCAAGTCGTTTTTCTGCAGTTTCACTGCCTAGACGTTTCCACTTAACAATTACATCACTCACAGTGAATTTAGGCTTCTGTAGAATGTCTGCAATCTCATAATTTGATTTCCCTCAAAGGCGGCTTTTCACTATATTGCCTCGATCAAACTCACTATGCTCCTTTGACTTACTCATTGCCTCACAAACGCAAAAATACAGCCTGACAAACCACTATCAACACTTCTATAGTTTTCGATTATGCATCAAATTGCGTTTACCGCCAGAACCAAATTTTAAGGGGTGTCCAGATACTTTTGGTATTATCTAGTAGTGAAATTTTTTGAGAAAGAAGTTATAAGAGTAAGTGCTTCTTTATTTTATTTTCCTATTTTATCTGAATAAAGGACTGAAGAAAATACTGCAAATTTAATCACTCTCGAGTTTGAAAATTATGGTATTCTTTGAAAAATTACTTGTAATTTTCCTGTGATAATCTGAAATAATGCTTAGCAAAGCAAAAAAGGTTGCTGCACACCTGAAACAAACGAAAAGAATTCTAGTACATTCTTTTTTATCTGCTTGTGCCATGTAATCAATTTGGCTGCTTTTGGATGAAAGTAGCCTTAAACACTGCCAGTATCATTTGATTCTAACAGATATCTACTATAAGAAACTTTTGAAGATTTGAAACTGTTTTAAATGTTTTTTTGCGTAACTAAATTTCTATAAGGAATAATATTAATTATTTTGCTATAGTTAAATAAATATTATGATATATTACAATCCATACAAAGTTATACATGTTACACATTATAGTTGTGTGAAGCAGAAATTGAAATTTTAATTATTGCAAATTTTTTACAGAATATTGATAATTATGAACTTTTTATTCACAAGTGTTACAATTTTCTTATTACCAACTTCCCCATTTCCAGTCATTTGTTTTCTATTTATGATAACAAATGGAGTTCATTGGGGAAAATAAATTACTTTTTCAAAACGTATACAATCAATATATTGGTTAGTTGTTTGAAGAAGTAAACAATTACATTTTACAATAAGATTTTATAACTCTCTTTCAATATATCTATAATAAATCTGTTATGTTATTTAATCTTCGATAAAATTCTGATTATTTCCGTGTAGGAAAACGAAGTATTAAGTTTTTTGTAAAGATTTAACTTAGTTATTTCTTCGATGTCTCCTTCTAATCCATGTACTATTCTATTCAATTTATTCTATATTTAGGATTATTACCATAGGGATGACTAGTTTTTTCCTAAGTGGAAAAACCTTCCTCAAAGGTGAAAGGTTTCTTCCAATCTAGACTTAGAGCTCGGGCAGCTCTAAGAGCAGGGCGTATCGACCAGAGGTCTATTGTACCCAAACCCTAAATCATGATTAGCAAGAAAGTCCTATAGCTGAAATAATATTCAGCAAACACCTTACAGGAACATCTTGCAGTTCCCAGGTTTTTGACGCAATGCTGTCCTAATGATCAAATCTTTGAGCAGAATAGACCTCACAATCACAAAGTATATGCCGTGATGTCTCTTCTTCATCTTTACAACCTCAACAAAGAGAATTAGATTCAATTCCCATTATGTATTTCTTCCAACCTAAGTGAAAGAAACTGTTTTACAACTCTTATCTAATATTAAGAGAATTTTTTTAAACAGTTTATAATTGCAATCTTGTTTAAATTAGAGTATTAATTTCCAAGCTATTTTTTGTGAAAACAAGCAAGTGAAAACTAAAAAGCAACTATTAAAAAGAATAAATTTAATGAACATCTTAAGTAATTAAAATAACTGTTTTCAATACTTAACGTAAAAGTGTAGTAGTAAAACATAATTTAGAGTTATTCAAAGATTCGCTAAAATATATTAATCGAATTTCATTCATACTGCTTAATTAACAAATCATATATTAAACATGCAACTTATTAGAAAGATATTGAACATTAAAATGCATATTAAATATACAATTACAAATTGTATACTACATTATCAAATACTGTTAAGAATGAATACTCAAACTTAGATAATTTGTTGTATAGGTTTTAAAATTCTGCGTAAACCTAAAATTAAGTAAAGATGCTTTTTTTTATTTATTTTTTTAAAGTAGCTGTGAAAAACTAAACTTTATATTATTTTATTGAATTTCACTTGTTTAAGTTTAAGCTATTCTAAAAATTATCATTGCTCAAGAATTGTGTTGATAATTTTTAACTTTTTTCCATTTTGACCAGTTTCTTCTATTCTGTGCATTTTTTACAGTTTTCTCGCAGTGTCTTGAAAGTATTAGATTTCTTCTGGGGAAAAAAAATCCAAAGATGGCTTACTCATTTTTCCATATCACCACACATTTCAAGAAATTAATTTAGTGAATTATACAAAATTTTATAAAAAATACATTTGACATGGAAATTGGCTTTATTTACATGGAATTGCATATTAAATTTGTAAATTTCAGATTTCATTTTCTGAGTTTGGAATATTTAGCATTCTCTAATTATTATTATTATTATTTATAGATTTTGGTTATTACCACCACCCTAATTACATAGAAGAGCAAAGTGTGAGTATTTAAATATAGTGTGTATTTCTGTTTTTGGTTATAAGTATTTGTGCAAAATTGTCATTTAATTTATATACTAGTCAAGGCTTTGATCTATACCATTTGACTCTTGCATTTGATTTGTTTAATGTGAGAACTTACATTTGTTTATAACTTCTTATTAGTAGACATTGTCTTATCACCCAAAAGAGTTACTTATTTTAACACAGAATTGGCACAGGACAAAGAACTAGGTTACACAGAACTAGAGATAGTTTATAAAATTTTCTCATAACTTAATAATTGTATATTTAATATGAATTTTAATGTTCTGCAGTGAGAAAATTTTATAAATATTCTCGGTGTAGAGAAACTCTTATATAAATTTTATAATTATCTTATTATAACCAAAGACACAACACAGGTTTTTATATAAAAAAATTCATGAGAAATCACAACATGCAAATTAACTCAAAAGTAAATACTTAAAAAATATAATTAACACTTTTCTCTTATTTAAGTCATTATATTTAAACTGTATGCTAATATTATTTAGGGACTATGTATATGCAGATTCTAAGAACTTCCCCGGAATAGAGTCTTTCTGATTTTAAACTTTCACCAAAATTGAAGTACTTTTTTTTAAAGTTTTAATAATGTTTTAAAAGTATTCTGGAAAGTAAAGTTTATACTGTTAAAATGTATAGTAAATATTTAGTTGTAATGTTTTAGCTTTAAAATGATGAGTTGCGGTGTATGTAATGGAAAGTATTGTAAACGAATGAAAAGTACTTGATTTGTTCAGAAAAATTCGTCTTAACGTAATTTTAAAAAAATCATTCTCCAAAACGCAATTAGTTTCACCAAATTTACGATTTTATCGCATTCTGGGATGGCGAATGCCTAGTGTGAGCCCTGGTTGAACATTAACCCAATGGCATCATTTGATGAGTGAGACTTGTCATGCATTTATTTTGAATGAATAAAAAGTGTTGGTAAAGTTGTTTTACTGTCATTTTACCATCAATCTATTCCAGAAAGTGATAATGCATTGATAAATATGACTTCTAATAAATGTCTAAGCATTTAGTGAAGAAATCAGATTAGATTTGGTAACTAATAAACTAAAACAAATTCCTATCAAAAACTTACTCACAGTTTTTAATTTAACTGTCTCCTCTTAGCTAGAAATTTACATAAATTGGACTCCCAAGTGTTGAAGTTGGCAACTGCTTACAAAATGTATAACTTCACTTTTATTGCTTAAAAATTTCTTGCTCTATTTTTTGACATTTGTAGTTTAATGTTGTTATGTAGCCGTTAAATTTAGTAATTCTTAATTTTTTTCCTTTTCTCTATACAAAGGATCAATAACAGGTAAACTTCTATGTGTTAAGCTTTTATCAATTCTATAATTTTGGATTTAAAAAATGTATTTCTGAATCAGATAATGTAAAGTCATATTTACCGTGTTTTTGAATGAGTCTATTAGTATTATAGCATTATTATTTTATTAGTATATATTATTTAGCATTCAAGAAAATTTATACATTAATAATGCTAGAGCATGCAGTTTAAGATGAACAATTGCATGATGATAATAAAATTTTAAATGTTAATGAAAATTAAAACCCCATTGTCATCAATTTTTTTCAATACAAAACGGCTTAATATTAGATAACCTATTGGATTATCCAACAAATTTTTACTAAAATATATTTCTGAAAAACATTTTTGAATTAATATAGCAAATACCATTTTCTTCTTCTAAGCTATGATTAAAGTGAAATATTTATTTGGGGCAATCTTGTTTTTCTGGTCATTTAAACTTTTTTATTTATTTATTTATTTTTGCTTTTTAACTTTATTGTTTGGAAATTTTTTAGTAGATTATATTTACAGTCATTTAATGAAACAGTTTTTTAAAATTTAGCTATTTAAATTATTACTTTTTTTATTATTACTTTTTTATTTTTAGGTTCATTCAGTGCCTTTGATGCTAGAAGTTCTTTGTACGACTGTTGAAGACGCTATTACTTTTTATGGCTGTCCTGTTCATCGTTTTGATGAGCTTTCAAATGTTTCTCGTGCTCTTAATTACTTGAATGTGACCCAAACTAGAATGGACAAGAAACTTGTACCGAAAAAGGTATTGTTTATTTATGTTTTCCTTATACATAGTTTCATTACTAATCATTTCTTTTATTATTTTGTTAGTTTCTAATTTTATGACTATTACACTTCGTGATAACTGCCTTTTCTGATCTTAATCCAGTTATTCTCGTTTACAATAAACTGATTTTTTTTTTTTTAATTTGAAAAAAGCTTTGTTAGGCTTAAAAAATTTTCTTAATAGTTAGCCCTAAAAAATTGTCTTAATAGTTAGCCCAGACAACTTAAAAAAAGATTAGGTATAACATTTTATTAAAGACAAATTTGACATTTTAAGCTGTTTTGATAGTTCAATTTATATAAAGTAATTATTTGTTCATACATTATTTCTTATGTCTTTTAATATTTTTTTGAAGGTTTATGCAGCTCTGTATTCGGAAGATCGATCTTGGTATCGTTGCATTGTTGTTAGAACATCAATACCAAATAAACCTGGAATGGTATGAATGATATTTATAATGAATTCTTTATATTTTAATTATTCCTAATATTCTCTGTGAAATGAAATATATAGTATTTCATGAAATTATTGTAGCCATATCTCTGTTTTTTAACTGCTGTTTTTTTCTTTTCCTATTGCTGTTTTAAAATGAAGAGTCATTAAAAAATTTTATCTGCTAGATTTTGATTTGATTTCTTGCCAGGATATGTTAATTTAACACTACTGTAGTGTTCGTTTTCAATTATTACCTAATTATTGTATCTTATTGTTTAAGATTATTGTATTAGATACAATAAAAATAATTATTATTTTTGTTGTTTCTTATTTAGATAATTTCTTTTTTATCTCAATGATTAAAATGAGTTACAATACATTTACATATTTATTTGTTATTGATATATTGTATTGCTATATTTTGCTTTGGCTATATTAATACAATATTAGGAAGCACTTCTTTTTGTGGATATAATCTATATTATATTAATGACGAGATTATATCATTTCATTATTTTGTTTTCTGGCTATTAAATATACATTTTTTTTAAATATTAAAAAAATATTTTTTATTTTAATAATTTGTCTTTTCTTTTCATTAATCTTCATTATATTATTTGCATATTTTCTCCATATTTTAAAATTATATATAATAGCATAATAAGGACAAAAAAGGATAACAGAAAAGAGAGATTAACAAAGAAATTTAAGAAAAAAAAGTTTTATTATTTATTATTAAATAAACTTATTTATATATATTTTATCCTTGGATCGGGCAAGGTTGATTCAGCCTTTCATCTCTTCATTGTGTCTTTAAAATGAGTACTGAGCATGTTTGGGGACTACCCTAGGGGTTCTGCTTTTAGCTGACTTCCCAACTGGAACATCTGCGTCTGCATCTCAAAGCCCAAGGTCATGAAAACTGGGATGGGCACAGGAGGCTGACTCGCCTTCATGGGCTGACTCGCTTCTGAGTTTAGTTATATATATATATATATATATATATATATATATATATATATATATATATATATATATATATATATATATATATATATATATGTATAGATTTAAGGATCCTTAACTATATTTTAAATAAAGTTTGGTTGTATTGAAAATTTCTGAAATTTTTTTTAAATTAAAAGCATTAAGTTCTATTAAAAAAAATTTTACTCATTAAATATAATTTCATTTTTTACTTGAATAGTTAAAACTGCTTAAACCCCCCCCCTTCCAAAAAAAAAAAATTCTTTAAAAAACTGTTAACTGCAGGGTCAGTGGATGATTTTTATTTGTGATAGTTTTTTTCTTCTTTTACTCACAAAATCTTTTTATAATTTAATGTTTTAAATCAGTTACTGCTGCCTAATCCCATTAAAGAAACTCCTAAAAATGTTTACTCTTGAGATTTTCTCAGAGTGACATTTCTAATTGTGTTTCATTGTCCTGATATTTTTTTAAGTATTACTAAATTACCATATAATAACTTTTAATTTATGGTCCATTTAATCTAATAATTGTTTTACTTGCTAGTGCTATAGTTTTATATGCAATTAATATTGTTTAATTTATAAAAATTTGGAAAACATGTCTCTGAAGTTTTTTGCTATCGCCTTTAAGTTCAACTTTTTTCTTCCAGTAGAATTAGTCTAATGATAACTTTATTTTTAGTATTGAAATAATGAAGCATTCACTTTTATTAATACATTATTTTAGTGCACAGTTCGATACATTGATTATGGAAATCAAGAAGATATTCCATACAAGAATGTTGTTGAACTTTCTGAGACATTGCAAAAAGTTCCTTCTTTTGCTTCTAAGTTTGTCTTTTTAAACTTGATGTGTGAATCAAAATCAAACAAGGTGAGTCGAAGCTCAAAGTCATTTATCCTCAATGTTTTTTTATTTATATATATCTATATATTCTTTAAAATGCTTGTAATATCATAATTTATCGTTTTGCCTATTATTTGTGCTAATTCAGAGATGGCGCTGCCATCGTATTGCTTTTGGTAGTTCCTTCCTTCCTAAAAGGGGTAATTAATATTCTAACCGGCAACGAGCAAGGTTGTCCGGCTTAAGCTCATTTGTTTATGTTCTGGTTTTCCTAATTTTTAATAAATGTTATTAAGTTTAATCTTTGTGATTATTCAATAAGTCCATACTCACGAACCGCAGATACCACACTGGCGCAGTAGACAGGATTTATGGATTTATTTGAACAATTATATTTAATTTCGAACTGCTTATATTGATAAATAAAAAAAAAAATGACTTTCCTTGCGAGAGGCAAGAAAGAAGATTTGCTGACTATTGCCAACGAAATGGGCATTGCGAATGCTGAAAATTTGAAATTATTTGAACTTAAGAAATGCATAGTAGAAAACGAAAACTACGAGGAAGATTTCGTGAAAGAATTGTTGAGTTCACTTATCGAAGAGAGAAAACGTAAGGATGAATTAGAAGAAAATAGACGAAAAGAAGAAGCTGAAATGGAATCCGAAGAAAGAAAACGAACCCAAGAAATAAATTTTGAATTAGAGAAATTGCGTCTACAAAATGAATCAAGAATTAGTGAAAACTGAAGAAACGAAAATGATCTTCTGATAAAACCGAAACTGGAACTTCATAATATTTTACAAAAGTTCGACCCGAAAATGAATGACATCAGCCTCTACCTGGTATTATTCGAGAGACAAGCGAAACGAGTAGGAATAAAAAAAGAACTGTGGGTATCGCATTTAATAGGATTACTGCCATACGATGTCGTACAAATTATCGCTAGAGAAGAAGAAGAAACAACAGATGATTACAGTAAAGTAAAAGAACTCTTGTTAAAACGATTCAAAATGACCCCTGAGAAATTCAGACAGTTTTTCACTAAACATCAGAAAAAGCCAGAGACGAGTTGGCTTGATTTCACATATGAATTAAGTAATTATTTCAACGAATGGATAAGAGGATTAGAAATAACAACATTCGAACAACTTTGTGATTTAATGATAACAGAACAAATTAAAAGAAAAGTCCCTCTGGAAATGAAAGAACATTTTATTGATGTTTGGAGTAATTTTAAAATTCCGAATGATTTATCCAGTAAATTAGATGATTACGAAAATGTTAGAACGAATATGAAAACAAAACCGAGAGATTTCCAAAAAGAAAATTTCAAACAACCAAGTTTCGAACGAGAACAGAGAATTCAAACCGAATCGAAATATATCCCCCCATATGCTAGACAACAGAAATTTAGAAGCTTTAAAAAAGAAGAAAATACAACAAGAAAAATTACAAAAGATTGTTATATTTGTGGCGAATCCCATTTCGCAAGAGAATGCCCAAAACGATTTAGTAGAGCAGCGGATATTTCGAAGAAAAACGAAGTTCTGACAGCCAAGATTCGTTCTGAATTATTTAATGGAAATTCCAACCTTGAAATTAATCCTCTACATTTCATTGATGTTCTAATTGACAACCAATCATCTAAGGCTCTGATAGACAGTGGGTGTCAAATTCCAGTGATACATGAGAATTTAGTTTCAAAATCGAAAACAGAAAAGGGTAGAATTATTCTTAGCAGTGCATTTGGAGAAAGGATTGACGCCGATCTCATGAGTTTTCAAATAGCCTTGAAAAAAGAAAATACTATGTTATCGGAGCCAGTCGAAATTCTCGCTGCAGTAACAGATAGAATTCAAGAAAATTGTATACTCCCCCCGAACATTTTGAATTTAATTGGAAATAAAGAAGTTGTTACCATGACAACCAAGGCTAAACAAGAAGATGCGAACGAAAAAAAGAAACACCTACATTTCAAAGATGATATAGTGTGTGGTCAAATTAGAGAAGACGTCATAATTAAAGGCGGAGCTAGTGACTCAGAGGTGCAGTTGAATAACGAGAGTGAAGCAATACAATTTAAAAAAGAACAACAAAAATGTACGTCCCTAGCAGATGCCTGGCGCTATGGGAAAATTAATAAGAACGGTTATTTATTTATTGATGGAATACTACACCATAAAGAAAATATTTCAAGACAGCCTACTACTCAGTTGGTACTTCCGAAATCAAAACGAAAAAAGGTCCTTGAACTTGCTCACGATTCTATTTTTGCTTGTCACCTGGGAATGAAGAAAACAAAAGAAAGAGTTCGATATTCTTTTTATTGGCCCGGACTTGCTAAAGATGTTGAAGAATATTGTAGAACATGCAAGGAGTGTCAGTTAAGGAGCCCAGAAAGATGTACTGACAAAATTCCGATAACTCCTGTTGTAAGACCTAACCTACCATTTGAAGTTGTGAATGTTGACATAATCGGACCTATTGATCCACCTTCTGCCAGAAAACATAAATACGTTTTATGTTTAGTTGATCAACACAGCCGTTGGCCCGAAGCCATCCCTTTACGATCGTTAAATGCTAAAAGTACTTGCGACGCTCTGTTGGAAATTTTTATGAGGACCGGAATACCCCGAATGATCGCAAGTGACCAGGGCACCAATTTCGTATCAAAAATGACACAAGAATTCATACATCGTCTCGGATCGTCGCCCAGATTGTCAGTTCCTGGATATGCTGCGAGCAATGGCCTAGTAGAACGATATAATAAAGTACTAAAGAATGCTCTTCATCATGTAATTCGTACAAATCCACATGATTGGGATAAATGTTTACCTTTTATATTATTCGCTTACAGAGAAGTTCCCAACTGCACTACTGGTGTATCACCCTTCAAACTTATGTATGGTAGGGAAGCGAGAGGACCACTCAGTGTATTGAAATCTAGCTGGTGCGGAGACATTCCTATCCCTTTAAATATGAGTAAATCTATAGTTGATTATCTGCAAGAATTAAAAATTAACCTTGAACAAGCAGCAGAACAAGCAAAGTTGGTAGCAGAAGGAAAACAACAAGCCTATTCAGATTACTTTAACCGGAGAACAGCCTGCAAAAGTTTCAAGCCTGGAGATCTAGTATACTTGCTTATTCCAGATAGCAGCAATAAATTATATGCTCGATGGACTGGACCTGGAGAAGTCATCAGACACTATCCGCCACATTCTTATATGGTTAAGCTACCAGACGGTCGAGTTAAGCATGTTCATGTAAACAAGGTGAGACGTTATCAAGCTCGAACTAATGTGATTGGAGTTATTTTTGAAAACGAAGATGAATTTGGAGAAATCTTAACGATTCCGGAAAAGGACTATTCCGTGCCAACAGAAAAGACAAAAATCAACGAAGAAATAGAACTTGATCATCTAAGTGCCGATGAAAAAAGAAAAATCGTGTCTCTTATGTGCAAACATCAATCACTTTTCACAGGTAAAGTAAGGCAAGCTAATGTGGAAGAACACAAAATTCGACTGATTCCTAATAAAGAACGAAAGAAGCCTTATATTTACAGAATTCCTGAAGCTTTGAAACCAAGGGTGGACGAACAAATTGAAGAATTGTTGAATGCAGATTTGATTGAAGAAAGTGATGCTGATATCGCACATCCTGTAGTCTGTGTTTGCAAGAAAGATGGAAGTTTACGTTTATGTATAGATTACAGAACTTTGAATACAGTTACAAAACCTGATGATTTTCCTATGGAGAACTCTACTGATCTTATGTATTGCATAGGGAAGTCAAATGTAATAACTACCTTAGACTTACTTAAGGGTTACTATGCAATCCCAATGGAGAAAGAAAGTAGAGAGTACACATCATTCAAAACACATCGGGCCCAATACCGATTCAAAGTTATGCCATTTGGTTTGAAAAATGCTGCAGCTACTTTCCAGAGAGTAATGAACAATGCCTTAAAAGAATTTAAAGAATTTTCCAGAGCTTACTTAGATGACATAGCTATATTTTCTCCTGACTTTACAACGCATTTACAACATCTTCAGAAAGTTTTTACCAAACTAGAAAACCACGGATTTACTGTGAATTCCAAGAAGTGCTCCTTTGTCAAATCTCAAATTAAGTATCTTGGTTATATCATTGGATCTGGAAAACATCAACTGGATCCTGAAAAGGTTAAAGCCATCCGAAATCTTCAAACTCCTACGACGAAAACACAATTAAGAAGCCTGCTAGGTTTGTTTAATTACTACCGAGATTATATCCCTTGCTACGCAGAAATAGCTTACCCACTCACAGAACTCACAAAGAAAAGAGCACCTGAAGCGCTGGAACATTGGAATGAAAAACATGAAAATGCTTTTATTGAGCTCAAAGAAAAATTAAGTTGTACACCTGAGTTATATACACCTACTAAAGACTTACCATTCATTATCCATTCTGATGCTTCTCAAATCGGGATCGGAGCATGTTTAGCTCAACAGAGTGGTGAGAGAGAACATCCCATTTGTTAGGCGAGTCAGAAACTTTCTTCGACTCAACAACGCTGGCCAACAATAGAAAGAGAAGCATATGCCATTGTTTGGGCTCTAAAGAAATTTGAACATTGGGTGTTTGGTTCAAACATCAAAGTGATTACCGATCATAACCCCCTCGCTTTTGTGGTGAAAAATGCACCACAATCATCAAAATTACAGCGTTGGGCACTTGCTCTTCAAAAATATAATATACAGGTTGTTCACTGTCCAGGATCAAAATTAACTAATGCAGATGCATTAAGTAGATTGTTTACTTCATAAACAATGTGTTCAATTTTGGATTATTTCTTTTTTTTATCCTGTATGTTTAAAGGTAAATATTTTATTCATAAACCTATAATAGATTATATAAGAAGTGCTTAAAAGTTCAGTATAGGTAATTGAACATCTTATGAGATTGCTTAATTTTGTTATTATATCATTTAAGCTAATTGAGTTTAAATTATATTATATATTTTATATATTTTGAGAATAAGTGTATAATAATTGATGAAAATTCCTTTGTTTATTTTCAAGCTAATTGTGTCATGTAAATTTGTTAGTGATGTTTATGTTATATTAATGCTAATTATTTGAGATGAGGATTGTTAAAAAAAAAAAAAAAATAATTATTATGTTATTTTTCTCAGTATGAACATACCTTTTTTTGTGAATAATTTTGGTGAAAGATAATTTTGAGTTTTAATTCTTTGGTATTTCTTGATTTTAGAATCTAATAGTTTAGATCAAGTACTTAAATTTTGAAGCATTTAAATAATTCAAGCAAATATGTTTAGGGTAGTTCATAGTGTTTTTATGTGATTAAGTGTTTCATATGTTTATATTTTTATCATTATGCATACTTGTGTTTATTATGCTAAATTCTAATTTTTAGTGTCAGTTTTGTGTTTGAATTTATTTTAAAAACCCAAACCCATAACTTGGGGGAAAGGTGTAATATCATAATTTATCATTTTGCCTATTATTTGTGCTAATTCAGAGATGGCGCTGCCATCGTATTGCTTTTGGTAGTTCCCTCCTTCCTAAAAGGGGTAATTAATATTCTAACCGGCAACGAGCAAGGTTGTCCGGCTTAAGCTCATTTGTTTATGTTCTGGTTTTCCTAATTTTTAATAAATGTTATTAAGTTTAATCTTTGTGATTATTCAATAAGTCCATACTCACGAACCGCAGATACCACAATGCTTTACAATTAATTTGCTTATTATTTATTTTTCTGTTAAACTGTCATTTGAAATAAATAAAATTACTTTGAAAACCTAAAATTTTCTGGTTTTGGCTATTTATTATTATTAACCCTGATTTCTACAATATTTTTCTGAGTACAAACTTCTGTCAAAATTTGGCCTTTTTTTTATTTTTGCCTTTAAATACAAATAATTTCTAAATTGCCAGTCAGATAAAGATAATTTGAACAATATATTGATCCTTGTTGATGTGCAACTTCGTCTAAATTGTTTTTTCTTTTTTTTTCTTTTTCTTTTTTGTCAATGATAATCATTAAAAAGCAACCTGGTTGGAAACAAGCAAGTGTCAAAGACTTCTGTATTTTCCATTGTGATTGAAATCAGGGTTGTCTAATGTAATTCGAATTAGTATTTTATAATGTTGTGGTGTTGATATTTAGTTATAAAATCACTTAAAATTGGCCACCGCTTTAAAAATAGTGTTAAAAGTTACCACATGGCAATGAGGCAAAGAAAAATGGTAAGGCTGAAGTAATTTAAAAACTATTATATAAGAATTAACAAAATTAAGCTAGACATATAAAATTAAACATTTTTAAGTGTTGATATAGCTCATGTACGTGAGATGTGAGATAGCTCATCATCAAATCTTTGTACTATATGTACGTATTTTATATATAGGGTGAGCTAGAGAAAAATGTCACTGAATTAATTTGACAACTGTTGTATTGCGAATCAAAAAATTTGTTGCATGACGTTTTGAAAAGTGTCTTTGGCTTATTACAAATAGTTATAAGCAGTTTCAGAATATTGAATATTTCATAATATATGATATTTAAAATTTTTCTCAAGTTATGGCTCCTTATTTACATAAAGTTTCATATTTATAGGGTTCACGCTAGTATGGTGACAATTGTCACCAAATTTTCTATAAATGTCATTGAAATAATATATGTAGGCAACAAAATTTTCATCTTAAAATATGTTTCGAAGTTACAAAATAGTTTTTTTGCATCAAATGTCATGCATTTTTAAAAAAAGTAGTACTACTTTTATTGTCCTTTGCTTAGATTAGATTTTAGTTTTAAAATTTTTCAATTTAAATATTAATATTTCTAATTTACATGTTGTGCCGTGCTTTGTAATCATGTACTGATAGTATAATTGTTCATCAGTAAAATAATGTTTTTTTGCTCTTTTAGAATTGACTAATTAATCTTTTAGAATAGATTAATTTTTAATATAATATTTTGTTAGTTCTTACATTCTCTGTTTTCTTTCTTTTTTTCTTTATTTGGTCTAAGCATTTTAATCTATCTGTTGAAATCTGTTTACTAATGTTATTTTAGCTTTTTTTTCATTCAATTTTATAAATACTTATCTTTAGTCGTTATGGGATAATGAACCTAATTAGTTTAAGTATGTAATAAATAGCAATTACTAATTTTTGATCTGTAGCCATAACATTAATTATGCAATTGTAAAATTTGTTTTTTTTCCTCAAGTTAGTCTTCCATATTAAGTTTTTGGACCACTAAGTTTTCATCGCTGGTGTGAACCCTAGATATTTATGACAATACTCAATATATATATATATATATATATATATATATATATATATATATATATATATATATATATATATATATATACAGTGGAACCCGTTTAAAAAGTTCCCGTTTAAAAAGTTTTCCCGTGTAAGAAGTTATTTTTTAAAAAAACCAAATACCATAATGTTAAATTTACCTTTATAAGAAGTTTTTTCCCGTCTAAGAAGTTTTCACTGGCTTCCAATTTTCAATTTTTTTTTTTATTTGTTACTTCCTGTTTAAAATGTCTTATCTAGTTATAACTTTCTGTCACAAAACCAGATAAGTGAACTATGCAAAATTAACAAAGACCACTGACCTTCCCCTCTCATCCATTACAAAAAAGGTGATTTACCAGGAACAGGTGTGAGTGAAGGAATTCGAACCCTTAGACAATGAAACTGATAAGAATGTGGGGTTCACCATAAGTGGAAAGCCTAATGACACTGCTGACCCCACCCATTCAATGACTGACGCGAGAGACACATCGAAACATTTAGCAGCATTTCATTGAGAATTTTCTTAGTGTGAAGATTCATTTTGATTTTATCTTAAATATCGTAGAAAAAAATGTAGATTTTTCTTGAAAATGTCCTGTAAAGGGATTAAACGTAAAGCATTATCTATTGAGGATAAAGTAAAAATTTTAAAAGCTGTTGACAGCTGTTCTCATTTAACAAGGGTTCAAATAGCGAAAAATTTAAATCTTCCCGTTACTACGTTAAATGGTATTATTGCTAAGAAAGACATCATCTTAAACTCTTCTTGTTCCGGTGCATCCCAGAAAATAAAAAAAGTGAAAAGAGGAAAATACGAAGATATTGAAGAAAAACTGATGATATGATTTAAACAAGCAAGATCTGCGAACATTCCTGTCAACGGAACTCTTCTTAGAGGAAAAGCATTAGAGATTGCTGAGAAATTAAACGTTGATTTTACGCCTTCCAATGGATGGATTGATCGGATGAAAAAACAAGCTGGATTAGTTTATAAAACAATTAAAGGAGATTGTAACAGCGTTGATTCACAAGAAGCTGAAGAATGGAAAGCTAAATTACCTGAACTTATTTCAGGTTATCAACCAAAGGACATTTTCAACATGGATGAATGTGGACTGCTTTTTAATCTTTTACCCGATAAAACTTATGCCTTTAAAGGTGAACACTGTCATGGAGGAAAAAGCAGTAAAGAACGTTTGACAATTTTACTTGGGGCCAGTATGAATGGTATAGAAAAATTACCGATTTTAGTTATTGGCAAATCGAAAAAAACCCGATGCTTTCAAAATGTTAAGTCACTGCCTTGTGATTATGACAGTAATCAAAAATCCTGGATGACTCATAATCTTCGTAGACAACTGTGCTGCTCATTCCAAAGAGAATAAGTACACTAACATCTGGTTGCAGTTTTTACCACCAAACTCTACTTCTGTTCTACAACCGATGGATCAAGGAGTTATCAAGGTATTTAAGCAGCATTATAAAATGCGACTTGTGAAGCGAATGCTGGAAGGACTTGAAAATACAGGAGAGCTAAAAAAAGTCAATGTTTTAGAAGCGATTGAGTTTATTATATCAGCATGGGAATTAATAACACCATCTGCAATTGCTAATTGCTTTCAAAAGGCTGGATTCTCTGATGGAGATACAACTGAAGAGTATGACTTTGAAGCAGAATATGAAATGTCAGATGAAGAAGCAAATGAAAATTTTGATAATGATTGGAAGTCGCTTCAAAATAAGCTTAATTTCACTGCATCGTTTAACGAATATGTATCGGTTGACGACGAAATTTTACCTTGTGATGTGCTTACATTAGAAGATATTTGTAACGTTAGAGATGACACAGAAGAACTGAGCGAAACTGAAGAAGATATTGCTAAACTTCCTAGTTTTTCTGAAGCCAGAAAAGGGTTGGATACTTTTCGAAAATTTATTTACAGTATTACTTATTTACACGATGTTTTCTCTCAAACAACTCGTCAATAATTGTAAAAATGTGAATAACTATGTATAAAATAAAAAATAAGGTAGGTAACTTTGTTTTTATTTATTAGCAGTTATTTTCATAATGAATAGTAAAATTAAATAATTATTCCATATCCTGTAATATAAGTTATACAAGTTTAAAATTTTTTAATTAGTGTGTTTTTAAACTTTACGGTTTAAGAAGTTTTCCCGTTTAATAAGTCATTTCATTGAAAAACTTCTTAAGCGGGTTCCACTGTATATATAATTTAAATTAAGCTGTTTTGAAGTATACCTATACTGGGAAGAAATCAAGTTTTACCATGCTAATTTTTTTTCCCTTCACATTTTTGTGTGATGTGTGTTTAACATTATTTAAACCATTAAAGAATTGTGTCTATTTAGAATTTGTATTAATTTTCCAATACCGTAAAACCATAATTATTTTCCTAGCTCCTCCAAATTATTTGTTTTTTAATTTGCCTCCACAACTAAAATTTTTATTAGATATTTTTTTAATGATTTAAATATCAAAATTTAATTATAACTATGCAAATATTATCAATATAAATATTATGTATAAATTTTTTTTTTCAAGTTTATTTTAATTGAATTTTAATTTAGATGTGATCTGGTGTGCATTTACACTTTAAGTACTTAAAATTAAAGTTAATTTCAGCAAACGTATCTTCATCAACTAGCAAATAAACGAATGTCTCTTTGTGCTGTTCTTTCACCTGTTGGTTCCGAATATCAAGTTTTAAAATGTTCGTGTAATGGCAAAGACGTTATATCAGAAACTGTGAAGAAAGGTTTTGCCTCCTTCAAAAAAGTTCAAAAGTGAGATTTATTATTTTTTTTTAACTAATATTTATATTGTTATCGCAGTAAGTTTTATTGATATGATTCGTAAACTAGTGTTATAGTTTGTATTAGCTTTTTATATTTAAAGATATTTATACCAAATCCTTCAAAAGAGAGAAGCTAGAAATTCTTTGAAATTTTTTTTAATATTTTTTTATATCCTTATATTGTACAAATATATACCCTACTGTATGTCATATATATAAAATGATGTTTGTAAGATGCAGAATCCGACTTCTATGATAGGAAAACAAACTATTTCCACCTGCATCCAAAGAAAGGGAGTGGTAGGTATTTTTTTAAAATTTTTTTTTTTTTTTTTTTTTTTTTTTTAGGAAGCAATATGTGTAAATGACAACTCCATTCTGTGTTATTCAATAGAATTCATTTCCCAAGGCTCAAAAAAAAAAAAAAAAAAAGTTTTTTTTTCCAACTTTTTTTTGAATTGTATTTTGATTGATATGAGTAAAAGATGAAATGAGTTTGTCTGAACTTTTTCTGTTTCATTTTTATTTTTGCTGAGAAGAAAAGAGTACCTTGATTTAAAAATTAAATTTTTTTGGGAAGCCTACAGAATTATTAAAAACCATTTATGACTGTATGGTCATTTTTCTTTATTTTAATAATTTCTTTATTTTAATAAAACCTGTCTTTCTTTTTTATTTGTTCAGCTAATCTAGACAGAAAACAATAGCAAATTAGAATAAGACATTATTTAAATATTCCACACCTACCATTTTATTAAAATCTATGCTTTCATATTTTGAAACTACGAGTGATATATTTTTCCAAATCTTCAGATCATTCACGATTTGCATTTTTTAATGTGTATTTTTTTAGAAGTATACCTCTACCTAAGGCTCTACCAAACCATAAAACAAGTGCAAAGCATAATAATGAAGTTTCCGAAAACAGAAAGAATAAATCAAGTGCTTGCAATGGAACCAATGGACTTTCTTCTGAAATGCAAGAAGCATATGAAAACTCTCCTAATTTGAAAAAATCTCGTAAAAGTATACCAAAAAGCGAAGAAAATTCTTCAATTGGAGAAGATGCCTCTAATGGAAATGTTGATGTGTCAGAGTTTAAACCAAAAATTATTATTAAAAGAGGTAGTGATATTAGTAACATTGTTGGTAGTAAAGATTCATGTGAAAATAAAAAGGAGAAAGAAACCAATCAAGTACAGATTCCTTTGGTAAGTACTCTTTTATTGTATCAAAATTTCCTTTTGTAAGTTCTACATAAGCAAGCTGTGGTCTTATTCGACTTAATTTTTCTGATTTTTTTTTAAATTGCCATTAAAATATTCAAAAGAAGAAGCTTAATGAATAATAAAAACATTTTATGGATTATGTAATTTTTTTATTTACTAAACCATAGACTCTATGCTGAGGGATTGTGTTCATTGCACTTTACAAGAAAGCTTAATGTTTTTTTATTTAATTCCGAAATTACCAAGATTTAATTTCAATAATTGCAGCATGCTATAAAATAGGTTTATCACACATTCCCTTGTTTGTTCATGCAACCAAAACAATAAGAATTAAATTCCCCTTTTTAGTTATTAACAACAAGAACTGTAGAATTCGTATGCTGCAAAATTATACAAAGGTTTGCTAGAGTTCAGTTCCTTCACTTTTTAGTACTGAAAATATAGCATTTTAGAAAACTAATTTATTTGTTGCTTTTTGACACTGAGAATGTAACATTTAAAAAAATTAATTAGTTGCTAGAAACAACTGCATGTTGCATTTATTTTTGCTGCTATAAAAATTCTTGTTACCTCAACTTTATGCTGTTTTATATTTTAATGCCAATATTTTCCTTTTTATCCAGCATTTATTGCAAAACTTGTTTTTTTTTTTTTTTTTTTTTTTTTTGTCTTTTCAACTTCATTTAAGAGAAGATAAATCTTTTTCAGATTGATACTGTCATTTCAAATTTGAAGTTGATTAATAATATCCGAGCTCTGGTATCTCAATCTACTGATGATAGCATTATTCAGCGTGCTGTAAATTTACTTCAAAGTGAACTGAAAACATTAGTTTTACCTGAAAATGTCATAAGTGAAGTTAATGACACTTTTGAAGTCTTTATTCATTCCCTCAATGAAATAAAAAAATGCACAGATAAGGTAAATTAATTATCTTTGTATATTTGTGTCTTATCTTTTATCAAAAAACTTATACAGTGAAAATTCCCATATCTGGATTGACTAACTTCAACAGATCCGAAAAAAATCTGTTTTCACTAGGCAATCACACATTGATATTTTAACACGCCATTATAACATGCTTCGTAAATTTAATTAAGCATTTCATTTGATCATTTCTCAATCCACTTGATTAGTGACGATTCCACTGTGAATCAGGGTGGTTTTTCTCGGACTTTTTTTTGGATTTTTTTGTGTTTAAAATTTTGTTTTAATACGATATTTTGCTTTGCAAGTTTCTAATCAAGCATCACTTTTTTACACACTCAATTTTTGACAATTCACCCATACAAGGATTTACGATCACATTTCTGTCAGTCATTGTCACTAATTTTCATAGTTTTAAGATTTTTAATGCTACAGATTTACATTTGAAGAACTGAGTTATTGTCGACTGAGTTATTGACGATTCACTCATAAAACCATGTGGTTTTAGCGATTGCATTTTCGTTATTACCACTTATGTTTACAAGGTTTTTAAAATCTTGTTTTTCTTTTAATACTTCATTGTTTCTTGTGCTGACATTTTTTAATCACTCATTCAACGTAATCTCTTTTTGAGGAACTGAATATGTGATGATTCAGTTCCTCATGGTTTTTGCCGATTGCATTTTCATCCATTTAAGATTTCCACATAAATTTTTAATATTTCGATTCTTTTTCTGGTATAGTAACACTTACCATCAGAGTACTTCGAATCATGCTTTTAAATCACTTTATGACAGGATCTAGTCGTGACAATTTCGTTTTAAATCCACAATATTTTTAAAATGTAAGGGTTTTACACATTTTAAAACTGAGTGCATGATTCTTAGTAGTAGTAATCTTTTTATGCAAAATGAGAAAAAAGTGCAATTCTTTTTTCATGCTGTAATGAAATGCCTCCGAAATCGCAAATCATTTGTCCATTTTTTTATATCGTATTATAGTGGGAATCAAGTTAAAATCAAAATACAATCAGAAGTCAAGTAAAAATTATAAAAAAAGGAAGGATTTTCATCTTTCATACTTTTTATTGATAAATCGCAAATATTTAGAAGAAAAAAACATGAAAAATGTAAAGAGTTTTTTTTTTTTATTTTATTGTTAAGTAGTATCTAGAAAATAGACAATTCCTGTAAATAGTGGTCCAGATATGAAGATTACTTTGTACTGTATTTTAAATGAACTGTTACTCTAGATTAATTAATTAATTCCATAATTTTTTTATAGGACTTATTACCAAATCTGAAGTTGGAAAGAGATTTAAAAAAGAATTTGCTATGTGATAAATTAAAAGAATTTTTGGAAAACTTTTATACTTCAATATTTGACAGAAAGAAAAAAATATTGGTAATATGATATTTGAATTACTAAGATAACATGACGTTTATTGTAGTACAGTCGAACCTCGATTATATGGCACCCCATCACGTGACTCTTCCGTTACCCAACATACTTCTTAATGTTGTGTTAAAAGTGTTTAGAATCACATTTTATTATTCAGGGGTCTGTTTAAAAGAAATTTGGGTCCGTTAACGCACCCTTCACAAAATATCTTTTCATAAAAACGACCCTTCACAAAATATTTTAGCTTAAAAACTGACCCTTCACAAGAGACACTAGAAAGATATTTGCATATTATTGTTAATGGGCGGGGAAAATTGACTGATGCTGAGTGTTCAGCTGTTAATAGCTATTTTCAAATCTACTGGCAATCGATGCATATTACTCTAATATTTTGTTAATCATGTTTTTCTGCCTTAATACTAAGGCTAAGTTTGATCTCATTTCATTTATATTATGTACCTTAACGTCTTCGAAGTAAAAAAAATTTTTTAATTCCAAATGTAGTATTCTAAGAAAATATTTTTACTTTTACAAGCATCGTGTGCACTTAAATGATATTTTTTAAATAATATTTTTTTGTAAATAAATAATTGAGCAATATATATTTATTCATAAAATTAATTGATAAGATATTATGTAAATAAAAATTAACTTATATCAATTTTTTTTTAAAAACTATTATAAATTTAAGAATTGTTTAAGTTTACTTAATGTGTAACACATTAGAAGTTATACATTACTAAATTGTGTTATTTAAAATATGTCAATTGAAATTATTAAAATATGTGAGTGATTTTGTTTGTGAGTGATTTGCTAAATTTAAGAATTGTTTAAGTTTACTTAATGTGTAACACATTAGAAGTTATACATTACTAAGTTGTGTTATTTAAAATATGTCAATTGAAATTATTAAAATATGTGAGTGATTTTGTTTCCCTCATTCGTCAGAAATGAATATTCTGTGTTGAGCAGTATAGGCTAAATACCAAATATTTGTACGTTGCATCTCTAATTTAGAAGCAGCAATAGATGTTTATTTTTGAAAATGTAATTTTTTTTATTATAATTTTACAGTATTGAACATAATCTTGTATCCATTTACAATTTAAAAACTCCTTGAAAAGGTTTTTGCAATAACATGACCCTATTTGTTAAAATTCACAAAACAGGACCCTGGTTAGAAGAATGTGACTTAACGCTTATTTTACATTCACAAATTATGAGTAATTTTTTAACAATTTTACAAAAACAGGACCTTTCACAAAATGTCTGGACAGACTCCTGTTACTAGTACATATCCATGGAGCAATGAATAATTCTAAAAGTTAAATTGAAAAGCCATATTTCGGTAACTGCTATTATTAAAGAACAAGACATTTTAATTTTGAAAGTCCTATAGTATAAAATGTGCAATTGTATATAGATATTTTTTATGACATCAGAAATTTGCTTGCTGGACAACAAATGTTTTTTGTTCTTAATTAATGATTTTTTCAAGTTCTATCATTATTTTTTGAAAACTTTTTATAATTACTTTTTATTTTAATGAATTTTATGCACAATTTTAATGTTTTTACAATTTGAATTAATTTGTAAAAGTCCCCTTATTATCCAAATGTTGTAATTTTCTGACTTATTCATGGGTGTTAGATAATCAGCGTTCTACTGTAGTAAAAATTTTATTAATTTTAATGTAAAAAAATTCACTATTTGATTTATCTTTTCTTGTCTTTAATATACACTTGAAGAACATTTGAAGGAAACATTTTTACAATTTGTTTTGCAACCAAAATAGAAATTGTAAAAGAATTAATGATTGTTTTTTATGTTTGCAAATATTGTCAAGTATATTTTTACCTTTTTTTTTTCAAAAGATTTTTTGTTAAAAATCATTAAAAACAATGACAATATAATTTTTAAAAAATCCTGTGAAGGTTGGAAGAATTAATATGAATTTGAAAAGTTTGCAGATATGGATTAACTGTTCTTAAAATGTTGTAACACATTATAAGAACATGTAATCCATATCTGCAAATTTTATGCCCTTTTATGGTTTTTCCATATGTGAATGTTATTTAGTTTTTCAAAAAAAAATTTTTGTCAAATGTTGATTAATATGTACTTAGTAGTTAAAGTGCGCTTAATATGAAATTTAGTGATAGGAACTTATTTTCCAACTGTTGTTATTTTTCTAATACATTTTGTTTGTTTGTTATGTAGCAAACGATAACAGACCTTGCAAGTAATTCAAATGATTGGATGAATGTAGAATTAAAGTCAGTTCCACAAAGTATTGATGAACTTGTATTGGAATATAATAAAGTTAAGGTTTGTTTTATTTCTTTGTACATATCTAAAATGTGATGAATAATTTAGTACTATTGATTTAAAAAGAATGTTTTTGTCTGAATTAATTAATTTATGAAATGGTTTCATTTATTCATCCGGGAGTTGAGAATAACACAAAATAAAATTAACTTAAAAGCCTTAAATGTACTGAAATGAAATGAAATTAAATTCACGTTAATTTTGCATGTTAAAAAGGAAAGTTATATTCCTAATATTAATGGACAATTACTGCATCTCTTAAATATTTTTTATTTTCAATCATAACTTATTGGAAATTCTCTTCTGAAGCTGAAAATCTGATAGTTTTTTTAGCCAAGTGTTTATTTATTTAGTTATTAAATATTTAAATTGCCCAAAGAGGCCTCCGTAAGTGATGCTATCAAAAACAATCCCTGATTGGTTATGACATATCACATGTGCTGAGTGGAAATTTGCCTCCTCCATCTGCTAAGGATATTTCAATGCTCTTTTAGTTTTGATATCATTTATATCATATGAATATCCTTTGTAAATTATTAGTAAAATTTTTGTGAATTAAATTTAGCGTTTTGAGAGTGTGTGCAAAATGAAAAAAAAAATTTTTAAACTTCAAACTGTTTATTTATCATTACAATACCTGAAGAAATGATTATGCAGCTGTTCACAGCTAATAAACATTTCTTTTCGGCTAAAATCAGTGGTGTTCATAGAAAATATTATTTTATTTGACTTATTTTTAAGTTAAAATAATGCTCCACTACAGCTTAATTACTTAGTTAAAATCAGTCGTAGATTGGATAGAACTAGTATACATTTAGGTATAGCATGGGTGGGTTTATTATTCGGTAATGCATTAAAACAAATCAGAATTTTTTTAAATCTAGTCCATTGAAAAATATGAATCCATCATCGTTATAATGTACTTGCTAATGTTTCAGAATTCAAATAAAGTAATTTAAGTTTGCTTCTTTTTTTTTATTTATTTTTTACTAAAGTTGAAGGGTTTTCTTTTTAAGTAAATATTTACTAATGCAGTTTGTCTTCTTTTTTTACTATGTATTGAAAATTTAATTACACATTAACGCTTATATTTATTATTCTTTGAGTAAATTTTGCTTAATTTAGAAATCATTTTAATTTTTAAATTTATAAATTTTAATTCCTGTTTCTGTGATATAGTATTTATAAAGTATAGTTGTTTGTTTCTCTCCATATATTTGCAAACTATTTGCCAGTGCTTGCAACGAAGAATTCTAAAATAGTAAAATTAATACATTATACATTTTTAATTAAAAACATTAAATTAAAATGGTTGCAAATTCTCAGGTGAAGCATTTAGTATCACTGAAAACGAATCAACACTTTCAAGAATATAGTTCATTGAAATATATATGTCCATCATCATCACCATAATCTACTTAGACTTAAAATTTCACCTAATGTTATTTAAATTATCCACATAATTTCAGCAAATATCATTAAGCTATACATTTTTGTTTTGCTAAAACTAAAGAATAATAATAAAAAATAAACTTTATAAAAAATGTTGCAAAATCCTAATGCACATTCTTTATTATTTATTAAATAATTAAAAAAATAGACAGTAATGTTGATTTTTCTCAATATTTTTATTCTTTGAATAAATAGGAACTTTGCCATGGCAAAAAATTATTTTTATATAAAATTTAATTGCTGTTTCTTTAATGTAGAACTAAATGAATGCGAATGCTGGATTTCAAATACTCTTATAAAATAGATTAACACAATTAAAATAAAGTAAATAAAATCTACTGGAATATATTAATTTTTTTCTCCTTTTAACTTTAATTTTTTTTCTTCTTTGAAACAATCAATTGAAAGTTTTGCTGGAATTCACAAGTCTTTTAAAAGTCTACTGCTATGCTGAAGACGATTCCTTGCTTTGAATTCACTCTAGAATAAATAAATAAAATTTATCAATGACTTAAGCTTTCCTACATTTTAAAATCTAAAACTATTCTATATAAAAAATTTATTGAATATATTTCTTTCACCTGACATGAAAATAAATCTTCGAAATTAATTTGAAATATACTTTAGAATTAAAATTGACGTTGTTAAAAAATGAAATTTTTTTTTTTTGTATTTAAAACGCATTATTTTAATAAGTAATACCAGACATATATACGAGGGTTGCTATTTATATTTCTGGCCTAATAATGAAAAAACAAATATGTAGGATCGAAATTGGTTTTATTGTTTTTCAAAATATTCTCCATGATGATCAATACACTTTTGCATGCGTTTGAACCAATTTTCAAAGCACTTTTTCCAGTCCGATTGAGGTAACTCCAAAACATGCGTTTTGAATACATCAATCGCTTCTTTGAGGGTCGAAAATCGTTGTCCACGTAATTTATTTTTGATGTGTGGGAATAAGAAGTCATTGGGTGCCAAATCAGGGCTGTACGGTGGATGACCCATCAGTTCGATCTTTCGCTCCGTCAGAAATGCCTTTGTTTGAGTCGATGTGTGAGAGCTCGCATTGTCATGATGAAGAATGATTCGCCTGTTCTTATGCTTTTTTCGAATTTCTCCGATGACTTCTGGCAAACAAATGGTCGTGTACCGTTCAGAATTGACTGTCCTGCGTTGCTCTAACGCCACTGTTGCCACATGACCGTTAATGCCGAAGAAACAGGCAATCATTTGTTTCGATGTGCTTCTTCCTCGAACAACTTTTGTTGGTTTTGCCTCGTCTTGGAAGACCCATACAGTTGATTGCTGTTTTGTTTCCGGCTCATATGCATAGATCCATGATTTGTCACCTGTGTAGATGTTATACACAGCCTTTGGTGTACCTTGAACGTATTTTTCCAACATTTCCTTGCACCAATCGACACGAGCCTTTTTTTTTTAGCGTTTGTCAGATTATGAGCGATCCAACGCGAACAAATTTTTTTTACGCTCCAATGTTCATGCAATATTTTATTGATGCTAGTCATACTAATGTCCAAAGTCGCCTCTATCTCACGGTATATCACATGACGATCTTGCTTTATCAGTTCACGCACAGCATCGATCTTTTCTGGCACAACAGCGGATTTTGGATGACCTGCACGGGATTCGTCCTGGATCGAACATCGACCACGATTAAATTCGTTATACCAATTTTTTACAGTTCTGTAGGATGGCGTTTTATCGCTGAATAAAGAATTAAGTTCATCGAAGCACTCTTGTCTTGACAATCCACGTCGAAAGTTATGAAAAATAATGGTACGAAAATGTTCACGATTCAATTCCATTTTTTGAAAAAGAAGAACTTTTCAATTTACTGTTAACAACACAAATGAAGCTATAATGGTAAATCGTCTGCTGAATTTATGTTTAAAAATATCAAACTTTCGATTAAAATCGCCTGCGGTCGCCTAGCAACACTTACTGTTGCCAAGGGTAGAAATATAAATAGCAACTCTCGTAACTCATTCTAACACCTTTTTTATTGAACTAAAAAAATCTTAAATATTCAGAACTAGAAAATTTTGTTACTATTAACAATGTTTCAGTGAGTACCATTGAAATTATAAAACATTATAAAATTATGTTATATTAAACCCACATTTTCTTTAAGCTATATTAGGGCATAATTTATTATATAGTTATTGAACATTCTAAAATAATTAAATTTAATTACAAAAATTTAAACAGAAGCCAAAACGTATTGGTTTTCACCGCACATAGATTGTAAATGAACGGCAGATAGAAAACGTGTGATACCAGTTCTTGACTAATCATGCGACTTCCCTTTCAAGTGAAGACGAAAGTAAGCGTAGCTTATTAAATAGCAATAAAGTAACTTAATAAATAGCACTCTTAGGAGAGTAATAAAATGTTTTAGGGAGTTTTGAGGTATTCTGAATGCATTAAGATTTTAAGAAAATTTGACTGTAATATTCCATTCTGCACACTGTAGAAATATTGTTTTTTTTAAAGAATATGTTCAAGATCATTATATTCAAGATATGATCATTGTTCACGAATAAATAATGAATTTAAAGGTCTAATTTTTTTCAGGAAGAAAAATGGAATTCTGTTCGTACTGCTAGAGACAAAACTAATGAAAAGCACAAAAATTTCATGGATGTCTTTGGAGAAATGCAAATGGTAAATAAGTGAGCATTATTTGTGTAATTATTTAATAAAACACTTAAACATTATATTTCTATTTTATTAGATTTTACATGAAATATTTAAATGCCTGTTCTCTCTTTATATCAAATTGCATTTCAATTAAACAGTTTCAAAACTCAATTTTTATAAAAAATAATAGTTTAATCTAAAATTTTCTAAGCATGCCACTAAATAATTAATAAATTATAAGGAAAATTTTAATAAATTGAAAATGCAAGATTGTGTAAAATTTGGAAAAGGTTTGTATCTTGTTTCTTTGAACTGATTCTAATTTGGATATTTTAGTATTCTCCTTTATAATCTAAGCATTCTTTATGTAAACCTTGAAAATTTACAGTTATATTAACTCACATTTATTTAATGTTGAACTTGAAGCTAAGCATAAAGTTAGACAATTTTAAAACAAAGCATTAGAATTGCAATTTAATGAATGCCACTTGAATAGTATCATAATTGAATCATGAAAATTATGTCATTAAAAAGTATATTTATTTTTATAGAAATTTCATTTGGATACTTTGGAATCGGGTAACACTAAAAGTGAAACAGTAACTGTTGAAGGTGAAGGTAAAAGAACATTGTACTCAGTCAAGTTTGATGAAACACTTAAAGATCTTGGAAAAGCAGTTGATGAGGAAATTCTAACTTTAACTTTGGTAAATAAAGTATTTTATTATTAAACTATTAAGGGCTGATTGTGCTCTGGGAAAAATCCGGATTTCCGGATTTTTCGCTAACAGTGATCTGGAAGTTTCAGGAGATCTAAGATCCAGACGTTTCAAAAAATCATTGATCACAGAAGTTTCCTGAAATCAAATTTTTAAAGTTGGAACTTAAAAACGCAGTTTATTTTATTTGTTTGTAAGGGAGAGTCAGATACTTTATGAGCTGATTTTTTATCAGTAA
The DNA here is from genome assembly GCA_949128135.1 of Parasteatoda lunata. Classification (NCBI taxonomy): domain Eukaryota; kingdom Metazoa; phylum Arthropoda; class Arachnida; order Araneae; family Theridiidae; genus Parasteatoda; species Parasteatoda lunata. Next base: position 64,256,862 of record OX421973.1, on the reverse strand, counting down.
ATAGTTATTATAATCGTAAACTCAAGAAAGAAAGACATGTTTGTAAATTTTAATTATTTCTCCGGTTCATCATAGGTATGTGTAAAATTTTAAATTTATTTTAAGCAAACTAAGAAATATTGAGAAAAAGGAAAAAAACATTGTTTGAATTTTTTTTCTAATTTTTAAATTAAAATTTTTTTTAAACATAAGAAATTTTCCGGAATTTTGACTTGGGCTCACAATCACCCCTGATTATTATAACTTGTTATAACTAGCCCTAATTTAGCTAAGAAATTGCAAATACTTGGTTAGTACTAAGTTAAATCTATAGGAGCAGGAAAGTCATTATTTTTAGGGAAAAAGGTTAGAAAATCATGGACACCCAGTTGATCATGGAGTTTGGGAATTTGGAGTCCTTTATCCTATTTTAGTCCATTTCAGGTTTTTTAAGAGGATGCCATACCACAGGAGAAACTTTTCATTGCTAATTTTCTTTCACCTTCATTACTGATTTAAAAGAGAGAAATAGTTAGTACAGGCAAACTTAGAGTAAGCAATGAAGTTTCAATTGCTGAAGGGGAAAAAAAAAAAAAAAATCGACATATCCAAATGTAAACAAATGCTTTTATAATTATTTTGAAATTAGTTACAATTAATTTGCATATTTGTTTATTAATGCGATTGCAATCTGTTTCTCATAGGAGAACGCTATTACTTTAATTTCTCCTTTACTCTAAATTTAAATGGTTAGTTAATGTTTTTTTGCTTTTCTCTCCTTTTTTTATTGATTGTTTAAACTGAAGACTCATAAGCTAATAAACAGGTTTTCGATTGATTCATTGCCGAAGTTATTAGTTAACCATACTGTAATTTTGTTTTACAATCATCTTCAAAATAATTTTTTTTCGAATGTTATATCTTATTTTGCAAGATTCTTTCTTCTTTTTTTCCCCCTTGTTGTTTGAAAAGAGTTATAATGCATTTATTTACATATACTTTTATTAACTTTATTTCTATTGTTTTTTATTTAATTTTAATTTTATTTATTAGAATCAATTACATTATTTTGCTTTTGGACGTTTCATACTGTCGGTTTAAAATGAAATTTCATAAGCATATTTTCTATTGGAACAATTATTGTAGGTGTTATTAGTTTAAAGTTATTATGTTCAATTTATTTATCTTTCTTTTTATATCTATTCGCTATTTAATGTTAGCATTTCTTGCTTACCAAAAAAAAATTTCTTTTTTTTAGAGTTTCATATGGTTATTATTTATTTACCAAATTTTTATGACATTAATATAATATTGTTTAAGAAGAAAAGTAGATAGTTTGAAGCTTTTATGTTTAGTTGTTAGTTAGTGTTGAGTTTGTGCATAATACATTACTTAATAATCATACATTTATTATATTAAAGCAAAAAATTTATTCAGCTAAAATTGTTTTAGCCAAGTAATAATCAAAATTTTTAGTTTATCTTTCATTGGACAATGATTTCAGTTAGAAAATTTTTTAATTTATTATTATTGTTTAAAGTTTTTTATGTTTTTTTTTAAATTTTATTTCTTACAATTTTTTGACATATTTAAAGTAATATTGATAATACATGAAATGATGTTGAAACTTTCGTTTAATTGAAATTAAATTAACACATTCCTCAGAATGAATCCTTTGAAAATAACATATTTGAATTTTCTGAGAAAGAAAAAAAAAAGTTTTATAGCTTTGCAAATGTTTGTAAGAGCCATTTAAATATTTATTTTTAAATCTTTGAATTAGGACTGGATGATACATTGATGTGTCGGAAAATTTTGATTTTTATATTTGTTTCACAATTGCTTAAATTCTATTTAAATAAAAATCTAAGCAACGTTCATACAATAGTAAAAATGTTAATTTGATGAAAAATTGTTATATATATATATATAATTATAAAAATTATAAATAAATTTTTATATATTAAAGATTTTTGGAATTGTGTTTTAAAATTTAATTGATTAAGGATTTTCTGTAATTTTTTAAAATTTGGATAGTATGAAATTTGAAGCTGCTTATATAAGCTTTCCACCTCAGTTAATTTTCATGTAATATTGCAGTTATTTTTCAAAATTTTGCATGATTCATTAACTATTCCAAATTAAATATATAGTTTAGAATGATTACTTTTTTTTGTAGAACAAGGGAAAAAACACTGTATCTGTCATTCAATGTCTGTTAACAGAATTGGATATACACAAAGAAAAGATTGAGTCAATTTGTGAGTTGTATGAAAAAAAGTTGAAACTTTACAATGATTTATGCCAAGTGATTGACTCTGATGCTGTTCTCTTGCAACTTACCTCCATTCAAGAAGAAGTGTGCAGCTCCCTATTACGCTTAACTCATTGTAAAGATTCTCAAGAGGTAATAATGAAAATCACAAATGTTATACAGTAATAATAATTTAAAGCAATTTACAATAAATAAAACTGTATGTGAAATTAAATTTTCACCAGACAATGCTGTGCATTTCTTAATGGGTTTGCATTATATATTTTTTTAAGGCATACAGTAGAAATTAAAATTATTCTTTTGTTTTCATTATAAATGACTTCATTAAATCTCATCTAAATTTCTTAAGTGTTGCATGAATGAATTAAGAATGTGATTAAACTAATATTGGATTTATCTACAACTTTTAAATCTGAATTTTATCGAATTCAGATTTTGAGAATTTTTTAATATTTTTGAACATAGTGTAAAAGAAAGTTTGTTTTAGTATTCCTTTCTTAAATGTATGAACTTTTTAAATTTTTTTTCTTCATATTATTAAAATTAAAAATTGAAGTTCAAAGTAAAATTTTAACAAAAAATCAAATACAGTAGTATCTCGAGATACAAGTGCCCTGACATACGAGTTAATTGTGATACGAGCTGTCGAGGGAGCGAAATTTTGTTTTGAGATACGAGGAACAGCCATGCAAGCCCTTCTTGTCCTCGACAATGTTCCTGCTTACCCACCGAACCTCGAACATGACATCCTCGAAGAGTTAAAGTTTATAAAGGTTCTTTATCTAACACCACTCCTATCCTGCAGCCCATGGATCAGCAGGTGATTTCTAATTTTTAAAAGCTGTGCACTAAGCACCTGTTCCGGCGCTGCTTTGAGGTGACAGAGAACACAAACCTCACCCTTCGAGAATACTGGAAGGACCACTTTAACATTGTGATATGCCTCAGAATGATTAGATCAGGCCTGGCTGAGTGTTACAACGAGGACCTTGACCTCTGCATGAAAGCTGTGGCCTGAGTGAGTCTGTAACCGAAAATTGTGCTGTCGCCCGAGTCTGTAGCTTCGAAGGATTCGAACCCAAAATGCCAATCGAGGAGGAGATTGTGTCTCTGGGAAAATCCATGGACCAGGTTATGGGTGAGAGAGACGTGAGCGAGCTCGCCGAGGAGCACTTTCAAGAACTGACGACCGAAGAATCACAAGAGTTACAGTCGCAGCAGCGTTCAGGGGTTTTGCAAGAAATTGGTTTCGAGGAAGAGCCAGAGGTGGAGGAGGTTATCTCTACAAGTGAGATAAAAGAGTTCATGGGAATGTGGGAGAGAATTTCATAGTTCGTGGTAAAGAAACATCCCGAAAACTTGCAACTGGTCGTACACCGGAGTTATTTAATGACACTTGCCTAACTCATTTCTGCAGCATTCTGAAAAGGAAGAGGAAACAAACCTCCTAGGACAGTTTTTTTTAATTCGATTAAAAAAGCAAAGACCAGTGAAGAGAAATGCAGTGACTAAAATTAAGCATGCAGTAGCATTTAAGTTGTGTGTTAGTTGCATTTAAGTGACAAAAATACAAATATGTTTGTACACTTTATAAAACCAGTTTTTTTTTTTGCTTTACATTCTCTTTTATTATGTTTTTATACAATATTTGTCATTCATAAATACATTTTTCTGATTCAAAAACAATTGGGGATAGCATTTTTGGGGCTGGAACGGATTAATGGCATTTCAATGGGGAAAATTGTTTTGAGATACGAGCAAGGTTACGGAACGAATTAAACTCGTATCTCGAGGTATCACTGTATATATATATATATATATATATTGAACTTTTGGATCTCAATTTGTTTATAATTTCAAATTTATTTCTAAGGTTAGAGACAATTCTAAGTCTGCAAGATTTAATTTTTCTAACATCTGTCTTCAGGCTTTATTTTTTTATATTGCAAAAGTGCTTTTTTTTTAAAAATATATCTTTTTTTAAAAATTATAAATATGTTCATATATTAATGTGCAAATCTGATAACAAATTCTTACATAAATATATTTCGTTGTAAATTATTCCATAAAAATAGAGCCTTATTTTTTGACAAAAGTGATTTTCTCGAAATTCTGTATTTGTCAAAATTCCAAAAATGGTGAGAAATTCTGGATAGTCCCTATTGATATGAATTTTAAAATTGAATAATGTGCGAATTAGTTTGTTCTCATGCACCTTGTAATTGGATTTATTCTCCTATTTTTTTAAATTAGTAATGAAAAATAAGCTGGTATTCTTCATTTTTACTCGCCAAAGCTTTTGAATTTGTTTTAAACTTTCTATTTTTCTTTTAATTATTTACTTTTACTTGTTTGTACTTTCTTCGTTGATGTTACTTTGGTTCCAGTTATGAATCTTCTGCGTAATGAAAGAACTATGTTAATTTTTCACCTGTTGCATTGGAATATTTTTTTTTTTTTTTAATATGTATTTAAAAATATAAAAGCAACACTTCTATTTCCTAGAAATATGACATTTTGTTTTTACTTTTTTCTCATTTGCTTGAATTTCAATTCTACTTTGAAACTGCTGCAAAATGTAAATAAGTGCTTTTAAATATCCACTACTCTAAGTAATGAATGTTTTTTTAAATTATTAGATTTCTTAAAATGCTATTAGATAAAAGTGAATTATCATAACCTAAAAAGCCACAGATTTGGCAATTCCTGGTGTAAATATTGTTATAAGAGATGATCTAAATATCGTTACATAGTTCAATAGTTGCCTAATTTTTTTTGACAAAACTTACTCTGAAAGCTTATTTATCCGCTCAAAAGAAATTTTATTTTAAAGGAATTGAACTGATGGAAGTAGGTTTATAGCACTTTTGAAAATTTTCTATACTTTTCAAAATTACATATAGTATTTATATATATTTTACATATAGTATTTATACTCCTATATTTTGTTTTCTGAATGACTAATATGGGTTTTTTTAGCAACAACCTGTAAATCCCTCTCCAGAATTGGTGGCTGTAATAAGAGATCTTCACTCAGCACTTTTGAAAGAAGATGCTGTTATGGTAACAATACTGTTTTTAGTTACATAAAATTAGTTATTTGTGTTGCTATTACATTTATTTTTTGCTATATAATAGGGAATTTTTTTTTTTTTCATTTTATAAATATTTCCTCATAGATTTTTTTTTAGAATTTTTAAAATAAATTTGCCATAATGTTCAATAGCTGGATATAAGCATGTATATTTAATTAATAAATGACAAAACCGTTGTTTAAAATTGTCTTAAAATCTAATTATTTGCTTTAAAAATGGGATGTTTCACTTTACTGTCAGATTTTAAGACTTCTTTTCAAGTTGATAATAAAAAAAAAACAATTTCTTTCACTGCATTCTGTTCTCCTTAACCTATATTATCCTTAAAAAAAAGTTTTAAAATTTGTGAAAAAAGAATTGTTTTTTTTTATCCTAAAATTTTATTATTTTTTCACTTGAACAATTTATGATACATTACTATTTTATTTTAAGGAAACTTTATCAAGAGCTTCTCAAGAATTCTTTCCTGAGTTATGTGTGGAGCATCCTGAATTGAAATTGCAAGAATATTATGTAAGTAATAAAGTTTTTTATTTTAATATGATTTTTTCCTATTGTAATGTAATAACAAATCTATATTAAGTTACAGAATTGTACGTTACTATAAATTTTTTGTAGTTTTTATGGATGTTTATTGAAAACAGAAAAGTCCAGGTTTCAATTATATTTTAATAGATTCAGAGAATTTCACTCTTTTTAACAGTTAGGGGTGATAAACAAAATTATTTGCTTGTTTAAAAATCAATATTCAAAGCAATTGTTCTTTTGTTCATATTTAAGTATTTAAATACATTGTCCATTGTTTATTAAAATCGTTTTTACTCTGAATTTTTTTTTAACACTAATTTATGGAAAAGCTGTTTAGTCTTATTCTAAAAATTTATGAATTAATATATATCTTAAATTTTTTAATTTAAAAAAAAAAAAAAAAAAAAAATTGAGTCTTCGTAATTGACCTATTCTTGTTTATGTAGCAGAATTTTAAGTTAAAGATTCTAAAAGTTCATAAAAATTTGTTCAGTTTATACATTCGTAAAAAAATCTCAAGACTAACCAACCATTGATGCCATTCAAAATCTGTACTTATCTTGGGTTTAAAATGATACCTCTTAAAGTTTAGTAACATTTTATTCATTATTTATCGACATATCAAATTTTAACTTAATTCTAGAAAAAAAACAGTGGATTAAACCAAATATCGTTTGTTGATTATACACATTTTTTAAAATCAGAAATACTTTCAAGCTTGGTAATGTCTTAAAAATTGCTGAAGGAGTTGAGTTCATTGAACACTGAATTAAATTCATTTGTATTTTTCATATATTTGGGTCCCCCAACACTTTTTTTACATTAGTTTTCTCTTTAACTTTCATTTTCCCCAAAAATTGTTATCTAAACTTTGTTCTTGTTTTTCATATGTACTGCAACGTGTGTAACAAGGGTGTAATTAAGTTTATGCTACACAACTTGAGCAAAAATATTTAACCAGCAAATTTGTTTACTCCTTTACGCATACAACACTGTTATGTTAGCTTTAAATAGCATGTTATTTAATTATAAAATCCTAAAACCAATAAAAATGTTCAAAAGAAAAATTTAAAATTGTTAAAAAAAAACATTATTTTTTATCAATTTATTTATTTTAATTTTCAGTTATTAATTATGTATTATATGTTAACTAGCAAAATTTGTATCAACGAAGATTATCAGTTACTAAAAAATTCTTGGATTTTCTCATAGGATTGTTTATTATTGGCTTGTGATTTATTTAAAGCTATTTTTTCTTTTCAAATTCTTTAACTGCTTAATTTAGTGTGAAGCAGTCTAAGCTTTTAAAATGTTTAGGGTTTTCAAAGATATGTATTTGTACAGTATTTATTCTATTGGAAAGAAAGTCACTGCATTGAAATATAATTTTAAGTTATTGGTTGCATGCCGATTATTATCTCTTACAGATATTGTCACTTAAAAATAAATTTAGAAACGATGATAAAAAGAAATTTTTTATTTTTTCTAAATCTGCATATCTATTTTATGACTAATTTTATTTTATTAATATTTTGTTTTTTAGCAAAGCAAGTTTCTGTTGAAGTATAATTGGAAACCTGAATATTTCTTAAATTTTGAGACTGTACCTAACACAAAATCATCATATATATCCAAACTGTTGGATGATCCTATTGTTATTAAGGTATGGCTAAATTCAATTTTTCCCCTTTTGCAGTTCTTTCGTTTTTCAGTTTTTAATTCTTTTTTGAATTATATTTTTAGGAATACAAGCATGACTCTAAAGAAGATATGACTAAATTTTTACAAATTGCCTTTCTTTGGAATGATTGCAAATGTGAATACTTGTTGAAGATCAAAGCATTATTTTTTAAGGTATCTATTTGGTTTATTTCTTATATTGATCTTGATTCTTCAATAATATTCTGGTCAATTGTATAGGTTAAGGATATTACAATGTAATGATTTATTGCCTTAGTTCACACGGAAGTTTTGAAGATGAAGACCTGCTTCTTGCATTTTCTTCTGTGGAAATTTTTAGATAAAAATGTGGTTAATCATTAAGTTTTAATTATAATGCGTGCTTTATCCACAGCAATTGCATAGTTACCAACTGACTCAGTTGTTAAGAGATTAGGTAGTAGTATAATATATAATACTTGTGCTTAAAAGTTGTAATTTTTCTTAAAATCAAGCTACTTAGCACCATTTAAAGACATAATTTCTTAATATATATTTTATAGATCTTATTAAATAATTGATTTCTCTTGGCAAAAATAGTTTGTATAATATTGGTACACATCTGCAGTAATTGGGCTAATCATAAATAAAATTAGAGGGGGGAAATTCTTCAAAAGGCAAAAGAAAGATGTCAATATTTATAAACACCTAAAACAAGCTATTTAAGATTGTAAAATTGTGACAGGCCAATTGTGACAAAAACAAGCCATTAAAGATTATTGACATTTTCAATATCAGGAAAGCATGTTTATGAATATACTTACTACCTAACATATTAATGACTTTTGAAACAAAGTTGTAGTACTAAACAAAATGTTACACGTCTCATAAAATTGTTTAAATTTCCACCAAAGTTTTTTAAAGAAACTAAGATGTTCTATTGTTTAATTTGAAATGCAAAATTTTGATTCTCGATTCTGCCTACCGTAAGATTTACAGAACATTGCTTAATATAGTCTTCAAATAAAGTACGAAAATTCATTTTCAAATTACTCACTTAATTAAGTATCTTGCTAAATAATCTAAAATTTATACTGTTTATTTACTTTTTTTCAATACCTCTCATCTACTAAATCCATTAGATGACCAATTTTAAATCATTCCAGAGTGTCCAGCGACAGGAAAAATAGGGAAAACCTGTACTAGAAATATCAAGGAATTTCTGAGAAATTCTTAGTGAAACAGGGAAAAGTTTTAAAACAACTAATGATCACATATCAAGTAATCGATGCTTCTATGAGCAGTGCTTTACTAAGAATGACACAAACAAGTTTTCTCTCATATTTCTTCCAAGTAGTCCTGAAGTTTCGGATGGCTTTTTCAGCAGTAATTCATCATTTTTTCTGTCGTTTTGCTTTGAGTTTTCTAAATATAACGGATAAAATTATATATTTAATACATTATAACAGCATGTGAATTTGGAATTTGTAAGCTATCACTTTTTTAAAGCGCTCGATCTGTGACGATTTCATCGTAATTTCTTATGATAGTTTTTTTTGGAAATTATTTATAAATTTTCAGCCTCTTTTACATGGATTTTCAAATTCCAGTTTTTGTATACAATGTTATTAAGACGTGCAAATTTGGAATTTGAGTAATTCGATTCAAGTGATTCCATCGTAATTTCACATCATTATAGTATGATGGTTTTTTAGCAATTATTTATCTTTCCCCCTCTTTTCAAATAGTTTTTCCAATTTGAGTTATCACTTTTTGATGAGTTTATTTGGCACTTTTTCAATTTATGTATTCTTTTATGCGTTGATGAGGAAAAAAATTTGATGGACAAAAAAAATTTTCCTTTCTCTTTTTAAATGTTACTTTTGTGTATAAAAATGAAGATTTTTTTTGTTTTTTCTAAATTTTTTTTCTATGTACAAAAAGGTAAAATTTAAGCACTCCAGCAATTACATGTCTGGGTACCATTTTCGAGGCAGCTTAAAAAAAAATAAATAAAAAATTGAGCTTTATTTTTTTATGACCAACCTTAATAATACATGATTAACAAAGAGTAATTTTGTAAAAGAAATTTAGTAAAAAGTAAATTTATTCTGTAGAGTGTCATTTATAGTTGTATATAATATTGAACTCTTTCATTAGACAGAAAATACTATGTGTGCTATTTGCCCTTTGGTACCTCATTCACTTGTAGAATCTCCACCCACACCTTTGGATGGAGAAAAAGCATGTTGTATGCTGCGGCAAGTGCTGGTGTGTCTGAAAGAGCTCCATTCTCACAAAATTGTTTTTGGTGCTGTTCATCCTTCAACAGTTTTGATTGAAGAGAAGAAGGTTTTACTGGATTTTTGCTTTAATCCGGTAAGTTCTTTTTATTATGCAATCAATCTTGACTTTTTAAAAACATAGTCTAGTTAAGTTAAAATTCATCCCTCACCTTTATTTCAATTAGGATTGTTTAACACATTTTTACATATTTTAGAAAGATCTAGATGATAGTATTCTAAAAGGAATCAACTTTCATCCTCCCGAGCAGGAAAACTCTGAAAAATCAGCTGATATGTATGGATTTGGATGCTTAGTGCTGTGGGTAAGTCATTAAAATATTAACTCTTTGCTTATGGCTGGTGCAGAATGTTTATCACTTTAAAAAAAAAAAAAAAAAAAATTGTCCTTCAGGCCCGTTTTGTGGTTTGAGTTAGATTCTAATGGGCTAGGACCATCATTAATTCCCAGTCCTTTCAGATTTCATTTAACTGAGAAATTTTGAAAGATTTCTGTTTACTCAAAATTTTAAGGTCATTAATTTAAAACGTGAGTAAACTCAAAATTTTTATCAAGTCAGTGTGAACCAATATACTGATTGAGGCATAGGTTTACGTTGAAAATCTATGACTGAAGTTCGGAGTTCATAATTTTTTGTTATTAATAATTTTTATTCTCTGTGAATTTATCTCACATGTTTATTTGCTAATTGTTTTTGGTAATATGACTTGGTGTTTTTTAAAATACCTTTTTATGCTTGTCAAATATTTTTTAATTGTTTTCTAGCTTTTTTGAATCAACAATTCTTCTGAGTAATTGAAAAAAGTGTCATTTCTGTCTTGCGTCAAAATCTCTTTTCCATAATGTGTGTGTAATTTTTATACATAAATCCAAAATTTCACATTTACGAATATTTTTTAAATTTATTATAATATATATTTTGAATTTAGAATATTTTTTTAATTACATTTATCTAATTGTGTAAGTCAAGCTATTCTGTAGTTTAAATTCTGAAATTTTTTTTATTTTACTTATACATTTGTTTTATATTTTAGCTCCTATTTCCAAATTTATCTTTTACTTCAAATGATGATGGAGTACCCAATATTGCTGCTTACCGAAGTATTGTAAGTACACAAATGTAGCTGTGCTGAATTTTCTATTGTTTAAACAAATGTCATATTATATTCTATAAAAAAAATAAATTCTAGAGAAGAAAAAAAAATGGGGGGGTCTGCATATTATTTATCTGTCTATAAAAGTAAAGGAATTTGTACAACTAAGTGGAAAAAGTATAGATGCTATTTACTTGTGAAAACTATTATAATTCATCTTACTTATCTGCATGCAAGCTGAATGTAGCCTTATAATTGAGGGAACAAAGAATTTTTTCCAAATATCCAAAAATCGTAGAAATAGGTTTAATGAAGATTTGAGGTACAGATAATTTTTGACTTTGGTTTGAATAATATCAATAAATAGGTTTGTCAGGCAGCATGGGGACGAGCACTATCATGGAGAATGCTTACGCCCTTGAGCAACATCCCTCATCTCTGGTTCTGAATGGCCCTACTGAGTTTTCTCAATGTCTCACAATATCTCTGAGCGTTTATTGTGGTACCGATTTCCATAAATCAACCAACAATACCCAAAACACAGTTGCCATGACTTTACCATCAGACTGTGTTTGCTTGAATTTTCAAGCTTAGGGGAAGAGTAATGCCGCCAATGATGTGATTGTTGTTGTGTCTCACGTGTTAAGTGTTATGCCCAGGTATCGTCGCCTGTGGCAATTGAATTCAAGAAGTTGTCCTTTTCGTCAGCTCTTTGCTGTTAGTGGTCTTCTGTAAGCATTCGCGGAGCGATCTTATTCACACCTTCCGATATTTCAACCTTTCTGTCCAAACCAGATAAATGGTGTTTCGAGGAATCGAAATACAGGTATCATCCAGTGTGATGCTCTTATCCTGGTGCACGACTCGCTCAATCTTCGTGGCTGTCTCTTCTGAAATTGAAGGTCTCCTAGTTCTTTTTTCGACATGTATTGCAGTACCGCCAGATTCAAACTCCCTACACCACTTGCGGCCATTTTTTATGTCAATGCACGACTCACCATACACTTACACCAGTTGACAATGAATTTCAATTGGTTTAGACCCTTTCACGTTCAAAAACCGAATAACTGCGCAAATCTCACACTTTGCGGATTTAGTAATCATGAGCTCTATTTTTAATAGCAACCCTGCAAGACTGAGCGTCTTAGCTATGTGCACGCATTGTTGGTTGGAGTGAGTAAAGCAACAAATGCAACAGGTTTGCCAACAACCGCACAAAACATTACCCAGCGCTTTGGAGACCTTACTTTTGGAATCAGCCTCGTATTCGTATTCTTTCAAATTTTTTTGGAAATCGAAATTCAACAATAAGTCGTTTATTCATTAGCTTATTCTATTAGGAGTCTGCAAGCTGGATTTTTTTTGAGAACCCAATTCAATTTCAGTATTATAGTCATACACATTAGTTATATGTTTTAAAGTTATAAGAATTATAGCATGCTTTAATATAGTAAATAAATGCATTATTTTATATTTAAAAAATTCCACCAAAAGCATCTTTCGTTTTCACAAAACTGTATTTCTTCATATTAGCATTTTTCGTCTTTTTTCATAATTTAATTAGCATGGCCAGCTTAACCTAGCAGCTATAATTTCTGTTAAAAACTCACAACAGTCATAAAAATGGCATGTTATTGACTAAAAAAATGCTATTTCGTATGACTGCAGAGTCTGTGAAAGATAGCCTTAAAATTTGAAATTTTCCTAATAACAGACATATAAAAAGTGCACATAAAATTTTTTTTTACTATATATATATCTCCTTTGGGTGCTTGTGTAAAGTACATTAACTTATAGTTATTAAAAGAAAATAATTTATAGTTCCTCTCAAAATGTGTATTTTTAATGTATATATAGTTTATAAAAAATTTAATAATTATTCATGTGTATCACACCAGTTTTAACACTTCAAAAAATAATACCCTCTTTTCAAATATAAAAAAGTCTTCAATGATTTAAAATAGTCTTTTATTTTTGTTTTGAAAAATTGAGGACTCTAAATGCAAAAGTAATATGTTACAAAGCTGGCACAATGTGACCCTGTCTTTACAATTTGTGTATTGTTGAAAACATAATAAAGTCTTCATTTTTATTTTTTTTTAAATTGAAAGTTTTGAGGTTACACAAATTGATCTGCATTATTCCTTTCTACTTTGAGAAGCTTGCACTTGTACATACAAACAGCACTGTCTTAATTATCAGTGATAATTCATAACTTGTCTAAATTTTCTGGCTAAAAATTTAATTTCTTATAAACTAATTTGGCCATTCTATTGTAATTTTTAATTGTTATGAAGTAATGGCATGTTTTTAATGTTTATGTATTTTCCCATTTAGATTGAAGATGCATTGACAACCAAAGATTATACTCTGCTTTGTAACTTAGTGAATTCCAAACCAAAATCTAGACCATCTGCTTCTCATCTTCTGAGCAAAGGGTTTCTCTCGAGCTATGAATCTTATTGCCACTTTCGAAATAAAGCTGTTACTGGCCACTCTTAATCAAGCTGCAAATTCAAACATTTTTATTGAAAAATATGACTTAAAAAAATTTTTTTTTTTAATTTCTTTAATTTTCCTTGAAATAGTCATTTCATCTTTTTCTTTCACAACTATTATTATCCAGTGCCAAAATAGTTGATTGATTCACATTACAAAATGCATTGTTAATTTCAGTTAATTGATTCACATTACAAAATACATTGTTAATTTTAGTGCATGTTTGCAAAGTGCTCTTCTAATTGAGTCAATAATATTTTCTGTTCATAGACCATCACAGTCAGTAAATTGCAGATATTAAGAGGTGTATTTGTTATAGAGATTATATTTGTAATTTTTTTTTTCTGTGGACCAATTGAATTGTCTGTACCTGTACGAAGGAAAAATTTATATGGATATCTGTGATTATTATTTTTAGTTTCTCTGTGATTTTTTTTTTCTCTTTTTGTACATGTTGCAGTTAATATGTTCAATACTTTTTTGTATTGTTGAATGTTTTTCAATAAATTTATAACTTTTTCAAAAAAAAAAAAAATTGTAAATGTATATTGTGTATTTATTACCTACTAAAATTTGATTAATCCTTCGAAAAGGTAGTCACTGGAAAATTCATAGAGTATTAGTGATTGTAAATTATTACAACGATTGTGTGTCTCCATCTATTCTTAAGCATTAACCCTCGAGACTAGTCCCAGCTTTTTTAAAAACTTTAAGCTTCAAGAATGGACATCTTGAAATCTGATTTTAAATTTGTAGCCTATTTTCCCCATGTTATTTGCTGGGAAATTAGTGTGTAGCAAAGAAATTTCAGTAAATTTTTGCCCAAGGGCTGAATGCTTGGAGGGTTAAAGCTGTTAATACCAGTATAATACTATTAATAACAATATAATTGTATAACCAATTATATTGGATAAAAAAAATTTACGGTGATGTTAGTTATTTTTCTCGTTATTATATTTGTTTAATGATTCTAATTAATAATTTTATTATTTTCACTCTATTAAACAATTAGCAGTTTTTATATTTCTCAAAACATTAAAGTAATAGACATTTTTAAAACTGACTCATCAATCTTAAATTTTTAATGATTAATTTGTTTAATAAAATTTTTATTTATTATGTTAATTTTTGTGGAAATTTTAAGTATAAAATGATGAGCAAATTTAAAAAAGAGTAAAAAAAATACTCGGGTGATTGTAGCCTGGAATTCCGCCTTTTTCGTATCATTCTTATGGATCTAAAAACTAGAAGCTGGGTATTCGGTGTTTTCTTAAATAACGCGTATCTCAAGATCATAGGTTCACGGACGCTCGCAAATCAAAAGCTTATAATCCGATGAAATTTTAAAACTTGCTAAATCCCTTGAACAAGTCCATGCATGTGCTTCTTCCGCCAATTCAATTGTTTTGTTTTGGCAGATTGTGAATCTTTGGAACTGAGCTATTTTAATAGCAAACACAGATTTTTGTATTTACCTGTTTTAAAAGTTACGTGTTGCGTTTCGTATTCACGTGATTTAAAAATCCTATATCGCGATTCTTGCCAGAAGTAAGTTTTATCTTGAATTAATTACTATAAAGGCGTGATATTCTTCGTTAGTAGTTAATTTAATAGTAAATGCTAACTCGAAAACATGTTAAATATGAAGCATGTTTGGTACATAAATTGATATCGATTTTTTGCGCTTTTAAATTTTCAGGGTTTTTTACTTTGTGTTACAATCACCTCTGAATTTTGTATTTATTTTTAATCTTTAGTTCATATAAGTTTTATTTGCAAATTTGTTACGTAAGATTAAAATGTTACTACTTGAAATCACAAAATTTTTTAAAATGTCACTAAATTTCAGGGAATTCTATTTTGTATTAGCCTTCTTGTAAAATTTAGATAAACGTCACGTTGCGATTAGGTTGCTTTTCCACGGTGTAAACATTTGGATCTTCTGAGGGACAAAAAAGCGTAAGTGATGGGGATTACGATATACAAATTCACTCAGTTAAATTGTTCCTGAACCAATTTTCATAATTTGAATTTTTTTTTTTTTTAAATCCTTAAGAGTGAGACTAAATGAAAATTCTATTACTTAAGCTTGGAGTATTTTTTTCTTCTGTGTGTTGTGTGCGCATTCGATAACTTCGGAATCGAGTCAGCGTGTGATATATATTCCAAAATAAAAACAGAGAACTAACGATAAACTTAATATTTAATTTATAACAAGCAATTACATTGACCAGCAAGGGTCGAACATCATAGATTTTACATGGAGCGTTTTTTATATACGTCATGCACTTTCAATCGCCATCATTTTTCCTACTACTACACTTTCTTGATCACATGATCAAGAACTGCTGCGCGCCAAAAGCGACAATCCCAACATGTTGCATTGCTAAAACAACATCATTAGAAGGGGGGAGAAATAGTCCCTATGGTGCCACTCTCCTGTCTTGAAAACAGAAATCCATCTTTTAAAAAAAAAAATGGGTTATGGAATTCCGTCCTTTAATTATAATTATAAATTTACAAAAAAAGATTCTCGTTAAACAAAAAGTTTTTTTAAAGGAATCGGTAAGATCTATTATTTTTTCGCAAATATTTTGATAAAAGAAGAAAGAAATTATTATTCCTTGTAACAAAAAAATTTTTCTGAGATTGTTGCGAAAAAAAAGAAGAAAAAACGGCACACCGCAAGTGAGGAATGAAAAAAATTAAAAAAAAAAAAAAACTGCCTGCATCTAACGAGGATGTTACAGTGATCGAACTAAAGCGCGTACTTGACAACTTACCCGCATTTTTCGAGAGACTCGCGATTTCTGGCTGCTACTCCCACTGTTCGGGATGAAAATCTCTTGATTTCTGTCGATTTAGAGGATAAACATAAAATTACCAATTTTTTCCTCAATGGTAAGTTTAGTTTTTCGCTAATTTATGCTCCGATTTCTCGTCAAATCCCAATGACTCAGTTGCTTGAAATCTGATAACGTTTATGCGCTACTTATTGAACAGTACCACAATCCTTGAACTTATGGATCATCGTCTATTAAAATGAGAATGAAAACAAATTTTTCTTAGGTTATTAAATAAATATTCGATCCAGATACTGTGTATTTTTATTGAAGACAAGTAACGCAGTAAAAAGTATAATTTAAAATTGTATTTGAATAATCTATGTAAATAAATTTGTCTCTGCGCATATACCTTATACGTTTTGCAATTCTTAACCGACCCACATCAAATTTGGTGTATAGTGTGCAAAAAAAAGCGAACCACCCTGAATAACTTTTGATCTAATGATGGGATCTTCACATTCTAGGACTCAATCTTAATAGTTTGCGGAAGTGACCTCAGATATGTTAATGAGGGCAGACGATTTTTTAAGTTGTAAAATCGGACACATAAACGCACGTTCCTTGAATAAGCATACCTTTTTTTTCGACGTATTTGGATTTCTGACCCCCAAAATTTATGGAGTAACCGCAATCTGTGAAATATAGTCCCAATAGTTTGCTCAGGAGAGTGTTCCAAAATTTGGAGCCCTTAATGTTCATTTTACTTTTTGCGTATTCCGTCGTTTGTCGAGAAGCTAATAAAAAAAAAATTTGGCTCACAATTATGAAATTTGTGTGTCCAAAGATAGTGCTTTGCAAAAAATAACTTTTAGTAAATATTTATTGAATATTAACCAAAAAAAAGTTTGAATTGTAAGGCATACACTTTTTACATCATTTTAGAGAATCTAATTTTATATTACAAAATTTGAGCGATGTTGGTCGAGTAGTTCCTGAGAAGTCCAATTTTTTTAAAATTCGATTTCTCAGGAACTATTTAACCGATTTCGCGCAAATTTTGTATTTTGCCATGTAAAATTGAATTCTTTGAAATTATGTAAAAAAAACTGTATACCTTACAATTCAAACTTTTTTCGGCTATTATTAAATTTAAAAAAATATATAAATATTTACTAAAAGTTAGATCTTGCATGGAACTATCTTTGGATAAACTAATTTCATAATTATGCGCAAAAAGTTTTCAATTCATTTAAAAAGTTCTTAAGATATGGCGAAATGCGCTAAAAGTAAAATTAACATCCAAAGGGGTACAAACCTTCGACAGCTCAACTGATCAAACTATGGAAACCATATTTCTCAGCTTGCGCCTACCCCCTATATTTTGGGGATCGGAATAGGTTGGGGGGGGGGGGTATGTTTATTCAGGGAAAGAACGTTTTTGTGTCTGATTTCGTAACTTAAAAAATCGTTTGCTTTAATTAGCATATTTGAGGTCACACTCTCGAACCATTAAGACTGAGTTCGAGAATGGGAAAATCTGATCATTAGATCAAAAAGTATTCTTGGTAGTCCGTTTTTTTATTTCTTCTGCATTGTACATATGTTTTGAAACACGGCGAACCTAATTGCCTACTTTGAAACTTTTCCTACAGCCGGTTCATGTGCTACATCCCAAAGAAAGAGTTAGGATTTGATAACTATTTTATAATAAGCAAATTGCTAGCTAGCCACTCTAAATAAATCAAAAATTAGTCTTATCGCTCGTTTTTATGAATTGTTTATCTTTGCTTTCCTATGTTAGGTTATCAGTAGTAAAATCAACTTTAATATATCGCGAAGTATGGTAATGACGTCACCGAATCCGAATTTTAAAGGTATATGAAACCACGTGTTTCTAATATTGTTACTTAACGTTTTTAATCGGTGTCCACAAACTCGATGGAGAAACTCAACAAGAACTAATAAACTAAGATTGAAGTTATCTAATAAACCATGGTAAACTTGTGATAATCTACTTATTCTGGTGACCTATTAACTAGTAATATGGCAAATCTAATAGTATTTGGGGGACCGGAAAGTAATGACGTTTCGGTACATTAAATATTCGCTAGTCTTAAAAACCAATTCATTTTTTTTTCGATTCATTTTCTACCCGGCATTGAAAGGTTGTTGCCAACGAGGGTGAAAACATTATTGATTAAAAATAAAATCTCGATTACAAATGCACCAAAACGACATTACTTACCTATCCCCTTGACATTAAGCCACAACGGAATATACAGCAAATAACAAGAAAATAAAGGTTATGTATGTGTAGTGTAGTATGGTGACATTAGGACACTTATCCGTTACCTATGGTGATAAAAGACCTATTACCACGGGACCTATATTGGTATAATAGGTTCTCATTTTCGCAGCACCTATAAAGGTAATACCAGTATTATGGTAAATTTTGACTATCAACTGTGGTAGACCTCGACAAATAGTATTTTGCCAATTTAACTTTATTTTTTTATTCCTTTATAACCGTCGTTGAACAGCCAACCCAATTTTTCGGGTTAACGACTACTGATGCTCAACTACATAGCTTTGTAGTTTTGAACCCAATCCAGAAGACAAGGGAACTCTTGGTTCAAGTATTGGGTGAAATTTGCCTTCATGGAGGACTCTTCGGTGGAACTAACGCAATTGCGTTACGTGGAGAGGAAGACCACGAGAACCGCTCACGTTTAGCCTGAAGGCAAGGGGATTCTAACCCATAACCACTGAGGATATTTCACTTCAGTACTGTGGTCGGAGCAAGCCGATGCGGATTTCGTATCGACCAGCCATCACCGGGATTCGAACCCGGTTCACCTGATTGGAAGACGAACGCTCTATTTCCTTGAGCCATCGCAGCTCAAATGAACTATATTATAGTTAGTCTTTATTTTGATGATATAAACTTTCAATTACATGTTTTGCAATTGTTATCTTATAATGTAAAGAGACCGAGAAGGGCACTAAATAATAACAAATAATGAACATGTTTTAGCTTAATTAATTGTGTCGGTATATGTCTTCCAGTTTTGTACAAGATTTTGTGATGTTGATCAACACCGATTTATTGGTCACTTACTTTTTTTCCCAACCCATAAGGAGAGCGGATATTCAGCTAATTTTTTTTTCTTTTAATTTTTTTTAAAATAAAATTACATTATATAATGTTACTACAACTTGGTATGAAAGAGTTAAGCTTGCTATAAAATGGTTTTCAGGAAATCACAACCTTATCTGCCTACTAATTTTGGGTTTTAAAACTCATTTTTTTATACTTGATACCTTTTAATCTGATGATCAGATTTTCATGTGCCATTCAAGTTTTCATTATATATAATAAAAGACTATATTCAGACTTTTTTGACTTTCATTAATAGATTTTATTACTTTTAAATGAAGGAGAATCATGAAAATAAGTATTCAAACTATGAGGGAGACAAAGCGAATCAAGCATCTATTGAGTAATTAAAGTTTGGTAAATATTTTGTTACTTAAAAATTGTTTCTTTAAATATAATAATGACGACTAAGTAAGACTTACGAGTAACTGCAATGGAACATGAAAATACTTTATTAAAACAATATAAATAATTTTACTTTACACTTTTGCTGTACATTTTGTCCTTTTTCAATTCTAACGAACACTATTTTTATCGACCGTTGATCCACTTTTTAATCATTTGCTTCCATGTTTTTGATTTCGATTTCTTCTGATTTGCTTCCATATATTTTTTGAACTGTTCCAGAGAGCTTGGCTTTTTACCTGGAAACTTTTTCAATTTATTTACAGGCCAAACGAATGTCGGGGGTGGAACACCTTTCGGCCAGCCCTTGATCGTGCTCCCGGGCTTAAAATATTTTCCAGGCGGCAGAGGAAATTTTTTACTATGTCCTTTGGGAGAAATAAATCGATCTCTTCTATTTTTACTGCTTTTTGGGTTGTATTTTCTCGCTGGAAACTTCCATGGCTTGTTGGTTGGTTTTGGTTTAGAATCATCGTTGGTATCTTTGTCATCAAAAGTAGGAGGGAATACTTTATTTTTTGGTAATTTGGTGATTATAATTATTTTAGGAGGTACTTCCTCTCCGCTCTCATCTTCCTTTTTTGGTTGCAGCGTTGAAGGTGGTGCCTGAGTGGTATCCTTACAATCTGGTTTTGATGGAGAAGGCCATGCATCAGGAATGGGTGTGGCGATTGGTGGCTTCCAACTCTTACCTAAGCCGGTTGGTGGTTTCCAAGTCTTTGTGGGAGGTGGTTTCCAGCTTTTAACTGACTTAATACCAGGATTTTTCCATTGCATTGATGGTGGAAAAGTAGCTGGTGGATTCCAATTCGTAGGTGGTTGAGTTGGAGTTTCTGTCCAAGGTGTAGTGGGTGTTGGAGTTGGTTCAGTCAAACTGGTACTTGGAGGAGGTACGGGTAACTTTACTGGTATATTTGGTCTCACAGGAGGCTTCCATGATTTTGTAGGAGGTGGTTGCCAAGATTTTGTTGGTGGTGGCTTCCAAGATTTCGTAGGAGGTTGGCGTTTTGGATGAGGAGGCTTCCATGATTTTGAAGGGGGTTTCCAGCTTTTACCGCTTGTTTCCTGAGATGGCCATTCCTTTGAAACTGTTGTTGGTGGCGCATCTGTTGATGCAGAAGAAGTATCATCTTGAGAGGTGTCTGATCTTGTGTCTTTATTGTCTGTATCATCGTTTGCGTCATTTTCCGTTGACCTACATTGAATTTTACATCCTCCAAATACCCAATAAGGAAATCCATTTATTTCACCTGAGGGCCATTGACCTTGATTCCAACTAACTGGTTCAGGAACTGGTGCAGTATCATCTCCTGAATCTAATTTAACACTAATTAGGTTACTAGTTTTGATTGGAATGTTACTTTTCCAAGAAAATGTAGTTAATTTCGGTTCTTCGTCAAATGTCTTCACTTTCCATCCTCCACTCTGCCATTGTTCGCCTTTCGAATTATCGATATTCACTGGTGCATTTGCTAAATTGAAATGAGGTAAAACATAAATAAGTTACTTGGTTTAAGTTTCCATATTGTTAATTAAAATATAAAGAGTACAATTTTAAATATTTAAAGACTAATTATATAAAAACCAATTATACTCTTCAATTTTAATACATTTGCAGACATTCATCTTGTGAATCGTTACCATTTTTATCACCTTTTCCTTGTTTTCAAGGAAAGCCTAATAATTATAACGAAATACATTCTACTAACCTAATCCGTTTTTAAAATCTTTTACATTAGGAAGTTTTTTAGTGCATAAACTAGTAATTAGATTATTTTTTAAAATTCAGGGTGAAGGGAAATAAAAAGATGTTTATTCGAATTTTTTAAAAAAATATGCCCCTGCTGATTTAGTCTCTGACTGTAACAGGTTGATTGCGCAAGACTCATTTTAATGATTTATTATCAGGACTTCATTGAACTATTTTAGTTTAAGAATTTTAACTATTTACTAATTCTTTGTTAAGTATGATAAAAAGTAATTAAATAGGACCGAATCTTTACTTAGTATAATATTAGTAATGAGTGCAGCAAATATATCAGGGCTAATTTTACACTTCATATTTTAAGTACTTAAGAACATTCGATTTACTATCATTTAGAAATTATGGGAGTTTATATTTACCCGTTGAAAGATCAGATGATGGTGTACTTGTTTTTTGATCTTTCCAAACAACTCCAACACTACTATCATCACCCCAACTTTCTTCTTCTGTTCTACGACTTGGTGTAGTTTTCTTTAGACTGTATGGACCACCTTTTTGTTTAGAAGGCCATTTAATTCTAACTCCATTTCCTCGTTGATTTGAAAGTTCTATTGGTTTAAGTTTAGAATCATCATCATTATCTTTGCTGATTGCTGGTTGTGACCATACAACTTCATTTTTTGCATCAGTTCGAGAATCACTTTCGATGCTAGGTTGATCTGCAAATGGCCAAGCATTGCTGCTGTTATCAGGTGTCCAAGGTAGTGCCCCGCCAAATCCAGTTTTCCAGACAACATTACTGTCCCAAGCATTTCCCTTCCAGGTTTTTGTGCCATATCCTGTCCCCCAAGCTTGGATAGGGTTTTCGATGTTTTCATTTTCGTTTGGAGTATTTTTGGACGAATCTTGCAATTGTGCTAAAATAAAAACTAAATTTTAATCATATATAACCTTTATAACGTTTAGTGACTTAATGAGCCTGCATTTTTCATTAATTTGCTTAATGCAAAAATAGTACATGCGTGTAGTTGTTTAGTTGCAGTTATAGCAACAGTTATCTCATAATGTTTACTATAAGTCAAAGGAGAGTATATAAGATAATTTAAAAATCATAATTGTACAAATATTTCCGCAATTTAAATTCTTTTCAGTTGAGCCAGGTCACTTTATACAAACAACTGTATCCACTTTTATAGAGTAATGTTCGTTATTTCAATCTATGCTTTTAAATTTTATTTTCAATTGATTACAGTTTATTAAATAAGTTGGTTTCAATTAATTACAGTTCGTTTTTAAATAAACCATTTTATTTTAAGTATTATGTTTGATAGAAAAAATTATTTCTTTACAATTTTTTTTATAAAATTTATTTCTTTTTAATATTTTTACAATGCCTAAGTTTGATTGATATTAAATTATTTATTTTTTCTAGTTATTAATTCTTCAAATATTCTTTTTAAGAATGAAATGTAAAATTACCAATTGATGATTTTGGAACCCATGGAGCTGCTGGAAAATCTTTGTTTGCTGTTAGCCATGTTTCTCCTCCAAAGTTTGAGTTATATCCTGTATTATCTACTTCCCATGTTTTACTGCCATATGCTTCAATGCGCTTTGGTGCATCGTTTGGAAGTGCAATATTTTGTCCCCATGATTTCCCCCTCAACTGTACTTCCTTTGTTCGAGGTTCTTCCACTATATTTTTCGATGTATCATCTGCCAAATCTGCGATTGGAGAATCTGTTCGTTCTTGAACACTGGAAACATTCGAAAACTTCCTAAGCGGTAACTTTTTTCTGATGCCAAACTGAGCAGGTGTTTGTGTAGTCGGAAGCTTATCTTTTATTAACTTCAATTCTTTTATATCTGTATGAAAGCAGAAATAATATTAAATTTACAGGCAAGAAAGTCACCTTTTAAAAATTTAATTTTTCTTGTTGTTTTTAGTTTCACTTTAAATTTTTTAAAAAAAATAGTCGTATCATTTTACCTGTTTTTACTGACAGAGTTGTGCTTTTTGCTGTCGTTTCTGCAATTTCATCATTCTTATTTTCGCTAGAATTCCCATTGCCAACTGAGAAAGCTGTCGCTCCCACCCAAGGAGCATAGTTGTAATCATCGGCAGGCCAGGAATTGTATTCATCGTCTTCAGCCAAAGATTCTCCTGAAGCACCCCAGAAATATTCTGGATCTACCCACTCAGCATCAGCTGGAATGTCACCTGTACTGGTCACTCTCCACTCTCCATCATCATATTCTATTTTCCACTCCACATCACCATTGTCATCCAGAACTTGCCACCCTTCATCTCCACCTTCTCCGACAACCTGCAGATTATGAATACTTATTAGGCTATTGCCTGCTAAACGTTTATGTTAATATGGCTATTCATTAAATTTGTAAACATTTATGTAAATGTGACCAAATTTTGTTCTTACATTCCATCGACTTGTATCTTTTGGAAGAGGCTTCTGGTTTGTTTCATCTACGGGATCGTCTAATGTCCAACCACCTGCAGTGGCACCATCATTTGTTGACCATACAATATATCCCGCTGAAATGTTATTTAATATATATACAATTATCAAACTGTTTTAAAAACAAATGCTAAGAGTGCTACGTAAACCATCTAATTCGAGGTTTTTAATTTAAATGGGTCTATTTTCGGGCAATAAAAGTAATTAGTAAAATGACATTTATTTAAATAGAAGAACATGAGAAAAATTCTTTATTTAATTAAATTCACTTGCTTCTGAGTCTAAGGAAAAATAACACTCGTTCATTTTTCTTAGTCTTATTCAATACCGCAGTATCTTATTCAATATTCTTTAACTTCTTTTATTACAAGGCTTCGCACACAGCTCGCTATCGTTCATCAACCCCAAGCTTCTTACTCGGTTCATTTCAGACCGCTTAGTGATCTGAGTATGCTTCACTCACGTTTTTCTTTCTTTTTTTATTTATTTTTTGTTTTATGCCTAGCTTTTATACTTCAATGTCTGTTATACTTTTTTTAAAAACCGTATTAGAGGCTACTGCTCGCTAACCCTCGTAATTGCTAGCCCAATTGTCTTTAAATAGCTTCGGTTGTTTATTTCCCCTGACCTACCACTGGCAAAAAGGGGTGTGGGTGTAAAGATATTGGAGAGTAATATTCATTCCTTGTGAGAAAATTTAAAGCAATTTTGTAAAATTAGAAATTCTTAAAGATTTAATTACTAAAATTTGCGAATGTGCTTTATTATTTTTGTTTTGTATTTTAACCATATTTAATAACAGCCAAATCGGGTTGTAATGTGTGAACTATGCTATATTTCAGCTGATTCCAAAGCTAATTTTGATTAGGAGAAACTACCGCGAACGAGCCATTGAAAAGTGAAATAAATGCCGTTAAAAATATTAAACAATGAGAAATAGGCTTTGAAAGTATGAAAAGGGAAAAATTGGATACTTTACCAAAAACACAAGTTTACCTAAACAGCTTATCGGAAATATAAAAGTGCCCGAAGGGCCAATTTAAAAAAAAAAATCTTTATATTAAGTTACTTAAATATTGACATCAAGCACGAACCCCTTTATAGAAAAGATAAAGTTGGACCTTAACCCTTAAGTATTAAAAAGCAAAAAGAATTCTTATACGTTTAAAATAAAATTAATACCTAAGTTGAGAGATATTTTTTTAACAAAAAATAACAATTTCTTACGCTTATTAAACGTTTGATTCTTTATTGGTGTAGGCGTCGTGATTTCTGGACTTGTTGCTTTTGTTGTGGTCGTCGGAATAGATTTCGTTGTTAGCTTTGTAGAAACTAGGGGTCTTGTTGATACTGCAACTGGCTTTTTTATTCTAGGGATTAAGTTTTGAGTTTTCTCATTCAACTTAGGCTTCACCCTCAGAAAATCTTGAGCTTTTGTGCTATCTGTCCTGTCGATTGCATTCTTGACATCATCTCCTTTGGAACTCCATTCATCGACTGTTGCGTGTGCACTTGTGTTTCCTCTGGTTCCATAGTTAAAGAAGGAATCTGATTTAGCACCTGTGAATCGAATGGAATAGGTTTGTTATTCTTTCACCTCTATTATTGATGTAATGTATGGATGTTCAAAAAATATTAAAAGGTAGTGGCATTTCGTTTATTTTATTTATTGTTAAATTTCTTTTTTAATTGTTTAAATGTCTCAAAATTGCGAAATTTCATAAATAGTTAATTTTGTGAAAAGAAACTGCATTCAATGTTAACAGACACTTAAGATTTGCTAATATCTGTTACATGTGTGAACATGGGGCACGAAATTTTTTTTGGACTCCATAAGCATTGCAAGAAATCGGAAAACGCGTGAATTAAACTGTCTGTTTCTCCACTTGTACTGTAATATATACTATTGCAGTTTTAGGTCATTAACTTTAATTTTTAATTTTAAGATTTTGAATAATGAGAAAATTTTCAATACGTAACAAACTCAAAAATATTTTACAATTATAAAATTTAATTCGATTGCTTGGGTCAAAATAAATGGGTTATTAGGTGTAGCCACTTGGAAGGTCACTACAGAGAAAACCCACTTACTTCTAATAGGACGCATACGAGAATTAAGTATCAGTGGGAAGGGTGTTCCAATTTATTTTTAATTATATTATCAAATCTTGGCCGAATAGTCAACGTTGAAAGGGCGAAGCTCTTCTTCAATATTCTTTAGTTTTGATCGACAATTTGATTTTATGGTAGAAGTGGTTAAAGAGGAAAATGTTTCACACAAATATGTTGTAAAGGTAAAAGAAAGTTTATGGAAGTTTCAGAAATCGTTAGAAATTTTTTTTCGACTCCTAGCCAAAAATATTTTAAGGCCTAGGTGTTAAAATCAATTTTCGACCCCGAATAATTTGATTGACTCGCTAAGTTCTACTTGTCATTTTGATGACATATGGGTAATATTTTACACATTAATTCCCCCAAGGGTTTCTCAACCCATATTAGTTCTTAAGCACTGAAATTTGAAGGGAAATATTTCCCGAAATTTTTTGTCAAAACACCGAAGGTGTTCATTTATCACATATCCAGTTTAAGATACATTGTGTCAAAATATTTGATAAAAGGAAAACTATTATAAGTTAAAAAAGTATCAAGTTATTAAAATTTCAGCAACTCATGTTACAGATCCCGCAATCCCAATCGGGGTCACAACACACAGTTTAAGAAAATCGGTTCTATATTATTTTGCAATTGTCTATATTCTCTTGCATTTTTTTTTTTATTTTTAGAAATTTAAAGTATTATTGAACTTACCGGGAGGACGATTATACACTCTGACCCAAGATTTAGTTCTCTCGCTGTCAATACTTGCTGCTCTTCTGTGAGACTTAATAAGATCTTCAACATTTTCTGTCAATGAATTATTCACTGATGAATAATCAGTATCAGTTGTGTTTTCAAGTATGCTGATATCCTCTGATGTTGCATTCAATCCAGTAGTGTTAGAGAGTAGGGTTGAGTTATCCGTTGGTTTGTTTATTTCCTCCGTGGTGCATAAGGCAACAACTATCACCCAACTTGTAACAAATACTTGTATGATCTTAAATTAAAATTAAAATTAGCTTCAAATTATTTTAAATAAATTTTAAAAAAAATCATGATAAATAAATAACACTATCTTGAAATAAACAGAACAGGAATGATATTTTAAGTCTATAGAAATTGATACTGCAATGCTAGTAAAGTATTGTAACATATTTAATTCTATTTTAATTTTACTTCAATCTAAAAGATTAAAATAAATTTGAAACAAGACATTGTAGAAATGTCGCGTCTGAGCATAAGGTGTGAAAATACTCAATCGTCAGAAATACCTGGATGTCTTGAATTAATGTTTGATGTTGTTAGCTTTAAAATTTATTAAAGTTCTTTGGTTTAATAATATTATTGTAGAAATGCATTGTCTTTATACTGGAAATAATTGTTTTTAATTGTATTCTTTTCGTATTAGAATGGTTGAGAAATCAAAGAAATTTACATAAATGTTTTTTTTTTTTTTTTTTTTTTTTTTTTGGCTTAATTTATTATTCCAAGATTTATTTCGAATTATCAAGTTTAAATCTATCCCCAAAAAATTCATTAATTTCATAAGATTTGCGATAACATCTGTTTTTTTATTTTTTTTATTATTAATAATTTTCTAAATAAAATTCTTTTTAGTTATATTTTACAGTCATAAACACCATCTAATTAACTGTTTAAATAATCGTTTAATTAATTGTTTAGTTGAGTTAAACCTTTATATAAGCTTATATTTAATTATGAGCTTATGTAAATACTTATTCATTTATCTTGTTATCAATTAAACTTAATTATTCATTCATTGTTCTATATTCCAGAATTAAAAAAATGTTTTTATTCAAGCTTTATTAAAAAAATATCGATCTAATAGAAGTTTTAATACGTAATATAATTTACTGTCATCAAGAAATGTGTCCTAAGTGTTTGATTTTACAGAAAGGATTTATACTATGACCTTGATTTCTGAATTATATGACGATTTAAATTTGAAGCCTCTCAACCAAACGAAAATCAGGCCAGTGGCAAATTCCATTCTCTGGAAGAATATTCGTCCATTTTTTATTCCTTTTATAAATGGTGTATAACTTATTTGAATATGGACGTGAAAGGAAAATTATGAATAAATGTTAGAAAGTGTCCGGGATGGAGCTATAAATCAGATTCGCACTACCTACTTTGTCAGACGGCAGAAGATTCAATGAATGCGAATATTGGATGCATCAATTTCAACAATAGGTCTAACTCGTTAACATTTCAATGGATGGAGTATTTAAAAAGTGAGCACTGGCACTCAAGGAGTAATATGCGAACACTTCAAGATTTTATGCACTGTATGTTCTCTGAATAAATTTGAATGTTTTCTATAAAAGTTTTGTACATTTGTTTAATTTAGCAGCAAGCAGTTTTTTTGCCTCATCGTTTGCGTGATTCACACATGTGTATAAATTTTCTGTTGCATTTTAGTATTTTGACGCAGATGGGGCACTGGTGTCCCTTTTTTATATTTTATTTTTTCCGAAGCTCTAATTACAAGCAAAAATATATTTTGACAATTTTTATTACATAAAAGCTGTCTAATAGTTATTAAAAATATTTGTTGGATTATTGGAATTATATTTGTACTAAAATGTAATATCCAAAAAAAAAAGTTAAGAATTTTTTTTAAATTCATATTCAAAAATATATTAATAATTTATTTTGTAAATTAAAGAAATTTCAATGATTAACTGTTTCTCTTAGATCTAAAATAACTGCAAATATGAAAAACTATTATTTTGAAGAGAGTCATGTTTGGAAGAAGATAACGCAGAAAAAAAACAACGGTGTTTCATCCTGTATATCATAATCATAAATAATTAAAATGCTAAATACAATAATTTTCGCTTATTTTAACATATATTAATGCAAAATATCGAAAAAAAGTAGGAAAAATATGTTTAATAAAAATTCTGCCTCAACGAGCAATGATTCCTTTTCTATTTGTACATTTTCTCCAAGCAATTTGTCATTTTAAAATTGCCAATTAGTTACATTTCAACCATTTGAAAACAATTGTTGACTTATAAATAATGTTTTGGTAGAATTAAAGTTTCTTTTTCATAATATAACGTGTAAAATTAAAAGTAGAAAACCTTAATTACTTTAGATGTTGGATTTTCACGTGCAAAGATGGATTTAATGGATTTTAAGAGATAATAGTTTTTGACTTTGCTTAAAACTATATAAAAATTTAAATAAAAAAAGACTCTCTAAAATTTAAACAAAGTCAAACAAAACATTTCTGAAGGATAAGAATTCAGATATGTCGTCTCGTTAAATTTTCCCTTCTTAAGAACTATTTTATTTTAATTTTATAATGGTTGTTGAACTGCCGACCCAATTCTGAGTTTACGAATATCAACGTTCAACCCCGTATCCTTGTAATTTTGATTCCAATCCGGAAGACAAGGGAGCTCCCGGATCAGTATCACTAGAGGTATTGATTTGTTATGGAAACTTGGAGGACTATGTGACCCGGACAGATTTAACGTGCTACTAAAAACTATTCGATCGATTGCCTTCAAAATTTTGATTTTATCATTTAATATAACATAGTTAAAAGTGAAGTCTGGCGAAGTTAAAGAGGATTGAGGCCCATATATACATGAACCGAAATATAGTCTAGCTATTTATTCTGTAGTTTGATTAAAATATTATTTTTATTTGAAATAATATTCTTCATTAACAATTAACGATGTGCAATAGGGGTTCTCAAATCATTCTGAATGCAGTAATTTAAACGTTAAAATAGTTATTATTATAGAGTTAACTTATATGTTGTTTTGAGTGGTATTTATGGCATTCCACTTTGGTATTAAAATAATAATAATAAATGAAATCATTACAAATAAACCATGTTTTAACTTAAGAACCAGATTTTTAAATTTTTTTTTTAAAAGATAGAAAATGTTTCTGAATATAGACAATGAAATGGGTATAAAAGAAAAATGTTTAAAGCTGTATGTGTATGCATTATAAAAAAAGTGAACAAGCTAATTAAAATTAAATTTGATACAACTTTTTGTCCATAATATATAGTGTAAAGTATATTTAGCACTAGTTGTTTTTAATCAAATTGCAAATAATAGCAAATAATAATTGATTTTTTAAATCAAATTTTTTTAATCAATACTTTAAAAGTATAATATAACTCCCAAAACTTTCCAAAATAAATGGATGCAGAAAATTAATTAATTGGAAGTTTAGCACATTTCACCCCATACCTTAAGTTTACATTTTTGTGAAGAAAATGTCTAAAAACAAATCTTGTGTTTTGTCAAAATATGTCAGACTTGTTCATAGTATAAAATTATTAAGTCGAAATCAACCATAGTCAATTGAAAAGAAAAAGAAATGTGCGCGGGTTAAAAGAAGAAGTAACTTTTGTTTAAAAAAAAAACTGAATTCACATTACATTTGATTATTAATTATTTGGTAACTTTAATTTTTATTATTTGAAGCAGCATTTTTTATTTTATCCTCACCAGTTAATTATCTAAAGTTATACAATGATATTCACTTATATACCCTTGAGACTTTTAACTTAATTCAGAACACACAACAAAAATTCCCAGGATTATCCCGATGAACAATTGTACCTTAGTCCTTGATCCATCCACTAGGAATAATTTACGTTCTGTTATTATTAATAGTATCCGGCGATTAATTAACAAAAAATCACTTCTTTGTGAAATCACATTTCTTGCGAAATCACGTCAGCAATAATGCCCGCTAATTACTTTAACTTTATTTTACTTTAAAAATTATTCAGGTAGAAACTAGTAGTTAGTAGCTAATATAAAATATAATTTAATTATAACACAACAATTATAATTAATAATTAAATAATAGCAAGTTATTACGCCATTGAACTTCATTTAATTAAATTTTACGAAAGTTAATAATTTACTCTTTTTGAGATATTGCTAACATTAAAGTTACTTATTTTATTACATTTCTTTATTTTTTACGAGTTCAGCAAAAGCATTTACATAAAAAATGACTATTATATGGAATGACAAAAAAAGATTTAAAAATTATATAATATTAAATAATATTTTATTATATAATATTAATTAATATTAAATAATATATTAAAAAATAAGTTCTCCTTCTCTGTATAATTCATCGTTTCAACAGTTTTCATTAAACATAATACACCAAATACATGATTATGTAAGTAACTGCTTCAAAAATAAAATGAAAAAAAGACATTAATGCAAACTATCTAAAAAAAATTTATCTGATTGATTTAGAATTCATCTAGTTTTGCAAATTTTTTCAAAAAACCGATAATGCCACTATATCATTTCCGTTCTGAAATATTAATAAATTTAACATGTTGAAAACTTATTTTAAAATTTATCATATTTGAGAAATTAAATACTGAAATACAAATTTTTCATTTCAACATTTTTGAAGTAATTTTTTTTAAAGAAATTATTAATATTTACAAATTAATTATTGAACTTGATAGGCTATAAGTATTAGGATTCTGCTTTTAAAATTTTCATATTAGACATTTATTCCTCTTATCAAAACGTTTCAACTAAAGTTTTTCAAGCAATTATTGTTTCGAATAAGCTAATAAGACGTAGTTTAACAGAGAATTAATTTTACACTGAATAAATAACACAATGGAAAATATTGACTGCGGCTATTGTAATATGTTTGTAACTTAAATGCTCTTCACACTGTTTTACGTTCTTACTATATTTTATATGAATCTCTCCGAGTTATAATGTCATTTTCCAATAAAAAATATTAATTTTGCGTTTTGGATTTTACAATTTATTATTTACAATTTAATAGCATTATTTATTTTGAAAGAAAAATATTAAAAAGAAGCACCTTTTTTTTTTTAAATATCACAGGTTTAGTGTACAAATTATAAAATTTTAAATTGTATGCCTTTTAAGCTCTAAAATACATTACTTTTTTTTCTTCCTATTAATAAACTACGTTATATATAAATATGTTAAATTTTTTTCCGATTGGCTCTGTTTCAGAGTTTATAAATCCACAGATTTCTTTGAATTGTATTATATAAAAATTCTGTGCCAAAAAAGTACTTGCAATATAAGTATCAGTACATTGTTTAGTAAATGTTTTAGTAATGCTTTATCTATGTACTTTTAGCACTTTAAGTACTGCTTGTTTAAAAGAAATTATTGTTTTCTCTCCGTATCTTTAAACTGTTTTATGTTGCTTGATCAAAATTTAAGTTTAAAAAAAAATTAAGAAAAAATAAATGACCTAAGTATCGATAAACTAAGTATTATCACTAAAGTTTGATGATCAAAACTGTTTCAAACTAATACCTTTTATCGAAATGGATATTATTAATCGAAACAGTACCATCGAAAAAACAGAAAACTGATGGTAATTATGTCTAACTAACGTATTTTGTTTGCTAAATCTTGCTTAGTTAAAATTAAGCTAGCAAAAGCTTATACAATGCATTGGTCGAAACAAATCTTAACACAAAATTCAAATTACAAGTTATAAAAAACATAAATAGTTTATTGAACAGTATCCACTACTAAATAAACTTAGAAACTTTTTTTAAGTTATGAAGATTACACGCTTAGAATACTTTTAAAGTTGCAGTTTCGACTGTAAAAGACCTTTTTCAATGACAGTAATTTTGGAGAATAAAGCTAAACCAAAATCTATACACATGAAAAAAAAAGTAGTTCTGTAGTTTTAGAAGCTGTAAGGCTATCCATAAGTATTTAGTAGAGTATAAATATTAAGAGAACACTCAAAGTCTAAGCTTTCAAGTTTGCGTCTAACTAACTCCAAGATGGTTAACTTAACATTATAACTATCAAAATCATAAATCACTTCTGAAAAAAATTGCTTACCCCATTATTCCGAATAATCATATCCAAAATCCTTATTGAGTAATCCAAGATACTATTAGTTATGTTGTTGCTGGGATGAGAAGTAAATGATTTTGTGATGATGGTGACCGTCTGCTCTGAGAATATATACCCGTCAACCACGTGACTAAATCATATCGTATACTTTAAAAAAAACCAGAAGAATGTTAGTTACTTTGGATCGGTTTCAAAAAGACGCTGGAATTAACACAAAATGTCCCAACCGTGACCAAATGGAATCCGGCAAGAACACGCAATTCTCAAGCAAGACACAAAGGATAACGGTTCGGGTGTGGTGTTGGATCAAGAACAAGCAGATTTCACATTCTTTTTTTATTATTTTTTTTTTCATTGCATAAATGAAAGTTTAAATGTAGGAAGGTTCCCGTGGAAGATATGCATTAAATATGCATGCTTAAATGGTTTCAAGGACGCATCTTTTGGTGAACTTCGATGAACTTTTGAATTCCCCAATTGTTTCATTCTCAAACACACCGCATTTCAGTTCATGCATTGAATAAATCAACAAATTATCGAACGTTAGGTTCATTAATTAAGCGAATGAGCAAATTATCAGGTGGGCAGCATTCGAGATCAGATTTAGAAATTCGGGGGGCTGTCTGGTCTGAATCATAGAATTGTCGGGAGACCCATCACTGATCGTAATCTTGAACTAAATGTATACATCTCATTTATATATATTGTTCGCAAAAAAAGGACCACTTTGAATAATTTCTGATACAATGATTGGATCTTCAAGTTCTAGAATTCAGTCTTGAAGGATCGAGGATGTGATCTCAAATATGCTAATTAATTAGTGTAGACGATATTTTAAGTTGCAAAATCAGACGCAAAAATATCCAATTTTCATAAACTGAGGAAGAGAAGGTTTTTTCTAAATTTTTATATGGACATAGAGAAAGCATTGAAAATAAATATAGAAAAGCGTTGCGAAATCATGCGAAAAACTAAAAGAGACATACTGACATAGTTAATTACGCTTTAACAATATTCAATTTTTATTTATTATTATGGCTTTTTATTGACGACAGATCAGGGCTCAATTGATAACGAGCTAATCATGAAAGGTTTTCGTGGTTTTTACCCCCATTTCGCAAAAATGCTGAATAGAGTCATATAAACAAATTCTTTTCGAAGGTGACTGTTACTTGGTTCCTTAAGCAGGTGTTCTCTTGTCTTCTAGATTCAAGGCTAGGAGGATGGGGAAAAAAAAAAAAAAAAGGCTGCATATTCATTGAGTAGATTGGCATTCAATGCCTGAAAA
The DNA here is from genome assembly GCA_949128135.1 of Parasteatoda lunata. Taxonomy (NCBI): domain Eukaryota; kingdom Metazoa; phylum Arthropoda; class Arachnida; order Araneae; family Theridiidae; genus Parasteatoda; species Parasteatoda lunata. Next base: position 64,222,615 of record OX421973.1, on the reverse strand, counting down.
TTGTGAAGTAGTTACCTGAATTATAAAGAAAACTGAGTCACGTAACTAATTGCAATCACGTTGTACCATAATAGAAAAAAAAAAATATCAAAACAGTTTTATAAACATTTTTATTAAATAAATAAAAAAATTTTTTTGCATGAGACGGCAAATTTTTAAAGAAAAAAATGGAGAATAATTAATGTTTTTCGACGGCTATTTTTATTTGTATTAAAACAAGCAAAAATACATTTATTCAGTTACTTATTTGGATGTAACGAAATATAGACTAGTTAGACAGACTTATTTGGATATACCGAAATGGCATAACATTTGACCATAATCAACGCTATTAAGAAGAGCTTTTTACAGATCAACAAAAACGAGTACCGTATAAACTTTAAAACTAACTTAGTAAAACTACTAAAATGTCACTTACCAGCTTCTTCCACTCATCTCCTTTTATTTATCGTCCCTTTTATACAATTTTGAATCTATTACAAATATTGACCAAAAATTTTAGTCAAGAAGAACCAAAGGTATCGCGGTCATTGTATGCATTTTCACAAAGAAGCGATCTGATTTATCTTTGAAATTTTTAAATTTTAAAGTTGTTGATCAAAAAAAAACTAAAAGTATAAACGATGAAAATTATTAAACTTTATATCAGTTATTAGTGCTTTATATTATTGTTAAAATTAAATGGGCCAATTTTTATCCTACAGCCTCTGAAATTGGCAAATTCAAAAAGTGGGAAAAATTAGCGAGAAATTCACTTACAAATGTTACAACTTTAAAAAAATATGAAAAAATAGCTTTCGAAAAATATAAAATTTTAATTAGTTGTTTTAATCAGGGACATGAACATTTTTTATTAAGTAAATGAATTATAAATTAGCCTTATCACCATTTTTTATTTTAAAATGATACTGTTTCGGCTTAATAGGGCAGAGCTGCTAACTAAGACCCCTGTAATAAAAATAAAATAACTAATATTCTTAAAAATTTTCTAGTCAAAATTCCGATTTTTCTGCTCACAAAGGTTAAGAACCTAAATGATTTCGGCATCCGTCTATTATGAATAAGCTGATATATGTTGTAATTGAGTTGTAGCTTTTTCTAATCATGGCAATCAAATATAAACATCTCTTTTAAAAAAAATGTGTTTTAACTTCTAAAAATGTAATTTGGAAATTAATTTTAGAAACAAGCACAACTAAACCCATATTTCTGAGACAAAAATATTTTATCCAGTTGTCTATCATTATTAAAACCATTTCTAACATTACAAGCATAAAAAGTTAACTTTTCATTTTTAACAAGCAACAAACTTAACATTTAATGAACATTTTAGAAATTTATTTCACAAATTTAAGCAGCAAAATCTATGTAACATAATTTATAAATCATGTAAGTGTAAATTATAACTTTAATTTTTATACAAAAAGAAAAGCCTTTATAGAATTTAGTTCCATTTATGATTTATTATTTTTAAACATTGTGCTGATTTTATTTATTTACATATCAGTTTTTCTTGAACTATAATAGGTAAAATTTTAGTGTTGTTTCCCTAGTCTAAAATGTACATATCAATATTTAGAAAATGCATAATGAATCAAATCATTAACTTCGTGACTCTGGATATTCATAGTTTTAAAATGACTGGTTCTAAATTAGAGAAAAGGAACTTAAACAAAAGATGGTATTTTTTTCTTTCGCTTACAGCTAATATATATATATATATATATATATATATATATATATATTCTTGTCGTTAATAAGAATATTTTCTTATCGTTGAAATTTAGAGAGCTATTGCGACTGTTCAATTTAATTTCGACCCCCTCAAAAATTGGGCCTCGAGGCGCAAAGGTCGCTGTCGCCCAACCTTTAATTAACCTTATCGACCAATTATCCTCAGTTTGTTCTCAAGAAGGTTTTTTTGTTCATTTTCTTACATGAAGCTTTTATAAACGCAGTGGGTTTTGTATATATATTTTAAGCATTGTACATACTCTATATAATAGTCCACACGCACACCACTAGATGGCACTGCCTGTTATAACTTAGTTTAACTATTCCTTTCGGAACTAAAAGCGTGTTTTAGCTCGAATGGTATCCTAATCTAACTAAATTTGTTCTTGTTTTAGTATTCATAAAATGGCAACAATGTCATTTAATGGGGCATCCATTTTCTGATTTTGTGCAACATTTATTTATCATTATCAAATTAATGGAACTAATATGTTTATTATTACAATTTAGCTTTCAGAATAATCATATGCTTTCTGTTTCCTTGAAATACCCAACCCTTCTTGTATTATTTACTTAAAACTATTGTCTGGCTTAAAACATAGCACCTTTCATTTAAGCCTAATATCATTTATTTCATTACTATTGAACGGTCCACCAGTATTTCTTTCTGCCAACATTTGAAAACTTTAGTTTCTGTTTTGTTGTCAAAATTGACAGGTGATGCATTTTTTACAAGTAGAGCCTAATGTTTTTAGTTCGGAATTATAAATTTGTTTAACTTTTTAAATTCGTAAAATTCTTTATTTTTATTATTGTGAGCTTTAAAATTTCACTTAACTGATTTCTAACTTAGAATAATGGCAATTCCAGCTTTAAAACCGGCCGTTGTTATGAATTTCACAGAAAGTCAACAAGCATGTAACATTCTTGAAAAGCTATGGAGTCAGCGTGAATCTGGACGATTTTGTGATGTTGTGCTTCATGTACAGGGCCAGAAATTTTGTGCACATCGCAATGTTTTAGCTGCTTGTAGCCCGTACTTCGATTCTGTTTTAAAAAAGCACAAGACAGAAAAGGAACAGCTTACCCTGACATGTCAAAACATGGATGCATTTTTATTACTCTTAAACTATATGTATACAGGTGTCATAATTATCGATTTAAGTAATGTTTCAGAATTACTTAGACTTGCTAATCATTTTCTTATTAACAAGTTAAAAAACTTTTGTGCTGAATATCTCATTAAATATTTAGATTATTCAAACTGCTTTCTTATTAAGGAGTTAGCTGAAAAATATAGTTTACCTATTCTACATAGGAGTGCTGATAATTTTATTCGTTCTAATATTGCTGAACTTTTTGATAAAAATGAACTTCTAGAATCACCTGTTTTTAAATTAAAACAGTTTTTTAGTGAAAACAACCTCCTTATTCCGAAACATTTGTTATTTCCTTTTATTTGTAAGTGGTTAGAACATAATGTTAGTGATAGGGAAAATGACTTTGCAATTTTACTTTCGTTTATTGACTGGAATGCGGTAGATTATTTGCATTTAGAAAATTATTTGAAATCGACGTACCTGAATGAAAGCAGTCCGAAATGCATATATCTGATACTATCTGCAATGGAAGAAAATAAAGTGGAATTGTCTGTATTTCATGATAAGTTTCTACTTTTGAAATCTCAGTTTGGTTCTACCGTTGATGGCGATGAAAAGGATGCTATGAAAGATGAAAAAAATGCATTAGATTCTGATTATTCTTCTGCTGTGCCAGTTACTGTTGCACCATTAGAAAGGCGGGAAAAAGATGTGTATCAATGTGACGAAATGACTGCGCCAAAAGATGATGAATCGAGCAATAGTAGTTATAATGTTCCTGATAATGGTGCTGATAATTTCGATGAAAGTGAGAGTTCTGACAATGCAGCTGAAAATCCACCCATTGAGCCTATCCCGGTTGAATCTGGACAAGCAAAGTTGAAAAGCCGTAAGTATTTTTTTATTTGGTTTTTACAGAGTTTGCAAGGTTTAGGACAGAATTGATTTATATATGGTTTAAACCAGGTTTTTAACCATCCTGTTTTAAACTGTTCAAAACCCTTTTAGCTAAATTATGTCACAATTTAAAAGAAATATTGTGAAAAATTAAAGGATGATTTTCGAGAAGAAACAAAATAAAGACAAGTTTTTGTTTTATTAAAAAAAGTTGATTATCATTTTTAACATTGCATTATTTATCCTTATGCAAAAACATAATTTATCAGTATTAAAAGCATATTTATTCATATTTAAAGGAGCACTTTTGTTGTTCAATGAATTGTGGAGCTTCAAAAGTTATAAGTCTTTTCTTATATTATATTTAAAGCAAATAGCATAAAAAGTATAAAATATTTATTGATCTGTGTAATTATTATGTGTACAATGGTTACACAAAAGAATTTTTACCTTTTACCAATGTTCAAGGTTTTGGACAGCTTTAGTCAGTTTAAGACAGTAAAACCCACATGCTCTGTCCAAAACCAGTAGATAGGACATCCAAGAAACTAACTCTGGGTTTTTATATTGAGGTCTTGTTATGTTGTATGTCAGAGATGAGTTTTTCTGCTTTTTGGCAGTATCCTGTTTTTTTCTTTTTAAGGAAGTTACACTTTTTTTGAAGAATGTTCAATTTCTTTGGATACCTTAAAAATGATTAGTTTTTTGCACTTTTTCTTACCTATGTAATCACTATTTAAGATTACACATCAGGATCTGTATTCACATGATTTAAAGTTACATAGCTATTGTGATTCGGTATGTACTATCAAATCATATTCACAGTATTCGCCTAATCCGAAAAAAATTTGGTTGGGGTTGAAATATAAATACTTTCTAATTTTTTTTTTTTGTAGGCAATAAATTATATTTGTGTTTAGTCTATTTCTCTATGATGAATTATTTGGTGAAAATAAATTTGGAAGATACCAATGTGACTTGATGCAATGTGACAAAAATGGTGGACTGGGTTAATAACTAAGCACCTGTGATTCATATTCACAAGATTTACAAATATAACATTAGGATCCAGATTCACTTAATTTAAAAGTCACACATCAAGATTTGTATTTACATTTATTTTTTAAAAAATGACAATGTACTATTTTTTTTTTTTTAATATAACTTAAAAGGATAAATTATGGATATGTTTCATTCGTCCACTTTTTGGTTGCCCAAATTTCAAGTAGTTTATTAAATTATTTAAAATTTGTTTTGAACATAAAATTTTTGGATTTCTATCCTTAGTTATTTTTTGCCAAACTCCTCATCTCTTGTGAATGACCATGAATATATTGTGAAAAATACATAATTTCACTCTAAATTATAATTACAGCATTATATGATAAAATTTCAGAAGTGATTTTTTTTCATTCATAGTAATTTACACTACATTTAAAATCAATTTTTCTTATAGTAACTATTACTGTAACCTGTAGTTACAGTGTGTTATGTTAGTGGAATAACTAACTGACCTTGTATATTAGATTTTCAGAAATGATTTAAATGCACAGACATAATGAAGGTGTTGGCCAGATTTTGTAAAGTTACCAAATGATCTACTTTTGACCAAATGACTAAATTTGATAAAGGATCTGTTGAAAATTATACATTTTGATTAAATGTAATGAAAACATCAGTTAAATTTTTCCATGGGTTTGCAAGTTCATATAACTGTTCCATATTATTTATTGTTCAAATTTGTAGCAAACATTTTATTATAATCAATCTCTTTTTTAAATGTTACTGTATTTTCTAAAATTATTCAACTAAGATAGTTTTATGATAAAGTTCTAGATTTGTGTTATATTATTAGCAAATTGCCAATATGACATTGCAAATTATTTTCAGGAACCTTTATCAGACATTTATATGAATTCTTATCTTTTTATACTAAGCTATAATAAAAATAATTATTTGTTACAGGTATAGGTATATTAATTAGAGAACTTTTACCATAAAATTTTACTACCAGATTGTGAAAACATTAATGATCCATTATAATTGTATTTTACAGAAATATTTAATCAATGAATGAGAATGTTTTCTTTGTTGATATATATTTTTTTATTTATAATGTTTTGAATTGAACAAAGCCTTAGCAACTAGTGCCACCATCTAGTGACAGTAATGGTAAATAAAAGTTGATACATGGAATATTTGTAAAATATAGTAGATAAAATCTGCTTTTAATGATGCAACTAATGCATTGATTATCAGCTAACTAATTAATGTCAAATATGAAACTTGATTATTTATATTAATAAATATGAAATATAAAAAATATAGACAAATAAATGCAGGACTGTCAATAACTTATCATGTTTTTTGAAAAATATTTATAGAGTGGTAATTTATAATCTTTATAGAATAATAAACTATTAAAAAGCAAACTTTAAAAAAATTTTGGTAATTTTGCCAACACTGTAACATTTTCACAATGAGAGAACTGGAACAAAGTGGCATATTTTACGTAGACTTTTGAATCATTTACATATAGTGCTCTCTAGTGTGGAAAATAACTTCAAATCAAATTTACAAAACAAAGAATCATACATTAAAACATGAACTTAGCTACCACTAGACTGGAAATTTTAGACATAATTATTAATTTTTAAACTGTTGATCAATATTAATTTTAGGTTCTTCCTTAATCCCCTTCTATATTTTAAAATAACGTTTTTATACGTATCCATGATTTATCATTAGAATATTTAAAATTAGGCTAATCTTTTTTGTTATTTTGTTACTTTTAGCAATAAAAAAAAGCATTATGACTAGAAGATGTTCCCTACTAACTGCAGGTAGAGAAGTAGTTCCTGCAATTAGAATAACTCGTTCCTCAACTGGCACCAAAGTTACTAAATCTACTCCTAAGAAAGTATCAAAAGCAAAGAAAACCAAAAAACCCGCCAAGAATGTTTCCTCAAAGCAAAAACAATTGAATAATGGGAAAAATGAATCATTGCAGAAACGTTATGTCTCAGAAACTGATACAGAAGACGATGATGAGGATGATGATGGAAATGTGAGTTCCAGTGATTCAAGTATAGAAGAATCCTTAAATGGACCTACTAAAAAATCGAAATGGAAAGACGGAGTTAAATGCCCTCATTGTTGCTATATAGCTCATTCTTCTGTTAGATTAGAACAACATGTTTCTCGTGTGCATGCAAAAGATGTAACTTACAAGTGTAAAGAGTGTGACTTTACGTGCAAGTGGAGCCGAGAATATTACATGCATATGAAAACTCATTTTCAAGGCCCCCCTTTCAAATGCGAAAGTTGTGAATATACTTGTGACAGAATACAGTTTCTTTTATCTCATCGTATGAGGCATACCGACGAAAGGCCTTTCAAATGTGACGAGTGTGACCATCGTGCTCGAACCAAGGCAAATTTGGAGTGTCATATGAGATGTCACACTGGGGAAAAACCGTATCAATGTGAAATTTGTGAGCGTAGATTTGCCATAAAAGCCAGTCTGGATCAACACCTTTCATCACATCGTGAAGATAGACCTTATTTGTGTGACATATGTGGTTTTAGTACAAAATATCAATCACATTTGTTTTCTCATAAAAGGATACATACAGGTGACGTGTTTCGTTGTAATTTTCCGAACTGTACCTACAGTACACCCAAAAGAAGCCAATTAGGATCCCATCACCGAACTCACACTGGCGTACGTTCTCACATCTGTGCGATTTGTGGCAGAGCATTTACTGAAAAGAGTCACCTCGTAAGACACGAACGCATTCATTTGAATGAAAAGCCATTTAAATGTGAACAATGTGATTATTCTAGCTCTCGTAAAGATAAGCTAAAGGAGCACATAATGAAACATCATGGAGAAAATGCATCTGCCAAACGTCCTTTTAGGCCTCGAAAGCAAAGGAGAGAGAGTCAACTGGAAAATTCCTATCCACATCAAATTAAAACAACACCTTCAGAATCTGAGAACACCCAACCTCAACAACATATAGAACTACAAACTGCTATGGAAGCTGCCTCCTCTTCAGTGCCAGTAGTTTATACTTATGATTCATCTCATCAAGATTCCATTTACAATCATGCTGTTGTTGGTTTACAACAACTTGGTGTGCATAACTATCAAATATCATTTATGGATCAAAGGAATCATCAGCCTTATCATCATCAACATGTACCTATTGGACCAACTCCACCCTCAGCTATACCTACTATGATTCCTGATCAAAATAGATTAAATACTGTAGCAATACCATCTCAGGATGGCACAAACGTTGTGGGACAACCAGGGGAATATAACACATATATATCTTATATGTAATTTTATAATTGAAATTTTCAATCATTTAGGACATTATTTTTATACTCAATTTTTACTTAATCAAAATATTTTTGGATATTTTAAATCCGAATAATGTTAATCAACTGGAGAAAAAAAATTTGCAATATAGATATATTTTTTAAATAATACTTTAATTTGAATGGCTAATTCCTTTGAAACTTTATAAAATTAATTTGTAAATTACATTACATTATTTTTATTACAATGACTACCACTTGTTTTTTAGTGATAGCTAAATTGTTTTGTCCTCACATTTTAATTATGGTGATAGGTAAAAATTAATTTGTGTATCTAATCGAAATTTTAGCTGAGAATAAATAATGCATGCATTCATGTCTCAATGGAATAACATTTCATTTGTAATATAATTAAGATTATTTAATTTGTTGTATATATGCTTTTATATTTATGTGTGTGTGCTTTTATACAGGTAACAAAATTGAACACGCTAAAACGCATGGTGTCGTAGATTAATTGGTTTAAACATATTGAAGCTAAACAGTATAAATTTCAGTTGTTTTGCATTTGTTACAAAGTATGGAAATGAGCAAACAAGAGTTGCATGAATTGATAGTGTATCACAATGCTCTATTGTTGATTTTTTGCATTAAATGATGTTGTAACACAATGTTTTGTTGTTGCAAGTTAAAAAGAGTATGGGGAGATTTATAGCAAAACTGATGCTTATTCCTTGCCAAGAATACACTTAAATCATTGCATTGGCATAGATTTTTAAACATCATTTAAATTTGCATGTATTTTTTTAAATTAAATTGATTTAATTAATTTAATGAAATTAAATTATCTGTGCAAAATTAAAATATTGTGTTTTGTCATAGTAAAATCAGGATAATAATTAAAAATTGTAAACTATATTGTTTTTAACTTATTCTAAAATTAAATTTAGAATAGATGTAAAAATTAAAGTATGTTAATTTTAGCCAAAGCATACACTGTACTATATAAATAAATGATTATTATTATTATTTATTATTTTTTTTACAACTTTAAAAGCAAATTGGCATTAAGATTTTTGAATCACTTAAAGCTGTTACCTATCTCTATCTGAGTAAGAAAGTCATTTTTTTTTTTCAAACTTTTAGACTTTTCTTAATTTGCAACAGAGCAAAATTAAACTTGACAGTTGCAGTTTTTGAATAGCTTGGCCTCCTAGCTTATCAATTTTTGGCCAATGAACTAAGTTAAGTAATATTGTGGTATCTATTGCTGTATAATAATAAAATTTCTGAGAATTTAATATTTATTTTAATACAATTATTTTCAGCTACCAAGTAGTTTGTTTTATGAGTGCATAATCTGTACTTTTGTCTTTTACAATCAATGAAACGTTTAGTTTCATATTTACATGTTTTGTTTTTGGATTCTAGACTTATATTATGTGTCTCTTAAAAAATGTTTTAACTTTAAAAACATATTAATTCTAAAAATCTAAAGATAATGAATAGAGAAAGTGAATGTATAGCTTTGAAAATGTCATTTTAAATGTAGCAATTAAATTAGTTTTAGATTTAAATGTATACTTGATTACCCGATATAAATTTGCAGTAAAACTTGCATAAATTTATATCAAAAATTTGAAAATAATACATTGTTTTGTCCAAAAATGTATAAGCTGTATGCTTGGAAAATGTTTCTAACTAATTATAGTTGAGTGCTTGGTTTTATAGTTTTAAGAAACACTATTTTATTCATATTAATTTCTATTTTAGCATTTCTTCTCTTAAAGTATTTTATCCTTTTTACCAACCAGCATAGTATTCATTTCTGCTTGTAAAAAAATATTGCAACCCTCAATAAAATTGAAGCTATTTTGCAAAAGTAGCAAAAAGAAAGAAAATATTGCTTAGCATAGTAAAAATAAAAAAATAATAATTATTTAAGAATTGCTACATTTTTCTGGCAGAGGGACGAGCCTCCATATCATGATAGAATGACACATTTTAAATTTACACTTTAATCTTGTTTGCTTTTAACACATTTACTTAACACAAACTCCTGTCTCCATTATAGAACAAATAGAAATACTCATTGTATTCAATTTGTATAAATTAAATAGCTGTTTTCGTACTGATGTAGGAAAATATACCTAGCACTATATCTTGAGTGCCTTTAGCTATGTGTGCTGAAGCAATCCTATTTATCAAGTCCTAAGAACTTTGGTGACGAAGAAAACGCCTTTGAAAATAAACTTTTAAGAAATAAAATAAGCTTTAAAATTTTCTATTTAGGTATCTTAATTTGCTGTTGTATTATTCTTTTTACTTGTGTTATTTTATAAATTGTTTCACCCTACTTTGGTTGAATTTTAATCATTAAATACAAAATTTAAATGAATGTGTTTTAAATGCTCTTTTAAATTTATATGTCATGTGAAAAAGTAATGGATTTGAAAATCTGAAACTTAGCTGATATCCTCTATTTGGCTCTTTAATTTATTTTTTGTTACTCTATGTTTTTTATGTTATTACTTTTTCTGAGGATTTTGTAGATTTTCTAGAAAATTTTACTAATTATTTATCATATATTATTTATAAAAGTAATATGCATGATTCATTTTAAAAATTATTTTTCTGCCTGTCTCATAAATGACTTTATTATGGTACAAAATATTATACACTGCATTGAATGTATATTATCAGTCTAAAAATATTTGGTCACTGTCAGAAACTGATAGTTTTAAATTAGTAAAATAATTACTATGATTATTGAATTTTATTTATTATACACTTATCACAATGATATTAAATTATATTAAAAATATTCAATGAAGAAAAATTAAAATACGTTGCAGTATTATTATTTTTTTTAATAATTATTATTGGAATTTTTGGTGGCCAAATATTTTTGACTGAAAGATACTGAAATATTGAAACATCATTGAATGTTATTTTTCCATTTTTATATAGAGTTTTTTGTAGGTTAGATTTGTTAATAGTTGTCTAAATTTCTTGTTAAATGCAATATAACATTAAAATGTTTTTAATTTTTCTTCTTTACTTTCTTTCTTGGAGAGAATGTGCATCATTCAATAACAAAAGGAGCCATGAAGAACATGGCTCTGTTTTGAGAAAATACTTTCACACTAATAGGACCTAGAGCCAAAAGAATTTCGATGCTTCAGCTCCGCTCTCAGGTAATGAGCTCCAGCTCTTCTAAGACTCTGGCAATTTTACTATATATTTGAATGTGCTTCTCAGTTTCGGATTTTAATCGTAAAAAGAAACAGTATTTTAATTGTAAAAATGAATTTTAGTATGATTCGTATGTCATAATCACTTGAAATACGAATTAAAATAAATTACTGCGTAACCCGATTTAAAACAAAATAAAATATATCAGCTAAAATCAAATTATCTTTATTTGTAGAATTATCCAGAAATTAAAAAGCACAAAAAGTTTTCATTCTTATTATGTTATGACTGAAAGAAGGATAATTATTTTTTTTTTAAAAAAAACTTAAAAGTTCCCTGCAGCATGGGGAAAAATTTGTGTTTCAGCCCCAGAGCGTTCGAGGACTCTGACAGCTTGTGAATTAGCGAAAAAAAGATGCAGTATTGATAACGACGGCAACACTTAACTTGAAAAAAGAAAAAAAAAATTCTTTTTGGCAACAATTAAACTTCACCGCGAACTCTTTATTTCTCTATTTTTGGAAGAAATTAAAGATTAAAAGGAACCGACTCCTCTTATGCTTTAAATTCATGTGCTAACAGCGCAACTATAGGTTGATATGAAATAACTTGGGGGTATGTAATGCACTATAGTTTTAATGCCAACTTATAAGCATGAAAACAATATTTCCTGCAACATGTTTATAAATCTTCAACTTTTTCATTTGGACTTAAAGCAGAGCTGTAATTGTGTCGGGAAAGTTGCTGATTTGTGTTTCACCTCCTGAGTTGGCAAAAATCGTGTCTTTTTTTTTTTTTTTTTTTAAATATTTAAATAAAGAAACTCTGAATTTTTTGGTTTGTTTTATATCAGAATTTATTTTAATTTTAACGTTTACTAATTAAAGCTTTGCTAGAATGTATTGCTGCTTAACGTTATCTAAAAATTATTATAACATAACTAAATTGGTTAAAATTATTATTCAATAGTCACATATTGAACAGATAAAATCAAAATTGCATTTATACATGCTCAACCCCTCGCCGACTTGTAAAGACCAAGCCAATTAGATATCAAACGAAGAATAAATTTAGATCAGGGAACATTAATAAAAAAAAGTTATTCAAGAATTTCTTAGAAGAAAAACGTTTTTTTTTTTTTTTTTTTTTTTTCATTATGTACAGTGCGCAAAATTAAAAAGATATCCCCCAGAATAACTTTCATTCCAATGATCCGATTTTCAGAGAACTAAATGCCTATCTTAATGGTTTCCGGTGGTTGACTTCGATTATGCTAATTAATTAGCACTAACTAATAATTAAATTACGATATCAAATACAAAGACTTACTTTCATGAATAAACGTGTATTTTTTTTTACATATCTGGATTCCTGATTCTCAAAATAGTTACAAGGACTATTATTTCAAACAAGTTAACGTCTCCGTCCTACTCTTAATTGTTAGAAAATGTATTTTTTTATTTATCGATTCCAAAATTTAAATATACTTTAGATGTACTTCGATGGAGTTTATTTTTACACCCCTTATTTTTTCTTACGTATTTGCTTAAAATTATCTACGCTAAATAGTTTAATGCATTCATTGTAGAATAGTAAATGAAGCTTCTAACGCATGTCCTTATCCTTGATGCCGCTATTAACAAATTGATGGAACAAGCTTAAATAAATAATAAAAAAATTGTCTCTCGTTTTAGCTTTCGAGCAATAAAATATTTTGTCCAAATAAATTTCAATTCTGGGATTGACGAAATTCTATTCATAATTTCTGTAAAAAGTAGGTTAACCCTCTCGCTGCGTTAATTATTATTATTTTTATCAAAATAAGTTCTTAAATTGCATATTTGTACTACATATTTCAAATCTACACACATTTTAAAGTTAAAATATTAAAAAAAAAAATTGTAAAATAGTTTTTTTTTTTTCCTTTTCAATGTAGAATAGAATCATAAAGGAGGTTGTCGAAAAATGGAAATTAAGGAAAAAATCATATAAAAGCGAAATTTTAATAATTAATCTTTGTTAAATTATGATTTATTTTATGAAATACAAGGTAGAAATTCTTACACAAATAAAGTTATTCGAAATATTTACAAACCGGGTTCTAGAAAAAGTCCTAACTAGCAGTCTTAGCACCAAATTTTCGTTTCTTCGAATTTTTTTTTTTACTGTTTGCACACTTTGAAAAGAGCGCTAAAATGTATCAAAACATGGTTGTATATTTCGCAGAAATATGGTCAACTAGTGGCATCTGTAATCCCAGATTTGAATAAATAGTTAAATATCACAGAAAAGCAAAAATGAAACGATGAATGGGAAAAAATCGGGTTGCCATCTCATCATTTCTCTGTGTAAAATCTTTAAAAATTATTATTTTTGACTTTAATCATATTTTAATCGCGTGATTTAAAATGAATGATTCTTTCTAAAAAGAATCAAGTACCCGTGTAGTAAAAGGTGACTAGTGCACGTTAAATCTGTCGGGTCACAAAGCCTTCCATGTTTCCATAATAAATCAATACCTCTGAGGGTACTGAATTGGAAATTGATCGTTCTCTTGTTTAGGTCAAAATTACGATCCGTGGATGAATAAATTGACATATGAATGGGTCCGGTTGTGGCTGGGTGACGCAGTTGGTTTGTCGTCGGCCTTCTGAGCCCAAGTCTGCGGGTTCGATCCCAGACACCGAATTTTCGGGATGCAGAAAATTCTCAGCGGCCATGTCGTATGATTATACGGCATGTAAAAGATCCCTGGAGTGCCTTATTGGCTCCTGGCATTTCCGGCAAAATTAAATTCCTAGTGCACTTTAGCATCCAAATAGAGTGGCAGAAACTAGATGTCCAAATTAATATGGCCAACGGTATCTCACCCATTGTGGTGGTCCTGAAAGAGTGGATACCACTTCTGGAGAACGCACTAGGTCTGCTCATCTGCAAGACTGTGCAGCTCATTGGAGAAAAAAAATGAATGGGTCCGCCCTATAAACGGGCTGTGACGTGTGTGTGGCTAAATTTGTATAGACCATCGATGGCGCCACTAAAAAACAAACTCATCCTCTGCCTTACATTCGCTTGGTTTCACCAAGCAAGCGCTAGTATTTGTCAAGTTGCATTAGAAACAACAACAACAGAATCAAATTATTCAAATCATGTTAACCCTGTTCAACTTCCCTCTCTCACTCCTCGCACAAAATTGTTTAGGAGTCCTAGTTTGCCAAATGGGAATTTGGGGATGCCTAAGTCTTAAGATGTTTAGCACAAACCTTAAAGCCAACGAAATGGAAAGATCAGTGGGATTATAATCAAGGGAGTATGTGCACATTTTTGTCTGGGTGTCAGAAAAATGCCTCGCACTTTTCTTATATCTTTTATTTTTGTGTGTTGAAGCAGAATCCTGTTGGTACATTAACGTTTTCTAAGAAGCATGAAGCCTTCTAAAATTAGTTTGCCATATGCTGATCGATTAATTTTTACTTCTTTATCAATCGTAAGAAGCAACGTTTTCCCACTTGCACTTCAGTTTTGTGCATGATTTAAGTATTATTTAGTAGTGAATTATTATTAATTATTTACTTTTTTCCCCACACTGTACGAAGGTCGGGATTTAAGCTAGTATATGTTATAACGGGATACCTGCAAGTGCCGTAGTGTGGGTTTCTCGATTCCGATTGGTTGTTGAAACATGGCATTTGTTTACGTTAGCAACTGTTCTTTCCATTCTATTTCGAGTAAGCCAAGCCTGTCTAGTACCAATTCTCTTAAAGTGATACATTCTATATTCTTTCATAAAGATTTCAATTCTTTCACTATACATTTCTTGCTTAACACAAAGACAGGAGCTGAGCAATGTAAAACAAAAACAAACTAATTATGCATCGAGGTTGCCAGGTACACAAAAGACAAATATATCACGGTTACAATGAAATAACATAAACAAATAATAAATCTAAGTTAAGTGAAAGACGTAGACGAGAAAGAATTATATTTCAAAAAATTCGATATAAGATACGGTGCGGTATTTTATTAACTTCACGTTAATTAGCATTCAAATTTATGTGGAGAAACTTAACTTTAACACTCCATTTTTCTTATAAACGATCGACTGGCACTGACGTCATAGGTCATGTGTGTGGATCTCCGCGATCTCTTGAAATGCAAGTACCCAATTGATTAAAAAAACCTTTGTAATATTCCACTCTTCCTTAAACAAGCACGAATGAAATGATTTTCTTATAAGTTTTTGCTCTTTTCTATCTTTATATATAAGAAGAGAGTGGAATGATAACACATAACCAATCACAGAAGATTTCTGGTTAGTAACGCACGAAACAGCCAATCAAAATTGAGAACGCATGTGTGAGAAAAGGTAATAATTTTTAACAATGCTGTCAAAAAATACAAACTGACCTCAGATAAAACTCAGAGGACTTCGAATCAAATAATTAAGAAAACTCTACTATTACGTTTATAAAAAGGAAGATTTATTAACTCAACAACAAAATTATAACATGCCATTCCAAAAAAAAAAAAGTCTCACGTTTATTACTATAAAAAGACCAAACGATTATATATGATTATTATGAACTAAACTTTATGCAAACGATTGTTTATGACGTCATTAGATAAAAGTGTCATTAACACAATATTATCCAGTATTTATTAATAATTTTGAGTGGCAATGCAAAAAGATAGTTGTTCTAAAGTTTTATAATAGAATGTTTGTTTTGATAGAACGCAGTTATTTATTTTAGAATTCCTATATATTTTAATAGCTTTGATAAATCGGGTAGAGTTATTGGAAGCACGAATCAACACTCTTTAAAGAAACTATTTACATTCCAAATTAACAAAATATATTGAATAGAGTTTATTTTAAAAAACCTATATCTTTTATAAAAAAATCTTATCTGAATATCTTAGGCGATATCAACAGCGACATACAGCTGAACATAATTTAGCAGCATAAAATCACCTGGAAAATAATCGTAGTGCTATCAATACGCGACGGCGGAATATAAGTTTATAATGCTGATAATAAGCACCTCTGACATTTTACAATCCTATCATATTTTCTCTATGTGATGTTGGTGCAGAAAAACTGCCAGCTAATCTCAGGGAAAACGATTTTAATTTTGTTCGCGAAGCAAACAAAAATGTCATTGCGTAGCAATTATCGGGGGTTGGCGAGCAGGGGAGCCCTCTAGTATATATATATATATAAACTTTCAGCTCTGTTAACTATTAGATGTAATCAGGATATGATCAATATACGTTGGGTTTCTAACGTAATAAATTTTTGATGAAAAGTGAGTCCGTAAGAAGTTTGAAAAGAATTTAAACTCCTTTTTTTTAAATTTTTGGTTGAAATTTTATTAATAATTATTAAATTTTTATAATGAATCTCGTTTTTTTTTTGTAAATTAATATATATATTTTTTTTTTTTTGTAAATTAATATTTTATGCACATAAATTAACCCAAAAGTTTCAATAGTAAAAAATACGTAAATTTGTCGGGTGTGGTAAAACTAGGTACATTCTCTTCCAAAGGTTAGGCACGCAGCATTAAAACGAAAAAAAACAGAAAAGTACTTTCTTGAAAGAAATGCTGCAGGAAAGTAGCAAATATATTAATTCGTGAAAAAATAAAAAACGTAATGAAGTGAAAACAATATTGAATTTGCTTAAATTATATGCTGGCGTTATATTAGAGTCCTTCATAATATTATGTTTAAAATTTAAAAAAAAAAATCGTCATCAATAGGGTATACGAGCACCCCTCTTTATCAGAGTGTACAGCGTATAATCATGCTTGTTAAGAGGTCAACCACCTCAGAGTCCAGTGATCTCCATTCCTCTTTTAGAGCAGTTTCCAAATCTGTGAGAGTGGCTGGTACACACATCTCGGCCGTGGGTATCCCAAAGATTTTCAAAGATTCGCAATCCCTACACTCTTCCAATAGTCTAGGACTTCATCTCGGTACCGTACAGGCGTCACAGAACCCCGTCTGTAGATGAGCCGTTCGGTGCGTTATCCCTTTGAAATTCTTGACCGCCCAGACCATGATGCTTCCAACGCGGAATGTGTGATGTTCTGTGTGTCTTTTGTTCCCTCTACACTCCTACACGCTTGTCATCGGGTTCAGGCCTCAGGACTATTGCTTGATTTTCATAATTCTTGTCATAAAACCGTGATTGGCTGCTATATTACATATTTGCATACTTCCTTCTTCCTCTGCAACAAGTTACATCTCGCAGTGATATGATCGACCAGCAGATCACCGAATTCAAGCATCACTGGCTCCGGTCAGTGTGCGGGTGCGTGACCACTTGGAATAGTCTGCATAGGGAGCGAGGGTGTGCGGTATTGGTCCTCGTTAAACTGTTCTACCGTAGATTGCTCGACTTCGCGTGCAGGTCGTCGGGATACCGAAGCAGGGGTGCCATCCCCTCTGCAGAGGATCAAAATTGTGATAAAATGTCTTCGGATCATCCTCAGGGATGTTTCCCAGACCGTCGCCAGTAGCGCATTGTGCAGCTCTAGTGCGACGTAAGTGAACTACAACAACAGCAAAAAGTTACAGTTTCATTAATTTCTTCAAGCAATTAACTTTTATCTCTCCTTGCTCAACTTTTGGAAAAGAGGGTACATATTAAAAATGATAGTAGTTCTAGTGTTGAAATAGTGCACACTAAAAATAATAAGTAGGCAGTTACTTTGTTTACTTCGCACTAGAGCTGCACAATCGGCTATTGGCGCCGGTCTGGGAAACCTCCCTGTGGATGATCCGAGGACATGCCTTCACAATTTTGATCCTCTACAGAGGGGATGGCTTCCCTGCTTTGGTAGCTCTAGCCGAAGTCGAGCACTTCACGGTAGAACATTTTGAAGAGGACCGATACCGCTCACCATCGGTCCCTGCGGAAGCTGATCAAATGGTTACCCACCCGCTTACTGACGGCAGCCAGTTATCCTTGACTTCGGTGTTCTACTAGGACTTTGCGATCAGTCCACCACGGACCAATGAAAATGGAGATGCTTCTTTTTTTGCATCCAAATCCTTTTTTAATAATGAAAGACTCTAAAATTTAGTTAAATAAGGGTAAAATATCAATTGTAGAAGATTCAAAAATTTATTGAACTGAAGATAAACAGTATGTGAGCCTTTTGAGTTAGAAAAAAAAAATTACCGGCTTATTTTCACTGTGTAATAAGTTTCTGGCAGAACCGATTTTTCACTTTACTTATTAGTCGAAACTTAGTAATCTTCAAAATGCAACGGATTGCGATCCATTCGTCATTTTTGTGAATAATGGATGTAAACCGTTCTTTCCCCTTGGTTTTCATCTATGGTTTAAATATATCCAGAAAAATGTGGGGCAAAATTAAAACTCTCTGAGTAGATTGATTAAAATTTGGAAAACTGTGATTATCCATCAAACTTGGGTTTTTAATATTTTTGAAACAAGTATTTATTTTATATAATCATTTATTTATTTATTTTTGGTTTAATTGGAATGAACTTGTTGCTTTAGCAACGTCCGAAACATTTCTCTTTCAGAAATATTTTTTTATATTTTAAATAAAGGCATTATTATGAAAATAATAAAATGCCAAAACCAATTAATTTTTAGTGTAAAAATGCTATATGTCATGAAATACTTAAAATTGAATAATATACATCGTTTTTCGACAAGATAATTTAACCATAGGACTGTTCCTTAATTACGCCACTGTTTATTTGTAATTGAAACTGCTACTTTTTCATTTATAAAAGTAACAAATAAAATTCAAGTCGAATATTGTGTCAAGCAATAGTCGACCTTGTATAACAGTCCATCTAATCGGAATTCTGTGTGATGAGTTGATACGTTTTGCGAAGATAGTGTACGGCACGTGGCTATCCGATCACTCTAGATAAAGAATTAGTACTTCTTCCCCTCAGTATACTCCTATTAAAGTAAATTGTATAATTTTTATTTAGCATACCAAATACTATTTGAAACTGTCTTTTAATAACTGCCGTGACATAGAAAATCAACGTAAGCGACAAAAAATTCACAATTGAAAATTTTGTGTCTTTGGCACTCTTGTATAAGATACTTATTGCAAATTTTCTTTTTCTGCTAAGATAAGTATTTTTTAATAGTGTTTTGAAATTCTACTGTAGCGTTATAGAGCACTTATTTTGTTTTCTCAATTTCAGTCCTGTGTAACTGATACCTTGATTACTTTTTAATTCAATTTTTCTTCTCACTTCATCCTTTCATTTGATTTTTAAATGAAATTTTTTCTCTCCCATACATTTGCAATATTGAGCAAATAAATTATATACAATGGTATATAATTAAATTAAATAATTAAAAGTTTACAACTAGTCTGCCTTACTTAAAGACAAATAGTTTAAAATTTCAATAAATACTTGAAAAAAGAATCTATAAACATCATTAGATATTTTTTTTTTTTTTTTTTTGAATGGAAAAAAGTAAAAGTCAATCAACACATTTTTCGGTACAATATAAATTTTATTTAATGATTGCATGCTATAAACATGTCAAACACTTATGATATTTTAAACAGCTTGTCTTAAAATCTAAAATTGAATTAAATTATCTACCCCTGGATTGATTCTCGTGAAATGATATGAATTATTCACAATGTCAATGAATAAATACATGAGGAACTATCGTCATCAATACGTTAATTGCAGTCATACCATGAAAAGAGTTCGCTTTAGATTATCATTTATTAAATACATTTTTTATAATTTGTTACATAAATATATTTGAACTTCAGACTTTTTTTATTCTTTTACTATTTATGGAAATAAAAATATTATATCTCAAATTGAGTCTTTAAATTTGCGCTACTTCTAAAGAAAGTATTTTTATTTTGTATAAATTTTATGTAACTGCAAAATCGGTTTTTAACTCTTTTCATAACATTGCAGCAGGGTAAATTTAACAGATCGTCATAAGTTTATAGTTAACTTTCTCGCAGATTTTCTTCAGAAGAATCACCCGCTTGTCCCGATCTCCTGTTTCGAACATTTCTAATTATCAACTCAAGGTCTTTTCTGTCAATAGAGCTCTTCTTTTTCTGTTTTCCCGCATAATCGATTACTATTATTTTTCTATTTTTCTTCAATCCGTCTTCGTCTTCTATTTCTGTTTCGCCACTTAGAACTATTGGTGCAGAATTATGATTATGTTGCTTTCGATGGCGCCTTTTTTCAGGCCTTCTTGATCTCAGGGGATTGTGTTTATGTCCATTTTCGTAATCGTGAGAGGTTTTTATAGGTTGTGCACGAATGTCGATCTGTTCCTCTGAGTTGTTGGACTCATCTTCGTCGGTTGCTGGAGTCGTACTGAAAGACTTGTATCGTGGTTCATCTGTCGGTGTGAATCTGTAGTTTGATGGTCTTCTGTTTCTTCGTTCTAACTGTCGCATTACGTCTCTCACAGATGCTTTTTGTTCCTTTTGAGTACCGGAGATTCTTAGAGGTAATAAATTAGTATTTGGTTGCTCTTGTTCAACTTGATGAAAACTTGTCAAATGTTTAGTTGGGTCGTTTCTTGAATTTTCATCTTTGTTAAAAGAATTAGGTTTAATTTTATTTTGCTTTCGCCTTTGTTTAGAATTATGAAGTTGATTTTCAATTTTATCATCATATTGTGGTCTAGAAGAATGTGTTTTATGACTGTTTAATCTTGTATCAACAAGCGACCTTTCATCTTGGTTTTCAATTTTATCATCATATTGTGGTCTTGAAGAATGTGATTTAAGGCTGTTTAAATTTGTATCAACATGCGATCTTTCATCTTGATTTTTAATTTTATCATTATATTGTCCAGAAGAAGGTGTTTTATGAGTATTTGATCTTGTATCAACAAATGATCTTTCATCTTGATTTTCAATTTTATCAACAGATTGTGGTCTAGATGAATGAGTTTTATGGGTGTTTAATCTTGTGTCAATAAACGATCTTTCATCTTGATTTTCAATTTTATCATTATATTGCGGTCTTGAAGAATGTGTTTTATGGCTGTTTAATCTTGTATCAACAAATGATCTTTCACCTTGATTTTCAATTTTATCTTTATATTGTGGTCTAGATAAATGTGTTTTATGAGTATTTAATCTTGCATCAATGGACGATCTTTCATCTTTATTTTCAAATGTATCAAGAGGTTGTGGTCTAGATGAATGCGTTTTATGGCTGTTTAATCTTGGATCAGCAAACGATCTTTCATCTTGATTTTCAACTTTATCATTATATTGTGGTCTTGAAGAATGTGTTTTATGAGTATTTAATCTTGTATCAACAATTGATCTTTCATCTTGATTTTCCATTTTATCTTCATATTGCAGTCTTGAAGAATGGGTTTTATGGCTATTTGATCTTGTATCAACAAACGATCTCTGATCTTGATTTTCAATTTTATCATCATATTGTAATTTTGAAGAATGGGTGTTATGGCTGTATGATCTCGTATCAACAAAAGATCTTTCATCTGTAGAAAGTTTTGGTGGCGAATAACTTATTGATTCCGGCCTCTTTTTCTGTAGCTGGCGAGAATTATCTTCAGGTTCTTTCAATTTTGCCGCCTCTTCAATTTGTTGATTGTAAGAAAGTTCTTCTTGTTGGCGAATTTTTAGAAGTAATTGATTTTTAACATGTATTTTTTCAGCTTCCGAAAGTCTCGATGATAAATAATTGTATGTTTCTGGTCTTTTTAGTTTAAATTGTTGAGCATACTCTGCGTAATCGTTTAAAATTCCTGTATTTTCTATTTCTTGAGGATTTCGATAACGATTTTCTTTTTGCAGATTACTTGACAGTTGCTTGTTGCTTTGAACCATTTGTTCATCGAATAGTTCGGATGGGGGATGATTGAAACTGTATGGCTTTTTTAATCTGTGTTGTCTTGGCGAATCGGAATATTCTGTCACTCTTTCATCATTTTGCTTTTGACTGTTAGAAAATTCTGTTTGTGAATTTTCTTGATTATCATTTACCATACTTCCTTCCTTTGTTTTCGAAGTTACATTCCGATTAGCTTTGATAAGCTTTATAAGCTGCGAAAGATCAACGACTGCTTTTCCGTTTGCTTCTCTATGAAGAGTTTCGAGCTTATTGATTAGCTTGTCTACTTTACCATGATCGCCAGGCTTTGATTTTAATGAGGTTTCGTAACCATTTTGATAGTTCCCATCTTCGCTTATTTCACGAGATTCGGAGTAGTCTGCGTAAGGACGAGCTCTTTCATGATCAGCTTCTCTTAATTTATGTTCTAATACTTCTGTATACTTGTCAAGTGATCTTAGACTTTCTTCTGCGTTTTTTTCCTCGTTTCTATTTCTCAAATTGTTTTGATTTGGTAAATTTTTAGCTGTCTGAAAATCTTGTTGGGAATAAGCATCAGGTTTTTCTGCTTGTTTATTTCTCACTGTGATTGGGCCAGATGAGACCTTCCAATCCGATTCTTCTTGAAGAACATTAGGAGAAAATGATCTTATGTGAGCCAACGATTTGCTTTGGTAATCTTGATCTAATATTTCCTCACTGTCAGCAAACTTCCATCTTCCTTGATCAATAAGCAAAGATTTCCAGGCGTCGATAGCATCTTGCTTAGTGTTAGCTTCCTCTATGAAATCGTTTGGATACTGATGGTCTTGTGGGTTTTGAATCATTTGATTTTCTCCCCATAAAGGACGTCCATCGAAATCATTTGGATACACATTTTCTCTTTCTTCCTCGTCAAATTGCTCCTCTCCATCTTGTTCAAAATTATAATCTTCATTTTCATCATAATAATCATTATCGGTCTCGGTTTCTTCTTTTTGAGGATAATCGTAATCGTTATTTAACTTTTGATTTTCTTGAAGATGGTTTTCTTTGGGTGCATTTTCAGCAGAAACTAGTCGCCATTTTTCATAATCATCATCCAGTGTCCACACTTTCAATTCACCCTTTCCATCAGTCTGAAATTTAAACATTAAACTTATTCAAAGAGTATAAATAAGTTGCTTTAAATTGTAATGTTTTATTTTATAACCATCGATCCAATTTTGAGTTAACGACTGCCAATGTTCAACTCTTTATTGTTTTGAATCCAATCTAGAAGACAAAGGAACACCTGGATCAAGTATTGGGAGAAATTTGCATTCGTGGAGGAACTTTTTTACTTGCTAACTCGAATTTGCGTTACACGAAGAGGAAAACCTCTCATGGTTAGACTGACGGCAATTAAACTCTAACCTATGATTCGTCTACTACCGATGATATTTTACAAGGATATTTTGAGGATAAGGACCGTGACCGGTTGCGGTATTTGTATCGTCGAGCCATCCCTGGGGTTCGATCCGGGTTCACCTCAGTGGGAGGCGAGTGCTCAATCCCCTCAGCCACCACGGCCAAATTGTAATACTCGGAAGTATTTGTTCTTTTGCATATTTAACTAAAAAAAGCCTTGTTTTTTAATCTATTTATGTATTTTTTGAAAAACATAATGGCCAATAAAACTCCTTATTTCAATACGCGGGGAAAATATTTTCTTGCTAATATTTTTGTAACGAATATTGTTCTCATGCCATGAACAATCTTTTTACATTAATTTTTGCCACTTGTATTTTATCGAGGTTCGATACTTAGTGGTGGCATGCAGCGAACAAATTTTCAGATTGATGTTGATGGGTGTTAGCTTGCTTGTGAAGTACAGGCGTCTTGTGCACAACGCTGAACACAGTGCCATAATCATGTCGTTGATCGTGAAACTGTGGAATCTCCTTGGCTCCTTTGGCCTACAACGGTCTGTTGTAGAAATACCTTTTATTTTAGTTGATATAATAGCAGTTTGATCAATAGAGCTAAAAAAAACCTTCACGCTCTGATGTAGGTAGCGTGAGTAGTTTGGTTGAAAAAATTGAACCATATGAAGGTTAAGTTTAATTTTGATTACTATCTAAATAATTATAAGATTTCAAAAGCTTTTTGTTGCTGAGTTTATACCTCTTTTTGTAGCATATTTTTTAAACTAACAATAAAAATGTCTTAATTTGAACTTTTTCAATACAATAATATTACAACAATATATTTTTATGGAAGGAGCAAGAACGCGAAGAATTTAATTGCAATTAATAGAAACTCCTTAATTTATTATAATTATAACTAAAAATCTTATATTGATCTCTTCTGAATGACAGTAATTAATTTCAAAATTTACTGTTTTGATACGGTGAGTAGGCAGGAGATATGACATCAATAAAGTAATTTTAATCAAAGGTTTAAAAAAGTACAAAATTTCTTGAGAACATATTATGCAATGAAAAGTTGGATCAACAATTTTTGCTTTTTGAAATGACACATAGTTTATTATTTTTAATATTACCAAAAAATCAATGAATAAAGTGGTCAGGAGTACAGAATTGAACTCAGAGATTTGATTGATGTTCAAAGCCAGTAAACGGTTTGTTATTTTTAACTTTATTACATGATGTGTTAAATATTACTTTCATAAATTGTGTCACAAAAACTTCCATTTTAATGCGTATTTTAAAAATGATATTTTCACGTGTATTTTTGATACTTATGCATTCTTTGTTTGCGATGGACTTTTTACGCTTTTAATGATTATCATCATTTGAATGGGGTTGAAAAATGCATTACTACTTTCGACGCGAAATCTTCTATAATCGGAAAATTTCTTCATACTTAACATTTATATTTTGTAAATCAACCATGGCATGAACCAAATCATTACTTACTGTCACTTACATTTGGTCATTTATTCACGCAACACCATTTTTCGGCATTGAAATATTTTTCATGGAATCTAATAAATCAGAACAAACTAATCGATAGACGGAATCTAATGCAAACTACGATGCCATTCAAGTTATTTTCTTTACAAAAGTATTCAAACTTTTTGTCTAAAATACAAAAACAGGTTTAAATATACAAAATATTAGGTACTATTTTTGGTGCCAGAATAACGGGGAGCCTAGGATCTGCAGAACCCTGATCTCAAAAGAATTCAAACCTTATGACCAAATATAAAGAGTGCATGTTTCTAACATTAAAAATGAGAAGGGGAAAAAATGAAAAATTATACTTACTTCCACATTGTTTTGATTATTTATTTGAGTCTCCTGGTTATTTATATTTTGGTAAGTTTCTGGTGCAGCGTCGTCATAGCTTGGAATATCATCCGGACTGGTAACACTCCATTTACCACCAGTATTGTGAATTCTCCATTCCAGTTTGCCATCCTCTCCATACAAGGACCACCCATCATGGTCACCTGTTCCAATTATGGTCCATCGTTTCGATTCAACTACTGCTTTAGCTAGAGCTGGAGGTAAACCAGATAAATCAGTTTCAACCTGTCTTGCTTCAGATTGCGTTGGTGGCTTGTATTCTGAAGGTTCGTCAATAAAAGTCGAAGGATCGTCTACCTGGATGTCTTCATACTCTGGTGAGGGAGGGCGGAAATAAAAGCTTTCGCCCTCGAGATTTTGTATTAAGTTCGTGTTGGTTGTAAATGATTCTGGAAAATCGGTTGATGTTTCGGTAAAAAGGTTTGGTACATCTGCTTCAAAAGTGTCTCTGAATTCAATTAAATAAGGAGAATCAGCTGAAGAATTTTGAGAAATCGATCCCAAGGGATTCAACTCTGTTTCAGTGTCGCCCGTGAGAGCAAGTTCTTCACTGGTTCCGGTGGTGCTTTCTTCTTGAGGCTCATCTTGAGTATTGGTTTTATCATCAGCGACTTGAGAGGTATTGATTGCGGATGGCGTAAAGTGCAGAGGAATACTAAAGGGATCCGTTTGAAAATGAGGAAATATTTCTGAAGTTGTTAGTGGAGCTAGTTTAAAATCTTCAGTAGTGGATTTTATTTTTAGAGGAGTTTCGTTTAGATAAGGAACGCTGGGTGTGAAAGAAACTCCTTCGCTCAATTTTTCAGAAGGAACCTAGTGTGGAAAAGTTATTCGAAATTACTTGACACATATTTATTGTTTAAAAAGTTCTATTCATATTTTGAATATAAAAAGTGGAACTAAAGATTCTTTTAAAGAAATTTAGTAGTTGGATATTTTGGATATATAGATGCAATCTCTTAACTGTTGATCGAGGTAAAAGCTGGATGCTTTCCCATTTAACTGATTTTTCTTTAATTTTGTGGAGCGATACTGCTATGCGGAGAAATTCTATAACCCTTTACGATCCAGCCTGTCGTCTGTGAGGGTTAGATAGTAACCCAATACGTGCATAGAGGTAATAAATTGTTTTAAAAAAATTTAAACTGAGCAAAATTTTTATTCTCTAGAAGGTACCATTTTAATATTAAAAATATTCATTACGAACATAAAATTAGTTCTTAAATTTAATATATTCTATTGTACATGAAATATTAACTTCTTAGATTATAGTTCATAACAAAATGGCTTTCTAGCAATTTTGATTTTTTAAGCTATTCATACAAGAAGAAATAAGCACTTTCATAATATGGCATCAGATCTTAATATAGCTAGTACGTTCTGTAGTCACCATCCCTAGTATGTAATTTTAGAATCTTTGTCAAAAAGTAAGTACTATCAGGGATCTCAAATATGATATTTAACTTAAGGTAAATAAATTGCAAATCAGTCTTGAGGAGGGTGAGATTAAAAATATTAAAACCAGATTGATTGCCATATGAAACTAGAAGGTTTGCGATTCATAAGGTGCTTATCTTTTTTAGAAGAATGCTTTAAATATATATATTAGAGTGGTAATTATGAATAATCTGTTGTTGGAATTTCATCCTTCGAATGTGCAACGAAAAATCGTTTTTTAGATCATTATATTTTATCAAATAAAAAAAAGAACTATTTTTACTTTAAAATACAAGATTATATTTGTCCGATAAAATTTTATAAAGTTTACTTACAATTTCAGTATTTTTTGGAGTTACTTTTTGAGATTGCACATCTTTGATGTAAGAGGTGTTTCGTGTTGGTGCCCAAACGCTATTTGGAATATTCAATGGTTCTTCTTTGCCTTGAACTGACCATCGGTCTCCTGCTATTTCGCTGTTTTGTGCTGTCCACGTTACTTGACCTCCTTGTTTCTGGTAAGACCATCCACTTCCATCTTGTCCCAGACTCCAAACTACATAAGCATTTGCCCCTGGTTCAATAGTTGGTGGTGTTAGAGGAGGAGTTATCGAAAAAAGAGGTCTGGGGGTAGTCGACATTTTCAGTGTGGTTGAAGGCTTAGCAGTTGTCTTGGGTGTTGGCGGGGGAGGTTTAGGAGTTGTCTCTAATTCGGGTGGTGGGGTGGTTACTCGATTGCTTTCCATTTCTAGAAACAAATTGAAATATTTAGCTTTAGATATCATCATACTGTACAATTTACGTGCTTTAAATTCATTATCAAATAAAAAATTCATTTTAAAACGAGTTTGTAGTTATTCGTTATTTTCCATTGATGCGTATCCTATAACAATAGCATCTTAAAAAACGGCATTTGGCTAATTTTTTTTTACTTCTTCAATTCCACATTAATGGAGCTGTGTTTTCGTATCTTAACTGTTGTAATTAAATTGAATGTGGATAATAGATTAACATTCATAAAAGAAAAAAAAAACGTGGTTGTATTATCACAATTTATACATTGCGATGTGACTTTTTTTTTAATCCCGAGTGAATTTTGCAAAGTTACGCAAACATAAAATCTAAATTTTTTAAAAATTAACTTATCATTGTTTCTTTTCCAATTCTAAAATTTTATTATTGTAATAGCTGTTAGTAATAGTAATTAATAAATAAATGAATTATATCACAGAAGGTAAAGTACACATACGTACATCCGTCAAAATGTTCCCTGTATTCTATCCCTCAGAGTTTAACTTACCATAACTTATGTGCTTTAAAAATGGTACAACGATTGATATAAAAATAATATTGGCATATAAAAGATATTAAATCGCAAGTACTAAATAAAGTATTTAAAGGTTGAAATAACGATTTTTTACAAGTTCTTCAGGTGTTACTTGTTGTTAAATGTTCATAAGTTATATTTTTACTTAAGTTCCTAGCTAATAGTGTTTTTGAAATAATGTTGCAATGTTTACTTTTCTAAAAATACATTAAAAATCAGCAAAAGTCTCTAAAGTTGATTCCCAAGAATTTTTCTTTGAATTATTGAGCTGAAAAATTTAATTATTACTCAATTTATTATTACCTTTTTCTCTTTGAAAATATATTGGGTTTTTTATACTCACCTTCATATTGAAATAATGGCTCATCTGTTTTGAGTGATTGGAACTCATCTGTTTCAGATACATCATCAAATTCTACAAATTCATTTTCAAATCCACCTTCATTAGTGTAATTAAATCCTTCAGTATAATCTACCAATTCTGTAACAGTTGTTAATTCCGTTGTAGTTTGTCTCGGAGTGCTAGTTGTTCTAGAGATTGGTTGTTGATAAGTTGTTCGAGAGATCTTTTTCGGAATGTCTAACTCAATGGCTGTAACTACCTGGCCATATTCTCTTGTCACAAAGAAGGGTTCCTCTGTGGTGGGGATTTTCTTATCAATTATTTTTGCGGATGAAGGTGGTTTTATGGACTCTTCTTCTACTTGTGAATTAAAATCTTGAATATCATTGTCACTATCTTTTTTAATAGATGAATTAACTTTTAGGCGATTAAACCTGTGTGTATTTCTGTTCCTCAAATAATTTGTTGGTCCTTTCAGTTTTGAGGCAAAATTTTTCTCCGTTTTTTCCGTCAATATCGTGGGGGAGAGAGTTGTGTACTTATTTTTGGTCCAAGACACTCTTGTTGGAGTTGTTGTTTTATTTGCTCTTGTACGAGATCTTATTTTTGGAGGAACTGATGTTTTACGTAAGTATCTATCGTTGTTCCCTGCAGAATATTTTATTGTAGTTGAGGTTTGTTTAGGCACTTCCGTAGGTTTTGTTGTTATACGATTACTTTCATTTTTCCAAGCTAATCTAGTTCCATTTCGTGTCCGCCTTCTGATACCAGGAAGAGGTGACCTAGTACTTTTTCGTGGAATTTCTGTCACTAATAGTTTTTTCTCCTCAGTAGTTTCAGTTATTTTTACGTCTTTGTTTTCTGTATTTAGGTTAGTAGACTTGGTTGAAGGGAGAACTGAAGGAGATTTTGTTTCTCTCTGAAAGTCATCAGTGTTTGATAAATCTGTTCCAGTTTCATTTCTTATTCTCCGTCTGATGCCTGGCAGTGGGATTCTATTGTTTTTACGAATTTTTTCGGTTTCCAATTTTAATCCTCCTTTAATATCTTCATTAATTTCCACCACGTCATTTTCTGTATCTTTTTCAATAGTCTTGTTCAGTGGGAGATCCACAGAAGATTTCGTCTCTTTTAAAATATCTTTAAGTTCCGAAGTCTCTGTGGTAGTACTAGGAGCTTTTGTGGTCTTGATTTTTCTTCGGAAAGAAATGGGTGGTTTTGTGGATCTGTTGAGGCTAAAAAGCTTGGATTTTTCTGTGGAAGAAGTCAAATCTGTGGTTGTCCTTATGGTGGATGTTTTCAGTTGAATTGCTGGGCTTGTAGTAACACTATCTGATAAATTTTGAGAAATTAAAGTTGAGAGCTTCATTGGAAAAAGGGAAGACTTTCTTGTGCCCGGTCTTAGCAGTTTTCCTGGTTTCTTTCTTCTGGAAGAATCAAGCCAGAAACCTGGTCGTGATCCAGGCACCAAAGGTTTGAAAGAAGGTTCGTCTTCTGGACCTAATAGGTAAAATACTTTTTAGAAAATTTATTCTTTCTCATTTATCACTTATACAAATTATGATTTAAACAATGATATTTTATTTTTTTTGTTATGTGTTAAAAACTATTAGTTTTTTTTTTGGATCTACAATTAGTAAGTAAAGGCTATTTAAATCATATATTACACTTTTTTATTTCAATGTAATTCAGAAATATATATTTAATTTTAAAAAATAATTTTACTTTCTTTATTTAATTATAAAATAATTTTTCCCTTCATTTTCTTCAATTAAAAAAAAATAATAATAATGATGCTTTATTTGAAGTACGTTTTAAAGAATGATTCTAGTAAAAAAATGATTTCGCGTTTCATATTGCAGTTAATATAGTTGAGCTGTTTGACAGTTTTTGAATCACAAAACTTTAAAAATTGAAAGTGTTATATACCGTCATCAATGAAAACACTGTCTTCTTTAGATTCAGCGACAGCGATTTCTTCATCTAGTAGAGTAGGTTCGGTTTGTGTTGTTGATCGGCGAGAAATGGTTGATCTTCTCCATGTTATTGAAGACCTTGTTGTTGAAAAAGGTTCCTCTCTTACATAAGGAGATGTTGTCGATGATGGCCTACTAACTCGTCGCCATTTCACCGATGATTTTCCTTGGGCTGTCACAGTCAGTAAAAGTGCTAATGCTATTGTGCATGATATCTGTAGGAAAAAGTAATAGACGTTGGACTATAAAATGGATAAAATTCTAGTCGAGAAATGAGATGTGTGAGATCTACAGCGCGAATAGAACCTTTAACATGGTTTTTTCGAAGTTCGCCAAAATAAAAGAGCTACGCATTAAGTGCCTTGCACTTGATAAAGCTATAATTTTAAACTATAAGTCATCTCGCCTTGGAGAATTATTTGGTCTTTAGAACAGAGAAATAATATAAACATTATTAAACTTTTTAAAAATCGCAAATTTGGGGAAATTTTTCCACCTAGATTAACGAAAGAGCTGCCTTATTTCCAATTTATGCGTTTGCACAAATTGACTGCAAATTTTTGTATGAGCCTAGATAAGGCTGTATTGGAGTAGGCTTTTAAATATTAAAAAAATTAGACCACAAACCCTTTTCTGTTTCACAAAGCTGTGACTTTTCTTCATATTGACGTTTTGCGCCATTTTCAGAATAAGCACAGAGAGCTCTGACTTTAGATAGGCTACACTTAACCTAACAATCACGAGTAACTGCTGCAAACTCACAGCAGTTATGAAAACAGAATATTATTTGAAAAAAAAAGAATCCTTTCATATGGGGACGGAGTCTTCGAAAATCAGCTTTCATTTTTGGTCGTCACAGTAATGGCTCAGAGGTTTCAGTTTAAGTTTAAACACAGCTAAGTGACCTCATAAGACATTTACTTCACTATTATAAGAGACAAGTAAAAGTAATTAGAATTTGGGCAATATTGATTATCATTTTTCAATATATTCTTAGTTCTTATCTAATAGTGTAAAAAGTTTAATGATATTGATTTATGTTATTAGTCCAACTTTTTTAATGTTACTTGTGAAATATATTTTTACCAACAATACTTTGTTTGATTATTCTCAAATTACCCCCAGAGTTTTTGGGAATTGGACTTATCCCCAGAATTTTCTGATTGACCTATAATTATGACAATTAATGATGTCAGAGACATTTATTCTAACCACCTTTACTTACAAATGAATGTAAAGAATATAGAACAGAAAAATATGTGTATATACGAAACATATTTCTTATTTTTAATTTTGGGTTATAAATTTAAAAAAAAAAAAGTTGAAAACTAATAAATTATGAAACTGTCACGTGTAGCTTAAATTACTTTACAATCTAATACAATTACTTATTATAGTTAAAACGTCTTCCATTAAATTTAGGGATAAATTAATTTGTTCCACATTTACTCATTCAATATCAAATTTTTCTGGAAAAATATTACCGAGAGAAAGCCGAATTACGTAATATTATTTTATTGTAATGTATTTCAAAGCCCTCTTTAATGCACTAATTAACAATTATTTTTTTATTAAATATGTTCCAAAATAATGTCATATATACACATGCTTTTTGGAGCAAAGTGGTAAAGAAAGAAAACACTTAACACATAGCACAATCGTAACTTTCAGTAGACATGGTCATTTATCGTTATAAAATATATGCAAATAAATAAAAATTTACGAACAAAATTATTTTGAATAGAACGGTTACATTTAAGTAATATAAAAATAACAAAAAATAGGGTATTTAATTATCTACCAATTGATAAAATATAACTAATAGATAAATTAGTTATTTATTATAAAATTTTGAAATTAAATAAAATTGTATTATTAACACGCTTTATTTTGAAAAGTGAAGCTTTCCTTCTTAATATAATCGTTAAAAATAATCCATTTAACACTATTAAAAATCTATTAATTAAAACATCTCTATTATTGTTATGTAAAAATTATATCATTTTTGTCAAACTTTACTAAGGAAGGCTTAGAAACATGAAGGATAAAAAGGTTTTTTAACTTTTAAAAATTAAACATAACATTTCGAAGAAAGTATATATACGTAAAATATCAATGGGCTAATGTATGAACTTAGTGATTAACTGATTATTATTTTTACTGATTTATTACCGCTGTGTTATGTGTGCCGAATGAATTGAATTATTTTAGAGCAACCAACTTTTAATTACTTGTATTTTCTTATTCAAAATAATTTTCATAATTTTTCTCATAAAAAATAAATAGCTTTATTTTTTTAGGTACCCTTTACTTAAACTTAATCTTCTATATTCAAATTTTGTATAAAAAGTTTAGACTTATATTTAAATAAAATTAATAAATAATTATATTAATGTTAAAAAAACTACCTTTATGTTTAATTTTAAACATTTCTATTCTTAAATTAATAAAAATATTATTCAAGCAACAATGGAATGCAATTTAAACAAAGTAATTAGCTGTAACATTATTTTTCATGATTAAGCACTGTTCTAGAAGCTTTTCAATACAATTTCGTTTTTTTTTTTTAAAAATTAAATGTACCAAGAGAAGGTGAAGC
The DNA here is from genome assembly GCA_949128135.1 of Parasteatoda lunata. Taxonomy (NCBI): domain Eukaryota; kingdom Metazoa; phylum Arthropoda; class Arachnida; order Araneae; family Theridiidae; genus Parasteatoda; species Parasteatoda lunata. The sequence goes on along the minus strand of OX421973.1, from coordinate 64,189,519 downwards.
GAACGTCAAAGTTATAAACTGCTGTTTTCATTATTAAAATATAAATAATGTATGAAATTTGCAATTGTCTTTAGATCTACACTAGAACGAACTTTTGCTTATTTTAATTGCTATAAGTTATCCCCTGGGTGTTATAGCTCTAATGAATCTATACCTGAGCATAGGAACCTTATGTCATAGCAACATGAGATCCATATCGTTTTCTTTTTAAAATAAAATTAGATAAATTCTAGCTTATAGCTCACAAACAATTAAATAATGAATAAATGGATTCTTCTTTTAACACTTATCGGTGTAAAAGAAAGCAAGTTTTATCCATGGCTCTAGTTATGTAATCCATATGAAACTTACCAAAGACTTCATTATCCAGTATGGCACACGGTGTCCGAGAAGGTGTTACTTTGTTGCCGAGAACTCATGAATCTGCTTCTGTCATCGTCCACACCAGCTTTATGATTAACTTGTGGAATCTCGTCTTGATTCCACAGGGTCCTGTGCTGCAGTCACGCCTAGTCTCAGAATGCAGGAGTTACTGGCCGCGAATCTCCAGCAAGAGATGCCATAACTCAGAACAAAAGAAAACAGATTCGATACGGTATAATGACATCCAGATCAACAAAAAACTTCACTAAAAGTAGAAAGGCGGAGCTCCTCCACAAAGAGATTCTATTTCTCTGGAATTCATATTCATGAGACATTTTATGAAGATCCTGAATGGAGATGAAAAGAAACAATCAATGATGCGACTTTTTGTTCGGACTCTCATGTTTCTATTGACATCATTTACACCTCATTTCTGAGCTTTTTTCGTGTCATCGTCGGGTTCATAATTTTAACCAAGTCGTGCCGTTTAAGTTTTTTTTTCTTCAGCACGTCGGCTAAAAATAGCATGTTTTACTTTTTTATTAATGTGTTTAGTTTCTTAACTTAGTCTGTCTTTAGTTTTTTAGTAGACCCCCTCTAAAAGGTGCCATTTGATATAAAATTAACATTCTGAAAGTTTCTGCTCAAAAAACCAATATTTAAACCCCGCTCAAAAGCTGCAAAGTTTTTAAAATGTTGTGAATTTTCTAAAAAAAAAAGGGATTTGTGGGATGTTTAACTACTGTAAAATGGTTTAATTAAGAAGCCATAAATAAAAATTCTTTAAAACAAGATTGTCATAAAATGCCAAATTTAAAAAAAAAAATTATGAATAAATGACTTTATTTCTGATAATTCAACTATCGATAGAAAATATAGAACTATAAACTTCGATAAAAATAGCAAATTTAGCAATCAGAGTAAATTTAATATTTTTAAACTTTAAAAAAAAAATACAAATCACAGAATCATAGAGTTGAAGGTTATGAAAGAGTAACAGTTATTTTAGTTTCCGAACTATATATTTTTTTTATCCAATTCATGTTCATCATGTGATGTGACCATGTTTTGAAGGCATTTTAATTTCTTCTCCAAGGTTTATTCAAAAAATTCGAGAGCAATTAATCGAGAATATGTTTCGCAAAAATATTGTGACACCATATACCATATATATATATGGTAACGGTTACTGGAAATTCTGGTTTTTCAAAATTATAATTCTTATTACTACACATTTAGTAAAAAATAAAAATAAAAACTCACAAATAAATGTAATTGAATTTATGCTACGTTTCGAGGTATCATGATAAAATTACCAAATTTTACATTTACCAAATTTTATTACAAATTAAAAAAACATATTTATTGTTCATTTTACCAAAATCAATACCAAAGCGTTACCAATTCATTACCAATTTTACGCGTAAATTGTTAAACCAGTAGCGTTACCAATTTTACGAAAATTATTTCTAGTAAAATTACCGAGCTTTATGGTGTTACCATAGAGCCAAAAACACGTTGAAATTTACTATATTCTGTAATTACGATCATACTTTTTTTTTCTCAGTGTGCCGTCAGCAAAATATCGGAATAGAAGCTGCTCAAGTCTTATGAAAATAAGAGGTAAGTTTCAAATGTAAAATTTTTTTTTCGTAGAGTTTTTATGATGTTAAGTCGAATTTGCTAAACTGTGTTATCCGTCATGATATTCGAAAAAAAATAAAGTGCTATTCAAACCTATAATGATTTGACTAAGTAAAAAAGAACTCTTTTAATAAAGTTTAGTTCATTTTATGAAATATTGCTTGTATCCCATAAATGATATTGTGATCTTCGCATTGTTACCTTTTTAAAACAGAAGATAATATTCCACTTTTGCAAACTTCTCAGTTTCAAATTGTGTTAGTAGCAATTTTTAATAATTTGTAATTAGTATTTGGAATGTAAATTTTGAATTCTTCAAATCCTTTATAAAACGGGCACCGCATGACGATTTATGAAAGTATTCTATTTTATTAGTAAGTTTTGATTTCTAGACTGAAGCATATTGTTGAAAGTAGTACCTGTGACCCAAAGCTAAGTTCAAATAGCCAATTTTGGTGCAAAAAAAATTGTAACTTCATATATTTTTGTTCCGTTGAATACTATGTCCTTTTGTGTTTAAAAAGCACGTTTATTTTATTTTCAGATTTTTCAATCAATTTTTCAGCTTCACTTAAAAGTCTTAGTGATAACATTTACCATCATTGTGTAAAAAATATGAGCACAAAATATCGATTTCAGTCCATGCCACTTTTTTTTAATTTTTATCTACTTTATATAAATTTAGCCTACTGTAAACGAATGTTGAAGTTCAGAGTTGTCCTTATAAATTAGCATTAATCACGGTCAATTCTAATGTCAATTGATGCGATATCAAGTAGTTAGTACGGTGTTACGTAGCTTTAAGGTTTATATTCACTTTTATGATACATGGGTGTTTTAGATTAGCCTGAAGATTTGACATTAACTTGGTTAATTACTTAGTTAGTACGGTGATACGTAGCTTCAAGGTTTATATTCTCTTTTATGATACATGGGTGTTTTAGATTAGCCTGAAGATTTGACATTAACTTGGTTTAATTTGTTTAGATTTGTGTTAAAGGGATTAATGATTGTGTTAAAAGCACTCTAACACTTTGTACTTTTCCAAGAATATAATTTTCATTTTGTGCATTTAATAATGTGTAAAATTTAACACCAGAATGATGTCCGGAAATTCTAAATGCTATGGCGTGCTATGAGTTAAGTAACATGTAGCAGATAGTAATCTTCAAACTTCAGTCATATTTTTCAACTTTGTCCGATTAAGATCTTATAATTGTAATAATTATAAAATTTGATTATTTATAATCTTACAAAAACAAAATGGACAAGCTTAGAAAATATGTTTTTCCCCAAATGTGATTGAAATTTAATATTTGTATTGGCACAACTAAGGAACGGGCTCTGTAACTCCTCGAAATGTTTGAATTTCAGAGAACATTATCAGAAATGCTTTCAAAAAATGCAGAAAAAAGTTCAGATCTTTTTTTTTTATGTAGACTTTAATTATGCATTTAATTGTATTGAAAATATGATCAGCATTCCTGAAAATATCATTCGATTGCACTTCAAGGCCATCTAAACCTTGTAGAATGCAGAGATACCAGAATTCGGAAGAAAAAGAAAACTAATGGTACTATGAAATATTTTAAGTGGAGAATTATCTCAGGTGAATGTCGATTACGTGTCAAATATGTCAGCGACAAAACGAAACTACAGTTTGTTGATATTATTTGGTAAATGTCGGCAAATGTTAAGTACGTCAAGACCAAATATTTGGTTACATTATAATATTTTGATCTTCACTGTGTATAAGCATATTTCAGTGTAACTGTAAACAAACATTTGCCGGTGCAATTTTTTTTTTGTTTGTCGTATGGCTGACTTTAGGCAGAGGGGGTGCGATTGTTCCTGTTTTTCAGTGGCGCCATCTATGACCAGGAATTCGACTTCTGCCACACCATTCACTCAACCACAAACCCGTTTATAGGGCGGGTCACGTTCTTTCACACAAAAGAGAAAGGACATAGAACACACAGAGAGAAAGAAACATCCATGCCTTGTCCGGGATTCGAACCCCGAACCTTTCTGATGCAAGGACAGTCCCCTGCCCCCTACACAGGCCGGTCGGCGTCGGTGTAAATTAAAAATGTTGAAAGTTTCATATTTCGATGTTGTTTGAAATTTTTAACGAATTACTGTGAATATGTGACACGATGATATTCATCGGAGAGAATCGATATTTGGCAGAAAATAATTTCACGTAGCTCGATACGAGTAAATAAAATAAAGCTTATGTGAGAGATATGCATATGAAAATTATTTAAGATTCTACAGTTACTGTTTTTTAGTACTAAGACCAATGGTGATAATAAAGATAAGACATTAGATAGTGTTGTTTTAATTTCAAGTTGTATCATTTTTACTAGAATAATTTTATTGTTCAATTTAAAATTACTCAACACATTCTTCACGCTTAACCCTTATAAGCTTTTCATTTTTTTTTTTTTGTATATATTTTTTTTTCTCCTGATTTCTCAGATTTAAATAGATGATGGAAAATGTGATAGATAATGAATAATGGTTTTTTTTATAAAAATGTGAAGATTAAATGGGTAAAGGGGATAAACAGATGTTTGTAATTGATGAGTCAATTCACTGGAGAAATTTACAATTTCGCATTATTGGGTATGCGTATCCGAAAAATTATGGATGTTTGTAAAAATCAATTAAGAAAAAAGGTTAGTGAAATGTACGATTTGATGCGCTCCACTTAAGAAATCACCAGAAAAAAAAATAATAATAAATAATAATAAGTTTCACAGCTTGGTTCAAAATTACATCAACCATTTTCGCTGCCAACTGTTTAAAATTGTAAAATAGTGTTTTCAAAAGCTGTAGCGACAACGTGGCGCAGTCTGAAAACAATAATTCGCAGATGCTCCAGCAAATAGTTCAGTTGGAATGGTCTGCAATACAGCATTAATTATTAGTGCCATCTGTTGACAATCTTTGTTACAATTTTCGAAACTTAGAGATAATAATACAAAGTTTCGTAAATTAAAAATAGGAAGCCGAAAGTTTCTATTTTTTTTAAACTGATTTTTCAAATCGTCATAGTGCTCATTTTTGAGTTACCCGGTTAAAAAATTTAAAGAACTGTTGAAAAAGTGTTATAGTTAAAATGGTTTTATTACTCTTTAAAATTCAATGTCTGTAAAAAATCTGTGAACGAAAAAGTTTTTTTTTTTTTTTTTTTAATTAAAAACAATATTATTTCTTAATTTTATGAGTATTGCTATTTTTAAGGTATGCTTTTACGCTTAGAATTTTTATATTTTTCATACTTCATAATATTTCATTATTTTAAAAGTCTAGTATGAAGTTACAAATATGAGAACTTATGAGATTTAAGTCGATTTTGCGTGTGAATATGATAAAGATATTCTCTTCATTGCAACTTGAAATTTTTCTGCAAAAGTTAAATATGTAAAATAAAATTATAATAAACGGTTTAAAGTGCGAGTCTTCCAGACTATTTTAATGTTGATTTTAATATTTTGCTTTAATGTATGGTTTTTAATGCTCGACTAAACTTTTAAAAAAAAATTGTTGTTTTTTTTCATTATTTTATCATTTGCAGTGTCTAAAGTAAAGTTTTTAAAGGTTATAAAGCGAGTTTTCTGAGTCAGTTTTGTCAGAGTTCTTATATTATTGCTGTATATGAAATTAATTTCATATATAGTTAAAACTTTCAGAACTTTTCTATTATTTTAAAATCTTATTAATTCTACAACCTAACTTCTATATAAATGACTGTCCTTTATAGTCATTTAAGAGAAAATTATTTATTGGTATTAAGTGAGAAATTGTCGTTTTCGTCCTTTTTGCTTAAAGTTTAAACACGTTATGACGTAATTTTAAAATTTTAGTAAGAAAAAGGGTTATTATTTAAAATTTTTAAGTGATATTGTTAAAAAAAATTAAACTATTAAATTTATTGATATTTTAAAAAATGGTTATTTTGCTTTTAAGAAGTTAATTATTTTTAATTTTTATAGTTTGTAGTGAAATGAAATTAGTGTCTAAAGTTTTAAACTCATACGTTTAATGTTTGCAGAATTTTTGTGTGGAAGTTAAAAAAAGCTCACTCTGCGTTGCGATGAGAAATTTTTAATACGTTTTACATGTTTTTCAAACAGACCGGACAACTTATAAAATAACATTTTCTGCCCGATTTATGGATTTAGCTCTTTTAGAGCGTTTCATTAAAAATTCTGTGAAACTGCAATAAAGTACTTTTTTAAAATTGAAATCCTAACTTGTTAATTAGCAATTTTAGGTAACAAAAAAAAAGTTTCATCAGAAAAAGGCGGACGACCCACCTTACGAATCTTTTAGCAGAATGAACAACTTTCCATGTTATAATAATAAGATTCATTTAAATAGTTAAAATAGCTCTCCTTAGATAGTAATGTCTATAAATTTTGAAAAACCAGAAAAAATATACCTTCTCTGAATATTCCAAACAGTTTAAAAAATTATGATCTTTTAAGACTTAATATAAACCACAAAGTTAATCCTTACGTGAAAAATTTTCACAGAATTGCCAATAATTTAGCCAGAAGAGCATTTGAAATCGCCTTTTTAATTTCACCATTTGAGTGAAACTAGTTGTACGAGAGAAAAAAAATTTAAGACTATTTAATTAGATTTTTCGGAATTTAAATTTAATATTATTATAACTTTATATTATGACCTTTAAGCTTTTGAAAACAGCACAATTTTGTGCTGTCTTCCTAGAGATATTTCAAAAATGGCATTAATGGCCTCAAATTTTTAAAACGTTTTCTTAAATAATTTAGTGAGATAAAGGATACATATCCGCAAAAAAGTTCATTGTTGATTTTGTTTTCGTAACTTATCTTATACTTAGAATCAATTAGTTAGATGTTATTGTTTGTTACAATCAATTACTCTAAATTTGTGCCTCACAAACTAATTATTAAGTTCTTAGTACTGATCTGAAAATTAAAAAAAAAATGAAAATCTGATCAATATTCTCAGTTGAAACCATTTCCGATGCCTTTTTTTAGTATTTAAAGATATTTTAAAGGATATTAATTCAAAAGATTAAAATTCGAAAATTTCAAAAATTTTTTAACTTTGAGTTATCTAGCACTACAACAAAGTAATTAAACGTTCCACCTTGTAAAAATGCTTTATTTACATAAATAAAATACAAAAATAGTAGAAATTGTTGTTGCGTTCTGAGTACTGTTTCCATACATCTGATAGACGTTTACTGTTTTGTAATCAGCTAGTAAACCAGATAGATAGCTTTCCTTAGAGATATGCACATTATGCATATTTCTAGACGAATAATTCTTTTAAACTTGCCTTCAACAAGATAAGCAATAATAGTACTCATCACCAATAAAATGATTTTGCAAATCAGAACATGAAGCCATGATGGAGGAAAGTACTTAAGGCGAATTAATATGAAGCAAGCTACCAATGAAAAATTTTAAATGATTTTTACATGTAGGGCAAATCTCAATGAAAATGAAAACTCCTAGAGAGGGAATATTTTTCAATGTTCCGTATACCATTTGGAAAAGCTCTACAGGTCAAGAATACCTTCGTAAATGAATAAATAATTCGGTATGTTCATGACGACCATTGCTGTTAGTTTTGGGTACTAGATTTAGTATCTACCGATGCGCTTCCTTTTAGGCCAGTCGGTCTTGCAGACTTAAGAGCTTGAATTACTGTTTCGATATCCTTCTTCATATTTTCATCAGTTTTTGGGACTTTTTTGCCTGTTGTGTAGTCTATAATTATAACCTGTTTACCTTTTCCTGATCGTCCAGAAGATGGTTGACTTTTATTTCCTTTAGACCCTTTCTTTGAACCAAAAACAAACACCATTTTACTACCAGTTTTCTTGCTTGCGTTTGCACCCACTCTCTTATTGGCTGGTCTTTGAGAAGTCCCAGAATTGCCATTATTTTTCGTTGGTTTCCAGCTAGTGTACATTGAATTTCCATCTTTTACCCACCCACCGAATCCACCACCCGATCCCATCCACCCTTCATTCCATTTCCAGCCATCTCTATTTCCTTGAGGATTCCATTGCCAACCACTACTACCCGCTCTGTTCATTTCCCAACTTCCGTTTTCACGACGATTTGCTTGAGGCTTACTTGCTCCAATTCGGGAAATTTTCTGTTTGCTATTCCCTTGCGATGCCCATTGGTTTGAATTATCGCCAGACGATGTAATGACTTGAGGTGTTTTAATAATTATGATATATGGCACATTTTGTCCTCCATTGTTATTAATTGGCCATCCACTTAATAATCCGTTCCCTGCATTCACAATGCCCCCTTGAGCCTGGGTATTCCAAGGATTTGGGGAAGGTTGTGTGTTTGGTACTAGTGGTTTTCCTCCGTTAGCGTTACTCCATGTCGTTCCAGTAGAGGCACCAGCATTTTGATTGTTATTGGTGCTTGGTTTCCAAGTTTTTGTAGTACCACCTCGTACACGGTTCTTTGATCTACCCCTTGCTCTACCTCTTTGATCATTTGCAATGTTGCTCTTCCCTGCACCTGCTATAGAAGTTCCTCCTTGTTGCCAACCAGCTTGTGCTGCGTTTTGATTCTGTCCTACACTCCAGTCACCTACTGGCTGTTGTTGATTTTGCCAACTTACTACTCCTTGTTGAGTTGATCCTCTGTTGTTCCAAGTAGTTGTATGGGCTGTTGCTGGTGGAGCATTTGATTGCCATTGAGGATTTCCAGTTTGGGGACCATTATTTCCATTTTGCCACCCAACTGATGCTGTTCCAGTTGGAGGAACGACACTGTTTCCTTGCTGCTGTTTTGGTGGTGCAATGTTACCTGCTTGCCAGCCTCCATTGTTAGGTTGAGATGATCCGCTATTTATTTGGTTTTTCCATTTGTTGTTTTGTTGCGTATTACCGTTAGCACCACTTTTCCCCGAACGAGACTTAGTTGGATTTTGTCGATTTCTACTCGAGTTCCAACTTCCATTTTTGTTATTTTGACTGTTGCTTCCAGAAGTTCCAGCCGACTTAGTATTTGCTGACCAAGGTCTTGCATTATTTGCTCCATTTACAGCTACTGCTTCTTGCCACCATTGATTATTGTCGCCAATGGTCCACACATCAGGATCTGAATTTCCACCATTGTAAACTCGAGCTTCTCCTTTGCCATCCTCTGAAAACTTCCAAACAATATATCGGCCTTGTTTAGCATCATCCCAACCCCCAGCTGGTGACGGTGTAGTAGACGATGATTCAGTTGTAGCATTTGGAGGAGAAGTTGTCGAATTTGAAACTTCGGTATTGTTTGAGGTTACGTTTGTTTGTTTAGGAACTTCATCAGCACTTGTTACTTTCCATTCACCATTAATATTTTCAATTTTCCATTCAACATTTCCATTTTCATCTACCAGTTTCCAACCATTTGATCCCCCATCACCTACAACTTTCCATCCCAAATTATCATCTAAATTTTCCATAGTTTGAGTGTCTTCATTATAAACCTTCCATGAAAGAGATGGGTCTGGTATTCCAGGTGAGGATCCTCCATTGTCCCAGGCCTCAACATTCGACTGTCCGTTATTCCACGGAGCAGTTACTCCGCTTGGAATTGAATTCCATGTTCCAGAGTTTCCATTTGGCTTTGCAGCAGTTTGAGGTCCAGTCCAACTATTTCCTGCATTTTGATTCCACTGTACATTAGTATTGGGTTGTACTTTGGCTATTTGAGGTGCAGGACCTGCTTGTTGAGGTGGTGTTTGCCATACATTACCTGCTTGTTGAGATTGAGTCCAACCAGCCCCAGAATTTGCAGGTTGTGCTTGTTTCCATGCATTTGGAGCGTTTGTTTGAGTCTTCCATTGGTTTGAGGGAGGAGCACCGGAACCAGGAGGCCATCCATTTTGTGCTTGAGGATTAGGCGCTGGAGGTATCCAACCATTTTGAGGTTGAGCATTCGCAGCGGGAGGAGCCCACCCATTTTGAGTAGGAGCGTTTACAGCTTGAGAAGGCCAACTATTAGAGGAAGGATTATTTGAAACTACTGATGCCCAACCGTTTGGAGGAACGGGGTTCTGGTTTGGAGCTGGCCATCCATTTTGAGTAACAGAGTTTTGATTTGGTGCTGTCCATCCATTTTGTACAGGTGCATTTGAATTTTGTGGAGATGCTCCGTTTTGAACAGGTGCATTAGTATTTTGAGGCGCCCACCCAGTTGAAGGAGGGATATTTCCGTTTTCTTGTTGAGCTACTGGATTTGTCCAACCACCCGCATCATTCACTGGACCCACCCATCCGCCATTAGCTGCATTATTCCATCCAGAAGCTTCGTTATCGTTCGAGGAATTCTCATCTTCTTGATACTCGGCTTGAGAATCTTCGTTTACAGACGATTGGCCATTCGTCCATTGAGCAGCATTCCACACACCAGAATTAATTCCGGCTTGTGAAGAGTCAGGAGGACCCCAATTTCCACCTTCAGGAGCTGAATTTATCCAGCCTTCAGGGATACCTTCTAAAAAATAATTATCATTTAACAAGGATATAAATTTCTCAATTATTGTTGTGAACTTTTTAAATAAAATATTTGAGCTGTTTGTGTGAATTGATTGTTATGTCAAGATGATTAAAATAAATCCAGAGTTTTTGACAATAATTAGTTACTTGTATAAGCTATTTTCCTTAAAAATACGTGTTTCACTCGTATTTAGCATAAATGAAATTTTATAAATTACCACAACTTTAAACTTTTGCATTATAGAAAAGTGCTTGATTTCGCGCGCAGATCGTCGGGCTACCGAAGCAGGGGTGCCATACCCTCTGCAGAGGATCAAAATTTCGGAGGCATGTCTTCAGATCATCCTCAAGGATATTTCTCTGACAGTCGCCAATTGTGCAGCTCTAGTGCGACGTAAATAAAGTACTCACTTACCTACCTATTTAGTACTACTTAGATCTTTTAAATGAATCTGAATTAAAAGCAAATGTAATACGTCATGCTACTGTATTTCATAGAAAAAATTTTCGTGATACGGTTGAACTCAATAAAACGCGTTCTGATGATGTTTTTGACGAAAACGAATAGAACATTTAATATATGTTATGATTTTATAGAGTTTTTCGCCTCTAATTCACATTTTTGTTCTTTCTCTTTTTCCATGTGGTGATTAAAATTTCATCTAATTATTTCTATCTTTGCCGATTTTTTTCCACATGGTCCATATAACATATAAACCATAGATAGGACTGTATCTTGATCAAAATTATGCAACCATAATTCTTATCAGCCTGCATGCAGTGTAAATGCAGCTCTTTTAGAAAGATTATTTATTCTCCTGTAAAATTAGAAATATTGGAATTGGAATTGTTTAAGGCATTGGTGGCTTTTTACTACCAGTCTATATCATTTCATTTCGAAATATTCTTTATGAAATGTTGTTTTTATAAAAGCTTGCTTAATTTCGAATAATCGCAGAACGAATATAGTTATACTGTTTAATGCATCGATTACAAAAGCTTGTAAACAAAATTTTGTGAAGCTTTAATCGATTGTATACGTATTATACATAAAAAAAATGAAAAGTAGTTTATCGATTTTATTATAATGTATCATTTCATCTCAATATTAGAAATATGAATTTAGTTCAAATATTATTTACAATTTAAAAAAAAACATATAGCTTTCCGTAAATATATTAAATGTAACATTCCAGAACGCAAAATCATTGTTAAATTTGCCCTAAACCGCCCGGTACTGTTTGAAATGTTTTATTTTATTTCATACACTATGTTGTACAGCCAACCCGATTTAATGTTCAACTCCATAGCCTTGTAATTTTGAACCAACCCAGAAGACAGAGAAACTCCTGGATCAAGCATTGGCTTCATGGAGGACTTTTTGATGGAACTAACCCACCTTTGCGTTACATTGAGAGGAAAAATACGAAAATCTCCCATGATTAGCCCGACGGCAGGGGAATTCTAACCCATGATCCGTCTACTACTAAGCATCTACTACTAAGCACTTTGCATCAGCTCTGTAGTGAGTGCGAGCCGGGTACGGAACTCGCATCAATCAGCCACCTCTGGGATTCGATTCTGGGTCACCTCATTGGGAGGCGGACGCTCTTACCCCTGAGTCACCGCTGCTCAATCTGAAATTTTTAATATATCTCACATTTCCAAACATTTTAAAGTATCACTAGACAAAGTATAAAATGACCATTGGATATAATAGTTTGTCAAAAAATGCCAATCTATACAACTACTAAGCATTCGATAGATTACCGAAATTTCATATGTTATTACGAAAATACATAAGTCGTAAATATGTACATAGCCTATATCCTTACTAATCTGCCGTTTAACTAGGGTAATTCGTTAAAGTGTGGAATCAAGCGTTTTCCGAAATTCACCTTGGTTATTTTCGTTTTAACTGTTTTCATATCGTTATTTGGGAACCGAACTTCGAAAGTTTGTTTCTCTCATTCTGTCAATTAATTTGTTGATTGTTTGATTCCATTTACTTGATTCTTTAGATTAGAAAATAAATAAATGGTAACTGTCATAATATTTTAAACCATTTAATTTTTTTTATAATTTTTTTTTAAAAAAAAGTAATTGATAGTTTTAGACAGCGAAAAATATATAAATAACATTTTGTTAATTTAAGCAAGAAGAAACTTTTCTGATCTTTCAGCAAGATTTTATTTTCACTTTAACTAGTGCCGTGCAAGTAATGTGCAAATTATTCACGCAGTTTGCAGATTAACTAGATAATTTGAGAAATGAAACAATTTTTATGGCACTTCACCGGATCAGCCTAGTTTATCTAAATAGTTTGTAGATCAGCTGATTTGTACACTTAAGCGACACAACATAGACTGGCGGTAACAGATTATACCTAACTAGGAGGCTTCGCCCCCTGCTCGCTGGCGCTCACCAACCCCCGGAACTGCTTTCGCAGTTCATTTCGGATTCCTTCGCAATCCAATGCTCGCTCATTGGATACGTTCTTAACGTCTAGCTTTTGTATACTTTTTTGAATACTGAAATTCCGAAAACTTTTCACTGTAGAAAATTCTAAACCTGTACATTTCAATATTAATTTGAAATTGCAATTGTTAATTTGGGCATTTGGCGATACAACACTTATAGAATTGAAGGATTTGTTACGTCAAGCGCTCAGGTATCATAATTTTGATTTATGTTGCTAAGTTAACTTTCAAAAAATTCTATGGCTGGCAACAGCATTTTTATTTTTTAAGTTGTTTACTTTTATTTTTGCCGCAGCTGAATTGAACAACCCGATAATGCTCACTCTGGTTATTGTTTCCGTTTTTAAAAGCGCTATATGTTGAGCCACCTCAGCTAGATTTGGCATGTGACATTTTTAGATGCAATCATTGGTCGATTTTCTAACGTTGCCATTCGGGAAGTTGTAATGAGGCTTTTTTTTTTGGTTTTGGTAAGAGAAATATATATATATAGATTATAATTGCTTGTAAATATTATTTTTTTAAGCATTTTAGGATATACATAAAAGTTTTACAGATACTTACCTATGGTCCAACCAGGTGGTGGGTTACTTTGCCCCGGTTTCCAAACAACATACTGTTGTTCGTTATTTTTGTTAGCTTCCCCTGCAGCATTTTGAACAGGCTGTGGATTTTGAGCAGGTGCTGGTTGTGATACTTCTTTTTGCCACTGAGGATATCCATTAGTTTGGGATGGACGCGACCAGATATCTTGACTATTGCCACCACGCGTGAATTTCCAAGCGATATTTTTTTCATCACTCTGCCCATCGTTGCCATTTGTCGAACTCTTTAAAAAAATCATAATTTAAATATTTCTAAAAATTACTTGAGATAAATGAAGCTTTCATGTTAAAGTTATTTTAAAAGCATTTTCCAAAGTAAGAAAAAGAAATTAAAATTATGTATGATAAATGTGTATTTCAATTTTAGAAATGAAGTTGGTTAAAATGCATGTAGATATTAACAAAATGTTAATAAAATAGAATAAATTTAGGGCTGAATTCTTCTTTTAATATATGCTTAATATCGCGTCAATAGGCATTTATTTGTTCCATATCTGCGTTCCAAAAAATATATTTGTTTCTTGAAGCTCAGTTAACGCTAAAAAAAGAAAACTATAAAACTGTAGACTATATTGTTGCATTTTCAATAAATTCTATTTCAGCAACTTTGTATCTTTATCATAACACAAAAAGATAATGGATAAATATCCTTTCTCATTGCTATTCGCATTGTTATTGGCCAAAAAAAATCCATGATAGGATCCTTACATAGAAGTTCCGTATAGTTTTGTAATCAGCATAGGGTTAAAAAGAATAATAAAGGTAAGTTTTACCTGCAAAATAATTCTTTATCCTTCATTCTTAGAACTATTTTTTCTGCCATTATTTTGATCTTTAATTTGATCATTTTCTTAAGGGTTAAAACTAGAAGCAGTATTCCTGTATTATAAAAAATAATCCTCATTGCCTTATTACGAAAATTTTATGATAAACCTAAATAAAATGATATATTGTTTATTAACCGTTTTGCAATTATTAAACAGTAAATAAGTTGTATTTAATTTTAAAAAAGTTTCATGTTAAACTATGTTCAGTCAACATATGCAATTAAAATAATAATAGGTACAGTAAAACCTCATTTTGTGCGGTCCTTTTTTATGCGATTTTGTTTTTGTGCGATTGATTTCGTGCGATTTTATTTTTGTGCGATTTTTTTTTATGCGGTATATGAATCTTAACGGCGTTAGCACCAGTTTATGTTTACTATCAATGTACATATATATGTTGTGGACGAACTCTGATTACGTGGCCTCCTTGACAACGATGTATCTGGATTTCGCGATGCTCTGTTCATTTATTTTAAACAATCTCTTGACAAGGTAGAGTCAGTTACGTACATATTGTCGCTCGACGCGAGAACAGTATACGCTTCGTATTCAGAGTTTTATACACGATTCACGTGATTAAGGATTCATTTTAAAGTGAGATTAAAGATAAAAAAAATTAGTTACTTTTGTTTCTATTTATATGTAGTTTTAATGATTTTTATTTTATTTTTAGACATAAGTACTCCCTTAAAATGAATAATTATAGCCAAAACAAAGTAAAAAGGCAGACAATTCCACCATTTAATGTATAATTTGAAAACTTCTCCAGGAATATGTACAATGAAGAATTAAATATTTTTACAAATCGTACAAACTTGTTTATTACATGTAAGAATTTATAAAATTTTCGATTTTTTTTGGTGTGATTTCTTTCTGCGGTCCCTATCCACCGCACAAAAAAAGGTTTTACTGTACAAATTTGTTAAGTAATTATAGGAATTAACTTTCCCCACACTATTACTGAATAATTTCTTAGGAAAAAAACATGAAAAAAATTTAACAAGTATTTATTTATTTATTTATTTTTTTTGGTAACCAATTAAACAGGAGTTTAAAAAAACGAAATTGTAGATGAAGTTGAAACGAGCAAAATTATTAGGTTTAAATTTTATTCTAAAGAAATTGAGAACCAAATCTGTGTTAAACTTTGCGTCTTTTAAATGGCATTTCTTTCTTTCTTTTTACCTAACGATCTTTAAAAATAATTGCATAGCAATCATAGGGCTGATGAACAAACGTTCAGTGGGTTTAACATGCTAAGGTTTGCCCATAAAATTCATTTATATACTTTATACACTGAAAGCTTTTAAAGTAAATTTTTTTTTACATCAAAATAATGTCGGTACTGAGATTGACAAAATTTCGTTAGACGAAACGTATTTGGCCGCTCGTGTAACTGGATTCACATAAACAAATATTTTGTGTTACATATGAGTAAAGAAAAACATCGTAAATGAAGTAGATTCCATTTCTGTCATCTTATTCTGAACGGGCGTTAGGACACAAATCCATGCTGGAGTGGTAGCATAGATTATCTTCTGTACCTTTATTTGTTCATTTTTGTATCGATATTTGAAATTTATTCATATTATTTTGATTTATGGATTCATATACGTCGTTATCCTAAAAAACACGAATCATTAAAAATATTTCTTGAATTGTTGCCATCAATCGCTTTTTATAAATACTTTTTTTAAAAGTAAATACGCTCTTAAAAAGCGGAAATCAATTAAATATTACTGTTATTGGATATTTCAACTTTAAGTCACACACGAATAAATATGTTAGCAATAAAAAACATTGTATAAACATGCATCGACGCCTAAAATATCTTTGAATCAAATGTGTAGTTTTAAAATTAAATTTTATTACATACTTGAGGCTGCTCAATTTCCTGATTAGCAGATGGTTGATTTCTCTGAGATTCAAACCTTCCAAAAGCTGGCTGTTCAGTTGTGGCATCGTTTAAATTATTTTCGTTCGCAACAGTTGAAGTAGGAAGTGCTGAGTCTGCTGCTGTCAAAGTGGTACTCTCATCCTCAATTGCAAATGAAGCTGCACTCGAAAAAGTTGTGGCAAAAGTATTAGAATTTTCCGTCGTAGTGAAGTCGGTACTTGGGGAGAAAGTTGTTGTTTGAGTTGATGTAAACTTCACGTGTGCGAGAAAAAATAAACTAAAAAAATAACACCACTGTAAGAAAGAAAAATTAAATAATTAATTATTTGAATTGCAACCATGGTCTTTCAGTTTATCACAAAAAGAAATTTTCAATAAGTCTAATTAAGTTTTGATTTAGAACAGGGGTTTCCAACTTACATGAGGCCGATGGCCACAATTAAAAACACCAGTCAAATGGCGGACCGCAACTTTATGAAAATTTTATATAGGACTCTTTTATGTTCGAAGGAATATTAAATATTACTGTCAGATTTTTATCAAGTCGTACAAAATAAAAGTATTGAATTACAAATTAAAATAAGAAGTAGATTTATAAAAGTATTTAATTGCATATTAAAAGATTCCGGCTACTATAACTTTAATGTGCACCTATGTATTAAACAATTAATGTGCAACAGATATCGAATTGTTAAGATATAAAACTTTAAAAAGATTGGTATTAAAACTTAAACAGTAGCATACAAAATGTTCAATGAGAGAATTGAGGTTTGTCTGCTGCAACCACCAGAGAAAAAATATTTACATTTAAAATTTACAGATGCAAATAATTTCGTCGAAAATGAGTGGTTTCGAAAAGTTAAATCTGAAAATTTCTTCGAGAAAATTTCTGCTGAATTATATTCACATGCTGAATTATATTTCATGCTGAATTATATTCACATAATACAAAAAATAAACGACATAAAAATGAGCATCATACACGATTAATTTTGTTTGAATAAATATTTTCTTGGATGCAAAACCTGAGAAAAAATTATTTCAGCACCGTTGAGATGTTAAATTTCACAGAAACGAAGAAATTAGGTTTTTTTTTAACGAGAAAAATATTTTAAACCAATATAGATTTTTTACGAAAATTGTGCGCAAGAAAAAAATGACAACTAATATGTTTTAGTTTACGGGCCAGAAAAAAATGGCTTTCGCGTCCCGCCACTGATTTAGAACATAATTAATATAATTAAAAAAATTATCCGTTTCCTGCTAAAAGCTGTTTATAAATAAGCAAATGTATTTAAAAATAATTTTAAAAATATTTCTCAGAAAAACAGGAAGTAAAAAGGGTAAATTCACCATTCAATTACAAAAATATTACTGCAAACTGTATTAGAAAACTATATTATTTGACATAAAGTAAGTAATTTATTGTTATATTTTTAACAGTAAAATTTTTTTTTTTTAAATGCTATGCAGTTCATCACTTATTATCTGATCGAAATGACTTTTCATGTGAACTTAATATCTCCTTAAAAACATAGAATTATTCATAATTTTATTTCTTTATTTATTTCTTGCAATGGCAATTGAAATGTAAAGTTTAGTACTTAGATTTATAATGTCTAATAATAAATGCTGATTAGGTAGGTTGATTATATTTATAAAGCATTTTTTGAAATCGTTCGACTTCAATTTTGCATTAGTTTCTTCTTGTTACGTGACGTCATGCTGTTGCCCCTAATTTTACCTTCACCTAAACTATCCACATTATGTGAAAAAGACAAGAAATTTTTTTTACGAAATATATACAACTAGTCCTTATTTTCTTAAAATAGTTTAAATTATTGAAAAAAAAAACAACTTAATTGCCAAACGATAATCATTAACAGTTATTGTTTCAATGATTTTTATAAGCATTCAATCGTTTGCATTTTTAATGTGGATATCTTCTGTCATTAATCATTATTTTAATATGATTGAAATTAGTGGCAAATAATGTTTCAAAAAATGTGTTCTTGAGAAATTTAAAAGCTTTCTAAATGTACTAGGTGTTGGAAGATTGTACTAAAAGTTAAGAGGTAAAATTATTCTTTTTAATTCTTAAAAGTTAAGAGGTAAAATTATTCTTTTTAATTCTTAGTTTATTAAAATTTAATTCCATAACAATTAGAAATCATCTTCAAATTTTCAAAAATTGTTATAAATGTAGTATATTTGAATAAATATAGTATATTTTTATAAATGTAGTTAAAGGCTGAAAAGTTATTAAAATGAAAGCAATTATAATTTAGGATATAATAAAAACGTGATAGAATAAAAATTTATGTTATAATTTAAATTAAAAATAAATAACATAAATTTGTATTGCATTGCAAATTCTATTATAACACTTATAACTGGTTTGACATTATATTTGGCGATATTTCTTTTAATTAAGAAATTTATATGTGAAATTACGTATTATTATTTTAATATTTAAAATAAAAATGTTTATTCAAGTATTAATACCGTATCCTTATTTTTTTAAGTTTTATAATTATGTTCCAAAATTTATTCCAAATCTTTCGAATCAATAATTTTAATTAACGTTTTGAAATGAATATCCGATTTTTTTCATAATTACACAAGGAAAGTTACTTTATTGTGACAAACAATTTGATGAATTTCAACTAAATTGAAAAAATAGTCTGGTTATAAAGAGCGGAACAGTAAGCAAGGAAAAAAAAAACAATTAAACTTTTGCAATTATTTTTTGTTAATGATCAATTAAAAAACCACGTTCTATAACGAATGATAAATGTGTAAGAGGAATTTAGAAAAAAGTTGAAACTGGTTAAAATACATGTAATATAAAAATGTTAACGAAATAAAATAAATCAAGGGCTTAATTCGTTTTTTTAATATATGCTCAATATCGTGCAAATAGGCAATTTATTTGTTCAATTTCCTTGCTCATTAAAATTTCATTAAATTAAAGTCAGCGAAAGAGACTTTTCAGGGCAAGTGATGCAAAGGAAAAGCATCATTCTCTTTGCAGTTCAGTGACTTTATTCAAGTGAAATGATGAAAAACTGAAAGTAAACTTAATTTTATGACATAAAGAAGAATAATTGTATACACATCATTTGAAATAAGAGCGCAATTGACTAACAGGACTTCTTCCGTCAAGTGACCTGTAACTAATTTTTATAGGGTCATTTTTTATAAGGTAGTAGTCACTTAGTTAAAAATAATATAAATAATAAGTATCTTTCTAAAATGGATCTGTTAGAGATGGTTTCCAACATTTTAAATTTATGCGTTCATAAAATCTGCAAATTAAACGTAACCGAATAAATGGAAAAAGAGAACTTTTAACCGATCCGTTATAGAAAGGAACCCGATAAATAAGTGAATCACAGAAATTAATAATGGATTTTTTTTCTTAAGTTCTTAAAAGAAGTAACGAAACAGTTAAAGCATGAAATCCCATTTATATTTATAGAACTTGTGACTGGTATATTTTTTTTTATTTATTTATTGCTGCCAGATGGAAAATATGATATGAACCGTATACTTATATATATATATATATATATATATATATATATATATATATATATATATATATATATATATATATATATATATATATATATATATATATATATATATATATATATATATATATATATATATATATATATATATATATATATATATATATATATATATAAACTGCAGTATAAAATTTTTTTATTTCTTTCTTAACTTGAAAGCCCTTGGTTAAATTCTATGTTTAGTTAAGGGCTACTACCCCGAATACATTTGTCCAGTATGCCTAACACTGATATTTTTAAGATTAAGTTCCATACATAATGCATAAATACAATAGTTTCTGCAAATATATTATATTCTATTTGTGAATCTGACATTGATTCCACTATCTTAAATTTAATCTTGACATAAATTTGCATGATATATTTCGATATATTTATTGTTCTGGACCAGGTAGAAGTTTATCGACAAGATAGTGCTTGATCATTATAAATTGCACCCTCACATGTCGATGAGAAGAGGAAAGGTATTGAGTCCTTATTGTATACTTAATAATTTTATTTTACTATCGCACACCTCTTGGAAGTTCAAATCGTATGCTGTTAAGAGTGGGGATTATAACTGAAGCAATTACTGAGTTCAACATATCACTGTCCGGACTGTATCGCCGATTTATAAATTTTACCTGATGGTTATACTTGCTACACTGGTTATACATATGGTCAGATGTTTCAAGTTTGACTATTGTGGCAATGGAATTATTTTGTAATTATTTGGTTTGATTCAATTCGATGATTTTCGAAGCTATTTATTTTTGTTAGCATCTTTAGTGTTTGAAAGGAAAATTCTATAATCACAATTTGTAGTTATAGAAAAAGAAAGAAATTTTCAAATGACTTTTATGTATACATAACCAAAAACAATAACCAATATTGATTTTACTGCAAAACTGCGTTCATATTGATTTGACGAAAAAATATCTCAAGTCGTTAAAGTAATTTATTTTGGCAAGTAATTTAATAAATCACACTTTTAAGTAAATGTTTGCTAGTAGTTGTTTATATAGCACTTTTAAAATCAAATACAATATTCCAAGTCATATTTTGAATAATAAATTGTTATGAAAGAATGTTTTTTAATTTCTGCAAAATTCGTGACCTAATTTGTAAATTTATCTTTTTAATTGTAACTATAGAGTTTCTTATAATTTAATATTAAAAAACAATCCTAAACCAACATTGTTTCGATTAAAAAACTATGTTTGTTTGAAAACAGAATATTTTTATATTTCATTGCAGGTCTGAATGAATAGAAAATTAGTATTGTTTAGAAAGGTCCCTGGAACCTTAAAATTACATCTTAGTTCGTAATGAACCATTAATGTTATAAGAAGTTATTTAAAAGTGTGGAATGTTTGATTTAATGGCTGTGAGATACCTTATAATTTAAGGACAGACGATATTTTATTTCTTTATGTATTATCGCCTATTCTTGAAAATAAGTCACATAGAGTTACTTGTTCACATTTTCATTATCATCAATATTAAAAATAAATAAATAAATAAAAGTGCATAAAGACATTATAAGCGAATGTAAAATTTTCTCAATAAACCCTGAAACAAAATAGTTAATGCATTTTGCTCTTGAAAAATTTCGAATTTTATTAGATTTGATGCAAAACTAATTTTTTCTTTGAATTACAAATTGCTTCATTCCCATTGCGTGAGAGAGTGAATAAATTTCCCATAGTTTAATAAATGTGAAGCCTTATGACACGTGTTCTGTCATATTATTTCCTCCAAATTTATCGAAGCATCTCTTGCCTATTACGATGAAATGTAAGTGGGTCGTTTTTATTCCTACGTTTTTGATGCTATTACGTTTCTCAACAAGTTATCGTTTCCCTTGTCAATCAATCACTCATTGCTTAATGTATCATATATCTTCAGTTTTTTATTTTTATATGTTCCATGCTCTGAATTAAAAAAAGAAATTTAAAAATATTGACATTTTTTTTAAAATAAAAAAATCTTTGAATTATTGAAAAAACTTAGTTGTGTATGAATACTGTTAATTTATTTCATCATCATTCTGAATTAAATCGAAATTTATAATACTTAGTAATGAAATTGAATCATGAAAAAATAAAATTTTTACTCGACAAGGGTATTTCACTATGTAAAATAAGTGTCTACAATACTTTGCCATGAAAAGAATCTTTTAACAGGTTTTTTCAGATACTTAATTTTAAAATATTTGCTTGTAGAAATTGTCTTAATACCTAACTTAATATAATATGTTTTACTGTTATATATTTGATAACTGCTTCCTAAGTATTGATTCTAAAAATTCATAATGGTTTTGTTTAAATAAGAACCAATGTAAATTTAATCAAACTAAAAAATATCATTTAACATTAAGGTTTTCAATAACGATCAGTGTTCAAAAGTGCCTCCTACACTTTAGAGTTTTTTTTGTATTTATTATTATTCCTTATTTATTACCTAAATTTTACAATAAAAAAAATGGTACCTGAATTTTTATGCATAACTTTTTTGATGTAAATGTTAGAAGTAGAAAAATTTCTAATGTTAACAAATCTACAAATCTTTACTGTTCTAATATTATTTTAATATTTTAATACTCCTAAAATGTTTTAACATTTATAGTAGCAACTTTTACTATATCGAAGACCATAGAAAAAAAATTTACTATAGTATTATATGAAATTTCACATCAAATGTATGGAATTAAATTGAATTAATCATGTTGAAGATAACATCATTAGCGTAAAAACTTGAAAAATAAAGTTTTAAGCAATTATTTAAGTGTGATGCAGTCAGTTTCTATTTTAATGGGAAAAACAATATGTACTTAAATAATTAAAATTTCTAAAAAAGATAGATTTTTGTAGAAAGTAAATGATAAATATGTCTTAAAATCGGTAATTTTAGTGAGTCTCATTAGTTCATAAGAAAAAATTTCTGTCTTGGTTTACAACACCATTTAAAAATTCTAAATTCTAACTGCAAAGAACACAGAAATTTTTTTTTATTCAAATGCAGCACTTTTTTTTTGTTCTCAAGTTTTAAAAGGCAATAATGTCTACTACTGCATTTCTTTATAAAAAATATACTATAATAACTTAATTTTTATTTTGTTACAAATCGGAATTGTTTATCCCTCTCTTTTTTCACAACACTGTTTTTCGTCGATAAAAATTAAATTTATCACGTCATATTGTATTGTAATCTTTAAAATTTAAAAAACATCGCTTTAATGGAAACCAATTTTTCAAAATTGACTGACTGAATCATTGAAATCATTTTTTTCTTCAACTTTTACTTAAAGGTTGCTCTGAATTTTTGCTTGCTCGCTGTGTCCGTACGATTTTTCGAATCTCTTAAGATTCCAGAACCATTTGTGCAGGGTCCTAAACTTTAGACCGTGAGTACAAGGAGTAATTTTAGTCTCCGATCCTAGAAATCTTTTAAAAATTTCGACTAGTCCCTTCAGGGGAGACATTTAAAAAAAAAATCTCATTATTCAATCATTTGAAAAATGAATTTTACTCATTGAAAAATATTTTTTTAAATTTTTGTAGTTTACAGCTCTGTTTAATAAAAAAAAACTGTATTAATTGCAAAATAATTTAAAAATAATGGTAATTAAAATTAAAAAAAAGTTAGTCATGTACTAAAAAGTAAATCCGATCCGAGTTATGTACAAAAAGTACTCTTAAAAAGCTCGTTTAAGAGAATTCGTTTAAAAGAACCGTAAAATAATCGTCGCTTATGATTGATTTTAGTAATTAGAACTAGTGGTATTATGGTAATTGGTGCTGTTTTTGATACGGACCAAATATACTAATATGAATACTACTGTAATTACTGTGTCAATAGGTCTTGTACTGTCCACCGAAAGGGATAAATATCGGAAAAAATTACTTGATTGGGGTAAATTATGGCGACAGCATCATGCCAAATGATAACTGTTAATCTTTATTTTGGAGCCGCAATGGCTCAATGTTTAAGGCACTGAATTGTCATTGCTAAGAACTGGGGTTCGAATCCTAGTGGTGGCTTGAAGCCCATCCAGCTTCAGGGTGATGGGTACTAGCTTATCTGGGAAATAAATGCTGCCTGTGCTCAGTGCTGACCACACTGCCACAATAATGCCATTAATCACGAAAGTGTGGAGCCTTTACCTTCATGACCTTCCCTGGCCCATAGCAAGCTGTTGCAGGAATGCTTAATAAATTTTTACTTTGATGGGATGAATTTCAAAGCAGATAAAAAGTCAATGGGTTTTTGATTTTATTTATTGTTGTTCAAAAATTCGCAACATTACGTCTGTTTTCTTTTAAAGTTTTATTGCAACATAGACTAACTTTATATAAATGAAAATAATATCTAGAAAATTAATAGAGACTAACAGCCAAATTCTTCTAAGTTACACCCAATATTTTATTTCTTACTTTTTCAAGCAAAGCCATCGAAAAAAAAATTTTTTTTTAATTTTTTAAAATTCCTAGTATACTCTAGCATTCTTTATAAATTAGTTTTTCCCTAGATTTAATTTCTTTGAAAGTGGCGCTATTCAAGAAATTTCAATATTTTTTGCTCCAGGTTCACAAAGATATTTGTTGTTCCAAAACTTTCATGAAATTAAATAACAATCAATATAAATAAATTGTAATGTTAGAACCGAAATGGTTTTGGGTATAGAATACTAGTTTGCTTTCCATTCAAGCTAGACTTGTTCGAATGAAGATCAAGATGACAGTAGGTTAATTCCTAATTTCTTATACTGCTCCCGAACCACACCAATGATAGTGACAAATGCAATGACAAATAGTTCTGAAGTTAAAGTCAACTTCCTTCAGGCTAACCGTTGGAGGGTTTATTGAATTTCATCTTTATGTAACCCAAATGGAGATTAGTTTCTCTCCAAAAGTCCTCTACGAAGGTTTGTTTACTTTCATGTTTAAGCTACTAAGTTGCAGAGTGCAACACACTGATTTTGTGAATCAAGACTTGAACACCGGTGAAAAAATATAATATAAATTTTGTCATTAGAAACGTTAGCAATTACATAAAAAAGTCCGATATTTTAGCAATATTTAACACTGAAATTCGTATTAAAATAAATCCAAAATTTTTTGAGGTATTTATTATTTTTTTATAAAATTAATTACAAGAAAACAAAGTGAGCATTGAACTGGACTGTTATAATCAAACTGGAAACCATTAGGAGGAATGAATTGAAAATGGAATAGAAATTTAAAACCAATTAACACAACTGAGATGCAGCAGTAAAATAAGTGTTTCTTAGATTTCCTAATGTTCATAATTTTTTTATTAACGAAAAAAAGTCAAAATGTAAATTTTTTTCTTCTTTAAAAAAATTTCGATTATAAAATGTTAATACCATCAAATTTTATGAAACATTCAAAATTAGTTTTTATTATTAACTTATTTAAAAATAAAGGTTTACTAAATTAGATTCGAGTTTTTTTTTCCCTCTGCGGCCTATTTCTAAATTCAAAAGGCCTATTATCTTAAAGGCCCTGAAAGCAACTTCTTTAAACTTTCTCGACCTCGTAAATTGAAATTTGTCAATTATAATAATGTTAAAAATACAATTCAATAAGAGAAATAAAATGCTTAATTATTCACAGTAAAACTTCATTTTTAAACTGAAAAAAATTAATTTTAAAAATTTATCAATTTTACAGGGTACAACAAAACTGGGCTTTTAGGTATTTACACGAAATCTTTATATTTAAAATATTATATTAGTCTTAAGTTAAATTTAACTTTTTCTGCTATTCCATCAGGCATTACATTATAGCTGAAAACCCGGGAATTCAAGGTTCCCTGAATATTTAAAGCGTTAGCCAAATAACAATTTAACTTAATTTGTTTGATTTTCCGGCTTTTAAAAGCTTCTCTGCCCGCTTAATAGGTCTTATCTAACATGCTTGAGTTGTTTGTATGCAGAGGTGGACAAAATTATTCTAATTTAAATGTTTTAAATCAACAATAAAATGTTGAATTATAAAATTTACCACCAATTTAAATATTAAAATCCGATAAATCGGAACAGGTTGGCAAGTATACATATATACTGCTGCAATTTCCTTTTTTTTACTCTTCAGCCGGAATCTTCACACCAAGAACAAACAAAATTTCATTCCGTATGTTCTTGGGTGCTAAATTTCATTAAAATTTGAAATAATTAAGTTGGAAACATTGGTTTACGTATGTCCCTTATTATACAAAGCTCATCTTTCAATTACTTCGAATTATTGTTTTATGGAAAGTATTAATTATTGAAATTAAACAATTGTTGCAAGTATAAATAATATAATTAGTGTTAGAAGAATGAAAAAATTGACTGTTCCAACTAATAAAAACTAATTGGTAAATAAAAATTATTCAATTACATTTGAGATGATTTTTTAAACTTATTCTAAAAGTTTTTCAAAATTAAAAAAAAAATTATCAACTCCATAAACTAACGCATCTCATATATCTTTATGGCATTATAAAAATTAATGGTGGTTAAAAATTTTATTTAAATTAGTTTTAAAATTATATGCTTTCATACTGTTCCAGATATAAATTTATTTAGCTTTAGTAAATATTATCTCCAAGATTTCTAAGAACCTCTAAGAAACCTATCTCTAAGAAGCTAAAGAGTCTAAATTTGATAAAATTAAAATTCTAAACTTCTCTTCTGATAGATAAAGAGCAGTTACATACAATTAAAATGCATATTATATTGATTTTTAAAAATGTTTGAAATAGACTTTAATTTGTATTATAGTACTTTATTGTTATTGTTTAAGTTTTCATTTATAGAACAGCTAAGAATTTCTTAATCATATAAAATCACTTACCCAAATATGATCAAATCTACTCATAATGTATATTTTCATTATGAATCCGCACAAAATAATCGCAAAAATAATCTCACTCTTTTAAAAGTTCGCGCAGAAGTACATCACTTAGAAAATTACTCAACGATGCTTTATGACTACGATTAAAAACTAATAAGAACAATATCGGGAAGTTGTTCGCTTAATGTTCGTATCATCTTACTATTCCTCAAGACAAAAGAAATGTGATCGGGAGGTTGTTCCGATCGACGATTTTTGTACCAGGTAAATGGGAGCAGGGGTTGTCAGACAACTGTAAATTTATGGCAATTTCGTTGCGAGACATTTTTAACGATTTTCCGCCATTTCATTCACTTTTCCACTCATTTGGACAGTGGGATTGTTAGAATATTTTAGAATTTTCGTTTCTCATTGTATTGGGACAGAGGGATGATCAGGGAAAGGATCATTTTCCAGATGAGAATTGTTTCATGAATAGATGATTTTAATCTGTTCACGGTTAAGGTTTTTTTTTTTTTTTAGAAATCTCACGTAATCTATGTGGTGTAGACTGATTTTCAGAAGGTCATTGTTTATTTATATTGACGTGTTCGGAATAGTTTTTGCCCCCAGTTTCAATCGACATTTCAAAGATAAATTTGTCCTTTTTTTATGACAGAATCTTTTATTTAATTTTTCTAATAATTTTACTGAGGAGTTTTCATATAATATTAAAATGCCGTTTAAAAATAAATTTGTAAACTATTCTGCGTGATTAATATTGTCGCTTTTTAGTGATTTCGGCATTTAAAACAATAATAAATTAAGTGATATTCAAATTGTTACCCTAGGATTACGGTTTTATTTTATATTGATTGAGTGAAGAGCTTTTGAAAAAAAAAAATACGGCACAGTTAAAAATAAAATAACGAAAAATAAATTAATTAATATTTAACTAAAGCATAACTTTTAAAAAAAATCTCGTCACTGTGCAATAAATTAAAAGTGATTTTAGGTACGAATTACTTTTAAAGTATTTCACATTAAATATAGTAAAAAAATTAATTTCATTTTTACTTGATTTGAAGGTTTAATAATCTTTATTTTATCGTTTTACAATCGTTTATCTTATTATATTTAATCGTATTATATTTAATCGTATATTTAATCGTTTATTTTATCGTTTTACATTACAATTTTTTGATATGAGGAGAAATAAAGTTCTCCCCTTGCGGTGAGCATCACCAAAACTATTTATTTCAGTTACAAATATAAACACTTTTCATGATGCTCACGTTTGAGAATATACTAAGACATAGCCATATACTAAGACATATTTCAAATAGAGTCAACTTGGTAGCGAGCGAAGCTATTGGCTTACGTTAGCAAGTAGCGAACGGTATTCATTAATATTAAAAATTAGCATTGGAAAAAATATATTTCTAAAAGAGTAGAAAAAATTATTTTTCCCTCAAACTACTTTTGGTGGCTTTGTTCAATTATTTTCAGTGTCTAAAAAAGAAAAATTATCGTTCCCTAAAATTACTTTTTGGTGTGGCTTTGTTTAATTATTTTCAGTGCTAAAAAAGAAAAAAAATTTTCTTTTCCTCAAACTACTTCGGTCAAAACTACCAGAATATGGTAAAATTTAACGTGTTTCTGCTATTGGAACACTAAAAAGTTTGGTAATTATTACCGAATCATTTTGGGAATGATTTAATATAGCTTTAAATATGTAATAATATATAGCTTTATACTATGTGACAAAATTCAATAAATGTGGTAAAGTTATTATTTTAGTAATTTTATCATGACACTTTTGAGCTTCTTTTTGGTGGCTTTGTTTAATAATTTTCAGTGTCCACAGACATTAAATGTTAAATGCAAATTAAAAGTGAAAATATAAAGCAATTGAATAATTAAATTAGAAGTTTATAAAAGATATTTAACTTAATAACATACTAAAAAATACAATTTAAAATTTAATTGTTAAGATGAGATAAAAATTTTTGTTTCACGAACTTGAAGATGCTTCCTTAGGTGAGATTTGACTCATAATTATTGAAGATTGCAAAAACGAAATAATTTTAAACGAGATACTTTTACAAGTAAGCTATAAAATAACATAAAGATATATAAATGAGTGCATGTGTAACTTATTTATTCAAAATTACAACATGAAATTGGTTTGAAAAGTCATAGCGGAAAAATTGTTCATGAGATAAAAACTTAAAATTTTGTTTTTGTGGCAAAACACGTTTTCTCTTTTACTATCCAATAATTTCATCTCAAAATAATTATATGTTTTATAATGAAAAATATTTAATTAATTGCAAACAAAGAATATTAAACAGTTATTGAGGCCAAATAAATAAATGACCAGAGAATTAAATGTATTTTCGTACTCATAAGAACCATAACTTGCTGTATGCTTAATAAACTTTATTGCACATCATTAAATTAAATCTTGCCTGCTGCCCTAATTTTAAGAACAATAATAAAAAAAATGATGCGTTTTTTAATTATATAATTTTTTTCTATAATTTGAAAATGTGAGTTGATATGTAAAACATTTATATTTATTATTTAATGATGAATTATTTAACTGATTATATTTTACTAATACACATACTAAAAACGTACTTATTATTTTTTAGTATAGCACTTTTAAATTAAAATGTAAAATAGCGAGATTTGTTACCTTAATCTTAAAGCGAGCTTACACCAAGGGTTGTGGAATGTTGTTAAAATTTTAAGGACGTAGTTGGTTTATGCTTATAATATTGCTTGTTTATCGTTAATTTAATTCTTTATTAATCTTATCCGACACGTTTTTGTTTTAAATTTAAAATATTAAAATATGGTTATAATCTGATTGTCATGAATGTAATATTAGTTTTATAAGAAATTAGGAAGTAATCTTACTACATCAATTTTATGAGATCAGTATGATTTTTGCTTCCGATCTGGCACTCGTATATTGACCAGCTTATATGGAGTTAATTTAATGGCTTATACTAATTTCGAAATAAAATAATAAGAAAAAATTTTGAGTTATTGTCACGAAATTTTAGACATTTTCAAATTTTAATAAAAAGAGTTTCAATTATTTTCTTCAACAATTATCTTAATGAGTATGTTTTTTAATCTATGATTTTCACCTAGAAGTTAGAGAGTTTGAGTGTAGTTTGAATGAGTGATTTTTAAAGGACGATTTTTGGAAATAATTTTCTTACTCTCAGTTAAAAACTTTTTTCGATAAAATAAGACGAACCGAGACACTTTTTGGGAATAAATTGCTAAATTTAATAGCTTTTTTCTCAGCTACATTCATCTTAATAAAGATATCAACAATTTTCCTCTTTAATTAAACTTTTTTCTGAACATAATATTAATGAAGTCAGCATTCCACTTAATATTTTATTGACAGCGTTTAATGGACTAGCTAAACAACCTTTAAGAGTTTTTTTTTTTTTTTTGGTGACCTTTTAAGGATAATCTGGTCTTGTAAGAGATTTTTAGTTTTTAGTGTGATTAATTGAGTCAGCCGTCTTTAAAGAAGAACTTTCAATGTAAGCTTTCAGTTTGCAGTATTTATTTTATGAACTCTTTTAAATATAATTTCAAACAAATAAAATCTGGTTGGTTAGACACTAGGCCCAGGTCCAAGAGGTCGTGGGTTCGATCCCTGCTGGCCGAAGACTCCCCGTGTAGTAAATGATGACTAATGCACGTTAAATCTGTCGAGTCACAAAGTCCTCAATCAATCGTAGCAAATCATACCTCTTGGGGTTCAAATTCAGGAGTTTCCTCGTCTTCTGGATTGGTTCAAAATTACAAGGCTACGGAGTATTAGTAGCTGCAAACCCAAAAAATTGGGTCGGCAGTTCAACGACGGTTATAAAGTAAAATAAAACAAATAAAATGAATTTAAAAATATAAATACTTGGTGTCTAAATTTGTGGAAACGGTACGATATTTCGAGAAGAACACGTCGGATCAAAAATCTAAAAATACACATTAGTAAATTTTCAAATGATGCATTCAATGATATAAGAATTACCTCCCTCAATCTCCCTACCTGGGGTGAGGCAGAGGCAACCTAAATTTTGAATGTGAGTCCTTATTTTTAAAATTACAGTTTTGGATTTTCCAGAAAAAAGTACCCTAATTTGACATACAGATTGTTTTATTTTGATTTATAGGTGGCACTCTTTAATTGCAAAATAAAAATGGTGCAAAAATTATTTAAGACACTGATATCTCGAAAAACACTAGTCAGATCACAAAAAAATATTATATATAAATGTGTTTGATATTTTGAGAAACTTACCTAATACCTTACTTAATGTATAATTATCTTTTCGAATTCAATATATTCATTACCTTCTGGTACCGATTTAATTTGGGGACGGGGGTCGAGTTTTGTGACACATTAAATTATAATTATTTATTTTTTTCCAGTATTTTATTAATCATAAGTATTTTTAATTATTTCTAGCACTTTTTGCACATTCCTTTTTTTAACTCGCCCCAAGTAATATTGTTTCTTTTCCCCCTTAATGCCATAGAGCATGTCAAATCCTAAAATTTCTCTCTCCCCCCTATGTTTCACCAAAAATTTTTTTTGAACGTTCCATAACAATAATCTTATATATTATAATCATTAGTTAGATGACATTTAACTATCATCCATACTAATTAGCATTTAATTGTATCCTATCGATTTAAAGGTTGCCTTCTTACTTCTGATTAATATTTTTTTATATATATAAAAAAGAAAATCACTCCACTCTGTAATCTTTTTATACACTTGAACTCAAAAATAAGCAGCTGAAAAACTCAACATTAATACGACTTCTAATTTAAATGGGCTCGTTTGGTATATAATACCCTACCCAATGGAAAACCAATAACACTCTCTGTGGTCTTTCCTTTTTAAGAAGGCACAACAACGAAACTATAGTTTATTTTAGCCAGTAATTTTTACTGAATTATGTAAATAAGATTTATTTTTTATTTTAACCATATTAAAATTGATGAATGTTTTTAAAAAAATAATCTGGTCAATTTTAATTTGATCAATTTTAAAAAAATTATCCTGATCAAATTATTTTTAAAAAAATTATTAGCGTTAAAAAGTTCAAATATGATTCAAATCATTATTTTAAGATAAATAAATAAATAAAAATAATATTTTTAAAAACCACGTTTTTGTAGTGGAGAATAATACGTGGAGCGCATGAAATACATAATAGTAACAGTATGTGTGCTCATGAGAATATGTGTATGTATATCTGTAATTGTATCTGAATGTGGATGTGCATGTGGAATATGTTTGTGT
The DNA here is from genome assembly GCA_949128135.1 of Parasteatoda lunata. NCBI lineage: Eukaryota > Metazoa > Arthropoda > Arachnida > Araneae > Theridiidae > Parasteatoda > Parasteatoda lunata. Next base: position 64,157,421 of record OX421973.1, on the reverse strand, counting down.
ATATACATGTGTATGTGGATGTACATGTGTATGTGGTTGTGAATGTGTATGAGTAAGAAAATGTGTATATGTATGTGTATATGTACTGTTATGTATTTCATACTCCCCACGTTTTTCGTTTCTCAAATTTTTGTTTTTTAATTATTATTTCCGAACTACAAAAACGTGGTTTTTATTTATTTATTTATTTTTTTTTTTTGTACTCACTTCCGAAATCTCCATTTTTTCACTCACTGTACACAAAACTTTTCAGCTGACATGTGGCACTAATTTGAAATAATCGAATCGACAACAAAAGACAATCGCGAAAATATTAATTTTTCTTTAATTTTAATTTTATTTTACTTTGTATGTCTTTTTTTCACTTCATTATCATGCATTGTCATCCAATTCTGAACTATGTGCCAAATTTGAAGTTTGTAGCTAGTCGAGAAGTTAGTTTAAAATCGATTACAAAATTCCACCCGGACAGACATACACGAAGGCAAGTTGATATAAACGTGGTAAAAAATAAATACAGATTACATTTTAATAAAAACTCGAGTTTTACTTACCTTTAGTTTTTCCTTCAACCTTTAGAGCAACAATTCTCAAAAGCAACTTTATGTAAGACAATTTGCATAATAAACACATTGAAAGATATGATAACTGCCTAGTTTTCCGGAGCAATTTTGATTCAAAAAGTGTCCAAAGGAATGTAGATATTTAAAAATCTATAAAACTACGGTTCCGGAACTTGAATCTCCTTCCAATTGGTTATTAACCTTTTTAAGTCTCTCTTTTAAATCAATTGTCTTTTCCTTTACTCTATTCATGTTAGACTTTCTCAGAAAAATCTATACCAATATTTGTTTTAATACAGAAAAAAAAGAAGAGTAAGTAAACATCTTTAATAATAATAATAATATAAAAAAAAATCCTTCTTTGGTATCAGAAAGAAAAGATTCGATTGCTCAACAAAAGTCGACTGTTATTATTTTTTTAATTTAATGTTTGCGAAATATTTGTTTTTTAGATTTTTTATTGATGGATAACAATTGGCGATAGATAAACTAAATTGCTTCGTTTTCGATTAAGTATCATTCCATTGTTAGAATTCTATATCACCATTTCTGTTGGTAAAAAAAGTGCATCTTAAAAGTCGAATTTCAGTCTTGAATTTGTTCAGTGCTTTGTAACAGCGTTCCTTTACTTTGTATTTGATATCAGGAAGCACAATTATTTTTCTTCGAACTCTCTTTTGAAGCACTCTATCCTACGTATTAATATTTTTTTTAAATAACATCACTTAATAACATCATAACATTCTCATAGAATTTATGATATGAGCCATTAAATAAATAAAACAGAACGGTTACTCGTAACTCCGTGGTACATGTTTTCCATTCAAAAGTAGATTTGATAAAATTTAATGCATATTTAGAATCTATATATATATTTCTCTTACACGGCAACAAAAAAAAGCCTCATTACAACTTCCCGAATGGCAACATTAGAAAATCGACCAATGATTGCATCTAAAAATGTCACATGCCAAATCTAGCTGAGGTGGCTCAACATATAGCGCTTTTAAAAACGGAAACAATAACCAGAGTGAGCATTATCAGGTTGTTCAATTCAGCTGCGGCAAAAATAAAAATAAACAACTTAAAAAATAAAAATGCTGTTGCCAGCCATAGAATTTTTTGAAAGTTAACTTAGCAACATAAATCGACCAATGATTGCATCTAAAAATGTCACATGCCAAATCTAGCTGAGGTGGCTCAACATATAGCGCTTTTAAAAACTTAAACAATAACCAGAGTGAGCATTATCAGGTTGTTCAATTCAGCTGCGGCAAAATAAACAACTTAAAAAATAAAAATGCTGTTGCCCGCCATAGAATTTTTTGAAAGTTAACTTAGCAACATAAATCAAAATTATGATACCTGAGCGCTTGACGTAACAAATCCTTCAATTCTATAAGTGTTGTATCGCAATTCAATTAATAACATAATAATAATAATCGCATAACAATTGCAATTTCAAATTAATATTGAAATGTAGAGGTTTAGAATTTTCTACAGTGAGAAGTTTTCGGAACTTCCTTATTCAAAAAAGTATACAAAAGCTAGACGTTAAGAACGTATCCAATGAGCGAGCAAAGCGAGCATTGTATTGCGAAGGAATCCGAAATGAACTGCGAAAGCAGTTCCGGTGGTTGGTGAGAGCCAGCGAGCAGGGGGCGAAGCCTCCTAGTTATGTATAATCTGTTACCGCCAGTCTATGTTGTGTCGCTTAAGTGTACAAATCAGCTGATCTACAAACTATTTAGATAAACTAGGCTGATCCGGTGAAGTGCCATAAAAATTGTTGTTATATATTGTGACATTACTAGAAAAAAAATTTCTAAAAAAAAAAAAAATCCTGATGAAGAATTTCTGGAATTTTAAAACACAAAAGGAAGAGCTAAAAAAGTTATTAAAAGCTTAAAGATTCCAAATAAGGCATTCTTACAAAAATATTTACTGAAATAATTACCTACTGCATGTGAATTATAATGGAAACATAATTGAAAAAACTGACACTTCTCTTCTTAAAATCGCAAAAAACAAGCTAAAAAAACAACAACATTGCCCTGAGTGTAAGAAATACCGTGCAAATATAAATCGCCTTTTATAAAACATTCATAGATAATGAGTTTGTTGTTGACAGGATCAATGTAGCATTTTCTCTTATACTTTGAAGTCAAATATGAACATAAATGTTTTTCAAAGGGCTTAGACTTTTTCCTTTCATTAAAAACTAGCTGAATACCAGTTCTTCCTACGAACTGAAAAAAGAAAATAATAAATAATTTGGTACAGAACGTAATCATGCACAAAACTGAAACATATGTAACAACACAACTAATAAAGCTGAAATAACTCCTTTTTTCATTTCCTACGTTATTTTTTTTTTTTATATAATTTTTTCTGATTTTAAAATATTTAATTTTGTATAAACATGTTATAAAAGAATAACTCGAAACAAAATGACCACGTGGTTTTCGATAACTTTAAAAATACAATTGTGATGACGTAGTACAAGTCCGAATATGCTACCAAATTTTAACTGATCAATTAGTTCATCTGACATAAAAAAAAAAGAATAAAATATTCCTGAAACAGGGGGGTCGTGAAGGTTAAGGCTCCACAATTTCGGGACCAACGGCATGATTGCAGCAATGTCATCAACAGTGGGAACAAGCCTCCTTTACTTCTCAGACAAGCTGGAACTCATTGGTCTAGGTGGGCTTCCAGCCGCCATTGGGGATCGAACCCCAATTCTTCGTAAACACAGTTCAGTGCCTTAATCACTGAGCCATCGGGGCTCATCTGACATATCGAAAAATATCACTGACGTAATCTTTTGAATATTTGAAAAAAGGCAATCGTCCATAATTTAATTTAAAACCATGGTTATCGTTTAACCAGTGAATAAATTCCATTTTTCAAACCTCTCCCCTTACACCCTGGTCTCTCTCTCTTTCTCTCATTATATAAACGAATTAATTAGTGACTAAATTTGGGGTGAAAACAAATCAGGGAATCGACGCAGGAATTTTGTTTGCTAGTTTGAAAAACTAGAAAACTAAAGTGAATGATCAAAGAAAATGAATATACTTTTCGGTGTCAAAAATAAACAATTTTTCAATTCTCGCACTTATTTTTGAAGAGGAGTTCAAAGTTTCCAATTTTATAACAAAAAAAAAAGAAAACTGTTTATTAATTAAACTGAAAATCAACTCGATATCAATAAATCTAAATTAAAATAAGGTTTTTAGGCAGGATTCATTCATACCTTACCTTGACTTATTCTCCACTTTCTAAATTGAACCGAAGCGTAAACGAATAAATGATAAGCTTTGTTAACTATTCAAAAGAAATTCAAAATTTGCGTGATTGAGAATAATAAGTTATTTCGATTAATATTCGTTCAAAACTGACAAGTAAATCACAATTATTTTCCTTTGATCTCGATGAATAAAACCTTTTTTGTTTCTTATTTATCGATGGCAGTTTTGTCATTTACAATATTCTATCACGAGTCGGGTGTGAACATTTCGAAATTAGTGAATATATAAGTGTAATATTTTGTCACAGAAAGTGAGGATAATTTTCAAACTCTCATTTTGCAATCCGTTAATACATGCATTCATTGAAAAAGAGTTTAGTTTCTGTCTTATTGCTTACATGACAGCAATTATTACATCACCTCACGGTTGGTCACAGCAAATTTTTATTTTTGTTATCTGGATGCCTAATAAATTGGTATAGTTCTCTTTTATTACTTCATAGTAGGTGGGAGATTTTATATATATAATATAGTATTATATAATGATAATATAATGTAATGATATTGATAGGAGATTTTCATGATTATTATTAATTTATGTAGATTAATTAGGTACAGTGTGTATAGTCTTGATTTAATTAACTTATTAAGAAGCAGTTTTTAGGATATGCTGATAATTTGTTTCCACTATATTATGTTTTGATAGTATTAATTATCAATTAAATTACAAAATTAGTCTTAAAATGTACTTTTAAAAAAAAAAATCAATTCTTATCTTAACATTCAAAATATAGAGGGAGAGAGATCATACTCTAGCAAATGTGATCATAATAATTCATTCAAGAGAATGGTCAAAAATTGGGAGCACTTAATGTTATATTAAGTTTTTGTATTTTCGTCCTTATGAAGAATTGTGATGATCAAAAAAATACTTGCTGACCATAGTAACATGCGTTTTCTCAATCATAATTTCAAGCAAAAGTAATTTTAATAATTTTCGTAATTTTTAATTTGATAATGATTTAAAGATTCTTTTGAAAGATAAGGTATAAACTTTTAACATCCTATAGATTGCTCAATTTTGTTAGAACTAATTATAATAGATTTGTAATACAACAACCTGATTTTTATTGGAGTTTGAAGTAGCAGTCTTTTAAGATCATGAATTTGAAGTAAAACTATTTTTAAATGTCAGTTTTGAGTTATAAAATATGCTATGATATGAAAATGAGTGAGCTCCGAATATAATGAAAAATAAGAAAGGAAAAAAAGGTATAGTTTCTTTTTATCTCATAAAAAAAGTATAATTGTATCATTGCATAAAAGTTCCTCAATACTATAAATTAAAATTACTCTTATTGTTACTCTTTTAAAAATGTCATCTTTTGAGAAAGAGCAAAGAGTACCCTTTTTTTAGATGAAATATGGATTTAAAACGGTTCTTGTTACCCTTAAGAAACCAATAAACTAGGCGCCATGTTTAAAGAAAATACTTGATCCGTACTTGTTAAGATTTGCAACCGTAAGGATGATCGTTGGACTGTTTGGACCTCTACACTAACATACCAATAAATTTACAAAAAATGTTCATTGTGTTTTTTTCCCCGCCATGTTTGAAGAAAATGGCGAAAAATGTTTGAAGAAAATATTTGATACTAGGCGCCATGTTTGAAGAAAATACTTGAACGGTACTTGTTAAGATTCGCTACAGTACGCCATCACAGAGAAAGGCTGTGTTTAATGCTAGTTAACACGTAACAATCAAGCTAAGAATATGAGGTATCGTTTTTAAAAAACGGGTGATTTTTATAACAGCGGGTGATGAGAAAGATATAATGAAGGCAAAAACGCTTACTCTAAGAATTTGGACTTAGACTTAAAGATTAAAAATTTCTCTAAATTAATCGTATTTTAGATAAATGTTTTTTTTTTCTTTTCGCGTATCTTTTTTTAACTTATTAACAACATAAATTTGGAGAAAGTAATGATGATCGTTGGACTGTTCAGATCTCTACACTTACAAACCAATAAATTTACAGAAAATGCTCATTATGTTTTTTTTTTTTTTTTTTTTTTTTTTTCCCAAGGGAAATTTTTTTTCTGTTGTATTGAATTCTGAAATACAATTTTTTTTTTATAGGATTCTAATTTTTCCCCCGGAAGACGTAAAAGAGTTGAACGCTAAAGTATCAATTATTTTGAAACAATTGGATCAAGATTTGAAGAGATCTTTCTAAAATTCCCCAATAAATGAGAAAATGAATACGATAAGTATTGGAAAGGTTGACACCTTTCCAATAGGTTATAGTTCAGGTAATCTATAAATATATCTTTTGCGCAATATGTTCTATACTAGAGTGCTTCACCCCCTGTTCGCTAGCGCTCCCCAACTTCTGAAGATTGCTATCTATTATGGTTTGATTTTGCAAACCATGCTGCTCAAACTTCGCTTTATACTGAGTTAAACTCATTTGTAATGTGTTCAAAAGTAATCTTAATTTATTTAAAATCTTAATTTAATAATCAATTATTAAACTCTTTAAATTAATTCTTCTTTAAAAAAAAGTCAACAAGATAGTAAAATAATTTTTTTTTAATTGAAATAGATGACATTCAATAGAGAAACTTGCAGAGACAAAACAACGCATTTTTTGAATGTTACCTCTTTCATAACCGTCATCAACGCTTTCTTCCTGCTCTTCAAGTACACTTTTTTTTATTATGCTTAAAAAACGTTACAGACTAATATGCATAACAATAACAATGAATAAACTTGTTATTATTGAACCAACGTAAGTATTATTGAAACATAATATGTAAATAATAAACATATTATATATGTATATATATGTATACATAATATGTATCTATATAATCATAACACTTTGCTTGTTGAAATGAACTATTCGCTTTTAAACTTTCTATCTTTACTAATTTATAGCTCAGTTTGCTTTAGCTTTTCGTTGTCTATCGGAGAAAAAAAATCTCATTCGGAAATTTTTAATGTACGTATACACCTTCATGCTTATGTCAGCTCATACGCTTGATATTTTAAATCTTTGTTGTTAATGCAAAAAAACGAAGACTTCTGACACCGTTTAGAGAACATATATATACGAAATATATCTGTTAAGTTTTATTTGGACGTTCTTTTATTTAACAACTATTTTGCAATGCAATATTTGTTAGATTGTTTTTGGAGCTATATGTTAGAGCGCATTCTTTTAGAGCACATGTGTCATTTAGAAAACAACAAAAGAATTCGAACATTAAGGAAAGTGCGAATAGCACACGCTGCATGTTATAAAATTATTCTATTATATCACTTAGTAAAACGTTTTCTCGTTTAGAGATATTGTCAAGAACTTAAAAACAACAACTCCGGATATTCGTGGGAAAGTTTTTGGGGTCAGAAAGGGGGCCGTAAACATTTCTTTCGCATTGTTCGAACTTGGAAAAAGTCAAACAATCGGCCTCATTTGAATGCAATGGCTGAAGAATCGGGTCGTTCGATTAATATTCAAAAAGGTGGAGCAATTTGAAATCGTAAATCTCTTCACCGAAAAATCACTCTCTTGTAAAAACACGATCATACTCGGAAATTTTAGCAATTTTTGAAAAAAAGGGGGGAAAAGAAGTGTTTTAATAGTTTTTATTTTGAAAAAAACATTTTATAAATATTTTTTTTGCTAAAAATTTAATTTTTACGACACCTTTCAAAAAAGCAATTTGATTAGGGTTTCTAAATCAGAAAACTAAAGTAACGTTCAGTAAATTCTTATGATCAATAATTTTTGAAGGTTAATAATTATTTATCTCTACAATAAAAATCGTAAGCTACATGGCCGCCGCTTTACAATGGCCTGGATCGAAAATCTATCCAGCGTAAATAATAATAATAAGAAGAAGAAGAAGAGTAAGAATAAAATAATCAAAAAAGAGTTTGGACACTACTTCTTGATCACCATATGACAATGATTTTAATGAAATACAAGGAAAATTTTTGAGCTGTTTTTTTTTTTTCTGCTTAAATAACCGAATGAACTTCTAACTATCACGAATTAAGGTGAAAAACAGACGTTAATATTTTTGAAAATTTTAAATAAAAAAATTAACTAATGACAACATTTTTTTATTACTTTCTTTAAATAATATGCTAGATAAAAGCAAATGATAAACTAAAAAAATTGCATTGCACACTGTAAAACATTTTAGGGTATCGTAACATCAAATATCGTAGTAATGATTTTACACCAAAGTACTGTAGTGCAACATAATGGATAAGCCTTGGTTCTTGGTGCTTCACTTTGACAGATTACTTCTTTTACACTACTTTTGCTGTAAATTAGCTGCCACTATTTTTCGTATTCAGAAACATTAAAATTAATAAATTACAGTGAGATATAAGATACTCATAAGAGTGAGTAAAGTTATTTTTACATTACAATTTATAATAAAGTAAGAATCCTTAATTTAGGATACAATTATATACTAATTCTTAAAATAAAATTAGCGTGCAAATCAAACATACGCGTATCACATAGGGAATATTAATAGGAATTCGAACTAGGCTTAACAAAATCGAAGCGGATAGAAATTTCACATTAAAAAAGCCTTTAATTAAAAATCCTTCACAGAGATTTGAAAATTAAAATATAATCATCCTTATTACGCAAATAAAAACTTACATGCACATTTTAACAGCGAACATTTGTTTCTGTCGATGCATATCAGCTTAGAAGACAACAACAAACTGATGCCAACTCGTATTGGAAAGTAAACAATTTACATGTGATATCCAAAGCGCGCCAACATCAGCCTTTTCGGAAACGAAAATATTTCAAGTATGGTGTGAATGACTGTGATATTGGTGTAAACTTTTTCTACTTTAGATATTCAGATTTAAATTATACGCTTATATTGTTTATGGAAGCTCGATTCGGTGTTAACTTGAACTACAGTGTTTCTCACTTAATTATTTTTGGTTATTCATTACCATATTTGGAGAGATATTACACTAAAGATTTTACAGAGATTAACTTTTAAAAACCTGTATTTCAATTTCTGATTTTTTTTAAAAATATTGTTGAATTAAAAAATATTGGTCACATATGGCTGCTTTGAAATTGCATTGTTCTTATAAGGCAACGCTCATACAATGAAAAGCAAAAAATTAACTTCGCATATTCGAGCCAAAAAAAAGCTAAAAATTAAATTGCAAAAAATTTTCTGTGAGCGTTTGTCTCAAAAATTTCAGCTGTGCACGTAAACGATATTACAATTATCTAGTCAAGAGTAAAATACAAAAGTTATTAAATATTTTTTTTGTCATGACTACTTTTTGATGTCCTTAGAACATTTTGGATAGGTCATTTCTAACTTTAGAATTTATCGGTATGCAAAATTTCAGCTCCATCGCAGTGAGTACTCTCTTAGTAATATGTAAAAAAGAAACTTAAAAACGATAATATGCTTATATAGTAATGGTACTTTATTATTTCGCATCAAATTTTTTACAGCTCTAACAATTTTACCAGTGTACTGCTTCTTAATCCCAGTTTATATACGCTAACTACTACCTTATTTTCTTTTTCGTAGTCGTTAATGCAAATAAATAAAAAACTTTTCGGTTACTTGGTTTGAATAGTTACTGCTGAATCCGCATTTACTGAAAAGAAATCGATCACGTTATTTTTTTTTTTAATATTTTTTTTTTATTATTCCCTTTGATTAATAACCGGCGATTTTGCTTGAAAGTCATTGCTAAGAAGTTCTCTATTTTTCTCCACATGGAAAATTAAAGCGGTCAAAAGGAAATCGAAACTCATCTTCTTTTCATGGACAGTAATTCATTGTCTCGTCACATCTCAACCGTTCTTTGAATTCCCCGGTTTTGATTTTTTATAATCGTAGAACGCGTATGATAAAGTGAATATGTTTGATCGAATGATCGTATTCCATAATCTCTGCTATGCGGAACCTAAATAATGTTAATAAATTTTTAGTGTTGACATATTTTAAAAGTTTCATAGAAAAATGCATAAATTTTAAATTGAAATTATTTGAAGTTTTATAATGCATCAACCAATGCAGTTTTTCAATATGTATTTAAACATTTTTTTTTTAAAAAAAAAGAGAGATATTGATGCTTTAGAGATTGAAAGACTACAGTAAAATTTATATTAGCGAGAAACCAGAAATTTTAAACTTTATTAAAGTTTCCCTCGTCGTTAGTACACACATCCCAAATCATTTCAAATACCTAAAAATACGATAACATTTGAAATACACAAAATGAATAAATACTAGTAAGATTTCAAAAAAACAAAAAACAAAATCTCAGAAACATCTTTATTTATTCCATTAAACATATTAATGTTCGCTTTCTCTTAGCTATTATTTAAAAAAATGTTGTTGACTCTAAAATAGAAAATACATTTTGTCTGCTGTATCTATTTCGGGACATGACATGTATCCCTACTTTTCTGGTTTCTGGACCTGCAAAAGAAAGGCAACAATCCATTCATGATAGAGGAGCAGCTTGGACTAATATTGCACGCGTGCTTAGCAATATTGCTTCCTGGTGGTGACTTTTACATTATTAGGCTAAGCAAAACACGTTTTAAGATGTCCAATTCACAAAGAACAAAAATATTTATACTTGAATTAATTTGAAAGATTAACTAATTCGGTATCAAAATAATTGATCGCGACTGAGACATGGCAGTCAAGCCTTACCACAGCCAATCAATTTCCTCGATGAATTCGTACTAGAGTATTTAGCTTTTTTTATATTTTATTTCAATGGTCGTTGACGTTTATTTAGATTTATAGAAACGTGTTTCATAGGCGTAGCTTCGAGCAAAATAAATATTTAGCGGCAAAAAGCTTTCAAAATATTAGTTCGGTAACGTCACATGCCTTTCAAGCTGATTTTACTTATGTTTATAAGGCATAAAGTTAACTCAAAAATAAATAATTTTAAGAGAACGCGTAATAAGCTCCAAGTAAATCACATTTTGAATCAAATAGAACTGCAATCTAGCAAACATTATTGATATTTTCGTATAAATAATTGAAAGGGAAAATATTTGCAGTTTAAATTGCTACAATGTGTATTGTTAATCCTATAGAAAAATTCGTTTTTGTCACGTCTTTCTCGAGCGAACAAATAAAATTTACTGGAATGATTTTTGGTATTAGGGGCTAAAATATAATATTTTTATCATCTCTGAATAATTTTGTTTTCAATTTAGTTAACTATCCGGTTTCATATATTGTAAATATCAAATCAGTACAAGCTACACCCAATGACTGATGAAATATCGTGTAAACTATACTATACTAATTGCAGTTGTTTTGTTTACAGTTTAGAATTGCACTAAAAAATCTTGACAAGTTTGACACTTCCGACGTTTCTTTCATTTCACAAAAAGAGAAAAAAAAATCATATCAAGTGCAAATCATAAAATGCTTCGCCAAAACTCATGAAGCGTTGATGAAGCCGTCTTTAAAGAATGTTTGCTTGTTTTTATAAACGACGTCATTAACAGAGTAGAATTTGTAATTTATTATGAAAAAGAAATATTTCTTACAATGACACCGATTTCTTAATTGAATGGTCAGTATCATTTGCTTTTATTCCTTAACATTTAATGAATTTTTATAAATAAAATTATTTTAACAAAGCCAAAACTTATCCTAATAAACTATAGACAACGTTGTCTAATGTTTTCAAGGGATAATAACTTAATGAGTTGATAACTTAATGATTTTCAAGGGAAGGAAAGTGCTTCACCAAGTTATGAGGGATCTACTGCTTTTTTGCCTTCCAAAATATATTTTTGATTCGCCCCTTAAATCGTTCCAATAATATTTATAACGATCAGGTCTATATAAATATCGATGAAAGGAAAAACTTTTATTACGGAGAGAGGTTCGAGGGGCAAAGTTCAATGTCATCAGATAGTGTTTTGTAAATTTTTTTTAAAAATCTTTTTTCAATTCAATGTGTATTAGATAAGCTATGTGAGATTACTTAGTCGCCCAAGGAGGATAAAGCAGCATGACTGCAGCGATTCTATATTACCTCTTTTTTTCCCAAGGCAAGGACAGCTACGGACCTTGTATAACAAAACGTACAGTGTGCCAAAAAAAAAAAAAAAAAAAAAAAAAAAGACGAAAAAGCCGGACCACCCTAGATAACTTTTTATCTAATGATCGGATCTTCACGTTCTAGGACTCAATCTTAATGGTTTGAAGGGGTGAACTCAAATAGGCTATTAATAAGTTCAGACGAAATTTCAAATAACAAAATCAGACCATAATAACGTACTTTCTCTGAATAAACATACCTTTTTTTCGATGGATTCGAATTTCTGACCATCAAAATATAGGGTTTAATAGCAATAATAGCAACCTAATAGTTTGGTCAGGAGAGCGCTCCGAAGTCTGGACCCCTTAATGCTAATTTTACTTTTTGCGTATTTCGCTATATACCGAGAACTCTTTAGCGAATTTAAAATATTTTATGCACCATTATAAAATTCGTTTATCCAAAAGTAATTCGGTGCAAAATACAACTTTTAGTAAATATTTATTATTTTATATTATTTTATTTAAGAATGGTCGAAAATATTTTGAATTGTAAGGTATACAATTTTTTGAATCATTTTAAAGAATGAAATTTTATATAGCAAAATACGCAATTTCAGCAAGTTCGGTGAAATAGTTCCTGATAAATTGAATTTAAAAAAGTCAAATACTTAAAATTCGACTTCTCGGGGATTATTCGAGCGATTTTGCTACATAAAATTACACTCTTTAAAATGATGCGATACATTTTATACCTTACAATTCAAAATTTCTTCGACCATTCTTAAATAAAATAATAAATATTTACTTCCAAAGATATTTTTTGCATGAAATTATCTTTGGATAAAGAATTTTATAATTGTGTATAAAAAAAAATTCAATTCGCTTAAAAAGTTCTCGAGATATACGCAAAAAGTAAAATTAACATTAAGGGATCCAAACTTTGGAGTGCTCTCCTGACCAAACTATCGTGACCATATTTCTCAGATTGTGGCTATCCCCTATATTTTGGAAGTTAGAAATCCGAATATGTCGAAAAAAAAGTTTACTTATTCAGAGAAAGAACGTTTCAGTCATTGATTTCGTAACTTAAAATATCGTCTGCACTTATTTTTTAGCATACTTAAGGTTACTCCCTCGAACCATTAAGATTCGAGTCTTAGAATGTGAGGATCAGATCATTAAATCAAAAGTTATTCAGGGTTGTACGTTTTTTTTTCCTCTTTTTCATTTTTTTTCCTTTTGGAGCACTGTACAACATTAGTGGCTTTTTCTAGAAGCAAACATTCTTATAGAAAGGAACATGAAATATTTCCTACCAAAATCTGAAAATTCACATGTTTGCTACTTAGAAGAAATGGAGCATTTGCTTATAATACTAGGATGCATGTATTACTCAGCGTTCAGAGCAGCGCCTTAACGTTAATTTCAATTTTATGGTAGCTCGCCATCTCAAAGAAATCTCGTTTTAAAGCTTTATTTCTGTAAAACTATTCGATTGATTACCTTAAGATTTTGAAGTTTGCCATTAAAAAATCAAAAGCATAAATTGGTATCAAAATTCGTATACCTTACAAATCAAATTGTTTCGATTATTTCTTAACTATACAATGAAAAATAATAAATAGATGCAAAAAAATACTTTTTGCAACAAATTATCTATGGATAAACAAATTCCATTAACAATTTAAAAAAAAACAACAATTGATTTGCTTATTTAGTTCAATAGATACTTATTTAAGATAGCTTATTTAAGGTTAGGCTCTCGATCGAATCATTGAAATAGAGTCTTCGTATGTGAAAATCCGATCATTAAATCAATAGTTATAAGGTTCAATCTTTCTTTGCGCATTGTTTTACTTGCTAAATTGTTGCGATTTCTATTGAAATCAAAATTACGTTCCATGTATGATGAGGCCTTTAAATATAAAAATAACTAGTAAAACTTTTTAAGGAAAACAAGACAAAACAAAAACTAAATTGCTTGTCTGGGCACAAACAATTGTCTTGTTTAACTTCCCAAACGATGTATCACAAATCACAACTATACTTTCCTTACCCCATTTCATTCCTATGAGGATGGGACAATTTTTGATTCCTTTCAATAGTTTTTTTTTTTTTTTTTTTTTTTTTTTTTTTGAATTTATTCTTTTGTTCAGAAATGTATTTCCAGATATATTCGGGTTTTTTTTTTCAATTTATGTGTAAGATTTGGAAGAATAATAATCAGAATCAGTATAGCACGAAATAACCAGCACGAACCCGAGTTTAGTTCTTGAAATAAAACTAATCAGATTTCTATTCTTCTACATTCGAATTTTACATATGTTCATTCTCAATCCATATTTAAAAAAAAAGGTCAATTTTTTTTCTCCTTAGAGGACCTTTTTTTATGAGATATAAAATTTGTTTCTCTCGCCGCATCAGTTTTTGTTTTATTTATAAGGAATGTGCTATGAAAAAATGAAATCTGGATGTATCTAAACGCCAACTTCTATACGCAAGAGATCATAAAAAATATCACAATAGAAAATAAAAACTGCCTTAATAGTCCATTTCTTTAACAAGGTATTTTTTCGGAATATAAAAATTCAAATTTATGTTAAAAGAATGATTACAAATATTATTTTTAGTATCAGTCGTCTATTTTATTATTTTTTAAAAGGGCCCTCGAAGAGGAATTGACACTACTTAGCCACCAAAGAGATGCTGTTTTGAATAAAATAATTTATAGTTGATGCTTTAACCTAAATACTAAGAAATTTGTAATCCCAGAGCTGAGTTATATAATGTTAATGCGACAAACGCTGATAATTTTTTTTGTTAAATTTTGTCAAATAAGTTAAATGGAACTGTGTATTGATTTTGATTTTGAATTATTGTATACATTAAAGTATGCACCCACATTGTCTATGCGCTTTTGCTATTTTAGCGAACAGTTGTTCAGATCGGAGGTGATCAATTATTTCCCACAAGGCCAGTTTTAAGGTCTTGTCGAAATTAAACTGCTTTCCCATTAAAAAATTTTCCGAATTGAAATACGTGAAGAACACGTGATAGTTAGTGGTGGATAGGTCTGGTGAATATAGATGATTTCGAAGAAGTCTGTCCAGTACGAGTTTTATAGATTTTCTTTGTTGTAGTGTATTTCTGTTGTGATGGTGTAAGTTGGGTCAACAGCGATCTTTAGTTCCCTTTATTTCCTTTGATTTTAGGCGACCGAGGTGGCACAATTTTGAAGTCTAAATTACCTATTTGAAATTTGGCGAACTAATTTGATATCGTCAGCTGCTTAGTAAGACTTGATCAAACACATTAATCATGTTTTGCACCTATTTCAAAAAATTTTTCAAGGTGAGTAGCATTTTTATGTTGTCATTTTTCTGTCTTCTTGAAATCATTAATAACATAAACTACATAGATTTACCAGAGTTATTTCAAGATATCCTGTTGTTTTCTGCGGAATGTAAACATCTTAGGCCGAAATGTTAAATTAAAGTAAAGTTATATGCTATATAATGGCAAATTGTCATTGTCCTGGTTGTCATTTTCCTGGCTTATGAATGCCAGGACATTGTAACAGTTACCAGAAATTTTTTTAAACAGTTTAATGTAATGAAAGAAAGCAAATATTAACCTAAAACCAAGTTTATGTAAGATTGTAATATGCTTGAATGTAATCAAAGTTATTTTTTTATTTAATGGTTGATTATTATACACAATTTTATTCTGTACATATCAGCAACAAAAACATTTTTGATTCTTTCTACAGTGGATAAATGAATTAGTTTAAGCAGTTAATAGTCCATCTAACGCAAAGGCTTAGGTTGAATCACTTACTATTAGCTTAAAATGGCTGGGTTTTTTTTTTTTTTTTAACTTCTAAGCTAATATGTCATTTTCCTGGCATTCCAAATTGGTAAATTTCTATTTTTTTTCTCGAGAAAATGACAATAAACTACACTGTTGACTGTAAGATATTAATAAATGTAACTAAATAACAGTGGAAAATCAGTTATTAGCAATTTCCAGTACAGCTTTATCCCCATTACCTGCATTAAAAGATTTATTCCCATTAAAAGTATTTAGATGGGCTATTAAGTTAGATATCCCATTTTATTTTCTAATACATTGCCCACATTCTTGTTTTTAGCTTCTGTACATATCAGCAACCTGGCTGCAACAGCAACCTACATTGTATTTCTGTTGTAATTAGTACTCAAAACAATCTTGATAATAATCTTGCGGAAAATCAGCTATTGGCAATTTTTAGATCTATTTCCCGTTTCAAAAGTTTTGTAGGAATACTGTTTTGAATGCTTACATTACCTTTATACAGCTTTTAGAAATTTAACAGTCAACTAACGTGCTTAGTAATTATCTTTTCGAATTCGTATTTTTATTAAAACCTAGGTTGTGTTGATACCTAAAAGAGGCTGGCTATAAATAAACCATAAAAATGAAAACTTGCACAATCATTTTTCTGGTCTAAAGCAAACTATGTATTTTTATTCTAGCATAATATACACTTCATCACATAAATTTTGTGCATATTCATAACAAAACTATAATATTCAAATTAATTATTGTTAAATATAAAACATCCCAAACTGCTTAAAAACTATAATAATTGGCGTTATTGCTAAATATTTACTAATTTTTATTTTGTAGGAGAGAAAATCAGTACTTTTTGGAGGACCGGATTAAAGTTCAACTATTTGCTTGTTTACTTTCTTTTATGTTAGTTTTTTGGGGAGGGAAAGCAGCCGTTTTTTTTGTGTTAAAAAATAAAACAATTAAAAAAAACACACAAATTTTTTTTTTAAATATATAGTGCGGCTTTCAGGAGAACTCTTCCAGACACCCGTCTCGTGTCGTTGCTGGTACTATGGTTACGAGGAAAGGTCACTTCGAATAGGGGTGTGGAATGAATAGTTTTGTCTTAATCTTGTGCCCTCGCTTGTTACCATAGCAGCAGACAGCCCACACTTTCAGTCTGGAGGAGTTCTCCTCAAAGCCGAACTATACCGGCACTCGGATCGAAAAGCACCAAAACATAGTAGTTCATGGACATACTTAAATCTTAGTACCTACGTGCTTGTTGTTAAGGAAATAGCGCGACATCGTTAAATTTTGAGAAATATTATTTTCCATGGAGATAAGGCAAACGATATTTCATTATTGTAAATACAAAAGTTTTCGTTTGAATGAAGTGAAATGATCACGAATATACTATAAGTTTATCATGGAATGATGTTGGGTGGTCACGCTTTGAAGGCACGACAATGTCTGTTAGCTCTTCCGTTTTGTAACTGATCGTCTAATACTATTCCTTATGAGGCCCAATCCACATAAATTATTTTACCGAAAAGAACCTTTTAAATTTAGTACATAGGAAATATCTCCTTCCGATGCAGTTTTCCTTTGAAATACCGATGTTCGATGACGTGGGAAATACATTTTATTTTTGTAAATTGATATGCTCGATTGTTTTTATGTAGATTGTAAAAAATATTTCATTTTATTTTGGTAGGGTTTGTTCTAGTAGTTTGCGATTGTGTTGAAAGTTTATTTCTTCTCATTGGTGCGTGTTTCTTAAAACCCTCTTTTTGTCTAAAATGTGATCAATACGAATTTCTCCGTTTCCCATATGGTAGAATATTGCAAAATATCTAATAAAATTTCTGAGCAATCTATTTCTTAAGAAAATCGAATACTTTACGATGTTTTACAAATGTTTCGGTTGTAATTCAAAATTTTTTTGGTTTCATTGATATTTAAATGAAAATTGAGAGAAAAATTAACAAAGGTTTTTATGGATTTATTATCCTAATAATATACTTTTAATTATTCAATAAATTATTGAAATTTTTATTCATCAATGAAATATTTTAACTTTCTTTTTTTAAAAAAAGTAAAATTACATTAAAAAATGCTTAAAAAAAAAATCTATATACTGCCATTGCATATTGAAGAGCGTAATCTAAAGTTAAATCCTAAAGTGAAAGCGAAGTTAAAACGTTTAAAATATCCAAAATCATTATGACACATTTCAATTTTTTCTTTTAATAAGGCGGCTTTTACTCACAATAATAAATGACGAAAAACATTGAAAGATTGAGATTATTCGTGTTTTTTAAACACTTCCTGCAATCGGTATGCGTTAAATTTATTTTAACTTATTTCAGTTTTTTGAAGCATAAATTAAAACAATAGGATATCGATTACACAACTTTAAGTATTAATTTGAAATTACTAAAAACTTAAAAAAATTTTCAGTTATTAGAAATTTCGAGTAATATGTGCTACCGGAAGACATCAACCGATTTTAAAAATATTTATAACAATTTATTTCTTCCTCTTACATAAGGCATCTTTTCCGCACTATAGCGTTTTGAAAATATAATAAAACGGCCCACCCTACCAAATATTACTGTCATACTATAATGCATCTGAATCACCGAACTGATTTTGACAATTTGCTATAGCAAACTGCCGTGAAAAATTTACTTACGTTTAAACTTACGCAATTTTGTGACATGCTATAAGACATTTACTCAATTTAAGTTAACTTAAAATTTCGTTCAACTTTCGTACCATAATTTTCTTACTCGCGATATTTATTAGTCTTCCTTGTTAATGCATTTCTCAGTCAAAAATTTGGAAGTCGAGTTCTTAAAGATGGAAACTTCGGTTAACATGTTTTAAAAAGTCTAGATACCTTTATACCAACTTTTACTAAAAATAGAAATGTAGAGATGTGGAGCACTGGTTCACACACGACGTAGAATATGAATAGATTATAATTTAATAAACATTTTTCACAATTCCTTTCTTTTTTTTCTGTGATTTTTATTACGTTATGAAACGATATTCGTCATGTCTAAAACCAGAAAAATAAAATCCTCGCAATCAATGAACTGTGTAATTGTAAATTAAAGAAAGCTGTGCAGCAGGTTTATTTCATTTTGAAAACAATTTTTTTTTTCTTCCATTGGCACTTTGATAATAAAAAGGACAACAAAACTTTTTTGTTGAAATATCCCTTTCGTACTAATATTTTTAAATTCTCCAATCAGATTAATTGAGGAAATCTTTCGGTCTCATTGAGTACTTTTCAAGCAGCTATTTTTATATTTCCATAGTTCCATCTTTTATCCATTTATTTCCATAGTTCCATCTTTTATCCATTTATTTCCATAGTTCCATCTTTTATCCATTTATTTCCGTAGTTCCATCTTTTATCCATTTATTTCCATAGTTCCATCTTTTATCCATTTATTTCCATAGTTCCATCTTTTATCCATTTATCCATTTATTATCTGACTATCAACAGATAACTTTTCAGAATGACTTAAAGACATTCCATGCTGTAAAGATTAGGAAGATAAATGTTCAATAACACTAAAATTAATTTTATTTGTAAGTTGTGAAACTTAAACAGGGTGACATTTAATAACTAGTTTAAAACGTAAGCTGTATAGCGTTATAAATTTATTTAAACAATTGTATTTGTGCTGTTATCTATGAGTCTTAATAAAAATATGACAAATTAAGGTGTGTAATATTCTTGCGCGGATAGGAAAATGAGTTTTTGGTGGAATTCATTAAAAGTGGTTATGAGATCATATTCTCCGGATTGATTTCTTCAGACCTAAATATATTTTGGTCTAATCATGGCCTAGAAATTGTTTTAAAGTAGTAACTAAATTCTGAAAAATATGCTTCATTTGAAATATTCATATCTGATAAGAATATTTTCATTTCGTTTAACTTTGTGCGAAAACTTCAAAACTTATATTATGAAACTAAATTGAAAGTTAACTTCATTAAATTTTAAACGGCCTTGAGAATGTTCTATTTTTTTTCCAGGTTGTGGGTACCCTGTATTTTATGAGGTACAATAACGTGTACCATTGGTCTGAAGATTTTAAAGTTTCCATAATTCTAAAAATCAATATTTTTCTTAATGTAATGAAATATGTGTGCACAGCTCTGGTATAACTTTTAGGTGATGACGACATTTAAAATTACAATTTAATAAGCTTTGGCAAATATATTTATTTTTGTACATTTTGCGCATTGAAACATTAACCTTTCATGTACCAACGGGACTTTTAAGTGCCACTAATATTATTTCCATATAGCGTTAAAACGGAATAAAATATCCCATCTGAACCTGCCTGTCCGTGTAATATTACTTTATCATTTCTAGTTGACGACACTCGTTTATTTGAAACTGAACATCTCCCATAGAAAACTATTTAGTTGATATTAGTAGAAAACTATTTAGTTGATATTAGTAGAAAACTATTTAGTTGATATTAGTAGAAAACTATTTAGTCGAAGAAGCCAATTTATGACTCCTCAATTTCATTCCTCAATCCTCAGTTTTCTATCTAGATCAATTTAGACAAGTAAGTCTTTCATATTTTTTCATTCATTCATTAACATTTTCAACTAGTTATAAAATAAAGTATTAAATGCTTAACTTAAATTAAAAATTTTTTATCTGGTTTAAATACCAAATTAAAAATTTTATGAAAAAGTTGGTAAATAATATTAAATATTAAAAAAATATTAGTCAAAGTGTAAAATATACATTATTTAATGGAATAAAAAGTTTCGTAAATTTTTGATAGGTAAAGAGTTAATTAATTCAAAGTGTCCCAATAGTCTCAGTTCTGAGGATTTGTAAATTTATCAAACAAAACAAATTACAATAAAACAAGTATTTTTAACACAATTAAAACTTATATCTGGATGTATATTTTTCGTTTTTTTTAAAATTATAAATAGAGCTGTATGTCATGGTTTCTTTTGAAAACAATTAATTAACTATTTTGTGACCTGTGAATTAACTATTTTGTGATTGTAATAATGATTATTCTATAATAGAAAAAGAATTGAAGAAAATGATAGGTTTGTAATATTTTTTTGGGGGGGAGGGGGGATACCCTGGACAAATTATCCATGACTTATAAATTGTCTCTAATTTAATATTAATTCTAGGAAAAAAATTCGCTTCGCTTACCACCCTCACGATTTCTTCTCAATCATTTTTATTTCTTCATGATAAACAGTTTGTTGCATTAAGCTAGAAGTTATGCAATAAAAAGATTACTGATTTTTTCATTATGTGAATATAGATTTGGTCCCTGAGAATGGTTCGGTTTTAATAAAATTTGATTTTATTGGGATAAAAAATAAACCTAATAGTTTTGCTTAGTTACCATTACAACTTCCACAAATATGTTTTAAAAGTCTTATTTAAATTTTGGTAACTATATAAATATATTTAGTTAAAATATATTTAGTCAAAAATAATGTTTAGTATTTAGTGCATAAATATTAGAACTTAATATTGCTCCGGAATTTTAAGTAGTTATTCTCTATTCATTTTATAAACTAATATGCAATAGTTTATAAATAAATTATTCCACTATTTAAAATAATATCTAATACATTATTCGAAACCAAGCTAAACTGATGAACTGAAATTCGTGAATAGGAAGATTTCTTTTTAAAAATTTCAATTTTTAAAAAACTTTTCATGCATATTCTAAAAGAATATGTTTCCCCCCCCCCCTTTTTTTTTTTTTACATATTTAGTAACTGATTCCATGCATCATTGAAAGTTGTAAAATATAATATTTTCCAGCATACTTGAAATTGTTTTTAAAACATAATCTAACTTATTATCTATTCATTTCATCAATCGGAGTAGTTGAAAAAAAAATTTTTTTTTTCAACGACTCCGATTATGATATAAAAAAACTTTACTAGATGGCAGCACTAAAGTTAAAAACCGCATGCAATGCTATATCTGATAAGCAAGAAATTTTTTTATTGCTTTATTAATTTTTTATAAAAAACAAAAGATTAAAAAGTAAAGCTTTGGTGTAACTTCAAAACTTTATTTTTATTGTCTAGTTTCTATTGACTCTAATTTCTTCTGACTCTAATTTATATTACTATAGTTAATTCTTTTAAAATAATTATTTGATACATTATGATTTCCTTAACGACATTGTATAACTAATAACTAAAGAAATTAGCAAGAATTATTTATTGTATATATATATATATATATATATATATATATATATATATATATATATATATATATATATATATATATATATATATATATATATATATATATATATATATATATATATATATATATATAGTTTATCAAGTCGATGGCAGTTTAAGTCGGCGTTGCTTTTTTTGTTATTTTTCTCTGTTTTAATCACATAATTTTTCATAAAATACAAAATAAGTATTTCGAAAATAGTATTTTGTTAAGCTGTGTTGAATTTCGAAGTTAAATTTAATTTTTTGAAAGAAAAAAAAAGAATAATTAAGGCTAATACGCTAATAAGAAACTATTAACTTAGAAACTGATATTTCATAATTTGGTTCTTTAAATAAGTGTATTATTTTGTTTTTAATAACATTCGTTGAACAGCCGACCCAATTTTGGGTTTATGACCACTTATGTTCAATTCCACAGCCTTATGATTTTGAACCCAATCGAGAAGACAAGGGAACTCCTGGATCAAGTATTGGGAGAAATCGTGCCTTCGTGGAGGACTTTTTTTGATGGAACTCACAAGCATTTGCGTTACATGGAAAGGAAAACCACGAAAACTCCCATGGTTTGCCTTGCGGCAAGGGGACGCTAACCCATGATCCATCTACCACTGAGGATATTTTACGTCAGCACTGTGGAAGGTGCGAAAGTCGGATGCGGAATTCGTATCGATCAACCTGCGCTGGGATTCAGAGTAAAGTTCGATACTTAGGTGGCGGGTCAATTCATCACGTAAGCACAATTTATCACACACGATTTGCCGTGGTGATAATTTGACCTGGGTATAATTCCTCGCGTTTACAATTCGCAGTAAGCACAATTCATCGCGGCGACAATTCATTATGGCCATTATTCGGCGTAGGCATTCATTGTCAGGACAATTCCTGAGAGCAGCAATTTGTTGTAGGAGCGTAATCATTGGCGATTAACATAGTTCAGTGACAATTTGTCGATGATGAAAATGTTAGTGATTACGATTTGTTTCAGTGCCGATTCAGCAAGAACAGAGTTTGTTGCAGAGATAATTCTTCTCAGGTATAATCATTTGGGGCAATACTTGTCTTGCTTTAAAAATATTATATTTTTGGAGAACAATTTTTTGCGGTCATCATTAACTGATTTTAATGCATAAAAAAATAACATCAGTGCTTAAAATAAGAAGAAAAAAGTTCTGAGATTATTTTCAGTTATAAATCTGTGTGAATATAAAGGGGTAAATATCACTATCAAGTTCAATTCGCATATTTTACAATTTCAAATTGTCAACAGTTGTGCGTAGTCTTTAGCCCTTGGCAGAACAAGTATAAATATTCATTGTAAAATATTTTTACAATTAGTATTTACATTGATTAAGCAACATATTTGTATCCACCGCATCAAATTTGTGCCGAGAAATGTAACATAATGTAATTCAAATGGAAATGTTCTGCCTACTGCCTTTGTTGTTGATAGTCTCTTATATTGTTCAAATTTATTTTTCCAGCATAAAAATTCGCTTAAACGTGTTATTATTTTTTCTAATTTGATTTTATTTTGTTTAAGTTTTCACAGCATTGATTTTTGGAATTATAAAAAAGGAAAGAAAAAATCTTTGCTAATCAAAATTCATGTTGCTATATCAAAAATAAAATTAAAGTCTTTCACAACAAATATTGGGTGTTTCATCGCGGAAACTGTGGTTTTTTAGGATATGAGAAGACCAATATACAAGTTTAGACAAAAATGCTTCTAAACAAACAAAAAAAAAAAACAAAAAAAAAGAAAAAAAGAAAAGAAAACATATTACACCAAAGAACGTTTGATCTGAAGATCGAATTTTTAAATTTTCGGATCGGATAAGAAGCACCCACAATTAGGAAAAAATGAACCAAATATTTTAAATAGGATAGCTTTAATACCTCTTGCTGATAATTTTTCTTTTTGCATATTTGCCCATATATACAGAACTATTTATCAGAAAATATTTGACACTATTTCATATTTAATACTGATAGATTGCTAGATTTTCAACATTTTTTTATTTTTATTTTACATAACTTTTAACTATCATTTATGAACTATTTCGTAATATTCATAAATTTTATAATGTATCCCTTGTAAGAACATTAACAGCCAAATTGACATCTTATTGAAACTTGAAATTGTTTCCAATGGTCGTCGTTCTATTTCTTCCAGCAATCAAACAAGCTTAGATTTGTTAAGCCTAGTCTTTTTCAGTTGTAACTCGTTAGATTTCGATACGTTTTTGTTTGTCCTGGTTTTGATATTTATTTGCTTCTCCTAATGTGTGTACCAATTGATTGCTTGAAAAAACTTAAAGGTGTTTCTGTTATTTGCTTTTAAACTATTTTCTATTTCACCCTGCCATCAAGCATAATTTAATGTCTTCAGCTTGCCCTTTTTTAGTGGGGAATTTTTAAGTTTTCATAATGCTTTTGTTTTATAGTGGTTTTCATATTTATTTGCTTTCCTTCTTGTATGTACTTTTTACATTTTTTAACAAGGATTTTTTAAAAAAGGAACATACATATTTAGGGTTGCCACTATGAAACACCTTGTGTATTAATAAATTCTCGCATGTATCACATTTCACACAGGTGACAGTTTTCAGTATTTCTTTGCTTCGTCTTGATGTTAAGAAATCGTTTTTAACAAGAAACTGAATTCATGTTATCATGAAAATCAAGTGAAGGTTAAAAGAAATAATTGAACGCTCCATTTTAATATAAAAAACAGTTTATTTAAAACATTTTATTACAAAGCACACAAGACAAAAATTATATACATAACGTTTTTGTTCATCATATCATACATAAATGGACTAGTTGGAAATGATGCACATTCAATCAATCAGGTCAAAAAATATTTTAGTTTTAGATTTGTTGTACGCCCTATACATCAAGTATAACAAAACATAAATATTATTTTTCTTTTAATTTTTTTAAAATATAAATCTAGACTTTTGTTTACAAAACCAACTCCCTCCATTTTCTCTAAAAAATTTTAAGCGTATTTAACTTTTATTAATAGTTAGTAAATTCTCGTAATTACCTATACAAGATATATATATATATATATATATATATGAACAATACAACTCATCCGCAAAAATAGAAAGGTGTCATTATTAAACTATGTCTTTTATTTCAACTAAAACTAATCGTTTTGCGTATCAATCTCCCTTCCCAAAAAAAAGAGGAAAATAAAACTTTTTTCTAATTCACAAAAAAAGTGAAAGGTTTTTAGCAATGAAATCTATCTTTAATAAATAAAAATTCATTTAAATAAAAATAATATCTTTTGCGTCCTGTAAAATTTCTGAAAATAAATGGAATATCATTTATTAACACACCGATTTGAAGTTCTTAGTTCAAAAGCATTCTTAATATTTCGGAGGGAAAAAAATCTTTAAAAATTTTTGATTTAAGTTTAGAGTTTTATTTTTTCTTAAAAAGTGAAAAGTGAGTCTTACGCCTTTTTTTTTTCTTTTTTTTTTTGCTATCCTGTTATGAAAAAAATATAAAATTTAGGCATAAATATCTATAGTTGTGAATATATACAGTTTCTTTAATATGTAGGATTGATTTCTAATGTTTTGTAACTTTGTTTTGATTTCATTTTTTTTCTTCAAGTTATCGACAAATAGTTTTTGCTTCAACTATCTCTTCAAAGCTAATTTTTAAGGTTTATTAGAGGTTGTGGTTAAGAATCATATTAGAAAATTTTAAGATACTGTACCGAACACGAAATGTCAGATATTTTTGAATCCTTATTTAAATTTAAGTTAAAGAAACATGCGCATTAGGGGTCAAAAATGAACATTAAAATGCAAAAAAGAATGCTATTAGAATCTAACATATCATTATAGGGCAAGCTGACACTGAGCACATCAAAACCAGTTTGTTTGACAGAGAAAATTGAAAGGAGGTAAACAACGATTATTATAAATATCTTTCAGTTTTCTCTGGTAATCAGAGTTTTCTTACGTTTTCTGCCTTGCTTGATCATGAATTGTTAGAGTCTGATAGCATTTTTCCCCATTTAAGTATAAACCTAGATGCGCATATCTTTCAAAATTTATTTTTGGTGAAGATTAGAAAAATATTCATTAAGAGGGGTGGATGTGAATACAGCTATATAAATATAACATACTGAGACGTTTCTCTTATAGACTTGATGGCAAGAAGAAAAAAAAAACAATAGCATATATAATATTACATATATAACCATTTAAGCAATATATATTTCTTATATATATATTTCTTACATAAGCATATATATTTCTTATAACAATGTATGCTAATTTGTTTCATTTAATAAACTGGCATATGCATTTAAAATTTAACATTTTATATAAGTGTATACAAAAGCAGTTGGATTCATTGAATAAAAATAATAACATATTGAAACTTATTTTTTGAAATGTTAAATAGTTATTATAGGTTGATTTCAACAAAACAAGCTGTCAATGAAAACGTTTGCTTTATTGTAAAAATTGATCAAAATAATAATAATTTAAGAGATAATTTTGATTTATTTTAATTTTGATTAACATTTTTTTAGATTTATTTATTATTATTATTATGTTTCTGAAATTTATTAATATTTGCTAATCAATATTTCCCCTTATTCACAAAAAATAATACTGATGAAAAGAGTATTATTAATTACTAACGAAATATTATTTATTGGCTGTTTATACTCAGTTATCACAGTTAATGTTCAAAGCATAGAATAATATTTTAGAATGAAAATTTTAAAGCCCCATACTTTTTCAATGTGAAATATTGGAAAATGTATTTGAATATTTTCTAAAACATTTTGAAACTACTTTTTAAAAAATAGCATTTTTGAACTCACATTATAGATTTAGCACAAATATTCAAGCTTTCTTTTATTTAAAAATAACGGATTTTTGCTGCAATACAATCTGGTTGGCAAAACAATTATGCATGATAATTAAAATTATTTTTTAATTAATGTTTGGTAATTAATTACCTTACCTTAATTACCGTCCTTAATTTTTAAAATTTCACCAAGAGAACTATTTTTAAAAAGTAAAGTCTAATATTGAATCCAAAATTTTGTTCAGCTTATAATAATTTATCAAAATAATAACTTTAAGTGAGAAAGAGAATGCAATTTTCTAGAAGATTCGATGAATTTTGGTTTTTCGAAATTGTTTTTTTTTTTATTTTCCAATTTCATCATTATTATCTTTTTTCTTTTCTTTTGAAAATACATTAAAATAATAATAAATAATAAAATCCCAGTTATTTCGAAATTTAAAAACTCATTTTAACATAGAGAATTTAAATGCACATTTTCTTTAAACTTTAACATTTGGAAACAACAACCTTTAACTTATTGATTCTATATGCTAAAAGATGGTCAAACTCTACAATCTACCAACATTTTTTTTTAAATAAATGTTTTAAGACCAGCATTCAAATTTTAAACAACATAGAGAATGTTTCTAGATGCAGCAACGTATAAATGGAATTGTGATTCAGTTCATCATATTCTATTATAAATTAAAGATTAAAGTTAGATAACTACTTCAAAAATGCAGCATTAATACATGCTCAAATTAATACAAACACAAGTGCTCAATAAATGCTTCTCCCTGCTTAATGTTAATGTTAAGGCACTTCATAAAGAGAGCGTTTTAAAATTAATGGTCAAAACTGTAAGAGGAGGTTTGGTATATTCAGAATTGCATATCAACCCTTTTAACTCCTAACCGTATATCTCAACTCAAGACTGGAAACGTCATCGTAAACTGCATAGGTGCATCTCTACTATGGAATGTTCATGTGCATCTGAACTAGTGCTTTCATTTATTTCAATTACCTTAATTTAAAGTTTTCTAATGATTATCGTCGATAATTTTAAGTTTTCTAAAGAGGATTGTAATGATTATTGCCCAGAAATAGCTGCTTCATCGTTATTTAATGATTTATTGACCAATTCGGTTGACTCAACAAAAAATTTGGAAAAAAAAGTTATTTCTATGCTGATTTAAATAGAACTTTCGATTACAATTAGTGAAAAGGTACAATTAGCGTAATTTTTTTTTTAAAAAAAAGTATGTAACTAAAATATTAGTACAAATGCACAATCAGTTCATAATGAGAATTAGCTCCTAGTGGCGTAACAATATGTTATATGATGAGTTGCTAAGCAGTTATTAATCCATCCGATCATAGTACAGTCGTTACGATCGAACAACAGAAGAATATGTAGATGGTAGAATTTGATTATCTCCAATCGAAAAGGCATATTAGGAAACATTTTTTATTCAATGGTGTATTCTTGGAGTTAGGCGTTCATACGTATGCCATTTTTGCATCTTAACAATCGATTCAGTTTGGCAATGTTCGGTTCAGTTTGGCAACATTCCTACTCCCTCGACACTCTAACTATAAAAGCATACCCCAGCAAAGTTTTCCATCGAAAATACCCATATCTTTACATTTTTACTGTGGCATATTGAGATACTTCTAGATGAAAATATGTTTTGGATTTTAAATTATTGTTTAGGTATAGTTTATAAAATGTGCACAATTTTTAAGTTAATTATAACATAAATCTTATGGAAAATGTGAATCTAGAGTTGCGCAACTTTGTTTTTTGCATTATTCTAAACCTCATAAATTTTAAACATACAGTTTTTAGCATATTAATTAAATACAAAGTAAAAGAATTAATATGAGTTTTTAGAGAATTTAATTTCAAATTTAAAACTAGAGAAGCTTTATGTTTCGAAAGGGGGGAGTTGCATTTTGAGTACGTTATATTGCATATATGATTTAAGACATTACTTTTTTATTTAATATTGATTGTCTTTAGCTGGTCCAAGATAAAAGAAGAAAAAATAAAGAACATTTTTTAAATACTTGTAAGGGAGTGTATTTTATAGGACTATATTCTTTACAATTAAAATAGAATTAAGGAAATTTAAAATTGGAGCAGTTAATTTGGATCAACTCAGCACTTTTGATAAAAACAGTTTTCTAATACTTTTTGGAACTTCGTTGTGAGTAAGCAACTGGTGAAAATGCAGCTGCTACCGTTTGGGATTTGACATTGTGGGATAGAGAAGCACTCCTCGAATGTAACGTGCTAGATTTTCCGATGATTGGCTTGAACAGAGATTCTGTAAATCTTCCTGATAACAACTTGGACTTTCTTACCGATGCCGCTGGGTATGCAGATGCGCCATATCCGTCCACTTGAATTTGTTCGTGGGGCTTTTGCTGCAATACAATTGCGTAAGATTTAATTCGTTTTTGTGAGGCAATACTTGACTTTGGTGGTAAGTAACCAGATGCTAGTTGGACTCTTTCGTATTGATTACTGTATCCGTGACTTTGGGCTGAAGACTTTGGTATTTCGCTTTTTCCGTAACTGGAGAATTGTGGAACTGGTACCTGTGGAGCTGATGACGTAGGTGGGAAGTAATAAGAAGGTTGAAATCCTGTACTCTAAAATTGAAATGAAAATATTTAATATCCTTTGTATTTTTGGATTAATGATTTAGATTTATAGTGCCACAGTGAAATATAGCTGAAGTTTGAATTAAACTACACGCTTGGATTACATATTACATCACATACTTTAATCTATAGTTGATTCGAGTAGCTTGAGTTAGAGCATCTAATAATTCCTTTATTGGAAAAAATAAGTAAAGTACAGGGAGAAATCACTGCGTAACACATATCCATCGAAGTATCGGGTTTACAAACTAAAGTTTACATTTATAACAAGTTACGTGCAGTTAGACAGACATGCATTGTTACAAGTTCATGGAAAATTAAAAGGCATATCAGTGTATACTTATTATCCATAACAAAGAACTATTCTGGAGTCAATATCGCTTGTTTCTTGAGTTTAGGGCTATTTAACAATTGTAAACTTTTTTTTAGGGCTATTTAACAATTGCAAACTTTTTTTGCAGCTTAGGTAATTATTTGAGCATAGTGTTTTACATTTGCCATTACGAGTGCTATAAGATATTCTTTAAATTTTAAGGAGAGGTTGCATTTGGCATCTGAAGCAATATAAATGAAATGCTACAGCATAAAAAAAAATCTTTATGAAATTTTATTTTGTCGCAAAATCTCAACGTTAATATTTTCAATCAATATTGTTTTTTCTTTAAATCGTGTAAACGAAACATTTTTTTTTTCTAAAATTTTAAAATTATATCGTTAGAAATGGTACCCAGTTTTCAGTCTATTTGATTGAGCTCAAAGCATTTTCCTCGAATTTTGCTATCTTAAAAAAAAATATTGTATGATTTGGGAAGAATTTTGATGCATTTCTGAAAGAGATTTGGATTGAATGTGACAAATATATAACAATTCATAATAATTACTTAAAAAAAATTCTTATTTAATTTCAGAGTTAAATTAGTGAAACACAAATAATTGTTAGTAATTATCAATGCAATTAATTGAATATAAATCATGCATTATTTATATTCAAAATGGACAATGATAAATTTTATATAATCATACAACACTAATTAATTTGTTTTAAAAGAAATTTGTGATTTTATTCAAAAATCATAGAAATAAATTAAATATTAATTAATGAATAAAATATTATAAATAATATCAAACCAAATTGTTTGGTATTTAATTGTATATACTTTATTTATTTATTGCATATAGAGTATTCCTTAAAAATTGCAGATTATTTTATAAACTATCAAAGAATTTAAACACCAGCTATTTATTTACTTTTAAAGTTCTTATGATATTACCGTTAAACACGAGCTTTTCCATTTTGCTATAGTTAAGCAGGTTTTCTTGTTTTTGAAATGGAGAAAAAAAGATTATAAGTTGAACTTATTTATGAATAAATACTTAGTATAAATACCTTAGTGTAAATACTTAGTATAAATACTAATATACTTGTTTAAAAACACTTTGTGTAAACTTTATATTATAGAAATTTACCTAATTTCAAAAATAAATTATAACTTTTTAACTATTAGAAGCTTTACCCTGAGAGGCTCCAATAAAATAAAGAAATTATTAATTAAGTAATCATTATGAGCATTATATTCCCGTAAATATTTAATTGTGATATTACTATTTTGCATTTTTGACAAAGAAAGCAGTACGATACTGAGGCTACTTCTCTTTATTAATGTTATAATTTTTCTCATTTCTTTTTAGTTCATAGCTTTAAATTTTTTGTTTTCACAATAATAATTCACAAAAGTCAAGAACTATCTTATTAGTATCGAAAACAATTGCTAACGACACTTAATATTCCGATTACAAACTGCTTTTGTAGCACTGCTTCAAATTTTCTTCTGAGTTAATACTTAATATAAACTTTTTTGTCTAGTTATTTGTTACCCTTCCCCGTGACTTTACTTTATCAGACATGCCAGTAAACGTTTTAGAAGTTGAACTCCCTAAAAAAAGGTTAATATGTATATAGTTTTTTTTTTTTAGTTTTTTTTTAAGAAATCCAAGGTGTTTAAGATTTGTCCCAATCACATTTTTTTTTGATGAATTAGTACTTGGTAAACTTACTTTTCATTTATTATTTCCAAATTACTTTACATTATTTATTTTTATCGAAACACGTTTTAAAAGCAACAACGAAAGAAACACGTGGTGTCCAAAATACTAATCAGTAATGTTACCCTGATACATTTCGAACTCATTTTCATAACACTTGTTTTATCTTCGTATAGAAAAGAAAAGGAATTAATAAAAACGTGCAATTAACTCCCAGTGAAATCCAATTTTATTCTAGATAAATGTAAGCTAGCAACCAACTGATATCAAAACATATTTAATGTTACTACTGCTTTAAAATAATTACAAAAACAGAACCGTCTGCAGATTAATTGCGATAACGACTACCCGGTCAATCACAGGAAAACACGAATAGGTGATGACTGCCGTTCTTTCGAATTTATGCATATACTACAGATTCGGAGCGAATCGGGTGATGTTTACGGATTTGTATCATAATCATACAAACAAAAATTTAAATCATGCATATGGATATAAACATTCATATAGATATGAACACTGTACCTTTAGTCGAAAAGTCACCTTCTTTGAAATTATCACTAATTATTCATAATATTTTTATTAGTAATGGTTATCATTGGCCATTACTAACTTATTTGTAATTAAAGTTAAAAATGGTTTAATTTTCTTTGAATTATTAGCATTTTATATAAGTTAATTCGTACACTTGGTCTTTTGAATTAATTAGTCTAAAATAATGATTTAGCGAAATGGAAATGGCTAATATATAGTTCATTTAAAATAATTAAACTCTTATACATTAAATGGAAAGAATAGAATGAATATAATTTTTTTTCAAAATAAGTATAGGTAAGAATAATTTTATAATCATTCAAACAACTTATTTGTAGTACGTTCGACTCAATATTTCTCGCACTGATCGCGAGTGATTGATTAAAGGAACTAAGTTCAAATCTGTCCCTACCTTTGAATACTGAAGAGGTGACTGATGCTCATAAGAGGATTTTCCTAAGTTTTGATGAGTTTTTTGGTTGTTATATTCTTCGTGATTAATGTTTCCATATCCATTAGAAATTATTTGATTACTTTTTGGAATGATTGGCTTGAATGAAGATCCCTTGAAAGAAGATGGGTGTACGGGATCTTTATAGGAACTGTGTTCACCATACGAACTCGTATCTTGTACGTAAGTATTTTCCTGCAAGAGTAATGATAAATTAATATTAAAAAAAAGAAAGCAATAATTTTACGATAAAGCAAAATTGTTTATAAGTTTTATTTAATTTTAATATAGAGCTATGCTGCACTCGACTCCTTTTAACTTAAATTGGGTTAAAAAAAATTAAACCTTTCCAGTTCGAACTAGGATCTGACATTTTTTCTCTTGAATTTTTCTCATTATCGATGGGGTCCGGTCATTGAGGTAACCAATAAACTGATCAGAACGATACATTCTAATATGTTGGGTGATCAAGTGTTCTTTTCAATCAACATCTTCATGGTGAGTATACTGTTGATACCTCTATATTACAATTAGGAAGAAACAAATTGCATGGAACTGGAAGATGATGTGATTAGTTTTAAGAACATTCATACACAGTAGATCTTGATTGGCCTGCAAAATCCCCAGACTTGAGCTTCATGGAAACTCTGTGGGACTTACTAGAATAGTGGGTAAAACATCGATAGTTTACAATCCCGCTTTTTAGGGGTTTTAATCCGTTATAGGATTTAATGATAAATAAAAGATAAATAAATAATTCACGCATAAATATTTTCATAGTTTTTGTTAGTTTTATGCTGATTAATGCTTCTTAGTTTATTATTGATATTACTATAT
Organism: Parasteatoda lunata; assembly: GCA_949128135.1. Lineage (NCBI taxonomy): Eukaryota > Metazoa > Arthropoda > Arachnida > Araneae > Theridiidae > Parasteatoda > Parasteatoda lunata. Next base: position 64,124,048 of record OX421973.1, on the reverse strand, counting down.
GATTTGGTTCTCCGAGAATTCTTGATAGGATAAAATGGCGAATGGTAATAATTTTTTTTTTTTTTTTTTTTTTTTTGATATAAATAGAATTTTGTTAAAAACGTATACAATTAAACAGCGTATTCTTGTTGTTAAGAAATGCATCAACATATTTATTTGGAAACTTTAGACGGCTGTTATTAAAAAAAACTATAAAAGCTAGAAATAAAATACCGGAATCATATTGAAGCTTCCTCATAATTTTTATGTGTCCCTTTGAAAAATTTAAGTCAAGCTTGAAAGCAAGTGAGAAATATGTCCAACATTTAGATTAAATGTGAGAAAATTCTTCGAATATTTCCGCCGTTTTTCTGACAGCGCTGAAAATTTAAAACAGACAATAATTTCAATTCGATCTAACATTTTCAGCGGGGTAAAAATATGTGCCATCAAAAATTTTATTTATCAAATGTATCAAATTATGTTTGAAATAAAATATAGTTCTTGCACAATAAAATAAATATTATTGTACAAGAATTTTATAGCACAATATTTTTAGGTGTGTCGTAAATATTTAATACTGTACTGCAAATGTTGAAAATAATTTTACAAAAATATTTCCTGGTGGTACCATGAAATATATACCAATTAAGTTTCCATGTTCTTTTCAGCATTCAGCATGTATTTTTCACATTTTTAAATGCAAAATTATGCATTGAATAAATTATATTTTTAATAATTTTTATCTGCTAATTTTTATATTTTTATCAACCAATAATATGTGTTTTTAATAAGTAGTTTTACTTTAAAAAGAAACTGTGTTTAAAAAATAATCTATTTAAAAACTAAAAGCTGTATTTAAGTATATTTAAAAAAAAAATTCAATCGAAACTGAATACAATTTTCAGTATTCAATTGTAAGATAGACCTTGTTACACACTCCTAAAAATGTGCTGTATTAAAATTATATCTACCCCTAAACTTAAATATTAATAAAGAATAACTAAAGTATTACTACTCCTGCATAATCAGTAATTTAATTACTTCTAATTTAAACTATACATAATAAAATGCAAAAATTTTAAAAATTATAATTACTTTAAAAATCATATTATTATTATTATTATTATTTTTTTTTTTTTTTTTTGGAATCAAACTTACTTTGTTTGTGCCGTAATGACTTGATTTACCTTTACCTCCATCATCGTAACTGGAGCCATGTGTGGCTGTTTTTCCAACATCGCTTATCAAGAACTTTTGGTTATAGCTTTCAGGGCTTTGGTAAACAGATTTTAGCTCTTGGACATGAATCCCACCTTTTCCTTTGTAAGTTGGAATCTTTTCATGGTCTTCTTGAATTGGACTGGTTAAAAACAAATAAATAAATATCGGCCACATTTAATTAGAATTCAAATCAAACACTAATCATTAAATAATTTATTCAGTTTCTGTTTAATTATTTATTAGTATAATGTCTTTGCCTTAAGCCTACAAATTCAATTATTATCTTCTTTGGAAGATGAAACACGTTTAGATCATTTTCTAAAAAAAAGGTGAAATGCTGAATCAATTAAGGTTGATTAAGGCGATAGAGCGCTCGTCTTTTAATTAAGTGACCAGGTTCGAATCCCAGAAATGATTGCTCGATGCGAATTCTGCTTCCGGTTCCCACCGATCACAGTTATGACATAAAATATCATCAATGGTTAGATCATGGGTTAGAATCCCCTTGACATTGGGCTAACCATGTCATGTTTTTCGCGGTTTCCTCTCCATGCAGCGCCAATGAGGGTCAGTTCCATCAAAAAATTTTCTACGAAGGCTAGTGAGTCTTCATACTTTATCCAAAAGTTTCCTTGTCTTCTGTGTTGGATGGTCGTAAACTCAAAAATGGGTCAACACTGGTTTTAAAATAAAATTTAAAAAAAAAAAGTTTAAAACAAAAATTGAGAAATCCAAATTTCTAGAAAAAATTACATTTGAACAGACGAATATATTTTGGTATGATTTATTCATATAAATTTGCTATTTTATTCAACTAATAGATTATTTATGTCAGTATTCTATTCCAGTAATGTTATTTATTATTTCGTAGTTTAGAGGTTTCTAGCAAAAAGTATTAAGAATAATAGAGATGCATTGGCCATAGTTTCGATCAGAGATGGGCATTTGTCATTCAGAATAATGAATAAAGAATGATGAATAATTATTCAAACTCTGAATAATGAATAATGAATAAAGATTTATTCATTAGTCAGAAATATTTTGAATAAAGAATAAATCATTCATTATTCTTTATTCAGTATCCTTTATTCATTAGTCAAGAATAACTGAATAACTTCACTGGTCAACAAAAATGGGTACGGAATACACTGACTACGATTATGACAACTACAAATAAAACGTTAATCCTTTTCAAGTATATTTATATAAAAGTTGAGGAAATTTACTTTTGTCTAACATAATGCATACTTTTGAAAAATGGTTACATGGCAAAAAAGTGTTTAATTTTTTAAGTTAAAATTTTATTTAAAAATTTAAAATAAGATTATCGTTTGCTTTCAAAAACTATAAGAAATTCTGTTTTATAGATTTTAGAAAGAAATTTTAAAATGAACTTAAGTAACTAAACTGTTATAAACTTACTTTTTAGCACAACTAAGTATGTTACGCTGGAGTAAGTTAAAATAACATAAAAATAAATATTCATACTTGTCTTAGTTTTATAGTTAAATTCCTGAAATAAAACGTTTAAGAGCAAACGATGTTTTGCATCTCGTTTTAGACAAAGACATATCGATTGCATTTTTCGCTGGTTATTCAAAATTTTATTCAGAAAAATTAGTCATGACTAATGAATTTATTCATCAATCATTATTCAAAATTTTTTATACATTTGCAAATGAATGATGAATAATGACTAAATTTTCATGTGAATAATCATTCAGAATAAATTTATTCTGAATAAATTTAGTCATGAATAAAATTTTCTTGAATGATGCCCATCACTGGTTTCGATCTGTAATATACAGCTTGAAAGTGTTTGGCATTGATATTGTCTGCAAAAGAATAAATTTCAAAATTTTGTCTTTTTTGAGCCATTAGGTTGTTTGAGATCTTGGTAAAATCAGACTATTTTGCATAGTAGCTTATAAGAGTAGATAATTTTTAAAATATTTTAAGGCTAAGTTGAGTCATAAAAGAAAATACATAGATATACCCTGAGAAAAAGTATGATAGAAACTACCGGAATATGGTAAAATTTACCGTAAAATTGATAACTTTATCATGATATCTTAAAAAGTAGCATAAAAACCATTTATTCAGTTAAATTTACTTTTCAGTATTGCATTTTTACGAAAGGTGTGGTAATAAATACTGTCATTTTCAAAACCAAAAAAGTCATTACCACATGAACAGAAAAATTACTAAATTAATGTTTTAAATACAGTATAGTTTGGTTTTTATTAACGGAATTATGAACTTTTTTTTTCCAAAAATATCTTTACCATACTCTTTACGGTAATTTTACTAGAATTTTTTTCTCCGTTTATCAGTGAATATAACAGGTACAGTAGGCTTCATGGCCCCACCTAGGTTCGAACCCCAGTCCTTCACAATGACAATTCTGTATTTTAATCACTGTGACACCGATGTTATATTTTTTTCGTCAGATGTAAAAAGGAATAAGCATTTTGTTACGTTAAAATAGGTACTGTTTCTTATGACTATAATTATACATTTTTAAAACATTAATCAATGCCCATACAAAATAACAGTGATCATACATAAATTATAACAATTATTGGATCTAAAATTATAGTCATAAACATTGTTATAGATTGTGTCGCTTTTTTTTCTCAATAAATAAAGAAAATGCTTCCGGAAGTCACTTACAATATTTACTTTATTTGCTTAACAACATGAGGAAAAAAAACTTGTATCGATCTCAAAATAAATCAATGAATTTTATTAAACTCTTATTTGTTAGTAACTCATAAATTGCTTAAAATAAATATCACAATATGTATTCCATAAATTAAAACTATTAATATTTACAGCTAGGTTCCCTCACCTGTAACCATAAGCAGATGTGTCAACCCCTTGATGGATATTGCCATATTTATTGCCACCAATGTTATAAAAGTTTGTATGGGCAATTTGCACAGCATCGTTCTGTTTACCGGGTAAAACGGGAAGCAAAAGGAAACCATGTCGTTCTCCACCTTTACCATACTTGTCTCCAGTCAAAGAATGGCCCAGTTGCTTTATATAAATCGCCATTTTACCATCCCCAGCTTGTTTTGAGTGCCCACTAACATATTGGCCATCTTCCGGTACAACGGCGTGCTTTGCATCCTGCACGTATGATTGTTCTTTTACACTTGAAATGTATTCAGCCTCTTTAGGGATTACTGGAAAATATTCTTGACCACTTGATACATATTTTTTGCTGTCAGTCTTGACTGGAATTGAGCTAAGTAAGATGAAGATAAATATTATTTTTTTTTAAAAATAAAATAAATAAATAAGAAAGAGATTTTATATCGACACCGTTTTTGCACCAACAAAAGCTAAAAATATTTAGTGATGGATAATGTTGTAAAATTTTGATGTTTGTTCTAAATTAAATTATTATTAAAATTCTATAATAAAATTAAATTATTAAAGTATTTTTCATAAAAACAGAAAAAGGAACTAAGTTTCTAATATTTAATTAAGTTGACTGTAACATTTTTAAAAAATAATTTAATAGCTTGAATTTTCTAACTCAGCAATAGTTTGTAGCCCAATTAATCACATAAATTACAAAAAAACACTATAATAAACTTATATTAAGTATAGTAAACTTGTATAACATATAATAAACTTACATGAAGAAAACAAATACTACTATTATTATAGGAAAAAACTACTGCTTAGAAATGCTAGAAAACTATTACTAGTAGAAAAAACTACCATTACTACTAGAAGAAAAATACATTTGTTCTACTATTTTTTCATTTTGAAATTAGTAACAATCGTAACTTAAGCAATAAATAAATAAAAAACACAGATAAGGAATGGGATAACAACAATAAACAACATTTACAAATTACATATTAAATTATTGGGATTTTTAAAACATATATTTTTAAAAAAGTCAAACAGTAAAAAGTTCTTTTACGTTTAAAAAAAAACGAAGTAGAATTTTTGAGAGACCTTTCATTTTTTGAATAGATGTTTAATTATTTTTAATTTGTTTTAATGAAATAAAAATTTAAATTTGACCCGCCATACATGACATAAAATTTGTTTTATCCTATCATTGCATTATTTTAATTTGCTATTAGTAAAGATGTGTACCTGTGAGTCTTAATTCCTCTGTAATAATAAGATGTAACAACTGCAGGCTGGTGTATTTCTTTAGACCCATGAGAATCGTATCCCGATTTTCCATCAAGGTGCTTGTCATCTGTCTGATCATAATATTGCTGCTGGTGAAGCTGTGCAGATGCATGTCCACCATGGGAACTATAACCTGATTTGCCGTCGGCATGTTTTGTATCTAAATCATCGTATAATTGGTGAGTAATTTGAGGAGATGCATATGCGCCATGAGAGCTGTATCCTGATTTGCCATCAACGTGCTTGTCATCTGTCTGATCATAATATTGCTGCGGGTGAAGTTGTGCAGATGCATGTCCACCATGGGAACTATATCCCGATTTGCCATCAACATGTTTTGCATCTAATTGATCATATGATTGGTGAGCTATCTGGGGAGATGCATATCCACCGTGGGAGCTGTATCCAGATTTGCCATCGACGTCTTTTGCATCGAATTGATCATATATTAAATGCTGAGCTATTTCAGGTGATGCATGGCCACCGCTTGAACTGTACCCTGATTTACCATCTACATGTTTTGCGTCTAACTGCTCGTATATTAATTGCTGGCTTATTTGAGGAGACTCATGTCCATAAGATGTTTCACCTTGACTTGAGCTGTAAGGCTGTTCCTTAGAAACGTATACATCTCCCTTTCCAGAATCTGAGTTTTCGTAATATGATTTGGAGCCATACTCTTTGGATGATACCTCTTGAGCAATATATTTAGATTTATCTTCACTGTACTTAGCGGAGTTATATAACTGACGCTGCTTCTGGCCGATTTCTTTAGAATAACGTGGGTATGACTTTTCTTTGGTTCGAACGGGTAGTTTAGTGCCGTAGGGAATACTCTTGTCGCTGCCATATCCGTCAACTTCATATTTGCCGCTATGGGGATATCCGTAATCCGATTCAACATGCACTTGCTCTTGATGAGTTCTATCTTTATGGTAACCATCAGATCCATAGCCAGAATGATGTGAATCCTGATTGGCGGTATGGTACGCTGGGGCTTGATGACTCAAATATTGTTGCTTGTAATGTTCAAATGAACCGCCATATTCACTATGCGAAGACTGATCTTCACCTATAAGGAAATATTAAAAATATCAAGTAAGTTTAAAGTGAGTATTTTTTAAAAACTTGCGCGTGTTTTGCTTTAAATGGTGTACATTTTTACAATAATTTTAAAAAAAACATGATAATTCAGGGGATAGAGCTTCCCAATCAGGTGACCCGGGTCCGAATCACAGCGATGACTGGTGGACGCGAATCACGCACCTGACTCACACCGACCACAGTGTTAACATAAATATCCTCAATGGTAGACGGGTCATAGGTTAGAGTCCCTTTGCCGTCAGGCTAACCGTAGTAGATCTTCCTCCCAATGTAACGCAAATGCTGGTTAATTCCATCAAAAAGTCCTCCACGAAGACAAATTTCAATCAATACTTTATCCAAGAGAGTCCTTGTCTTCTGGGCTGGGTTCAAAACTACAAGGCTATGGTGTTAATAATTGGTGGTCGTGAACTCGAAATGGGTCGGCTGTTCAACGACAGTAATAAAATATAAAATGAGTTAAAAATTCTGATGTATTTCAAAACTCAAAAAATGTTTATGTCTGACATTCTGAATGTGCCATTTTCAAGATTTGTAAAAAAAAGGAAACATTTTGTTTTAGAATATTTCATAAATTTAAGTTATAATGCTATAAAGTTGAAGAAAGAGAGTGCTTACTTTTGTAAGGATCTTGTTTATAAAGAGAAGTTTGTTGGATGTATCCATGATCGCTATGCGGATATGGCTCTGCTTTGGATATTTGATACGATTCTTGTCCATCCAGCTTAACTGCTGTTTCCACTAATTTACTCTCTGCTTCACTCACAGGCAAAGAAGTTGTGACATCGGAAGCATTGCCCGCTTTAGATGTTTCAGAACAACAAACTTGAAGGAAGCAGATGCAGGCAAGAATGCAGATCTAAAACATGGTGCGTACATATTTTTAAACTACAGTTTAGTTTGCTAATTTTTAAGAGCAATTAAAAACTTTTGACTTGCGTAGCGATGGCTAACTGGTGGAAGTGACCCCAGGTAATAGAAGCAATAGCTTTTAACATACACAAGTTTGAGTTTTGTTACTTCTCACTCTATCAAAAAGAAATTGTGTTATACGTATTCAAAAAAACACTATCATTTCTGATAAAAAAAAAATCCTCCGGAAATTTCGATTAAAAAATATTTTAAGATATTGATTTATTTAAACAAATATAAATGCATAGGCATTTTTATAAAGTATTGATGTAATATTTCGAAAATAACTTATAATAAGCTGATATAAAATTTCAATTAAGCTATATTGAAACAAGCTTGCTTTAAGATGTAAAGAAGTAATAAATGACTAAGGCCTAAGTAGAAGGAAGCCGATAAGCTTACAGCGACATTAAGTTTACAGAATATAACTTACTTCAAATATATAAAATATGAAGCATTACTTGTTGTGGTGTAAGAGGGAGCACTAATTACAAATTTTCTTTTTGAAAAAAAAAAAAGAAAAGAAAAAGAAAGAAACTTAAATTCGAGCATGTGTTAGGTGTATAAGCTGCGAAAATTCGCATATATTTTATTGCATAGCCGACCGTGTAAAACTACGTACACGATTGGAAAAAAATGAACTTATGAACAAGGTACTTATTACAATTAAAAACTTCTTAAATAACTAAATAATTTTCTAAACTTAAAATCCTATATGATTCAGTTATTGTTTTTAATATGCAATTCAAACATACAGAGTAATAGGAAGTAAAAGAAAATGGAGATGTATTTACGATTTTGAAAACCCAGAAAATTATTATTGTATTTACGGTTTCACGCTTAATGCTTTTAATTGCATGATTCTTCTAAACTCCAATTATTCACTTCTCTTGCACAACCACACACCGAAATTTTTCTTTTTTTTTTCTTTTCTCCGTATCACTCCTGAAGTCTCTAAGAATAAGAATAAGGATACTCATAACTTCTCCAAATCAAAACCCTATCATCAGTCAGTAAATCAAAAATATTGATGGAAGGATTTGGATCATCCAGCAAAAGAAATCTAGCCAAAGAATTTATGCGATGACCTTTATTTAGAATGTTTCATTAAATCATTTAAAATAGGCAGGAAATGAAAGGGGTCCGTCACTTTCATCCTCTTTGAAAGCGTTACCAAAAAAAAAAAAAAAAAAAAAAAAAAAAAAAAGGCTTGATCGTAAATAATCAATACTTAAAATCTGTAATCTAATCTCAACTATTAAAATTTTATCAAATCTTAATAATATTATTATACCTTGCTAAGTTACGATGTATAAATGATCATACTGCTTAAGATTTTAAAAAGAAAAAAAAAATTCTAACGTGATTCATTTTCGTTTTTTTTTTTTTTAAATCCCCATATTTTAAACGTTTAAAATGTTTAAAAAAAGAAACCATACATTTAAAACGTGTATCATTTGCGCGGAGCTTATAAGGTAAAAGAATTCTTCTTCAAAACATCTATGCTGAGAATTTTCCAGTCGGCTCATGAAATTTTTACAAATATGACCGGCTTACATTATGAAAGCTAATAATATCTGTAGTGTTTTAAAATTAGTTTAAAAGTAGTTTATAAACACCGGGAGAAACTCATTAAGTCTGTGAATCCGAGAAGCGAAAATGATTTATTTGGACAGGAAGTTCTTGATTCTTCCCTTTCGTTTGAAACAAGTCGTTTTCCTTCTCATAAATTCCCTGGGCATTTGGCGAAGCGTTCAACATTTTATGCGTATCATTCCCATACTATATATCATTTTTGGGTTTTTTTCTAATGATTTTAAGAATAAAAATTGATAGTTTTTTAAGTCGTGAGACTTAATAGCCAGACGTTGAAGGCTTAGCAATTATCTTTTACTTTTTTTTATTTAAACGAAACATCCTTTATATTGATTTAGAATTTTCGGAAAATGGCTTTGTTATTGTTTCACTCTGTGTGGGAATCGGAAATCCCAGAGTTTTCAAAATAACATAGTTGAAACTTTTATTGGTTTCAGAAACTAGGTTGCTTGTCTTTAGATTAATTCTCGTATTCGAAACAATATAAATTAATCATACTGTGTTATGCGTTAATAAACAATAATCTATATTTAAATCTTCTGGTTAGTTAGTAAATATGTTTTTTTCTAACATTAGATGCTTTTTTTTTTGTTGTTGTTGTTCAAAAGATAAATGCTTTCGTATTAAAAAAATAATGATTTTAACAAAATATTGAAAAGCGATCTATTCCTAAAACCCCTCTTGCTCATAAATTCTGCATTATATTGTAAGGATGTAAGGATATTAAAGATGTCTCTTCGTATATTTTTCAAAACAAGCAAAGGAAAATTTATTAAGTTAGAAAAATAACAAATTTAAGTTTTTTAGTTTATTAAGCACATTAGAGACTTTTAAAATGTTTCTTTAAATTTATTTTAAAAAAAATTTCAAAATAAAAGCTCATAGTTTTGTTTCGATTTTGTTGAAAAGAAATCAGAAATGTTTGTTTAAATTTATTTTAAGGAAAAGCAGAATGAAAAATATTAAATTTGCATTCTATTATAAGAATATTTGAAATTTTTCTTCAAATATATTTTAATAAAATGGAAAATAAAAGCTCATTGTTATGATTGTATTTCATAGAAAAGATAAAAGAAATGATTTTTAAATTTATTCAAGGTAACAGCAAATTATAAGTTATTTTTTTAATTATATATTTATTTATTTATTTCAATTTTTGCAATCCCTGAAAAAGTTGGTATATTTCTTATTTAAACAAAAATGAGCATTTATTTAAAAAAAACATACTGTAAAGGTTATTATAAAAGCAAAGTATAATAATATATAGTTTCAGAAATTTTCCGATTCATAAAATTTTTTAATCCGTACGTTTAGCTAAATTATTTTATACGTGTTTTAAAATAGTTGCGTTCCTACTCGATCTGTGAAAAAAGATTTACAATTCACTATAAAGAAATTGTGCTAATTTTTGTCTGCGACATCAACTCATGCATTCAGTAAATTAACCATTTGACATCGATTGTAGAGTATTATTTTATACATGTTTTACAACAGTTGCATTTCTAATCAATTTGTGTAAAAAGATTTCCAATTAACTAAAAAGAAATTGTTCTAAAATTTTGTCTGCGCCATTGACCCAAGCATTCAGTAAATTAACCATTTAACATCGATTGTAGAGTATTATTTTATATGTTGTTTTACAACAGTTGCGTTCCTACTCTATCCGTGTAAATAGATTTACAATTAACTATAGAGAAATAGTGTTAATTTTTGTCTGCGTCATTGACCCATGCATTCAGTAAATTAACCATTTGACATCGATTGTGGGGTATTATTTTATACATGTTTTAAAACAGTTGAGTTCATATTCGATTCGTGTGAAAAATTTTACAATTAACTATAAAGAAATTGTGCTAATTTTTGTCCGCGTCATTGACCCATGCATTCAGTAAATTAACAATTTAGCATCGATTGTAGAGGTTTGTTGAAAATTTTTACAACAGTTGCGGTCCTACTCGATCTGTGTAAAAAGAATTACAATTAACTATAAAGAAATTGTGCTAATTTTTGTCTGCGTCATCGACCGAAGCATTCAGTAAATTAACCATTTGACATCGATTGTAGAGGTTTGTTGAAGATTTTTTATCTCACATAGCAATATTGTTTCTCGGCAGAACATCGACATTTTCGTTTTTGCGTTCATTCGCTAAGCAGCAAACTTTTTTTAGGAAACTGACATTAAGAGGTTAATTTGTAAGCAAACTGAATCTTTTTATCTATGCATATATAATGTTTTTAATTTTGGGACTTGTTATATCTTTCTTCTTATTTATTTATTTATTTATTTTAAGAAGAATATTAGAAAATTGATCCAAAGGAAAGTTAATTTATTCATAAAAAATTAAAAGGATGCAATAGAAAACAGTGGATTGGAAAATTCAGGCAAAAAATAAAATGAAAGGAAAATTCTTGATTGTTTTAAATTTAACTGAAATATTGATAATAATATTTGTTTCAATTAAACAAATTCAGATGTAAAAGGCATTGTAAATTTCATTTTAAGTAAAAGTAAAACTAGCTATAATCTTCGGAGCAAAAATTTTTTTTATTGTAATTTGGTAAACTGGTTCAAGAAGACGCTATTTCATTTTAAACCGAGCACTTTTCTCGATATATGTTTAATTTCACACCGAAATGAATTATTAACTAGGAATCGTAGGTGTAATTTGAAATGTTGTCATACCACAAGAGAAACAATGGATTCGTTTCAATATTTAGAAAAAAAAAGATCCTGCAAAATACATTATAATGTTTTTTTTTTTTTTTTAATAATTTGGAATTCACTAGCTCAATATTTCTGCTGAAACAAGTTTCCAAATTAAACAAATATTGTTGTTTGTCATTGTTACTTAAAAAGGTCTAAAAGTATTAAAAGTTTATAAGCAGAACTTCAAAAACAGGCTCTTTTGAAAAATATGCAAATTTGATAAAATAAAAAAAAGTTTATTGTTTAAAATAGAAGTAAACTTTATCAGCAGCATAATTTGTGTTACAAGATCTGTGTTTATAAATTCTTTGTAATGATTGCAGCAATTTTTCAAAGATATTTTTTGCATGTTATTGATAAAAAATAAAATCAACTGGAAAATTGCTAACAAATGCTAAATAAAATAGCTAACAAAAGCTAAATTTATAAAAATACATAATTTTCTTATCGTCATAATAATTCCGTTAAAAATGTGCAAAATCTTAAAAAGAAATTATCAAAGTCATAAAACTTTGAGAGATTATAAAAAAATATTTTCTTTCAAATTTACTAAACTGTTTGTTAAATTCAAATTAATTAATTAATTAATTAATAATGCATCAATTTAACTCGTTTTTATTCTTAGCATTTCGAAAAACTATTTTCCGTGATGAACTTAGAGTTTAAAATGGCTACATAATCAGCCAAATGCTTGATATGTGCTACGAGTAATAGGCACTTCTCAAAAAAAGGAAACTATAACGTTTACGTTTACTTATTCAGAATTTAATCGAGATTTATGTTAATGTGCTTTTAATATCCACTATTTTTGCTATACACTTTTCTATTCAAGTAAAGTTTACACTATAATAAAACGTTTTTCATTGGCTTTTAAGACATCAGATTATCTTAAACAATAAATTAATGGTGACGCGTACGTCACATTTTCTGGATAATCCTTATGTATAGATTTCACGTGTAAGAAAATGGCATTTTATTGCAGAAATATTTCACAATAACATTAAAAAAAAATTTCTTGTCCGAAAAATTATTTTGAATATGGATAAGTAATTTTAATATATTTGTTAAATCAATGTATTTAATCTTTATTAATTTGCTTTTATCTTTACGAAAACACAACTATACACAACTATAACACAACTATCAGAATTATGATAGCGAACGAATTAAGGTATCAGAATTATGAATGTAACTGTTTTGCTACAATACAAATGTAATAAAATAGCGCTGGTGAATGCGCTGGTGAAAAATAAATATATAGTTTAGAAGAAAGTAAACTTATAAATGCGATAAAATATTTCTTTGAAGAAATTTTTATATCTTTTTTTCATAATAAATTAAATTTTCAAAAAAGTGATCTAGAAATAAACGCATCAAACTAGTTTAAGTAATGACTCCTGTTAACATCCTTACATGACAAGAAGAGTATAATTAGTAGAAATAGAAAATGGTAACGAAAAAAACTAAATAATAAAGATATCACTTGCAATTAGTAATTAATGATTATTTATAAAATGAAAACGAACTGATAGTAGAGACTCAAAAGTAAAACTTACGTCTCCTAAAACTTTAAAATAATTTAAAGTTTTAAAATCAAATAATAAAAGTGTTTCTTTATGAAATTATTCTAATTTTTTTTTTATCATGATAAATTATCAATCGCATGATAATTTATCAATCAATTCATGATAAATCAATTCATGATAAATTATCAAAGATTGAGAATATACTTTTTCATTTTAGTTGAATGCATTGTCTTTGAAAACTTCCCAATTTAAGCAATATATTTTCTAATCTCTATTAGTTAAATTTACATGAAAATAATGTACATATCTTACATGAAAATAATGTATAATTTTTCGACCTAAGTAATATATATTTCATTTTTAATAGCAATATTTAATTGAAAGTGATGTATATCTTTAAACACGTTTCGACCTGAGCAATATATATTTTAATCTCTATTAATTAAATTTTAATAAAAGTAATGTAAGTCGTAAAGAATTTTCTTATCTAAGCAATATATGTTTTAATCTCTAATAATGAATTGCAATTGAAAATGAATTTATGCCTTTAAGAACTTTTAAACATAAGTAATAAAAATATTTTTATTTTTTAAAACTAAATTTGAGCTACTTCATCAATTGTTCCAAACATATATTGTATTTTCTTAAAGTTCAGGAAATTTATAAGTATAAGTCATTGGTAATTAACAGTAGTATTTTGTCCCTTCAAATATGAATAGATTGCGATACTTTCACAGTTAAAGAAAATTTAAGAGTAATTATGTTTTTTTAAATATCTTAAACAATTTTGATGCTTCACACTTGTGAGCATTTGATACTTTTGGAATTTTTTAAGACCTCTTCAAAATATTGTGATATTTTCCTAATTCATTAGAATTTAATAGTTTCAAAAAACATTTTATGCAGATTTTGATAATTTCAATTAATATAAAGACTTCTATACTTTCACATAATGTACATCTTGATACTTTCACATAATATATAGATTTTGATACTTTCTAAAAAATACTAATTGCAAAAAGATGTTAAATACGAATATATTTTTTTTTTAGAATGAAACAAAATGGTTAATATTAAATAAAGTATAATATTTTCGGGTAAGAAAAAAATTAAAACCTTCATTTAAAAAAAATAATTAATAAATGCAATATAAATGTTTCGTAGAAGATTTGAGAACATTTTTAGTACAATTATTATATGTTTTAATGTTATAAAATATTTTAATGTTATAAAATATTTTTAAAAAAATTATCTAGGATACCTTAATATTTAATCATATGTCCCAGGATATGAAACCGCCAAAAAAAAAAATCCCATTTTTAAAGATCAATTTAGAAAAAAAAAATCTTTTAAGTCTAATTATATTTTACCAAAAATATATAATTAATTCTAAATTCAATTAAATATTTTCAAAGCATTTTCATTATGTCCTTAAAAAACATTGTAATTTGGTAATGTACTAAACTTACCTTGCCGAAGATACTCTTTGTTAATGACATAATCCAGCCGGTGAATATTTGCAATTGCGATCCTTACCTGAATTACTTCACCATTTATTGTAAGTTCATCAGGCGCCAATTTTGGCTTAGATTCGCCAAATCAGAGCATCTTTTTTAATTCCCCGACTGGACAGATGATCTCCTTCCATCAACATCAAACACGTAGAAAATCTCGTTTTCTCATTTCTTTTTTTGTTCTTACAATTATGTTCTATTTCTGCGAGCTTTTAAACTTTTTTTCCCTACGATCGATGAAGGTAGGAAGAGGAAATTTCTTTAATTGAAAGTGATAGAATCATCGCTTTCACTTTTTTGGGTGTCAATCATCTTGTGTTTGTTTCCACAAGTCCAATTTTCTCTAACTGTAGCGTAAATTATTGTTATTCATCAGTGCTCTACATTTGTATAATCTATTGTACGTTCCATCATGTTTTTCTTTCTAATAACGTTTACTCTCGATTGTTTTGCTTATCATATTTATATTATTTTGAATCTGGATGATTGTTCTATTATTTAGCTGTTATCATGAAATATAATAATTTACTGGTTTATTTTAAAAGCTTTAAGTCAAATTCGACAATTTATTGAAATAAAGGCCAAGTGTCATTCATTATTAAAGAGAAACAAAATATCATAATAATACGAACAACATTCTATATCAGTCATTCATAGTGCCTTCTTTTTTAAAGGCATTTAGAACTTTACAGTTTTCTTTAATTTCTTTTACACAACAAAAAGAACAAAATTTTTAGTTTATGGATATATGCCCTACCGACTCCTCTTAAGAATTTTACTTCTCTATATCTTATTTCTTCAAACATAAATGCAAAAAAATATGAACTGATATAAGTGATAAAATCCAAGGTACTAGACACATAATTAAAAATAAAGATCAGTTAATAGTCTTCATACGTTGAAAAACTACCAGAATATGGTAAAATGTACCTTATTTCTGGCTCTATGGAAACACTAAAAAGCTCGGTAATTTTTAAGGAAGCGCTTTGGTAATAACTTTATTAAAATTAACTATAAAATATTGTTTTATAATATGTGATAAAATTTGGTGAATGTGGTAAAATTTGGTAATTTTACCATGATATTTTAGAACAGGGCATAACAACCATTTATGCGGTTAAATTTAATATTCAGTTTTGTATTTTCTACTAAATGTGAGGTAATAGAAACTATAATTTTGAAAACCGAAATTTCCGGTAAACCGTTACCATATGAACAGAAAAACTACGAAATAATTGGATTAAATATCGTATATTTTGGTTTATAATAGCCAGAATTATGTTGTTGTTTTTTTTTACCAAAAATGTCATTACTATACGGTACATAAATTTTGCCAGAGATTTTTTTTTCGTATAATAAATTGTCCCCACACGAGTTGATGTTAAAAAGAAAATAACATTAAAAGAAAGAACAACGTGTCAAGTACATTTCTTCGAATTTTTAAATCGATCCGAATAAAATTATAGAAGAGAAATTCTTTTGAAATCCCCGATGATAAACTCGACATCGAAGTGCGAAAATAGTAAAATAAAGTTTTCTAAAAAAAAAAAAAGTTCTTTTCTTTTTTTTTTTTTTTTTTTTTTTTTTTTTTTTTTGAAGTTGGTTAACCAGATTACTAAAAATTTAATATACTGATCGCAAATTTTGCACACTTCATTTAGAAAAATTGATGAGAATGAAAGATTTATTTATTCATTTGCTTTTTCTTAGAGAAACTTGTTTTGCAAAGCTAATCTTTACAACGTATTTACGACATATATTCAACAAAATACCGAAAATTCCCATATATTTTTGCATAAAATTTTTACAAAAAGTAGGTTTCAAAATCTTTCGTTCAACATTAAGTCATTAGAAGAAGTCTGCAAAATTTCAACTATATTTATGATGCTCTAATTACAAGCAAAAATATACTTTGGTATTTTTAAAGCATAAGAAACAGTCTAATATTAACTTAAATCAATCTGTTAGATTATCGAATTATAATTATATATTATATATCGATAATTCTTTTTTTTTTTTTTTTTTTTTTTTTTTTCTTTTTTTTTGAAGTTGGTTAACCAGACTACCAAAAATTTAATATACTGATCGCAAATTTTGCACACTTCATTTAGAAAAATTGATGAGAATGAAAGATTTATTTATTTATTTGCTTTTTTTTAGAGCAACTTGTTTTGCAAAGCTAATCTTTACAACGTGTTTACGACATATATTCAACAAAATACCGAAAATTCCCATATATTTTTGCGTAAAATTTTTACCAAAAGTAAGTTTCAAAATCTTTCGTTCAACATTAAGTAATTAGAAGAAGTCTGCAAAATTTCAACTATATTTATGATGCTCTAGTTACAAGCAAAAATATACTTTGGTATTTTTAAAGCATTAGAAACAGTCTAATATTAACTTAAATCAATCTGATAGATTATCGAATTATAATTGTACTAAAATATATTAATTCAAAAAAAGTAGTTTTAAAAGTTTCAATCATATTCAAAAATTTATATAACTGATTTTGACAGTTAAAGAAATTTCAATGATAAAAAAATTTTTCTCTTTGCATCTAAATAACTGCAAATAAGAGCAAATTAAAAAAAATATATATATTTGGAAGTGAGTCTTGTTTGGAGGATTTTTTTACCTTTAACTCAGAAAAAGATACCAGCGTTTCATGCTTATTTCAAAATGATTAATTATTAAAATGCAAAATATAAGATTTTTTACTTATTTTAACCTAAATTAATACAAAATAATGAGAAAAAAGTATGAAAACTTTGTTTTAAAAAATTCTGCTTCAAACGGTAAAGGGATTTCTGAAGATAAGTTCCCAACGAATAAATTTTTCAATAAATGCTTTATAAAATGTCGTTACATTATTACCCTCTTATCAGCACAGAATTTAAATAAAATAATTATTTCAAGTCATTAAAAATTCAAGAAAAATATCCATTCTATACCAGCGTAATCTTCTAATCCTAACAATATGTTCTCTTTGATGTGTCATTTTGTATAATCTGCAATTTCAAGAAAGTTTCTCAAAATACAATATCATGGCATTATAGACGCAATTCAAAATAGTTTGCCTATAATTTATGAAAATATTATCAGTTGAAATTTTTTTATCGTGAATCACAAAAAGATTACACATAATTACATAAAACGTCAACTTTCATCGATTTAAAATTTCATGCAGAAGTTTAGACCTTTAAAAGAATATCTGTTGATAGTAACGTTGATATCAGATATTCAATTTCAGAAATTTTGCAAAGATTTGTTATTTACTACTGACTAGTAACTCCATTACAAAAAAAAAAAAAAAAAAAAAAAAAAAAATTATAGCCTCAACAAAAGTTTTTTAATTAAAATAAATATTTTTAATGATGTTTTTTCTTTCCAAACGTTAAACTACATTGTTTTGAACTAGATTTAGCAATATTTGTTTCTTAATCTGAAGTATATTTTATGACAAAAACATTGATAGCGCAAGAAACGCTGAAATTTTCTGTAAAGAAATTATAGCTTCACAGTAGATAATTTTGCTTATTTTATTATTTTATCAATTGAAATTCTCAATTTTCAGGTTGTTTTTTTTTTCACTATCGGTATCTGACGTTTACATTGATCAACTCAAATAAACTTCTATTGATTAAAATTTCATATAAAATTAAATTTTTTAAAAGAACCTGAGAGGCTATAGTTTTCTGATACTGCATTTTACTCATTTTTACAATTTAATTATTTCTGCAATTATATGTCGATTTGAATGAGAAATCATTAGTAGTAGATAATTGGTATCATTTTAAATTATAAGTCAGTTTCTTTTAACTTACATAATTTAAATAAAAGAAAGCTTAAAAAAACTTAGTGAGGCTATAATTTAATGGGGCATCATTTGTTTTGACAGTGTAATATTATGTGAACAAATTAAAGAAATATTAATTTGCACAATACTTTTCTTCAACTTAGCATCTTATTAAGATAGCAGCAAATTTAAATGCTATTATAGATCGAAAATTTTAAGCAATGTGCTTTGAAATGCCAGTTTATGTTAATATTACTCCTAAACATGAGGTCAACAGTTCGAGAGGTAATTAAGTCTATTAAGATTGTAAGGTTTGTATGATACTATGTTTTATATTACTTATATAATGCTTCAACATTGAACCAATTTCTCTGAGATTTTATAAGAAAAATATTATCAGAAACATATTTTTTTAAAACTTTTTAAAAGAATAACATTTAAATATTGATTTCATTTCAAGCAAAGCAATAGAACTACTTTTGTAATTTCACTTATCCATGCGTTACAATAAATAATCAAGTTCGTCCAAAAAAAATACCATAAGAATTTCCTAATAATAATCCCCAAATTCTAAAAAATTTCATTTAATACTTGTTTTAATTTCATTTAGAACAAATTATCGATTATAATCATGTGTCAAGAATTTAAAATTATCAAACATAGTTTGAGATTTACAAACAATGGATGATTATCCTAATTTTTATCTGTTCTACAGATGAAAGAAAATGAAAATCAATTAAAGGAAGAAAGAGAAAAAGAGATTGAAACCTGCCGGGAAAAGTGAATTAACCATAATAAGCAGATTTAGATTAGGTTCGATTTTATTAATGTGATTCACCTTCGTAGTTCACAATGTCAAAGTTTAAAGTTCTTAATTTGGATGAGAAGAGTTAAAAGAAATAATTTCCTTATGATTCAATTTTGCATAATGGAAAGTATTGTACGTGACAGCTCTTTTTTGTAAACCTGCAGGATAGCCTAGGATTGAAATTAAATAATTTGACTCTATGGCTAAAATCTCCATCAGTTATAAGCATTGAGAAAGGTTAATTTGACCGATTTTCGCCGAATTTTAAGTGTGTTAGACAATATCTACTACAGAGGTGACCAACCTTATTGGGAAGAGTGAAATTAGTTTTTTTTTTTTTTTTTAATATATATAGTTTTTAAGTTTATAGTTCACTTCCTGCTTCTCCAACGAGCTAAAAAATTTAAAAAGTTGAAAAAAATGTTATTAATATGCTGATTATGGAATTTTTACGCTAATAAAACATTTTTCAAGTAAGTCAGAGTAGTGTAGATACAACAATAAATAAATAAAGTAAATAAAGCAAAATTACGAACCTGGATTAAATAAATTATCTCAAGAAATTTAAGGAAGGTGATTAGAAATTACAGTCGACATGTTTCAAGCGCTCAAAAATAAGCACCAATTTTCAAGACTTGCCAGACGTGAATGAAAAGAAACAAAATTGTTTTGAAAGATAAAACGTAAAGTTGCCAACGAAGAATGGAAAATAAATGTGAGAAACAAAATTTAAAAAATTTCAGTAGCCGAGAGAGAATAAAAATATGGATGGAAAAGAGAATAAGAAAAACCACTGTGGCTGAAAAAGACAAATCAGGGTTTTATATTCGTTGCCAACTTAATGTCTTATATCTCAAGTCATTTTTCTTTCTTCTCAGTCTGTCAAATCTTGAGAATAAGCGCTTATTTTTGAGCGCTTGAAACGCGTCGACTGTTATTTCCAATCTGTATATTTTTGAAGCGAATGAAGTTTTTTAATCAAGTACTAACTTAGATTCTATTGTTAATAAACATTTTTAAATCAGGTAGTCAATTAGTACGGCTAAGTCAGTTAGGTTATGTATAAATTAAAAATGAATAACTTGGATCATTTAATTCTAAATTATAACTATTTAACCAAATTTGTGAAAATTTTGAATTTAATTTAAATTTTCGAATCGTCATTTAAAATTAAATTCTTTAAAATAATGTTAAAAGTTTTATATCTTGCAATTAAAATTTGTCGGCTATTATTAAATAAATTCATAAGGAATAATAAAGAATTATTAAAAATTATTTTTTGCGTAGAGTTATCTTTGGATAAAGAAATTTTATAAATTGTAGAACAATTTTTGAGCTATAGCAAAATACGCAAAAAGGGAAACTAACATTAAGGGATCCACACTTTAGACTGCTCTTCTTCCTAAACTCTTAGGACCATATTTTTTTAGTTATAATTACACTCCATATTTTGAAGATCAAGAATATATAGATCGAAAATAGGGTATGCTAATCCAGAGAAGAATTTGTCTATCCTATTGGAATATTTCATACATATTTGCGAATTAACATAAAAATATGGCGCATAAAGGTTTTTTTTCTTACGAAAAGCTATAGAATAGAAATTGATTTTGTAGAATAATTTCAAACATTTAATTTTATTAATGTTGGCTTTTTTCCTGCTCTTAAAACGCACAATTATACTCACTAAATAAGTAATAGAAATTAAAATAAGTTCGTATTGTTGATAAATAATTATTGATTGTTGAATGAAATATAGTTGCTTTCTTAAATACTTATTAGTTATTGATAAAAGCTTTTTTTTTAATTAATTAATAGAAAATAAAAAAAAATCACAAATACATTTTTTTGTAATAAAATATAAATTATTTCAATATTCATCGATCCTTTTTTTTATTTTCATTATTGATTTATCATTATTGAAGTCACAATGCTTATCTATCACGCATAATATCACGTTGAAAAAATTCACGTACGCAAATGAGTATATTTATTAAATACGATCTCACTACCTGATGGAAATACTCAACTTGCGTAATTTCTTGACTTGAAGTTCAATTCTAAGTTTATTTCTTAGATTCAACTTAGTATATCTAAATTCATCCAAAAAAATAAAAATAAATAAAATGTCTCATTGAAATTAATATTTAATTTTGTTTTCCTACCTAAACATTCAAAAGCTGAAAAACTGTTATTTCAATAAGATAATTATTTTGAGAATAAACTCTAAAATTCTGCAATTTTCTTTATGAAAATATTAATGTCAGTGATTTTTCTCAAGATATAATTTTCTTTCAAATGTAAAAACTCCTCTTTTACTAAAAATGTTTCATTTTGCACTGTTTTAAGTATTATTCAGTTGCTAACCCACTTATCTGCGCTGTACTCATCTTTTATGGTAGTAGCACCTCGAGAATCACGTATTTCCTATTATACCACGCCCATTACCAGCCGTATATTACGTCTATAAAAGTCGGTCATCGTTTATATTAAAAGTTACCCACGAACATCCTCCTTAAATACCATAATCTTGCAACAAAATGTAGAAAAAATGCTACACTTACGACAACAACAACAGCTTCACTCCTGAAATTGATATCTTCTTCCTCTATAAAAGTAAAACTAAGCCTCAGGGGTTACTTACCGACAAACAAAAGAACAAACGATTTCTTTTCTTTCATTTATTATTCTTTTTTTTTTCCCATCAACTTCTTTACGAAAGACTGTGAATCATTACATACTGTTATGTTTAATTGAATATAACATTATTCATTACGCTATATTCAATTAAAAAGTGATGATTAGGATTGAAATATAAAAAGGGAAGAAAAAAAGAATTTAATAGTCATTGTTTAAATTAAAAGCAAACGATTTTTTGATTCGGACATATTTTTCGTGTTCTTTATTCCTGTCAGTACAAGCGTGAGCGTTTGTGAAACAATAAATACAAAAGAATGAGGTGATAGAGATGTAAACTGACAGATTTGGTTGAATGTATCTATGAAACTCTGTATTTTAACTTGTCAAATTTTAATGATTATGTTCGAAAAAGATATCGTTTGGAAAAATGGACAGGACAATAGTGTTTTATGAATTATATTTACGATCACATCATAAAATGAAGAAAAAAAAAGATTTTTGAATTTATTCTCATACTAGAAGTTGTTAATGATAAACGTATGTTTAATCATATTTCGAATCTTATCATTAAAGTTTAAACACACTTTAATGCTTTAAATGTGTCGAATTTATACAAGATCATTTAGGCCTAATATTTTTTGCTGCCCTGCTATTAAATAAACTAATAAGAAAAATTAAGCGATAAGAATTACAATGTTTTAATGGACAGATGTTAAAACATTGGATATGCTCTTATTTAAATTTGAGTTAACAGGTACTTAACACGGTTGTTTGCTAATAAGAGAATTGAAAATGTTTGGAAACATAATCTCAGAATTTAATTTTTGTATTTTTATACTCTAAAATGTCCTTTTACCATACACAAATTTTTTTTAAAAAATACATCAAAATATTATTTCAAACAAAAATACTATTAGTTTAAAAATTTTAAAATGCTCGTCTTTGAGTCTATAAGTTAAAAAGTTTTTGAAGACAGTAAATGAAACAAATATGAATTTTAAAAGAACAAATGAATTCAAAAAATGAATGAATTTTAAAAGAACAAATAGTTATTTTTATTAAAATTAATTTAATATTGATTTTTAATTAATTCTGGAGAAATTAAAATTCATTTGATATAAAGCCTTTGTGCCATTAAATAAAAGAAGTATTTGCTCTGCTGATGTATGATTGTTCATTTCGGGTCTTTTTCTTTTTTAATTACGTGGCCGTTTTTAAGTTTTCAGATGCTCTGGAACTGCTTATATTTAGGAATCCTTCTTAAATACTTTTAAAAAAATTATTTTTAATTATTCAATTTATTATTTTATTACAAGAATGAAATAAATATACATTTTTCACTTTAAAGTTTCAGCAAATTATTTATAAGAAAATGTTTACATTAAGAATATTCTTTCGCAATTTTTTTAACGATGGAGTTTTGTCAGTAAAATCGATTTCTCGCAGGGCGCCTTTTGTATTAGCTTGATAAAACAAAGCTTAAAAACATTTGTCTTTATTTAGAAATTCCATTGCCTGAATATTTTCGTATAATATCTCTTCCTGCATCGACATTTCCATGAAATTTATTTAATTTTGTACACTTAATTTAAGAATCCATATTCAGCAAATCTGATTTACTGGTATTTTTAATTCTGTGATTCTAAATATTCTTCTATATAAAATGGAAGCACATACAGCATTTGTAGCATATTTTATGGAACGAAGATGTCTTTAATTTTTTTTAGTTACATAAATATTTTGTTTTCAATATTCAATGCATTAACATTTTCTTCTTTACTTTCTGAATAAAATTAAATGTTTTAGAATAGAAAATTAAATCTTTAAGTTTATATCCTTAAATTCCGAAATCTTTTTTTTCCCCAAAAGTAATGAAAATAAATGTTTTTTTGTGCTATTTTAAAATATATAAAATATTTATTTTTTTTAGTAGTTTTTCAATTGTTGTGAAATTTTAAAAATAAATATCCATAGTCCATTTTTACATTACGTGCATATCAGTGAGTTAGTCACGTTTCATACGCAATATGCAAATAAAATTATAAAAAATTTTATGCAAGAAATAAAATTTTACTTATAAGGTGATAAATTTTATCTATATAAAATTTTATCTAAACTTAGTTTCAAATAACTACATGTTTTAGTAATTAGTACTCTATGCAAAATTAATCTAATTAATTTTTAATGAAATTATTAAAAAATAATTCGAATTAATTTTGAAATATAAATCTAAAATACTTTAGAGAATACTTAATCAATCTGAGCAATAAAAATATGCAAAAAAGAAACAATAGCTATACGGAGAAAAAAATTCTGATACAATTACTGTATTTGTATTCTCTTGTATTTGTACGTTATATTTCTTCTAACATACTATAGTTCTGATAATAAAACCAAAATATGTGGTATTTAAACTATTCATTTAATAGTTTTTACGTTCGTATGGTAATGGTTTACCTGATCCAAATTTTATAATTCTTATTACCACACATTTAGTAAAAATACAAAACTGAAAAATATATTTGACCGTATAAATGGTCTTTAGGCCATGCTCTAAGGCAGTGATTCTCAGCCACTGTGCCGTGGCACTTTTGTGTGCCGCCAAATATTTGAAATGATACAATAAAAATTATAATGTTTTTTTTATTACGAGTAAAGTTTAAATTAAAGAAAAGTGTACATATATGTAATATTATATATATTACATATATATAATATTATATATATATACTTTTTTATAATTTTTCCCTTGTCTTGTCTCTGTCAATCTTAAAATAAGTTAAAATAAGAAGGAAGGGTTTAAATTGTCTTTGACACACAATATTAAAAAATGTTAAAATAAGTAGGAAATTTAATGACTATTAAAATAGTTAACAAAGGCTTAAACGAGCTAAATATTAACTTTTCAAAGGAAATAAAAGCTAATCATTAAAGTAAACTATGCAGTTAATAGTTATAAGAGCAAATTAACAAAGACTAACTAACAAAAAAATCAGCTAGCAAGTAATAATTAGTAAAATAATTAATAATTAGCAAAAAAACTAATTAAGAAGAAATCACAAAAAAATAATAATTAATGTAAAAAAAAACTAGCAGTTAATAACTATAGAAAACAGGCTAACAATTAGTAACTAGCAAAAAAAAAATAACTGTTACTAACTAATGAAAAATTAGTCGAAAGAAATAATTAATGCTTTAATAAACGTGCTTTTGTAGTACATATTATTTTATTTCACATTCAAAATTATTATCACAGACTATTTAACACATTGTATTATAGGTAAGTAAACAACTTTTAAATTAATTTTTTTCATTGTGTGCCGTCAAATTTCGAAATCGTTAAAAGTGTGCCGCCACAAAAAAAGGGTTGAGAATCACTGCTCTAAGGTATCATGAAAAAATAACCACATTTTACCACATTTTAATAATACCATATTTTATTTTTAATTTTGCCAAAACTGATTACTGCAGCGCTTCGGTAAAACTACTGTGCTTTTTGTGTTTTCATAGAGCCAGGAACACGATAAATCGTACCATATTCTAATAGTTTTTGACTAGACTTTTCTTCTCAGTGCAGGAAGAAAAGTAACAGAAGTTCACGATTTCTTTGCCTTTTATCGAAATTGTTGAAAAATCGTTAGCGTCGAACTTTCAAAGACATGTAACAAAGTAAAATAACATTGGGCCGGACCTGGATTTAAAAAATGTGTTAACTGAGAGTTTAAAATATGTGTTTAAAAAAATGAAACAAATTTCACCATAATTTCAACAAAAAAAAAAATAGAATAATGATCAGAAATATTTTTTTCCTCAAAATAAAGTAAAACCAAAGTAGTTCACAAAAATTTAAATTTTCACCTAAAAGATTCTAATGCTCTGCCTGATACGATAATTCTACGTCCAATTAAAAACTATTAAAATGTAGATACTAGATTAATAAAAACCTTCTTTTTCTCACTGGAATTACAAAACTAAATGATAAGCGAAGGAGTACTTCAGTAATGAGGAAAATTATTTCCTTCTTTATGTAACATTTCTGCAATTCTTTATGTAACATTTCATTATGCATGGCACGTAAAGAACACATGAGCTTTGTTGAGGCAATTTTTCTTTTAATATTTTACCTCATTTTCTAACAAAACAATAAACAATTTTTTTAACTGATTTATTAAGGTATTTAAGAAAAAAATGTAATCGGAATCGCAGCTTATGAGAACTCTAGAAGAGCTCTGGGCCCTGATCTCATATTAATAAATGTATCTTCTTTTTTTTTTTAATTTTATTTAGTTTGTATTTTTAATTATTTATTTATTTTTACTTTTATTAGTATATAAATTTAAAAAGAAACTTTTCTTTGCGATTAGTTTTTACCGCGAAATCAAAAATTATAAATAATACCCTTTATTAAACAATCCATTGAAATTACGCAGAAAAGTAATTTAGAAATTTAATATCGATTTTTAACAAAGAAAATAAACACTGAATTATAATTACTTTTTTAAAAACTTTCTTTTTCATTTGCATTTTAATATCTGGTCTTTCCATCAGAACTTAATTTGAAGTATTTATGGGCGTTTAAAAATGACAAGTTTGACAGCAGCGAAATATCATTTGAATGTAACAAAAACCGCAGTGAAATTTACAGTTAATTACATGTTGGGATAACTTACTAGGTTTCGGAAGGTAAAAAACATATGCAATTGTACGATTCACATTGGTTTTAGAATTACGATATCGAACATGATATTTTATAGTTAGGTTTTGATTTACTGTAATTTACAGCAAAATTTCCCCAAATACAAACATTTAGGCAGAAATTGTTTTTAAGATTTGCTACTGACACAGCTACAACGTTGAACAAAACTACGAGATACGAGAATTATTTCATCCAGCAAGATAAGCACAAATAGGTGTGACAGGTTCGAATAATTTTGAACGGGCATTTTGTTTTCGAGAAAAGTGCAAAATATATATTTCCATATTCGCGGAGAAAAAAATTCTTTTAAAATTACGCACTGCATGGTAATGTCATTTTTGGTAAAAAGAAACCATAATTTTGGTTAATAAAAACCAAAACATTTGATATTTAAACCATTCATTTGTGGAATTTTTCTATTCATATGATAACGGTTCACCAGAAATTCTGGTTTTCAAAATTATATTATTCCCATGCTTTTTGTAAAAAATACAAAACTGAAAAGTAAATTCAACGAATAAATATTTTTTATGCCCATGCTCTTAAATAAAATTATCACATTAACCAAATTTTATCACATATTATAAAACCGGTACTTTTCCATTATACCGGCGCAGGCGATAAAGTCGCCAATAATGATGTAACGAACGCCAAACGGACTATCGCTTCTGGTAACCTTTTGCCTCCATATTTTCAAAACAAATCGCGGCATTTTTTATCCCTCAGTCACGTCTTTTTCATAATACGAAAAATTAGCAAAAAAACAATGAAAATTTGGGATTTGCCCAAAACAGAGGAAAAAGCGGTTTGATTCTTTCAAGAGAAAGGGGTTTTACCTGAAATCGTAACTTGTGATAAGAATCATGAAATGAAGCTGTATATCGGAGATGAAATTCAATGGCGATGCAACCTTTCATCTTGTCGCTGTAAAAGAAGTGTTCGTAAAGGCACATGGTTTCAATCATCGAAATTGAGCTTTTTGAAATGTGTGAGATTTATTTATTGTTGGAGCGAAGAATTAACTTCAGTTAAATGGTGTGAAAAGCAGTTGGAAATCAGTCATGGAACAGTTGTAGACTGGAATAACTTCATGCGAGAGGTTTGTGTGAATTCTTTGCTGAAACGTGAACAACGGAAAATAGGAGGACCTGGCATGATCGTCGAAGTGGACGAAAGTTTGTTTACGAAGAGAAAAAATAATGCGGGACGGATCCTACCACAGCAATGGATCTTCGGTGGAGTTTGCTGGGAAACGAACGAATGTTTCCTTGTGGAGGTGCCAAATCGATCCATGAACACTTTATTGAAGGCAATTAAGGATAATATCGAAAAAGAAACGATAATATATTCCGATTCATGGAAATCATACAGCACTAGTAAGCTGGAAGATGAAAGTTTCGAACATTTTAAAGTTAACCATAAGTACAACTTTGTGGATCCGGAAACTGGATCGCACACTTAAAAAATAGAGAGACTGTGGGGCAGCGCTAAATGGCGAAATAAGAAACAAAGAGGAACGGCACGCCATCATCTCGAAAGTTATCTTACAGAATTCATGTGGAGAAGGCAAACGGAGGAACCATTTGAAAAAATTTTAAGCGATATTAAAATGTTTATGCCTCCAAAATAAAAATTGTTTGAACCATTTATTAACATTATTATTATTTATTGTGTGACCAATAAAATCTGCTTCGTGTAATTTGATTCGGCGACTGTGTGCCGGCGCAAACTCGCCGTAAAGTCTGCTTGGCGAAATATGCGCCGGCATAATGGAAAAGTACCATAAAACCATTTTATATTGTTAATTTTACCTAAATCATTACCAAAGAGCTTCCGTAAAAATTACCAGGCTTTTTGGTGTTCCTATAGAGCCAGAAACACGGTATATTTTATTGATTCCGGTTGTTTTAACCACATTTCTTTTTTCAGTGTTCCAAAATAAATAAGATTAAGTTATTTATTTCTTATAGTTTTATGCATATCTTTCATTTCACAACAAAAGGAGATATTAATTTGCACATATTTTTTTCATTATTATATTTGAAATATTAAATCCTTGTTTTATAATTACTTTTTTTTAAATAATCTAATTCAATTTATTTCTCCACCTTTGGTTCTTGAAGCTTTGTTTAAAATAATTTCATAAAACAAACTTCATTTAATTTCAGAAGTAAAAACAGTGTGTGTATATATTTTATGTATTATGCTTATTATGACTTCAAGTATGTTAAATTATAGAAAAACGGAAACATATGCACGCAATCAATTGTAACAGAAGTGACTTTTGCCGTAAAACTAGATCCTAGAACCACACCTAAAATATAAAAAAAAAATCTCTAAAAGATGAAGAACAAAATAAATAATCATAATTGCATTATTATCTTGAATTATATGAAAATATTTCATAATGCGGAAACCAGGTTTTCCCACTTATAGTTAATAGCCTGATTATCATATCAAAATAATTAATCGTCTTTATAACAAGAAGTTACTACAAGCTTTTTCTTAAAAAATTTGAAAAAACAAATCCAGTTAAAAATATGTAACCATTACTAGTTATATTTTTACTTTTGACTACTGTTTTGAATTATAATTAATTATTCAACAGCATTGATCTGATTAACTGCTTTGAATCATTCAACGAACGACTCGTGCAGAAAGGGTAGATAACGATTCACTTCTCGAACGAAGTCTAAAAATACAACAGGTAACACCCAAATGGTAAGCTTTTTGTGGGAATTCAACAAGCGGAACGTCCGCAATCGTTCTTTTTTAGCGAGGAAATTATAAAACAAGCTTATTTGCATGGCACCCTGGGGGGAAGCCATTTTTTTGTTCTTCTCTACTCAACCTACTGTGAAACGCCGAAATTGAAAAGGTTGGTGTTTTTCTAAGGCCAAGTGTGAGGTTGGGTTCCATAAGTTCGAAAGAAAATAGCATCACATTGTTATAGATGAACAGATCATTGTTTTATTGAAAGGGATTGATAGTCTTTGTTTTAAAGTTCAGCAGGCTAATTACAAGTCCTGTCTGGCTGTACAAGAGGGCTAATTGGTTAGATTGTTTGGGTTCGAAATGTAAACAATGAATTGCGGATTCTCCAATGGTTTGTAACAAGATTTACTCGTCAGCAACATCATGATTAAATTGAGAAGTGGAATTCGAATCGAACAAATGTGTGGGCTATTGCAAACACAGCTATTAGATTGTGTTGTGATTTCTTTGTGTATTAAGAGGTTAGCCTAGTTTGAGAATAGTGTGTCTTAGAAAACTAAATTTAGAAAAATTATTCAAAAAACATTACTAGAAAAATGAGTCGTTAATTTATAATGTTACCGAGATTCTTTTTCTTTTATAAGCGGTAATCCTCAAATATATATTTTGACGGATAAAGGTTTTGCATATTTTTTATAATTATAAAAAATACATACTTTTAAGAAACTCGCGAAAAGTAGTTAACTAAAAATTAAGAAATTTAAAATTTAAATCTTATTTTAGCTAATTTTTTCTTATACAAAAGAACAAATATATTTGGAGTTATTTTGAAATATTTTGATCAAAGTTTGTTCGCAAAATAAAAATAAATGTAAATAAAAGCCGTGAAATTTTTTGTTTGCTTATTTATTTATTTATTTTAAACTATTTATAAAATGCGGGGGAATATTATTTCTCAGAAGATATAGTATATAAATTTAATAAATTTTTCTTCGAAACTTTTTTTGAAGAGAAATATAATATTGTATAAGAACAATTAGAATATTATATGTTTTTATTTTCTAAATAATTTATAATAATTTTTAAATAATGGAATGGAAAAGGATTTTTTAATTAAGAGTATCATATGACTTCACAAAGTTTTAAAAATGGAGCCTTACTGTACCAAATTGCCTTCAATATAAAATACTAATAAAAACTAAATTTTCGAACCCTAGATTTTGGATCAAGAATTATTTTTATCAAGAGATCAAGTTGTTAGAATGTTTTGAAGTGGTTATATTTTTGAAGTGAGAGAAATCAATGAAATTTTTTCCATACTTCATTTTTACACATTTGTAGAAATATGGCTGTCTTCCTCTTCACATTCTAATTTAGCGCCTTATGTGTTCTTTTTTCACTTGTGTCATTTCCATAAACTAAATTGAAGGCTCTGCGGGTACTCAAATCGTAAAAAGAAAAAATTCCTCCGACAAATAAAGAACTTTTTAAGTCCTATAGACTGAAAGTTTTGGAGCATTGGAACAAAACGGAATGAAAGAGAACACTATTTCTCAAGTCGTCAATCAAAATAAACATGTTTTCCTCAAAGAATTTCGTACAACACCTATCTTCTGAATGTTGTCCTCATAAAAATGTTATTTTTTCCTTTAAACTCTCCCGCGGTGCACTTTTTTATCTCTTAGAAAAATAGCAATAATTTCTACTTTTCTTTGTCGAACATCTTTGATCCATTTTGCATACTGCTTGAGATTGAGATCAATAAACAATATGAGGATTTTTTTTTTAAATGTAAAAACCAAAAATTTAGAATATCTAAATTGTTTTTCAACTTTTATTTAAAAAAAATTTGGAGAGAATTAATAATAAAATCTCTACTTCTTCATTTATTAATGTGTATGTCATTTCCTTTAAATTCTAAGAAATCTACGTGAAATTACACTTTTAAAAAAAAAATATTGTAACGTTGGAATTTAATACTGATAATTTGCATCATGCTATCACTTAAATTTTCTGCATATTTATTAAGATGTTAAGATGAACCATGCTTTCATTCAATTTGAACCATAGTATCAAGTAATAAGGTTTTAGAAAGTTTCATTAATACGATAATACATTTCAAAATAGCACCATCTTAGTGAATTTGAATATTATGGAATTTCTAACAAGAAAGCTTTCAAATTTTGGACAACTTAAAAAGTGTCACCATGAAATACTATAAAACCTGGCGAAAACCAATATATATATATATATTTTTTTTGTATTTTATGTTATTAGAAAAATAGCTTTAAAATTTAATATTAGGAAGGGATTCAAGAATACCGACATAAAGAGAATGATTGTCTCGAAGCAATTAAATAATTTTTCTTACTCTTAAATATAACATTAAAATAAGGAACTTTTTTTTGAATAAAAAAAATATTCAAAAGTATAATAGTCTATAAGCTATGCAAAATTTGAAAGCTTATGTTATTATGTTTCTAAGAAAAATGCATTTTTGAGCATTATATTTTAGATTTTAAATACTTGTTCGCATATCAGCTTTTTGTAAATCGTTTTCTTAAAATATGCCCTCATATATTTCCTCCTTTTTATTAATATAAAATATTTCAAATATTGTTTGAGTTACAAACATTTCTACAATAAAATTGTATCGAAAGCTAATGTTTTATTGAAAGCGAATGTTTTTATATTTTTTTAAAAAAAACTGCGAATGCTGAGTTATCATAACAGTATTGAACAATAATAGAATAATAGAATATTTTTTTCTAACCAAACCAACAGATATTAACTCTTGTAGTTTATCATTTCAAAAATAAAATTAGCAATAGAAGAATTAGAAATAGAAGTAGTTTTTATTTTCTTGTAGCTGGAAGATTGTATGTTTTCAAATGATGCAGGAACTTTCATTAGTCTTGTTCAACAAACATAATTAGAATTTGATGAAGTCACGTAGTGTGATTTTCGGGAAAGCGGAACCAAGATAATGCTTTTCTTCTTGTTATCGTAATTTTGTTGAATACACATTTAAATGTAAGTTCAAAAAATAAATGAGAAAAATAAACTTTTTTAAAATGAGCTTGAACGTTGAGCTATCATCATTGAACGATTCCGTGCAGAATTTCATTGCTTCATTTCATTTTTTTTTTTCACTAATGAGCTGGAATAACGTTGTAAAAATACGGTACTAGAGAATGGTAGCATAAAAAACAAGTGAATGAATTTTAGAGTTATCAGTGCAAATTTGAATTTGACAGAAAAATTTGTTTACTCTAGTTGTATAAAGAGAAAAGGGGGGGAAAACAGGTTCATGTTTTCTTAGTGTTCTTATCATTTTCATGGCGTCTAAAAATAGTCTTTCGTTTTTAACCCTTTGCGGTCGCATTTTGTTGATATTGAATGAGAATCGGTAGCTGAGAGCTGCCGTACGAACGCCAAAAAGTTCAATTATTCTCATACACCGGGTGTACTCCTACTTTAACTTTTATTCCAATTATTCTCTTATTATTCTTTGATTCTAACTTTGACGTCAAATAATATGCAAAAACTAATTAATTGCATAAACCTCTGCTGTATGTAAAGTTTTCAGGACAGTAAAAGAAAATAATAATATTTTTGTTTATTTTTTATCATTTATTTATTTATTTTGCGAATTTATGTTTGCAAAAATATATTGGAACATTCCACTAAAGAATGTTCCAATATATTTTTGCATGTTCCAATATATTTAACAAAAATGTTCCAATACATTTATTTATTTATTTTGCGAATTTATGTTTGCAAAAATATATTGGAACATTCTTAAGTGGAATGTTCCAATATATTTTTTCGAGCATGAACATTTTAATTTTAATTTTGTTTTAATTTTAAGCACGGAAATTTAAAAAAATTGTTTTGAGAGATTCTGCTTGCATATTTCTTACTACAAATTATTCAAAATAGTTTTTTTTAAAAATAAGTTCTATAGAATGGAGCCTTAGCTTGGTGGGTCCAATCGTTATGCCATGGTGGTTTAATGTTATGAACATAAAACTATGTGAAATGTTATGAACATAATGTTTTTCAAAAAATGTAAATAAAAAAAGGATATTATGACGGAAAAAACTTATCAAGAAACTTGTTGCTTTACAATTCATAAAGTAGATGGTAATTTAATTTGGGAAACCAGTACTTATTCAATTAAAGGAATCAGAGTTTCTTATTGGATAAGTGACGCAACAAATTTTTGTTTTTTCTCCTTTAATGTAAATTTTGGTAAAAGTTTCTTTCAAGACAAATGAATTTTAAAAAGATTTTCGATCGTTTGCTTTTTGTAATTATCAGGATTGATTTGTAGTTTTCTTACCAAATAATAAAATAGTTCAATCAAGAGAATGTACTGACATTCATTTGAACAAGGTCAACTATTCTGACGTAAACACCAAACTACAACTTGCCGTTAATTCAAATTCACGGAAAATAATTTTCTTAAACTTGGTATCATAATGCTATCTTCTGTTTATAATAACAATATTTTCCCTAGACACATAATGGATAGTCTTTTTCATACACAATCCGTTAGTTCATTGTTTGAAAATTTACACATAAAAAAAAGTTAAATCTCTTGTACTGCTGTAAGTCATTTTACTTTGTCTAACATTATCTTTATAGCCATCATCACATCATGAAACAAAGCAAAATAATTCAATATAAATTAAACTCTAATTTTGCAACTGAATTTTCATTACGCAGTCAGGTTTAAAAGTGTGTTTCTTAACAACTGTTATTGTGATATTAAAGATTTTATCGTACTAAATATTTAAATATTTGAGCTAAATTGAACCGCAACTAAAACCGCATTTGAACTAAATTGTTTTTTTATTTTGCCCTAATGCAGCTACTGATGATGCAAAACAGTAAGGATTTGTAGCAAGAATACAGAATATAAACAAATTATTTATTTTATCAATAAATGAGTATAAAATACAAATTTATTCTTAAAATAATAATTAAATATCCGTATTTAATGACACACTTTAACATTTTTTACATACTTTTAAGATTAAAACTTTATATTTATCTATTACTTCTGTGAACATTGCTTATAGTATTTGATTAATATATTTAATTATAGTATTTGATTATAATATTTCATTATAGAGTTTTACTTAAAAATTACATTCACTCTTCAGTTTTTTAAAAACATTTTATCCACAATTAAAAAAATGGAAACACAGGAAACAATTATAATTTAATAATAATTTATTCCTGTTCATTTTTCCTATAAAACAAAATACAATTTGCGTACATACTCTATCTGTTTCAACGGAAGCAAAATCAATTTAAATCGTGAAATAATCGAAAAACATTTAACAAAATTATTAAATCAATGTTTTCTATTTGAGTATATACATGATTTTCGGAAGAAAATTAAAATAAATAAATTTATGGATTTTCTAAAATCAATTTTATTGTTTTATTTCATTGAAAAATTTTCAAATTAAAACTGCTTTTAAATATGTAACTAATATATAAAAGAAAAAAAACTACTTTCTGCTTAAAATAACTTATAAGGGAGAGATTTTAAATGTATATTTCATAGATCCGCCTTTGGAAAAAAAATCGTCATCTGTGTGTCCATCCAATTAACCATAAAATTTAGGGTTAAGAACATTTCTTTACCTTTACTGATTTTGAACCGTTGACCACTGGTATGGTTAAAAAACCCGGGGATACAAAATTACAAGATTTTGTAACTATTTACAATGAGTATGACTTCAAAATTGCAAAAATGGAATTTGACTGGATAGCGGATATGTTATGTTAAACGTTTCATTGGGTAATAAACATTTAGTTGAAGTTGAGTTGTTAGGTGATTCGTATAAGGTGAAAACAGTCAATAAACGATTTTTTTCATAGTTAACAGCTTGAACCCATCTTTTCAATGGTTATTTTGCTGTTTTGGTGATTATGGAACAATAATAATTACATAGATTGTAATTTAACCATTTTTTTCCGAGTAATTTCTAACAATGCATTTAACACACAGGAGGTGGCTATTTTTTCCCTCTTACATTTGCTCCCGGTTCTTGCAATAATCGAAACACGTGTATTGTTCAAGTCAAAATAGATTGAAATGATTAAATTTAAAAATTTGGACTTTCCTTGTTTTTTTGCCCAGCCCCTTAATTCCTTAAATAAAACTTTATATTTTTGAAGATAGATGTTCGAAATTGCCAAAAGCAATTATTTTCTACAATGATATTGCATTTTAATGAATTTCTTCAAAGCAGCTTATCGTTTTGCCTTATTTATAAAACAAAACAAAAACAAAAAAATAAATAAAAAGAAAACAAATAAGCAAATCTATTCCCTCTCTAAAATTTTCCTCTCCTAATATAAAATTTATTTATGAGGAAAATACTATATAATAATTTTTAAAAAAAACATTTGAAAATCACTAAAGTTCACTGCTCAGAAAAGTTTTCTAAGCAAGCAGTTCCAAAAATAAATAGCTAATAAATTTTTTCAAGTAATTTAAAGCATAAATCGCAAAGTAATTTTGACTTCTACCGATATGTACAGTGCGCAAAATAAAAAAATGGATCACCCTGAATAACTTTTGATCTAATGATCGGATCTTTACGTTCCAGGATTTAATCTTAATGGTTCCGGGATGTGACTTTATGCTAATTTATTAGAATAGACATTCTTTTAAGTTACGAAATCAGACACAAAAACGTTCCTTCGCTGAATAACTAAACCTTTTTTTTTTTTTTTTTTTTTTTTTTTTTTTTGACGAATTCAAATTTTTGACTCCCAAAATATAGGGGGCAGCCGTAATCTGGTAAATATAAATAATATTTTCTAAGATTATTTTTTGAATTGAATTACCTTGGGATAAGCGAATTTTATAATTGTGCAGAAATTTTATATTCGCTCGAAAGGTTCTTGAGATATGACAATATACGAAAAAAGTAAAATTTACATTAAAGGGGCCAAACGTTGGACCGCTCTCCTGACCAAACTATTGATACCATATTTCCCAGATTTCGGCTTTTCTCCCCTCCCCCCCCCCCCCCCCTCCTTTTCTGTGAGTCAGAAATCCGAATCCGTCGAAAAAAGGCATAGATGCTCGATAGTTTTCGATGGACGAAAGGTTAAAAGAAAGTGCGTCATTGTTTCTGATTACGTAACTTAATACATTGTCGGCACTTATTAATTAGCATTCACATATTTAAAGTAACCCATTTGAACCATTAAGATTGAATCCTAGAACACGAAGATTCGATCATTAGATGAAAAGTTATTCAGGGGGCCATTTTATATTTTGCGCACTGTACAACACTTAGAATATTCATAAATTTCTAACACATTTCAGCCAAACATTTTTAGAAAAACCAAACATCCATTTTTTTGTATTCCTTTCATCCGTATATGTTAAAAATCCATATTCAATTTTTGCACAACTTACCAATTATTTTCAAAATAATGTATGTAATCTAAGAGATATGTATTCTATCTCGTTCAATTTAAACAATAATAGATAACATTTCATAATGAGAAAAAAGCTATTTTAAAACAAATGATTTTTTTTAAATAACATATTTTCTGAATTGTTTTCTAATTTTCAATTATAATCTTTTGTTTACGTCTTCTACCGTATCATTAAGACCTTTTTTGATGAAATCATTTTATTGCAATAATTTGTTGATTGTGCAAAATCTTCAAGGCATTTTCAGTAAATTTCTTATAGAAAATAAAAATCCTTTTTTTCATAACTTTTGAAATGTTTATAATTCTTCCAGTCATATAGCAAATCAAACAACAGTTAATGATTATGTTACAAAATTAAACGTATTAAAGAATTTTCCTGCTCTTTTTGGAAGACGCTTCGAAAGCCGGATGTAAAAAAAGATTTAAAATAGTTTTCAAATTATATTTGAAAAGGTATTAAGCGGTCAATTAAAAGGTAAATAACACTTCCTTATTTTAAGGCTACAAAAAAGGCGTTTATTTAAGTCTTTAACTCTAGAAGTTAATGATATATGCATGTTTTCCTTCTTCTCATTAACACTATAGTTTATTTAATAATACACTATATAAGTTAAATAACTTACTAAATTACATTGAGTATTACTAATTTTTAACTTATCTCATTTTTTAATATGTTACGCTAATAGGTGTTCCTAATATCCTTAATGTTAAAATAAAGTAATTTTCTTTCACATTTTCTAATGAAAATTAGTTAAAAATTAGATTTGTGAACTTCAGTACAATTTAAAAACCATTGTTTGAAAAATTGTTACCCCCAAAAAAGTGTTTTGAAATGTTTTTATATAAATAGTATCTTAAAATTAGAAAAACGGCAGTTTTTTTTAAATAAATAATCGTATCAATTCATTTTTAGAATCATTTTCAAAACTTCAATTTAATACATATTTTCAAATAAAACATTTAATTTGATATATGTTTTTTTTCCACAAAATACATATATAGATATTTATCCAGATCATTAACAATAATTAAAAAATTTCTTATGTCAAGAAAATACGAGGAAACTAATTTCAGCTAAAATATTTTTTAATCCAAAATATTTCTATGACCCTTTTTTTATAGAATTTTTTAAAAAATATTTAATTCTGTATGTTTAAGCTGTTAAATATGCTAAATTGTTTTTGAAAAAAACTGTTGTAAAATAACTTATGTAAATAGGAAATTTGAACAATCTAATGTTAATTGTATCCACTGATAAGAACCCTGCTGCTTTCAGTAAAATTGCTCAAAGTGTTCATATGCTAAAAGCACTTTACAAATGCGCCTGTTAATGGATGTCATTCTTTAAAAGAAATATTAAATTATAAAAAATTTCATAGTAATTAAAAAACTAATCAATTGCAATTTTTTTTTATTAAATTTGCATGCACTTCATCAAAAATGTACTGTGAGCAAACAAAATAATAATAATACAAAACATCCTGAATAACTTTTGATCTAATGATCGGATTTTCACGTACTGGAACTCAATCTTCAATTGTACGAAATCTTAATCTTAAATATGCTAATTAATTAGTGCAGATTCAATAAATTCAGAAATATTAAATTATAAAAAATTTCATAGTAATTAAAAAACTAATCAATTGCAATTTTTTTTTATTAAATTTGCATGCACTTCATCAAAAATGTACTGTGAGCAAACAAAATAATAATAATACAAAACATCCTGAATAACTTTTGATCTAATGATCGGATTTTCACGTACTGGTACTCAATCTTCAATTGTACGAAATCTTAATCTTAAATATGCTAATTAATTAGTGCAGATTCAATAAATTCAGAAATATTAAATTATAAAAAATTTCATAGTAATTAAAAAACTAATCAATTGCAATTTTTTTTTATTAAATTTGCATGCACTTCATCAAAAATGTACTGTGAGCAAACAAAATAATAATAATACAAAACATCCTGAATAACTTTTGATCTAATGATCGGATTTTCACGTACTGGAACTCAATCTTCAATTGTACGAAATCTTAATCTTAAATATGCTAATTAATTAGTGCAGATTCAATAAATTCAGAAATATTAAATTATAAAAAATTTCATAGTAATTAAAAAACTAATCAATTGCAATTTTTTTTTATTAAATTTGCATGCACTTCATCAAAAATGTACTGTGAGCAAACAAAATAATAATAATACAAAACATCCTGAATAACTTTTGATCTAATGATCGGATTTTCACGTACTGGAACTCAATCTTCAATTGTACGAAATCTTAATCTTAAATATGCTAATTAATTAGTGCAGATTCAATAAATTCAGAAATATTAAATTATAAAAAATTTCATAGTAATTAAAAAACTAATCAATTGCAATTTTTTTTTTTATTAAACTTGCATGCACTTCATCAAAAATGTACTGTGAGCAAACAGAATAATAATAATACGAAACATCCTGAATAACTTTTGATCTAATGATCGGATTTTCACGTACTGGAACTTGAATTTCAATAGTACGAAATCTTAATCTTAAATATGCTAATTAATTAGTGCAAACCTTAATTTAAGTTACGAAATCAGACACAAAAACGTACTTTCGCTGAATGAACATTCCTTTCTCTCGACGGGTTCGGATTTCTGACCTTCGAACTATGGAGATTAGTTGCAATATGGAAATTATGTTCTTTATAGTTTGGTCAGGAGAGTGGTTGAAAGTTTGGATCCCTTAATGTTAATTTTACTTTTTGTGTATTTCGCCGTATCTGGAGAATTCGCGACAAGAATTCAGCATCATATGGTATAAAATGAGTTTTCCTAAAAAACTTTCGCTTTAAAATTGCTATCATTATTAATAGAAAATATCGATACTACATCTATATATGGATTTTTTTTTTGCTATTAAATGAATTATTAAATAGTAATATCTTAGTAATAAATGAATTTTACAGAAGCAATTTTAAAAATAAGAAATTCAAAAAATGCTTTAAAATGTTTGTAACATTACAATTTACTTACATTTGCAAACTAAAAAAACTTTATTGCACTCAAACCTAAAGTGTTGAAATTAATGGGTCACGCAATAAAAAAAGTAAATGTGTAAAACTTATCATTAAATTCTAAATTAAAAATTCTACACCACCCAACAACGTGATAGTGCGCTACAACAAGTTACTATAACAATGATAAAATATTCGCTATTGGAAACACGTTTTCTTTTCTCGAGACGAAAAGGCCAACGGCCAACACCTCAAATTAGAAAATTTGACAATTTAAAAACGACTACTGTCAAAAAAACGAATTATCTGTATTGGGCCTTCGTTCACGAGCGTTTTCTAAAAGATAGAAATAATTCAGAGTAGAAGCCCGTTGGCAAAAAGTACTCCACTTGAATATATTATTGCAATTACGGTACACCGACAGATTTTTAAAATTGCTAACAAGCATCAGTTATTTAAACGTCAAAAGTTGGATGACTTTAACCCACTTTTTCGTTAGAATTACTTCAAGATTAAATTACTTAATAAACAGCTTTATTTGCAATAAAGCACCTTTGGATGCTGAATTCTTGGTCAAAGTGAAGGTTAGTTGAAGGAAAATAAAAGCACATAAAACGTTTATTGAACTGTTTAAGTTCAACTGTTAAAGAGGATTCGCCAGAAGCTCTTTCTTTTTTTATGTAAGAGAGAGTACACGTTTTTCAAGCGTCTTTGAAAATGAATTTGATACATTTTTTAATAACAGTTTGTCGAACTTTTTGAGAAAGAGAATTAAAACAATATATTTCCCACGTAGTGAGTAAAATTATAAACAGACTAACTTCATAACTTTTGACC
Organism: Parasteatoda lunata; assembly: GCA_949128135.1. Taxonomy (NCBI): domain Eukaryota; kingdom Metazoa; phylum Arthropoda; class Arachnida; order Araneae; family Theridiidae; genus Parasteatoda; species Parasteatoda lunata. The sequence continues at coordinate 64,083,350 of OX421973.1, read as the reverse complement.
TAATGATCGGATTATCACGTATTAACAATAAAATTCTATCTCAATGGCTTCAGGGCAAAATTTTAAATAAACCAATTTGTGCTGATGATATTTTAAATTAAGATATCGAACTCAAAAGCGTACTTTCCTAATACCTAATTAAACCCAAAATAAACTTCTTTTTTTTTTAATAATTTGGATTTTATGCCCTTTTAGTAGGAGGGCAAGGAGAGCAGGATCTGCAAAATAGTGTCGAAATAGTTTAGCCAAGAAATCGGTTGAAATTTCTGTCCCTTTAATGTTAATTTTACTTTTTGAAGAGAAAATTTTATTACACCTTTAGAGCTACACTGAGAGAAAGAGTATGGTCAAAACTACCGTAATACAGTAAAACCTTTTTTTGTGCGGTAGATAGGGACCGCATAAAAGAAATCGCACAAAAAAAAATTTCGAAAATTTTATAAATTCTTAAAAGTAATAAAGAAGTTTGTACGATATACTACCTAAAACTTTTTTTATGCGGATGATAGGGACCGCATAAAAAAAGTCGGACTTAGAAAATACATCAATGATTTATGAAATAGATGAGAGAATGCTTTCAATTGAATGAAATAATTATATTAGACCTAAAGAAATTGTAAAAATATTTAATTCTTCATTGTACATATACCTGGAGAAGTTTTCAAATTATACACTAAATAGCGGAATTGTCTGCCTTTTTACTTTCTTTTGGCTATAATTATTCATTTTAAGGGAGTACTTATGTCTAAAAATAAAATAAAAATCATTAAAACTACATATAAATAGAAACAAAAGTAACTAATTTATTTATCTTTAATCTCACTATAAAATGAATCCTTAAGCACGTGAATCGTGTATAAAACTCTGAATACGAAGCGTATACTGTTCTCCCGTCGAGCGACAATATGTACGTAACTGACTCTGCCTTGTCAGGAGATTGTTTAAAATAAATGAATAGAGCATTGCGAAGTCCAGATACATCGTTGTCAAGGAGGCCACGTAATCAGAGTTCGTCCACAACATGTATATGCACATTGATAGTAAACAAACTGGTGCTAACGCCGCTAAGATTCATATACCGCATAAAAAAAATCACACAAAACCAATCGCACAAAAACAAAATCGCATAAAAAAAGACCGCACTAAAAGAGGTTTTACTGTATGGTATTTATTCGGTTAAATTTACTGTTCAGTTTTGCCCATTTTTTTTCTAAATGTATGGTAATATGAACTATAATTTTGAAAACCAAAATTTGCTATAAGCCGTTACCGTAATATGAACGTAAAAATCACCAAATGAATGGTTTAAATACCATTTGTTTTGGTTTTAGTGACCAAAAGTATGGTTTCTATTACCATAAATGTCATTACCATACTTACGGTAGTTTTCTCAGAATTTTTTTTTATCCGTGTATTTAAGCGGATATAAATTTATCGAAGCAAATATAAGTTTTTGCGAGTAATTATTAAACACGTTGATCCGAAGATAAGTAAAATGTGATTTGCTAAGTTGACGTATTATTTTTTTATTGCTTTATTTATTAATGCCTGAAAAAAAATTGAATTGTAAAGTAGGCCAATTTTTACGTCTTTAAAAACTGTGTAATTTTAAATGAGAAAACTTAAACTGCGAGTGGAATTGCTCGAATAGTTTTTGAATAATGGAATTTCAAAAACTTGTATTCTTGAATTTTTTCCCCATTTAAATTTATTTCAATTAACCCTTTATAGGGCCATTTTTTCTGCTAATGTTGTGCTAAAATATTTTTAGGATTGAGATTGATTTATAAAAAGAAATTCAGAGGGATTATAACCTAGAATTAATTTGATTTTTAAGAATATTTTATTTTAGATGGAAAGGTGTGAGGGATTTTCTTATTTTTGCATACTATAAAGACCATAAACTAGAAATTCTTTACTTATAAATAATCAAATTTAAAGATTCTGCGTTTATACAACAATTAAACTCTATGAGCAAACTGATGATAATCCTCGTACGCGATCATATTAACGAACACATAAGGCTCCTTCCCGACGTTAATCTCAGTTCTTGACCGCTTGACCCCCTCCTAACATTTGCTAATACCCATATTTAATGAAACAAAGCCCTTCGTTATAATTTGTTTAGTATTTTCTTAAGTGATCAGTAGGTAACTGCACAAAACATAGTTGGAAAAATGGCTTTCATTTGACATTTAAAAAACTAATGTAGTTGGTGGACAGTATACTTCCTACAGCCATGTGAAGGGCTAAAAATATTTAATATAAAAAGATAAGAAAATTTGAATGCCTTGCGATTCTTAATTTGTGAAATCAATAATAAATCAAACAATAAAAACTAATAAATAATCTAAACAAATCATATTTTGCATGATGATATTAAGGTAAACGTGTTTTTTTTTTCTTTCTAAATTTTGGTCAAAAAATTTTAAAGTTGCTTAAATTTACAAGGATGTAATAAAATATACAAACAATCAAATTACAAATAAAAGGATCAAACTTTTAACCATTTTCTAAGCTATTATCTTGATTGTAGAATTGTCTAAACTATTCTGACCACATTTTCCAGATAACAACTACCACCCACCCCCGATTTTTCAAAGTTATGATTACAAATTCATTAAAAACGCGTTTGCTTACTTTATTCAGAAGGAAAAAAAGCTTTTTTATATCTCAGTGCCCTCTTGATAAAGAATAAATCAGTTTTAAATAATATGTACTATAAAAGTTTAAAACTCCTATCAAAATTTATCTCGAAAAAATAAATGATGCCCACTGCCCTACCGGCTTTCAAGAAAATGCTCTTAATCACAAAGAGGTAAGGAATTCCTGCCTATTATGTAATGAAGTGGATACGTAAATGATTATAAAGTAAAACTGTAAGTAAAATTGTAAATTAAAATAATATTCGAAACTCGTTTCACAGTACATTAAGAAATTGATATTACTGACTTAATCACTTCTGACTAATCGTAATCCTCTATTTCCGATCCATCCATCCAATTTCGATATTATCAATACCCTTGTCCGAGTTCACATTAATCGTTATTATTTTTGTAGTTTGCTATAGTATGAACATTTCAGGCTGATAAATCATCCAGTAATCTGTTATTTCGATAAACGTTAGCAAACTGTTTGCAAATGTATTTGTCAGTTAAAATAATTGAATTTGACAACAAAAAATATTTTTATAAAGCTTTTAGAAACAACTTATGATCAATATTTCTATGTAAAACTTAATGCTTTTAACTTTCAAACAACTGACATAAATCTTTAAAAACGGAACAGCTTTCATTCAAACGGTACGACATAAAAAGTGTAATTACTTTCACAAACAAAAACCATTTCACAAACATACACCGCCTATTATTTTCTGACCTATAATGAGAATTTTCAACAAGATTTCATTTTTCATTTTTCTCATCGAACCTTCGAATTTGTGAGAAAGTATTTCCTTTTTTCTAATTTTTTTTAAAAATTATAACAATGTTCCATTTGTTTTTAGCTCAAAATAAGTGGAACTTTGCTATATTTATCGTTCGTTTCATACTGTAAAATAATAAACCTAAAAATGATAACGGTGCTTGATTAAAACATTTAAAAGTATTTTATTTAACTTTTTCTTGCACATCTATTTCTGTTCGAAACTTATATTTAACTTATATTAACTTATATTTAACGTTTCAAGGGACAGTTAAGAAATTAATTTCAAGAAGTTTTATTGATAAACCCAATTTTCTATATCGTTATATTTCCGTGACAGTCATACTTTAAAAGAATATTATAAACTTTGGAATTTAGCTATAACTTTTGGAACTCAATTTTAACTTCACGAAAATTCATTTTTTATACTTTTGTCATTCACTTTGGAGTTGAACTGTAACATTTGAACTGTAACTGTAACATTAACAACTGTAGCGAAAATAATTTCTGCAAAAAAATATATTTAAAAAAATATATACTATTCACTTTTAAGTTAAACTGTAAGTTTGTCTGACACTGGCAGACAAAAAAAACTCAAGTTTTAAGTAAATATATGTCACAACTTCGACGTTTCAAGGGGTACTTCAATAATTAGTTTCAAAAATTTAATTCACAGAATTAGCCTGTTTTGGATAAAAGAAAAAATATTTTCTACAGGAGACTTATCTGAAAAACAAAAAGAATGCCGTTCACTTTAAATTGATCTGTAACTTCATCTAATTTTGGAAAACTCAAGTCAATGAATATAAGTAAAATTATTGCTTACACTTACATTAACACTTTCTATGTTAACCATATTTTAAAAAGGTCACACGCTTTACATTCCAGTAAAATTTTTCTAAAAAGAGAAGTTGAAAACTGGAGGTTGTCAATATTAATTGATTCATTGAGTTTTAAATAGCATTGTGACTTACTTTTACTTTACATGAAACACTTTAAATAATAAACATTTTAAAAAGGTGCACACGCTTTGCATTCGAGTAATTTTGTCTAAAAAGAGAAGCTGAAAACTAGAGGTTTTCAATATTAATTGATTCATTGAGTTTTAAATAGCATTGTGACTTACATGAAACACTTTAAATAATAAACATTTTAAAAAGGTGCCATATTTTAAAAAGGTGCACACGCTTTGCATTCGAGTAATTTTGTCTAGAAAGAGAAGCTGAAAACTAGAGGTTTTCAATATTAATTGATTCATTGAATTTTAAATAACATTGTGACTTATATACTTTTACTTTACATGAAACACTTTAAATAATAAACATTTTAATGTCAGAAATTTTCATCGAAATATCAACCAACATTGAAGTAATATGAAAGACTTAAAAGTAAAAATGGAATTAATAAATGTAAAATTTGTATTATAATTAAACTTTATGAGAAAACAAATTATCCATTAAATTATATATTTTTTCCAATACTCACCGAGATATTGACTTTCATCATTCGGGTAACAGAAGGGCAGATTTGTTAACCACTCTCTCAGGGGCACCACATTAGGTCTGCCTACATTGCTTCTACTAAGAAGAACAAATAGAACAAAGAAGGGAAGAAACGAACATTCGTGTCTTATCCGGGATTCGAACGTGGGACCTTTATGACTTGAGGTCAGCTCCCTGACCACCATACAGCCGGTCAGCTCAATTAAACTAAATAAAAGTAATAAGACATTGAATCATTTCCTTTTCCAAATGTTTTCCTGTCTATCTCTCTTTGGATTTTAAACTTTTTCTTCCAAGTTTTGAAGAGAATGAATTATTTTTACTTTTAAGTAATCTGTAAAAAATTATTTCCAATAATTGACTATATTTTAAAGTCATTCTATTTTCAAACATACGTAAACGAATCCGTTAATATGGACATAAATTATTGAGTGAATTCAATACTGATTAAAAAACTTATTTTCAAAGGAAACACAAGAAATTAACTGGCCCATATTTTAAATGCATTTTAATTTGTTTTTTTCTTTTTACTACGGTACTCTTACTCTTTTTACTCTTTTACTTACACTCGAAAAATACCATACTTCAAATGAAATATTCTGTTTCAAAGCAAGAACATATTTCAATATAATCTTCAATCTTTATTAATTTTGAACTTAAAAAATATTAAAGATTTACTTGTTTTTCTTTTAAACAGAGATTAATGTGGGTCGTTTTAAAAGATTTAAATATGAAAGTATAAATTAAAGTCTAAATTCAGTACACGTTAATTTCTTAACATTAATTTTTAAGGAAATAAAAAGAATCAAATGGTAACGATTAACGTTTCAAATATAATAAAAGAAACATTTGAAGAAAAAAAACAATGAAAAATTGGGAACCATTTCTTAGATTTATACAATTATGTTACTTAAACTTTAATCATTATAACAAATGTAAAATAAATTGTAATTAAATAAAGAAAATTAGTATCAAACAAATAATTCAACGCTAAGATATTAAAAATAGGGAATACGATTTATCTAAAAAAAACTCTTGATATAAAAATGTCGAATAAGTTAAACATCTTTACAATTGTACCTCAATTATTCGTATAAAGTTGATCATGTTTATTAAGACGTATATTACATTTAAAATAATTACGAAAAGTATGAATCAATTATAAAAACTCATTTTAAAGGATAATAAAACATTTACGAACAAGGAAACAATTAGATAATCGTAACAAAAATGCATCATTTAAACAAACCTCTTTTTTTTTTTAATATTATGTCAAATTCACTACGTTTTGTAAAAAATGTTTGTTATTTTTAAAGAATAAATTAAAAACAATTTTAAGAACTATAAAATTTTATTCGATATTCTAATAATTTTAAAATATTAAACTTGGTCTGTGAAGTATATTTCAAGTTATGATTTATTAATTGTAATTCTATGTAGTTTATCGAAGCAGTATTTCTTACAAATGAAAAGTTCTATTTTTGTTTTTATTTAATGCTTCATTAATCTCTTTATTATTATTTAAAATCTATTTAAACAAAGATTTATGTGCAGAGTGCGCAAAATTAAAAATGGACCATCCTAAATAACTTTTGATATAATGAACGGATTTTTACATTCTTGGACTCAATCTTAAAGGATCAAAGGGGTGACCTCAAATATATTAATTAGTTAGATCAGATGATATTTTAAGTTCTAAAATCAGACGCAAAAACGTACTTTTTCTAAATAAACGTACTTTTTTTTACGCGTTTCGGATTTCTTGGAAATATGGTTCCCATAGTTTGGTCTGGAGAGCGATCCAAAGTCTGGAACCTTTAATGTTAATTTTACTTTTTGCGTTTTTCGCCTTATCTCGAAAACTTGAACGAAAAAATTTTGTGCACAATTTTGAAATTCGTTTATCCGACGATAATTCCATGCAAAAGATAACTTTCAGTAAATATTTATTATTTTATTTCATAATAGTCGAAAAAATTTTGAATTGTAAGGCAACAATGTACATATATTAGTTTAAAGAATGCAATTTTAAATGGCAAAAAAAGTTGTGTGAAATTGGTCGAATAGTTTCTGTGAAATTCGTATTTTTAAAATTCGATTTCTCAGGCTATGACTGTACACTTTTATAAATGTAGGATTAAAATAAAGTTTATTAAAGATTTCTAAAGTAGATATTTTGATACTACGGAATGTTGCATATCGTTTCACTTCAATAGATCATTGTCATGCTTTATTTATTCATACAAAATATTGAAAAATCGCCTAAATTTGATATAAAAGCCATTCTTTTATGAAAAAATAGTTATGAAATATGAGAAAAAACATCTATGGAAGAGAAAATTAAAAAATTTTTAAGCCTAACAAAAGAGAGAGAAAAAATTTCTCCATCTATAAAAGAAATTGACAAAAAAAAAAAAAAATATTAAAGGTATTAAATATAAAGTATTAATATAAAGTAATAATATAAAGTATTAAAGTACAATTACTATTTTCATGCATATTTCGCTTCACCTGCACGGAGAAAAAATCGTGGTAAAATTATCGTACTGTGTGGTAATAAGATTTCTGATAAAAATGAAACCATCATTCTGGTAATAAAAACTAAAATATGCGATATTTGAACCATTTATTTGGTAGTTTTTCCGTTCGTATGGTAACGGTTTCCTGGAAATTTTGGTTTTCTAAATTTTAGTTCTTATTACTACATATATAGTAGAAAATGCAAAACTGAAAAGTAAATTTAATCGAATAAATGGTTTTTAATGCCATGCTCTAAGGTATCATGATAAAAGTACCAAATTTAACCACATTTACCAAATTTCATCACATATTATAAAACACTTTATTATTTAATTTTTGCCAGATCATTACCAAAGCGTTTCGATAAAAATTACCGAGCTTTTTGGCATTCTCATAGAACCAGAAACACGGTTAATTTTATCATAATTTAGTAGTTTTGGACACACTTTTTTTCTCAGAGTGAAGTATTTAACACTAACTGTTGTTCCTTATTTAACTGTTTAGTTCATAAACAGTTAAATAAGGAACAACAGTTAGTGTACAGGTTAGGTATTAGACAACGGGTACATTTAAATAGTTTTTAAATTACTATATAATTTTGAGAAACATTATCTTACATTTCTTAATTTAGCCTTATTTTCTAACTGAGAAGGATATACAAAACCTTTAAGAAAATAATAATTGCCAGATTTTGATTTTGTTGGATGTTTGATACAAAATGGAAATATTTTTATTCTCACAAATATCTCCAACTCATCTGGAAGGAAGAGAAAATATTGCTTTAGATTTAGTTTATACGCGCTTAAAACCAGTTAATCATCTTTATCATATGCAGGAATTAGATTATCTTACCATTTAATAAGTCTAAAAATAACTTTTAATTACTATTTTTATTCAAAAAATTTCCTATGGGAACTGATAAGAAGGAGCAATAAGGTGAATTGTGAAAATTTAAAGAAAAAAAATCAAGCAATGTTACATTCACCGTAACAGCATCATTTTCCTAATTTTTTAATTAAGACAAGAAACATTTTTCAGAACTCCATAATTCATACATAGAACATATTATTCGACAAATATTGGCCATTTAAAGAAGAAAGAAAAAAAAGACTTCCTAATAATCGAAGAAAAGGAAAAAAATTAAATAGCAAACATTTTCACCTAAATTGTTCAACGTTTTTCAAAATGCGGTAACTAGCCAATTTGGAAATTTTTTTTCGTTTTAAAATTTGTTCCATTTGCGCGATGGCCAGGGGCAACACTGTTTGTGAAGATTTCTGAGGGCGGGCATCGAACTGACCTGCTGTAGCAGATGAAAAAGAGAACTCCAAAAAGCTCAAACTGTGATCTAGTTTTTAAAAGGAAATGCCCACCCCGGTTAACGTCGATTCTGGACAGTTCGTTAATCCTTTTTTTTTTTTAAACATTTTTTTTTAATTTCATTTTATATGTTATCAGAAAACAATCTCATCGTATTCGACAGGAAATTAATTTCTTTGAAAAATAATAAGGTTTAAATTAGTTTACAGGCAGTGATACAGTAATAGTAATTCAATTTTATTGCTTATTATCGTTTTTTGTACAATTTTTAAGTTATAGTAGAAGATTTCAATTGAAAAGGAGACGAGTTATTGAGAATAGTTTAATTTATTTATCCTTTAAGAATCAATTTAAAAGTACTGGTTAAAAAATGTGCTTTTAAATTTGAAAATATATTATCTCATTTAAGTATATTTATTTAAAACGAGAATCAGTCACATAAAAACGTTAGAAACTGTATATCTATCCTTACAAACTTTAAAAGTTTTTCTTTCTTTCGAATTTGGTTTAGAAATCAACTGCAGAGATAATTTAAACATAATTCAATCAAAACCCTTATAAGTAATACCAATTTAACCAATAAATTGGTATTGGTATTGGTACGGTAAACCAATTTTTTTTTTTTTAAATCATTTTTACGACAAAATGATGACTTTTACAGATTATTATCATTTTATTCCCTGCAATATTTTTTTTAAAGAAAAATTAACTAGCAAACCAACATTTTTGAAAACTGTTTATTTTCATCAATGATGAAATAAAGTTTCAGATAATATTTTATGAAATAAAATTTTATCTAAATGAACTGAACCACGTGCACTTTTGCCTTTATCATTTTTAAGAAATCATTATGAACACATTTTTATTTAAATAAAGCGATTACACACCGTTAATAACAAATAAGTGTATCGAACGCACGGTTCTTTGATGTACCACAATTTCATTTACACACTATCAAAAAAGCTTTTCAATGCTAATTGCTGTTATAATTTTATCAATACTTAGGCACTTAAAAAAAGATTATTGCTGTACAAGTATTATAACTAAAACAAAGAAGCTAATTTTAAATGATTTAAGAATACTTTCACTGATTGTTCGAGAACATCATCATTCATAACTATTTTGATTTGCTTAGATAACCTATTTAAACTACATACTATCGGCTCATAATATCAATCTTTTATAAAACCTAATTATCATTTCTTCTTTTTCACTTATATTTCTATTAAGCTTCTTAAATTATTTTACATTATTGTCATTTGATAAATAATCCTATTCAACAGCAATTTTGAACAGTAATTACTTTGTCCCTTTGTTCGTAATGAACTTTTATCATGAGTTTATATGAATGATTGTTCCATGATATACGCTGATAGCAGTGTATGATATTATAGATTAAGGCCTATCCTAATGTAAAACCATGGGAAAGCCCTGCATTGATGCATTGTGATTCAAAATTAGGAGAATTTACAGGTTTGGTTGAATATTTTCAAAAGTACAGGTCAGATATTAATGAAATTTGGTAAGAGTTGAGGGAATATAAACAAAATAAAATAATCATGCAACAAATATAGTTAGAGCTCCTCAATACGCATCTAAACGCTATTTCAAGCAATAAATTTAACTTTCATTCCTTTAAAAATTTTACCGAGACTAAAATTGTTCCTTTTAAATTTTTTTTAAACTATAAAGGTGTTTTTTTTTTTTTTTCCATGGTACTTCATTTAGAAAATCCTTTCGAAAATCAGAATTATTCGTCATAAATGCACCAGAATGACTCCTGGAAATATATAACGCAGAGACATGACGACCCTTGTATGATAAATTCAGGATATTAATTGCTGTTGCTCAAAGCACTCCCCAATCTCTGCAAATGCTACAAAAAGACGTTTTGCAACCCAGAATAAAATGATTTTTTTTTTTTTTTAAAAATTGAGTTTGCTTGGGGAGTAGCATTTAGCTGACCTTTATAGATCGTATTAGACAAGGAATCTTCCCTCTTTTATTTCATACCAACAATTAAATTGTTGATTTTGGATATACTTTGAAATCGTGAAAATCAAAAAAAAAAAAAAAAAAAAGTTCATCAAAATTGAAAGAAAATGCATAATATTTTTCTTCTAGTTAAGAAACTTTACCAGAATGTAACTTAAAAAATTTGAAAAATGCTGTGGAATAATGTCTTAGGTTAAAAATTCAATTAATACTTCGAGAGGACTTTCTTTACACAAATAATTTGTCAGTTATAAAAAATCCGTGCTATAAAATTATGGGGATTTACAAACTTAACCTCTGTTTTGAAGTTCACTCCTCGATTTTAATTTTCACTCCTCAAAAATTATTAAAGAATAAAATTATTCTCTATTTTTTTAATGGATAATATTGGTTAGAATACACACACATGACCACTGATCATGCGGAACACTCATCATAGTCAAAAGATACGAAACAGTGTTCACTGAATCGAAGAAAATAATAAGCTTAAAACATAGCGTGAAACTTCCTCTTATCAGCTTGCCATTGGCAACCGAATATTTAGAGTAGGTAGGCGAGTAGTTATCATGATAGTTGTTAATCGTGTAAGTTGTTGTGTTGATGCAATCATGTAAGTTGTTGTGTTTCAAAATCCAACTCCTATATTTTTCCCAGCGATGCAGATCTCTGTTTACGCGCTATAAATCGGGATGCAACTCCAGCAAACCTTATGAACACTCCCCTATTTGAGAGTTTAATCCTAGGGATGCAACATATAAATAGTATTTTAGAGCCTCAACGCAGCAATATACAAACATGAAACGTTAAAAGTTAGAAAGGGTCACGTTTGAATCCCAGCGGTAACTGGTTGATATGAATTCTCACCCCGGCTCACACAGTGCTGATGTAAAATATTCTCAGTGGTAGACGGATCATAGGTTAGAATCTCCTTGCCGTCGGACTAACCGTGAGAAGTTTTCGAGGTTTTCCTCTCCATGCAAAGCAAAAGCGGGTTATTTCCATCAAAAAGTCTTCCATGAGAGCTTGTTCATCCCAATGCTTGATCCCAGAGTTCTCTTGTCTTCTAGGTTGGGTTCAAAGTTAAAAGTCAACAGGGTTAAATATTGATAGTCGTAAACTCAGAATCGGGTCAGCTGCTCAACGCTGAATATAAAATTCTTAAAAAAAATGACGTGTAATAATAAAGGCTTGGTATTGAATTTTACTATCCAGAATCTGACATGGCTTTGATCACTACACCTATTAACCGTGCAAATAGTGGCGAATAATAATTTTAGTCTAACTAGTATCTTTAGAACTGAAATTTTACAAGGTGGTCTATAAGGAATATGGCCCCTTCTTACAACAAGCGTACTATCCTTTTACCATCCAGTCATACTGTGAAAATAACTTTCAGATTAAAAAGGTTCAGATGTATTCAGAAGAAATCAGATTTAATATATATATATATATATATATATATATATATATATATATATATATATATATATATATATATATATATATATATATATATATATATCGTCAAATATTTTCAAATTGGGGTTTCGCAAAAAAAAAAAAAAAAAAAATCGCGTGATTTCGAGACGATATGACTGTGTAAAAAAATAACGAGATATATTTTAAAGATTTCTGCATTGAATCGTCAAAAATTAAAGTCTTATTTTTAAGAGTGAACGATTTCTTAATAATTTTTTAAGCATTAAACAGACGTTACAATAAGTAACAATTTTCTTCTTTTTTTTTTTCCTCTTACATGAAATTTTTTTAACAGTCGCTGCTTTCAAATCAGCAATCGTTTTTTCTCGCCAAGCTATAGATTTTTTTAAATGACATTTTTAGTCTATATTCATTGAAATGTTCAAGTTTGAAAAGGTTATCTATAACAAGGGGTCGTGTAAATGTTCCGAAAAACTTCTAGGATAGTTAGGGCACATCATCAGGATTTTAAAGTGCATAGGAATGCATACCCGGAAATGTCATCATGCTCCACTAGAGGCGCTTCCCCTATTAAGAATTGTTTCTTCATATGCATTCGAACAGGTCATAACAGGGGAAGCGCTCCAAGCTGCGTGCGACGACATTTCCGGCATGGGCTGCTATGCCATTATAATCCTGATGATGCACTTTAATTCCATTAGAAGTTTGTCGCAACATTTAAGCAACCTCCTTCGACAAAAAAAGATACTAAAATTTTTATTTTTACAAATAAATGCAGCTGTAAAAGAAAAACTAATTTCAGATTTGAAATTCCCACACCCCAATCAAGCAAGATTATGTATTTGTATAAATGCAACAAAAAAATTTATTCTCTGTCGTAATCTAATACTATTATTCTACTTTCCACATCCATATTTATCATATTCTACTAGCACCTGGATAAGCTATTTTAATATCTTTAATTTTTAGTTTTTATAATCTTTCTTTTTACATCATTTTTATACACAATTGAACCAAACATATTATAATTATCAGGCTTTCAAAGAACAATCTGAAACTAGAGCACCCCAAGTGTTTGCACATTTTTGTTGTTTTTTTTTCATGCGAACCTTATAGATGTCCATTTTGGTGAAAGTGAGTCTTTGACCTACTCCCTCCGGCTTATACGTGTCTTCTTCTGACCAAGAAAAACAGTGAAAACAACAAAAGAAAGAATTTTTTTCGTAGACAACCGAAGACGAATTTGAAAAAATGGAGGAAAAATCGAGAGGTGTTGTGTTAAAAACAGATCATATCCGGGTTTAGAATATCGCGTTTGTCTTTAAATTAGTAATGTATGTCTTTAAATTAGTTAAAATGAAAATGTATTGAGATTAAGTGACATATTTAGGTAAGAGCCTTATAATGTCTTGAAATGATATTATAAGTAAGTACTTTATCATTGAAAATATATTGTAAAAAATTGTTACGTCATTACATAAAACTACGGTTTATCTTTTTTATTATTTAATTAAATACACCTTAACATATCAAGCGAACTGTGCCGAGACAACCCAATAAACAACGCGCATACTTGTTTTATTTTATTTTATAACCGGCGTTGAACAGCAGACCCAATCCTGAGTTTAGGACCATCAATCTTCAACTACGCAGCCTTGCAATTTTAAATTACACCCAGAAGATAAGGGAACTCCTGGATCAAGCATTAAAAGAAACTAGTCTTCGAGAAGGACGTTTTTGGGTGGAACTAACCCACATTTGTGTTACATGGATAAGAAAAACCCCCGAAAACCTCCCACGGTTAGCCCGACGGCAAGAGGATTCTAACCCATGATCCACCTACCACTGAGATATTTTATGTCTGCACTGCGGTCACTGCGAGCCGGGCGCAGAATTCGTAGCAACTATCCACCGCTGGGATTTGAAACTGGGTTACCTGATTGGGAGGCGAATGCCCTATCCCACCACGCTCATTCTTTTTATATTTAATTTTATAATCATCGTTAAACAGCCGACCCAATTCTTCAGGTTTACGATTACGAATGTACAACTCCGTAGCCTTGTAATTTTGAACCCAATCCAGAAGACAAGGGAGCTCTCGGATCAAGTATTGAGAGAAATTTTTGGAGGACTTTTTGATGGAACTAACCTGCATTTGCGTTACATGGAGAGGAAAACCATGAAAACCTCCCACGGTTAGCCTGACGGCAAGGGGACTCTAACCCATGATCCGTCTACCACTGAGGATATTTCGCGTCAGCACTGTGGTCGGTGCAAGCCGGATGCGGAATTCTTATCGACTAGCCATCGAACCCCGGTTCACCTCATTGTAAGGCGAACGCTCTATCCCCTGAGCCATCACGGCTAACGCTCATTCTTGTAGAGAATCTATTCAATGACACAAAAGATTTTTTAGGAAAATCGAAAAAGATGTATCTTCATAGTTAGTCGCACTGGAGCTACACTAATGACCTTTTTAAGACGTTTTGAAATTCATCTTTAATGCTGACTGAAGACAATAACTGGAAACAATACTGGCGCATGCGCGTACTACACTACAACAATTTATATTGTTAGACAGATGATGGTAACTAGATGACCAGCGCTCGCAAAAAACTACGACTAACATTTCTAAATGTTTGTTTGAAACCTCCCTTCTTTACCTTTCCAATGCAATATTCTGAGAACTGTCCTTTCAAAGATTCTCTAACACAAACAATTTTTTTAAAAATAATTAGAAAAATAAACAGTCGAGTTTCCGAATGTTCTTTCAGAAACTTTGCTATCAGTTTTTCAGTTTTCTAAGGATGCTTGTCACTTTAGTGGTAACAATCGTGCGGGAACTTTTTTGGTTCTTTATTTTTATGAAAACTACCCTTTATTCCTAAATTATAAACGAGAAACAATGAAGCTCGTGCATGTTTGTAGAGAATCCTTATTTTTCTACCGGAAAATCGTGAAAGAATCTATCTTGAATCGATCTTCAGAAATTCTATATAAGTGATATTCTATACTTAACTTTTATAGAATAGCAAAAGCAGCGGTTCCCAATTTTTTTCGGCAACGGAACCCTGAATTATCAACCTTCTATCGGTGGAACCCTAACTTTATAAATAAAATTTATTAAGGTCATTGTGGACGTTATAACGCATAAAAGACTACTTTTAAAATGTTTAATTAGAGGAATGAAGATTTTTCATTGTTTTATCATTAATTAAATTAAGTTTTATGTCTGACAGAGTTAAATTTGCAGTCCTTGCACTATATCTAGTGTAGCTATAAATTAGTTCTCTGTGTATATAGTACCGTGACCATAGTTGCACTTATGCATAATCATCATTTTTAATCTCGACAGTAATCGATTATACAGTATGGAAATCGCGCTACAACCGACCATCAGTGCGTGGCTTGCACTGCCATATTCGCGATTATTTTTATACGTTTTAATTTAAAATTATTTGGATAAAATTTTAAAAACAATAAATATTTCTCGTTTATATAGCATTAACTAAACTTACAAGTAAAAAGAACTTAATATTACTTGCTTTCTTTAAAAAATGAATTAAGATGAAGAATGATAATCACAATTACAAATATCATACTCATGTTTGCTGTTTACAGTTGTTACATGGGTAGGTAATAGAGATTAACATTTAGGATAATATATTATTCTATTTCTTTTATGTTTATTTGTTAAATTAATAAAAAGAATTAAAAATATAACAGTGATTAAAATCAATCCCCCTATAAATATCACATGTTGAATTGGTAAGTGCAATAATTTTTTTGCTTGTTAATTTTTTAAATCCTTATGACAAAATTATAAATTTCAAAATTAATCTTGCAAATGATGCGCACATACACTGGTGAAAGAAATTAAGGGAATTTGCAGACTTGGTTGATTATCTCTGGAACTATTGGACCGATTTTAATGAAGTTTGATTTGTACATACATTGAATTAATACAAATAACGATTCAACAATTGTAATACACGCGCATGATCATGTGTAACTCTCGTTGGAGTCGAAAGGTATGAAACAGAATAAACAAAAAATAATTTAATAGGGTTTATGGTCCCCTCTTACAAATATACAGGCCTTGCAGTGGAATTTCATACTTGAAATAGGGTAATTTATCATTTCCTGTGGCAATTTCATACCTTGCGACTCCAACGAGTGTTACGCATGATCATGCATGTGTAATACAATTGTTGAACGGTTATTTTTGCATTGTATCAATGTATGTACATATCAAATTTCATTAAAATCGGTCCAGCAGTTCTAGAGATAATCGACCAAGTCTGAAAATTCTTTTAACTTTTTACACCAGTGTCTTTCAATTATCTGTATTTTAAATGGTTCTTGATGAAATGGAAAAAAAAAGGATGACAATTTTACACACATTATAAAAAAAAAAAAAAAAAAACATTTATCCAAATATTTTAACACTTTATCCAATGGGGGGAGAAACGACTATTATAGTGGCTATATTTGCTATTATTTAATTACTGTCACCACAGGGAAATGACAAACCCAGCAATTTTTCTCATGTTATGTTAGACTTTTATGCATATAGATCATTTATTTAAATTTAATAAAAATGTATTACTATAATATATTTGGAAAAAATGCATATATAATTATATTTCTATCATTTTATAGTAACATTTTTTAACTTCAACTTATTTTTGTATATTTTTGTTATTAAAACACACATTTCATTCAATAAATATAACTAATTAATAAAATAGTATAAATTAGTTAAAAATAACTGTATCACATTAGTAAAATAAAGATTCCTGAACTAATAAGTTATAAACATTAATTCATTTATTGTTATGTTGCTTTTTTGTTTCAAAATCTAGAAAACAAAACTAACAGATTGGCAAAACTGACTATTGATATTTATGCAAGGGATGTAACAAATAGTCATTTGGCTGAATACCCAATATTTGGAGGCCAAATAGCAACATTTTTTTTTTTTTAAAAATCATGAAAAAATATTACTTTTTATGCATAAATAAATTTAGTCATTATTGAAAATTAATCTAAGCTTAGCTACATTGCTAGTATGGATTAAAGCAGTGTTTCCCAAACTTATGACTTTTGTGTACCCTTTCTAAATTTTTCGTAACGCTGTGTACCACTAATAAAAAAATGTATTTTTTTAAAAATATGTTTATTTTTCTTTTTTGGTACAAAGTTTTGTTAATAAGTTTATTTGCATTAGTGAGAAGGATGATATTGTTTTTGCTGTGATAAAACAATTGCCCAAAAGTTAAAAATCACAACTGGCTGTTGACGCCCCTAATTATTAACTGTTAACTCAGCAAAATATAGGCAATAAAAAATCGCAATCATAAATTTTCATGGCTATTTTTGTTTTTAAATAAAATTTTTTGAAATTTTCGTTTGTTGTAAAATATTTCGCATAAGAACGCGTACCCCCGCTAAACTGTTCTCGTACCCCTGGGGGTACGCGTACCACACTTTGGGAAACACTGGGGTAAAGGAAAAAAACTGACTATATAGCTATATATATATATAAACTTTATTGCTAAAAATATTTCCCATAAAAAGTATTCATAAAAATTCATAATAAAAATACAGTCTATCATAAATGTTTTTTAAAATTAAGCACTACCGTTAAATGTCTATAAAAACAAAAGATTATAAACAAAAGCGAAACAGAAAAAGTTAAAATCGATCGTAATTCTCGAAAGAAAACTTTAAAACAGAACATTTTAATTTCTCAACTACTGTATTTTAAAGAAAAAAGAATGAAGTCTAATAGGATACCCTCTTGACTGGCGTGTCATAATAAAAACATTGAAAAAAAAAATTTTTTTTTTAAAAAAAAGAAAAAGCTTGATAGAAACCGAAAAAAAATTTATTCGACTCTCAATTAATAGATAAACTCTCAATTTCACCTTGTCACATCGCCGTATCTTAAGAAAAAAGTGACTATAAAAGAATAGAGCTCATTGGAAACGATCTTCAAAAATGCTCAAAATAATAACACTGATAAAATGAAAAGTTAATAAAAAAAAGGAAAAGAGAAACAGAAAAAAAAATTTCTTAGTTCTTAAAAAAATATTCTAACTTTGAAAATCGCAGTTTTCTATGATACCTGTAATCTATGTTATCATACATGAAAGAAAGAGACAGTAAAAGAATTAAATCTATCGAAAATCCGTCGTATTAAAATGCCGCGCTAGAATAAAATCAGAAAAACAAAATGAAAAAAAAAGAACGCTATTAATCCCTAAAACAAAAATTTTTGAAAGAACGATGTAATTGACTTATCTAAACATAATTTTAAAAAATCAGCAGTACAAAACTTGTGGTTTAGTATAAAGTAATGTAGTTTCAATTCTTCAAATTTCACTTTAAGGTTTTGTCTTCCAGAACATAAGTTTGTAAGTTGTGTGCAAGTTTTAGAACTAAATAAATGTGTGTAACAACTATTTCTAATAAAGTATAGTAAAAAATAATCACAATTTTAGATTATTCTTTATTAAATCTAATAAAATACAAAAAAAAACTTTTTGAAAAATACTTTTCTAAAAAAATAGGTTGACAAATATTTCGCTGAACATTTGGCAAACATTCAGCAAAAGTGCTGAATACTGAATAGTAACATATTTGTTACATCCCTAATTTATGCTACATAGAACATTTTTTTTTTTCTTCAAAGAGGTATAATGCCATGTCTTTATGGAAAGCCCATAGACAAATGATCAAAAATGTTTTTATTTTCAGCTTTTCAAACAATTACAGCAAGATTTTATCTTGTTTCAGTATTTAAATATATCATGATGTAACAAAACATTTTCGCAGCACACACTTTCATACAATGATTTTACATGTATTATTAAAAGACAATGAAGGGGGGGGGAGTGAATCTTCTATACAATGTAATGAAATCGATGCAATGAAGACAAGAAAAAACTACTTGTTGTTGGACGTGGAGAGATTTAGTTCTTTAATCTTTCTTGCCAGGGGATCTTTCTCAGATATGAAATAAGATAAAGTAACTGTTTGATAGTAATCTGGTTTAAGTTGAAGACTAGAAATAATGTAGTCTAGATCATGAACCTTTCCAACTGGGATCTTTTCATGTCTTTCCACTGACTCAAATATTATTTGAAATGGGAATGTTTGTGGTGGATAATGGACATAGCACTCTAACTGGGATATTGGAATCTTGTACTCTTTGCTCATCTTCTCCTGTTAAAATCAAATAGTTAAGAATAAATGACAAATTATTCTGGCTTATATACAAGTATAAAAAACGAAAAATTTAAACAGGGTTGTCTGAAGAAATCTATTTTCATTATTCATTCATTCATCATTTTCATCAGCAATCATTACTTACAGAAACTAGACAAAATTGAAAAAAAAAAAAAAAAAACTAAAAATGATCAATATAATTGTTTAGCAATAAGTATAGAAATGGTTTGATTATAAAAAAAGCTAAATTTAATATAGAACAAGAAAGTTTTATGGAAAAAAGTAACTATTTTCATATTCTTATACTTTTGTTTTATACAGAATTTTAATGTCTATATGTCATATTATCTTAAAGACGAATTGAATATTCATATTTAGCAGTATTTGATTATAAAAATTAGTGCACTATTTGTAATTGAGAATTCAATATACTATTTGTAGCAGTGTGTTTGTTTGGTATGTCATTTGTAAACCAAATTTTATCCCTAACAGCAAAATAACTTGGGTCCTCATTGGACCAATATTGGCTCATTAAGGGTTCAAAAGGTCTTCATTTTTCAAATATTGGCCCTGTATAAAATTTTCCAATTCACCCAATATTTTATTTCCATTATTTAGGCAATGTAGGTTCTATATTGGCAAATGTAGGCCCTATATAAGATATTCTAGGAACAATATTAAAATATCTGAACATCCCGATATTGGTCCCTCGGTGCATGTTCTTATAGAACTCATATCGAGCCAATTTTGAACCCAACTCGGATCAAGGTAAAATTATTGCCAGAGATTAATTTATTAGGGGCCAAGATAACCTGGCTACTAGGACGTTGGGTCAGTGTTCAAGAGGTTGTGAGTTCGATCCCCACTGGCCGAAGACTTCCCGTGTAGTAAATGGTGATTGGTGCATGTTAAATTTGTTAGATCACAAAGTTCTCCATGTTATCATAACAAATCATACCTCTGGGAGAACTGAATTGGAGATTGATCCTTGTCTGGTTCAGATCAAAATTACGATCTGAGGATGAATGAGACATGCACTAAGACAGAAACATGCTATTGGTTACAATTGATTACAATTGGTTATTAGTAAAAATTACGACAGCTCCAAGTTTTCCATTTTTATTAAATTAAAACTGTTCACATTTAAGAATACTGAATGAAAAACATATGTTTAATGCGAATGTACAATGCTCAAAAAACGATCTGAATAACTTTTGACTTTTCTTTTTTTTACCATATAGATTGAAAGCAATAACAAAGATAATTTATCAATTGGCTATTGCTGCCGATGTAAATCAAACTTTCATAGGTACTAACTAGTATCACACTTTAGAATAATTTCATAGGTATTTGCCATAGCACACAAACCAGTCTTAGGATTCTACCTTCTTGTACCAACACAAATCATTCTTAGGAAAAATGCAAGAGTGAAATATTTTTTTCAAAATAAATTTTTTAAATTCATATTTAGACTATAATAAATACATTTCTACATGGAACTTTGTCTTGCTTTCATAGGTACTTACCATACATAAAAATGCAAACCATTCTTAAGATATATAAATATTTGATAAAAATTGAGTTACTATATTCCTCAGTTTTTTTTAATTTTTTTTTTTTTTTTTTTCATTACATATTCAGTAAGCTATGCTGCTGTTACTAATGCCACTTGCCAATATCAGCAAGCCTGGAATTGGAATACTAGCGAATTTTTTAAGGTAGAGGGTGCGTTTCTTGTTTTTTAGCATTTCTAAATCTAGGGCCGAGAATATCACTTTAGTCACACAGACGTCACAGCCTATTTTACAGGGAGGACCCGTTCATAATCCATTCATTCATCCGCAGATGATAAATTTGACCTGAATCAGAGAATGATCAGTCTCTAATTCAATACCACCTGAGGTATTAATTTTTTTTATGGGAACTTGGAGGACTTTGCGACCCTGACAGATTTTATGTGCACCATTTCATACACCGTAATTTTTCAGCCAGCACTATTCGAACTGACGATCTCATGTGGACGAGCCCGACATCCTACTGACCAGGCTATCTCAGGCCTTGGTAAGTTATACGCTATGGAAGTTAACTTTAACATTAAAGCTATAAAATAATCTTAATATCTTTAAATATCAAGCAATAAATGATAAAAATATTTTGACATTAACAAAAAAGTATTTACCAAACATGCTTTCTTGACTTTTTTGAGTAATGGAATTTCAGATGAAGTAAGATCTCTCAATGACAACAAATCTGGTTTCTGAATAATTGCTTTGCCTCGAACATGGTTATTAGCACAAGTGCAATCGTTCATTTCTTCTTTCAAAAGAACAAATTTTGTATCTTCGCTTGAATCAGCAAAGAGTAGATTACTTGAGCTTACATCAATTGTAGCCTGGAAATACATCAAACTTTTAACATGCAAATAACATCAAACTTTTAAACATGCAAATGTTTTTTTTTTTTTTTTTTTCTTTGAAAAACTAACCAAAATAATATTTTATTGGAAAATTAAATGCTCAATACCAATCAATAGATAAAAACTTTTAATCTATTAACAAAATTGTACATGATGTTCATAATGATTGCCAGTTTTGACTTTTAAATCCGACCATTCACAAAAGTGATAAAAAATACTAAAAATTTTTAATATATTCACATATTCTTGAAAAAAAATATAATGTTTTTAATTTCCCTTTCCAGACATTTTGCAACGTTTTTAAAGCAGATGCTAAACAGTTGGTTAAAGAAACAATAATTGAATTTACAAACAATAATTGAATTACAAACAAAAAATGACAAAATTTAGTTAAACATAAGTTGTAACTTTTTTTGTAGACACGCACCATGGCGATTGGTTGTTTTCAGGTCTAGTAACCAGTGCTACCTATAAAATATCCGCTTTATTTATTGGCCTAGAGATGTATAATATCTAACTATTATAGGCGTAGTGTGAGGTGGCACACTTTTTGTTTTTAGAAAACTTCGTTTATTTTAAGTTTTATGTATATACACACTTATTTTTCATGTGAATGCATATTTGTACATAAATGTGTGTATAAAACTTAAAATAGACAAACAGTTTTCTAAAAATAAAGAGTGCCCCCCCCCTCATGCTACACCTATGCTGACTATATACTAATACATGAAGATGACTAAATGAAGTAAATATTGAATTGTGTAAATATTGAATTATGACTTTTGCATTTTTAATTGTTACATCCATTAACAAACTTCTGAAAGAAATTCAAGTACAAATAGTTAATATTGAAAGAAATATTTTTTTTTTTTTAAAATCCTGAAAATTTTCTATAAGCATACAAGCTTTAATTATTTAAATCAGATCACGTACAACTCATTTTACATGTTGATTAAAAAAAACTGTAAACCAAATGTATAAATTCAATAATTAATAAATGGACAAATAAATCCAATGGAACAGCTCTAAATTTTACTACAAATCAAATATTAAAAAAAAGATGCTGTTTTAATTAATTTTAGAGTATTATGCAACCTAGCTGATCTGTGTAATCTAAATTCCTAATCTTAAAGTAAAAATTCCTTAGCTCTCAAATCATTGAGCCCTTTGAGAAAATTGTACTGAATTTCACTGCCACTCACTTCTTCTCAATGAATAACCAGGAAAACAGCTTTTTCTGATGCAGAAAATATCACACCTTAAAGCTCAGAAAAAGCTATGCCAATGTTTAGAGTGCAATCTGTATTTACAAACATACTGATGAAAAATATATTAAAAATAAAGGTCTTCATAATTTTTTAATTGGTATAGTACAGAATAGTTTCTTAAAATTCGTACATTAATTCATTCATATTTTTTTAAAAAATAAGTAAAACATATATGCAAAAGTACGAACAAATTTGCAATTCAAATATGCATTAAATATAAGCAATAATTAGGTTGCATTATAAAAAAAAAATTTTTAAAATATAGGCTTGGTGTGCTTGATTTAAAAAAAAAAAAAAAACACTCAGAAATATAAACAAAAATACACAAAAGTAAAATTTTTAGCATTGCAAATAAAGTTTTAAATTTGACTACCTGTTGCTGAAACATAGCTTTGAAATGAGGTGCAATTATCCGATCGTACAAGATTTTCATCTCACATACCATAACAACTGGTTCATCAACATATTTGGAAAAATCTTTTTCATTAGCAGGATGTATAACTTTTATAGAAATACCTAAAATATATAAAACAATCATTATAATTTTAAATAATTAATTCTTAAAGCACCAAAAGAAATAATAACCATTAAAGCACCACATGAATTGATAACCATTAAAACCTTTTTGTAAGACCAATTATATAGTTCTCTAGTACTAAATTACTTTCAATGGTTTAAGAAGGGCAGTAATTTTTATTATTGATAACTTTGGGTAGTAAAATCAGGAAAACTTACATAATAAAACTTCATTTTTTATCAAATTCATTTCCTAAAAATATGAGAAATACCAGTAATCCAAAAATTGAGAACCTAGTTCAGGTCCACATTTCAGGAAAAAAGTTAAAAAGCAGAGCTTAAAAGCTTACGAATGTTAATTTTAAGTTTTTTATCATACTTATCTCTAGGATAATCAAAAGAACTTAGTTCACCTAAGAAGAAAATTCATTTACCCAAAAACAGTTTTAAATTACCCAATCACAGCCAAGACCAGTTTTATAGGCCTTTATCTTTTAAGGTCATGGTAGAAATGCCATGTAATTTTGATCCAGGTTAGATGACGGGTACAGCATGTGAGCTGGTACCCCTCTCTCCAAACTTCACAACCAATGGTATGACTTTAAGCCACACAGTGGCGTGCCAGCCGGGGGGGCAGAGGGGGCAGTCGCCCCCTCTGAAATTTTAGTTAGGGGGCAAACAATATGTTTCGCCCCTCCTGAAATTTAATCATTCGAGAAAATAAAATCAAGTAATTCCAATCAATAAATAGTAAAAAAGTAAAATTTTAGAAAAAAAAAAAACATTTTTAATTGAACTTTGAAGATATTTTCCTCTGAAATTAAAATAAGAGGTAGGCTCTTTTTTTCAACTTTGAAGCTATTTTTCAAAAGGAAAATTTTATTTTTCTCTAATATTTAATAAAAGGGCGAATAAATGCGTTTCGCCCCTTCTGAAATTTAGACATTCGCAAAAAGGAAGTCAATTTAAATTAGTAAACTTAGAGGAAAAAAAGCCTTTTTTTTTCGAACTAAATTGAGGGGGCGAATTAATGAATTAATTTAATTTAATTGAGGGGGCGAATAATGCGTTCTTAAAATTAGATTTTCACAAAAATGAAGTCAAATTAAATTAGTGAACTTGGAGGAAAAAAAATTTTTTTTTCATCTAAATTGAAGGGGCGAAGAAATGAATTTAATTTAATTGGGGGGTGAGAAATATACTATTCGTGAAAATAAAGTTAAGTTAAATGGGTAATTTTAGAAAAAATATAAAACTTTAAAATTGTAATTTAAAAAGTAATTTTATTCTTCAACTTTAAAATTGTCGCTTTTTTGAAAAAAGAAAACACTATTTATTCTGAAATTTAACTGAAGGGGCCAATAGTGTGCTTAGCCCCTTATGAAATTTAGACATTCATGAGAAAGAAGCCAAATTAAATTGGTAATTTTTTAAGAAGTCCTATTTTTTTCTACTTTCAAGCTATTTTCAAAATATAAAACTTCATTTTTCTCTGAATTTTAATTGAAGGACGTCGAATAATATGCTTCGCTCCTTCTGAAATTTAACCATTTGTGAAAATAATGTCAAGTTGAATTGATAACTTTAGAAAAAAAAGAACCCTTTTTTCTACTTTTAAGTTATTTTTGAAATAAAAAACTTTATTTAATAGTGAATTTAAATTGAGGGGACGAATAATGTGCTTCGCCCCTTCTGAAATTTAGCCATTCGTGAAAATAAAGTTAAGTTAAATTGGTAATTTTAGAAACAAATACGATTTATTTCTACTTTAAAGCAATTTTTGAAATCAAAAATTTTATTTTCCTCTGAAATTTTATTAAAGGGTGAATAATGTCTTTTTCTTCTTCTAAAATTGGTAATTTTAGAAAAAAAAATGTTATTTTTTTCTTCTTAAGCCAAAGACATTTTTTTACAAATGATAACTTTCTATATGCGTAATTAAACGAAATAAAAACAATTTTAAAAACAAAATACTTCTCAAAAAACGCATTGCATATAAAATATATAGAAATGTTTAGAAAACTAAAATAATTTCATCTCTTTTACCCTTCCCTGGAAAGAGTAATAAAAGGCATCCTCCACTGATGAAAATTGGTTTAAAAGAATCCCTCGATATTCAACGATTTCCTTTATTAATGTATTATTAATGTTTTTATTATAATCGTAAAACAAATTCATTTATATAGCGGATTAGGTCATGATTATACCGTTTACTGTTCATTGTGTATGGATTTTGCTATTAATTTATATTATGAATTTGTTTATTTTTTAATTGTAAAATAATATTTTGAATTCTTTTTGCTTTTAAACAAGTTTATTTTGATTCATAAATAAAAATCAACCTTTAACTTTTTTTTTAAAAAATCACAGTCAATAAAAAATAATAAATAAAGTACGTTGAAATAAAAAATTTGATTTTGTATTTTCGATCATTCTTTTGACTTTCAAGAGATACATTTTAATATCGGTTCTTTAAGATCATCTTTGTCCTTATTTTATTGAAATTAATTTCGAATCTTTTGCTTTTATTACACAAAAGTAATATATATTGTAGTTTAATATATTTAATATAAATAAATAAAAATGACCGAAAAACTGTTTATTCCTAAAACAGGAAAATAACATGATAGAGAATGCATTATATCAGCTCTGGAGGGTGTTTTTTTTCCTTTTTCTAATTTTTAAATTTACCATTTTATTTTTTCTTATATGATAACCATTATATATGATTATTAATTTTTGAAAATTTTAATGTTGAAATTATAAATGCTGTTGATAGAGGATAAAAAATTAATCCGATCAACACTATTGTAACTTAAAATTTCTTATGTGAATATTTCTCTTTACCAATTGAATATTTTTATTTTCCGTTTCCAATTTTGATTTAAATCCAGATAAATGAAACTGGAACAAGATGAGAAAAACCCTACACATAAAACTGCCTAAATTTTATTTTTCCACATTTTTTTAAAAAATTGTATTCTTCTCTTTAAAAATCCGAAAGCAAATAATATTCATTGTCAAAATAATAAGTCATTAAAAAAAGTTTTTAGTTTTTTTACTTAGGAAAGAAGTTGTATGACGTTTTTATTTATATACTAATTTGCTTTGGAATTTCAAATGAATAAATAGTCCTGTGTCATGATTGTTTGTCATATATAGTTGCATGACGACGTGAATATATTATATAATATATATATATAATAGGCAAAATATTCTGAAATGATTCTTTTTTAAAATATAGCCATATTTTTAGGACCCCGTACACACTGGAGTAACGCAACTTTATTTTTACCTCGATGTCCAAGATATAACTGCGGAATATTCAAGAATTGTTATAAAACTGAAACTTCATGACTTGCATTATAATTACCTTATTGACTAGTGATAATTTATTAAAGACTTTATGATTATTTATTTAATTTTAAGTTTGAAGCTTTCATAGCAAGGGATGTATGCGCCAGTTATAAAACTTTAAAATCAATGTAACAATACAGATACTTACTAAAATTGTCTGAAAAATTAAGTTAAAAAATAATATTAAGTAATGACTTCATGAATTAAATCAGCTCCAAATGTTATTATTCTTTTATAATTTTGCTATATCATTTTATCTCATACGTCATATGGTAACCATATTATATATCGACCGAGATATACTTTTATCAAAGTGTTAGTTTTATATAAAATCCTTTTTTTTTTATATGTTATAAAACCTTCGAAATACAATTTTCAGTTTCTGACTTATTAATTCCTTCATATCTGGCTTTCTGTATGCCGTATAATAATAATTATCTGAATCAAAATATATTTGTTTTATTTGATGGACTATATCCTTAATAGGGGGGTAATGCCTGCCGCCTCCACGTGGTGCCCCCTGGATACCCCTCACTGGGTAACTAAATGGCAGGCAAACGAAATGATGAGTAAAAGAAAAGATTGTGATACGGCATCATCCTTCGCGCCGGTGAACAAGGGATGCGTTCAGGAATTAGGCAGAGGTTCCTGTTCGAAAAATTCACTACAGTCTCCAGTAGCATATGGTAAGCCTTCGGGTGAGCCCAGTGCTAATCCCGCTGCTTTGCAGACTACCTTGAAACCCGGTGAGGCGTCCAAAGGCACAGACCCTTCCTCTGTAGGAGTCTCTGGTTCCCAGAGGCACTCGGAGGACAGTGTGTCTGGCGCCACTGGAATGTCCAAGAGCCGGAGGAGAAGAATTAGAAGAATGAAGGCCACTGAGGCGAGCGGAGGAGCTAAGAGACCTAGGTCTTCTGATGCGACGCCCTCACCCAGTGTGCCAACACAAAGTGAAAAGAAGCCCAGGGAGGATTGTGTTCCTGGGAGGAAAGCCCAATCCAGGGAAGCGGTTCCCCGTAGCGGGGATAGCAGAACTGGAGAGGGGGATCCAACTGGGAGCCTCCAATCTGGAGTATCTTTTGCATGCGCTGCAAAGTCGATCAAGATTGCCATTGTTCGGAAGGACTTTCCTTCGGACAGGCTTTCTCTGAGAGACTCACATGAAATACTAAAGGTAATCTTAGAGCAAACTGACGCCATCCCAGGTGGTGAAAGGATGCCTGAGATCTACAGCAACAACCTTCTCAGAGGAGCGTTGGTACTACAGTGCAATGATTACACTGTAGAGTGGATCAGGGGCCACTTTGATAACAGACCCTTGGGCGACCTCATGCTTAAAGTCTTAAGTGCTGATGAGTTGCCCAAGCCTGTAAAGGTGGCCTTTAAAACAAGGGAGCAATTCTCTGAGCAAAGCACCTTCTTGTGGCGTCTTCAGAGACTAAACCCAGGGTTGAAGTCTATGGGGTGGAGGGTTCTGCAAAGTGCTGTGGGACCTAACACCTCTAGATGGATCTTTGAGGTGGAGCCTGAAGACGTGTTGGCTATAGAGAGGGCAAATTTTTGTGCACTCACTGGCATAGATCGTGGGGTTTTTAAAATCCTACACGATCCCAATAAAAAGAAGGCAGTTGAGGCTCCAACAACATCGGAGCCCTCTGCAGAACCTGATGTCCAGGAAGTCATGGAACAGGAGGATGAACCTTGGCCGGCTAATTCCCCTGATTCCAAGGTAAGTTCAATTGGTGCTCTTGATTTTTCAGAGCTAGGGTTGGACTCCGGGTCAGACGTAACCTTACGGCCTGACTCGCCAGCTTCTATGCTTGATTTAGATGAAGCAATGGAGCTGATAAAGGAAGATATCTCTTCTAAAGTTAGCCAGGATAGTTAGAGCCATCCTGGTTTCACATACACTGCTAACCAAATAGATACAATCAAGGTTGGCCAAATCAATCTCCATCACAGCATTGCTGCCTCTAGCCTTATGGCCAAAAGGTTAAATGATGGAGAACTAGATCTTGCTCTTATACAAGAGCCCTGGACCCGCAAGGGTAAAATATTGGGTCTCAATGTTAAAGGTTTCAATATCTTCTATGATACCCATTGTGACCTTCCCAGGACCTGCATTGTTGCTAGGTCTAATCTAAATGCCCTTAATCTTGTTAACTTTCTTAACAGGGATTTAGTTGCTGTAAAACTAAAATTCTATGACAAAAAGAAAATCTCTGACTTTGTCATAGTTTCAGCCTATCTCCCTTATGAGGAAAAGGACCCACTAGATGACACTACTAGGGCCCTAATTGCCCAATGTAGTGTAAACTATAGAATCATCCTCGGCTGTGATGCAAATGCTCACCACACAGTGTGGGGTAGTAGTAATTGTAACCAGCGGGGGGATGTACTTATGGAACACATCTTAAATCTTAATTTGTATGTCCTTAATAAAGGCAATGAACCTACCTTTGTTACCTGTAACAGAAGGGAAGTCATTGACCTTACTTTATGTAACTCTAGTTCAGTAGATTACATTAATGATTGGAAGGTATCTGGGGCAGTCACTGCTTCAGATCACCAACTAATTACTTTTTCTATTAAAGGCCTCTCAGGACTGAAGGTCGTAAGGAGGAACCCCAGAACAGCTGATTGGGGTTCCTTCAGAGCAGCTCTGGAGAGGAGGATGAGGAGCTTCTCTGGTAAGTACAATAATGTTAATGATATAGAGTGGACTGTTGACCAAGTGCAACAAATCATACTCGATTCATATCATATTTCTTGTCAGGTTACGTCTACTAGCTCCCCAAGGCGAGTTCCTTGGTGGTCTTCTGAGCTTAGTAAATTACGTAAAAAATGTAGGAAACTATTCAACAGAGCAAAGAAATCTGGAGAATGGCAGACCTACAGAAACGCTCTAACTGCCTATAACAAGGCGATCAGAGCATCCAAACGTCGCTCATGGCAGACTTTCTGCGATGGCATTAATACCACTTCTGCCACTGCAAAGATTGCAAAAATTCTTACTAAAGACTTCAATTGCAATTTAAATGCCATCCGTCTTGCAAACGGAAGATACAGTGAATCAGGGGAAGAGGCTCTTGGAGAACTACTTGCAGCACACTTCCCTGGATCTCATCCTGTGGAGAATGATAATCCACATATTACTACTACCTGTAACAGGTATGACTGGGAGGCCGCCAAGAGGGTGGTCTCCTATGAGAAGGTTGTATGGGCTATAAAGTCGTTTAAGCCCTACAAGTCACCAGGTATGGATGACATCATACCAATGATGCTTATTCAGGGGATAAATACTTTAGCCCCTACTCTATGTAGAATTTTTCGATCCTGCATAGCATACGGATATTTACCTCTCTCTTGGAGGAATACTAGAGTGATTTTCATACCAAAACCAGGTAAGGAGAATTACTTTGAGGCTAAATCATTCAGACCAATCAGCCTCACTTCGTGTCTGTTGAAAGCGATTGAAAAGCTAATTGACAGACACTTCAGAGACACTGTGCTCATAGAAAGGCCATTGTCCTCCACACAGCATGCCTATCAACCAGGCAAGTCCACTGACACAGCTCTATACGAACTATCCTACCTGCTTGAGAAATCAATAAAAGATAAGGAGATAGCTCTTGCAGTATTCATTGATATTGAAGGTGCTTTTGATAAAGTCCCTTTTGAGACTATCATCAATGCACTTAGAAACAGAGGCATTAACTCAGTCATTACCAGATGGATAATGAATTTGCTATCCTCTAGGTATGTTTGTTCCTCTCTATTGGGTGCAAGCATGAAAGTGCAAGCAACCTCAGGATGCCCACAGGGAGGGGTTCTGTCCCCTATCCTATGGTGTATGGTAATGGACTCTCTGCTAGTTCGGTTAACTACTCTCGGCATTCCCTGTATCGGGTATGCTGATGACGGTGTTATTGTTGTCAGAGGTAAACATGGAAAAACAGTCTCTGATATCATGAATAATGCACTTCTAGAAGTAGCTAGATGGTGCTCTGAATCAGGCTTATCTGTCAATCCATCCAAGATAAGCTATGTAGCCTTCACACGAAAAAGGCAACTTGGTCTAGGTAATGTATACTACCTGAACCATAAATTGGAACTCAAAGAGAAAGTCAAATTTCTCGGGGTTTACTTTGACTCCAAATTAAATTGGGGCCATCAACTTGATTACTGTACCAACAGGGCCAGAAAGATTTTCTGGTCCTGTAGAAATGCTATTGGTAGAACCTGGGGATTGTCCCCCAAAATAGTTTACTGGATCTACTCAATGATCATTAGTCCTATAGTCACTTATGGCGCAGTCGTCTGGTGGTCAAGGACTAGATTGAGTTCCGCAAGAACCAATCTAAACAAACTTCAAAGAATGGTCTGTGTAGCCCTGTCAGGATGTCTCAGGACCACTCCTACAGCTGCTCTTGAGAGCTTACTCGGGCTTCTTCCTTTGAACTTACGCATTGAGGTTGAAGCTCAAACAGGCGTAAAGCGTCTTATGAACCTTGGCCTATGGAAAGAGTATTCCAAGCACTTGTCTTGGGGACATCTTGTTTCACAAGTGATGGGAATACCCACTTCTATTATGCCTAGTGACCTTATGTCACTAAGATACGCGTTTCATAAACCCTTCAAGATCCATTTTCCTACTAGAGATGAATGGTTCAACTCTCCTCGGTGGCTTAAAGGCAAATGCCTAATTTGGTACACAGATGGTTCAAAGATTGGCACCAAATCAGGAGCTGGAATTTACTGCTCCAATGACGGCACCAAACTTCACTTTCCCCTGGGTAATTATGCCACTGTCTTTCAGGCTGAGGTCTATGCCATTATCTTGTGCTGCAAGTTATGCATAGACATGAGATATCAAAATAAGACTATCCGCATCTGTTCTGACAGTCAGGCTGCTCTCCTATCACTGGCAAGATGTAAATTCACCTCTTTGTTAGTATGGGAATGCTTCTCGGTCCTCTGCGACCTGTCCGCTCATAACAAGGTATCCCTGCATTGGGTACCTGGACATATGGGTATTGGTGGAAATGAGTTAGCTGATGAAGCAGCACGGGCTGGCTCTAATGCAATTTTCTGGGGCCCTGAACCTGCACTGGGAATTTCTCCCTCCTCATTTAGGGCAACCATATTCAAGCTCTACGGCAAGATTGCCCATGAGCAATGGCGCGCTGCTGACGGTCAAAGACAAGCTAAGGAGCTGAATCGAGACTGTCCTAGCATACGTCAAAAGGAGCTCTTAAAGCTTAATAGAAACAGTTTAAGGAAGATCATTGGTCTTCTTACTGGTCATTGTATCCTCAAGAGACACCTACACATTATGGGTATTGAATCCAATCCTATTTGTCGGGGTTGTCATTTAGAAGAAGAAACATCACGACACATACTTTGTGATTGTGATTACTATTCCGCTCAAAGATTTGAGCACTTAGGGCAGCACTGCGTCAAAGCCTGGGAACTGCAAGAGGTTCCTGTAAGGTGTCTGCTGAATTTTATTACAGCTATAGGGCTTTCTTGCTAATCATGATTAGGGTTTGGGTACAATAGACCTCTGGTCGATGTGCCCTGCTCGTCGGAGCTGCCCAACCTCTAAGTCTAAGTCTAAGTCTATATCCTTAATAGCTTATTTTAAATTTTTTTTCTTTGATAGACAATATCAATAGAACTCTTTTGGTGTTAAGATTATTGTTTATGTGTTTGTTGTTTTTATCATCAATTAAAATAAATAACATACGTCTCATGTTGTTTTTATCACCAGTTTTCAAATTCATCATATCCAATTTTATAAGTTCTATAACTTATTTGTTTTTCATTTAGTTTACGTAAAATAATAAAACTATAATATTTAGTCCAGTTAAAAGTTAATTTCAGTAAGTTTTTTAGAATTTTAAAATTTATGTACAAAAAAAAGTTATTTCTAAAAAATAATTTCGGAAAGCTAAAATATACAAAAATGAAGAAGTATGCATCAAAGATCATGCATCAGTAAGATAGAAATATGCATCAAAGAAAAAAATTTGATAATTTCTTTAAGATTTCGACTGAAAGAGAAAAAAGAAGTCCCTAGGCAAACTAGAAATCAGGAGCCATCCTCGATTTTATAACAAATACATTTAGTATAAATTTCTGTTCTAGTAATTACTTTCCTGGAACGCTCAAAATGAAAATCCTCGCCTTAAGTTCCAATTGTTCATGCGATTTCCTGACAATTTTGAGGAATCTTAACTAAAATTAATAATTGCAACAATAGTTCATTTTGAAGAAGCAAACAAAAATTCATAGCCGATATTGACACCCAATTCTTAAAAAAAAGTTTAAAACATTGTTCAATTATATAAAATGTTATTGAAATAATTGAATATCCATTTAGTAGTAATTTATAGTTAGTTTTTCTTTTGCATCACATTTTTTTACAAAAAGTGATAAAAACAAAGATAAAAGAATTTTCACATTCTAATTGGTCAGTTAAATGTGAAAATTTACGGAACATGTACAGAAGCGGTTAAACCGTGCCAAACACAAATTATTATTTCGTTCAAGCATAAACGTTAGTAGAGAGGTTTAGCTCTTTCGCGTAATATCTCGCTCGTTCACGCACTTTTAATTTGTGATTCTGTGCAGTGCAGGTACTTCAAATAATCACGATTCGCCTTATTTATGTACGTGAACGAGCAAGAGGTTAAAGCTTTCTATTTTATAGCAAAATCAAACAATGTATTGAGCGCAAATAAATAACCAAAGCGAACATTCTTAGATCAAACAATCGGATTTTCACCGGACTCAACTTGAATGGTTCGAGAGCCTAACTTTCAGTATGCGAAATAATTAGAGCAGTGTAAGAGTAGACAATATTAAGATTCAAGAGCCGCAATCTGGAAGGAAAAAAATTTTCCCAACAATTTAGTCAGAGCCTTTTCATGTTTGCGATTTATAATTTTCAGTTATTAACAGGGCTGACGATTCTAAGGTTGCTCAGTAATCTTTTAATTCATTCCTTTTTTTGTGCGTCAGACATAGTTTAATTCATTTTTTGTCAGTAACTTGTCGTCGTAAATACGATTTTTGTCTCACTTTATTTACTTTTTATATTTAGTCAGGTATAATTGAAATGCATTTTCCTCACATTTTAATTTTCAAATTTCGTAGTTTACTTTGATTTTTTGTTAGTTATTTTTAATATTTTTTTCTTCGGATTTTCAATTTTTCTTATAATAATTTTTATTCCTTAGTCCTTGTTATTTTTCAAATATTTTTAAGCTAAATGGGACTTTTTGTTCATTTTTGTGATTAATTTTATAACCCGTAACTCTTAATTCTAATTAATGAAATAATAAGTCTTCATAAAAACTATGTACTAAATTTTAAAAGTACAACAAATTTTAAGATTTTTTTTTTTAATTGTAAATATTTTTTTAGATTTCATTTTTATCGGATTTTAGCTTTTACGTTGTTTATATTAATGATATTTTTTTCAATTGTTTTCTCTATATTTTGTTAGAATAATTTAAATTCTTTAAATATATTTCATTAAATTTATACTTGAATTTTTTTTAAATATTTTAAAAATATATAACATAATTTCCCAATATTATTAGGTTTTTCAAAAGATTTTTAAAATTTTAATTAGTCTTTTTCGCTATCCAATTTTGTTTCGAATAGCTATAATTCGAAAAATAATATTACATTGTTCAGATTAAAAAAAATAACAGCCATATAACCTCAAATATGCAATAAAATTTTGGTTACAATTTTATAATTAATTAATGAAAATTTCTTCATTTGTTATAATTTTTTCAGCCCTTTTCCTTTACCATGAAGATTTAATTAATATGATAAAGTTTATTCTACTTCATTGAATTACTGCATATTTATATGTTTTAAATTGTATATTTTCTTTTTCTTTTAATATATTTACAATTTTTACCTTGGAATAAACCAGAAAAATCAGAAGATTTGTTAAAATTCAAAGTAATTTTAAAATAAGATTCAATTTGAGAAATCAATCTCTTTTACGTCCTTCATTTGCTGTAATTTTTTTATACCTTGTGCTTTATCATTAAAATTAAATTAATATGATAAAGTTCATTCTCCTTTTTTGTTTACTAAAAACTTATATTCATGATTAAATTAAAATCTAAGCCAGAATCAAAATGTAAATCACAAATTACTCTGGATTCAATATGTTTTTGAGAAGCGAAAAAGCATTTTATGTCATTATGATTAACCCTTACGTTAACCCTTATATACGTTTAAGAAAACGTATATAAATTATAAAATACATAATTCCTTCTGAAGTTTGTAGTTTTTATAAAATTTATTTTATAAACAACTAAAACTAAAACTCATTAAGTTTCTAATAGGTCGTGATAAATATACATACCACCAAAAATAGTAATAATAACATTAAAATTTAGATTAATTTTTATAATCTAAATGGGTCATTTTTTCTTATATCAATTACTATTCTTATATCACTTTCAATTCCAAAAATACTTTACTTTACCTTTACTAGAAATAAATGACCCATTAAAGGGTTAATATGTATCTATAAAATGTCTTGCTCAGCATTAATAAATTTAAAGGAGTAAAATTACAAAATTAATTAATTACATTTTTTAAATTTTAGTGCACTTTTTTAAAATTATTTCCGATCGATAAATCATTTTTTGTTAACTAATTTGTTGGTGTGAATGTAATAGTCGTCATAAACAACGGAAATAATTATAAATATTTACAATTAGATAAATTACAATATTAAAATAATACAACTTATTTTAAAATACTAGATCGGACAAAGTTTCTGACTTAGCATTGGCTCGCCCCCCCAGTCAAAAAGAAGTTGGCACGCCACTGAAGCCACAACAGATATAGTGTGCACCTTAGGGTGTATACATACTGATTATTTAATCAACTGCCAAGATCAAACTCAAGACTGATCATAAGTCTAGAAAATATATTTTGAACTTTTTTAAAACAATGGTATTAGCAAAATCGTAACATAGTTTTTAAAAACTAAAAATTAAATAAACAAGCATTAAACGAAATAACTAGAGTTCACACAATTCACCTAATGTTAATTAAAATAAATAAATGCAAAAGAACACTTAAAAAAATCCATTAAGTTTCAGAAAAATAAAAAGATACAAAAAATAAAATCGAAAATATTCAGGCTCCTTTATGCACAACATGCAATCGAGAAATAAATTTCTAAGTAACATTGGAACTTAGAGCACATTATTTAGAATAAGGCTGTAACCTCAAATTTGAGACTTTTATTCAATTTTATTTTCTATTTGAGATGCATGAATCAGTTTAATTGTGCAAATGCATATTCAAGTTTTTTTTTTTTTTTTTTTATATAAAATCAAAAACCAAATTTGGTCAGATTTACAATTATTAAGCCATATTTGAAATCATTTACATACAGGATTATGATCTGTATCTTCTGACCTACAGCCACGCCAAGGTGCTAAAGTGGCACTGTCTTTTTCTTGCTTTAAACTATAAAAGTGGCTTTCGTGGAGGTAGTCTACAATAAATGTTACTTTACAAATGTGTTCCTTGCTAAGTAATTTTGACTGATTATCGACGAAACTTGGCATTTTAAACAGAACACACATTTTATTCAGTAACTTTTGAACTTAACGTGGGAGGAGATATTTCCGTGTAGAAACATGTAATGTACCATATACCTATTACAATCACTATGTGCTAAAGGAATTTCAAACTCGCAAAAAAATTACATACAAAATATGTAAAGGGGAGATTTTTCGTATCCTGATCTGTGGCAGAATAATCGTCAAGTCTTGGCAACTTCCGAGCAGAGACCAAAGAGAAACTAAAAAGAACATCACAGAAAGGGATCAACTCGAAATGTATAACTCGTAGCCACCCCCGGGCAAACGTCTACATGTTTTTGTTTTTTTTAAATTTGCAAG
The DNA here is from genome assembly GCA_949128135.1 of Parasteatoda lunata. Classification (NCBI taxonomy): domain Eukaryota; kingdom Metazoa; phylum Arthropoda; class Arachnida; order Araneae; family Theridiidae; genus Parasteatoda; species Parasteatoda lunata. Next base: position 64,046,407 of record OX421973.1, on the reverse strand, counting down.
TTTAAAATCTATTTGGCACCTTGTCGATTGTAGTTGGCGCAACAGATCACAATAGGGAAATATCCACTTGGTCAGGTTTGGGTGGCTACGTTTTTTACCTTTCAAGTTGGTCCCCTTAATTTTTTTTTTCAGTTTAGTGTAAGTCACTTCCCTGAAGTTGCCAAAAGATGGCAATTCCTTAAGTGCAGGTAACAATACAGAATAAATTAATGCAATAGCTACCTGCATTAGATTTGTCTTCGAACATTCATGAAAACAAATATTGAAAGTTTAATGCCACAGCCACTTCAATGTCAAACAATTGGCTCTAGAAAACTGGCTTAAATAAATCTTGTCAAAAAAAACTCATCCCCATAATACAGATATACTTCTTTATTAATTAATAATAATAAAAATTATTATTTGCATAAGAGTGTAATTACAAAAAAAAGTTAGCGTAGTGTAAATAACTTGTCGGATAGTTGAAAGGCAACAATGGTGGTCATATTTTACTGTGAATATAACTGAAAAAAGTAGCTCACCATTAAATCCGTTTTGAGGGTAAACATGATACTTAGCATAAATATCATTTCTAAATTTCAGTTCAACCCGAGATTCAGAAGTAAACATTCTACTTAAATCTCTCGAGTCGAAAGGCATTTTTTCAATGGCTATGATTGCTCTCCTATCATCGCCTACAAATCGGCCTTCTACAACTAAAGTTTTTTTGTGAGAGCATTCCTTTAAAACTTTTAAGACACGAAAGTTTTTAAGAGAGCAAAAGTCATTCACCGGGATAATCTTTTCCGACGAATTAGAAGGAGCATTATGTTTATTAAATATCCCTTCTTCGTCATAAGATCCAGTAGTCAAATCTACAGCCATGGCAGAGTTTTAATTAAATGTTTAAGGTAAATATGAAACAAAAATTAACGATAGAAACAAATTTAAATAGCTAAAAACGCTACTTTGTTGTCTACTTTTTGTTTTTGTTGTCAGTTAATGTAAAGACAGTTAGAGTTACTACCAATTCGCGCCACAAAATTTCTGGGTAAAACTATTTCATATATTTCACAAAGGGGTTATAAATCATTTCAAATTGTTTTCAAAATGGAAACAAAAATGATTTTATTTTAATCCATAACATATGTACAAATATTTTATTTTTATTTTATTTCTAATTAGATCCGTAACGGAAATTATCATGTTTGTATGGAGTGCGTAAAATGTTCTAGCATACGCAGTTTTTAAAGTTTGAAACTACTGAGTGGTAATGAGTATCATGTCGAACGAAAACGGTTTCGTCAGCCTATTCCGATGCATATTTCACTGAAAACACTCTAATGCCCCACATCGGTCATTCTGTTTGTTTACATATTTCATTGATTTATGTAACCCGAAAAGCATGAGCATGATTTAACTTTTTTTTAATATGATTTACAATAAATCATGTTATAATAAAAATATATATAATTAGTGTTTTGAAGCGTGGTGCTTTGGTTTTTAATTTACTATCATATTTCCCTTTTAAAAAATATTTTATAAATTATTCAATACACACCAACTAAAATATCAATTTTATTTTAAAATAAACCAAGCGACATTCGCTTCTATAGGTTTTCATCATGGATAATGAATCCAAAGATCAAAATAATGAATCTAATGATTTAGATTTTAATGTGCTAACTCATATGTTAATAGGACCTAATAAGAGAATAAGTGATCGTATTATTATGCCAATTAGTCTTGGTCATCAGATAAAAACAAAAGAAGAATTAAGAGTAGAAGCTGTGTTTGAAAGTTGTACCTTTAAAACTGTTACAAGTTGTGCTGTTGGTAAGATTGCATCTTGCTTTGTACGTCTTTTTGAAACCATTACTAGTAGTACCTATGGAAATAAAATTGTGGTGTAACTACCACTATGAATATTAAATACCAATTCTCTATAAGACATGTTGACTTGATTCTATCCTGAGCTACATTTTGATGGATGTAGGTTGACATAGTCGATTTATAAAACCCTACAAAATCACAAGCTTGCCTGTATCTATAACTCCAAAACCATTTAGTTTAGCGTTCTGAAATTGGAACAGTGTATGAAAGGGGCAGTTTTAGCCCCCGATTCTATATATTGTTCTAAAATTTCAGTTAGATCGTTCTTGAGAGACGTTTGAGAAATGCAATTTTATTATGGGCTTAGCACTCACCTCTAATACTAATTAAACTTCAGCCGATTTTTTTTCAGATATTTTAATGATAAAATCAACTATCATAATTATTGCTAATTTATAACTCTCATAATCTCCCCCATTAATAAAAGGAGTTTTTGTGGATGATAAACGTATGGTGATCTGCGGTAGAATAATCTACAAGTCTTGGCAACATCATAAAGGGGACAAAGGATATAACTTGTAGCCACTCTCCGGCAAACCTATTGTTTTCTTTCTTTTTTTTAAAAAAAATGCAAATTTAAAATCTAATTTAGTGTCTAGGCAGTGATAGTTTGCGTAACAGATCACAATATAGAAAAATATCCCCATTTTTTGTGTGTTCTTTAATTTCTAATTATTTTTTATTCATATGTCAGATAAACTCAATGATTAATAGGAGTATAGTCACAAAGGCAGATCACAATATAGAAATATATCCCCATTTTTTTGTGTGTTCTTTAATTTCTAATTATTTTTTATTCATATGTCAGATAAACTCAATGATTAATAGGAGTATAGTCACAAAAGCAGTCTACATCACCAAATTAACGTTTCTAAAGTTATATGAAGTCACATGTTTATTTTGTTTACAGTTGTGCTTTAAAAAGGTAATTATAAAACTAATTAGTTTAAATCACTGGTTTCTCAAAAAGAAATTTATATACTCAAAATTTGTAGATAAATATAATTCTAATTCAGTTTGAAGAAATGTGAAAATTTATCATACTATTATTGAAGCCAATGATGCTTGATTATTTTTAGTAATAGGCTCTACTTGAAATAAAATTATGATAAGTTATGCACTAAAAAGCAAAATTAATGATAAAATGGTATAGGTAATTTAAAAGAAGCATAAAAATTCTCTACACTGTTACTGACGCCAATGACGTTTGATTAAATTTGATAATAAGCTCTAAATGAAATAATAAATAAAAAATTTATTCTATTTACTAAAACGCAAAATTAATGGTGAAAAGTTATTTATTCATTTAGGGGGACCATAAAAAATTTCCATGTTATTATTGACACCAGTCATGCTTAAATAGTTAATGTAATAGTTGCTATAAGAAATGGAGGAAAAAAGAAGAAGAATCTTTGTACTATAGAACAAAATTACTGGAGAAATAGCTCTAAATCATTTAAATTTGCCAAATTAGTATTGATGAAAATTGCAAAATTATTATTGATGAAAAAAGAACTTTTGAGAAATATTTTAAAAACTATAAAAGCTTTTGAGGGTTGGAAAAAAACATTTATTCTGGTGACAAATAATAATTACCTAGATAAATAATAAATGCATTTTACGTAAGTAGAACAGTGTATTCTTATCCTTGTTCTGCATCCCTGAAAGAGAGTATCTTTGTATGCAGCTTGAAATTTTTTCTTTGCTTTTAAAAAAGGATATAGAGACATATAAATTGTCTATTGGTAAAACACTCAAGGATTACAAATTTTAATTTTGTAACACTATTTCGGATTCTGTTCCATATTTATACCTATGCCAAAATGATCACCCCAAGGTTGTTTGGTGATCACAGTCGAGTTACTAAAAAAGGCATAAAAAAAGAGGAAACAAACATAAAAGGTATAAGTTGTGGGCCCAAGTAATATATTTTTTTTTTAATTTTTTGATGCCACAAAACCCTTTGGCAAAATATCTCCTTATTGCATCTGCATAACACTTGGTTAGGACTAACTGGTATTACAGTTCTCAAAGATACCATTTAATAATAGTGCAGAGACCAATAAAAATATTACATTTTTATTTTCAAAATTTTTTTAATTATCTCTAAAATAATTTCAATTAATTAAGAAATTTTATTTTGAGTAAAGTTATTGAAACTTATGCAACATTAGAAAATTTAATGCTACTCTCTTTTGTGGACTATTTAAAAAACCAATAAACTATTATTGATGAAAGAGATGCTTAATTGATTGTGGTGATAAGTATACTATTAAGTAATCTGGTAATAGGTTTGTTTTTAGATCTCTTGAAACAGAATAGTACCAAATAATACCTAGAAAATTATTCATTTATTTATATTTTAGGATTTGCATTTGGTGCCTTTATGGGTTTACTGTCAGCCAGCATGGATCCACAAGTAGGCATAGCACCAGAAAAGCAAACTGTTAAAATGATTTTCAATGACTTCAAAGTGAAAACAACCTCTTATGGAAAAAACTTTGCCATGATTGGTGCTCTCTTTGCTGCCATTGAATGCAATATAGAAAGTGTAAGTTTTATCTTAATTAAACATTTTAAATTTTAAATATGTGAAGCGCTTTTTTTGGTGACAAAAAATAATAATAATAATAAAACAAGAAAATATTGTATTTTTTTGCTTAAGTTGTGTAAAAAAATTCTTTTTAGTGTTCTGTGCTTTGATAAACCAAAAAATAAAGAAAATAATATGCTGGATTATCAGTACAATTGGAATTTATATGTATTTTATGATTTTAAAATTTAAATTAAACAAAATCATCTCTCAATGATTCCAATATTGAATTATGGTACATGAAATGTTCATCAAATTTACTTACTCTTGTGAAATAATTTGCATCTTAATGAAAATGTTAGACAGTTGAAATGCTGATTGTTTATTGTGTTTGCTTCAGTATAAAATATATTAAAATCATTGTTTATTGTGTTTGCTTCAGTATAAAATATATTAAGATCATTTTTAATTACTAAGAAAAATATTGACATTTATTAATTTTTACAAAATTACTCAAAACAACTTCCAGTTTTTCTTTGATATTTTTACTATACTATTTATAGTTTTTAAAATTTCAGTCGGATTATAAAATATTGTATTTTCAGCACCGTGGAAAAAGTGATTGGAAAAATGGTACAATGGCAGGTGGAATTACTGGTGGTTTGATTGGTCTAAGAGGTTTGTTAAAATTTTCATTTATTAATTATTTAATTTTGCTTATTTCATTAATGTGTTTAATTTTATATGTGGCATATATACTTTAAAGTTTCTGTGAACACATTTTGTTTGATTAATTGTTGGTTGTTTAATTTTGTTGAATTTTTTTCCTTAAATTATCCTTACCAATACAAATTAATTCTAAATATCTGATTAATATATGATTTCGGGCAAAATATATGTTTGTTCGTGGACGTGATATTGTAAGAAGTTACTACAGTGATTAGTTAATATGATTATTACAGTGGTTGGAAAAACTACAATATTTTTGTAGTTAACTACACTACAACTACTTTTTTTTTTTTATGTATTGACTTTAAACTTCTTTTGAAATGTTACTCCTTTGAAGTTACGTCAATGTTTCACGAGTTTCATTCCCACCTGAAAGTGAGACAAAATGGATAATTTATTTATTATTTGTAATGGCTAAATTAAATATTAGTTATACTTGATTCTATTCTAAATGCAGGGACATTTTCAATGTGTTTGTTGATGAACCTGCGAAGATTTGTACCCCTCAAATTTGAAACATTTGTTGCATTAGAACCTTGTTTTTTTTTTTTTTTTTTACTAAGCTAATGTTAAAAGTAGTAAACAAGAATCACTACTTTTTTTTTTAAAAAAAAAAGTAGCATACTACAAACTACGAAGGAAAAAAAAAGTAGAAACTGCAGTAGTTTCACTAATCGCAGTGTGCTGCTTCTGACAACTAGATTATTATATATTTTGTGAAAATACTTTCAATTAGAAGAATGCATGTCATGCACTTGAATCCTGTCATACCTAAACAATTTTAAATTATTGTTTTATAATGTTTTAATTCCAAGAATTAGATAACCTTTTTTTTTAAATTAAAAATATGAATCATCACTAAGATTAAATCTCTGACCATTGCCATAAAGTCATCATGTCTTGCGTAATATAAAGTCCAATCTCATGCAAGTCATTTGAATTATTATACCAATTTTTAAAGAATCATTGACAAGTAAATCTAATTAATATTGATAAATCACCTTGGTGAACCATAAATGATATGCATAGAGCTAATTTTGAGGAAGCATTTCCATGTTTCCTCAAAACTAACACAATTTAAATATAGTGTGATTTGCCCTTCAATAGATTGTTCAATTATCAATCCTATCAATTTATTATCTTAATGTTGCGACTTGATCAATACAAGATCTATTTGTTCTAAAACCTGATTGTTCAGACCTTAACTTTATCAGCTGCACTTTCTAATATTATCCTTTTAAACTATGTTTCTAAAATTTATTGCTGAACATAAAATAAGTAATATATGCACATTCACTAAGCAATTACGTGATTTAGATTTTGGTGATGTTTGCAACAAACATTTACAACAAATGATCAGTGGATTGATCGTAAAGACGTGGTTCCAAGTCAAGCATTACTGGCTGCAGTTAGTAAGCAGGTGGGTGACAACTTTGATCAGCCTGCGTAGAGACTGAGGGTGTGCAGTATCGGTCCTCGTTAAACTGCTCTACCTTAAAATGCTTAACTTCGCGCACAGGTCGTCGGACTATCAAAGCAGGAGAGCCATGTCCCTACAGAGGATCAAAATTGCATTGAATGTATTCGGATCATCCTCAGGGATGTTTCCCTGACCATCGCCAATAACCCATTGTGCAACTCTAATGCAATGTAAAAAAAGTACCTACCTAATCTAAAAATGCTATATAAAAAATTTATTTCTAAAAAGCTGTGTTATAATTTCATTTTATGAGCAAAAACATTAGTTTTATTATTTAAAATTTAAATGAGCTATTGGTCAATTCAATTTCATAAAAGTTAAATAGGAAGTAATGGTTTCAAATAAAAACTATATAGTACTTCAACAAAATATTAGGGCCAATACAGGATTTTAAAGCAATAATGATGGAAATATTCTGTTTTGTGACAATAATTCTAATTTGAGATCTAATTGATGTTTGACATAAGTGTGTTGTCCTTAATATTATAATTTCTTCAAAATCTAGTTTTCTAATTATATTAACTGTAAAATTATTTCTCTTTCTTTAGCTGGAGTAAAAGCTGGCATCATAGGAGCAGCTGGATTCGCTGCATTTTCAACTATAATTGATTATTATATGCGATCATAGAGTTTGTTATGTAAATTGTGACAATGTGTAAATAGTTTGTTCTTTTCAAAAGATTTAATTAAATGTACCTACAAAACCAAACAAGCCTGAGACCAATTCTGTAGCGACTTTAACAATGGCATGAAATTCACAAAATAAACCAGTAATTAAGAATAATAACTGCTGCTATCCTTTTTGTGCATTTTAAATATTTCAAGTTCGCCAAGGCAACTTGCAGTATGACAAAACTTAATACCCAAAATTATTAATCTTAAAGTTATATTTTAAATGGACATCATTTGAACAGGCGTTCTCTTAACAATGATTTAGAGATGAATAAAACACACTCAAAATAAAAATTTTCATTTTAACAAAATTATAAATATGAATTTTTAAGACTTTTTAATTAAATTTATGTAAATAAATATTTGGGGATTATAAAAATTCCATGTATATTTAATCAGTTAGACTAGGCATAGATTATCCTGTTGCTACCAGACTAGGCCTTCGTGTATTTGTTACTGCTGGCAGTTGCATGAAATTTTTACTTTATAAGTTTATTTCACAATATTTTCTCAATTCTTGTTACTGAAAATATTTTTTTTTTCTCGTAATAGAGAATTCTTTTCAAAATAAATTACTTTAAAAACCAGGATTTAGGATTCACTATGTTACTAAAGAGCTATTGATATTACAAGTTTTGATTCTAAAAATAAAGGGTTCTTTCCTTTAAAAAAAATGAATGGGTAGTCACAATCTGGAAGATATGGTTACAATAATTTAATACGGTGGAAAGTTGAAAGGCTCTTTCATTGAAAAGGATGTAAATATTTGTAAACATTTTTTATCTCTAATAAATTAAATATTTTTAAAAAAATTATCGAAAATTTATTTGGATTAGCAAGTATAAGTATGCTAAGATTTTTTTATTAGTGCAATTTTTCTCATCCGCGAAATATAAGAAAATATCCGAAAAATAAAGATAAGAGTTTTAAAACTTAAGACTTGTTGCATAAGCTACTTGCTATCTTTCATATCTAAGTATCCAAAAATACAAATTTCTCGGAGGTAAAAAATATTTTGATAAAGAAAAGTCTACTATGAAAAATAAGTATTTATTTACATTAAAAAATATCACATACATAGGTTGATTGAATACATTGTAATTCGTTAAGTACAACAGTAATAAAAATAATAACAAGGTGACATTCTTCCGATAATTAAAATAAGGCACTTAGGACAATCAACACATTATATCAACAATGATATTGCATTGCATCAAAAATCAAAAAAAAAAATTTTGTAATATGAAAAATCAAAACTCATTAATAACATTAAAATAAATATAAAGGTTAGTTAAGCAAACAAGCATTTGTGCAAATATTTGAAATATTTCTTCAATTAGTGTATCACATCAAAGAGAATTTAAATTGTACAATAAAACTTTCTAACTTGACATAAAAATTAGTCAGTTTATTTCTTTAATATGGCCTCTATAATGCTATTTAAAAAAAATTTAAGAAGAAAATCTATTCTAAAGTAGTTCTAGTCTATTAGTAAGACATACTGGCACCACCTAGGATACTCCAAGCAAATAGATGTTTCTCTCTCTCTCAAGTTTTACCAGCACAACCAAAAAGACCCAATAATATGTTGGGTTTTTAGGATTAAACATCAACATTGCCCCCAGAAAGAGGCAAGAATTTTGAATTAAATGTGGGATCTAATGTAGAGGTGATTGTAACATAAAGTGAAAACCCCTGAAAACTTTTAGTGCAAAAAACCAATATCCAGATTTATTTACAATACGTTTTATTTTTAACATAATATTTTGAACTAACATTTACAATTAAATGACCTACTAATGAAGAATATCACACCTTCATAGTGACTCATTTTTAGTGATATTGGACTTATTGCAGGAATATGAAGCACAATAATAGCTTTTAAATCACATAGAAATACGAAAATTTATGTTTGATATATCAGTCGCGTGAATATGAATTGCCATCTTGGATTTTTAATTAATAGGAATTGTGATGTACCATTTTTAAATCGAGTTAATACTCATAACTTTTTAAATCAGGTAAATATAAAAATCTATGTTTGATATCAAAATCACTTGAATAAGAATCTTGATATTAGAAGGTTCCGACGCAGTTTCAAAGATTCATAATGGCGAAAATCTGCCAAAGCAAAAGAATCAAATTGGCGGAAGAATCAATGCATGTAAATGTCTCATTAGCGGTATTTTTCAAAATTTTATTGCATTAATAGTTTTTGATTAGCAGAAGTCTGCAAAGCGTGATATACAATACGATATTTGCAGAAAAATCACATGCCCTGTAACTGGTTTTTAAGACCAGGAAGAATGATACGAAAAACCCAGAATCCTGGGGTACACCCAAAATACAATCACCTCTCCAAAAAAGTAAAAGGCTTAGATGGTTACGATCAGTTCAGAGTTTCTTATACTGAAGTCAGAAAATAAACTTCACGAAAAGTATATTTGTTTGAAAAACATGTATTCCGATTAAGTTTTAAAACAAATATTGAGTAAAATATAAAGGATAATTGTCAATTAAAAAGGGTAAGAAATTGATTTCATTTGTAACAATAAAAACAGGGTTATATGCATTATATTATTTTAAATAAATATATTTAAATACATCCTTCAAATAACTTTTTTTCAAACATACTTCAATAAAATTGCAATAAGTTCTTCTAGTCATTTAAGTAATTTCAAATAAATCTAATATTCATAAAATATACAAATTTAACTTGCCAACAAAATATTACAATTTCAGTAGCAAATCTCAAAAATTATATATTTTTGAATTTTTAAAAATATATATAATTATATATGTTTAGAATGCTTTTGTTTAAATAAAATAAATTTAACCTGGTCTTACAGTTAAAAAGAAAATTATCCACTTAAATCAATATATCACAATAAAAACTTGATTTGAAACAAATATATTTGAATGAAATGCAATGTGAAATGCTATAAATTGATTGCAATTAATAAAATAAATACAATACAAGTAAATGGATACATATTCAAGCATATTTTTGTCAATACACATTTCAAAACAAAAGTAAATATTAAGTACAAAAATAATCATTATTTATAAAGATCATCAGAAAATATTTTTTATTCTGTTAAATGGTATTTTAAGAAAATAAGCTTCAAATCAAAATATTTTGTAACGATTCAAATATGGCACAGTATTATGCTCGTTTAATCTGAAATAAAATATTATCCTTAATTGTTACTTATGCCATAATTGTCTTGATTGAATATTCTCCTGGACTAGAAAAATCTAATTTAACAATTAAAATACAAAAATACTACACGAGTTCTTAATAAACAAACTAATGTCATGATTACGGTTATTAAAGTATAACAGCTGTCAGTCAACTAATTGGCCCATCAGGAAGGCTTGGATACCTAAAAAGAATTCAAAACATAAATGACCAAACAACTTTATTATTTTATAATTCATGACAAAATTGTTTAATTAATCTTGTTCAATAAAATGTCATTACTTTAGCATTTTTTCTTATTCATTTAGCTGTCAGAGTAGATTATTCATTAGGGTCAGGGTAGATTATTCCTTTAGCTGTTAGGGGGAAGGGTGTCAGACTTCCCTGCGTAGATTAAAAGAAATATCCTACTGATATATCTAGTTTAGACCAGATAATCATATAGCATAGATCAATATAACATAGATTATACATCCTGATATTCACACAATTCATCATGGCTAAAAGTTCTCCAAATGGTCACTGAATCTCCTATTTGTTGCCTGAGGATTCTTTCAATTTTGCTGCCAAGTTATACCAATAACATTTGCCAACTATCCGAACCATTAAGGTTGAACTTCTTTCATCAGAAAATATAATTTGCTTCCACTCATCATTCCATAACAATGCATTTTTGCCCATTTCAGTCTCTCTTCTATACTTGTGTTTTATTTTCATAAGTTTTGTACACTTTTTTTCTCATGAAGTTTTTTATTGATAAGTTTGGAAATAGTAGTTTAAAGCCAAGCCTCTTAGTGTAAAGCCAAGCTTTTTAGTTTAAAGGTTGATAGGACGTTGGGCTTTAGTTCAAGAGTTTGAATCCTGCCAGCCGAAGAATCCCCATGTATTAAATGGCGAACCACTACTGGTGCAGGATCACAAAGTCCTTTAAGTTCCCATAAGAAATCAACAACTCTAAGGGTACTGAACTGAAGATTGATTGTTCTCTGATTCAGGTAAAAATTAAGATTTGTGGATGTCCGGGGATAATGGGTCCTCCCAGTAAAACGGGCTGTGGCGTGTGTGTGGCTGAAGTTTTATTCTTGGCCGTAGATGACGCCACTGAAAAACAAGAAACGCATTCTCTACCTTAAAAATTTTCTTGGTTTCAAGAAGGATTGCTGGTATTGGTAAGTGGTAAGTAACAACGACAGTTGAAAGCCAGAAAATTTGTTGATTGACTTGGGCTTTCTGAATCTCTTTTCCAGCAGACCACTCTATTTTGTTTGAAACATTATTCCTGAATATGAAATTGTGAGTTGTATTTAATTTTCTGACCAATTCCAAGACAGACCTTGTAAGATAAATTTTTTTCACTTTATAAACACTGCAATTCTTCAAATAAGCAGTGATTTGGCTGCGTAGATAATTTCATTAAATATTAGTGCATAACACTTACCATAGATCTCCATGTACATTCAACTTTTATACTGGTGTTAAAGTCTGACATTCATTGATTGAGATCAATGAGATCCATATAAATAACTCAGCATCAATTTAATCCTTTCAAAAACTATTTTTAATGTGTTATGTACAATTAATTTTAAATTTTTTTCTTTTTTTTTTAAAATTTTTTTCTTTTTTTTTAAAAAAAAAAAAAACAATACTTAAAATTACGTTCAGAGAAAAAATTATAAATAAGAAAAGTGAAGAAAATTTACTCAAGAGTATTTCAAAACATATTAAACAATGAAAACATTTTATAAAGCTACTGATTTTAAGATCCCAAAATATCATCTGGGTCAGATTCAATAACATTAGCAGTGTCATCACACACTTCAGAGTATTGTTAATGCATCTTTATTTGAGGACAAATTTATCACATCCAGAGAGAACAATGTGAAATATTTTTATTAACTTCAGAAAATTTTGTATACTTCATAATTTTTTTATGTTTAGAAATTTGCACATCTGGTTTTTTTCAGCATTTGACTTATACACCCGACATACGAGAAATGTGCAATATTATAATCAAAAATAGGGGATCACCTTATACAATGAAGTATATGGTAATGATTCTGATATGATATGTAAATTTTGGCACATGTTCTCCTAATATCTTAGCAGATGCTTTTTTAAAAATAAACAAATGTCATTAAAATTGCAATTTATTCAGAAAGTGTTTTTCTACCAAATTTAGATGTGCCTACTAAAAAAATTACATTTGATGACTTTTCTTCAGAAATGAAACATTTCTCCAATCATCTCATAATATCTTAATAAAATGTATAATAACAAAATAATATTTTGAACTCTTACAAGAAAAACACAATACACTTTAAAATATGTCCTACTGTGACGTTTGGTGCAAAATTTAATTTAAGGCCCCGTTTTGTATTCTAAGTAGTATGATGTATACCAACGTACAGCTACCAGCTCATATAAAAAGCTATCCGACAAATTATGATATTGGAAAAATAAATACAGAATATTTAAAATATTAAGTACAGAAAACAACACTCACGACTTTGAGACTTCCGTCTTTTCCTTTACTAGTTAAGTTTGTCGATCCCTCTGAAAAAGTTATTACACCTTTCTTTCCCCCAAACATTTCATGGGTTAAGTCACTGAAGGAAAAAAAAAGAGAGGTTAATATTCTATGGATAACATTCAATGATGAAAGCAAATTAATATAAATAAATTAAGAAAAAATATACTTTTTTTCTTTGTCTAAAACTGTAAGAAGTTTTTTATTTCCACTCGCTGTAATTAGCTTTATGACCATTTCTATAAGGTGTTCATAGCAGTCGAGGATGAGATCACCCTATAAATATATCCAAATCAATAAGTAATTTTTATAAAATACTTATCCTTTATTAGATCTAAATCAATTTTATAACAGGATAAAACACTTTTTTTTTCTCTTCACTGTGGCTTTCTGCTGAATATTTAAACATATTTTAACTCTCTATAATTTTAAAAGATTTTCACTTATATAATTATATACTTTCTTTCTTGATAATATTTTAACATTTTGGGGTAATTTTTAAAAGTAGATACCACCCTTAGGAATTCTAAAATTCAACAAAAAAAATTTTTTATTTATATATATATATATATATATTAACAATACACACCTTAATATCAAAAACTCAAAAAGGGACACAAAAAAATTTGGATAGCTAAAAATTTTTATAATTGTAATGTTTTAGTAAAAGCTATAAAACGTTTACATTTTAAAATTATCATAATATGATTTTTGCATTTTAAAATTATCATAATATGATTTTACTCCAAAACAGAAAAAATATTAAAATATTTATAAGTTTAATTTGGATGTACTTAGATTTTTTGCATTTTAATAAATAATAAAATTGAACAATTGCTGAATTAGCATTAGTATAATTTGCTGAATAATTTTGTTTTTTATTCATTTTAAAAAGTTTTAACTTATCAGTATAACAAATGAAGGAATTATGAAGTTCTCAGTATTCGAACTACTTTTGAATTTTTTGGTCAAAATTTAAAATTTTTGATATGCAGGTTAAGCACACATAAACAATAATGTGATTACTTATCCCATCATCAAGAAGGACCTGAAATCTTGTGCAAAAATCTACTTTGAAAACTAAATTAAATCTTAGAAAACTAAATTAAAAAAATCTTAACATGCTTTTGAAATTTTCAAAGTAATTTAAAAATAATTTTATGGATGTAAAAAAAATATTTAACTTATAAAACATTTGAAAAAAAATCAAATATAGAAATAGCAAAAAATCTTGTGCTAAAGCTAACAATTTAAGTTTTCTGTATTCAGAGGGGGGGGGGGACAAGAATGGTGCGAATTTTTAAAAATTCGATTGTATGGGACTAAAAATTTAGTTTTGTGTTAAAAAAGACTGAAATTTGAAAATGTGCATGTGCTTACATCTGACAAAATTCTTCTCAGTGTTGTAACTTACTCCAATAAAAATTCAAAGTTCGTAAATCACTTTACTTTTATTAACTATACATTTCAGAAAAATTCAAAAATTAAAATAAAAATTCAATTTTTTGCTTCAGGGTGGTAATCAAGTTTTTGGTAACAATTAAGAATTTCAAAATTCAGTCAATTTGATTGAAAAAATATTTTTGAAGCCTTAAAAAATATATGAAAAAAAAAAAAAAAAGTAGTTTCAAACTTAGTACTACTTGTTAGATGTTTCAAGCTTAGTAATATTGTTAGATGATTAAGTCAATTTTCTAAGTCTTTAAAATTTTATTGTTCTTGTAAAATCTAAAAGCCAATAAAACATTAATGTGGTTTAATTCATTAATTTCAGAAAACTATGTGTTAAAATATATTGATTGTAGTAAACTTAATATATAAATTAGATAGTTTAATCACAATATATATATATATTTAGAAAATAGTAATTCATAAAAAAAAAATTTAATATTGATTTTTGTTATTAGTATGAGTGAAAAATATTTTCAGTCACTTTAAATAAAATAATACTAAGATTAAACAAATTTACACTCATTGTATTTCAGTTTTCTTGTTGTTTTTGGATATAAAATAAATCAAGAAAAGCTTACCTTTTCTTTTTTATTCGAACATGGTAGTTTCAATACACAAAAACCATCATTAAAACTGCTAACTGAAATGCCTACAAATACATAAAACATTTAATTTTAGTAATTTCTTTTTACATTGTTACTTGAAAAAAAAACAAAGTTATTTTTCTTTCAAATGC
The DNA here is from genome assembly GCA_949128135.1 of Parasteatoda lunata. Taxonomy (NCBI): domain Eukaryota; kingdom Metazoa; phylum Arthropoda; class Arachnida; order Araneae; family Theridiidae; genus Parasteatoda; species Parasteatoda lunata. Next base: position 64,031,204 of record OX421973.1, on the reverse strand, counting down.
AAAAACAGTATTGAATCAAAAGTCCCCAAGAGCAAATGATTATTTTACGGTGTTAAAAGTTACTTTTTTAGAAAGCTTTTTAATAGTCACTCTGTATTTATGCTTAAGTTTTCACAAGCCAAAGCTTGAATGTTGGATGACACATGGATCAAATATTGCTATAATATGCTGAAAACAAATTTTATGTTTGCAAAATTGATAGCATTATAAACTACGTATGATACAATAAGAAACAACTAAAACCAGAGATTTACTTCATGATACAGAGATTTGCATCAATATGCCTTTATATAACTTAATAGCAATTTCCATTTTAAAGCAATAAAGAATATATTATACACTGTAACATTTTAGAACAATATATCAGGGGTCTGTCCAGGCCGAATTTACTACCGTTTAGCGGTACCTTCACAAATTCAACTTAAGGAAAAACGGTAGTTTCACAAAGTCAATTTTAGGAAAAACGGTAGTTTCCCAAAATACCTTTTCTTAAAATTTTGTTTTTGCATCTCTTAAGAAACAATAAATCCATATTTTTACCATTTTTGTGTTGATTTTTAAATAAAATTTTTAATTTTTCACAAATTATGTCTAAATTTTCACAAAATTGGTACTTCTCAGAAAAACCCAGACAGACCCCTGAATATGCTAAACACAGCATAATCTAAAAGAGTTATATGGAATCTGTAAAATTGTTTTAGTTCAATTTAAATTAATATATTTACCATTTAAACTGCTCAAGGCATTCTGTTGCTTCATCTTCAAATTTCTGTCATCAAACAAATAAATCAAATCTTTGGTCACAACCAATATTCTAGTTCTAGTTTTATAACCATGACGATCATATTTGACAACAGGCAGCATATACTATGGTGAAGAAAAAAAATGTATTTCTATTTACTTAATAGAATATAAAAAAAACTCATAAAAAGTTATAGTTTTCATCCCTTGAACTATCTAATGTGCATTAAATGTATTCAATTACTTTAAAGCATTGTTTTTATTTTACATGATTTGTAAGACAACTAGGCTAAGGCGCAAATTTGTATTAAATTCTGAGACATATACAGTGAAACCTCCAGAAAAGACCACGGCTATGTAGCGGCCACCTCTATTTACGACCGTGTTTGGGAGGCACGGAATTTCTTCCTTAGACTTTGTGTTGCAGAAAACCTTTAGGAGAGATTACTTAAACCTATTACAGCGACCGGGCAAACATCTGCACCAAATGCGGAAAATGTCCAATAAGGAAATACGAAAAAATATCAAAACAAGAAATTTGAAAAAAGAAATAAGAAGATTAAAATGTATTCAAAATATTAGTGTGAGGCTTTTATTTAGAGAGCTCTTTTTAACAATACAACCTTATGTTGCAATCAGAGTACGCTAAAGACAATTATATATCAACGATTTACTTCTAGAAAAACAAACCTCTTCTCATCTTTTAAAACTATATAATTTTTATGAAATAAAATTAAATGCAAACTTAAACAAAAAACATAATTGTCTATTTATTTAAAATAGCTTTATCATTCATAATGAGTAAATTTGTTTTTACATATATACTTATATCAGTTGGGATCATTTTTATAGACGCTAAATTTTATTCATCGATCTGTCTATTCATGACGTCAACAGAGGTGACATTTCCACCCCATTAAAATGACACTGACTAAAATTAAAATAGTTTGCGAAAAATTACGTACCTTCGATAACAATTTCAAAGTCGATGGAGGTAACCCCTAAGAACAATCAACCTCCATCAACAATCATTTTACAGTGGAACTGAAAGTGGTTGCTCCCAAGAGGTTTCACTGTATTACTTCCTGGATAACACAAGGATAGTTCATTCACATTATATTTATAATATGCACTCATTAAGCCATGGTGGCTCAGAGGATAGAGCGCTTGCCTTCCAATGAGGTGACCCGTATTAAAATCCCAATGATGGCTGGTCAACACGAATTCTGCATCCAGCTCGCACCCACCACAGTACTGACGTAAAATATTCTCAATGGTTCATGGATTTGAGTCCCCTAGCCATGAGGCTAACTGTGAGAGATTTACGTGGTTTTCCTCTCCATGCAATTAAAATGCAAGTTAGTTCAATAAAAAATCCTAAACAAATATAAAATTCTTGCGATACTTGATACCGGAGTTTCCTTGTCTTCCAGATAGGGTTCAAACTTACAAGGCTACAGAGTTGAACATCGATAGTCGTAAACTCGACATTCGGTCGGTCGGCTGTTAAATTATGGTTATCAAAAAAATATATGTATATCAAGTATTTATTTATAAAAAAAGAAATTTTTATCAAATACTTCAATTATGGACTCATAATTTTATAAAAAAGACAAATTTATAGAGCAACCATTTCTCACCAAGGCTTAATGAAATAGCTCTAAGAGCTCTACAAGAAATAAGTATTTTAAAAGGATAGATTTATAAGATAAATTATTAGACCAATTAAGTTTAAAAATATTTCTAAAACTTAATGTCTTAAACTATATGTGACATATAATATATTTCCCTATCGCTGGCCATTATATATATATATAATTTGTGTTTTCCATCAATTTTAAACTTAAAAAATATAAATAGAAACCCAAACAATGATATCTAGTAGCCAAAGGTTATACAAGAATAAAAATTGTAAGAAAATATTAATATAGAGTATTAAATACATTTGAAATTTGTTTCATATAAATTTTATAGATCAACTATTAATAATATAATTCTCTCAAACCAATCATGTTGTTAAACTGAATAATCTAGTTGTCATGTAAGTAATAAACACAACTGAATGAATTAAAATTTTTCTCAACTGATGCAATTTATATACAATAACATAAATTGCATACACAATAAATCTGGCATAATAATTTAACTATTTTACCTTTGCTAAACATTTGTGCTTAAAAATTTAATTAGACAGTAGAATCGCAATAAAAGTTTTAAATGGAGGAACAAGTTTCTTGCAGATTATGCTACAAAACCAGATAGAGATGTGTCAAAAAAGTAACAGTATTTTGGTTTGATTTTTCACACATTGCCACAAACACATTAAATTATGCCATAAGTATGATATTATTAAAATTTAAATTTTTAAAGGTATTGCAATATAGCTATGAAGAGTAAATGCTCAAAGTCATAATTTATTAAAAAATATATTCATATAGTTTGACAGAAAAGCAAAAAATCCAGAAGGAATCCTTATTATTCTTTAACACCACTTTGTTTTATAGCAAGCTCTATAGTATAATTATTAAATATTACATTTAATTAGATCTCAATTTTTAATTTTAAAAAAACCCCTTCATAATCCAAGTTTTTAACAAATTAATTCAGATCACAAGGAAACTTAGTTGACAAGCAATCAAATATATAAAAATTTACGTAACTAAAGAAAATCATCTTAAATAATTTTTGTTCTAATGAGGGAAATTGCACAAACTAAGAGCCAATCTTATTAGTTCAAGAACTGACTTAACTATGAATTAAGTTTTAAAATCAGACATAAAACTTGTCTTTGTATACACCTTTTTTTTTAGATAAGGACTTTTTTTTCGTCAAAATATGAGGGTTGGAGCAAATCTGGAAAACATGGTAGTACTTATAATTTAGAAAGGGCAGTTGCCAAAAGTTTGGTCCACTTAATGTCAATTTCACTTTACGTGGATTTTGTTCTATCTAAGGAATTTTAAAGCAAATCAACAAATTTTTGTACATTTGTAAAAATTTTTGTCAAAAATATAAATTGATACAAAAAATATTTCATACTTATTTTTTATTATTTCATTTAATGATGCTTGAACAAATTTTTTGTAAGGTATGCAAATTTTAACTTCCTATTAAAATATAATTTTATATGACAAAATTTGAAGCAAATTTTTCAAATTTAAAAACTATTACATGTAAAATTACATAGTTTAAAATTAAATGAAAGTTTACATACCTTACAATTCAAAAATTTGAAATCATTGCTAAATAAAATAAATATATTTTTTTTAAAAATTAGCTTTTGCACCTTTTTTTTTTTTTTTTTTTTTTTTTTTGATAAACAACTTTTATAATTGTGTGCAAAAAGTTTCTGATTCACTTAATAAGTTTCTGAACTATGAAAATAGTAGCTGCTCTCATGACTAAGGAAATATGTGTTTCAAATTATGGCTACCCTCGTATATTGAAAGTCAAAAATCTGCTGAACAAAAAAAAAGGTATGTTTAATCAAGGAAAGTAAATTACAATGTCTGATTTCATAACATAATTCATAATTAGTATACTTGAAGTCAACAATTTAAATCATCAAGATAGGCACTTAGTAAGGGAAAAATACGATGATTAGAACAAAAACTATTTCTTTTCTTGCACATCAAACCGCATAAATTGCTTACCACAACTTTATCTTTTATAGTTGGCACATTATTTTGCAGAACAGACATCAACTTTCCTTCCAACTCTTGACCTAAAATTTGGAAATGGCGAAACAATTTACCAATAATAAACTAAAAAAGCTAAATATTATTGTAAAAGCTTCTTTCACTTACCTAATCTACTAGAAACAAAAGGAGTAGGGACACTTGATTTGTAGCTAGTTTTTTTCCCTTTAAACAAAGATTCAGCCAATACCTTTTGATCAAGCTATAACAAATTAAGAGCTAACTGAATATCAAAAGTAAGAACTAACAAAACAAAAAAATGAATAAATAAAAAACATAAAATAAAAATACTTGTGATTTTCTTTCATATGAGAGATTTTTGACATATTTTCGCATCAGCCAAGTTCTATGGAGCTTTCTTAAATAAACAGAAGCCTGCAACAAAAAAAAAATTATTTCACTACTTACAAAATTAAACACACCATTCTACAATTTTAATAAAATTTTAGATATACACTTCTACATACTATTACGTACACTTTTATGTTTTACATATTATTCTAGTATATTTCTTATAGCACATGGCAAGCTACTAAATACAACTTTCATAACAGATAAAACAGTGTATCTAAGTTAATTTCAAGAGCTTTTTTTTTTCCATCAAAATTATTTTATAATATATTGCAACACAATTGTTAACTGCAAACACATTTCATACTTCTAAAACAATCATTAGCATTAATAGCAAAATATATCCATTTTTGGCCATTTTTATCCTTGTGCGTTTAAAAATCTGTGTACATTTTTGTGATTGATGGAAAGTTCCACTGTCGAGAATTAACAACAGGACTTTAGGGAAACATTTTTATACAATAACAGTAAAGGTTATCGGGTGTTTTAAAGTATGGGTAGGGTCTTTTGAATACATTGCCATAAAAATTTATTAAATTGTTGAGTTTTTTTCCCTCTTCATAAAATTATTGAAATCCCAAAAAGATTGAAACAATGAAACTTATTGGCAATACCATGAGTCCAAAAATGCAAATTATTTTAAAATTCGAATTTGTAGAAAATGAAATATTCTGAAAATAGCAAATCAAAAAGTAAAAGATTTGGACGAATAAGGGCAATATATTTTTTTATTAGGAATATTAGGACTTTGGGTTATACAAAATTCTTATACTGATTTTCTTTTATGTATGTGTCTTAGAATTTAGATAGCACTATTTTTCCTAACTTTTTTTTTCAAAATAACCAAATAGCAGTCAAATGAAAAACTCATTTTCCACAAAAAAAAGCATGTGAGAGGCAAAAGAAAGTTGATTTAAGTAAAAAAGAATATTAACTAGCACTTTATTTCATAAAAATGTACATACGGTAATTGTGTAAAATACTGATATTCACTAAATATATGCAATATATAACATATAAATTTAAACATTAAAAACAACAAAAGAAACAGTCAATCATATTAAAATAAAACTTTAAAATTTGAGTTTGAAAACATACTTAAATATTTTTAGAATAAAATTAAATGTGTAAATTTTACTGGCAATATTTCAGTAAGAGAAATAAGGAAAAGCAGATATTTTTAATGCATTGAAAAACAGGCTAGTCAAATAGAATGAAAGGACATATACTTTCTACTAGTAGTCAGTTTTTAATCACTTTGAGTGACACCCTGTTAACTATTAGTAACAGTTTCCTGATCACGTAGCCTGGGAACAGTGTACAAGAAGTTAACAGATAACATATTACAAAAAAGAAAACACAATTTTAATTCAGTTCAACATTAAATTTAAATTAATCCAATTTCAAATACTATGAATAGAATCAGCTTACTTCATTACAAGATGCAGGTGCTGAAGGCCAAGATTTGTCTAACAAGTGGGTTGGCAAATTTCGAGCTAACCTCTTTAAGAATTCTGCCTTAACCATCCACAAGAACTATGAAACAAAGAAATATTTAAGAAATCAAAAAATGCTATAAAATGGGTTTCGTTTGTCTTTCAATTAAAGCTATATAAATTGGACAATTTTCTTCATTTTCATAAATAGGCTTAATAAATAAATCAAAGAGTAATTCACAACCAATAAATGAAAATTAATTTTTATTTATTAAAAAATTTTAATTGAGTCATTTTTGATTTATTTAAAATATAATCAGTTTTCTTACACTAAAATAGCAAATTAAAGTATGGCCAGTAAAAACCACAATAACCATTTATAATTCTTACTTTTTCATTTTAATAAAATATACCTAAAAATTTTCCAATTTCATAGAGTTAAAAGCTTTTCTTGATCATCAGGAAATCATCAGACATTCAAACAATAAAAAATACTATAAAGTCTAAAAATATTAAAAAATATCCAGCTAACAAAAGCATGAATAAAAGAAACAAAACATATAACGAGAAAAACAAGATTTTGATGAAACATCAGAGTTGTTGATTTTTGAGAGATAGTTTTTGTTTTTGAATTTAAGGTTTATACTAATCGGTCATGGATTTTTTTATATATTTTTACAAAGTTATTAACCCATTACAGGAACTATAAATTTGTTGCCTTATGTGTTGCTGATAAATAAATGTGTTTTATAAATATAAGAACTGTTCCTTAATATAGCTTGATAAGTTAGACTTTTATTAAAAGTGTAATGATAATACTTTTTTCATTTTGAAAAATTATATCCTTGATTAAACAAACTAATTAAAGAAACGCAAAAGAATATTTTCGAAGAAAGAATATGTATTAATAAAATGTGTATTTTTCATTACTATAAGATATAAATACAGAAACATATAGTTCATTAAAGTAGATGTCACAAATAATAAATCAGGAAATATAAAACATAGCAGATCAACTTTGAATTATAAAATAAAGTGTAATCAATTTTATAATATTTTAAATCGAAAAAATAATAATTTTGTGAAATAACAAAGAGTAAAATAATAATAAACAAATAAATACATAATTGTAACCATAATAAGAAAATTAAACTATATTGACAAGAGAAAAATAATGATATACTACTGCAAAAATGATTAATTTTTACATAATATTTAATTGAACTCCAAGAATCTAATTTACTTTTATGAAAGTACTTACAGATGCATTATCTTCATTTTCTGGTTGATTACGACAGATAAAACCTTTAATAAATCTAAAAAAAGTTTTAGAAATAAAACATTTATACAATATATAACTGGAAAAGGGTTTTAAATAAACTAGTTTACTTATTTTTATAAAACTCACTTTCTAATAACTGATACAGCCCATCTTCTTTCCTCTAAATGTAACCTAGCAAGGTGACCTCTCCAATGACGGTTTATGAGATTAACTAAATCAATATATTAAAATATTGAAAACAAAAAGGCACTAGAATATTTCTCTATTTAAATACATAATAATATAACATTAATAACGGAACTTTAAAGTTTGAACGTAAACATTTGATACATGCAGCAACAGAAAAAATATTTTTACTCAATTTGTTTTGATCAAACATACAAAATTTGTTTTAATGAGAGAAAAAATTGTGATCATTTTCTATGCACTTGTTGGCCTTTAAAATGAAAAAAAAAATTTCCCTTTTGTATAGCAAAGGGATATGGTCCGAATAGTTTAGAGAGTCAGTTATGGGTCAATAAGCCAAATAATTAGGGTCAAAAGTTTAGTCCCCTTATTGTAATTTTACTTTTTGCATATTTCAATATAAAACTGAATCAAATTATGTTATAATACCAGTTTTTTCAAAAATAATTTCATGTCAAACATGATTTTTGAGGATTCTTTTATTTTATTTCATTTAAAATTGTTCAAAATATATTTGATTCAAAAGTTTATAAATACTTTATAAAAATTAAAAAAAACTATGCAATTTTAAAATACAAAATTCGACCAAAATCAAATTTCTAAGATATGAAGCATTAAAATGCAAACTTATTATTTTGAGAGCAAAACCTTTAAAGATGATATAGTAGGCGATATTTTAAGTTATGAAAATGTAATTTTCCTAAATTTATTTTTTTCATTGATTTAAAAAATGCTTTGATTTGACCCCCGAAACATGAGAGCTAGTTACAATATGAAAAATTGTTGTTCCAATTGTTTAACTAGCAGAATAATTGAAGGTTTGAGCCACTTAACTTCAGTTTAACTTTCTACATATTTCACCACATCTTTACAGCCATTTTAAAGAATCCAAAGTATATTGCACACAATAAGTAAGACTTCTTTATTCAAATATAATGATGTTTTACATTATGATTTTTTTTTTAAACTTTTTATTGTTTAGTTGAATAATGGGAGGAAATTTCCAGGAAATTTAAGTCACAAGAGTTTTACTCATTTTAAACAATTTATCTCAAAAGACAAAATTTTAACAAAAACAGCCAAAACATTGAGCGGTAATATTTCAAAAAGTTATGGTTTTAAATTTTCATTTCTCAAGAACTGTTTGAAAGATTCAATTGAAATTTGTCACTCATCAATTAGAATTAAAAAGTTTAATATAATAAACTAACATTGGACAGAACTTTCAACCTCTCTTCCTGACTTAACTAGAGGAACCCTATTTTCCAGATCACAAAAGTTCTCATATTTTGAGGTCGAAAACCAAAACCCATTTGGAAAAAGATACGTTAATTCAGAGAGAGATTTAGTTTTGTGTTAGATTTTCTAATTAAGAATATTGTCTGCAAAAATTAATTAGCACACTTAAGATTAAAACCTCAAACTATTAAGATAGTACCTTAGTTTATGAAAACCTGATCATTAGATCAAAAGTTTTTAAGCTGTTCATTTTTTTTTATTTTGCCCACTGTAACTGAAAATGCTATTATTTATAATTATTTAAAAATTAATGTTCAAAAATAAATGTTTTAGCTTTTTCTGTAACAAATTGCATTTAAGAATACCATGTAAAAACAAATGATGCCAATTTGAAAATTTTGATCTTTTGGAACCTGTCAGCACTTATGAAATATTTTATAGGCTGCAGAAAGAATTGTAAATTAAATTGGGCTCTAGATAATACAGTGAATCACAACTTAAAAGAATACACTAATATGCAACATTTTAAGCATTTAAACGAAAAAATTAACCTACATGTTACAATCTACATTATACACATTTTAACAGTAAACATAAGAGTGAGAAAACTGCAATGTATCCTCGTATCAAAACATATGAGTATGTTGATTTAATTCTCAAGTTGATTGCTCAGCATCCATTTGTTATAATAGTGATCATTTTATGGTACAAGTAGCACACAGGTTTGAATAATTGTGCTTTAGAGAGCCGCAATGACGTGAGATTTTTATATCAATTAAAAGTATTTTTAATTATTCAATTGAAAAATTTAATTAACTTAAAAAAATAATCAGCTTATTTTTTTTTTAAAAAATAGTTTAACAACATAGAATTAATTTCCTGAAAATGTCTAGAGGAGTTATTCTAAATGTTTTTACTAGAAATTGACTGTTGCTTACAAACCAGCCAATGGCCGTGTTTGGGCCTGTAGCGTAGGCTTTACCCCATACCCTTTGTCTTCATAATTTAATATATGATAGGATGAATTTAATATGATGTAAATATGATTAACACATTGTGGTGAAGAAATTTTAATCAAAAAATTTAGTGAAGGAAAGCCTCAAAGAGAGGTAAATTCACTTTAGGTTTTAATTTTTTATAAGTGTTTCGTTGAACTTTTTTTTTCGTTAAGAACTTTAAAAATTTTGGTAATTCATTTTATTATGAAAAATAAGTGGGACAAATGAAAAACCACCCCAGAAAGGATTAAATAGTGCAGAAAATATCAATAATTTTTTTAAAAATATATTCTTAAATACCTGATTTCTTCACTGACAGGTACTTTTTTCTTTGGATGTAGCTGCGAAACTTGGATTGAATGATGGTTGCTAAAAATACATAATTTAACAATTCAACATAATGCCTTTCACAATTCATTTTTTTTTTTCTTAAAACTGCTTAAAATCGAAATTTACCTAAAGCATGTTTGTGTCTTTGATACTGATCTTCTGTTTCAAAAAGTGTTTTTGCTGATCGAATGAAAATTTTGGATCTACGAATTAAAAAGGAAAATATTAGATTACGATGCAGTTGCTGAATCAGCTGAAATATTTTTTTTACTTAAAAACTGAAACTTACCAGTTATTTAAAAATTTAATCCAATCCACAAAAGAATGCAAAAAAGAAAGTATTGCTTAATAATTATTTCACTATTTATATATCAACAATTTAAAGAACATTGAGCTGAAAACTTTTTTATACAAAATATAGATTATGCATATAGTAAATATTGCATTGAAAACATTCACTCACATACTGTCAATGTATATGTAAACTAAGCAGTTACATTGTATTTGATATCTTATCAGAATGCTAAGTTAATAGGTGCTGTATCTCTGGGCATTAATTTTGTTACCACTTATTATGTTTACTAAACAACTTTATTCAAAGAAAAAAATGTAATTAACTAATTTGTCAAAATCTAAATTGACTAATAAACTATTTGTTTGGACTTTATATACATATAGCATACGTACAAAGACCATATTTCTGAGATTGCAGCTATATTTAGAAAGTAGAAAATCCAAATCTGTCAACACAAAAAGGTATGTTTGTTCAGAGAAAATAGATTTTCGTGTCTGGTTTTATAACTTTAAATATCGCTTGTTCTAACTAAATAGAACCATTGAGATTGAGTCCTAATACGTGAAAGTTTAATCATTTGATCAAAAAATATTCAAGACTGTTCTTTTTCTCTGCACTATAATACCATATGTACTGTGCACAAAATAAAAAACGGACCACCCTGAATAACTTTTGTTCTAATGAATGGATCATCATATTTTACGACTCAATCTTAATGGTTTAAGGGGTGACCTCTATACTAATTAATTAGTGCAGACGATATTTTTTTAAATTACAAAATCAGACACAAAAAAGTACTTTTTCTGAATAAACATATCTTTTTTTTTTAACGATTTTGGACTTTTGACCCTCAAAATGAAGGGGGTAGCTGCAATTTGAGAAACATTGTCTCCATAGTCTGGTCACGACAGAGGTCCAAAGCTTGGACCTTTAAATTTCAATTTTATTTTTTGTGTATTACTCCATATCTAGAGTTTTTTAAGCGAATTTTAAAAAAAAAATTGCACACAATTATAAAACTCAATATTCAATATAGAATAAAGAGATAATTCAATATATAATATAGAGATATTTTCTACAGCATAACATATTAAACATATATACCTTCCAACTGCATATTCATCTGATTTGTAATTAAGATGTTGAATAATCAGCAAAACCCCATCTTTTGGAAGTCCTTGATAAGATGGCCATGTATCTGGACACAAACATTTATACCTTTTCAAAAATTCCTCATATTTTTTTCGATATGCAAATCCAGCTCTTCTTACCCTAAGATTTTCCATCAAACCCAAATACTTCACCTGATGAGCCACAACAGTTTTGTCAAATAAACCTTGAACAAATACAAATTTTTACTAATTTAATAGCTTACATTTATATAACAGTTACAAAATCAACAATGAAAATGAATTTAATTGAAAATCATTAAGGCTTATAAGTACTGCTAACATAAAAAATAAATACTATGTTAAATTTAGGTTCAAAAAGTTATATTTTTTGAATCAAATAAATTTTTAAATTTATAAATAGCTGAATTAAGTTATAAAGAGCTGGCAAATCAAGTTTAAATTTTTAAAAAATACTCTGGTATTCTTCGAAAGTAGTTTTTAAAATGAAAGAGCAATATAACAAAATATTTTACATTAATATAAGAAATTAACACATAACAATTTATTTTGCCAAGACAAAAGCAGCACTTTTACCTACAATGCAGGTGCCCAGTTATATAGATTTATTTTAAAATTCTTTTATACAATAATTTATAATTTTTAAAAAATACTCTGGTATTCTTTGAAAGTAGTTTTTAAAATGAAAGAGCAATATAACAAAATATTTTACATTAATATAAGAAATTAACACATAACAATTTATTTTGCCAAGACAAAAGCAGCACTTTTACCTACAATGCAGGTGCCCAGTTATATAGATTTATTTTAAAATTCTTTTATACAATATAGTCAGAAAATCTTAAAATAATCTATGTATGATAATATACAAAAATTAAACAACAATTTCTTATTATCAATTAGTAATATTTATCTTGACAAAAAACTTGTGCTTATCAGACAATATTCGTTTATCAAGGAAATATGTTTGTTAAATGCAGGGGTGATTGTGAGTCCAAATCAAAATTCCAGAAAATTTCTTGAGTTTAAAAAAAAAAAAAATTTAAATTGAAAAAAATTTAAACAAGGTTTTTATCCTTTTTCACAATATTTCTTAGTTTACTTAAAATAAATTTAAAATTTTACACATACCGATGATGACCTGGAGAAGTAATTAAAATGTACAAATATGTCTTTCTTTCTTGAGTTTATGATTATAACAACTATTTACTGATAAAAACCTAATATTAATCATAAATATAAGCTTATAAAGTATCTCTCTGGCTCTCCCTTACAAACAAATAAAATAAACTGTGTTTTTAAGTTCCAGCTTAGAAAATTTAATTTTTGAAAACTTCTGTGATCAATGATGAAACGTCTGAACCTTCGATCTCCGGAAACTTCCGGATAACTGTTAGCGAAAATTCCGGAGCACAATCAGCCCTGTTAAATGTTTAATATTTAATTAAAGCATTTTTTACATACAAACTAGATTAGAATCTCACATTTTACTGCACTTATAGATAATTTTCTATATGCAGTGATTTCTCTTTCATTCAAACGTGAATAATCCGAAATATCAGATATATTGGAATGACATTAATTTTCATAGAAGTTTCTAATCACACAAATGTTATAATTTGATATATTCAAATTGTTTATAAACTAACCATCATATTCAAAGCCTGATCCAGTGGATATCTGAAATTTTCAATATTTTCTTAACTCATTAAAATTTAAGATTAAATTTAGTTATTCTAAAATTGAAGAATTTATAAATAACATGTCACTAAGCCAATTTAAGTAAATAGTTATCGCAGAATATTTTAAGTGGTTAAGCCTCACTTTGCTTGAAGGTAACACTTTGACACCAATCTCATCCTTAAGTTGGTTACCATATAGGTATTTAACAATTTTCAGAAATGTCCTTTTGAAAATGGTACAATATACAGAAATATAGTATAACCCAATCATGTAGTTTACCACCAAAACCTACTTTTGAACAATTTTAAAATGTTGCTTATCATTATTATCATTATCAAATGTTGCCACCAAGCCCTTTAGATAAACTTTGCGTTCACCAATTTCCAATTTATTATAAATATCCAGCTTGTAAATAATTAAAATTACTGCAAGTTTTTCTAATTAAATAGCATAGCTAAATACAATAAGAGTAGAAGTATGTATAGTTATTTTTAATCAATGCTCATATTTGTTAATTCAACTTATTTTATCTTCCCCTTTGAGTTCAAATTAATAAGAGTTGTTTACCGAAATTATCTTCATTTAATCTTTATTCAACAAAAGAATTTATCAATATATTACCTGCCCGTTTATGTTCATTGGGCTTAATGCACCTAATATACCAGGGTTCTTTGGACATCAAAATATTCATCAATAAGGACAAGCTCGTTTTGAATTGAGTTGCTGCCTGTTAATAATTAAAAAATGCACTTAAAGAAATAACACCTACACATCAGTACACTGATATCAAATATCATAACACTGATATTGAATACATACTGTATTTGGGCGTTTCTTGTTTGTAATCTCTTCTAATGTAAAGGATTTTTTAACAATCATGTTATCAGAATCAATCATAGCCTAAAAAAATTTGAATAGATAGAAAATACAAAAACTACTTGTTATTTGAAAACTTTAATAAAGTAATGATATAAATAACAACCAATTTAATAACTCAGTTATCTACAGGTATATTAATAAATCAATATTTCAATTCACTCAAAACTTAATTTACATATCAATTATGTATAAGGAACAAATGAAAAATTTATCTTTAGCATCTGTTTATCATGTACTTGAAATGTTACCTTAAAATCCTACTTTAATGCTATTCAGAAATTTGTCACTTAAAATGAAGGTATACTTATAATTTAACATATTCTTATGATATAATTTTTTTTTAATTAAAAAAATGGTTTAAAAAATAACTATTTTAATCTTTTTCCTTCTTTCTAAATGTATGATATGCTTAATTTGTCATTTTTAATCATAAATACATAATTTACAATAAAATTAATGAAGTGAATTCCTAAAAACAGTGTGAAATTATATGTGGCTGCTCAAACTTCATATGAAAATTAAGCTTTGAAAGAGTCTGATGAAAATTGTCTGATGAATTCTCATAACTCTCTGTCACATATATTTCTGCACACTAAATCATTAAATGTATTAAACATTTACATTAACATTCACTCAAATCATTAAACATTACACACATATTTCAAAGACAGCAAACATGTTTAAATAAAAAAATATATATATACCTGTTTTAAATCTCTATACAGCAGATCATTATTTTTATCCAAGAAACCTGTTAAAACATACATTAATTATAAAACATTTACCACAATATTAAGTATGTAATAAAAACAATTGTACATAAAATAAGGAAATTATCTTTAGTCTCAACCTAGAGAAAGAGTTCAAAAATACAGATCTAAGAAAAGTTTTAAGTATTCTACATTGTCTTAACACAAGTTTTTACGACAAAAAAAAATTAATAATAATAATTAATAATGTTTAAAAGTGTTATTTTATAAATAAACTCAATCTAACAATTCCTGTTACTTAGAAACAAATCTGAAATATATGTTTGTTCAGAAATATGAAAATTCACACCCTGGAAGGGATCAAGTTTTGCAAGAATGCCATCTGTTGAATTTCTATAAAATATTTTAAAAATTGGCAGAAAATCAAAAATTTTACAGAATTTTTGTTAATTCTGAAAGTACCCCTAGATAGCTGGAATAAAAAAGCACTTTCTATGCATGTTTAAACTACAGTATATCCCACTGTATACCTTACTACACTGTATAAAGATTTTTCAAACCTAAAAACGTTACAAAAATCAGGGGGGGTTGCTTTACAGTAGACATTTGTTGATTGTGAAATATTGATGCATAATAGAAAATGAGACAGATATGAATAACTCAGTAACAAATTACTTTACAAACTACTTGTATCAAAAATTATTTTTAATAGGTTATATATTCAATAAAAAGAATTAAGAAAAGTTAAAATAATTTATTCATGAGAATTTCAACACAATAAAAACTCTCTAAGCATACCATAAAGCTACAAATTCAACGCTTCTAGTAATGTTTAACTCTACTCTGCAGTAAATTCTACTTCATCTGCTGAGTCCCACAAAAAAATAATGTTTTTGTCCCATCCAAAGAATTCGAGATTTCATAATTTTTAAAAGATTTTTACAATAAGATTAGAGTCCACATTTTGCCATGCGTCTAGTATGATTTGACAGATGAAGTCTATGGGAATAATAATTGACCTTATTTACAGAGGTCAACTCATACACCCAACATAGTAGAAATTTGTTAATAGTCTAAGAATCAAAATAGGGTGTTGAATTATAAATTGGGATAAATGGTATTTACTTGTCTTGGAGGGAAAAATCCCTTAAAGTGAAATTTACTAAATAATTAGTTAAATATTAAACTACAAATTTTGCTACAACTAGATAATGCTTCCCAACAACAAGAAGCAATTAGGCATCTTTGACATTTGTCATGCCGTCTTACTTGTTATTTTAGGCAGCCATGTGAAGCAGAACTCCATTCCTATAATTATTATGAAATTAAACTCAAAATCATTGATTTGAGCCAGAAAAGTAACACTTTGAATTGCAATAGCGCTTTTAATCATTCACATGACACAGATAAAAAAGAAACATGTAATATACTTTCAAATATGGTTACTTATGTGTTATCCCATTGACTATTTTCACTGACACAGTGCCTAATTCATTTTGGTATCTTCCAAATTTGTTTTTTACATAGAAATTAATCACAAAGAAATTGATAAATACAAATATAACTTATTTTCTCTAAAAATAATTAAATATTTAAATCTGAACCACATCCAAATTTATTTTCAAATTTGGCGAAAATGGTCAACAGATAGTAAACACCTACATATGTTTTACAATATGTCATATTTTAATCAAAAGTTAAAACTTAAAGAAATACAGATAGTAATTTAAGAATACCCTGCATGATGTGAAAAAATGTATAAATACCAACGTTATAGCATATTATTGACACAATGGTTTAAAATGCATATTATTTCAAGCAAAAATGAACTAAAATGTAGTATATAAATAAAAATATTCCAGAAAACCTTCAATTATCTAGGAAGAATTATTATTGGCAAATGTGAATATCTTACCTTCTACATTATATGTGACATCTCCAGCATAATGAACTAAGCGGAATTCCTGAGAAAAAGAGAAAAAAAGGAAGATAGTATGTAGATTAAATATTAGTCTAAAAAGAACCTGAAACATTAAGATGAAGTAAAATTTTAAATAGAATTTCATAATTGGACGTACAATTTAAATTAATTAAAATTAGAAACTTCTACATTTAATTTTATAATACTTACAAGTAATATTGAAATCATTTTGAAATATAAATTAATAATTGTATGCAAAATAAATAATTGTAATAGTACAAAATAAAAAATTTACATACTAAATTGCAACATACATATTTTTAGCAATTTAAAAATAATAAAATCTGAAAATAATAATAAAATAAAACTTACATTTTGCATAGCTTAACAGAAAGATATTTATATTTTATTAGCTTCTATATTTTAAATATTTAAAAAATTATTTCAGATTTTAAAAAAAATTTTAAAAAAGAGTAAAACTTACATTACGATCTATGGTTTTTCTAACTTTACTATTGGCAGTAGAATGAGTGAGAAAGTGGGGATGGTTTCCTACTGTTTTCTCAAGTTTTGTTAGAAACGTAATATCTGTTGCTTCCCCAGGTCTTAAACACTCTTCATCCTACAACAATAAAATATGTAAGCGAAATAAAAGCTAAAATTAGTTAAAAACTAGAATAAAAGCATTAATTCCAAACTGAAAATTTGACTTTTTTCTTAAATTTTAACAGATTATAGAAAGTAAAATAGATCCACAGCATAAAGTAAGTCAAATCCCAGAATTAAAAAAAAACATAGTAAAATATAAGTCAATTTTTATTTTGTTTATTTTTATTATATTTATTTTTCATTTATTTACTTTTTATTTATTTATCTTTATTTGTTTATTTTTTTATTTATATTTGTAGAGATCTATAGAAAAATTATTTTTACATTCAGGAGCTGCAATGGCTATGAATTCAAGTTTTATAATAATTTTGATTATCATGAAAAATTCCGGTAGAATATTATGAATAATATTAATTTGGCTTAAGTATATGTATGTTTAACAAAGTGTATATATAAATTATTTTATATTTTTACATTAGTATATATATTTTTGAATATATATTGAATTAATAAGCATTTGAGGTTTTTCACATTTAATTAAATGAATAGTAGGATGTCTCTGATTATGATTTTAATAACTTTCGTTGGTAATGTCTTTTTTTTTTTTTTTTTTTTTTTTTTTTACTAAATATAAATTAACAATATCTTTAAATTTTAAATCATTGAACAAATATTTGTTCAGAACATGTTTGGTTCAAAGAGGAGTTTCTTTAAGAAATTCAAAATAACAAAACATACAAATATTTTGATACCTTAAAACAGTAGGTACTTTTACATTTTGAACTTTTAGTGTTATAACTTTTTTTTTTTTTTTTAACAGAATGGCCACAAATACTCAATAAAAAAATGCCTCAATTTTTTCCTTTATTTTTTCTGACAGATTTTGTCAAAATTTCACACTTTTTTGTAATTTGCAGTGTAAATTTTACTATTAATTTTTCAGTTATACCTCTTCTTATTCATAAAATATTTCACAAAACACTTATACTTAATATAAAAAAAAATTAAAAAAAAAAAAAAAAACAATTATTAAATTACTTAAAACTCATTGGTTAATTTTCCCTGACTCGGTATTTTTGAATATTCCTTGACATTTTCCAGAATTTTTCAGATTGATAAAATTCCTTGACTTTCCCCTGATCTGCATCCGCCTTGTGGAATTACTTAGAAAGATAGTTATAAAACAATTTTTAATAGTTGTATAGTTCTTTTAATATAATTTTCAGTTTGAAGTCAGGAGATCAAGTTAAACATTTAAACACAGACTGCAGGTTGTGTACCCCTAGTCTTGAGTTAAAGTAAAGTAAAACTTAAAATAATGTATGGGAGGAGTAAAATTTAGGCAAATTAAATAGTAAATTACCAAAATAGCAATAATGCCTTTATGACGCTCTTCCACAAGATCACATATAATTTTATTATTGAAGTATTCAACAGGTTCCCACTGAAAAACAAAGTTTTGTCAAAACAAGTGTATAAATTAAATTATAAAAACTTTCTATTTAAAAAAATATATGCCTATCTTACGACAATATTTTCTCGAAAATATTCTTCTTGTTCTGACTTTAAGGTCAACTCTATGAATAACTGCTGTAGCTTTTCATTGCAGTAATTGATGCAAAATTGTTCAAAACTATAAAAGGGAAAAAAACTAGTTAATTAAATAAATTTTAATAATATTTAAATATATTCAAAAATTTTAAATCACTCCCAATTTTCAGAATTTTTTTTTTTTTATTTGATAAACAACAAAAATAGGTATTAATACATATTTTTGGTAATAAAATTTTTTTTGTATATCTGTTTAATTTGAGACAAAATACAAAGATTTTAATGTTCTCTCAATCATGCAATCAATGCTATTAATACAGTGAAATCTCTCCAGAGCAACCACTCTCTGTTCCACAGTAAAATGGTCATTAATGGAGGTCGGTCATTCTTAGAGTTTACCTCCCATTGATTTCAAAATGTTATCAAAGGTACATGAATTTTCGCTAACGATTTTAATTTCAGTCAGTGTCATTTTCTAGAAGCAGGAATGCCACTTGTGTTGATGAAAGAAAAGCGGATTAATGATCAAAATTTAGTGTCAATAAAAATGACCCTCTACTATTATTTATGTGTAAAATCAAATGTATCAATTATGAATGATAAAACTATTTTAAATAAATAAATAATTATGCTTTTGTCTAAGTTTGCATTTAATTTTTTATCATAAAAATTAGCTTTAAAAAATGAAAAGAGCTTTGTTTGTTTGAGATGCTTACTTTTTTTCTAAATTAACTTTCAACTCTAATAATAAATTATGGGTAGCATTGTCTTGAGTGCACTCTGACTGCAACATAAAGTTATTGATCTCTTAGAGAGATTGTCAAAGAGAACTCTGTTAATAATGGCTACTCACAAATATTTGGAATATACTTATTAGCTTTGTCGATATTTTTTGTTTTGATATTTCTTACGAGTTTCCTTATTTGACCCTTTTGGCATTTGGTTTGGAGGTTTGGCGGTCGCTAGGAGAGGTTTTGTCGATCTCTCTCTTAAAGATTTTCTTCAACACTGAGTCAATGGAAGAAATTCCAAGTCTTCCAAAAGAAGTCGTAAATAGAGGAAATTGCTACACAGAGGTGGTCTTTACTGGAGGTTTCACAGTATAATGTAATTATGAGATTATAAGTTTTTACTGCCTAGCTTGCAAACAATTTAAAGATTGGTAATATACCATCACAATCAATAAAAACTAAACTTCAAAATCAAAACAATTTTTAGAAAATATAGATTTTTTAAAAAATACCTATTC
Organism: Parasteatoda lunata; assembly: GCA_949128135.1. Taxonomy (NCBI): domain Eukaryota; kingdom Metazoa; phylum Arthropoda; class Arachnida; order Araneae; family Theridiidae; genus Parasteatoda; species Parasteatoda lunata. The sequence continues at coordinate 64,010,916 of OX421973.1, read as the reverse complement.
TTTTGAAATATTTCAAATCCATAAATATCAAGTAAGCCCATCAAAGTTTTCTTTTTCTTAAACTGTTAAAACAAAAATAATAAATTATATTTAAAAAGACATAAGATAAATTATAAAAATAAAATCATTATTAAAAAAATATGATGCTAATGAGATTAAAAAGTGAAAAGAAAAAATTCAACTGATTGATTACTTAAAAACCGTAATTTAAGAGTTTTGAAAAAATAAATGCAGTTTTTTATATTTTCTAATAATCTAGAATCACCAGACCAATATCATTCTGAATTTCATAATTGTATAATTAGCACTTAAATTAAAAAAAAAAAATCTTAAACATGCTGATTTAAATACTCAGCATGTCTAATGATGCTGCTTCAAATATTGTTAACAATCTCTCCTTAAAATAAACTGAAATAGATTCAAAATCTCGATCATGAATCTCAATTTATCCATTAAACTAAAAATTTAGATACTATATCACTTTAGATATAATGCTAGACATTGGAATTAAGGACTCAACAATGAACAAACGGAATTTTTAAGCCAAGAAAAAGCAGTAAATCTAATATATGCATTGTTTTAAGCATAATTAGATAATTTAGCGTTAATGTTAAAATGAAGGATAACCAGATTTTTCAAAATGTCCATCAAAAAACTATAAAAAAATTTTGAATTTAACAAATGCAATTAGATTCCAATAAATATCTTAAACAATTTCTGTTAGTAATAAACAAAATGCTGCTATAGAACAAACATTCTCATAAGCTAATTGTGTGTGTGCAAAATGATGTAACAAATATTTTTAAATGCTATGAATATAATGTTTTAATCATATGAGAAACCCAGATGTTTGACATTACCTACTATTACTTTTTCTACTGTATTCCCTTCTTATAAATCATTTTTTGCAACTAGAAAATAGCGCTACATAAAAGAACAAAGTATTAGGTATTTAAAAATTGCCCCCCCCCCCCCAAAAAAATCTTATATTTAATAACAAGAGAAATAAATAATAAACATTTACAACACAGAAACTCCTATTTTTGCATACATGCATATTACTCTCTCATTAGAAATGTTTAATGAATAACAACAAGTTTTTATAAAAAATAAAATACAGATCGCGAAAAACACTTACAGCAGGTTGTAGTGAGTAATTTAATTTAGAAACTAGCCAAGTAAATAAACGCTCATATAGGGCTTTGGCAAGAGCATCTCTGGCATATATAGCTTGATCTCGATTCAACGGACTAGACATCTGTGAATTTCAAGAGAAATTTAATTTAGGAATAAACTTAATTTTAATTAAAAGCAGAACAGAAATGTAAAATGCAACAAAAATTTTAAAAAAGCTTAATGTATGAGAAAAAATGTGCATTGATTCAATGTATAATAAAGAGTTTAACAAATTTAGAAAAATAACAAATTGAAATGTAAAAAATTCAAATGTATTTCTTTTTCTTATGGGTATTTTAAAAGTACACAAAAAATCGAAAACAAAACGATTTATCAACATTATACAATACTACTTATGCATATTCTAATAGATTTAGCTATATTAGTCTAAAAACTTTATTGAAACAACTTTTAAGTTTCATAACATAAAAACTTCAACAGTTATTGTAAAAACTGCTCTTCTTATACAATAAACAAATTCTATAACACATATCAAGCAGAACATGTTTTGCATAATTGGAATGGTTCATGCCATAACCATACTCAAAGAAAGGAAGAAGTTCAATAAATGTTTTTTTAACAAAAGATTTAATGTTAAATAAAATGCATTAATGACAAACTATTATTCCCTATAGAAATTTTGCCACTGTGCTCACTGTATGTTTTGTTCCAGTTAATAAACTGAAATGGATGGAACACTGAAATGGAAATTCAAATATAGTATGCATTGGAAAATTGACGATTTGATGCAAATTTAGAATGAATGGTAGAATTAGATCCAGTAAGGATGTTCCCCAAATCTCAGAAAAAGGTAAATCAACTATAATTTAAAAATATTGTAATCAATTTTGTTACAGTTTGTTCTTTTTAGAGAATTATTTGAAATATTGATAAAAGAAATATTATTAAATAAAGAAAAAAGATATCTCGTTAAACTCCTGTTGAAACTTAACTATGAAAGAAGTCATTCTAAAAGTCAAGGATTAAATGATTATTTACATTTTAAAAGTTAAAGTAATTCTAAGCATATTCTGCTGGCTCCATGTCACAAAACTTGCATTTTAATATACATGATTAAAACAATCAAATTTGATTAAAGTAAAAAAAGAAAATTTTATGCTTCCAAATATAATTATTAAGTAAAAAATTTCTTACCAACTCCTGTTTAGCTTCAATTGTTTTATTTACTAAAGCATTCATCAAATAAAATGGGGAGCAACCTAAAAGCTAAAAATAACAATAACATTTATCAATAAAATGAAATTCTATAAATTAAGATTTGTTGTAAACACAAAAAAAAAAAAAAAAAAAAAAAAAAAAAAAATATGTAGATGCAAACTAAAGAGTCAAACCAATTTTAATTTAATTAATATGATAATTCTGGGATAAGAACTAAAAATTTTGGTTCAATGTAATGAAATTAGGTTTCTAAAAATATAAAAGTGTTTAAAAAATTATTTGGTAAGCTACCTCAAACTTTTATTATAAAATAACTAATTTTCATAACTGTGAATAATGTATTTTAAGTAAAATCAGTAACATATTCAATAAACTAATATTTCATAAGAAAAATACAAAACTGACAGTTCAATATTAACAACACATTTAAATTGGTAAGTTAATACTTAAACAAACTGGTTAGAACAGTTTAAATAAGTTTATTTTAACTGAATTTTGGAAATGTCATGCTAGAAATCTCAATATTAAACATAGAAATAGTTTTAAAATTGAAATATATAGATTATAAAATCTATTTATTTGACAATATATCACAATATTAAAATTCTGACACTGTGCATCACAAGAAAGCAAACAAGCTATAAGGTAAAAAAGAGTAATAAAATACATTTCTAAATTATAAAATATTAAAAAAAATAATAAATCCTTACTTTAGAAATACATTGGATTGGTTTTTCATGAACTAGAATGGCATGCCCCTCTTCTTCAACAAATCCAACATTACCTAAATGCAGAACTGAGGCTACTATAGCAAACACAGCCTATAAAATTATTTTTATAAATGTAACATCTCATAACCAATAAAAAAAAATACAGGATGAAGACGAATAACTAGGCAAAAGATTAAAACCAAATATTTTTATCCACCACATAAATTTTCACACTTCTTAAGTTAATCCAAGCACACATCCAAATGTGTGTATGAAAAATAGTTCTGCTATACATCATGCTGTTTAAGTACATAAAGTTAAGCATACTTATGAATGAAGCAAAGAAAATTTTCTGACTCTTTCAGATCATGCCAGCCACTTTATTCATCAAACTAAGACTTTACATTCCCCCAAAAAATTTTTGCATAAAGAATTAGATGAAATACCAGTAGGTGAGTTGTAAGTGTTAGTAATGAAAAAAACTATAATGGTTTATAATAACTTAATAGAAAATTATAAGATAGATAATATTAGTAAAAGAATAATTAAAATTCTTCATAATTTAAAAATAATATTAGGTAGAAAATGTAATTTAGTTGGTCTAAATATTATATAAGCAAATAAATTTTCATACAGAATTTAATGAAAAAAAGAGATACAATTATTTAAAAAAAAATCTTACAATGAGTTTACAAAATTTCTTTAGTCTTAAGACATGTATTTTCATAACAAGAAAAAATTATTTTTTAAGTAATAATAATGAATATAGCACATAAACTATTTATCCTATAATGTTTAATGAAATTTATCTGCAAAAAAAATTATCTAAAATAATAATCAGATTAATGTACTAACACATTGAGAAGTCATTCAATTTAAACGCTTATTAAATACTTCAATTATTTAAATGTAGTGCTAATAGTAACAATCAAACATTTAACTTATCAAGAGTTTCCAATATCAGCAATTTCACATAAAAAATTTTCAATACACAACGTTCTCAGTCAATGAGAGGGAAAACTGGTTTTTGAGCAGATGAAAAGTTGCCTTTAGCAACAGAAACAAACAGTAAATAAAAAATTCCATGCACACATAATAGTAAAACTTAAAAACTTTCAAGATAAAAATGAATCAACAATTTAGATTCAGTAATTCTTTTAAAAACCATTAAAGAAATGAAATTAACAAACCTCTTGTTCTTCATCAGAAAAATTAGTGACATTCATAGCTTTTTTCACCAAAGAAAACTGATCAGAATCATCAAGATTTCTCAACTTAGAACAAAGTCCCTAAACAAAGGATATCATACACAAATATAAACTGATTAATAGTTACAAATGACTTAAACATGATCACAATTTGCTGTACATAAAAAAAAAGATTCACTTATTAATTTATTTTTAGATAACATGACTGCTTCTTAAGAAAAGAAAGAGGATCTGAAGACAACCGCAGACCATTAACGAAAGCTAAAAACAGTTGTATAAATATTAAATTTAAATAGTTAATGTTGTCAATAGGACTAATTGTAGGGACATAATGTTTCTTCCGAATTATTTCTAAAGCATAATTTAAAAGTCTTTTTTAATTTTTTAAATTAACATTTTTATGCATCATTATGCAATTGTAAAACTTTCTCAATAAACTAAAACGGACTAATACTGCAAGACGAAATCAAAATGAATTTATAACTTTCAAACTTTTCTGTTCAAAATTCAGATTTCACCCAATAAAGTTAAATTTAAAAAAGAAGTCAGGTATTATATAGCCTGAAGATTAAGGATTGGTGATAAATCATCCATTAAAAATATAAAAAAATTCTCATACTTTTTCCAGTTTTAAATTTGATTTTATCAAATTTTCCTTTTTTTTGTAACTAATTACATAAACTTTATCAATTCTTCAGTTCTGTCTCAAACACTTATACTACTAATTTTTTACAGTAGAAGTTTTTTTTTTCAATATATTACAAAATAAACAAAAACAGGTTTTGTAACAAGATTCGAGTAGATGGCAGTAAAGAATTGAAATATTAAGGGTAATTATTACAGAACACCCAGTATATTATAAATAAAGGTCTTGATTGAAGAATAAAATATATATTAGACATCAATGCATACCTGACTCAGGTAGAAATAGGCAGTAGGATCACGACGTAATTGAAGATAGTCCAGAAGTTTATCATCAGCACCCGAAAGAATTTGATAAAAAATATGAAAATTGCGTTCCCCATGATTTTGATGAACCACTCTTGATTTTTCCAGTAAATAATGTAAAATATGACCCCCTAAAGGAGTTCCCTAAAAATATAAATTAGTAAATATTTGAGTATATCAGAAAAAAAAACACTAAACTAAATATTTTTAAAAAAATGCATAGAAAAACTTACTAAGAAATCGAATTCCACATCCATGTACTTTCCAAATCTACTTGAATTATCATTTCGATTAGTCTTAGCATTTCCAAACGCCTGCAATTAGAGTGGGATTAAAAAACAGAATCACATAAAAAAAGTAAATTTAGTGGGTGTAAATAATTTTTTTTAAGAAAAGAAATTTTAAAATAATACATAAAAGACAGGAAGGTTAATGTAAAAATGGGGCTAATGTATAAAGTTGGTATATTTCTATTGTTTATGATTAAACATTTCTCAGCAAATTCTCATCACAACTATTGTGAATTAAAGAATACATTCACTTTTTTGTTCACTATAACTTCACAAAAAAATTTTTTTTCACTATGTTTCTAAAAAATTGGTTATAACTCAAAAATAAACAGTTAAGTTAGTTTATAGCCAACAGATGAAACAAATTCACCAAGCCCCAAAATAGAAAACTCGAATTAATTACGCCATGTTGGAACTAACTGCAATATTTTGTGAGATGTAAACTCAAATAATCTAATTAACTAGAGCTAATTATTATGTTAAAAAATCAGATTAAAACATACTTCATCTAAATACACATGACCTTTTTTACGATAAATTTAGATTTTTAACCATCAAAATCATCATATGAGGGTAGCCGCAATCTGGATAATATGGTCCCAATGGTTTGGGCAAGAGATAGGAAGAAAATTTGGGCACCTAATATTAATTTAATCTTTTTGCAAATTTTTCACTTCTTGACAGTGTTTTAAGCAAAATGAAATATTTTTAGCCCATATTTTTAAAATTGTTTATCCAAAGATGTAAAAAATAATTTCTTATAAATTTCATGTAAAAAATAATTTCTTATAGTTATAAATTAGTTTTTATTACCTTACGTAATAAAGGTCCAAAAGATCTTGTAAAAACAAATTACACAATTTTAAACTATGTAATTTTAAATGACAAAATTTGAATGAAATTGCTCAAATAGTTTCCAAGTTAGAAAATTAAAAATTTCTAAAAGGCTATCATATTAGATAAGCTATCAACAGGTTTGGAAAAGACAATTTTCTTTTAGATACTGCCAAGCTTGTAACCTATTTATACCAACAGATCTGTGCTTGTAGGTTTAGTTCATACAATGAATATATAATTTAACTATTGTCCCTTCTACAGAATGATCTTTTTGTATTAATGGTAAAAGGTACACTGATGGGGTTGCACAAGCTTTTATAAACATGTATACATGCATGCATAATTTGCACTAGTATCACCCCAAAGAAAATTTCCCTAACAAGCTCATGCTTCATTTTTTTATTAGGTAATTACATGATTTATAATAACATCTTACTTCCAATATAGGATTTGAGAGAAGAAGTTTGTCTTTAACATTTTCCACAGAAGGGGCATGATGACTGGCAGCAGCTATGTATTGCAACAATTTCTTTGATGCTTCTGTTTTACCAGCTCCACTTTCACCAGATATTAATATACATTGATCATGGCATTCTTCCCTCATAGATCGGAAAGCAGTATCAGCAATAGCAAATCTGAAGCAATAATTTATTTTTTTTAAATAAAAATATCAAAACATATTACTCTAGTCATTTCAGGATGATCAAAATAAATTTTATATAAACAATCTGCTGAAAATATGCAACTTGAAAAAAATAAATCAAAAAATGAATTCAAGTTAATAAAAATGTGAGCAATAGAAACTATAATACTGTTGAACTTATCATAATCATGCTAGTTTTTATACAAAATTAAGTACAATAGCAAGTAAACAAAAAATTTTATTAGTTTTATATATTATATATATATATATATATATATATATATATATATTTTTTTTTTTTTACTCTTTCTTATAAAAATTACATATAAATCAGTTATTTGAATGAAAAGCAAATCACAATAATTCCATTGTGTCAATATCTTTAAAAATACATTTGTTATGTTTATAATGTAAAATTTATTAAATGAATTCACAAAGAGTATAATAAGATAATTTCTACACTTATTATATTGACATTTCATAACTGTTTGCAATCTTATGTAAATGAAAGCCAAATTACTTGTTAATCATACAATTTCATTATGTCTTTTTACATTTAGTATCTACATTTTTTTTAAAATAGGGAGTATCATAAAAGAGCTATTACATTTGTTACATGGAGATTTAAAAATTGTGTTATTTACAGCATTCATTAGTGTTACATTTCATAGGTTTCAAATGTATATGTATAGTAAAAAAAAATATAAATGTACAGTGACAAAAAAAATTTAAAAAATTTTTTAATTATAAAATCAATTATAAATCAAATCTACTTAAATTTAAAGCAATTGCAAAAATACAGATTTTAAATACATTGCATTCACATCTATTGATATTAATCTGAACATTTTAATAAAACATTGATAATTACATACATTGAAGAATGCAATTAAATTGCATAAAATCAAACATGGTTTAAAGCTATTTAAATCAAAAGCAAATATTATATTTAGAATAAATATAACTTTTTTATGTTAAACATATATAATGTTTGTAGTATGCCAGCAAAACATAGATATTTTTACACATGACTTAATCATTTAAAATGGCAAAGACAGTTAATTATGCTGCTTGCCTTGAATAAACATAATTTAGGTATAACTATTTCAAAATGTTAGCACCGAAAAATTTACAATATGGTTTAAAAGTGACTTGAAAAAAATTAAATAAACATTTACTTACATGTGTGGTGGTAACTCAAAAAAATTTACATTCTGGTACTGGTCAATAATTTCAGGACTATACAAGTCTAAATCTTGATATGGATTCACTGATATAACCACAGGACCAATATAAGTCTATAAAACCATGTTAAAAAAAAACATTAAAATACTGTCCTTTTTATTACAAACATTTTATACAAGAATAATAAAACAACAAAAATACGTGGAACAAATCAAATAATTATGTATTTTTAATACATAATTATTTGATTTGTTCCATGTATTTTAATAATAGTAACAAGAACATTTTAATAAAAAATATAATGCTTACAATGAGGTAAACTATTCAATGAAATCATAACATATTCCTAAAAAGATACCTCTTTTTATTTATCAAATATTTCAATTTATAATATTAACCTGGCTACTAATAAAATATGGTATAAAAAGTCACCAGTACTTTCACATATTTGACCAATTATGCAAATAAAGAGGGTATTAAAATTTAAACCTACCATTATATTTTAAAATCAATCAATCACTTCAAGATACATTTTTTTTTCAAATACTTTGAAAAATCTTTAAAATTTGAACATTTTAGATTAAACAAATGATGTAATATAACTTACATAAATTAGATTTTCCTGAAACCTTTTGTAAAGATTATCAATAAATGCATTTTCATTTGTATAATCATCTAACAGCACAAAATCTTGAACTCCCACTTTATCACGAGCATGCAATAAATTCTCCATTGAAGAGCTAAAAATGTCAAAGATCAACATCAAAAAAGAGCTTTTCAGAAATTACTAAATACATTTTTCAAAATATAATTTTTTAAATAATAAACACTTTAACTGATAAAATTTTAAAATTAAAAAAGATGAAGAGGTTTTAAAACATTTTGTTAAACTAATCTCTTGTTAAACTAATAATCTTTTAAAAGATTTTTTAGTAAAGTTCAAGTTTAAACAAAAGAGAAACTACCATATGGAAGTCAAGTTAAGTATCTAATTTGCACCAGTAGCAAAAATAATGTAAAGCATAAAACAAAGATATATTTAGTTAGATGTTTACAAACCTAATAGTAAAAATTACGGAAAACAACAAAACCTTTCATTAAAAAAACCAGTTCATATGATCCTATAAATTATACACACTATTTAAATAGATGTCATATCATTTAAAAAATACCCAAGGTTGCAATTTAAAAATTAAATTTATTTTAAAATAAGAATTATTTTAAATAGACAAAGATTTAATAACTTTTAATTGTTATATTAATAAGTAAACTTCAGTACATGGGTGTCATTGGCAAGAAGGGGGACAGTGGATATGTATCCCCCTCAATATATCAAACAAATAAAGAAAATTTTTAGGAAACATTATCGATTTAAATTAATGAAAGGTAAAATCAAAAAAGAAATTAATCTTTTTGCAGATTTTTAGCAAAATTAAGAAATATTTGTTATGTGTGAAATTTAGTGAACTAGTGTGACTATGTCTTTCAATTTCATCAAAGTAAGACCCCTCAAAAATAAGACACCTGCAACCCCCATGTTTTGGTACTTATCCATTTTGGAAAGTTTTAAATTATAATTCAAGCCAGTGATAAATAAATTACAGAAGTAGATATTCTTGAAATTGTGGTAATAAGTATCTAATATACTAACATGGATACTGTGGTAATAGGTTTTTACGACTTCACAAAACAGATAAGTATCTTTTACTACAACATATTTGCACTCACATTTTAAAATCAACAACATATTTTTTATGTATATATACAAAAAATGTCCTTTTTTCGTTAAAATAGGGTTTAACAATTAAAAAATATTATATTGCGATTTAAATTATCATATTAGATTGCAAGAGACTTAATTATTGTACGGATTACACAGATTTACATTACTAGCACTTTTGCATTAAGATTTTTTTCCCTAATTGCTGAAAAAATAAAAGATACAATATTTAATATTAAGCGGGATCAAATTCTTTTTCTTCATTTTTTGTTAAACCCTGTACTATGTTTGATTTATATAGCAACTGTAAATTCAAATAATATGTAATGAAGAATAACATAGCATAATTATCAAGATATCTCTTAAACAAGAAATTGTAAACAAGTCATAAGCTAAAAAATCATGCTGAATGCATACAACTATTAAATAGTTGAAATGAAAAATGTCATTAATTCCTTCCCAACATAGTACTTTCAAATATATATGAAAGAATCGTAAGTTAAAAAGTTAGATAAACTTAATTTTCAAACGAGCTTCTTATACGGGTTAAACAGATATTTTTTTACATAGTTTTTTTTTTACCAATCAAATACAATTGACTTAAATTACTAGTTCCAAAGCAATCCAATTTTAAGATTTTTATGAATATTTTATCTGAACATTTTAAAGTAAAAATGAAACTTCAAAAAATAAATATTAACGAAAAGGCTCAGAAATTTCACGGAACAAGAAAAAAAAAAAAGAAGTAATAAAAATGCCTATAAAAGATTTTTTTTTAAAAATCAATGCATAAAATTCCAGTAGTAAAATTAATTGTAATAACTCATAGTAAGTACGTATTCATGCTATATAAAAGTTCAATCATAGTACCAATTTGAATGTTATGACAAACTGAGCATGAAAACAACTGCCGGCATAAGTTAAGCAAATAATTGTATCCATGACTGTGATATATTTAAAGATCCATAACAATTTATCAGCTATAAAATCTTATGATGAAGGAAAAAAATATACACATCAAAATCACAACGACGTTAATCATTAAAGCATACATGTATCTAATTGATATCAGATAAAGAAATTAGTAAACAAATATTTTCTTTACCAATACTTGAATTATAATCTTACCTAAATATACTTTTTCATAAACTAATATGATGTAATTAATCCTAATTATTTGAAGTTGTATTTCTTATTTTGTAATGCATAGTGGTCAAACAATATACACACCAACGCAGAGCATAAATGAATAACAAATTCACTTTTAAAAAGGCGGTCAAATTAAACTCGTCTGCTTACTTTCCTTTTAAGGCGTGCTGTTAAAAATAAATAATGTGGCGCAGTCACAGTTAAGGTTTGACTCAAGTTAGCTCTTTTATATTTTTAACTTAAGACATTTTTAATTTTTCAATCAAATCGGAACAAACGAATCAAATGAAGTTTAGTGAAGATAAAATAAGAATTATTTTTATGCAAACCTGTGAGGTTTGAGCATTAAGCATCCACCTGAGCTGTGCGATCAGTAGAGCGATAGGCAAGGCTCACAGCGGGAGGTTCTGTTTCCCTTTGAGTCACACAATGGGATTTATTTGAATCAATAAAAATTCGTTGAATCTGCAGGAATTTAAGTTCACCTGTGGTAAAAGCTGCGAGAAATTTAAAAAAGATGGCACAGCTCAGGAGCCAACCATAATACCTATAGAGTTTTATACTATAGTTTCCACCTTTATAATTAAAGAAAGGGTACTGAAAAAATTGCTCTACTTTCTTCACCTTCGCTGCTTATAATTCAGTATCCTCCTGCTTAAATATATCGCATCGCAACATAGTTGTTTGGCTTGTGTGAATGAACGGCTCGAAATAAATTAATTCACTGGTAATCTCTAGCAATCCTAGCCTGGAGTTAGGTAAAAATAAATAGCACCATTTGTAAAAGCTAATTCGATTGGTGTGTGCAAATTTATAAATTTTATTATCTTTGTTATTTTACTAAGAATTGTTATTCTTAGTTATACAACTGATATCCGCTGTTAAGATAGTAGAAGAGTGATGCTAATAAGGCAATTACGAATTTTATTTAGTTAATAAAAATGTATTGATTAAGAGTTTTTTTTTTCTTTAACTCTAAATATTGACATTCTCTAATATGTATAATAAACTTTAGATAGAGAGAGAGAGAGAGAAAGCTCCCCCCTCCTCGTTGGCAAAACTTACTTGCCTTTTTTTTTTTCCCCTTTAATGGAAATAATAAAGTAACACGATCGAGCTTTTCTCCAGAGCTTTTACGTACAAGCAATACATATTATCTTTCCAAATAAATATTAATTTAAGCGGAGGCAGAGGAGTGTACAAACCCCTTAATAAAAAGATTTTTTTTATTATTATGTTTCGAATAAAAGAAAAATAGAAAATTTCATTTCCATTTTACAAAAATGACTAGCAAAAAACCATTATTTTTCGATATTTTTACTAAAAATATTAATCGAATTTCTTTTCTTTCCTCCATTTAAGTTTTAAAATCAGATAAATTTTTTTGTTAAAAACTACAGCAAATTAATGTGTTTCTAATCCATACTATGATTATTATAAAATAATGATTATTTAATCGACGTATTTTCTCTGTCAAAAAATGACATTTATATTGTCTAGCTGTAGCATATCGACGAATACAAATTCAGAAACACCTGCAGTTGTAGCCGTCGAGGTCAAAAATAGGGTCAAAACCTATACAAATTAGTGTTCAAAAATCAACAAAGCGAAGAATAAACAAACACTCCCCTGAAAACACTAAAAGAGAAGGCAGGATTAAAAGCATTAAAACCTGTTTTTTCGCCAGAGAAAACTGAGACGATTGAAATCGTCTGTTATTATTAAAAATACCTCCAAGTTTTATAAGGAGGTTTTATTTATCTTTATCAAAAAGTAATAATAGTAATCTTAAATTCTATAGAAAATAGTTCTTTTTAAACTGTACTTAGATCAACATAATATTTTTCATTAATATCATTTTATTTTATTGTTTATAATATGCACCTTAATCTGTGTGATACTGTTGCTACCTATATTGTTCTTATTATTTAAATATAAAACGTGACAAAAGAAAAATGTTTAATAATTATCACGCAACTTCTCTTAAAACTATACACATTAATTCGAACGTCGCTACATTTTTATTACTTTAAAACAAAGTTTATATACCTCTAACACTATTGCCACTAAATTACTCCTATTAAATTGTACCACCATTTATAAATATGTAACTACATTAAAAAATAAATACTTAAAATTCAATTAAATGAAGAATTTTTTTTACTCAATTTTTGTTTGTTAGTTTTAGAAACGACTTGGATGTTTTTAATTACTCTTGATGTTATCAAAAATATTTGTAAAAATGCTTTACAGTTGGATCCTTTAACTCATTTAACTTTTTTCTAACTTTTCTCAAAAAGAATGGTTTTACGGTGCCTGTTTTAGAATTAATAAATAAATTTTTTTTTCTCATGCCAGTTACGTTTTTCTTACATTTGAATATTTTAATTCTGGTGCAAGAGAACCATAATAAAGTAAATTCAACTTCATTTGGAAGAAAAGAAGAATAAGTACTTTTTCAAACGCAGTAAGTTATAATATTTCGAAAGCTATCATTCTACACGAAAATTTAAAAAATTCGCAAAACTAAGTGGCATAAAACAAAAACAAAAAAAAAAACTGAAAGATTTATTAAAACCTTTTGAAAATCAGAGAAAAAGTTTTACAATTTTCATTTACTAAAATATTTACTAAATACAAATGAATTAATTAGCCATTAAATTAATTTAATAAGTATATTCTTGATATTGTGATATTACCAACGTCGAATATATTGGACAACATACAGTACAATCTAATCATTTAAAAAATAATATTTGGAGATTTTTTTTTTTCTGTTTGTATACCCTTACAAAGCGATTGTCTATGTAATAATAATAATAATTCGTTTTACTCTAGCTAGTCGGAATTTTAGAAATTATTATATTAGATTACATTAGTTATCGGAAGGTTAGAAGTTAGATTTTGGACAGTTTATGGCAAATGAATATCTTATTATTTGAATCTAATTCATTTTATTTTACGATTAAAATTTTAAGGAAAGCGTTTTGTATAGAAAGCTCAAAATTAAAATTTATTATTTTTTTATGAAATGGTTAAAAAATAATAATTTAGTTAAATTAATTGAATTTTTTTAGACTTTTTTATGAGTTTACTTTCATCCGGTTTACATATTTCTAAGTAAAAACCGTATTTTCTACTGTTATTTAAAGCTCGGTTATCGACAGGGGATAACGTCACTCTCTTAGAATTTGTTCGTGGAGATTTTGGCGTTTCCTTCGTTATTCCAACATCTTCCACAGATTTCCTATGGTTTTCAAGTTAGGTGATTTTGCAGGTCAGTTGATGAGTGAGTGTTTACAAACCAGTTATATAGTTTGTCTAAGCTAAGAACTCCTCCCGCCACAATGTCTGAGGTCGTCTGGTGCTATGGAAATAAGAAGAGAGCAATTTAGGGAGGGTAGCTTCACTCTAGGACTAGCACAATAGACCGCAGTGCTTCCAGTTGGATGTTGAAACGTGGCTTTCTTTGTGCTAGCAACTGTTCTTTCCATTCTATTTCGAGTAAGCCAAGCCCCCAAAGTACCAATTAACTTAAGTGACACATACTATACTCTTTTCTTTCACAAAGATTTCAATTCTTTCACAATATATTTACACAAATACTTAACACAAAGACAGGCACGAAGCTATGTAGAACATAAACAAATTAATTATACATCGAAGTTACCAGGTACTCAAAATAAAAATATATTACGGATACAATAAAATACCTAAACAAATAATAAATCTAAGTTAAGTCAAAGAAGTAGACGAGAAAGAATTATACTTCAACTAATTTGAAGTGCTATACGGCTCTGTATTTAATTAACTTATCATTAATTAACATTCTAACTTATGTAGAGAAACTTACCTCAACTTTAATACGCCATTTTACTGATAAGGATTAGCTGGCGCTGACGTCATAGGTCACATATGTGGGTAAGGGAGATCTTCTTCTTCTTCTTGAAATTTAAGTGCTCAATTATGATTTAAGTAAGAAATGCTAGAGATTCTGACTTTTAAACTTTTAAATTTAATTGTTGTTTCATTTGTCGGGACTGAATCTGGAAATATTGTGCCAGTTGATAAAATGATTTTAGACATCTATGTGACGTGAGTATATCTTATTCTTGAGGTTGTTTGGTCCACGCTTGAAATCTTTGAGAGTTGTTAAAAGTCGAAATGGCATTATTCACCTGAGCGTAACATTGACATAAGCATGATTTTTATTAGCAAAATGGATTGAAAAATGATCTCAGGATGAAATGCTATGAAAAAGAGTTAAAAGGAAAAAAAAAAAAGGAAAATTCGCACAAAGAGAATTATTCAAAGAAAAAACACAACTGTAAATTAAAAAACTTATTAAGGGACATTAGAGCATGAAATTGAAAAACTCAGCATATTTCCTTCACTAAAAAAAATTAATGAAAATAAAATAAAAATTAGGATATTAAACTTATAGAAGGAAGTCAACATGTATTATAGAGAAAAAAGGTGAGTCCCAACATAAATCCTAGAAATTAAAACACCTTCTTACTCATAATGAACCATGAACCCCTTATTTCACTTATTCATTATTTTTTCATTAGTATGAACGAATTTCAAAAAGTAATATAAAAATAGGAAAATCTAGTTTTTTTCTAATTTCTGTATTAAATAAAAGTTTATTTTTTCTTTTTTTAATTGTGAACAAGCTAAATAACTTTTTATTTTCATAATAAGTTATTAATTTGTTCAGTAAATGTTCGCCTGCAAACGAAATTCCAGGAATATTAATTTATGGTTCTATTAACTTTGATGATTTTTATTACATAAATCATAACGATAATATCTTAGGGTAATTTTGAAAAGAAAATTATCACGGTACCCTACTCAGAAGAATTCTTATCAAAGCATTATTTATCTATCTGAAAGAAATACACATAAAATCCGTTAAAAACATAAGTGGTAATTTTTTATTTTTTTTATTTATTTATTTATTTATTTTTCAATGTCGTATGACTCAACATTTCGATTACAATTTTATTTGACATTCGTACGCGAAATCCATCAACTTTTACCCAAATAAGTAGTTTTGAAATTATCAAAGACTTCGAACTTAGGGGCCGTTTAAATTTTTATTCTGGACTCCTCTCTTCCCCCTCCCCTCTCGTCAACACAAATAAGCAAATTAAAACCGCTCTTCCATTTTTAAGTAAGAATGACGAAACATCCCCCTTGTCCTTTGTTTTAACTTTTACATCAATTGTAGCCATCTAATTTTAGGATTAATTTCAAATAAAGAATGTAACTCTGCAAAAAAAAAAATAATTTGAAGAAAGAATAAAACATTATGCATCAGTTTATATTACAAAATTTTGGGTTGATTATTCTTTTGAAACATTTGGTCCTTTTTTTTTTTCTTCGTGATAAAAAGTCTTCTTAACCTATGAGAAATCGCAAAAGAAATGTTTTCCCAATTTATTCTTTTCCGGAATCTAACTCTTCAAATTTAAAAATTTTATATTTGTACTTCTTTTCTAAATTCTTTTTAACAGTTACTATGTCATGATACATATTTTTTTCCCTGCTTTAAAAGAAATGTTTCAAAATAAAGCAATCTTAATATTTTACATACTCCTCCTCTCCCCTTTGTCACAAAACCCCTCTACTTATTAGGTGCGTTCGTAAAATTAGAACGACTCTTAAGCCTAATAAGAATTGCTTCTAAATTTTTATTCATCCACGATTACTTATGCATCAAGATATCGACGCAACTGCAAATTATAATAGTTTTCAGTGTGATTTCTTTTATTATACCTAACAAGATACTATTTCTACCCTGATTCGTCTTCCATGAAGGGCAAGCGATGGTCAACCATCGGCTAAAAGATATTAATGCATGAAAATAATTTCTCTCATTTTTACAAATGGTTGATCAAGCGTTTGATGTTCATTTATTTTTACGACAGATTCAGACTAAGTGATTGTTCCATTGCATTATGTACCTCTTCATTGAAAAAAGGATTCCAATTATTGAAATTAGAGTCAATATTTGTTGTTAGCCGAAGGTTGAATAATAAAGATACCTATGAAGGAAAAAAAGTGATGAAAATAATTTCTATAAACACATTTTTGTATTGCAACGAAATTAAAATGTGTTTTATAAGTATACAATAGCAAAAAATGTACGTAGCAACTATGCGAATCAGATTTGAAGATCTAGACAGCAATTAGATTTGCAATGATAAATTTATAATTGCTGTAAGGTACATTTAGACAACTAAAAGCTTCGATGATTATTTTAACATTATTCTTTTACTTTGTGATAAGATGTTACTATTTCAAACATTATATTACATCTAAAAAGTTATTAAATCTACAATACATCTATATTACATCTATACTACATTACATCTATATTACATTGCATCTATATTACATCTTAAGTTATTAAATATTTGAATTCCAGTTTGTTCGGACTTTCATACCAAAAACTAAATAATTTGTTTTAAATGCATATTAAAGGTAGATGCCATTTGAAATATTAACTATACTACTACTCCCAGATTATTGTTCAATTTGGAAAATAAAACTACTTCTGAATTTGAATATTACTTCTTTGCATATTTTTTTAATTAGATAATCATTATAAAAAAATAAAATCTAGAAATTAATGGGTTTTAAAGAAAAAAAATAGTATGAGGTCCCCATGAGGTTACCTAGGTTCGAATCCCAACGGTAGCTAATTGATACGAATTCTGCTCCCGGATTACACCGACCACAGTGCTGAAGCAAAATATCATCAGTGGTAGATGGATCGTGGGTTAGAATCCCCTTGCCATCTAGCTAACCGTGCGAGGTTTTCGTGTTTATCCTCACCGTGTAAAGCAAATGCAGGTTGGTCCCAAAAAAAGTTTTCAACGAGGGCTTGTTCGAAGCAGGGCTTGATCCAGGGAGTTCTCTTGTCTTTTGGGTTTGGTTCAAAATTGTAATACTACGGTGTGGAACATTGATAGTCGTAATCTCAGATTTGGGACGTCTGTTCAACGACGGTTATAAAATAGAATTAAAAAAAAAAAAAAAAAAAAACAATTGGAGTTTATAAAAATTGCCTGATCATTTAAAGTTTTGGGGCTGTTTGCTTCGCTCGCCAACCACAATAATTGCTGAGCTATCATTTTTATTTCTTAATGATATACAAAGAACTTTATTAAAATTAACAACTATCTAATTACAAGATACTAATTTTTTATTGCATTGCTGCAAATTTATTTCCCAATTCTTTAGAGATAAAATTTAAATCCAATCATTTTGTTCGGTTACAATTACTACCTCATTTACCTTTTTTTTTACTACACTCATTAAACTTTTGTTTTATTTATTTATTTGTTTTTTATAGCAACTCGTTAAATGATTTTCACTGAAGAGATAATTTATTAACAGTGCGAAAAGTTCATTTCCTTATAATGCCTTACAATTTTTATGCATTATTTTAATTGCATATGTTGACTCTGGACACAATTTTACATGAAGCTTAGTATAATAATTAGTACAAATTATTTACTGTTCAATAATTGAGAACCGGTTAATAAGTTGATATTATTTTAAACAGGTTACCATAAAATGTTGCGTAATAAAGGTGATAACAAAGGATTGCTTTGTAATAAAGGAACCCCGCTTTAGTTTCAAGTCTTTAATTTAGAATTAGCCAGAATTAAAAACATCATAATAGCAGAGAATAGCATTAAGAAAGGATGGTAAATAACTATAACAGGTAAAACGTTAATTAACTAAATTACGGGTAAAAATACTTTGCTAACTTGTTTTGAAATGATACATTGTTTGTTTAAATACTTTTTTATAACTTGTATTAATTTTACGTTGATAACCAAAAAAACTAGCTTTTTTAATAAACTATGGATCTTGTAGAGTGGTTTCCCTATCTAATAAGAAAACATCGACAGTAATAAGAAATGGTTGATAAATAATGGAAACCAAAAATACAATAATAGCGAAGAATACCATGGAGAAAGGATGGTAAATAAATATTACAGGTAAAAACCGTTAAAAAAATATATTACGGGTAAAAATACTTTTCTAACTTGTTTGAAAATGTTATATTGTATGTTTAAAATGTTTACATTGATGATAATCGAAAGAAAAAAAATCTAGTTCTCTTTTATAAATCAAGAATTTTATAGTGTGGTTTTATTTATCATAAAGAAAACACCGTTAATAATAAGAAATGGTTTTAGACCATTATTTTTCGCAGAGAAACAATAATACTTTTCTTAAAAGTTTTTCATAATGCTTACTTTTTTTCCATGTTTGTATCGAGAATTTCCCTCTTCTTAGACTAGATAGCAAAATATTGTGATTGTATAGTTAATTTTCAAATGTAACTTTCAATAATAAGTAAATTTATAATAATTCTAGAGTTTTATGATTAAATGGCAGAGCATTATTATTGTGTGCCGAAAAAAAAGCTTTAGAAAAATGTTTTCTCAACAACATTATAGATAAAGTTTCGGTGAGATATGTAAGCTCTCTTCTAATAATCAGATAATAATCCGAAGATAACTTGAGATGTGGATTCATTTAATCTTCATCTCAGCTATTATCTGATATAATTATAATTTTCCAAAATGAAAGTTTCAAATTGTTTATATTAAGAGAATTGTGAAATGAAAGTGTATTAAAGAGAAGAAAATAATTTTATTTTTGTTTGATTTAAATTGAAAAAGGTTAGCTGCATCACTTTTAAGGTAAAGTGATGTGACGTCCTTAAAATCTTGTGGACAGTCCTCGAATCATTCATTGATTATCCTCAAATATTTCCGAATTCTTGAAAAATGGAACCAAAATTTAACACATGCCCTCAAAATTTCCCCAAAACTTATAATATTTTTTTATAAGCTGTCAAGTGTAAAAAAAAAAAAAAAAAAAAAAAAAAATGAATCCAAAATGCGATTTTTTTTTTTTTTTTTAAACAAGATAGTTTTGTCCCTCAAAGAATACAAAAAAAAAAAAAAAAACAAAAAAAAACAAATAATAAAAAAAAAAAAAAAAAAAAAAAAAAAAAAAAAAAAAAAAAACACTAGGCTAAAAGATGAAAACTTCTTGTCTTAAAATGATTTCAGCAAAAAATAGACAAAATCAAAATTATCGAAATCATGCACTCATTCATTTTACATGTGTTCAAGTACAGAATATTGTATGATATTTCAAAACTGCTCAGTAATGTAATCTTTTTTGATGAAGATGGTTCTCCACCTGATATTGGTGATCAATTTAAAAACAAAAATCTTTTTTTGCACCGATAAATTAATATTTTCCATAAATATATGAGAGTTCTTAAATCGTTAGATTTTTCGAGAACTCTTCGCTGATTTCTCTGTAAATAAAGGTATATAAATCTAGTTACCTTAGGTTAAGGGATTTCCAGTTGTAATAGTAGTTTATTGTCCCAACGTAAATAAAAAATATAATTATTTTTCCCTTTTAATCTACTTGGAGAACGTAGTTTTTTAAATTTTTATTTTATGTTTTCATCTTCCTCGTTTCAGTTTTGCGTCTGTTAGTTAACTTATGTCAGAAAGAGATTGAAACTTTCATTGTTAATGCGGCTATAAAGTTTGCTTGCATAGACATCAGGAAGGAGCCGCGGTTGGAATTTGAGCACTCTAGCAAGTGAAATAGTTATTTTTGGATTGAAGATAAATTCCCTTTGTCAATGATAGGGTGATAAAATCTGCTTGTAAAGTTTAGAAAACAATTAAAATGCGTGTTGTCACTTGGCACAAGAAATCTAGCGGAGATTTAAGAAATCGAGATCGTCGAAATTTCCATTACACCATCACAAACACGAAAGACACACTATCAAAAGCGAATTAAGAAAAGCATAGTAAAGTATGAAACTTCTGAAAATAATAAAATAATTTCAGAAACCACATGTTTTGTTGTTATTAAATTTCAAAAGTGTTTTGGTGCAATGACTGGAATAATAAGAAGCTGATTAGTGTTTCCTTTTTTCACACCATAATTTCTTGAAAGTTGATGCTTTTTTTAAACTCAAAATGAGAGTGCATTGCTAAAATCAACCGTTGAATAATTTATAATTAAATTATAATAAATAAAAAAAACGAACAAAACTTTTATGTTAGGGATCAGTCTTGTTATTAAAGTTAAGTTTCGTGTTAAATATTTTTATTTATAATATTATTAAAATATTGCTCAGATTTGTTATTAATTTATAATACAGTAGTTTTCGAAGAATACTATTGCTGATTACACTTGTTTTGTTAATAAGTTTTTCAAACATGGATTGAGGTAAATACAAAAGAATTCTGCGCCGAGGGCACCGGAATTACAAATAATTTACAATGGCTTCATAATTATATTGCCGCACTTAAGCCCGGTGCTTAATTATTAAAATTAAATACTTTTTTCTTTATTGCAGACGAAAATAACTTGCTCCTTAAATGCTAGTAACAAAATTTTGCATTTTAATGTTTGGATTAATTAATTATTTATATATTTCCAAATTATACCACTGATAAAAAATACTTTGTTTCTATGTGCTTTTCATGCAAATTGACAAGAAATATACGGATTTCAGGGAACTGTAATTACCAAAAAAAAAAAAAAAAAAAAAAAATCACAAGTGCTTGATTGTGATAAAAGACCATTTATAATTCACTCTGAAATCTTTATCTTTAGCTTGCTCTTTAAAAATTAGCAGAGTGTGTTTCTTCATAATTAAGACTGCTGAAATATTGATACACAAATAAGGCTGCCTTAGAAAGCTCTTTTAACTTTCTCAGATCGTTGTTATGATTATTATTATTACATTTTTTTTTTTTTTTTTTTTTTTGACATCAAGTTTTGTTAATGATTTTATTGGTTCCATGAACTTTCTAAGTATCTTTCTTTCTTTTTATTGTTAAATTTTTTCTTAAATAATTTTTTTTTTTAAAAAAACCAAGATAGAACAATCATGATGCTGAAATTCTAGATATCTTCTATTAAAATTACGATAGTTTTAGATGACTGAAAATTCTGAAGGAAAAAAATTTTTGAAGAGGACTGAATAAAAAACTACCCGCATTCAATGGGAGTAAAACAAGCGCATACAAAATAAATGAACTCTTTATCGCGAAATGCGATATGAGATGATGAATTTTGGGGATGGAAGCGAAAAAAAGAAATTCAAGAGCGTCCATTGGCCATAGGCGGCGTCACATGACACTTAACTTCTCCCTTCTCGAATAATTTGGCGGGGCAGCAGAGCAGGACTTTTCGAAGCGTGGGAGTCATTTGGAGAATTCTCGCCGGACCTTTCCTTCAGCTGGACATAGGAATCTTGACTTCACCTACGAGGAAAAAATCTTTCTTGAAACGAACCTCTCAACCGGGTAAGTGGTTATCGCTTGCTTTTGATGACGTCTTTATGAGTCTTAAGTTAACAAAAAGGAGAGAAGGAACAAAGTTCTTTTTCTACTTTGTAGAACGGAAGAGAGTTAGACGGAAACGCTTTTGTTGCTGACTAAGCAAAGAACATAACTTTTTCTAGAGTTTAGGATGAACAACATTACGTCCCACATGTTGACGTCACTTTTGCTTTAGTACGATCGGTTTTGAATATTTACATTTGAAAGTCATCGCTTGAAATAGTGTATGATTTCCGTAGCGTGTTTAAATTATTCGAAGACTGTTGGTTAATGGAAGATGACATTTTTAGGTTAATTGGATTAGGATCTGTGAGTGTTATGTCTGGGTTTGGGGCGGAAAGATATTTGATTAAATGAAACTTAAATTTATTTTACTTTTATGCTCTGATGAAAGAAATTTTCGTTGGAAAATATATGAGATCTTACATAATAATGCCAATTAACATGACCCGATTGCCAATAGAAATTCAGAAGATGTACAATGCTCAAAAAAAAAAAAAAAAAAAAAAAAAAAGGAATACCCTAATTAACTTTTGATCTAATGATCGGATCTTCACGTTCTAGGGCTTAATCTTAATGGTTGGAGCGGGTGATCACAAATATGCTAATTAACAAGAGCAGACGATATTTTAAGTTACGAAATCAGATTCAAAAACGTACTTTCTCTGACAAACCTTTTTTTTTTTTTTGCGGATTTGGATTTCTGACCCCCTAAATATAGGGAGTAGCGCCAATCTGGGAAATATGATCTCAATAGCTTGGTCAGGAGAGCGCTCCCAAGTTTGGACCCCTTAATGTTTAGAATTCCATGCAAAGAATAACTTTTAGTAAATATTTATTTTTCTTTATTTTATTTAATAATGGTCGAAAAAATTTTTGAATTGTAATTTATACAATGTTTTACATCATTTTAAAGAATGTAGTTTAACATGGCAAAATACAAAATTTGAGCAAAATCGGTTGAAAAGTTCCTGAGAAATTGCACTTCAAAAAAGTCAGATATTTAAAATTCGATTTTTCAGGAACTATTCGATCGATTTTGCTCAAAATTCGTATTTTGCTATGCAAAATTATATTCCTTGAAATGATGCAAAAAATGTGTACCTTACAATTCAAAATTCTTTCAATTACTATTAAAAAAAAATATTTACTAAAAGTTATTTTTTGCATGGTAGTATCTTTAAACAGACGAATTTTATAATTGTGTGCAGAATTTTTTAAATTCACTTAAAAAGTTCCAGAGATATAGGGAAATACGCAAAAAGTAAAATCAACATTAAGAGGGCCAAACTTTGGGGCGCTCTCCTGACTATTGGGACCATATTTCCCAGATTGCGGTAGGTTACAAAAATCCAGATCTATGAAAGAAAAAGAAAGAAAGAAAAAGAGTTATGTTTATTCAGAGAAAGTACGTTTTTGTGTCCGATTTCGTAACTTAAAATATCGTCTGCACTTATTAATTAGCATATTTGAAGTCACCCTTTCGAGCCATTAAGATAGAGTGCTCCTAGAACGTGAAGATCCGATCATTAGATCGAAAGTTATTCAGGGTGGTCTGTCTGTCCTTTATTTCGTTCTTACTTTCTTTTTCATTCTTTTTTTTTGGGGGGGGGGGGCACTGTACACTTATAGAAATTTTAAAGCGTGTTGAATGTATCTTTTGTTGCAACCTTAATATTGTGCTAAGCAGTTTAGTCATATTATTGCACTTCTTAGCCTTGTTTACCGGTACTTTGGTTCATCTTGAACTGAAACACAAGCCAGTTTAACTCCTTATTAAGGTCGCAGCAAATTTGTGCCGTAGTATGGTTCAGGTACCTATATTATGGTTCGATGTTGAATATATCGTTCAAACTTGCTGCAACTTTAATATGGTACTAAGTTAAGCCATTTTATCGTACTTCCTAGACTTGTTTCCCGGTAGTATGGTTCAACTTGACACGGACCAGTTTAAATCCTTATCAAGATTGCAGCGTATTTGCATCTTAATATGGTTCTAGGTACCGATATTATGGTTCAACGTTGAACCGATTTTTCTGAGAGTGCTGGCACAGAACTGTTGGAAGCACCATTGCATGTTATCTTCTTGTATCAAATATACATCTTGTCTGTGAACAAAATGTTTCTAAATATTTTATAACATGTGAAAATTATGATTTATATAGAGAGAATGTTGAGGTTATTAACCTCTCTAACTCAGCCCTGATAATAATTTTATTGACTCCGATTATCAGTAGACAATTTTTAAGATGAAAAAAAGAAAGTAAAAAAAAAAAGATTTTCATAATTTAAGGAGTGTTGAGAAATGTAGGGAGCCTAAGCCCGGGCCTCTTAGGCGTTATAATAAATCAGATTTCAGACCTTATGATGAATTGTGATATTATAATCATTATGATATGTAAATAATTCACATTATTGAACAGTTTTTGTAAACAGCATCCGTGAATAGAGAGAAAGCTTTAATAAAAAATAAATTGATACTGAAAGCTACACATTTAAAATTTAAAAATGTAAGCATATAAATTTATGAAAAATTTTACCATTAAGTCATAATAAATGAAATAAAATTGATTAAATGCAAAATATTTTTTAATTAAATTACATGAAAAGCTCTTAAAATGTTGGATTAACAAAATTTTGAAAGTAAATGTGCAAAATTTTTTTCATTTGAAAAAACAAAAAAATTATCCCTATTTTTTTCTTAATCTTCAGATTGTTAAAGTTAGAAAAAAAGTTCTCAAAAGCAGCCAGTAGCGTTTATCATTAAATTTGTTTTTGAATTTAATAAGAAAATGTAGCCACGCGGTCTTTGACTCAAACACGGATGTTCCAAATCATCTATAAAACATTTGTGACAAATAATCGAAATCAAATCAATAATTTAAAACGAATGCTGCTTAATAAAATAAGACATACCCTCTTAGAAATTTCGGAGCATGCCGAACCAAAATATTGAGAAAATTCGCTTACGTGTTAACACAATATTTTAAATTGGAACAAAGAAATGGCCAAAAATCA
This sequence comes from Parasteatoda lunata, assembly GCA_949128135.1. Classification (NCBI taxonomy): domain Eukaryota; kingdom Metazoa; phylum Arthropoda; class Arachnida; order Araneae; family Theridiidae; genus Parasteatoda; species Parasteatoda lunata. Next base: position 63,985,439 of record OX421973.1, on the reverse strand, counting down.
GATATACATCACACTTTTAACGAAAAAAAACCAATGCTAACTGTGAAACGTACTTTCTACCGATAGTCGATAGTTAGCAGAGGTGTTCCGTAATTACCGCCCTTAGTATATTTTCTTAGAATCCTTTAACATTTTAAAGGATTTTAAAGCAAAAGAAATAAACGTTGGCGGAAGGCTTTGCTTACCACGCCAACATGACGTTGATATGACTTCTTAATTCAATAAAATACTTGTAAAATGTTCATTTTAATCAATTTATCGAGCAAGTAAAAAGAAAGTTTTAAAATCAATTTTACCATAAACGAAATAATTGTATGATATATAATCAGGTTTTTCGCGAGATATTTCTCATTGATTATGGAATCAGAAACAGATTTTAAAATTTTAGATCCTCTTTTAACGATTAGGTATTTAAATATATTGATAAAGCTGAGCAAATATAATTTATTTAGAATAATATATGTAAATGAATTCGAATTTGTTAATTTTTTTTTGTACTAAAAATTATTAATAGCTTTCTTGGGACACTATTTTATTCGTCTGCCAATAATTAAGATAATATTTTATCTAAAGAAAGAAACTTCAGCTGTGGCACTTTTTTTTTAGCTTTATTTAATACAGTCGCTTTATTTTTTAGGAATTTAATTAATTTTTTTTCGAGAATTGAAACGCCCTGTGATACGCTTTTATTTTTATTTTATTTATTATTATTTTTTTTTATCTTTTAATAAATTAAACGAAAAATTTTGTGTTTTCTCAAAAAATCGTTTTCTCTCAAGTTTTACTGCAAAAAAAAATGGAGCTTTATTTCTTTTTCGCGATAAACAGTCTATTTGTCATCGAATTTATAATTAGGTAAAGGTTTTTACTTCTTTTTTTTTTCTGATTTTTTTCTTCTTTTTAATAATAATTTGATGTCGTCTGCATTTATTTTTTAATAATGATGGAAAAAATAAGAAAACAATATCTTTAATACTAGTTATTGTTTTCATTTCCTTTCGCTAGCTATCTATGACTTTTTTTGTTTGTTCATTTGCAACCATTACCATTACATTTTTGTTCATTATAAAAATTATAGTGTTTACCTTCAAACCTGAATCGTCATTGTATATCACAAATCTGTAGAAGGATGTTTCAAGACATAAAATTTCGTAAAATTGTTGTATCATTAATCGCAAATATGCTTTCTCAGAATACATGACACACAGAACTGATTTTAGATAAAGGAAGAAAAAAAAATTATCACTTTAGTTAATTTTTTTTTGTGTAGTGTCACATCGATGGCGTTCCGGTCTTTTGTTGTTGATTCTATTAACAAGATTGCGAAACTAAACTTACCTTTGAAAATAATATTTAAACAATTATTTCGAGCCTATAAAAAATGATTAACAACAAAGTAATTTCAATTCATCGAATTTCCAAAAAATCCGAAGTCCTTTTGTGGAATAATGCCACTTTTTTATTTAATGGCTGATTATAGAATTTTTGTGCAAATATCATACTTTTTTTTTTATAAGATTGAATAATGGAAATAAAAAAATAATGTAATTTATAAAATTACTTTAGAGAAAAAATTTTTTGTTAGCATTTATACAAATATATGATCTTGCCTAATTCTGGTTTGAGTGGGGACTTCAAATCTTAAATTTGTTTTGCTCTTATTGCTAAAAAATTTTTTAAAGTGACATTTTTAATCAATTTTTATCGAAATGTACAAATTTAAAAACGCTATACATAAAAGGGGGTCACGTAAATGTGGCGACAAAATTCTAGGGAAGTTCCGGTACATCATTAGGATTAAAATGACATGGGAAATGTTGTCGAACGCTGCTAGGGGCTCTTCATCTCTTTTGATCTGTTCAGAAGCACCCGAGAAAACAGTTCATAATAAGGGCGGCGTGTGATATTTGTTGCATCGGCTTTGATTGCTATGCAATTTTAATCCTGATGATGTACCCTAATTTTCCTAGAAGTTTGTGGCAACATATATGCAACCATCTTTCGACAAAAAAAGAAACAAAAAAATGTCATTTAAAAAGATACTGTGGCTTAAAGAGAGAAACCGAATGCAAATTTAAAATCAGCTCAATTATTTAAGATCATTAAAACAAATCCCATGCAACAGGGAAATTTTTTTTTACCTAGTTTTAACAACTGTTAACCTTGTAGCAAGAATATCCCATGGGGTCCGCTCTACAGCCCGCTGAATTGTAGCAACAGAGTTGAAATTTGACGTGCTGAAAAAGCCATTTTCCTTTATGAACTTAACGGAACTCTTTTTTTTTCGAAATTCCAATTTCTTTGTAAGTTTTTCTATTTCAATCTTAACATTTATCGAAATTTTAAGAAATATAAAAGAGTTACGAGAGGTAAAAACTTTTTCCGATTTGAACTGTTTTGTAAAGTTATTGTTATATATTGTTAACTAATGAAATTAATTGTGATTTATTACTTCGCATTGTCTCACACCTTCTGTGCTAAATGTTATTTTTCAAGTAGTACAGTTCATTTTTTTTCCAAATCTAAATACTCTTTCATTTCGTTAGAATTTACCTGATGTTCTTTCATAAAATTATAACAATAGTTTATTTGCCGACCGGCCTGTGTAGGGGGCAGGGAACTGTCCTTGCATCAAAAACTTTTTTTTGTTGATTTTGAAGTAGTTGTAAAGTTATAAGTTACGCAAACATTTAAAAAATAATAATGCTTTTACAATTTATAGGCGAAATTTTATATATTTTTGTTTTGTTTTTTTGCGTACAAACGAATTTATTTATTCGCTCGATAATTAAATTCAAAGCAATAATTTCAATTATTTAAAATTTTCTGATTGTTATTCTTAATTTTTGTACAAAAATTTAAGTTTACAAAACAATAAATAAATTGTGATTAATATGTAAAAATTGAAATTATTTAAGATCAAATGTAGTGAGGCTGCTTTTATAGTTTGATAAAAAATAAAAAATTCTAATTTCGAAACATCAATTATATGTTACTTTTTACATGTTACTTTTTTAAGTTAGATCAAAATTTGCTTGCTTACAAATGGTAACATTTGTTTTAATTACGTTTTTTTCCTTAGTTATGTACAATAAAATATATTCGTTTTTTAATAAAATCAGTTAAACTTAGTAGCCTTAATTCATAAACACAACTGTAGTCTGTTAATTATGTAAAGTTTTTATTATGGTACATAAATCGGATTTTTTCGTAGCTTTGACACTTAAATAATACAATTGTAATTTATAAATTCTTATTTCTAAAAAAATTCAAATTTATAAATAGTTTTATTAATAACATGGAATTCCATGTTATTAATAAAACTATTTATAAATTTGAATTTTGTATAATAATATATAATAATATAATATATAATATATAATAATATTTGAATAATCTACTTTCACTGTAATTAATAAAAGTATTAAAATATTTATTGATACTTATGCAAATAATTTTCACACTTGGATAATGGGATATAAAACACAATAAGTTTCTGATATATGAAAATATTTTTGTTGTTTAAAAAAATTCCTTCTATAAATGAGATTAATTTTTGAAAAAATGCACTTGAACCCTTTGGCTCAGATGGAACAGTAGTGTCTCTTTTATATATTTTTTTTCATTCATATGCAAAACACCATTCATATGCAAACACCATTCATATGCAAACACCATTCATATGCAAACATTTATCAATAATTGATTTTGTAAGTTAGAGAAATTTCAATGAGGAACTATTTTTTTTTCTTTTTTTTCTTTCTTTTAGATCTAAATAACTGCAAATTTGTGCAAATTTGAAAAATTATTGTTTGGAAGTGAGTCGTATTTTACCTTTAACGCAGAAGAAAAAGACACCAGTGTTTCAAGCTGTATTTCATAAACCGTCAATTATTAAAGGTTAAGCGTAACTTTTTCACTAATTTTGATCTAAGTTAATACAAAATAACGAAAATTGGAAAATAACTTTAACGAAACTACTGCTTCAAAGAGTTAAAGAAACACGTAAAAAGCATGGGAAAATGTGACATGGAGAAAATAAAAATGTTCTGATAAACAATTCAGGCATTTTTCAATATATTATAACATTTACTATGACCGCATAATTTAATAATTTTACTTGTCTAAAGGTGTATATATCATATCATATTGGTAACTCCCAGTAGCGAATGTTATTCTGACCCAATGCTTTCAATCAGCTGTTGACCTAATTGTAGACCTAACACATTTGTTTTATGAGACAACCTGCGTATGACATGCTCTCTCACACAAGGTTGAGTAAATGTTGACAGATGTTTTATTTACTCTTTCTTGGACGTCAGACTTGTTGGCCAGTAACCAAGTTATCTAAATAAAGTTACTCTTGTCACATTTATTTTTCTAGTTTAAAAGTAAATATGTCATGTTTTGACTAATTTTCAGAGGTTTGGGGAAATTAGCATTTTGTTGATACTGTCAGTTTTACCGAGAGACAAATTGAGCCATAAACAGCCCACCCCCTTTTTTTAAAGCAATGTTTGTATGTTTTTTTTTTTGTATGGTATATTAGGGATTGTATAGATATATTTTCCTTGAACTAAATAAATATTAGATTTTTTTCGCCTTATTAAAATTGATTTCAGTATATTTTCTGTTCAGACGACGAAATGTTCATCTAAACCTTATAAAATATCTTACAGGAAATATAATTTTAAATTGTCTTATTAATTTATTTATTTTTTTCTGAAGTTGATTTTGCATTTTTATAAAGCGTTTTTATGATCATAAATATTCTGGGGGATGTTAAATGCTTTATTGGTCACAGAGCAATTGAATTAAATATCCTGAACTTCTGTTGCCAGAAATTCCGCATGAATTTAGATTAAATATGAATGTTTAAACCTTAAATTTTGAATATTTTTTTTCTTTCGTGATAGTTGGAGATTTAAAAGTTAGTTTCTAAGTTGAAACATCGAAGCTTCTCTCTGAAAAAGAAAAAATATATATTCAACACTGTTTTAAACATTTTTTAATAAAATAAATAAACTTTGTTAAAACTTTTTACAACTGCGTGTAAAACGTGTGAAACCAATCTTCCTACGTTGTTAAAAATATTATTGCCCGTTAAGCCTTAATAACTATTTAAGTTCATGGCAAACTAAGTTAGATTTAAAATCTTATTACTTGGCAAAGTTCCATCTTTTTTATACTTAAACAACAAAAGGAAAGATGACCTATTGATATCTTAGATTTGTTGCAAATTAGAACGATATTATGTTAAACGAGCAGCAATATTATCTTAGTAATCCTCTTGATTTTAGCAATTAATCGCATTAACAAAAAAATTTGTAAAACATCTTACTCGCAAGAAGAAGGACAGGGAAATGTTGCCCGAAAGTTTTGTTGTATTTTATGCAATCATAAATTTTCTAAAAGTATTTTTAATTTCAAAAATAGACTTTTGGTTCGCGAACAGAGCTGGTCGTTGATTTTATGTAGTTATAAAAAATTATTAAAATAAATAAAAATAAAATAGCAAAATAAATAAGTAAAAGAAAAGTTTAGACCAACATGGCGATTAAATAATAAGTGATTGCTCTTACATAAAATGTAATTTTTTTTAGGATATTTCGGAATGACCACCCTTATTATATAATTTTAAGATCTTTGCGGGGAAAAAATAGAAGGTCCAAAACACTAAACACATTAGGGCTAGAAAATTAATATTTACGTGTTTTATTACGTGTCACAAAAAGAAGAAAAAAAATTTCTAACTCTGATTAAGGTCAGTCGGAAAATTGATCGAAAAATATATTTTTTGAAGAAAAAAAAAAAACATAAATAAAATTTTTTTTTTAGTAATATTTGAAAACGTTTAGTTTTTGTTGGAAACCGTTCGTTACAGTTTTTTTCAATAATTTTAATCCCGACCTAGTTGTTTAATAATCCCTTTCTCACTTAAATATTAATTCACTAGCCCTAATTATGTTTTTTTTACTTAATTGTATATTTATATAAAAATTCTAAAAATATATATTAAGGGTGATCATAATGGAATTACCCTGTATATCTATTAATTAATTATTTAACATATTTAAATTTAGTTTTCAGTTCATATTGAAAGATACCTGACGTGTAATCCTGCTAGTGAATGAATCCTGCTAGTAATCTGTCAAGTGATTATCGACCGTATAGTGGTGGACGTCCAGCATGGGCCGTTGCAGCCGATGGTGCAAGCGACTCTGGTCGCGACCTGGAAGACCAGTACGAGAGCGATTTAATGGACAACAGAGCTGACGTAATACCTGAGCCGGAAAGAACAGGGTGTTGGTATAGCTTCACACGAATTGTTAGAGGTGACTATAAATTATAATTTCTTTAAAGAATAGAAACACACTAAAAAAGAAAGAAAAAGCACGCCATGTGTTTTAAACTGTAATTTTTGGCACAGTGCAACTTGTATAAGCTAACCCTCTTGCGGTACATTGCCTCAGTGGCCAACTTAAACAGATTGTCGACAGTGATTTTTTTAAAATTATTATTTTTCTTGTAATATGTTATTTTTAGATGATTACTTTTTTTTCATGACAAGGTTTTCCGCAACAGCCCGTTGTGGGCCAAGGGGTCGTGAAGGTTATGACGCTACAATTTCGTGACTAACTGCGTGATTGTGGCAATATGATCAGTAATGCACATCGGCCGCGTTTATTTCTCAGACAGGCTAGTATTGGACTATAGGAAGCTGTGTTGCCTTCAAGACGCTAATGGAGATCGTGCCCCAGTCCTTTACATTGGCAATGAGATTTAGTACCAACCAAAAAAAAAAAAAAAAAAAAAAAAACATTTACGTGTCTTTAAAGTTTTATTCAGCAAAATACCCTATGTGTCTTAAAAATTAGATTACTTACAGAATACATTTCAATCTTTTACTTACAATTATTTTTTTTCATCTTTATAAGCAACGCCTAAAAGGCTAGCTTAACCACTGTTTCACTAACATCTCGAAATTTTAACAGTTAGCAAAATAATATAGATAATTGTGTGTAAAAAAGGAGAAGAAAATAACCCTTTTTTTGGACAATTTATGAAGGGTTTCAATGACATCTCTAAACGAATTTGACTTATTTGGCGGTCAATATATGGTATAGGCATGTGGTCAGGTTTCATCGGTTTTAGTCTCGTTTATTATACAGGATGAATTTATTTCTTAGTAATTAAGATCAACTTGACAAGTTTTTCTGTATGCTACTGCAAGCATTCTTGTGTCGATTGTCGTACACTGTAAAAAATACCGGCACTTGGGATGCATCCTCTGTGAAATCCGTTTTTAGAGTAAAATATTGTACGTACCGTGATTAGCAGAGCGCACTTTAAAATAACTATAGTACTTAATTTTTCTGGGGCGGGCATTTAGTCGTAAAAAATAAACTGGACGGTTTTTTTAGGGCTCTCCTTATTTTCACTCATTTCTAAATCCTTTTTAACGAAAAAAATTTCTTGAAGGGTAAAAAATTATATATATATATATATATATATATATATATATATATATATATATATATATATATATATATATATATATATATATATATATATATATATATATATATATATATATATATATATATATATATATATATATATATATACACATATATATATATATATATATATATATATATAAATAATAGAAAAAGTCTTAAACTATCTATTGCTAGATGGTTTAATGAATAGTTAAGAATCAACAGTAATTCAATAAATAAGATTTGTATGGTTTCTATTTTGTGCAAAGTTTTTCTACATTAATCTCTAATAAGCTTTCAGCCTATGTCTAATTTTTTTTAAATGAATAAATAAGAAATATTATTTTAAAAGAAAAGCATTACTCGATATTTAATTTCAATACATTATGATTGATTCAATCGTAATAAACGAGTGGAAAGTTCAATAAAGCACCAAGTCCAAATGCCCATGAAGTAATCTCTAAAATACTACCAATATTTTTAATGAAAATAAGTAAAAAACACCTTGAAAATTTAAAATTTTATACAATGATATTCAAGGGATAAAAATGTAAGTGCTCCAATGTCTGTGCGTTAAATAGGCCCTGGACAAGAGATCCTATCTTGAATTCATTTAAAATTACAAGATTACAATATTATCATATGAGCCGATCGCTTCGACAAGAAAATGAAATTAAAAAATTATCATGCATAGTTTATAAAAGTTCCCCCGTTAAAACTAATTCTTGATTTTTACATTTAAGAATGGTCTGTTTATTTTACTCAAAAAGCTACTTCATAATTTTATGTTGAATGATCTGGATTTTTAATATAATGCCTACTGTATTTTAGATAATATTAATGTGAATTAATAAAACCTGAAGAAAAAAAACTCTTTTTCAATAAAAAAAAAAGGAAGAAGTTAAGTTAGAATAAATTTTCAACGAATTGGTTAACAAAACAATTTCTCTGTAAATTCCTCTATTGCAGAGATAGATTTTGATTTGTTGATAGAAAAATTGTTGAATGAAATGATGTATGTCATTTTTTAGCTTAAAAGTAAAACAACTTTTATTGAAAACAAGCAAATAAAATTCTGTTATTACTAATAATTAGACCGTAGACTTCCTGTGTAGTAAATGGTGACTGGTGCACGTTAAATCTGTCGGGTCACAAAGTCATCCATGTTCCCATAACAAATTATGCCTCTGGGGGCACTGAATTGGAGGTTGATCGTTCTCTGGTTCAGGTCATAATTACGATCTGTGGATGAATGAACGGATATATGAATGGGTCCGCCTTATGAACGGATGTGACGTATAGGTGTGGCAGAAGTCGAATTCTTGTCCATAGATGGCGCCGCTGGGAAAAAAGAACAATAGCACCCCTTGCCTGAATGGCCTACGACAACAACAACAACAGCATTACTGATAATTATTTACAAGTTCAGGAAAAACAAACTCCGAATTTCAAGTGAGTTAGACAAAAATCGGGTTCGATGCGAAAGTTTAAGTGAATAAGAAAGAAAAAAGGTTTCCAAGGTTTAAAACCAATAACGGCGCCAATTTTAACCAAAACATAGACCATTAACTTAATTCCTAATGTGGAACTAAATTATCTTAAAATTTAGGGCTTCTAACATTCCATTTTTGTTTTCAATATCCTTAAATATTACGGGATGATCATGCTTCATCAGATATTTTTTGCATTAAAGTCATCTAGTTATAGCTTTAACATGCTTTCATTAGATAACTCAACACTAACTGTATCTCTATTTTTGCAGTAGGCGCTAGACCGTTAGACATGCATAATTTTTTTTTTTTTTAAATAAAAAAAAAACATTAATTTATAACATTTTTTTTCATAAAAGGTGTTAAATTGTTAGTGTGATATAGTTATATATCTAGTGTTTGTATTCTATCAGTAAAGTATTTCTCAAAAAAAAAAAAAAAAAAAAAATTTTATAATAAAATAAAGAAATTTTAGTTTTATTTTATTTACAGCTTTTATTTTCAAAAACCTGAGTAATGCTTGATAATATTACTTGATTCTAATTTCATTTGCTTCAAAATGTCTGCTTTTTGTCATGTCAACTGTTTTTTACAATTTGCAAATGATGCAGTTTTTAATCAAATAATATTTTACATCTTTAGTTTCTTGGGATTATTTATTTAATGCTTCATAATGTTTTTACTAAGAAACTAGAAGCATTTTATGTGAGAATATGTAATTTAATGGCTGTAATAACCTAGTGGTTACAGCATTGGTAATCTGTCCGGGGTACTTGGGGTTCGATTATCGAAGTAAGTAGGAATGGTTGATCAAATAATTTTTTAAGTAAATGCTAAAGAGATATGATAGTGTGCTTCTCGCAGTTATCGTTCCTTTTCATTCATTTATTTATTTATTTTATTTACGCACCATTCACTTTTTATACAACAAAAAAAAAGAGTCTACCTTTTAGTAGAATTTCAAAACACGACTTTTTAAAAAATAGATTTCTCGGGAACTACTTGACTGGTTTCGCTCAAATTTTGTATTTCGCCATGTAAAATTACCTTCTTTAAAATGATTTAAAAAATTGTATATCTTACAACTCAAAAGTTTTTCGACTATTATTAAATAAAAGAATAAATATTTACTAAAAGTTATATTTTGCATGGAATTATCTTTGGATAAACGAACTTTATAGCTGTATGTAAAAAAATTTCGATTCGCTTAAAAAGTTTTCAAGATGAGGCGAAATACGCAAAAAATAAAATTAACATTAAGGGGTCCAAACTTTGAACCGCTCTCCTGATCAAATTATTGGGACCATCTTTCCCACATTGTGGCTACCTCCTATATTTTGGGGATCAGTAATCCGAATCCGACGAAAAGATAGATATATTTACCTACAGAAATTACGTCGTAATTTAAAATATCGTCTGCACTAATTAATTAACATATTTGAGGTCACCTTGAAGTCCTAGTCCAAAGATTGTGTCGTAGAACGTGAAGATCCGATCATTAGACCAAAAGTTATTAAGGACGGTCCGTTTTTTTTTCTTCCGCGCACTGTACTTGTAATGTTTCCTTTTCTTCTGCCAACCAAAATTGATGGCTTTTATGTTGGTAGTTAGCTATAAAGCTTGTGCATGGTGTTCTGTTATGTTAGCCCTTAATATACATTATTTTAAAATCATTTTTTAAAATTAAGAAAAAATACTAAAGTAAGAAATCTTAATGGAATATGCTGCGAGATAAATCAATGCATTTGATTTCTAACGAATCACTACTGAGGAAGCCGAGACTAAAAACATCAGAACGTGCCACAAAAAACGTGAAATCATTTTTTGTAACTACCTTTCAGATACTCTCATTCTTCTCTAGAAATCAGACAATTTTGATAGGTATCTTTTCTCTCTTTCTCGCTTAATTATTTATTTGCAATTCCTAATATGTTTAAATTTTTTTTGTAATTATTTTTGACAAGGATTTTCAAAACACATATTTAGAGCGTTCAATACGAAACACCTTAAAAATTAAAATTTTATTGAAGCAGCTTTTATTAGTTATAAATTTTGATTTGATTTTTAAATTTGATTCAACTTGTGGTATTTTTGTGGTACATAAATAGAATCTGAGATAGGATTTTTTCGTGGATTGTGTTGCTAACATGTGCATGCATAATAATACTATAAAAAAAAAATAATTTTATCAAATTCTCACTTCTTAATATTCAGTCTTGAAAACCCTAAATGCTATTTGGAGAGGAAATGCGAAAAAATAACTAACAATATCGCAATATTTTTAAAACTTCTAAAGGCGCCTAATGTTTTTTGTTAATTAAGTAAACGGGAATTTTTTTTTATGAAAATAAAAGCATGATGTATTAATATTCATGTTTTTATTCCAATGGAAAGTAACCTCTATTTTAATATTTCAAGACGTAAGGGGAGGGGAGAAAGAAACAATCATTTTAATATTGTAGAGCTTAGTTAAAAAAGAAAGGCAGTAAAAAGTACGAATAGGTTTTTGAAAAAAATAGTTCCTCGTGAATCTTTTTTTTTCCTTCCTCTTTTTGGAAACTGTCTGTTTAATTGATTTTTTTTTTTTTTTGACACATTTACTTAGATCTAATCTTTTTTTTCTCTCTCTTCTTCTTGATATAGTTTACATTACGTTGTTTATCGTGTTATACAGATACTTTTTTTCTTAAAATGCTTAACGCAAAATAAATAAAACATTCTAATTATTATTTTGCCCTAGTTGTAAATTTTCCCTAATTCCTTTCAAAAACATTAAAAAAGGAAAATGGAGAAAAAAGTTAAGTAACCGCCATTTTGATATTTCAGAAAATAAAGAGGGGGGGGGGGAGACAATTTTGATATTGAGCACAATTTTATATTGCAATTTTAATATTGTAGAGCCTTAAAGAAAGCAGTGCAAAGTAGGAAGAATAGTAATAGTTCCTAATGAATAAATTTATTTATTTATTTTATTTTATTTATTTATTTATTTATTTTATTTATTTATTTATCTATTTATTTATTTATTTATTTGATTTATTTATTTATTTATTTATTTTTTGACTGTCTGTTACAGTGTTTTTTTTTATTTAAAATTTTTTATTTTTTATTCATTTGCTTAGATTTATCCTTTTACTTCTTGTTATACTTTACATAACATTGTTTATTGTATTCTAAAAAGGAATTTCTCAAAATGCTTAACACAAAACAAATAAACATAATTGTTCCAAAGCGCATATTATTAAACCAAAGCTTTTAAGTCTTAGCTCATCTCAAAATAAATATTTTTACTCACTGCATAATAATTGTCATGATTTCATAGGTTTTTTTTTTTTTTTTTTTTTTCAGTATTCAGGATTCGTTTTTATGCGTCTAGAACATATGTAGGTCACATTTTCTACTACCAGCATGACTAAGCTTATAATTTTGTTATTCATTGTTTCTATTCGTTTATTCTCTACTTGTTTTTAGAAAGAAAAAAAAGTAGGTGTGACCTCAACACACCTGCATCTAAAGATGACTTTAGCTTACTTATTTTATAAGTTGTGAAACATGATATTGTACAGTTTTGATTTAATAATCTTACAATGATTCAGCACCCGAATCGCTATATTTCTAAACTTTTTGAGCGATTTATGATTTTATTATCATTTTTCAAAAATCATATTTGTAAAATCTAAAATAACTTTTTTTACGAGCAATAAGTCTTGGCAATACTTAATGAAAGTCTTAATGAAATACAGTATGCAAAATGAAAATCAGTTCACTTTAATAACTTTTGACCTTGTGATCGAATTTTCGCTTACTAAAATGCGATCGTCATGCTCCGAGAATCTAACATTAAATATTATTTCTGCGGACTATAATTTAAGTTACGAAATTAGACACGTAAAGATACTTAGTAATTGAATTTTTGATCATCAAAATAAGGGTTTGGACTCAAAAATTTAGTCCAAAGCGTTGCAAAGTTAAAAGCTCGTAATGTTAATGATGCATATTTCAAATATTTAAATGAATCAAAAATATTTGCATTATTAAATGATAAAACAAACAAAATAAGAATATTAATAAATAAGAATATTAATAATAATAATTATTTAAAAATCCTTTTTCCAATATAATTTTTATGGAAAAAATATAATTAAAAATTATTTTTAGCATAAAAATTATGATTTGATAAACGAGTCTTACAATTATGTTGGAAAATTTTTTGATTACCTTTAATACTTCTGAAGATATGACGAAGTACGCATAAAGTGAAATTCAACCACTCTCCTGACTATTAGGGCCATATTTCCAGAAGGTGCTAGCCATTACTATCTAGAATATAGGAAAAGAACATTCTTTCTAGATGGTTATAGGCGGCTAGCTCCCTTTCATATTTTATAATTGAAGAATCTATAAAATAAATTTAAGGAAAATACATTTTTGGGCCATATTTCGTAACTTCGTCATAATATCGTTTGCAAAAATTATTATATTTATGATTATACCCTCGAACTTAAAGATAACATTTTAGTATTTTCTTTTTGCGTTGCATATGTAATAGAAAAGCCCAAAGTCTGATAAATTCTAGATTTCACCGGTAAAACCTAAGATTTACCAAAATGTCTTTGTAACTTAGAAGTTTTACGGCAAAAGCTTGGTAAGAGTTCGAAATGGAATCATATTAAAGCATGCTATTACCAAGACACTTGGTAAAAGTTAGGTTTAACCATTAAAACCTCAGATTTACCAGATTTCGAGTTTTCGCCTTACCATATACACTTTCAGAGTAAGAAATAGCTTTAGTATCATTTACTCAAGAATTATGTTTTTTTCCGTATGCGGCAGAACAGATTTAATGCGTTCTTTTCCACAACGATTAAGTTTAAAAAAAGGTGTTCTAATAAGATATTTCAGATAATTTTTTATTATAATAAATAAATCAGCTCACATAGGTTTCAAACAGTATGTGTCATTACACTTAAATGATGTTCGAAAATTCTGGCGTCATTATTTTTCGCTTTCATGGTTATTTGGTTTCTACCATCAAGCGTGAAAATTACAGTTAGGGTTCGTCTCTATGGGGACGGTAACTGCTGGACCGCAACTAGTACCCATTTACTAAATTAATCTGTGCAATATTAAATACGTGGGCGGTAATAACCTGCAATTACTACCGAATACAACATCGAGATTTCAGTCTCGCTCTATAGTTTTCTGCGTCATTTCTGTAAAAAAAAAAAAAAAAAAAAATGAGTTTGTTATATTGTGTGTATTCTAGTAACCGTTGTTTCGGTTTTTTTCCCTTTAATATGATAAACTAGTCCATTTCTAAAAGGTCATCCTGACCTTTTCACATAGAGAACTCTGTTTTTGACAAAATAACTAGAGATATTTTTGTACAAAACAAAAATTAAAGGAAAAAAAAACTAATCGAAAATTAATGGAAAATTGCATCGTTTTCAATTTAGAAATGTAAATTATTTTACCAATGATATTCAGCGCATTTCATAACGCGACCCAACCCCTGGTGGTTCCTCAACCTGATATTCCGTGTGTACAGATTACCAAGCTTGTTCATAACGACCGCCATTTATATATATTTTTAGAATTCTAGACGGGAATTAAAATTGAAGCGAGGATGAAATAAAAACACTATCCGAGATCTATCGAATCATTATCGAGGAAGATGGGATAAAAAAAATGCTAAAACTGGTTTGATTACCCATTGAGTAGGGTGTTTCTTGTGCTTTCAACTTCTATAACAGGTTTTAATGTATTCATTTCCACGTTCCTCAATATTGATCCGTTAGTTTTTTTTTATATGCTGTATTTACTTTTTTTGGTTTAAATATTGATCTGTAATCTCAATTGTGCATACTTTTTGTGGCTTCATTGTTAACAAACAGTGTGGAACATTGTACATAAATTTTTAGAATTCTTATCTTAAATAAAAGATCGCTAAATTAATGAAAAGTTTTCAGAACTTGACGAATTATAATCGAGATGAATCACATAAAAAATGATACCAAAACCTGTTTACTTCTCTAATGAAAAGAAAGGCGGTGAAAAATCGCTGTTAGACTTGCCGTTCTTTTTCTTCTGACAATCGAGAAGGTTTTGATAATTAATCTCGATAAGAATTTGACAGATTTTCATTACTTTTCTTTATTTTAATTCGTAATATAGATATTTTTTTACACGGATTCTCTCTCTTATTGTGATTGGTTATTACTGATTTTTATGTGTTTAAAACTTTTTTTTAAAAAATAATAAATAATATTGTTTTAATAATTTCGAGAAAAAAATTTAAAGTAAAATTAATTTTAATTTTCTATTTCTTTGTTTGTAAAATTGTCGTGAGCTATCTTAGTAAGGGGAAAGATTGAGCTATCTTAGGGCAAAGTAAGACCAAAAAATGAGAAAGACCAAAGAATTTTTACGATCAATTAAAATACTAATAACAGACTCATCCATAAAGATTTTCTATATTAATCAATCAAAAAAATTTTAAACTCTTCTGAACACTTTTACGAACCTAATAAGTAATAAAACGAAGAAAAAAATTTACAGTTCCGATTTTGATTTAAAAATGGTATTTTAAATTCATGCATATGAATGCTAATCTTGCGAAAACCTAATTAAAACTCGGCACTAAGCATAAAAATGTTGCATTAAAATTATTGTAGTTTTAATAGTATAAAATGTGTTAGAAAATTTTATGAGATTACTTGATTTGTGTGAACTGTACAAGGAAGAAAAATGTTCATAATATTTATTTCCTTCAAATATTTAAAATTTCTCATTCTCTATTTATAAATTGCTACTAAAATCAAAATGTAAAATTCAACAAGTCAAGTATCATTTTGTGGGGAAATTGGGTCCAGTAATGATGATGATAATGAGCAGAATTTTCACAGTTTCAAAAAAAGAGTGAACAGACTAAATTTTTTTTATGAATCAGCATTTTGAAAATTATGAGTATATTTTCAGAAATTAACAAAATTATGAGAAAATAATTCACAATTTTAAAAAAAAATGGCATTTCGTAAAAACTCTGGAATAACGCTGTCAAGTGTAGCGTAAAATTTTCTATCAGGCAAAACTCTTTTACGCATAGACTTTCGACAGCTGAATTCAAATATGTTTTTAATTTTGAGGTTACTCGAACTCCCAGAAGATGTTTATTATCCTACATTTAAAAACGAATAAAGATTATAAATGTATTATCAAGTCCCGAGGTAGTGCTTCGGCGAGATTTTTAATACAAAACCTACATTAGGAAGAACTTTATTTTTTCCCCTTCTAGTTATTGACCTTTTTACTTATTATTTTTTAAAGCTTTCATCTTGTTCTGTACTTACAAAGAAAAAATTCTTGATTTTTGCAATTTTTTTCACTTTCTTCTATAAAAATAAACTTTTATTGAGTGCAAAACTATTCCCAATATTGAGTTATTTTAATATATCTTCTCATTATTCGAACATATGCAACAACTATCCATTAGGAATTTTTATGAAATTATGTACAGTGCTAAAAAAAAAATAATAATAATAAATAAATACATTAAAAAAAAAAAAAAAAAAAACGAACCACCCTGAATTCCTTTTCATCTTATGGTTGGATCGTCACATTCTAGGACTCAATATTTAAGGTTTAAAGGGGTGACCTCAAACATGCTAATTAATTAGTGCAGACAATATTTTAAGTTATGGTATCAGGCAGAAAAACGTACTTTCTCTGAATTAACCTACGTTTTTTTTTTTTTTTTTTTTTTTTTTTTTAGAGTAGCCGAAATCTGAGAAATATGGTCCGGATACCTTAATCAGGAAAGCAGTCCAATGTTTACACCCCTTAACTTTTACTTTTTCCGTATTTCACCATATCTCGAAAACTTTTGCACCCAATTATAGCATTTATTTATTATTATTTTATTTCATAATAGTCGAAAAACTTTTTAATTGAAAGGTTTTTCACATCATTTTAAAAATTGCAATTTTATTTAAAAATTTAAGCGAAATCGGTGGAATAGTTCCTGAAAAATCGAATTTTAAAAATATTTCTTTTTTAAAGTTTGATTTCTTAGAAGCTATTCTACTGATTTCGCTCAAATTTTGTATTTTGGCCATTTAAAATAGCATTTTTTAAAATGATGCAAAAAATTGTATACCTTTCAAATCAAAAGTTTTTTTAATTATTATGAAATAAAATAAGAATAAATAATAAGTATATACTCAATTATATTTTGTATGAAATCATATTTTGATAAATAAATTTTATAATTCGGTGCAAAAATTTTATTGTATGAAAGAAGTTCTCGAGATATGTTGAAATACGCAAAAAATAAAAGTTAAGGAGTTCAAATTTTGGACCGTTCTTCTGACTTAGTTATCCGGACCATATTTTCCAGATTTCGGAGTCAGAAATCGGAATCTCCAGAGAAAGTACGGTTTTGTGTCTGATTTCGTAAATTTAAAATATCGTCTACACTAATCAATTAGCATATTTGAGATCACCGCCTCGAGCAATTAAGATAGAGTCCTAGAACGTGAAGATCCGTTTATTATTTTGCACACTGTACAACTAGAAAAGAATGTGAGAAATTGAGAATAATGTAGAAATTGGAAGGGGAAAAAAAACAAAAAAAAAAACGAATGGAAATAAATTTCAGAATACATGAATCGATGACCTCATAATTTAAAGGCTTACACATATCTCTGTGCTTCTATGGCTTTATAATTTATTGCAATCACACTATTTATTAACTGATGCAGTGAAATTAGCAAATTGGACACTTATGGTGCATTACTTTGAGGACAACTTACATGATCAGTTTTGTTTTTTTGTAATATATATATATATATTTTTTAATGGCGGGCACTTGGAACTATTGTCCATTGGCCACAGAAAGCGCCAGAACTGCTAACTGTCTTTTCATTACCCAGTGGGCACCTGTAGCGAAGCCATGGCGGTGGAGCAGCGTCGCCTATGCCGACCGGCCTGTGTAGGGGGCAGGGAACTGTCCTTGCATCAGAAAGGTTCTGGGTTCGAATCCCGGGCAAGGCATGGATGTTTCTTTCTCTCTAACTGTGTTCTATGTCCTTTCTCCTTTGTGTGTGAATGTGACCCGCCCTATAAACGGGTTGTGGTTGTGGTAGTGTGGTAGATTACATGGCGGTGGAGCAGCGTCGCCCACGTCACACTACCACTACCCGTTTATAGGGCGGGCCACATTCACACACAAAGGAGAAAGGACATAGAACACAGTTAGAGAGAAAGAAGGCGACGCTGCTCCACCGCCATGGCTTCGCCACAGGTGCCCACTGGGTAACGAAAAGACAGTTAGCAGTTTAATGTAATATAGCAAATAATATAGATAATAATGAAGTAATTAATACAGATAATATAATAATTAATTTTTTAAAAAACAAGACTTTAGTGTTGAAATGAGATTGATTGTCAGAATAAATTGACAATTCGCTCCAAACTTAATAAATTATTTTGTTTTTTAAAAAAATAATAAATAAAAAAATGCCTATTTGATGTTTTAGCATGCTTTAGTATTATAAAATAAAATATTTCTTAAAACGTGGGTGCGCGAGAATTTACACATTGGAGAAAACTTAAAAATTATTTTCATTTCAAAATTTTAACATTTTGTTATATGCATTTACAAAATAAGATTGTTTTTCTATACAGAACGAAACAAAAAAAAGTCCGTAATATTTATTCTTAAGTTAGTCCCAAAGAGCTTTTAGTTATTTTTTTGTTTCGGTTAATATATAATATAATTGCTTAAAAATATGACTAAATAGTTTTTGTTTTATGGTTAACTTACGAGTGGTATAAAATAGCATTCAATAAGACTAATAGATAAATTGGATTTATTTCAGTGGTTCACAGACAAACATTAGGATAGGCAGATGGTAATGTTACTAGGGTTCATCTCCCTTTTGGTTTCTATGAAATGAACTCAATTTTGATAATAGTAAAGGAAAAGACTTCTTTAACAGGTTGTCAACTTGGCAGATTTCACCGTAAAAGATAAATGTTTCTTTATTTTTATTTATTTTTTCCCCTTTTTCTGAAAGGGAGATAACTTAAATAGTACCGTCAAAACCAACCAAGTATGATCTCGAAAACAAATAACATATTTGAATTCAAAACAAAAACATTTTTGAATTACAGTACAAATTTTGTTTGATATTATTATTTTATGTTCTATTTTCTTGTTATGGAGGCTGATTTAATTGTTTCTTGTAGGTTAATTTGTACAGTCAATTAATTTTAGTCTGTAGCTGGCAGATTACTTTTAGTTTAAGAAATATAAATCAGGGATTATTTATATTTATTTTTAATACAACTTTTAGTTAAAATAAGACCCTATTTTTTTTTAGCTTCCTGCCGCTCCAGATTGCTTTAACGAAATAGCTTCTTATCGTTTTACCAGTTTAATTTGAGGAAACTTATTAATAGTGCATATCCTTTCATTATCTAATGGTTTAGTTAATCAGTGAGACATAATTAAAAAATTGAAATAAACTAAACTTTTTTGAATGAAATTTTTACAGAAGACTGTTTAATAAGTACTATCAACCTTCATTTTCTGTTTATTGAAAAAAAAACTAAATTTTAATAAATTTACACTTTTAAAAAAATGTAAAACTCATACATTTTTAATCCGAGAATCATTTAAAGTTATGAAAATTGAGCATAAACACTTCTTGAATATATAATTATATAGTCTAAATGTTGTTTTCATCAATATTGATTTAATGTAAATGCTATGAAAAAGTTATTAATTTGTATATTGTATCTTATCAAAATAAAATTTAAATTACATATTTCCATGAAGCTACAAAACGGAAAAAAAGACTTCACGTGCTAAAGTGACTTACTTACACAGAAGGTGTTCTGTAAACACCACCTTCAATATGTATATTTTTAGACTCCTTGTCGAAAACGTAGTTAAAAACTATACACATTAGATGTCGCTATTTATTAATAAAATGAAAGGGGAAATGCTATTAAAATGTAACGAATCACTATCTTTAGAGGTTTAGATGAGCAAGACAACACTGGAAATATCAAAGTCTGTCTAATTACTAGTGGAAACAAAGGCAATTATTAAACATCTCCGAGTTTCAACAGACAATCTAGATTATGTGTTTTTCGCAAGTGATTCCCTCTCTTAAATATCATTTCGTTCATTTTCGACAAAGTATGGAGTATTCGAAATTTGAGTGATCATTGCGAAAAATCCTGTCTGTAATTAAAGATTAAATTAAAGTTAACTGCGGAACCTTGCAAAATCAGGTAAAATGTGTTATTACTTTCTTAGAGCCGTTCTTAACATATTTCACCCCTGCTTATAATCCGTTTTCATGATTTATTATTAAAATGGTTTGAATAAAACATTCAAGGCACTTAAGTGAAATATTAACAGCTAATATCTTAAGTATTTCTACTTTACTTTTTTTTCACCATCTTGTGTATATCAATGTTCGTGTCCGTGACTTTATAACTTTAAAATCAACCTGGAAGGCGAGAATTCCCTGACCAGCACTTGGAACAAACTTGCCTTTTGTAGTCTCCTTAATGAAACTAACATTATAGGGGGGAGGAAAGCCTTCCATTGTGAGTACGATGTCAAGGGGATTCTAACCGATAATTAGCAAGCTTAAATTGTCCGCGCAAGGAAAGAATATCAATCCATCCATATTTCTTAATTTTTATGCAGCTTTATTGGTAACCTGTCTCACTATGCACCTGTGACAGACAAATGAGAAACTCCAAATACGGTGTTTTTTTTTTTTTTTTTTTTTTTTTTTTTTTTGTGGCAAAATAGAGGTTTATTTTGCCTTAAACTTTTATTTTCATTAAAATGTTAACTTCTTTTATTTGAAAATGTTTTAATTACCAGTGGTTCAATTTTATTGTTATTATAATTATTATTTACAAGAAAAGAAACAAACAAACAAGAAATATTTCGGTTACCTCGGATCTCATGATCCATAATGGTAACCATAAAAGTTTTTAATTATAAGTTTACGCAAAGAAATAAAAGGAAAACACATATAACCGAATGTACAAAAGTACAATGCATATTACATACAATAGTAGCAATTAGGGCGTCGTTTAATATAAGTAAAAAATTATAGTCACCATATATTTTGGGAAACATAAACAGTACTATAAAATATGTCATCATAGCATCAAAGACTAACCCTAACTGGACAGATGGGCAGGGATAGCTTGGTTAGTATTGTGTCGGGCTCATGTGCAAGAGGTCGTGAGTTCGATCTCCGTCGGCTTAACAAATCATATCTCTGGGGGTACTGAATCGAAGATTGATCTTTCTCTGGTTCAAGGGTCAAAATCACGATCTGTGAATGAATAGATTGATGAATGGGTATGCCCTAAAAACGGGCTGTGACATGTGTATGACTGAAGTCGTATTCTTGGTCATAGATGGCTACCCTGAAAAAGAAGAAACGCACCTTATATTCGCTTGGTTTCATCTGGCAGGCTTGCTGGTATTGGCAAGTAGCATTAGAAACAACACAACAACAACAACATTTCAGACTTTATCCAGTTATTTCTTTTTAGTTTCAGGAGCTATTTCTGAGAAAAAACTAAAGTTCTTTTTTAAAACTATTAATTTGCTTTGGAAGGAGGAATACAAAAAAGAAGCGTCAGTTTCTAAAAATATTAAAAACATAGCTGCTTAAGAAATCTTTCGAATTTATAGCAATTGATAAATTTGCGTTTGTTATCTAACTTGGTATTTTCCTGGCTTTCTGCATTAATACAATGCATATCTTTAAATTTTATTTTACAAATGATGGAGTAGAGAACAGTTAAATTATTTATTAATCGAACTAAGATGATCGAGTTAATAGAGAAAGGACAGTTATGAATAAATATGTCTCTATGAACCTATTCTGACAAGGAAAGGGGAATATTTTGGAAGTTCACACTGAGATGCCATTTGGTATATTGGCAGTAGACCATAAGGGTATTCATCATCTATAATAAAAAGAAAAGCGCACTGGCCTTCCAATTTTTGCAATGAAAATTTACAATGAAGAATGCATTTGAAAATTTAATCACAGTTTAAGCACTAGTTCACTTTTGATCTCCTTAATCTCAAGTTATTATTTATTTAATTTTTGTTCACGGAATTTAGCGTTCCTATTTTCCTACATTTTTGCTCTGCTTGACTGTATTCTTTTTATATCATAGGATTATGGTCTACTCGGCAGATGAAAGGCAAGGAAGACGACAAAGAATGGTACGTCAGAACAACTCTTCGAGAACTTTTTACTTACATCATCTTTTTGATTCTGCTTTCAATCAGTAAGTATCATCAAGCATTTCCACTTTGCACTCTACTCACAGCGCATTTCTTAATTATCACTATTAAGATTCTTTCTATAGTTAGAGAATATGCACATTCAAGGTCTCAAATTAATACTTATATGAGAGAAAAAAAGAAAAACATGTATGCAAAAATTAATTAATCGTGACCAATGAATCACAGCAAAGAAGGGTTTAATATAATTAAAAGCGAATTCATTTCTTGAAAGGAATTAAAAAACAGCTCCTGACTAAAATCGTTATTTCACAACAAATCGTTATTGAGATAGATTTGGAGCAACTCTCTGGTTATAATAGACTGCTTTATAGATTATTTTAATCTCTCCCTGCTCTCATCAATCTCGATAATAATTTGTCACATTTTGATAACGTTTTTTTCCCCCTCTCTAACTCTTCTAACATATTTTTCCTCACTCTTCTCTTATAAGTTTTAGCTCCGAATCAAACGTGTTATAACTCTTAACTCCGAATCAAATGTGTATTGTAAAGTTCTTAACGAAGATTAGAAAAACGAATTATTACGAGCATCGACACCCTGCCCAATTGCTCCTTTCATTATAACTGCATATGATTATCAAACATGAATACTCTTAAGTTCTAGTTTCATAAAAATGTTACTTTTACAGTGACTTTTGGTATGATGAATCCCTCTATGTATTACCAAACGAAAGTGATTAGTGAATTATTTTTGGATTCATCGTTTGCTGATGGATCAGGATCGATGAGAGAAGCTACTCAGATGACTGACTTTTGGAAAGTATGTGTCAAGACTTCTTTTCATTTATGTTTATTTTATTTTATCCCCGGTGTAAAATCCATATCGGATTAGCTACTATATCAATCGCCCTCGCAATTTTAAGCCCAACCCCAAAGACGAGATGAACCTTTGGATCAAGCCTTAGGACGAATTCGCCTTCGTCAAAAATTTTTTTAATTAAACTAATCATGCCGTGATTGCTCAGGGGATAGCATTTGTCTGCCAATGAAGTGACCCATGTTTGAATCCTTTGATACGAATGGCTTATACAAATTCTGTACCCAGCTCGCACCGACCGCAGTGCTGACGTAAAATATCCTCAGTGGTAGAATGATTATGGGTTGGAATCCTCTTGGTGTCTGGCTAACTGTGGGAGGTTTTCGTGGTTTTCCACTTCATGTAACGTAAATACGGGTTAGTTCCATCAAAAAGCCCGCCATAAAGACTAGCTTGTCCCAATACTTGATCTAGGAATTTTGTAGGTTGGGTTCAAAATTACAAGACTACTGTGTTGATCATTGATAGTCGTATGAACTCAGAATCGGGTCAACTGTTCAACCCTGGCTATAAAATACAATAAAACTGATCGAATTCGCTTTACTTGGAGGAAAAAAAAAAAAAAAATGGTTAGCCTTACGACAAAGAGACTCAAGTCAAAACTCTTTGTGATAAGTGGTAAAAAGATGCCCCTCGCGTGTTAGTTTTTTGAGAGAGAGGGAAATGGTGAGAAACATAACTATAAATATTTAGGTAAGACATTGTATCTTAGGTAGTTCTTTGCGCTGACTCAATCGAGATTAATCCGGAGATTATAAAACTATTAGTTTTGAAGTAATAAGAATTTTACATAAGTGAGCATAAAAAAGAGGCCATCCTGAATTATTTTTCATGAGATGATCTGATCTTCACGTTCTAGGATTCGATTTTTATGGTTCGAGTGTGTGACCTCAAATATACGAATTAATCAGATCAGACGAAATTAGACAATTAACGTACTATCTCTAGATAAATGCATCTGTTTTTCGACAGATTCGTATTACTGATCCACAAAATAGCCGCACTTTTTATAGATAAATATTCTTACAACTACAGAAATAATGTTCCACTCATATTTGATCTCATTTGATTCTACGCCAAAAATAGAAACAATGCCTTACTTGTCTAAATAGCCATATAAGATGCGTACAGGTATAAAATTGTACTTACTATACATAAAATCCTTATGACTTCTGAACTAATATACTTAGTGTCACGGGTTTGGTTTAAATCGATTTTGCGTAAAAATCCATATAAAAAAAACTTCATTTGTATTATTAGAAATATATAAATTTCCTTCGTTTCACGCCTAAAAACGAATCGCGTGATCGTGAAACTTTTTACCACTTACTATGAGGAGAGTGCTTAACAGTTTTTCATAGGTTAGAACATTTTTTGTTTATTTCATTTTAAACCTAATTTTTACTGTGCTAGATCGCTCATTACAGGAACCAATGAAAAAATAAGTCATTAAAAGTACTTAATGTTATTTTTTGCACAACTGAGATTACTATTTTTGGACTGAAGAGGGTTCTCAAATTCATATTTTTGCGGAGAAGATATAAAAACGTTACCAAAATTTAACGAATCTCCGCTGAGGAGGGCGAGGCTGAAAGTAACAAAACATGTTTTTTTTATTGTCTGATGGAGCTTAAATGTGTCTCTAATAAATTAACTCCTCTCTCTTATCTCAAGCAATTAAATAAGTTCAAAAGTCTGAAATTTTGTCTTTTCTGGTGAGATATTAATTTGCATACGTTTTTATTTCTTTTTTGACAATAATTCTAAAAATATACACTAAGTGCAGTGATTAATGAATATACCTTTCTGTGTAATTTAAGCAGTGCATATTTTTTGAGGAAGGTTTTTGCACTATTCTGACAAATGGTTTTCATTTATTATTTTCAGTTTGCCAAAGATGTGTTGGTTGAAAACTTGTACTGGGAAAATTGGTACAATGACCAAGAAACAAACAATGATGACCGGAATATATTATATGAGAATAGGCTTCTTGGCTCCCCTCGAATTAGGCAATTGAGGGTTCGTAATGATTCCTGCAATGTCCATTCAGATTTCAAAAAAGCCATCACTCAATGTTATGATGTGTATAATCCACATATAGAAGATAAAGAACCTTTTGGAGCAATGAACGGATCAGCGTTAGTATTAAAAGTTTTGATTTTTTTCCTGTTTTATATTAGCTTATTTACTAACAGATATTTACAATCATTGAGCTATAGAGTAAAGCATTTATGCAACAGTCTTTATGAACTAATGGGTTCATGCAGGTTGACACTCCACAATTTTGAGAATAAGGAGCGCACATGCCGCCTATACTTCCCAGACAAACTGCTACGCATCCACCTGCAACAGAATCGGCTTCAAGTTCACCCAATCCTTTACAGAGTTCAGTGTCTTTAACGACCAAGCCATTGCAATTATTAAACTGTGGGAAATTTTTTTTAAAAAATAAGGCATTCAAAAATGTTACAAAAATTTTAAAAATAGCTACAAATATACGGGTTTAGTTTATAACATGTTTAACATGCTTGATGTGAAATGCTGCAGACCAATAGCTAAATGCCGCAAAATTCGCTAAAAAAGTCACAAGGCTTGAGATTGGGAGCTTTGATGATCAATTTTCATTTAACAATGCTGTATTTCTGCATTTTCATCAAAAAATCAACAACAAGAGAGTGAGAATCATTGTTGTAAAAAACAAAAATTCCATCATACATACATCCACGTTTAACTACCAAGTTTTAAACTGAGTCTAACAATTGTTCAAAAGTTATCAGAGTTTACATTCATATAGTTCAATTATTGTTTTTCCTCTCTCTATATACATATCATTCTTTTCTAGCTAAGATAGCTTGTAAAATATCTAGTTACTAATGGATTAATTATTTGTTTGTTTTACCCTAGTCTAGATAGGTATGAACCTTTTTGGTCTCCTATTATACTTTACTTCTTTCTTATTGTGCTTTAGATGGGTTTACCACACAGAGAAGGAAATGAATGGCTCCAATCACTGGGCACTTCTAGCTACATATACGGGAGCCGGCTCTTTTAGGGATCTTGGAATATCGAAAAAACAAGCTCTGGCACGATTGGAGATACTTAAACAGAATTTGTGGATTTCAAGAGCAACGCGTGCAGTGTTCATCGATTTTACTATTTACAATGCTAATCTAAACTTATTTTGTGTTGTAAAGTAAGTAACTTTATAGTATCTTAATTTTTTTTGCAAGCATTTCTCTTAGGACTTACTACTGTTTAAAATACTCTACTAACAACTAATACCTAATAATAGAAGAAATGAAAGAGAGGATTTAAAAAAATATTCAGTATTTTTCACAAAGATGGAAATGAATTATATTTGTTCTGATTACAAAAAGCACTCTGACCACAGCCAGTTGACTACCAAGGGGTTCATGGAAATTAAGCTTTCGAGATTTCAAAACAAATGGCACGATAGTGGCATTATAGTCTGTATTACGCACCAGCGATTTTTACTTCCTGTAGAAACTTATACCCATCGATATGGAGTTGCGTGGACTTCTAGCTTACACAGGAAATAAACCAAGCGGGTCATAGAAGTTAAGCTTTCACGTTTTCGAGATAAATGGCCTGATAATGCCACCGTGACCTGTATTGCGCACCAGCCGCTTTTACTTCTCAGACACACTTATTCCAATCCATGTGAAGCTGCGTGGGCTTCTAGTCAACACCAGAGATGAAACTCCGGCCTTCACAAAGTGCAGTGCCATAACCTGTGGATATTGAACTGTTTACAATTGCTCTGTAATTTCAAAATTTGTATTTAAAAAATGTATTTAAAAAATGCAAACATGGATGCAGAATTATAAGATTTTACTTATTCAATTCTATTTGCCCTTTAATTATAGTTTTCATTTTATAATATTAAATAGTTTTCATTCAATAGTTCAAAATTTTTTAAGTTATTTGTTTGTACCACAGTTTTTTTTTTTTTTTTTCAGATTATGTTTTGAATTTCCAGCCACAGGGGGTATGATTCCATCTTGGAGTTTTCGAACTGTGAAACTACTCAGATATGTCAATCCATATGATTATTTCATTATGGCTTGTGAAGTTACAATAGTTCTTTTCATTCTTTATTATATCGTTGAAGAGTCCCTCGAAGTAATTATTTATGATTATTAATAGCTTAATTTTGTTGGTTATTTTTCATTAAATAAATAATTGTTTCAAAATGAAAGAAAAATAATATATGTCATTTTCATACAGATCAAGAAAAATGGCTGCTCCTATTTTTCTGAAGTTTGGAATATTCTTGATCTTATGGTTATTTTGGTATGTAAATCCAAGAATTGAAATCATTGCCTATAGTTTTCCTTGTATCATTAAAGAGTGCAAGATGTTTTTTAATCACTGCCTTTATTATATACTTTTAGAATATTTATAAAAATATAAGCAAAAAAAAAAAATTTTAGGCTGCTAATTGATATTCAGATTAAAACTAAAAACATTATTTAATCAGAATAAAACAACATTAATATAGATCAGAGCAAGGGAGGAATTATAACCATCAAAAACCAGTCTTTTGTCAAATAATGCTAAAATGCATTCAATTCTCATTAAGGATATTTTTTTACTAATTTTTTATTAACCGGATTTCTAGTCTAGGAGTGTGAAATCTTTCAATCGGAATTTCGACCACTTTCCGACAAATTAGAGCATTCAAATTTTTACATAATACAATAATTTTAATTAAAATATTTGCCAAGGTTTAATCATTTCGTGCAACCAGATTTTATCATCAAATAGATTTTATGATTAATCGAAATTTTGTTGACTTTCTGATTAGCTATGTACCTACTTGCTCTGGAAAACAATACAATTTTTAGTCGTTTCCTTACTAATACAGGCACAACTTTTGTTGCTATTTTATCACCAAATATAATTTATCATTAATCTAAATTTCAATTAATTTCCGACTAGCTAGGGTGCTCTAATTCCATTTGAAGCTTTTTGCCGTACGCCAGTATTACTGATGATTGTTGAAAATAAAATTTTTCATATCAAATAACATTTTGACCACTTTCTGCTTTCAATGAAATGTCAAAAGAAGAAAAAGAAATTTTAAAAAATAAAAAAAAATATGTTTTTCATACAATAAAAATTTTTTTTTTAGGTCTTCAAGGTCTTACAAAAATATTATATTCTGCTTGTTTTAAATGTACTTGAAATTTTATTATTCGGATTCACAGTCAAATAATAATTAATTCCCTGCTTTGCTTTTACTAGTATATCGATTGGTCAAACTCATTACCATACTATTTCGCGACTTCTCAATGAAATATTTTTTAAGATTCTAAAAAGATATAATAAGGTTGGTTATGAAAGAACACCATGCATAATGTTCATGAACCAAATGAGTTTAATTATTTATTCTCTTTTCAGGTCTCCTTGGTTTGCATTGCCTTTTCTGCTCTAAGAACAATAGTGGTTGATAATATGCTGGAAGAACTTTTGAGTAAACCGGACATTTTTCCGGATTTCGAGTTTTTAGGCTTCTGGCAAATGCAGTATAATAATGCTATAGCAGTAGATATTTTCATCGCTTGGATAAAAGTTTTTAAATACATCAGTTTCAACAAAACTATGACTCAGCTTTCCTCCACTTTGTCTAGAGTAATTTTCTCCATTTATATTAAATGATGAATTCCTTACACAAGAATAAAAAACATCCTGAATAATTTTTTATTTGATTATTGGATTATCAAACTGGGTCTATACTAGGACTCAATGGTTTGAGGGGTCTAATCACAGCAGAATCTATCTGCTGTGGGTAATTATGCTGTTTTATTAATACAGATGATATTTTAAGTTACGAAATCAGGTACAAAAATATACTTCCACTAAAAAAATACTTTTTTTCGGCAAATTCAGATTCTTGTCCCTCAAAATAGGGGCAAGATAGTCGCAATTTGGAAAATATTCCCTCAATAATTTGATGAGAGCGGTCGAAAGTTTTCACCTCGAAATGTTAATTTTTCTTTTTACGCATTTGCACCATCTCAAAGAAGTAGTATTTTTACATTTTTATTTATCAACTAATTTACGTCAAATTTTCGTTTCTGTTTTTTAAAAATATCTAAAGGGAATTAAATAGTGTCAACATTCAAATGTATTAAAATTAAAAAATTCTTAAATCTTTCTTAAAAAAATAGTAAATAATTATAAATAATTTTTTATGTATTATTTTCTTTGGATAAACACATTTTATAATCATGTGCAAACAATTTCTTATTCGGTATATATTTTCGAGATTACTTCTACCCCCAAATGTCAAGAATTCGAATCCACCAGAAAGATATTTTTATTCAGAAAAAGTGTGATTTTGTGTTTGATTTTTATAAAATAAAATATTATCTTCACTAATTAATTAGCATATTTAAGGTTAAGCTCATGAATCATTAAGATTAAATCCTAGTGTCTGGAAATTAGATCATTACATCAAGAGTTATTCAGGATGTTTACTTTCTCTGCACAATTTATATAAATAAAATTTTTATTTGTAATTTATTTTCTTAAAAAAATTATATAAAAGACAGACTGCACAAATATTACTGAAGCTCAGATTAAAGTTGGACCACAGTACAGGTTCAAATTCTGTTTTAATTTAATTAAAATTTAATCTTAAAAATTTGACAGCAAATTTTCTTTAATTAATGGCAAGGTTAGAATAGTGATTATTTTTACTTTTTTTTTATCACTGCTAAGAAAATGTATGAACGGAAAAAGCATGACAGTAGTTTTTTCTACATTAAGGGTATTATTGGCATTTGAAACACCAAAATAAAAAGATAAAAAAAATCTTGACAGAAATTTTTTTAACAATAAGAAATTTAGAAGTTGACAAAATGGACATATTAATTGTCATTTACAATTTTTATATAAAGGCAATATTACAAGCTTTTATTATATTTTCTATAATAATTGCTTTACTAAACACTGATTGTTATATTAAATTGTGTTTTTTAACCTAAATTTTGTTTTTTAACCTAAATTTTTACTTTTTCAGTGCTCCAAAGACATTGGAGGATTTGCTGTAATGTTCTTCATTGTATTTTTTGCCTTCGCTCAACTTGGTTACCTTTTATTTGGAAGTATTGTGAAAGAATTCAGCACATTTGGTACAGCTGTGTAAGTAATCAAGTATCAATTATTATTCTTTTTACAGGACTTTTGAATCCACAGATTTTATGAGCACGCATATCGCATATACTCTGTGGGTCTTTAACGATCGAACCCTGGTCCCTCTGGACCGAAGTCAGATGTTGTAACCTTTGAACTACGACGTCCCATATAACATGGTGCCAATTTTAAAAAGTGTACTTTATGCATAATGAGTTTTTTGTAATGTCTGCCTTTTATACATATTTTTTTTAATAATTTTTCTCAAAAATAAAATTTAAGATGTTTTAAAGTTCAAAGTTTCAAAAGCAAATTACAGGTCGAAAAATAACATTGAAACAAAAGAAAAAACAGCGATATCAAGATCTAATAACACACTAGTAAGAAAGGTGAGACTAATAACATCAAAACCAGTTTGATTGTCAGGGGAAAATTTTCTAGTCAGAAATTAAACAAGCTTTGATGGCTTCAATCTCACCCTTCTCAGTAGTGATTTGTCTGGTTTAATTACCATTTTTGTTTTTCTATTATTAAACATTCATTTGACACTTTTTAATTCCTTTTAAGACCTAATGCATACTTTTTTGAAAAGGATTTTAAAAAATTTATGAACCGGGATAGCCTGGTTGGTCAAAGGCTGGGCTCGTATTCGGGAGAACGTCAGTTCGAATCCCCCAGGCCAAAGAATTTTAGTGTATTAAATGGTTACTGGTGCATGTTAAATCTATCGGGGGCCACAAAGTATTCCAAGTTCCGATAAATCAATACCTCTGGGGATACTGAATTGGAGATTGGTTATTTTCTGGTTCAGGTCAATAAAGTATAATTGGAATTGAATTAATGGAGTATAATTGGGTCCTGTCTGTAAAACGAGCTGTGACGTGTGTGTAGCTGAAGTTGTATTCTTGGCCGTAGATGGCGCCACAGAAAAAACAAGAAACACCCCCTTTGCTTAAAAATTTTCTCTATTTCAAGCAAACTAATGGTATTGGTAAGTTGCATAAAAAACAACAACAACAAAAATTTTATTAAGGGTAGTTATTACAGAACAACCTGCATAAATTTTCATCTGAAGTAATAAAATATTGTTTCAGATTTACGTTACTCCGCCTCATATTGGGAGATTTCGATTTTGAGGCATTGGAGAATGCAAACAGAGTATTGGGACCTATATATTTCTTGAGTTACATCTTCTTCGTATTCTTCGTTTTAATGGTAACTAATTTATTCACTTTTTCTTTAATTGTTGATTCGATTTAATTTTATTATAAAAATTATGTATATCACAAAAGTTAGCATAAAATTTTTTTTCTTTCTATTTTTACTTAGTTACTTTTATTTATTAAATGCATTACTTACATTTTTCCTACAGAATATGTTCTTGGCCATCATTAACGATACCTATGCCGAAGTGAAATCAGAAATTGCTAATTCTAATAGTGAATTTGAAATTGCAGACTTCTTTAAAAAGGTGAGTACCTTTGTCCAATTTTTTTAATATTCACTGCTGACTTTTTTTTCTCTGTAAGAACCTCTCTTAAATCTCTTTTATAAAAATGGATTTTTTTTTAATGTTAATATTTTGAATTCCCAAATTTCACACTGTGTGTTGCTTGGTGTTTTGATCATACTTTTCCTATGTATGTAAACAATTTAGATTTTCTGTTGAAATGGAAGAGGAAATTTTTGTTCTCATAGAGAGAGGTTTATAGAAAAATCAGGTATATAGAAAAGAGAGATTGGTATTTGATTTTGAAAGACTCTTTAATTGTAATTTTACTACCAACTTAGATTATATATTGTAATTCTCTGGGAAAATGGACGTATCTTATTTATCATTTAAAGGTGTCATATACTAATCGACCTTATTAAATGTTTTTGAAATCTATATTAAAAAAAATTGGTTACAACTGGTTTAAATACAACTGGTTTATTTAAAGATAAATCTTGCTTAAAGACGATTAGATGTGGAAAACCAATACAAATAAACTAGTTTTTTATTATTTTAATCCTTCTTTTGTACCTTCTGATTTCATTAATAAGGAGTCAAAATTTTTTATCACCTAAAAGTTGGATTGCAACTCTTAAAGAGCTTAGTTTTTAAAGTTCATATTTTACAATGATATATTTTTAAATTTATCTTAAAAATGAAGTAAAAAAGCATGCATGTTAGGAGTTGTCATAAAGAGTGTCAGTGTAAAATAAAAGAAAGAGATAACAAAGACACCTTAATTTCAGGCAATTAAACAGGTTTTCACGATTTCAGTCTTGCCTTCTATACTAATGATTTGACAGATTTACAAAGCGTTTTGTTTTTTCCTGGATAATATAAAGATAAATTATAGCCCCTAATATGTGTACTTCATTCACTTAATTTTTAAAAGGATTTTAAAAAGATACATTAAAGTGATTACAGAACACTCTGTATTCATAATTAAACTCCCTTTATTTATGATACTCTAATTTTCATCCAGTTTGAACGCTATTATCATTGATAATTTTTTTTTTTTTCATTTTAGGGCTACAATAACATTCTTGGAAAACTTGGCAAACGGGACAAGATTCAAGATATACAAAATGCTCTGAAGTTCGCAGACTCTGATGGTGATAAGAAACTATCATATCAAGAAGTTCGACAACAATTAAAGGCGTAAGTTTTCAATAAGTTATTGTCTTTCAATACTTATTCTTTAGTAAAAGGGGGCCTCAAATTTAAATCTTTTGTAAGATCTATTTTGTCAGTAAGCCCTCTCTACTATAACTTCTTACTAATTTAATTCATTTTATGATTTTAAGCTGCAAGATAAGATTAAGATTTCAACTATTGAAATGCTTAATATTTGACAGTATCTATATTCCATGTATATTATAAGATTTTGTATAAACTAGGTAAACAGTAGAGCAGAACACAAATATTTTGTTTCCTACCCTAGAGTATCTTTCCCAACTATAGAAAGTAGAAATTAAATAAAGTTTATTATGCGATACAATACGATAGCGATTTCAACAATTTATCATAAAAAGAAATAAACACTTAACCATATTTGCCTTAGCAAAGGTTGATATGAAAAACAAGACAGTTGATATGTAACATAATATTTAATTTTTCTGAAATCATTATTTTAAGGGAATAATTACTATAGATATTAAATTTTATATAGTAAGTTATACTTGGATGCTGTTTAATAAATGTATTTTTTCTATCCTTTATAATTTTGTGAGAATAATATTTTATTAGTATGGAGATATTTATATAGTCAGTTAAGGTGAGATGAAGAACCTCAATTGCTGGCTGAAATTGAATGTATCAAATATTCGATTTTCAACTTTGCTCTATTTTCTTCAGTAATCTAACACGATTGTATGTGTTTAATACCACCTTCCTCAATAGTGATTTGTCAAATTTTTGTAGTCATTTTGTTTTTCCTAACTTAAATATTTGTGACCCTTAATATGTATCTTTTACTTGAATTCTAAAAATATATATTAAATATATATATATAGTTATATATATAATACATATATATATAAATAACTAAACTAAACTCAGTGGCGTGACAGCCCATAGAGGGCCAAGGCCTACTGTGCCCATCTCAGTTTTCTTGACCTTGGGCTCTGGGGTGCAGGAGCAGATGTTCCGGTTAGGTGGTCAGCCGAACGCGAAACCCCCAGTGTTTAGTTCCCAAGCATGCTTGGTGCTCATTTATCGACCCACTGAAGGGATAAAAGGCTGAGTCAACCTTGCCCGGCCCGAGGATCGAACCCAGGACCTGTGGCACGGGAGCGCGAAGCGCTACCACTCAGCCACCGGGCGTCATATATATATATTGTAAATTGGAAGTACAAATTAGTTTAGTCCGTCTTCAAAAGATGGCTCTGGCTGTTATGAATGTTTCACGGTGACAGCTGGTTTTGGTGGTTTCAGAGAGGTTAGACATCTGTCAATAATATTCAGTTTATATTGCTTTGAGTTTCATACAAAAACCCTGTTTTTTACTTAGTTGAATATGTCAAATTTTGTGGTAACTAAACAGCATTTGCAGGAGATTTTATGTTTCTACTTTAATTGGAAGAAAAGTGCAGCTGAAGCGCATCAAATACTTGTAGAAGTTTATGGTGACAATGCTCCAACTAATAAATCATGAAGGGAATGGTTTCGACGTTTCAAAAATGGTGAATGGTGTTGTATACTAAGATCGGCTACAACCTGCTAATTCCATTACGGGCGATCGGTATAGGCTACAATTGATTCGTTTGAGCCTTGCATTACGAGAAAAATGGCCAGAATACAAGCAAAGACATGACAAAGTCATTCTTCTGCATGATAACGGTCTGCCTCATGTCGCAAAAAATAATTTATAAACACTCAAGTAGGATCTTTTGCCCCTTCCACCGTACTCACCGGACATTGCTCCTTTTGATTACTGGTTGTTCCGACGGATGCAGCATGATTTGGCAGGTCACCGGTTCACTTCTTTCGCAGAAATTGAAAATTGACTTCTCACTTGGATCACCTCAAAAGACGAGACATTTTTTTTAGATGGAATTCGAAAATTGCCCAAGAGGTGGGAAAAAGTAGTAGCTACGATGGACAATACTTTAATTAATCTGTTCGTTCATTTTGTTCTGAAATAAATGCATTTTTAACCACAAAAAAACGGACCAAGCAAATTTGTACTCCCAATATATATATATATTAAGAATTCACTAGTAAATTATGCACTTAATAGCACTCACTTTAATTTTGCAGGAGAAATCTCTCTGACCTGGAGATTGAAATGCTGTTTGCCAAGTATGATGTGGATGGAAACAGAGAACTAGATGAAAAAGAGACACTACAAATGTTTGCTGATTTGGAAGGACAGAAACTACAACTGGATGATGAGATTAACAATCAGCAGAGTATGGTTGCTTCAGATGTCTCTAGACCTGTGACTGCTGCTGTGCAGGGACGGGGGGGATCTGGTGTTCCTGCTGATGAGTTTAATGTGTAAGTGTGAAAGATCATGAGTTTTCAAAGATGTAAAAATTAGCGTACCTATTTGATAATAATTTATTTGTTTACACGAGTCAATTTCCTATTCAAGATTTGCAAAGAATTTTTGAAGTGATTCACAAAGCAGTACATAGTTCATTATTTGAAAAATAATACAATAGATGTAGTTAAATGATTTATAAATCAATCAACAAAAGAATTTACTGAAGAAAAATGTAAAAGTATATGATCAGATTATTACAGCAAAATGTGAATTTTCATACATTGTATATTCTAGTTTTTCAAGAAATAAATAATAGTTGAGATTAAATCTCTTTACATATTTTTTGAAAATTTAAATTTTCTACTTTACTTTTACAAAATGTTATTAATTGAAAAGTTTTCTGTTTTCCTACATACTTGGTAGGCCAGAGTAGTATACAAGGCTGAACATCTTCAAATGGATGTAAGACACAAGTTTATAAGGGAATTAAAAATGCTTTCAGAAGCATATAGCTTTAATAATAGATATGAGGCAGCATATTTAGTGTGACCATTTATTTTTATAAATAGCACATTCTGCACTAAATTGCAATTGGACGGTTTCGTGGCATAGCTTTCAGCTTACGTCTTACTTCACTTGCTCGCACACTATTTGTTGCAACTACATTTTTTTTCCTTATTTTGTATTAAGTTTGGTCAAAATAAGTTTAAAATATTTTATTTAGCGTTCTAATAATTTATGTTTATGAAATTGTGTGAATCATAGGTTATGAAACACTGGTGTCTTTTTCCGAGTTAAAGGTCTTCCAAACACGGCTTACTTCTAACAATGATTTTTAAAATTTCCAGTTATTTAGATCTATGAGAAACAGTTATTCATCATTGAAGTTTCTTTAATTAACAAAATTAGTTATTGATAAATTTTTGAATTTGATTAAAAAAACGGTTTTTTTCAAACTAGGTACTTTTTTTGGATTTTTATATTTCAGTACAAATATAATTCTAATAATCTAACAGATTTAACTGTCAGACTGTTTTTTATTGCTAAAAATTACCAAAATAAACTTTTGCTTGTAAGTAGAGCATCTGAAACAATATATAAGGTACATCGTTGTCGCATATACATCAAAAGGTTAATAAAAAAAGCACAATTTATTAACTATGATACTACTGAAATAGATTGAGACTTTATAGTCAAAGTATTTTCTGCATTTTAATTCATAATTAATATTTTGAAGAACGAAAACATTTTCTAAAATATTATTATTATTTTAAAAGGCTGACACGTCGTGTGGACAGAATGGAACATTCAATTGGAAGCATTGTATCCAAGATTGATGCTGTTTTAGTGAAAATGGAAGGTATGGAGAAGGCTAAAGTGAAAAGGCGGGAAAACATGAATAAGATTCTGAACTCAATTTCAGATGTAAGTTAAGTTTATACAATCCATTTTTAAATTTTTGTTTTGAATTTAATGACTAATTTATTATGTTTCCTGCTATACTTTATTTCTGGTGTAAAACTAACTATACGTTGCTTTCCTCAGAGTGATAATTTAGATGAGAAAGCTAAGAGGCAGCAAATGGAACAACTTGTGAAAGAAGAGTTGCAACGATGGGATTCTGACCAATCCCTCAACATGCGCCGATAAAGTAATTTTTTTTCCTATTTCTTATAAGTGAGGGGTCTTCCACAAATTAAGGTCTTTCAGAGTAAGGACAATATTCATGAAATGTTGACAAGATTACTAAGGGGAAGGAGGGATCGCAAAAAATTTGACATCATGCATTTTGTTTTAAAGTGAAAACATTTTAAATCAGTAGTCAAATAGCTTTATACATTCTTTTTTTTTATAAAAAAGTATTATTATTTTTCAAAAATACATTGTTAAAAAAATATTGTTATAAAAGTATCTAATTATTATTGTTATTATGCATACAAATCACTAAAACATGCAATTAAAGTTTAAAATATGACCTGTAACGTCTATTTTGTTCCTTAACTGTTAGTATACATTTCTATGTAATATAGCGTGATATATTCCATAAACTATTACATATGTAACAAGTTGGTATGGTAAAGGGAGACACTTTGTGACAAAGTTGGGAAAAAAAACATTGAGAAATAGATGTGACATCATTTACAGTTGGACGATTACATTTGATTTTCAGCATATTGCTTACTTTCATAATATTTAGGTATTAAGATACTGTTTGATGAATTATTAAATTATCATTGTAATTTGCTGCACCCATTAAAGGTAACCAGTTAAACTTAAATTATTGTGTTTCAAAATGACCACATGTAACACAAACAAACTGGTTCTTGATGATTTTAATCCCTTATATGGCTCTTCTTGTCCTTAATGATTAATTTTAGTTTCAAAACATTTTGTTGTTTGCTCACTTGAATATTAATTTTTATTCGCTAGTTTCTTAAATTTTTTAACAAAATTTTTTAAAAAGATATATTAAAGGCTGTCACTGTGGAACATCAAGATTTTCGAATTTAAGAATAAAGCTTGTCAGATATAGAAAAAACTTGTTTTGACAAAATTCACTAAAATCTGTAGTGAATAAGACGGAATGCAAATATAGTGATCTTTAACCAAGCCTTGTTATCGAAAAAATTTATTTCATAAGTAATTTAATGAAACCAGATATTTATCTTAAAATTATTACGGGACAACCTTTATAAAAAAAAATGTTTTTTTTCCATTAAAGATATTTATAACTAAGATCATTAATTTTTTTCATTCGTAACTTTCACGACTTTGACAAGAAAGCATAAACCTTTTTCTAACATATTTAAATTACGTTCCTTTAAATAATATTTGCTTCAAATTTTCGAATGAAGAAAAAACACAGATAGGAATGTTCCAGCCCACTCTAGAAAGCTCCTTTACTTTACAATTTAATTTCATGAAAGCAGCAATTTTCAGCAGTGCAGGCAGCTACTTGTGACATTATGTCAGTTTTGTCTGTGATACCATTATAGGCATTACATATTTCTCAACTTTCAAAATTTCTTTAATTATATAAATTAAGTTTTTTAATCATTCTTAAACCAGTTATAATTAAATTAAATCAATTATTTATTTTTTATCACTTTTTATAAAAAGTGAATATGAATGTAACGGCTGACTTTTTAATTTAATACAAATGTATAACTGATTAATTCAGTTTAGCAACTAATTGAATATCAAAATCAATTTTTCAACTTTACAATTTACAAAAAATTCTAACGGTCTTTTTGGTGGTTAAGCTGTAGCCAGATTATTTACAATTTAATATTAATTTATACACCATTAGTAACTATGCATTTACTGGAAATTTGAACTTCTTAAGGTTAGAACTGGGGGCTTTTTTGATGCCTGCCTGATGGCTCCTTAGT
Source organism: Parasteatoda lunata (assembly GCA_949128135.1). Taxonomy (NCBI): domain Eukaryota; kingdom Metazoa; phylum Arthropoda; class Arachnida; order Araneae; family Theridiidae; genus Parasteatoda; species Parasteatoda lunata. The sequence goes on along the minus strand of OX421973.1, from coordinate 63,946,736 downwards.
CTAACTGTTAATTAGTGTTAAGGGTATTGTTATATAAAAATGAATGGCTAAAAAGAAATTGTTTTTGTCTCTCTAAAAGAGATGCGTAATATTTTATTTTGTTAATATAACATGTTTTTCAAGTTATAATTATGACCATATTTGTTAATTTTTAAAAATGCTCCCTAATAAAGCATGCTGTTTTTCTTTGTTTGATGATATCCCAGCAGTTTTCCTGTGTTGTGTTACAATTACCATGTAAAAGAATTTTCACTATTACCATCTGCCATGATACTGTCATTTATTGAACCTCAGAAAGCAAAATATTTCTGAAAAAAGTGAGCTTTGTAAATTATGCATACAAACTATGTTCAATAAAATCGTTTTTAATACCATACTGGAAATTTATGAAGAAGGACAGAAAATCGATCTAGTCATTTTTTCCATCCAATGTTACTTAGAGTACTATACTTTATTTACTTAAAAAAATATCTGAATTTTTTACAGTTTTATTTATTTATTTAATTTCTTTTCAGTTCAACACCAAATGTCACCACCAAATATGTCAGTTATGCACCGATGAGTTTCTTTTAACATCACTTTGCACTGAATAAAATGTGATGAAATGAAGCGCAAAAATGGCACAGCAATGTCACCAAGCACCCTGCCTAAACATCAGGGGAATGTTATAACAGCCACCTCGATCAAATACTCCGTCCATGAATATTCTCCAAGGTCTATTTAAATGTTGTAGACTTGAATGAATGATCTGTTGGGAGACATTTACTTGAATAAGGAAATTTTTTTATTTTTTACCTTTTTACTAGTTGCTAATGAGAATTTTTATTTTTAAATACATTACAGACTCAATTACGACATATAACTGAAATTGAATAATCACTGTAATTTAAAAATTTATTTGATTTTATCTTTTTAACTATATATTTTGCTATTAGAAAAGTTTCATTAAGTACAAAATGAGAAATGGTGTAGTCTGTTAACTTGATGTTCAGTTGTACTATATTAGATCTTGTTCGATTTGATCTCAATATTACTCTAGTGAGACCATAAAGGACAATATGCATTGTTAAAAAAGTGGTTCATGTTAAATTTTGATATCAATCAAAAAAAATAAATATTCAAATTGAGTTATACTATTTCTCACTCTTGAAACTTAAGTTGTTTTTCAAAGATTCTGTTATCCTACTAAAATTTCGCAAATAATATAAATTTTAGCCTTTCTTGGGTTAAATTTGATTTCGTTATTTTAATCAGATTAAGGTTTAAAATAGTGATCTATATTGTTTCCCTTCTGAATCACTATGAATTTGAATGCAAAATTTAGAGCATAAGAAAGTAATTAAATTTGAAACTTGAGATTGCTGTTAACTTAGTTTATATAATTGTTCACCTTTGACCACTTTTTTAAAAGATGTAGAAATGAAATTTTTTTTTATATATGTATAATACATGTTTAAAAAAATATGCAGAAATTGATTAAAAATTTTTAATTTCCTTAAAATCTTCATGTCTATTTTCTGACCAAATGATAAGAAAAGTCATTGATAAGTTAAATTAGAAAGACACATCTGAAATTCTTATGTCGTAATTGTGATACAACTTATCAATGAATTTTTTAATTTAAATTATTGTATATGAGGAGTTTGAAATATACAGAGGGAGAAGGAAACACTTTAAACGGTTACATAGCGAAGAAGTCTTAGTCTTGCTGTTATTTATTGATTTCCTACTCTATACGTTAAAAAATGTTTTTTATTTACTTTTAATAACTCCCAAAGTTTTGTACATGTATTTTTAATCCACCCTAAGTACCTAGTTACATGTACAAGGTGTTCAGGAATAACCGCAATTTATATATGCGTTAAAGATCTTTTTAGAAATTGAAATGAAAGAACTGCTCTGAATCAATTACGAAATAATAGTTAAGTGAGAAAATTTTTAAAAATTTTTTTCTTTCTAAATTCTTGTCTAATTGTGAGTTCTGGAAGAGCAAGGGAGGGATTAAAGTAGTCATAAATCCAGTTTATTTGCCTTATGGGGCTGAAATGTATTTGTACTTAATCTCTCGTTTACTCTTATTGAATTCATGATTGGTCATAGTTGGAAAACTTTTTTGTTCCTTTTAACATAAGTATTAATTTGGACTCTAAATATATAGTCTTTTGACTCCATTTTTAAAATGACTCTAAATATATCTATTAAAGGCAGTCATGAAAGAATACCCTATGCATCATTATTTTGTTTCATAATTGTGGATATTATGTTAGAATATTAAATCTGTTTATACTTTAATGGCTTTAATAAGAACCATGATCAAGGCTGGATTCTAAAGACAAAATGGAAAGTAAAAAGAATAATTAAATAAACAAATCAACTGAATTTTTTGTTAGAGACAATTTGTATTTGCTTGTACAGATACAGTTCTTCTGTTGAAAGCAATTAGTAGTAAGTCCTAAATAAAAGGTATTCAGTAATGACTGCCATTGATGAACAGGTTTGAAATTTTTGTAAAAATAAAGTTAAAAAAAAAACAAACACAGACTACGTTCCTTTTGTTTACAATTTAATTTCTAAATAAAAAAATTATTAACTCTGAATAAACGTTATTAGGGTCATAAAGGGCAAAGAATGAGTTAAAATCGTCTAGAGCCAGTTTATTAGTGTCGTTTTTTGGTACACACCTCCATGAAGCTTCTTCCTGAAATATGATGGTTTTAGATCATTTTAATCTTTTCCCTACTCTTGTTGATGATCTCAATTAGATTGGTCATATTTCCAAAACCTTTTTGTTATTTTTATACATAATAAAAATAAATTTTTGAAAATAACTGATAATATTATCAATTTGCATATTACCTAATCTAAATTTGTAATTTCTAATATGAAGTGAAAAATATAAATTGTGAAGATCCCGTATGTAAATGATAAATGTAAAATTTTTTTCTTCGTTTTTTAAAAGAATTGTTCCCAAACAATATATATTTTAAGATTTTTCCTTACAGATCATAGTGTATACTGTTCTTATTTTTGCTATAATCCTTAAAGTTATGTATAGTACTGTTAAAGATTAAATTTAAATCTGTGCAAAGATATTAATATATGTACAGATAGAACTAAAAAAATAAGTGTTTAATAATTTTGCTTTGTTCCTATGTACTCAAGTATATTTGTGTCTTTCATTATTATTTTAAATGCGAACAAAATTCTTATTAATCAACGTGTTAAATTTTTTCGCATTACGAACTCATGACATCACTCTTGTCTGCATTGCAATAATTTATGCTATTATTTTGTGATCTTCTTTAAATTTTAATTTGATTAACAGCACTGATCATTCTTAATTCATCTGGTTATAATTAGCAAAAAACATTTTGCACATTTTATGTAAAAAAATTTTTTTTATCATAATTGCTTTCCTTATTCACTTTTAATTTTAATGTAATTGTTTTAGAATTGTGAATTCATTCTATATATTAAATCCTGATAGATGTAATTTATTAACAATTAATATTGTTTTAAAGTAATAAATACTCATTAATAACTTAACTGAGTATTGATATGATTATTGTAGTGTATTCTTCATCATTCTCAGTAGTCTGATTATTATTCTTATAATTGTATATAGTGTATAAATAACATTAGATTTATGAAACAAATTAAAATTTAACTGAAAAAAATATGTTCCTGCTGTGTCTGTGTTTTATTATTATCATTCACACACTTTATATATACCTAACCTGGTCGCCTCCAGTACCCATTTTGCCAACAGCACCGCCTTATGGTACTTCACTATAATAAAGATAAGAGGAATAGAAATTTCAAAACCGTCATGGGCTGAGGATTTGGAACAAGGCCCCTGCAAGTCTCTTTTTCAATGACAAATATTCAGAAAAATGATAAATTTCATGAAAAACCAAATAATTTTAGTTAAACTTAGTTTAATTTAGTTTACTTTTCAGCATTGAAAACTATATGCAATAATTTATATTGCATTCTTCAACGATTAGGATTAAAACTCGAACTGGGTCTCTGAAGATGGTGGATTTCATAATTGTAGGCTTCACGCTTAAGAAAGCTGTTCAGAAATCAGATTTAAAGAACTCAAAAATTAAGTATAAAGGAACTAAACTTAAGTGTGTATATGGTTAAATAACAATGCGATGTGCAAGCTTTTTAAACGTTTAGGCTCCTCACTTCTAGGATTAAAAAGTCAGGTGCATTATTTTACTATTTAGAAAAATTAAATAATCCTAGAAAACTTGAAAATGAAGCAATTAAAAGTCCTTTTGTAATTCGGGAACAACGTTTTTGATCTGGTTTTACGGGTAGAGAAATGTAATCTGATCAGTCTACCCTTGTCACAACGCTGCATTGGTTAGAAAAAGGCCGACAACTTCAACTATCTTCCACTTTTTAATATATATCTGCAGTAAAACTCGTAGTCTTTGTAAACTCGGCAGCTTAAACTTAGAGATTTCAATTTTTCGTAAGCTGTACAAAGAAATTTATTCTTCTACCAAAATTGATGAGGTTTTTTTTTTTTTTTATCTTTGAAAGAGAACATACTAACACTGCAGTCACAAAAATGAGTATTTGTTACATAAAAATTAGATTTCCTTTAAAATTCTAACATCTTTTTTTTTTTTCAATATAATAAAGATGTAATAAAAATTATCCAAATAATATCAATACCAAAAAAAATTATAGAAAATATCCCCCCCCCCCCCAAAAAAAAATTTAAACCAATGTTTTAGTTCAACAAGTGCACTCCTCTTATTATGTAAATTTTGAGTTAAAAATATAATGAACATGGCTGGAAAGAATAACCCCCTCTAACAACAAAAGTCCTAAAAATATGCCTCCACAAAAAAAAAAAAAAAAAGTGAAATCCAACCCTCTGCCAAAAAAAAAAAAAAAAAAAAAAACTCCAGTTCCCCTCAAAGTAAATCACTTGTAAATGATCTTTACTTAATTTTTATTGTAAAGTAGAACCCTTATTTATGATGTAATAAATTTAGCTGTAAAAATATTCCCTTAGACTAAAACAGATTTTAAAAATTAACCCCTTCTAGATATTTCTTAATAATCAAAAATATTCCTCAAATGTCTCATTTACAGTTTTAATCTGCAAAATTGTATAAAATAATTTTTAAAAAAAATATCCTCCCAAAAAATGCTACGGAAACTTGTCTTCCTTGGTACCCCACTGTGGGCAACATCACGCTCCCTAATCCAATCACACGCTCAATCATGCTAGGGCCGTTCTTTTGAAAATATGTTTTCATATAATAAAATACGCTTTTTCATTCGTAAACGAATTTTCCACTCGGATAGAATATTTTGACTATATTTTTAGTCATCGAAAATTTCGATTATGTCTTAGAGATGTATGTGCCTAAAACCTAATTATACATGCCCAAGTCGTAATAGCCAAAAACTCTGTCTACCACACTCAGCGGACAGTGAACTTCAGAAAATTTTAATGATGTCAGCTTTTATCTTTTTGAAATAGAATGAAATTCATGTTTAAATTTTTTCCTCTTTTCTTCAAGGTTTTAATTGCGATGTTTGACTTCGGTGCTTTACTGGGAATCGTGTCTTTACGATCACGGGACACGTTAATTAGAGAGAAACCTCACTGAATGCGACACTAATACTTTATGCTCTCACCTATCACTTATGTAATTCGCGTATAAATAAGACGAAATGAGCAATTGCTCATTTCGTCTTACTTGCAATTTCTAAATATTCGCACGCACGTATATAGTAAAGAAAAGAAGGGACTTTAACAGCAAAATAACTTGGGCCCTCATTGGACCAATATTCATGATTCTTGGCTCAATAAGGGTTCAAAGAGTTGTTATTTTCCCCATATTAGCCCTAGATAGAATTGTCCGATTTACTCAATATTTTACCGCCACTTTACAACCAATATCGGCCGTATATAAAATTATCAGATTCATCCGATATTTTATATTTATTAATCAGCCAATATAGGCCCCATAATGGCCATGATTGCCCCTATATATGACCAATATTAAAAAATCTAGACATTCCTATATTAGTTCGGTGCATGTTCATGTAGGACCCATATTTAGCCAATTTAGAGCCCAACTAGGGCCATGGTAAAATTGTTGCTAGGGGAGAATGATCTTGTAGTTGTAGTTCATTTACGTCGCACTAGAGCTGCACAATGGGCTATTGGCGACGGTCTGGGAAACATCCCTGAGGATGATCCGAAGACATGCCATCACAATTTTGATCCTCTGCAGAGGGGATGACACCCCTGCTTCGGTAGCCCAATGACTTGCACGCGAAGTCGAGCACTTTACGGTAGCACAGTTTAACGAGGACCAATACCGCACACCCTCGGTCCCTACACAGACTGATCCAAGTGGTGACCCACCCGCACACTGACCGCAGTCAGTGATGCTTGACTTCGGTGATCTGCTGGGAACCGTGTCTCAACAATCAGTCCACTGTGGGACGGAGAATGATCTTTAAGAAACTATTAATACTGCATGTGATTGCGGTAAGAAATATTTACCGCCTCGCGGGAAAAAATATTTCATCAATGAGGTTCTGATTCTTCCCAATTCGAGTAACTGGGATTTTTATGCGTGTAGTGCGAATGGCCCTTAAGAGTCGCACTTAATCGGAGAAAATTGACTAATCAGTATCTTCTTTTCAACGAATTCATCTTTTAGTAAAGTTAAGATCTCTACAGAGAAAAAAGTAAAATTGTTGTTATGTTATTTGTTTTGCGCATTAACTTCGAGTAGATTTTAAGAAATTGAAAGATTTAAAAAATACAACTGCATTTTATTATTAAAATTTTAAAAAGATAAAAAGTTTTCGGTTATCATCTGGCAGAACCGCTCGTTCTTCGACGCCTGTCCTTGCTTAATGGTCGTTATCTTTTTACCCAACTAAAGTTATATACTATTAGCTTTGAAAAAATTTTAATGGTAAGAGCATATTACAATATTTGATTTCGTGTTTATTTATTTCTTATTCGTTGTATATTCACATTTGCTGTAATCTTTTTAGTTTTAATTATTTGTTTAGTTTTAAAATAGAATGTCGGATTTCGCCATTTTCATTTTTCTTGTCTCAAATTTTAACCGATATCCCACAAATAAGTTATCTTTTGTTAATGTTAACATGTAAAAGTATTTTTCTTACAATTTATTTTGAACTATAATAGTAAAAAGTATTAATCTCTATTACGTGTTTGTTAATTTTTATTTTCTAAATAACTTGCGTTATTGTTATCTAAATGCACGTACGGTCTGATAAAAAAATTAAAACAACCTATTTTTATTATATTACTAAGATGAATTTTATTCATTCAGTTTATTCATGTTATAAATCTAATGTGATTTAAAAAGCTATAATAATACTAAATTAATAATCAAATATATATATTTTTTAATATCAAGTTGATGCTTAACCTATAGCTCAAGTTAAAGGGGGTTAGCGAAAACGCTTTTTAGAAACTTGTTAAAACAAACCCTGTTAAAACAAAGGTCCATCTTTCCCACTACTAATCAGAGAATTTTTTTTGTTTGGTGGCGAGTTTTAAAAGCATACAAGTATTAACTGTTATGTTTCTGTTATATTGTTTCGATTTAACTGGTTGAGTTCATTTTAGGATTAAGTAGTTAGATCATAGTAGACTATTTTCAGGTATTGACACAAAAAAGATATGTTGATTTTTTTTGGTTTTGTAATAAAATACGAATAAAGATACTATCATAGCAGTCATGCGTAACATTTAAAACATTAAATTATAAACTGTTATTAAAATTGAAGGAATGATAACAGGGTACAGGAATAATTTATTGAATACATATTATTATATACCAAAAGACAATGAGATTTGTTACAATCTCTCCAACACTTTGATAATTAGCAGTCAATTAAATGAATTCAATATTAATGAAATTTTTGAAACTTATGAATTAATGCTACATCCCTGGAGTCCATAGTTCAGCAGCTTCTTTTAAAGTAACCTACTAATTTTCTTTCTTCTTTATGAGTAAAAGATGCAATGTTTGGAATAAATCTGTTTAGCTCTAGAGAAAATAATTTGGCTGGGCAACTAAACAAATTTCTCTTAAGGGTCAAATTTTGGTGGATATTAAGAGTATGCATAGCTCATGCTATAATTTTTCTTGTCACTTGTGCTATTATAAGCAAAAATTATAATAATTTTGTTTCAATTTTGTATTATTATTTCTTTTATTTAAGTTAACTTAATTTAACATTAAGATAAATTTTTGAAAACTATTTATGTTGTAGAACTTTTATTAAAATAAAATATTTAAATAAAATGAAACACTAAATTAAAAAATAAAATTTTGTTATTAATTTACAAATACTTAATGATGAACAATTTTCAGTTTTATAACAAAATTTCTGTATTTATATATAACTTTTTTAAATTTTACTGTGGATGTGTAAGGAAGTTTTAATTTGTCTGAGTGGCCAACCTGCGAAGCAAGCTGCAGATATGTAAGTAAAGGCAGGGCGTAATGTCGACCCTGGCGCCATTTTGATGGCAGGCGTGAACAAATTTTAAAGCCTTAATATTTCCATAGAAAAAATAAATTTTTGTCACAATAATTTTTTACATATGTTTATTTTTTTACATATTTATAAATGTTTCAGAGAGAGTAAAATTTGTATAATGTTAAAAAAATTTTATTGTTAAATTATTTTATATTTGTTCTTGTTAAGATTTTGTTTTCTGTGGAAAAAAAAAATCATTTAATTTTACTAAATTCTTGAGCTAGCATGCATGTTAGAAATAAGAGATCAAATTATATTAAAATAGTAAGTTATTAAATTTAAGATCCCATAAACTTAAGGAATTGAAGCTAATAAACAAATTGACATCTAAGTAATTTATCTTTTGTTTAACATAAAAGAAATATTTTTTTCATTGAAGGATTTTTCTACTCCAATTATTTATTTTATAGGAAAAAATCGCATTTATTTGCTATTGCAATAAATAAAAAAAATTCAGTTATTTCTTTAGTTAGACCAAAAATTTCTATAAGATTAACTGACTTGCCCTTAAACCTCGTTCACACATATATACATATTCTATACCCCTGCATGATGATAGTCTCAAAGTTATGAAATCTTAACACTGATGTTAGTGGTCCAAAATTTCCAAAAAATTGGAGATTTAAACCAATTCAATTTTAAGAGTTGCAACAAATTTTTAAGTTTCATGTCTTCTGATATTTCATAAGTTTCTGCGTAAACCAAAAACTAAATACTTTTATTTTATTATAATATTCATAGTAATATTGCTAGTTTTTTTTTTACTTTTTTGGATGTGGGGGTGTGTATAGATTAAATTCCTGCATACTTTATGAAAATAATTTCTTGCGTTCTAGGAATATTTTACTAGATTCCCCCTGAGTCTATGTTGACTGCAAATATCATAGTTTTTGCATAAACATTAGTATAGTTTAAAGAACATAAATAATGTAGTTTTTTTTTTTTTTTGTCACATCGCTTAGTGTAAAAAATTATTTTAAAATAAATAACCGTATAAATGATTTAAGAACGTTATTTTCACTGAATGAAAGTATAAAAAATAAATTTATGAATACATATTTTTATGAGTAATATGAAGTCAAATAAAATATTTTAATTGAAGAAAATTCTTATGGTTTAAACCAAAACCAAGAATTGAAATAACACCATTACAGTGCAAAATGAGATTCAATATTTATTTGGTATTTTACTTCAGATATTATTTCTATTTGTTGAATTGTTAGAGGTTTAATGAATTTTAAATCAAAAACTTTATTTTAAATTTTTCTCAAAAAAATCACAGGCTAAAAAAAATTTAAAACTAAATTGCAATCAGCAAACAGATTAAAAATTAACGTTTTCCTCCATTTTTTAAATTCCTCATGTTGAAATTATGTTGTATTAAGATATCCTGATTCTAAATATCACGTGGAAATGCATGGAGCTGTAAAAAAAAAGAAGGAAAAAAAAAAAACTTTGGAAAATAATTTGGATTGTCGATGTAATAGGCCCAAAATTGTAAAAAAAGTGTTTATTTGAATGCCAAATTTAAAACTCGTGATGTAATAACAGCAATGGGATCAATAAATTTACGATGAAATCACTATGAATAAAGCTGGTCAATAAGTAATTAAATCCGTTATTTGAAATTGATTTAAATTCAAATTTTTAAACAATTTGGGATTGTAAAGCAATATCTGTCTAAAAAAGAATAGTTGAAAAACAACTTGAATTTGAAATGAAAACAACACAAACAAAGCTCTTCAAAAAGTCATTATTTAAGAATGTGATCTGAAACTCATGTCATAATAATCTTATTAAAAATTTAGGATTTTTGAGTAGCAGTGACAACAACTGCCTTAAGCTTGAAAAAAAAATAATTTAGTTTGACAAAGTGAACAATTTGACACAGCTGACACACTGACAAAGTCACAATTTGACAGTGTGAAAAGCACCTAAAAAAAGTGAGCTGTTAAATGTATCAGTATTTTAAGACATAAATTTGTGGTTTATAACTGGCAAAAATCACTAAGATTTATGATTAAATCGGCAACATTACCGAGCTCTTGCAGAAAGATTTTTCTTTTGGGAAGTGAAAAGTTTTTTGTTTTTTTTTTCTGCAGAAATTTTCAAAAAATTTTATCTTTTCTTTAGAAATTATATACAAAAGATGCCTTTCTCGGGCATCCGGGTGGAAAAGAATGCTTTTTCTATTCTCATTTGAGAGCATTGAAAAATAAAGATTAATGAAATAAAAAATGTGGTTTTCTTTTCTGCAGATAATTTCGTTCTAATTCTTTTTACACAGTTGTTACCATTGATTTCCACCTAGCTTTGAAATCCAATATTTTTAATATATTATTTATTACAACAACTGACTCTTAAAATCAAAACGTGCATTTTGTAACCCTTTTTTGAAGAGTTCGATTTACTGCTATGGATTTCACGATTTTTTAATTTTTTTTTTAATGAGATGGTGATTTTTAAAATGCAAAAAAGGAAATAATTAGTTTTTTTTTCCCTACAAAATGCTAGTGCCAGAATATAGCCCATTATATTAGAATAATTTTTTTTTTACATATTTAATTAAAAAATGAATATATTTGATCCCAAAGTTTTTTTTTTTTTTTTTTTTGAAGTTTATGCTTTTGTTACTTTAAGTTAGTAACATGTATATTAAAAGTAACATGTATATTTAAAAGTATCTTGCAGAAATATATTAGTAATAGAAAGGTATGTCGCTGAAAGAGAGCCCGAAAAAAATTCTGCCACATGGGTGAACCCAAATGTGTAATTCAAAATTGTCAATATTTTTGTGATTTTTCAAAAAAAAAAAAAAAAAAAAACCACTGTGTTCAGAAGTCTTTGCTGGTTGTGCGCCCTTACACATAAACACTTATGTTTTAATCTAACTATTTTAAGCATTTAAAAAAAAGGTTGAATTTATTAATTTTTTATGAGTTAGTAGTGCCTCTCAAAAGCTGTGTTTTAATTAGGAATCATTTCTTATAAGTAAGAATATTTCAAATTTAAAGATCCTGTTTATGAAAGGTATTATTTTTAAAGTTTGAAAAGATGTCGGTCAATTTAAAATAGAAGCTCTAAGATATCTGGTTTTTATTAAGGCAATATTAAACCTTTTTAGTTATCTAAATACCAATTTTTTTATATTAAAAAATTCTTTTAGTGTTTTTTTTTATATTTAACTTTGTGTAACAATTTTTCTGAAGGTAATGTGCAAATTTGCATATTTTTAAGTTCAAAATTTTATTTTAATTTCTTTGAATGTTTTTTCTAATGCTTTCATTCAGAAAAGTTGTGTTTTATAACATAATTTAATTATTTTATGTCGTAATTGTTTTTCCCGCAGATGTTAACATCAGTTTATTAAATGTTTACGATTTTTTTTTCCAGAATTCCTCATTTTTTTGAAGCTCTTCATTGAGAGATTTTTTTTTCTGGTAAGATTTTTTAAACTTGTGCCATTGTTGCGGATGAGGCACTGGTTTGTTTTTTCTTTTTTATCTTTTAATGTAGTTTTTTATTTATATGTTTCTATATTTTTATTTTTCAGTAAATTTAAGGGTTTAAAGTGAACAATTTTTTTTTGTGTTGAAAAGTTAACACAATTGAACTTTTTTGTTAGAAAATGAGAAATGGGAAAATGAAATTTTGGTTAATAGTAAGGGAGTAGTTTAATACTACCTTTAGGAGTTAAGCTAAAATGTTTGTCTAATGTATAGGCAATATAAATTGGGTCATTTTTACTATTTTTTATTTAAAAAAAAAAAATTCATCAAACACGATTGTTTTAGTGATTTTTTTGCGTGGGAAAAATTTTTCTTCAATATAATAGCGAAAGTGCTAATTCCCATTATTTTTTCGTTGATCCATGAAATTTTTTTTATGCTTTGAAAAGTACTTTTCTCCATATTTTTTTTTTTTTTTTTTTTTTTTATCTAAAACGAAGAAAAATCATTTCAATGCAAAGATTTTTCTTATGGTTCTTTTTTTGTCTCATAATTCATCTTTGTATTTCCCTTTTGAAATATTGTCCACTAAAGAAAGGTCCATCAAAAATAAATTTGTTTAAAATATATCAAACTATCACTGGAAAATTAACCTTAATTTTTTTAGAATCTTGATAAACAATCAATAAGGGTGTCACATTTTACACCCTAATTGATTGTTTATCAGGATACACTATCAATGCTCGTACAAGCTATCAATAAGGAAAATGTGTACCTGACTAAGGCCTCTTACGAATATTTCAATTTTTCGTTCTAGTTAGACGGCCTATTCTCTTCAATAACATATATTAAGATAATGTCTCTGACAAGTTTTTTTTTTCTTTAACAATTCTCTGATAAATATTGTGCATTCTATGTTGAGCATTTGTTCTTAAGTTTTAAGGCAGTTTTTTAAAATCGAATTTTTGATATTCAATTCAAGATAAGTTGTAGAAATTTTTTAAAAGTATTATGAAGTTATTTAAAAGAGTAGTTGAAAAATTTACAAATGTAATTTTATAAAAAAAAAAAAAAAAATTATGGTACACTCATCTTGCCCTTCCTGAATAACTGCAAAGTTTTTAACTAAGACAGTAAATAGTATATTATCGAAGGTATTGACTATAATTAAATTTATAGGTTTGGCTAAGATTTTTTGACTAGTATATAATAAATTTTTTCTGTAAACACAAATTTCAAACTTTCTGTAAGAAATATGTTAATTCTAACATTCCACCTAATTTTGATGAAATTTGTTAAAAAAAAATTTTTTTTCAAGTGTTTTAATTTTTATAAAATTATATTTCTTTAAATGTAGCTGATTTTGAAGATATGAATCTAGTTGTTAACTTACCTTGTTTTATCTTACACTTGGTTATATTTTTTATAATGAGTGATTCTAAAAATTTCGGCAATGAGGATTAATTTTCCATGAATGCTGTTTTGCATTTCCGATTATGCATTTTTAAAAATCTGGATTCAAAATTAACTGTGGTGTCGTTTTAAAAAATACTAATATTGAATAAAGGATAGGAATTTGATGTTTTATCAAAAAGATAAAAAGGTTTTCATAACATATAAAAGGTATTTTTAAAAAAAAATTTGATTTGTTCCCACCTTCAAATAATGATGAGTATTTACTTGAGGTTTAGTTATAAGTTACAGAAATATAGTGGTTGACTTGATAATATAAAATTTTATGCTAAAATGACATTAATTAAGAAAAGTACTTATAATCTCTGTCATTTTAAAAATATCTTAAATTCAGGAATGAGGGTAAGTCAAACTGTTTAAAAATTAAAACTTTTACTGTCAGACAGTAACAACAACAAAAATTATAATAAATGTTGTGCAATACAAATATTTAAGCCAAATTTCAACAGTATAAAATGTAAAACCAAATAAATTATAAATTCATACTTTTGTAACTATTTGGTTTTCAAATCATTCTTGATGGGATCAAATGGTTCTTTGTATGTTTTAAAATCTCTTTAAATGCTTTTTTTTTTTTTTTTAGAAATCACCTTTTTTCCCTCCCAAATGTCACTTTTAGTGCAGAATGCAAACATAAATTATATTGTTTGTAATACAAATATTTTTAAGAAATTTTTATTGTCAAGCCTACAAGGTTCTCAATTGTCTTTTAATATTCTTGATTGTTTGTGTTCAGAATCTCATTTTCTACAAATACATATTTGGATTTTAAATAGAATTTTGGGTCCAATAAATGTTAGTTCAAATCCAATAAATTTTGTTAATCTTACATTGAATTTTTTTAGACAAATTTTTTAAAGGAAGATAAGTTAATATGTTAAAAGTTTACTTTCCTTTATATTCTGCCAATAAAAAGTGATTCTTTTTTGTCAAAAAAGAGAAATTAAAGGGTGAATACTATATGAAAATCGATTGCTTCATTATTTATTTACGAGTACTAAGGAAACTTATAACTAGATCTTCGAGTTTTCCTGCCATTTTTATATTAAGACTTATTTTTAGGCCACTTCAGTAGGCGTCTTCAGCTTGAAAATTTTATGACTTCTCATGGAGTATTACAATATGTATTTTTTAACAAGATAACTATTTTTTAACATAATTTATAAAATAAATTCTATTTGTTTTGAAATAAGTATTGCTTAATAAATAAATGTTGTTCTTTTGCTTGTTATTAAAAAAAGGCTTTCATGTTTTCTAGATTTCACGTGCTGCTTTTCCGGTTATAATTCTCAACGCATTTGCTAAACAATTAAAGGAGAACTCACATATAACTTGAAAATGTCTAATAAGACAAATTTGATTATCAACTATCTTCCACAGATGTTAACTGATACAGAGTTCAGTAATCTGTTTTCAAGCATTGGTTCAGTAAAAGCGGCAAAGATTGTGCGTCACAAGACCACAGGATACAGTTATGGTTTTGGTTTTGTTGAATATGCACGTGAAGCTGATGCGGCTAGAGCCATCCAAACTTTGAATGGCTTTCAATTACAAAATAAGAAAATCAAAGTGGCTTACTCTCGTCCTGGTGGTGAGAATATCAAAAATGCAAATTTGTATGTTAGAGGAATCCCAAAAAATATGAGTGAAAATGAATTGGAACAAATCTTTGCACAGTTTGGTGAGATTGTTCAGTGCCGTGTATTAAAAGATGCTACAGGTGGCAAAAACAAAGGAGTTGGCTTTGTTCTTTATGATCAAAGAGGGCATGCTGAAGAAGCTATGAAAAAGATGAATGGGGAGACTCTAGAAGGAGGAACTGAGCCTTTAATCATTAAATATGCTGAGGACAATGCTAAGAAAGTTCGACCTCCTATGGCAGGTAGTGGTGGTGGTGGTATGGGGGGTGCCCCATATCATGATCCATATGCTGCAACCATGCCTGGTAGATTTGGAGGTGGTGGACCTGTGAGGCACTCCTTACAAGGTAGATTCAGATTTAATCCAATGACAAATAACGGAGTTGGCATGAGTCCCTATGGTGGTTATTCCACGCCTTCTGGTCTTACTGTTAGTGGTGGAGAAGGTCACATCTTGTTTGTTTATAACATTGGACCTGACACTGATGAGAAAACCCTTTGGCAGTTGTTTGCCAGGTATGGAACAGTGCAAAAAGTCAATGTTATTCGAGAAGGTGGCACTGGAGCTGGTAAGGGTTATGGTTTCGTTACAATGCCTAGTTATGATGAAGCTGTCCTTGCAATTGAGTCTTTAAATGGTTGCAGTTTCTTTGGTAAACCTTTACAGGTTTCTTTCAAATCTGGCAAATGACATTAAAATCATAACATCTTTTTTTATCATTTATGTAAGATTCAGTTAAAGTTATATTCATTTTGACAAAAGGTTTCCTGTGTTAATAAATGCTGATAAAAACCTTGTGTAGATAATTGGACTTAAAAACTGTTAAAATTATCATTGGTGATTGTAAAAATTGTGAAGCATTTATTTTATTCATTTGTTTCAGAAATACATCTGAGAAGTTCATATTTCTCTAAATAAAAAATGTTTAGTGTAATGGCTGTTTTAGTGAATCATTTTGGTGTCTTTTTATTAATATTTTATTTCAAAAGAAATTTTTTTACAATGTAACATTATTTTCAATTTCACTAATGATGCTTTCAGCTGACAATATACAACCTTCAAAAGTAGAGTGTGTAAAACCATCTCCTCCAAGGATCATTTGAGGACATTTTGAAATTTCTAAATGTCCTTTCTCTTTCAAGTTTTTCTCAACCTGTTTGGAGTAGATAGTTTTATTATTGCCTATTTACCATAAGTAGTGTGTGAAAAGAAATATTCATTAAATAAAATATGAGGAAAAATTGCAAATTTTAATGTTCAAAATATCTATAAAAGAAAAAATGGAGATCTTACAAGAAAGGGCAATTGATTACTCTCTGGGTTGAACCAGGTTTTGATTTTTTAGATCTCAGATTTTGTGAAAAATGGAAATTATTTTTGTGATAATTTCTTAATGTAGACATTTAGTATAAATGCCATTTTCGATTCAATTTTTTTTTTTTCTGTGAACGTTAGTGTGTTCTTCCAGTCGCTTCCCAATAATTAATTCTGATATATTTAATATGCTAATTATAGAAGAGTTCGTTTAGTGATGATTATCGTCATTTCTCATCGTTAGATGCTAATTTTCAGCAGCTATTAATTTTCTTCACATGATTTTACCAATATATTTTTAATGCAATCTGACAATTTAGACCTAACAATACCTGCAATTCGTGATGTTTCTGTCCTGCTTTCAGGTCATTTCATTGTTATTCAAATTTACACTTTTTTTTAAAACTTTGACGTGTTTAATTGTAACTTGACGTTAAATAATTTTTTCGGCCCTGTCCGTAAGATTTTTATGATACTCCAATATTTTCACTACGTTATCATGCAGACCTGAAGATAGCCATATGCCTAGTCAACACAAAAAAATTGCTAGGCAGAAGTTCTTTAAATTAGTATGTTTAACTAAATTTTGTCACATTTATTTGTATTTTTGTTGAATTAACTTTTTAAAGTTTTAGAATGTGTCTAATATAATTTAGTTTGAGCAACAAAAAAAAGTTTGCGAAGTGGCTATTAAATGGAAAGGACACCAACTAATTAGGTTTGAGAAAATTTTCTGAATATCTGAATTTTCAGGTCTATCATGACACTAGAATATGAGTTGATTTTAAATTTTTTAGATACCATTAGATCTTATTTCAATGCAAAATCTGTGGGTGCACTTTAGTTCAGGGATATGCTATCATACTTATAATGGTAGATGTTCAAATTTATGCATCTTGACATTCTCATTGTGGCAGTCGTGCACCTTTGGCCTATCCTGTGCATAAAGAGTTTAAACAGTGTTAAAATTGAAACAAAATACGAATTCATTTAGTAAACCTTGTTTATTTTACTTGAAAAAATAACAGCACTCGCTAATACATCAATAGTGCACAGCAAATATTCTTGAAAGACAAGTTACCTCATCTGTCATGATCGAAGGAGTGAAGCCTGCTTTTCAGTTAGTTTTATTTTTGCGATATGGTAATTTAAGTATAATTTAGAAAAAAAAATCTTATTTAATTTGACTTTTTATAAAGGCGCTTTTTTCCATTGGGTCTAAAAAAGTGCTCAATTTTCTCTTTTCCAAGTTTTACTAATTGTTAATCTCTTTCATAAATTAATCTAATTTTCATATAATTGAATAAAGTAATTTGAAAAAATCTAATGAGCCAACTCAATAATGAATTAATAAAATCAAGAATAGTTATTTTATCACAATGTTAAGTCAATTAAAATAATTTGGCATTTTGTTAATTTTATGCAATGAAGTACTAGTAACAATACAAAATGAAACATTTTTTGTGCTTATTTTTTATAGAAAAAATTGGCTATATACCCTGTTAAAGATCAGTTCAGATATTTTCCATTATATGTAAATTAATATATATTTCATTTCAATAAATGTGCCGCCTGAGTGGTTAGCGGGTCTGACTGCGAAGCCAATGGCCGTAGGTTCAAATCCCGCTCTGTGCATGGATATTTCTTTCTCTGGGTTGTCTTCTGATGTGTGAATGAGGCCCACCCTATGAACGGGTGTTTGTGGCGTGGGTAACTTTTGCTCGCCGCTGTGACTTTGGATCACAGGTGTCCACTGGGTAACGATAAATGAGCAACCCTTCCGGCATCTTCTATGGCGAAGAACAAAAGTTCAGTGTCTGCCGTTATTAAAAAAAAAAATTTTTTTTTCAATAAATGTATTTCTTTTGCGGTTTATTTTTAATTAATAACTTCTCTCAATAAATACAACCATTTCTTTAAAAAAAAAATTTTTGTGTGAAATTCAAAAAGAGTACTTGCATTTGAAGCTCTATTAAATTCTGCAGAAGCAAATAAAAAGTTACTGAAAACTAACTAAGAAGAGTAAAGTGAATTATTGCACTAATTAGAGAGAAAAACTTACAAAACGACAGATAATAGCTCTTTGTTTTGCAGTTTTTATTCATACATGCTTTCTAAAAATCATCTAACTTATCAACTGACTCTATAAATATTTGCATTTCAAAAGAGCGAACAGTTTTCTTTGTTTACTAAGCATCTAACAGAAATATTTAAACCAAAGTATTCGCCAGTGAAATGTAAGAAAATTTTAGTTCCATACTTCTTCATCTGTAGAAATATAATTCAGGAATATCAATTTATTAGAACAACCTATGAGAGTGTGAGGGAAATGATTACCCATGTTGAATAAAGGATTAATATGGGTGGTCATTCATCAGGAAAACATGCTTCTTTAAATTCACACCCATCTGGTGAAAGAAAACTATTCATATTAGAGTACAAAAGAGCCTATGTTGTTTACTGTAGAGTGCCTAGATTAAAAGAGTGTGGACAAGGGAGAAACGATTCCTGATTGGTGGAAAGAAAAACTTTACCGCCGGAGGCGAGAGTGAAAAATTCGCCATTGGAATAACATGGAGTGAAAATTATCTGCCTCAAAAAATTTATGTTCTGCATTAATAAAGGCATGTAATAAGTTCATTGATTACTTTTTTTCAATAAGAAACTTCATAGTTACAGTAAATGTAAAAATTAGGGCTGGAAATTTTGATAGTTTTTAGTTATTTGAATTTATCCTTATTATTACTTACTTGCGTGCATATAAAGTTTTGTTTATCTCATTGTAAAGAGAACAAGGTGATGAAATAACTAATGATTTCATAAGAATAAATGTATTTACTTTTAATAAACATAATTTCTATCTAAATTACCCATAAATTTTAAGATTTGAGCATCTTTTTATCAAAACTTCAGAAGTGCAGGTTTGGCGCTATTACTTTGAAATGTTGGCGCGTTACAATGCACGCCAAGTAGCATTTGTTTACTTTTCGTTCCAACTTGATAAAATGCTAGTTTGTTTTAAATTTCAACTGATTATCGAAATTTTTGTTTACAATTTGTTGAAATAAGCAATACCTTTTTAGGTGAACATGCGATAATTTTTTCCTGAAAAAGTAATAAATAATAATAAGTAATTAATTTTGTTAATTATTATTTCTGAAATGAATAACATAATCATTATTAATTTTTATATTTTATTTATGACATTTATTTAAAGCTGAAGTCTTTTTATCAGTATTTTTTTTCTTTGAATTTAATTTTTGAACATATTTGAGATGCTAATTTTTCTTACAATGTTTCTTAAAAAATCTGTAATATCATGTGCTTTCCAATCTTAAAGTTTATATTATTGATACTTTAGTATTTACACTTAGGCAAATGGATAGTTAAATAATCAATTATATTCATTTAGGATTGAAATAACTTCAATATATTATTTTACATTATTTTTATATGATATAATATATTAAAGTTTTATATTTTTCTTCTAAAAGTATTTCTAAAGTTTTACATATTTCTGCATAAAAAAAAGTCAAAAAACTTAAATGTAAAACTATTTGTCAGTATTTATGAAGCCATTGTTAAAATTTAAGGTCTAATTTTTTTTTCTATTAATAAGAATTAGAAGTTTTATAAAATTAGTTTTATCTTGTATCATTTATACAGAAAAGTAGAAAAAGGGGTGTATAATATACGTTTATGATACCTTCAAATTAATTTTTCACAGTTTGTTTTTATCTAAATTTAAAATGTTGAAATTCCTTCAAAGTAACACTGAGTGGCGCCAATTTCGGTGTATCATCTGGCAACCCCTTTGGACAAAAATATGACGGCAGTGCATGCGCTCTTGGGTTTTGTCATCACTCTTTTCAATACAGGCACTCTAGTTTACTGTAATGCCCCTACCCTCTTAACACATTCATACAACTCTTTCATTTGACTGCTGTAATCTTGCAGTTATCAGCACTTTAACAAAGCATTCAAAAAATCTACCTTTATAGATATAGAACTGTGTTTGATCAGTTTTCTATTACCTGTTAGAGGAGAAATAAATTTTCTGTTCGGGGTAATAATAAAAATTTTTCTGAAGGTAACTGAAATTTGAGTTCACCTTAAAAGATATTTCACGTGTAAAATATATTCGTACACAATTTGACAGGTAGTAATAGAAAATTAGTTTATGTTAAAAGAAATTCACGATGAAAGTGTTCTACTGTATATAATAAGTTAAATTATTAAAAAATGAATTTCAAACTATATTGTAACATTAAGATTTGTATGCAAATGTATAACTCAAATTTATTAAAAATGGAATCAATTTACTATTAAAAAATATGCTTTAAAAAATTTAAGTTAATTCATTAATCAATCAAAATAAATTTTTAATTAATTTTTTTAGTTAAAAAATTATTGCAATAAATTTATACTTTGTTCATATGGTTTGTATTTTGAAAAATCTACAAGAATTATAAGGTTTTTGAAATGACAAATGTTATTTAAATCTGGTGTAATTTATTTCACACTAAATTACCATTGTAATTTTGTCCATTGTATATTACATAGCAATATATTTACAGTAAATTTTAAAATCAATAAAATTTAAAACAGTCTTATCTTAAAATAATTTGAAAATTTCATTGGTATTTTATAAAAAAAAATCATTTGATTGAAAACAAGCTGATTTAAATCAACGAACCCAAATTATAAGGAGCAAAAACTTTCAAGGCAACTGTAAACTTCGAGCATATGGAGCTATCATTTGTCATAAAGGATCATCACAAAAGTAAAGTGTTGCATTTTTTAATTTAGTTCAGTAAAGCATGTTTCCCCCCCCCTTAAAGATATGCGTTTATTTAGGTGTGTATGAAATGAAATCAGTCTGCCTTAAATGCTCCTACCACAATCTGGGATTTGTTGTTTAGGGAACAAGAATTTTCCCGGCATTTGAGAGAAGATGAAGTTGATCATCAACTGATGAATGATGTAATTGTTTACTGACTAACTGAATTTTTATCTAAAAAATAACTTGGTTATAACAGGCTAAACACAAAGCAAACTTTACTTGTGAGTATCTCCATTTATGAAACTTTATCTCTGAAGGGTTAGGCAATCCTGGCATCAGTTCATTTAAACGATCCATAATTAAATTCTGAACAATTTCAGAGTCTTGCTCAATATTAGACTTCCCAAATTCTTTAGTTGAATGAACTGCGATGGAGGTCTTTGCAGCTGAAAAATTAACCAACAAGAAATACTAAGAAAATTACAAAATTAGGATCAAAACAAATCTATAATTTATAACTAGCAAGCTATGTATATTTTAAAGAATCTTCTTATAAGGATAACAATTAAATAGGAGTAAGACTCACAACTTGCATGTTGTTAATTTTATGCAAACAATTTCTCATTTTAGTTTCTAGAATTTAAATAGAATCAGATTGAATTTAGAATTGGTTTAAATGCTGGTAAGGAGTATTTCAGAATTGAAAAACAAATTTGTTATAAAAAAGTTTACATTGTTAGAATAAAATAATATAAGATGAATAATATATATCTCTGCAGAAAATCATTATATATATAATATCAATTTAAATTAATATCTGGATCAGAAATCTATTTGAAGAAGAAGAAAATCTCTTTCTATAGAAAACTTTATGTGCAGAAATTATGTACTTTAAATAAATAAACTAGTTTAATTAACTAGTAGTCTATCCAACTTGTGAATTTAAAACATAAAATGATTATAAATAAAACTTATAGTTTAAGATAATTTATTAATTTTTTATGTTGTTGACAATAGTATACACAAAGACAGGATTAGTAGTTATCCATATATAAAATATTCTGTCCTTATTTGTCCTGATTTTTAGCGTTTTATCCTGTTATTCCTGATTTCGTTTGTTCAGAACATACCATTTTTACAAACAAGCCATTTTAAAAGAATCATTTGGATTTTATTTTAAATTTATTTCACTGAAAAAAAGAAAAACTAGACCTAAATGTCAAAGTTCTATTGCACTCTATATTCAGATTGCAGTTAATCAAGTTGCGAAAAGTAGTAATTTAATTCAGGAGTTATTTTTGATAGTAAAGTTTTGATACACTTCAAAATTTAGTCATTTTGGAAATTTATTGTTTTTAATAATGATAAAACTTATAATTCTTAAAAATCTGAAACATACCATAGTTCAGATTTAAATCTTTTAGTTGGCATTTTTCTATCAAAATTTTTTTCTTAATATTTCCGACTGTTAATTGAAAAATGAAACCATAAACTTATTAACATTTTTCATTAGAATTTTTTTTTTTTTTCTTGTTCATCAAATCAGTGAAAGTATTGTTTTTCATTTCATTTATTGCAGAAACTAAAGTCCTTTCAAATGACCATTTACTTTAAGCAATGGTTTAATTTCTAGTTTTTTTCCCCCTTAATATTTTGATGATTTTTGTTTCTATATTACAATGTACTACATTTAATTTCATTTTTGTCTACATTTTTTCTTTAGTATGTAGATTATATCCACATTTAGCCTCTGACGTAATTTGATTTTTCATAAAAAAATTATTAATTTTCTGTTAAACTTATTTTGATCTATCTTTCTACAGGAGTGCAGAATATGACTTATTGTGCATGCAAAGTTTGGGAGATATTCAGTGTGCCCCAAGGAAATGTTCCCTTCTTAGATTTTTTGAGTAAATATCTAAAATATATAACTAAAAATATATTTAAAAAGGTTTGCTCATTAAAATTCCGTGTGATTATTTTTTCTATTGGGATTAAAAAAAATTTCTGATTAATAGGAGCAGTATGAATTATTCAATTTTTTTATGTTTTCGTTGTTCAGATAAATGTGTCTCTATTATTAATAAACAATTATAGATTATAAAAAGAAATAATTTTTTTTCTTCAATTATTGAAGCTGAAGATGTATAACATTAACCTGATTTTTTTTACAGTTTTCATAACAAAAGAATGAAACTTATTCCTATAAATAAAATGACGGCATTGACCACAATGGCCCCTAAGAAATTTTGCAATATTATGTAAAATTTCATTTGTTTCTCAGATGTGCTGCAACATGCTTTTAAAATATTAAATTACAATTGAACATGTATGTGACATAAATGTGTAAATTTTAAATTTAAAAAAAAATTGATCATAACGAAAAAACTTAGTCACAGCAATGATATTTTTCAATTAGGTTGTAAGCTCCAACCATAAAAACAGCAGAGCTAAATGTAAACGGATACGACAACACTCTCAATTTATTGCACTTCTTTAGAAACATGCTTGTCATGCCACAATTAAGTCATGTGTACCATGTACAATTTCTCTTACTTTACCTTTCATTTAATTTTCTCTTTGAGAGTGATATCGTATCTGTTTACGTTTAGCTCCGCTATTTAAAGCTTGGGGGTCTTAACCTAATTGAAAAATAACATTGTTGTGACTAACTTTCTTCTGGCTGATAAGTTTTTTTAAATGAACATATTTATTTCAGACATAACTTTAATTATAATTTAGTATTTTAAAGACTTGTTACAGCGATTCTGAGGAACAAGTGAATTTTTGCATAATATTGCGAAATTCCTTAGGAGCTATAGTGGACAATGCTGTCATTCTGTTTATAGGAATGTGTTTCAATATTTATATTCCTATGAGGCTAAAATCTATATGATTAAATAAGAACCTAAATAGAATGAATCTTACTAACATAAATTAAATCTTACTGACTTTACCATATTTTAATAATTAAGAAAAAACAAACAAATGTTAAAAGTTGATAAAACTTATAAACAGCTTACTTTGGTTTTGATGATTAATGGAGTAATAAGCAACCACTGGATCATTAGGAAAAAATTTAGCAGAATGAGGAAATTTTACAAAATAGTTACATTCTGTTTCATAGAATAATCCAAGTGCAAATCTAGAGCAGTACTCAACAGCCTCCAATTTTGGGTAATGATCTTTGAAGAGATAAAACAAAAATTATTAAAGAGACGAAATTAAGCATAAAATTCAAATTTTCTTTTTTTAAATTTTTACTCAAATTGAAAAAAAGAATTAGAAATAAGGTCAGGGTTAGCTAATTTATGGAGACCAATTTTATACACAATTATCACCATGGGGTTTTGTCTGTGTACATTTTTTTTCTTAAAACATGCCCGATTTTTTACAATGTAATGAAATTTGCTTGGCCACTGTAGTCATGCTATGTGGTAAGGATTTGAAAGTAATTTAAGCAAAATTACAAAATTTTTCCGATGTTTAGAAAGAAAAAAAGATATTGTTATTCTTTCATTTTAGATAATTTAAAACTTTCAATTAATCAACGCATATTATTATAAAATGAGCCCATTTCTATGAGAGCATATAAATATATTTATTTCTTTATGAGTATAAATTATTTTTTGAAAAAAAAAAAATTGTATTTTTATCCTTAAAGGACATAAATAATTTGGGTTTTGTATATTTTTATTTTTGTAGATAATTTTTTATTTTAAAAGGTTGATTTCTGGTATTGCGATACTTTTTATCAAGGAAGTTAAAGTGAATAAAATTTATATCATAATATCCTACAAAATCAAAATAAAATAATTATAATAAAAAAATAAAGTTTAAGCTCCTTGCAGTCCCACACACAGAAAACTATCCTTTGGCCTGCTTGCTAATTAAACATTTACTTTTTATGTTATTATAAGAAATCTATACATGGGAAAGACAAATTTTCTGAAATTTGCAAAAAAGGGTAATTAAAACTTCTTGCTTCTTTTTACACAATTTTTAGCTATTATGATTTACAAAGCTATATTTAGAGCAGTACATTGATATGACACAGAAACAAAGGAAATAAAACAAAATTGAGAAAAAAAAATTAACTTTTTTCTCTTTGTTTTTGAATGTATGAAGACATACAGGGAAATCATAAAATAATTTGTGAATGCATGGATCCCTAGTGACGATTTAATTTGTAATAATACATTATAAAAATCTGCATTAAGATATTATAAAGCATGTCTCAATGATGTTAAAAATGATTATCACGCTTTTACAGTCGTGAAAAAAATTTCAATAAGTAACCCTTAATTTTTTCCACCGAAATGAGATTTTTAGACTAATGAACTGAAAAGTTAAGAGAAAAAATTGCTTTGCATGAATAGTGGCAACACAAACTAAAGAGGAAGATAGCAAAATTCAGATGCATCATACCATTCAATATGCTAGCTACTTCCATCCCATTATCATCAAGATATAAATTGTTGACACACCAAAAAAATTTATTAAATACTATTTTATTCATATCTCCTTATTGTTTCATTCTAAAAATAAGTGTTCATCTTTGGAAACTTAAAAATTCTTTAACTATGATAATTAATTAGCTAATGGTTTTTAACACTATTCTTGAGTTCATACCTGGTATAAAAATTACAAAATTTTATTCTCTTTTCTTGAACCGTACAATTTCCAGGGGATAAAATGCTAGAAAGGTTATTCTGCTTTCTTCTTTTATTCCATTAGCATATGGATGTGTTCAATAAAGCTGAATTTCTGACACACCCAAAAATTTTTTAAAAACTTCTTTCTTTATCTCTCCTTACTATGTTGTTTTTCATTCTAAAAATAATGTTCCTTCATTTTAAGTTCTTTACTAGTAAGATCACATTTAAATGCAAAGAAAATAGGTGTTCTTATTTTTTTTTGCATCAATGGTGTATTCGGAAATTTTTAAACTCTGTCTCTGCAACTATCTGAGTTGGATAATCTCCAATATTTTTATCACGATTCTTGAGCTTGTACCTTATATAAAGAGCTACAAAATTTTATTTCATCCTGCCAAGCATTATGATTGCGAGAGGTTTAGATGTTGGAAAAGTTATTTTATTTTTTCTTTCAACGACTGGCACTGAACTATTATGTTCTTCGTAACGGAAGGTGCCGGAAGTGCTGCTCATTTAATGTTACCCAGTGGGCACCTGTGAACCTGAGTTATGGACGCCAGCAATGGAAAACCTATTTTATAATCTTGAGGTATATCTGTATTTACAACACAATCAAAGGATATTGTTATGAGATATCCTTTGATTCCTTTATTAATAAAAGATAAACAATCCACTTTTCTTTAAAATGTAAATTAAGGTAAATATTTTAATATTTTTTACCATGAAGTAGGTTAGATAGTCCATTCAGCTGCAAAATTTGAGGAATCGGTATAGTCAAAACTACTGCATCAAATTCATGACTTGATCCATTATCATATTCCAAAATCCATTTTTTATTTGAAGAATTTACTTTAATTACTCGATGTTTGAAAAGTGTTTCACAACCTAGAAAAAAATCTTAATAAAAATTGCACATAAAAATCATATGTTGTTCCCAGAAATTCATTTTTTAAAAAAAAATTTTAATATGTAATGTCAAACACCCTGTGACTGTAATAAAAGCATATTTTATTGATAATTGAAAAAATATTAGTGTCAATAATCATGAAGAAAATGGTAAACCGTTACACAACTTAAGGAAGCTCAGTCACTGATAAATAGGATATATTTTTATGAATAAATTATCATATATTTAAAATGTATCAAAAACTAATCTAAATCTTAAAAACGAAATAAAAAAACAATTTTAAAGAAAATTCATAGTTTAACTTTGACTAAGTAAAAATAAAATAAAAGAAACAGTCAACAGAAAAATAAAATAACCTGAATTAAAAGTAAGAATTTTGTATACTGAGATGCAATTTTAATGATTTGAAGGACACATCTTTGATATATTTAATTAGTGCAGACAAAATTTAGGTACTCTGATACATTTTTTTTAATGAATTTTTCAAAATATACTCAAGTGTCACGGAAATCTAGAAAAAGACCTCCAAGATTATTCATGAAGCAGGTCAAAAGTTTAGATATCAAAATGTTATTTTTACTTTTATTTCTCTTAAAGTTATTAAAATGATGCTTTAATTACTTTAAGAAAAATAAAAGCAAATTTTAGGACAGTAATTGCAATAATCAAAAATCCATGTATAAAAACTGTTATGCCAAAGACAACAGTGTAACTTTTTTAAATAGTTTTTTGCTGCAAAACATCTTAAATGACAAAATTTGATTGAAAAAAATAAATCATTTTTGGAAAATGAAACAAAATATCTATAAAGATTTAAAATTGATGAAATAATGAGATAATAAGTTAATGTATAAAAATTTTATAATCATACTGATTTTTTTATATGATGATTAAATTCAAAAGCTATGGTAAAAAATTTAAAACCTAAGAATAACAGTAGGATAATCCAGTTTTCAACCTCTTTTTGAATATTAATGAGTACAAAATTTTGCAAATTCCATATACCCTCGCAAGTTTAAAAGAAAATAATTAAAATTTTATCTGGATATTAACTACATAACCTGGATATTAGCTAATTATTTTATTTACAAAAAATTAAAGGTTAATGTTTTTGAAATAGCATGGGTTTATAACAATGTTAGAGAATTTTAAGGGAGAAAAGCTAGAATTGAGCAGTGTTCCAATAAAAATCAACAAATATGAATAGAGTGTACTTAAAATTTTATATTAATCTTACTTACGAAGATATTAAATTTTTATGTTAATAAAATCAAAACAAATTATTCTTGATGATAAAAGCTTATTGTTCTATAACAAATAAAGTTAAATATTCTAAATTTATTATTTTATAATACTTGTTTAATATATTAAGTAGAAAAAAAAACTGAAATGCAAAACCTAGTATCTACCTGACTTTTGCAAAAAATATTTAACAATTGAACCAGTTCCATTGGGGGCGACAAAATTGCCAACAGTAGAGGGTGTCATCCGTAACCCATCAACAACTTTTTGTAAAGGTTCCAAGATCCCATTGCTTAACAATTCTGTATAGAAACTAAATAAAATATTAAAATTAATATTATATCATCCCTTGATATAACAAAACAAAGCTTAAGTTTAAAAAAATGCATTAAAAATCTTTGAAAATCGAAGAAAAGTTAAAGCTGCAATGATAATTATTTCGAAATAAAAACAATCTTTTGTACATATCGTTATCACCTTCATTATCTACAATTTACTTAATTACTTCTGTGAAGAAATTACAATTAAACAGAAACACACTTTACATTTTTTTTTCCAAGTGACAATTATTCAATTTCATTTTACAATATCAAAACTATATATATATATATATATATATATATATATATCATATTGTATTATATGCATTTATATATAAATAATTTAAACAAAAACTTATTTACTTTTCTTGAACGGGAGTTAAATTCTTTGTTTTAGTTATAAACTGAGCTCCTAAATCAACAGGAATTTCTTTAGAACTTTTAGAAGTACACATACGGCCACCTGTAAAATAAAATATATTTATAAAGAAACTTTATAAATATATTTATAAAGAAACTTTATAAATATATTTATAAAGAATATATTTATAAAGAATACTTTTGTTAATGTGCATAAACTTGAGTGACACGAAGGGTGTGTAAGAAGCTCTCAAATAGTTTTAAATAAAGCATTACATGGAGTGGGCAAATGTTGGAGTGGGCTCTAAAATTACAAATTTCAGTACAAATTTTAACTCTCTTATATAAAAAAATATATTTTCACTTTTTGAAAAATCTTCCCAAATTATCATTGAAGATATTTTTCAAAATCTACAAACCAAGATTTTAAGAGGTATACCTAAAACAAGTACTTACCACTCAACTATCAATAATTTTGAGGGTTAGGGTGACCCGGGGTAATTCACGATCACTCTGTTTCTGGGGTAAATAATGATCACCTAAGTTTTATTCAAAAAAAGTTTTTTTTTTTTTAAATTTGAGACATGGACAAGAATGCTTGTACACTTTACTAAAGTATAACTACATTTACTTAATAATAGTTTTTTGTTTGATCTAACAAAATAAGTATCTTTTAAATTGCTTTCCGTATTTTCCACTTCAAAGATGGGTTTCAAAATGTGCACATTTCTGCAAAGATCCCCCTCCTTCTCTTAATTATAAATATTTTGAGTCACTTCCTTTTTCTTTGATATAAAAATAGTGTAAGCTTTTGTTTAATTGTTTCACATCTACTGTAAACATTATAATTGACTATAGGAAACTATATCAAATGTTGCCCCCTACAGATGGGGTAATTATTGATCACTGGGGTTATTCCTGATCATTGTCATTTCTTCTTATAAATAGTATAAAAAATAGCTAATTGTCTTGTCTTAAATAAAAGTTCATATTTAATTAAGCGGAACAACTATAAAATATATTTTAACTGTAATCACAAAATTTGTTTTTAACTATGTACCAGACAAATGTGTTCTGATTTGCACCATTTCTGGTTTGTATTACCTTGCTTCTATCTTAATTTTATGTGAATTATAATAGAATAATTTTTAAGTTTATGAATTAGCCTAATATAAATATGCTGAGAAATTATAAGCCTAAAAAGGATGCTATGCTTCTAGAAAGCAAAATTAGCGAATTTCTTTTAATGATTGAAAATTAATATTTCAGTGTGAGAGCTACTGCCAGAGCTGTTGACATACCTTACTTAACTTTACACTCTCACTTAATGAAGTTAAAAAATCCAGCAAAAGTAATCCATGTGGGAACTCTTTCTTATATTCCAGCAGAACATGAGAATGAGTTGGCTTCTTGCCAAAAATGTATGGCACGATGCAAAGATTTTTGGAAAATTTAAAGTGTTAATCTTTATTCTTGCTTTTGAATAAATCATTTTATTAGCTGCCTAAACATATCTGTCTTTTATTTGTTTGATCTTGATGTCGTATTTGTTAATTACCATTATATAATTATTTTTAAATAGCCCCTTTACTATAAAAACTGGTGATCAGTAATTACCCCAGAAATGATCAAGAGATGGGGTAATTCCTGATCACTAAAAATTTAAAATCTTTTAAATTCTAATTAGATTTTCAAACAAAAGAAGGTAGCACAGAACTCATCTCATATAGCCTCAAACTTCCAGTAAATATTAAAATTCTATCTTGAATAGTTTTTTTACGAAATAGATGTTTGCATTTTTTGATGGGGAATTACCCCAGGTCACCCTATATGATGGTTTTAAAACAAAAAGTTTCGTATTGGAGAAGACAAATGTATCTGCAGCTTGAAAAAATTTTGTCACTTTTTTCCACTTACTTCATTTTAATATCAAGGGATATTACATGAATTTTTATCTTTTAAAAGATTTTTGATTGAAAATTCATATTTCTCAACATTTAATGAAATAAATTATTGAATACAATAATTTTTGTTTTACCCATATGTTAAGATATGAATACTGTATAAAATTTTATTTCTCACCCTATATGTACAAATAAGTCCTCCAGGTAAACTTTTATTTATTTTAATGTAGTTTACAAATTAACATGCTGAGAAGCTGACATCAAATTTCCTTGTGGCTCAGCTCAGAGCTATGAAATTAAGTAAAACAACTGTTCTAGTTGGTTTTGAAAAATATATTACACATCAAGAGGCAATAAGGATTTTTACTATTTAAAGTCCACTTGATGTAACTACTTAAGTTATCGATTCATTATAGTTGATTAAAGAAGAAAATTTGCGTAATAAATATTGAAAATTACATAACAATAAAAAATATTGAAGCAGAATCAAAATTTAGGTATAAATACAACATGTTTTAACTTTAAAATAAAACCACTTGGCAAATTTACCCCAACTGGAGAAAAAGAACTTTGAAACAAGAAAAATAACACTGATAAAATATTTTACCCTTTGAAACAAAATGACAAAGATTGGTAGTTCATTATTCAAATTAAACTTGGCAATAAGCAATAGCATTAACATTGAAGTACATGTAATATTTCTTTTTAAGCTTTCACATAATTAACATAACATCAATGCCAACAGAGTTTAATAAAAAGAAAACTATTATGATTATCTATGATTTTAAGATGTATGCTTATTCTATATTATAAAATAAAAAGACCCGGTATGCTGTATTGAATAATCCCGTTGCACACAGGAGGGCCCATGCAGAAACTAGATCTGCAGCAACAGCTTTCAAACGTAAAAGCCCATAAATTTAGACCTAAGTTAAATTACACTTCCTCAAACGAACTCCAAGAGTAACCCTAAGTTTAAGTTCAAGAATTAGAAATTATAGTTTTGTTTCGTCATCAAAGGGAATATCAGATGCTTAAGGTACGGTAACAATTGAAGAATTCGTGGTTTCAATTATTTCTTTAAAGGTTTTGCTATCAAAATTAACTGTTTGGCAATGGGGGTGATATTTTTGCTTTGAAACATAAAAATGCTTATAAAATATGTTTTTGAAGCGATTTTTTTTGGGTTTTGGAATGAAAAATAATAACAATAAATGAAAATATTTTATTGTTCCTAAAGCAAAACTTGCCAGTTGCTCTTGACTTCTCTAATATCATGACACTGATTTGAGGAAGTCGCTGCTTCACTAGCATAGCTGTAATAACTCCTGTTAATCCACATCCTACGATTCCAAGACGAATGTTAGTCATCGCGAATTCTTAGTTGTTTTTCACTTCATCGATATTCTACTGCAAATTATTTTCGTATGAAATGATATTAAATGAATATTTTATTCGTGGAGTTAATTGTTCATTTTTGTTTGGAAACAGACAATTGATAGTTAAATTGATGGCAAATCCATTTTAAAAAATTACAAGTATGCCATACTTTTTGCTTATAGCTTTCATATTGTCAATTTGTATGAACAGTACTTTCCAGTAAAATGCACTGCAATAAACACAACTATATTTTGACTAATTATTTTTTAAAGTTAAATGGTTAATTTACTTGTTATGAAAACTTTCTACTTAAAAGTCTGTTTTTCATAAATGTAATTTTAAGTTTTGTCATTTGCTCGAAATAATTTTATAACGTATTCAACGAAATTTTATAGTTTACAATTGGACAAAAACAAACTAGCAAAGAACGTAAGATTGATTATAAAAATTTAAAAGTTAGTTGTTGTTTTCTATTCTAATTCTTCACGTGTAGTAGTGTTACAATAATTTTTTTTTTTTTAAAATATGGGAAAGATGAAACATAAGGTAATTATTATTTATCCTTTCAAATTCTTAAATTTAATTGTAAACTTCTTGGAAAATAGAAGCACCTAAACATCTGAATTGCCTATTTCATGAATACCACTAATTGTTACTTGATTTTACTACATTGAAATTCCTGTTAAAAAATTTTGATTATTCTTATTCCTCTCCTAAACATCGATTATGTCATTTTCTCTACATAAATATTTCGAATATTTGTTTTTACATGGTAACGAAGAGTAATAGAAGTACTCATACTTCATAAAGCAATTATATGCGTAACATTATCACGGGGATATTATCATAACCACGGCAAGTTGGCGAAACCCACACCTCTGTTTTCACTGCTCACACGCCTTATTGTCCACTTCCTGCACCAAACTTTCATTAACGACTGAAGGACCCCACTCCGTTGTTCATCATGCTCATTTGTGCGGCCTTCTTTAAATGCTCTCATCCACTTTCTTACTATTCCATCACTCATAATGTTTTGTCCATAAACTGCACAGATCTCGGGATGAATATTGATCGGTTTTTGGCCTTTAGCACTAAGACATCTTATAACAGCCCGTACTTCACAGTCGGTGGGACTCACGATTATCGGAGGCATCTTAAACACAGATTGTAAAAATTTGTTACAGTCCCATAAGCAGATTTTTTTCAAATGTTCTGCAACAGGACTTATTAATTTATACAAATGTTCTGCAAGCATTTCACAGGGAAAAAAGTCAACTTTACATTAAAATATTATATTTTCATTTATACAGTATCATGCACAGATACACTACATTATTTTTTAAACCAAGGCAAACATTCTTGATTTGTTACTTTACAAAATTTTGTTAATGACGATGATGATGATGAATTATTAATAAAATGCCTCTGGTATGAAGGTTCGAGCATTAAAATAAGGGCTAGCTTAAAAATCGTTCGAAGGGACAAGTGCCCAGATGGTGCACCATTTGCAAACACAAGCATTCGCTTGTCTGTTGTTCCAACAACTTCTTCATCTCCATCGAAAGCATTTGGTCTTTTAGAAACAATTTTGTCAATCCTGGATCCCCACGATTCACAAATTACTTCTGAAATGGGAATGGAAAATATAAAAGTCATTAACTTTATGAAATTGGAAATCTCGGGATTTAATTCTTTTACGGCTTGCTTTAGAACCTCTCTTGATAAAAATGGTGATCGATTTCTCCTGCTGTCAGCTAAAAACTGATACACCCATTTCATAAAAATGTTATAGCCAAAAGCTAATTCATTAATTTCGTCCTCAAAATTGCAAAGACATGGGAGAGGGAGATTACTGATAAATGTGCTGAAATTTGTGCAGGTTGTCAAATGTTTTTCTTCTAAAGCAACATCATTCCTGGGAAACAGCAAGTGGTCAAAGCTAAAGAGAATTTTATTCAAGATACAAATTGTTCTGCAGGACTTCGTTTGTTCTGCGGCGCACGTCACAGTTTTAGGCACTTTCTGCTTCTGGGGTTACAGTTATGTATTTAAGTCTTAAAAAGCATTGTTTCTCTTTTACTGTAGAAAAATTATGAAGAAATTTACACCATGTAAAGTTACTGTTACGTCTCATTTTTACACATTGATGTTTTATTACTATATGAAAAATGCCTATCAACAGAACCTTATTGTTATTTTTTCACGTATTTATTCTAATTATTTTATTGCAAGAAAATTTTTTTTTTTTTAAATGTTGTCCCTTTTTTTAAGAGAGGTAAAGCAGCAAGGAAAGCAGGAAAAGATGAACCTGAGGAGCTTGTGAAAGCTCCTCATTCATTTGTAATTAATAAAACAAAACTGGGAAAGAATGGCTACGAATTAATGCTAAATTTTCGAAAAATAATGGAACCATTTACAGCTTCTCATTTAAAGGTGAGTAAAAGAACTAAAAAGAAATCTTAGTATTTTTTTTAATAATTACCATGTTTGATACTGAATTTTCATATCATTTTTTTTTTTTACAGGTACAAAAAGCAAATGTATTGAAAGATTTTGTTCATATAGCGGGTCCTTTAAATGTTACACATTTAGTAATTTTCTCTAAGACTGAAAATGCCATATATTTGAGAACAGCAAAACTTCCACATGGTCCTACACTGACCTACCAAGTGAAAGAGTACTCTTTAATTAAGGATATTATTTCTTCCCAAAAGAAATCTGTAATTTATGGTAAATTATTTGATCATCATCCTCTTCTTGTTTTAAATAACTTCTCTGGTGATGGTATGCATTTGAAGCTAATGGCTACAACATTTCAACACATGTTCCCATCTATAAATGTTAACAAGGTAAGACACATCATTAAAAGTATTTTATTTATTTTTTTACAAGAAACTAATTTCAGTATTTTCCAAATTCAGTTAATTATATATAAGAGGTGTGGTGGGGCTGTAAAGCACTGTAACCACCTTCCAGTACTTTTTGTGTCTTTCTGGAACTATAATTTTAGTATTGCATGTTTTTATTTCATTTATAAATCTTAATTTTTCTCCAAAAAGATTAAGTTAGCTAAAAAAACTGATACAGGCCGTTTCATCTTTCTCTGAATGCCCTGAACACACACAAATGTTTAAGAACTGCTTGTAAGATGTTAATATTTGTACAAAAATTATGTTAGTTTTAAGTACTAAAATTATGTTATGTAAGTGTAAAAATGTGTAACATGTTTTTGGAGTGATTTTTTAGGAATAATAATAAAATTAAAAAAAACGAAACAAAATTTTGGGTGCTATATTAGAACAGTTCCGTTTAGAGGTTCTAATGGGTGTTAAAACATGGTGTCTGTGAAACAAATGGGATTTCATGTATTGGTCGTTATTATAGGAAGGGAGATCATACTAAAGAGTGTGGGCTGTGTGTGTGTTTTAGTTTACTTTTTCATTTTTATTTAACTTCTTTATACGAAACGTCACCAAATTCATTTTAAATCTGATGTCAGGTTGTATCATTAATTATAGATGTATACTTATATAAGCTATCTGTTTTATTGAAAATTGTTTAATATTTAACTATTTTATTTTAATAAACATGGATTAGTACTAGATAAATTTCTCATATATTTATTGCTTGTTTGTCTAGTCTCATTGAAGCTTTTTTGTCTTTTCATTTTAATTGTGTTAACCACATGATACAATAAATTTTTATTTTCTTACAGGCGAACTTAAATACTATTCGAAGATGTTTACTCTTAAATTATAACGAAGACAAAACTGTGGATTTGAGACAATAGTAAGTATTTCAAGAAACTTCTAATGATTTCCTTTTTTTTAATGTGTTAATATAATAAAACTTTAAAAAATTTTGTATAGGTTATCAAGGTTTGATTCATTCACTTTTATGAAAAAACTTAATCAATCTTATTATAAATTTTTTTTTTTTTTTTGCTTAATTTTATCCTGTTCATGAGTAAATTAATGCTATGATATATTATATTTAAATACATAGAGAAATAGTTATGATTTAACAACTGTAACACTTATAATATTAATAATTATTTTGATCATTGTTTACTGTTTGCTTTGCACTTGTATTTCGGTTTTTATGTAAAAATAAAACAAGTGAAACAAAATTGTAGAGTTGTTGAACCATAAATAATTACGAGCTGTTTTTTAGCATTGTACGTAGTTTGCCTAATTTGTTTTAGAAAATTTAAAGCAGTTATATAAATAAGTAAGGCATGAATTAATTATTTTGCTATTTAGAAAAATTGAGCCTTAATAATAATTCATATCCTGAAAAGGCATACAATGTTTTCTTTATTATTCTACTGTAAAATGTCTATTGAAATAACTAGTATTTTTTTATTAATTTATTATGTTTTCTTCTGTAGCAGAACACAATATTGTGAATTTTGTTTCACACATTAAGTTAATTTTTCCAAATATTTTGTGAAGATGAACCTATATTAAAATATCTCTGTTGAACGAGTTATCTTTAAATATATACAGGCTCTAAAACTTTAATGTGCCTAAGTAGCCTTTCTTCCCCTTTTTTTGCTTATTCATTCTTTTTCTTTCTGCTTTTGTATCAGAAATAATTTTTGCGCCATCTGGTTATGTTACATTGGATAAATGTTTTTGTTTTATAAGTTTAACATATTATAGTCTCATCAAACTTATGCCAACGGATTGGAATATTAGCAC
Organism: Parasteatoda lunata; assembly: GCA_949128135.1. Lineage (NCBI taxonomy): Eukaryota > Metazoa > Arthropoda > Arachnida > Araneae > Theridiidae > Parasteatoda > Parasteatoda lunata. The sequence goes on along the minus strand of OX421973.1, from coordinate 63,910,028 downwards.
TTTGTGCCCAATTCACAAGAAAGGAGATCCTATGACCTGTGCCAACTATCGTGGCATTAGTCTTCTTTGTATAACTTATAAAATTCTATCTAGAATTTTATATCTCAGGCTGTTACCATTCATTGACTCACAAATAGGAAAATATCAATGTGGATTCCGTGCTGGAAAATCAACTAAAGATCAGATATTTTGTCTCTGTCAGATTTTAGAGAAATCAATGGAATTTAACATTGAAACACATCATCTTTTTATTGATTTCAAGGCTGATTTTGATAGTATCAATAGAAATTATCTTTTTGAAACAATGAATACTTTTAAAATACCTTCAAAACTCATTAAGTTGACAAGACTTACATTGAAAGATACCAAGTGTAAGATTAAGTTTCTGTCAGAAAATCTTGACACATTCACAGGTGTTGGACAAGGAGATTCTCTCTCCTGTCTACTCTTTAATATTGCACTTGAGAGAGTTATTCCTGATTCAGGCATCAATACCAGTGGTCACATTTTTACTAGATCAGTACAACTACTTGCATATGCTGATGATGTAGATATAATTGCTCGTTCCCTTCCTGCCCTGAAAGAGGCATTTCTTGCCTTTGAGTCGGCTGCAAGGCAAATAGGCTTGGTCATAAATGTAGATAAAACAAATTATATGTTATTCTCAAGAAACAGAGTCCCAGACCCCTATCTTGAAATAAATTCTTATAGATTTGAAACAGTGAGGCGTTTTAATTACTTAGGATCAATTATTACCATTGACAACAGAATTACTCCTGAAATAAAAAACCGACTCTATTTGGCGAATAGGGTTGTCTATGGGCTGAGAAGATTTATTAAATCTAGGTTTCTTTCTAGAAAAACAAAGTTCTTAATCTACAAAACTCTTGTCCGGCCAGTCTTGACATACGCCTCTGAAGCTTGGACAATGACAAAACTGGAAGGAAAATGGTATCACAATATTTAAGAGAAAGATTTTGCGGGGTATACTTGGTGGTGTAAATGAAAACAATAACTGGAGAAGGAGATTTAACTTTGAACTGTACAAGATTTATAAACAACCTGATATTATTAAATACATAAAGATAAATAGAATGAATTGGATCGCCCACGTGATTCGAATGAGTGACGACAACACAATAAAAAAGATACTGCTTTTTAGACCTACTGGAAAAAGAAAGCGGGGAAGGCTGCGATTGAGATGGGCTGACTCAGTGGAGTCTGATTTTCTCGCAATTGGTGAAAAAAATTGGAGATCGAAGATAAATTGGAAGTCGTCTTGGAGAAATCTTCAGAGGAAGGCATTGGCTCACATTGGGCTGTCTAGCCAGCTACGATGATGAGTCCCATCAAACGAGATAAAGATATGCTATATAATTCAAAACTTTTTGTCCTTTTTTTTCTGTGTATCTTTTAAATTTTTCTTTCTTTTAGTTCTGTAGGCAAATTTTGAGAACTACAGTAAGTATTTTTAAATCAATTAACTGTGATTTGAATATTGTATTTTATAATTTAATAATATTTCTATTTTACCATTAAAAAGTGCTTGAACTTAAATTTAGACTAATTCAATTAACTCTCTTTCTGAATAGTGCCATAAAAGTAGTTCCTATGGGAATGAGTAAAGCTGTTAAGAAGCTTATCTTAAGACTATTTGAAGCTTCGCCCTATCTAACGATATAAATATATGCAACACAGTACAAAACTTTTTTTCTGTGTATTATTTTTAAATTTTATAATTTTCTTTCGTTCTTGTAGACAAAATTTAAGAACTGCAGTTAATATTTTGAAATTAATTTACTTTAATTTAATTATTGCATTTTCTAATTTTTGAATCGCTCTATTTTACTATTAAAAAATGTTTGAACTTTTTGAGTAACGTAATTCACTCTCTTTCTAAATAGTGCCATAAAAGTTGTTCCTACAGGAATAAGTAAGGCTGTTAAGAAACTTATCCAATCAAAAGTTCCAAATTTAAGCCAGCATAAAGATATTTCAGATTTCATTGAACAATCTGGTAATCTGTCTGAGAGTGAAGTTGAGTTTGATGGCGCAGCAAATACAGTTACTTTACCTCAGCCAATATCATCAAGAGGGAACATAGCTTCTGAGAAAAGTGCTATACGGTAAGCATTCAACTTGTGTCGGTCAGTATATTGTTAACAAAAATTTTAAATATATTTTTGTTTATTTATTTAAAAATTACACTATGTACTATTATATGATAAACAATTGTTGTTTGTAGATCTCAATCAAATTTAGTGAAAGAAAAAAAAATTATGTTACTTAGAAGTTCTTTTGCTATTTTTATGCTTAAGTGGTAAAATTCGGATATTTAAAGTTGTATATTTGCTTCTGAATTCAAATTTTGTATCATGCTAGTGCTACTTTAATTTTTTTAATTCATATTAAACTAAAAATTATTGTCTTTAAGTGAAATTTCATAAAAGCTTGAATTGATTAAAAAGAACTGGTTTCTTTCTGACAACAATAGAGATTGAAACGTTGACCATTCTTTATGTGCATTAACACAAATAATATTGCTTTCTATGTTACTTTTTTCATGTGGTACAATAAAAGTCTGTACATATTGCTCATTGTTACTTTGAGCTGAGTCATAAAAACATAGAGAAACGAACTTTGAACTTGAAACGAACATAAAAACGAAAGTTAGCTCGAATCTTACTAACTTTTAATCTCATAATCAGAATTTCACTTTAAAAAGGCACTATTATCGGTACAATTTTAGTTAAATTCTAATTAATTAGGGCAGTCGCAAAAGCTTACTTTCTCTGAATAAACATGCCTTTTTTAACCCCAAGGTGCCAGCAATAATTAGCTAGTCTTAAGATAAATAAAATTATGTTTTAATTTGAGTTGAAAAATCAACATAAATGATCTATGCTTCTTCAATTTTTCATTTGTTTTTTAAAGATATCTCCCTCTCAAATAAAAATTACTATTAAAGAATAACGATCTCCTTAGCAGTTTTATTACTTCTTCCTTCTCTTTTATCTTTAGAGAGGAGGGTTTTCTTTTTTCATGGAATTAATTATGAAAGAAAACATCAAAATTGAAACATTTGAAGTAGTTTCAGTATTATAAGCATATACCCTTCTCTGTACTGATACAGAATGACAAAATAAATAAATGAAATATTAGTTAAACAATCGAGTTAAAATATGAAGTTTTCATACATAAAATTTAACATTGTAATCCTTGATTCTGTAATATTTTAGCATTTCTTTTGTTCCCTTAGCACTTGTTTATAGCATCATAAAGTAATGAAATAAGAATGGTACTTATATTTTCTTCGTGGTGATTACATTGTTTTCTCACATTATGTATTGTCTTTGATTTAGTTTTTCAGTTCTACACATTTGGAATGCTGTATTATTTTTAATTAAATATTTTTTTCAATTTAATATTTTTTTATTTTAAGGTTTTATGAAATTGGTCCAAGAATGACATTGTAACTGGTGAAAATTGAAGAAGGTCTTATGAACGGGGAAGTTCTTTTCCATCAGTTTGTATCTAAAACTCCAGAAGAAATTAAAGTTTTGAAAGACAGGTGTAAGGAAAAAAAGTTAGTTCCATAGTTTTTATTCTATAGTACTCTTGTAATAAGTAATTACTTTTTGTGAGTCTTGAGATGAGATTTTAAAAAAAAAAAAAAACAGAATTTTTGTTTAACTTACTTTTTAATTGATTTCTAGTACACAGTTTTTATCATTAGAAAAATTCATTATTACCATATGTGGAAAGATATGTGTTGCTTGTATACAATTAAATTTGAATATATGCTGTAAAAATTAAGGCAGCTTTAACCACTGATTTCATATTTTTTAAACTTGTGACCAGTGGTCGGATGAAGCATGCTACAAATAACTGTAGTCGCTACTTTTTTCAGTAGTTCGTTAGTCCTCTCTTAAAAATCGCTAACATACAATAGTTCAGATTCGCTTTTTCCCACTATTTACTCATCCTTCAGATTTATAATCTTGATTAAATCTTTTATTTGTCTTATGAAAAAGAAACTCAGCATTTTGCCATCAAACTTTTTTTCTTAATATGTCCTCCGACTCTTAATTGGAAAATGATGCTAAACATAAGCATTAACATTTTTGATTAGTAATTTTTTTTTTCCTTGTTCATCAAATTGTAGTGAAAGCATTGTTTTTCATTTCATTTATTGCAGAGTCTAAAGTACTTTCAAATGTCAATTTGCTTGAAGTAATGGTTTAATTTCTTTGTTTCCCCCCCCCCCTTAATATTTTGATGATTTTTGTTTCTGTATTGCATTGCATTATGTTTACTTTCATTTTGGTCTACATTTATTCTTTAGTATGTAGTTTATATACACATTTAGTTATGACATAATTTATTGTTTCATTAAAAAATTATTAATTTTCTTTTAAACTTATTTTAATTTATCTTTCTACAGGAGTGAAGAATATGACCTATTGCACATGCAAAGTTTGGAAGATAATTAGTGTGCCCCAAGGAAAATTTCCCTTTCTAGAGTTTTTGAGTAAAGATCTAAAATATATAACTAAAAATATATTTAAAAATGTTTGCTCATTAAAATACCATGTGATATTTTTTTTTTCCTAATAGGATAATAAAAATTTCTGATTAAGCTCCACTGTTTTAAGCTTTGAGCTCTTAACCCAATTGAAAAATATTATTTCTGTGACTAAGTTTCTAATTTAAAATGAACATATTTATATCAGATACATCTTCAATTATAAATAAGTATTTTAAAGACGTGCTACAGTGATTCTGAGTAACCAATGAATTTTTGCATAATATTGTAAAATTCCACAGAGGCTACTGTGACCAATGCCGTCATTCTAGGTATATGAATAAGTTTCAATATTTATGTTCCTATGAGGCTAAAATCTATATGATTAAATAAGAACCTTAATAAGAGGAATCTTACTGACTTTACCATATTTTAGTAATTAAAAAAAAACGTAACAGATGTAATATAGGGTGCCACTCTTCAGTCCTGGGGACTGAAATCAGTCTTGAGATAAAATCAGTAGATTAAGTTTCATAAATTAATACCTCTTTTTCTGTTGATTTTTAATATTAAATTTTCTGCTTTATTTTAGAATTGTAAAAAATATTTACTAATAAAAATTAAATTTTAGTGTAAACATTGTTAATTTTCATAATTGTTGAAAAATGCTCAGTAATGAAAGAATGTAATATAGGGTGCCACTCTTCAGTCCTGGGGACTGAAATCAGTCTTGAGATAAAATCAGTAGATTAAGTTTCATAAATTAATACCTCTTTTCTGTTGGTTTTTAATATTAAATTTTCTGTTTTATTTTAGAATTGTATAAAATATTTACAAATAAAAATTAAATTTTAGCATAAACATTGTTAATTTTCATAATTATTGAAAAATGCTCAGTAATGAAAGAATGAAATTGAACTTCAACGTTTCTTGCTTAAACAAAATTTGTACTTTTGTTGTATCTTAATTTTCTCGTTTTTTATTTTTCCCCAACGTTTTGAAATGCTGGTCGAAGTTAAATTAAGATTATTATTTTTCTAAAAAAATAAATAAAACAAAACATAAATAATGCTGAAGTGAAAAATAGATATGTATATGTTCATGAAATAATTAGTGGTTTATCATTCAGTGAGTGATGTAAAACAATGTACTAGGTTAGCTGTTATTTTATCTTGTTTGCTGTTAAAAAAAGAGAGAAAAATAGATAATTGATTTAATATATGATCTATTACTATAGAATGGTACATTTTGGAGACAGTGAGCTATAAATTTCTGAAAATTCTCCTAAACAACTCTAGATTTTGTTGATTTGTCAAAAAAATAAGTTCAGTCCTGAAATATTTTTAGAGTGGCACCGATGAATATTAGGTTGATAAAACTTTTAAACACAGCTTACTTTAGTTTTGATGATTAATGGAATATAAAGCAATCACTGAATCATTAGGAAAATATTTAGCAGAATGAAGAAATTTTCCAAAAAAGTGTCATTCTGAATCATAGAATAATCCAAGTGCAAGTACTCAACAGCCTCTAATTTTGGGTAATGATCTTTGAAAAGATGTAACAAAAATTATTAAAGAGATGAAATTAAACATAAAATTCACATTTTCTTTTTTTAAATTTTTACTGAAATTGAAATTTAAAAAAAATAGAAGTAAGATCAGGGTTGGCAATTTTTTTTCTTCCCTTTTTAAATGCCCTATTTTTTTTTTTTTTTTTTTTTTTGTGCAATGCAACAAAATTCGCTTGGTTACTGTAATCATGAAAGTCATTTAAGCAAAATTGAAGTAGCAAAAACAACATAAATAACATGTATGAAAACACCATGCAACAACAAAAAATAACAAGGGGATCCTACCTAGCGTAATTCACAATTTATTGAATAAAAATGGAACTAATGAACAGGGCCGTATTTAAGCTTGGCGGGGCTTTAAGTTACTGAAAATGATGGGGCCTTTATAAGTTCAATTCGATTTCTATACACCTAAAGTCAGGGATGAAAGACTTCCGCGAAAAAGCGGAAATCCGCTTTTTTCTCCCAATTTTTAAAATTTCCGGCCATGTTCCAAAAAGTAAAATTTTTGAGGAGTGCAATTAGAGAAACCCAAGCCGCCTGAACGATAGTCGGATTACCGCTTTAGTGTGGAAAGGAGTCTAGGCGTACGTTTCGACCGCCTATATTTGATTTTTTTTGTATGGCTGATTTTCGGAATTTTAAATATTAGGAGCTGCGCCGGAATCTGCTAAAATCGCGATTCTTAATCAGACGATTTTAATCTCAACCATGGGGTTTCGTATTTAACTGATTTAAAACTTACGTGCTGCGATTTTTTACACGATTTAAAAATCGTACTAGCAATTCCTATTCACTAAATTTAAAAATCCAATATCGTGATTTGTATTTAAACGTTTTTAAAATCCAACGTCGCGATTCGCATTCACGCATTTTTAAATCCAATATTGTGAGTCGTTATCACGCAGTTGTAATATCAGATAACGTTTTTCTTATTTGTACGCTATTTAAAAATTACTCATTGCGATTCGAATTCACGTGATCTAAAAATTATGCATCGTGATTCTTATTTACGCGATTTAAAAATTAAATATCGCAATTTGTATTTTCGTGTTTTTAAAATCCAACAGCGCGATTCATAGTCACGTTATTTTAAAATCCAAAATCGGGATTCATATACACGTGATTTAAAAATCCAACTGTACGATTCATATTCACGCGATTTTGAAATCCAAAATCGCGATTCATGATCACGCGATTATTAAAATCCTAAATATCCAAAATCGCGATTCATATTCACGTGATTTTAACATCCAAGGTCGCGATTTTAAAATCAACCGCACGATTCATATTCACGCGATTTTAAAATCCAAAGTCGCGATTCATATTCACGCGATTTTAAAATCCAATATCGCGATTAATATTCCACGCTATTTTATAATCCAGTATCACGATTCATATTCACGCGATTGTAAAACCCAATATCGCAATTCTTGAAAGAAGTAGAAATAAGTTTTCTCTTGAATTAGTTACTGTAAAGACGTGATATATTTTTCATTAGTAAGTAATTTGTAATTTAATAGTCGCGCTTTCCTATAATTGCTTAATTTTTTTTAATATAGTAGTGGTCAAAATTTTAAAATTATATTTAAGAACAATTTAAAGTTAACTGTCTAAATGCTTCTGTCACTTTAAATATTAAATAAAAATCTCCTAGCATAGCTAAAAGTTGCTTTTATAAATCTCAGTATCATTTAGAGCACTCCCCCCCCTCCTTCCAGTGACCTGCATTGTAAAAGTTCAGCTTTTTTTATTTTTGTCCACTTTCATGCCTATAAAGTAAACTGTCATTATTTTTTATTGTTGAGTATTAACATTAAATTATTAAAAAATTTGATATTACTTGATTGTTAAATGTGATTGTGATGATACCATATTGTAGAACCTTTCTTTTATTGCACATATTTTTCGAAGGAGGAAAAAAAGTAACAGCAGAAACACATTTTAAAATCATCAAAACCACATTTTAAGCAATGAATACAAATTTGGCATGCTGGAAGGGCCATTATATATTTAACTGAGTTTTTGTTTTTTGAAATTCTGAATACATGTTATTTGCAATTTTAAATGATTTTTTGTGAATTTTTTTCTCAATTGTCGTTTTAACGTTAAATTTTTCTTTTGCTGCTCAAAATCTATAAGACTTAGAAACATGAAATTATAACGGTGTGCAGAAAATATGCAAGGAGTTAGAAAGAATACAAGAAAATACGATTTGATCATTAGTTTTATTATTTTTATGAACCTTTGAACAACCGACACAATTTTGAGTTTACGACTACCAATGTTTAACTTCTTGTAATTGTGAATCCAATCCAGTAGACAAGGGAACTCCAGGGTCAAGTATTGGAAGAAATTTTTGTCTTTGTGGAGGTCGTTCTCATGTAACTAACCCATATTTGATTTACATGGAGAGGAAGACAAGGGAACTCCAGGATCAAGTATTGAGAGAAATTTGCTTTCGTGGAAGACTTTTTTCTAAAACTAACCCGCATTTGCGTTACATGGAGAGAAGAAGCACGAAAATCTCCCACGGTTAATCTGGTAGCAAGGGGACTTTAACCCATGATCTGTCTACCACTGAGGATATTTTACGTCAGCACTGTGGTCGGTGCGATTTCCTCATTATATTTGCATTCTTTTTAATTGTTTTAAGTACATTTGTTACATTTTTGTGCAAGAATAAAAAATATCATTATTTATGTAAATTTTAAGCTTATATATTAAAGGATTTATTAAAAAGTCTACTAAATATCAGAGAGAATAAATGTGAAACGGGTTTGAAGTATCAACTCTTCTCTTGATTGTGTACAGTGGATAGGATGTGAAAGAGCAACAGTCCCGAGCATTCAATATATTAATGAAACACACTAAAGCTATCAATAACAATTAGTTTCATATAATTAAATCTTAGAATAGTTATTTTTATTATAGAATGAAATGTTTAAAAAGAAAAATATCTGCTAACGTTTATTATTTAATCAATGAGAAAACATAACCCATATTGAAATCTAACGAATTGCCCCTGATAAATTTTGTGACAGAAAAAAAAAAATTAAAAGCCTGATAGATATCCGAATTTTATAAACACCTTCTACTTTTACTATTCATTCAAATTGATTTCGATGTCTTTCGTCCCACCTGTCTCATTAGTGATTCAACATATTTCAATATCATTTTTGTTTCTTTCTTACTTAATATTAATTTGTTCGTGACAATTAATATGTATACATTTTTTACCACATTTCTGAGAGGAGTTTAAAAATATAATATTGAGGGCATTAACTGAGATTAAATTGGCTTTTTTTGTATGCCTCTTTTACTTACACCATCCACACACAACTGTCTGCTTTAAATAATGCGATAATATAAAACGATATAGCAAAACATGTGGGGTTATTTAAATTCATATTCAAAAATATTAGTTAATTGTTTTTTGAATTGACAATTTCAGTCACTTTTTAATATTTCAAACTGCAGCATATCACATGAAAGCATTAAATATATCATTTGTACAATTTTAAAGTAAAATAAAGAGGAATTTTAAACCTTAGGAACAAATATTAAATAGTCTCATGATCGCATGATGGGTTAAAATTACCCTTTAAACAAATCAAAAAACTTTTTTAACTTTTAATTTTAAAAAAATCGTTTATTTTTAAATAATTTATTAATACTCAATTTGTTTAAAAGATAATATGTTCCCTTCTAATGACAACGAAGTTTTAAATCATAAGCTAACTAAATAAATGAATTTTGTGTACGAAATATAATATTACAAATTAAATATATTTCATATTTAGAGGAAACATGGAAAATTTGGTCATACAGGAGGTTTAAAAAATTTTTTTTCTTCATATTTAAACATTTATTTAGCTGATGATCACTTGATTTCAATGCTCTGTCAAGCAAATTCACAATCCATCAGTAAAATTAAAATAAAATCACATCTGTTACCTCAATTTTATCCAGAATTGACCAAATCAAGAATTTTGGCAGATAGGCCTGTCAAAAAGGGTATTGAATAGTGGCCCACCATTTAAATAAATAAACAAACAAAAAAATCACAAAATAATAAAAAAAAAAAACTAAATAAATAAATACAATTTATTTTTCTCCACATAGTTCAAATAACTGGATCAACCTTAATATTCATTTTAACAATGCTGCTTCAGATTTCTTACTTTTCTTCAGTAAATAACTATTCTATTAGATTTGATGTTTCTTTAAACAAAATTATCACATTCTTTAGGCACCTACTTATTGCTTTGTTGGTTCTTTAAATACTCATCCTTCAAAACAAAGTGGGACAAATTACCCTTTAGTAAGAAGGTTTTATCCAGTTCTTTAGCTCTTAAAAAATTATTTATAAAACATATTTTTTAATTTGACAAAGTTTCTAATATCAAGTAAAAAAATATCAATGTAAACAGTGGGCAAATATTATAAGCTATTAGATAATTAATAATTTCAACTTTGAAATTTATTATGTTAAAAAATGTATAAATAAAAAACTGTGCAAACCTTCCATGTTTTTCTTAACCACAATCAAAGTTGGTTTAATGAAAACATTTACTTACCACCAAAGGTGAAAAAATTATGTCTTCTTACAAAAATTTTGATATAGAAATTCGGGCTTCACGGATTCATGTATGATTAATTTGAAAAATAACAAAAAATCAATTACAATAATTAAGTAAATTAAACAATTAGGCTAGTTGAAACATTTTGGATAATTAAAGGGAAAAAAAGCTTTCACAATAAATTAGAAAAAATATCTAAATTTTGTAAAAAAGAAAAATTAGAATTGAACAAGGACCACTTTAACGACAATGTGACTCAAGACAGAGTGACCCAAAGAAATACTAACAAGACCCTCCTCCTATTTACAGCCATAGAAATTTTTTTGTTCCTAGCAATTTATATGACCAGAAATCAGATAAAAGGGTGTTTCTGTGAATATCTGATATTTCCAAAGTAAGGACTATAATGCCCAAGGCAATTTAAAGAAGCTAAAAACATTTTCCCCCAGTGTAAAATGAAGCAGCTATTTGACAACTCTGTGGGTGCTAGTTGCAAAAACAGGGATATTTCATCAGTCAAAAGAGCGTTTTATTGCTCTTTTGGTTAGAAAAGTGAAGAGTAACAATTATTTTATATTTGTAAACACTTCGATTAGATTTGGAAAAGCGTCCGACAATGTAAAAAAGAAAAAAAAATTATTATAGGCTTCAGAGGGCCCTAGCTCCGAATCAAACTTTTTTTAAAAAAAAAAGTGGGATCTGGGGGCCCTTGCCATCCCGAGGCCCCCAGCTACAGCTTATTTAGCTTATACGCAAATCCGGCTTTGCTAATAAATCATAAATCTATCACAATTCCAAGTTCAGAAGACAAGTTTTCTAAAAAAATAAAGGTATCATTCAAATCAGAAACCCCATTATGAAGTGCAACATGAATTAAAAAGACTGCCTATGTATGATATACTCTAAACAGTATTTAATATATATCGGCTTTAAAATAAATAAAAACATACACACATAAATAAAACACTAAATCTTAAATAATATTAGTCATTTTAATGCAAGTATTCCATATATTTATTTTTAATCAAGTTATGACATAACATTACAAGTCACACGAAATACGTAGAGTGATCAAATATAAAGTTGCAGCATTTTAAAGGAAGTTTTTAATTAAAACTGAGTCACAATTTAAAGTTTAGTACACTATCTTTCGAAAAATATATGTAATATTCGAAATAAATTCAGTATATAAGTTATAAACATTTTATTTTAAACTTTGCTATGTTAAGTCTATGGGACTCTCGCCACCCAGGCTCTTCTTGCTGTTTTTTATTTTATTTTTTTTACAATCAATGCTCAGTTTTTATAATTTGAGGTTTTTAAAGGCTTTGGAACATTTTGTTTTAGCAAGCGGTTCTAACCTTAATTCGAAGATTCTTCCAAAGGTCCTTCTGGGTGTCCCAAATCGATAGGCAATATCCGTAGCAAATAAATTCAGTTTTAATTTCATTAAAACAATTAACAATTGTTCTCTGCCTGATATGGTTTGTATGGAGTCTGGCACATCAGAAGCCATCACTCCAAGAAACCAATAAAATTACTTTTTGTTAGGCAGACCGGTATAAAAATTCAATTTGCTGTCATCTTCTAAGATGTTTAAATTTGAAATTTTTTTCATATCTTCTTCCAGCTTCATTTTCTCAGCCCTCAATTTTATTATTTCAATGTTCAATGATTCAAACATTTTTTCTTGATCAGTCATTTCTGGCACTACAATATATAAAAAAATTTAATTAAAAGCTTTCCTTAAATTAACATGTCTACAGGAGTCTGTTTAGAAGAAATTTGGGACTGTTAATGGATCCTTCACAAAATATCGTTCAATCACAAATTACGGGTAATTTTTTCACAATTTTACAAAAATGGACCTTTCGCAAAATGTCTGGACAGACCCCTGATCTATTATATAGATAAAATACTTAAAAGATGAAAAAAAGATGTGACTTATTAAGTTGAAGTCACATGACAGCAAAAACACAAATCTATTTTACATAAGTCATTTAAATTTTTTTTTTTACAAAAATGACATACCAGAATCATCCTCACAAATTATTGGCTCTAATTCAATCTCATCATCCTTTTTAAGTACCTCACTACGTTTTATTTACAGTGCTTTCCTTTTTTTTTATGGCATTTTACGGATGCAGTTATTCCTCCTTACTTAAATGAAAACACATTTGGCACATAATCCGGATGATCTGCATCATGTGATGGCATACCTAATCAGAGAAAAAGCATAGTTATTTTAAATGCAAAAATATTTTAAAGAATATGCTAAAAGAAAATAATTGTTATATTTGAAAGTGGTAAATTAAAAAATAATGTGTGATCAGCGAACCTTGACACAGATCGGCTTAAAATGTTTAAAACATGATCTTTAAAATAGTGTAGACTTAAATACTGTAACTTTTGCACTTACCGACACTGACATGCATTAGAAAAATCAGCATACGTGACAAAAAATTAAAAATTTTGATTTTTATTTGTTTGAAAAGCCACAAACTGAAGAGAAATTTTTCTATTAATTTTCTGAAATTTTATTTCAGTACTGATAGCGTTGCCTGGTGAAAGAAAAAAGTTGTCAAGTTGATTTTCTCAAAATCTAGCATGAAGAACTTTGTTTTTTTTTTTTTTTTTCAATTTCATGTCAGAACAAAGGATATATAGAATATTTATTATGATATGAGCAGTAATTTTTTATGAAATGTGTGCAACTAAAAAAAAAGTATTAATACTAAAACTAAGAAGTAAAACTTTTTTAGTACCTGTTTGAAAATGTGCTCCACAAATACGAGCATCTTTTCCTGGCATCCAGTTTTCACGGCTAACAGCTTTGATCCATGATGTCCGTCATTATTTATCCAATGGAAAGCGATAAAAACCAATTCCACAACCCCTTACGAAGCAATTAGAACAGCCAAAAGCAGAACAATGATGAACCATTATGAAAGCCTAACCGAAAGAACCTAAAATTAAACTTAATTTTAAGATAAATTTATATACAAGAAATAACAAATATATGCAATGAATGTTCACCCACCCAACATATTAAAAACAAAGTTATTTTAAATCTGATTAAAACAGCTTATAAAGCTTGGAATATATATATAATTTTAATTTAATTCGTCTGTTAATAAATGTATTGAAGAATTACAGAATAGTATGTACATATAAGAATATTAGGATAATTCTCACATTAGAAGCTCAACCACCCAACAGTTTATTAACAAAAACAAAGTTACAAAAACACATTGCAAAAAAATTTTGATAAAATACTTTTCTCCATTTATAAACCACACAATACAAAAAATCGACTTCATTATTATCAAAGTTAAAATTTCAATTGTTATTTAGATAAAGCATAATAAACATTGTCCTTAAGAAGTGAGCACACTTACTAACAAAAAATAACCTTTACACAAATATTATTAAGACTTAACAAAAATATTTTAAGATGTTTAGAACCTATATAAAAATAAGTTAATTGTGCTCTTAATAGACAAAAGAATTAAATAATAATGTGTATATGTATTTAAAAAAAATCCATTCATTCAAAGCTCTGCCACCCAGAAGTTTAATTACAAAAACAATGTAATTTGCAAGCACTGAAGCAAATTTTTATCATTATTTTGACCAAACTATTATACAAGCATTATACTTAATTAATATCTAAAGCAAAACATCAACAACTATTTCTAATTTGACTCAAAACAAACATTATTTTTTAAGGAGAAGACACTCACCACAGAACATACGAATGTTTTTAAACAATACATATATTATCAAAACATCGCTAGGATATTTTAATAAGTTTGGGGCATTTATAAAAATTTATTAATTCTATTTTTAATAGATATAAGATTAAAATAATTACGTGCATTTCTAAAAATGTCAGCAAAATATTTAAGTTTCAGCTCTGCCACCCAGAAGTTAATAATCATAAAACAAAGCTATTTCATCACATTGTAAAAAAAAAAAAAAAATGATAATTATTCTGACCTATTTCTGAAGAAGGCATCACAGTTAATCTAATTTATTAAGATTTAAACAAAAAAAATTAACTATTATTTATTGTATACATCATAATAAACAACATCTGTAAAGAGAAACAGAACTTACTCACCACCCACAAAAATCTAAACTTTTTTCATATAAAGAATGACACAATTTAGCCAAAACTTAGCATAGAGTTTATTATAAATCTATTCTACACGAAAATCGATCGTTAATACTTCAAAAATTTAAGAAAAATATAAAATTTGCTTAATTTTTACAAAATGACATCAAAATCCCATAGACTTACATAAAAGTGCTCGCCACGCAATTGATTGTAAACAAAGATTGTGACGTCAGGCGCCCGTGCCCCATTGATGGTTAAATTGATGACTGATTACATGTCAAAAATTTACAAGCATGCAATAGTCTGTTTGTAGCTTTCATATTATTAATTTTTATGAGCATTCAGGTTTCGAGGAAAATGCACTATTCACAGCAATACACACTACTGTATTTTGCACTAATTACTTTTTAAAGTTAAATATTTAATTTACTTGTTGTAAAAACTTTCTATTTATAAATTTAATTTTCTTAAATGCAGATTTTTTCATTTGTATGAAATCAAATAAACTCAATTACTTTGATTTGTAAGTTTACAGTTGCACAAAAACAAATTAGCAATAGCGTAAAATTGATTACATTAAAGTTTGTTATTGTTTTCCTAGCCTCATTCTTCACGTGTAGTAGTTCAATAAATATTTATTAAAAATATGGGAAAGAGGAAGCATAAGGTAATTATTATTTTTCCTTTCAAATTTTTAAAGTAATTGTAAATTTACTGGGAAATAGAAGCGCCACTTGAAAATAGAAAGAATCTGAATTGCCCGTTTCATGAATACCATTTATTAAACTCGTGAAGCAAAACAAAGTTTACATTTGGGAAGATATCGGTATCTGTACTTATACTTAAAAAATCTTCTAGTTTTGGCTACTTTTGGGTAGTGGTCCTCAATAAACTGAGAAAAAAAAATATCACAGAAGGAGGGGACTAATTCAAAGGTAATAACTTGTTAAGGCTAACCCCTTCCTACTTTTTTTTAAGTTTAAATCTCTTTATCACCTTAGCGATTATAAGTTAGCACAAATAGCTACAGGTACGGAAATATCCTTTTAAATAATTTACCTGATATAATAAATGTTATTATTAGACTATTGTAAAAACATTTCTATAGTTATAAAAATTGTATAAGGTAAGGATTAATGTATTCATGCTTTAAATTTTAAGACCATGCAAATTTTAGGCCATATGACTGTAATAGTTAAAAATAAATAAAAAATGTTATGACCTATTTTGTATGAGAAATAGCACAGTTTGATGTGAGGAAAAAATCAAAATATTTAAGGCATAGCTGCCCAGTGCGCAAATGACAAAATAATCGCGATATTTGAAATTCTTTTATTAAGTACTAAGACTCATAGAATAAAATATTTTATTTAAAATGAAATATATTTATATAAAAGATAAATGGAATCCAAGAAAACATCACACGTTGTTTCAAGTTTATCCTCTTGCTCTAATCTAAGAAGTTATCAAAAATTAAACCAATGTCTCTTTTGCATGTGTATGTTAGTGCATTTGAATGTGTATATTAAATGTGTAATTTATATTGTTTCATATAATCTTGTGGATTTTTTTTTTCCCTTCTTCATGCTGCCGACTATTCTTATGCCAAACATTTTTTAGATTTCTTTTAGTTTTGTTTTTAATTTAAATATGTGATCTTAATGATCATCTGATATTTTTATTTTATAGTACATTCTAAAAAATTGTTACAGTTATATTGAATTCTTATTTTCTTTTACTTTAGAAAAATTATGAAAATTTATGCCATTTAAAGTTACTGTTAATGTATGTTCCATTTTTACACATTGAAGTTTTATTACAATATGAAAAATGCCTATCAATAGCTAACCTTATTGGTAGTTTTTCTCGTATTTTTCCTCTTTGTTTAATTGCTAGAAAATATTTTCTTTTTTTGTTCAATACTCTTCCTTTTTTTAAAGAGGGGTAAATCTGCTAAGAATGCAAGAAAAGGAATATCAAATGATGAATCTGAAGAACTTGTTAAAGCACCTCATTCATTTGTTATAAATAGAGGAAGACTTGGAAAGAATGGTCATGAACTATTGCTAAATTTTCGAAAAATAATGGAACCATTTACCGCTTCTCATTTAAAGGTAAATAAAAGAACTGAAAAGAATTTTTAGTATTTTTTGCATAATTACTATGTTTGATACAGAATTTTCATGCTGTGATTTTTCTCATTTCAGGTACAAAAAGCAAATGTGTTGAAAGATTTCGTTCATATAGCAGGTCCTTTAAATGTTACACATTTAGTAGTTTTCACTAAGACTGAAAATGCAATCTATTTGAGAACAGCAAAACTTCCACATGGTCCTACACTGACCTACCAAGTAAAAGAGTACTCTTTAATTAAAGATATTATATCTTCCCAAAAGAAATCTGTAATTTATGAAAAATTGTTTGATCATCATCCTCTTCTTGTTTTAAATAACTTCTCTGGTGATGGTATGCATTTGAAGCTAATGGCTACAACATTTCAACACATGTTCCCATCTATAAATGTTAATAAGGTAAGCCACATCATTAGAAGTATTTGTTTTAACAAGAAACTAATTTCAGTATTTTCAAACTCGGTTAAGATCTGTGGTGGGGCCGTGATGCACCATAATTGCGTTCCATAACTTTTTTGTGTCATTCCGGAATTATAATTCGAATATTGCATGCTTTTATTTCATTTATAAATCTTCCTTTTTTTTTCCAAAAGGGCCATTTCCCCCAGCCCAGATTGCAAAGTGTTTAGTGTTTTGAAACTACTTGTAAGATGTTAAAATTTAGACAAAAATTATGTTAGTTTTCAAAGTGCAAAAATGTGTAACACATGTTTTTGAAGCGATTTTCTAGGAATTAAAAAAAAAAGTGATAACAAAATTTTGGGCGCTATATTGGAATGAACAGTTCAATTTAGAGGTTCTACTGGGTGTTAAAATAACATGGTGTTTGTGGAATAAATGGGATTTCATGTCTTGGTCGTTATTGGAGATCATACTAAGGAGTGTGAACTGTGTGGTGTTATAGTTTACTTTTTCGTTTATTATTTTTTTTTAACTTCTTTATACGAAACGTCCCTAAATTCATTTTAAGTCTAATGTCAGGTTGTATCATTAATTACAGACGTATACTTATATAAACTATCCATTTTAGTGAAAATTGTTTAATATTTAACTATTTTATTTTAATTAACATGGATTAGTACTAGATAAATTTCTCATATATTTATTGCTTGTTTGCGTAGCCTCATTGAAGCTTTTTTGTCTTTTCATTTTAAATGTATTAAAAGCATGATACAATAAATTTTTATTTTCTTACAGACAAACTTAAATACGATTCGAAGATGTTTACTCATAAACTATAACGAAGACCAAACTTTGGATTTGAGACAATAGTAAGTATTTCAAGAAATTTCTAATTTTTTTTTTTTTTTAATGTGTTAATACAGTAAAATTTAAAAAAATTTTGTTTAGGTAATCAAGATTTAATTCATTCACTTTCATTAAAAAATTTAATCTCATTATTTAAAAAATTTTGTTACTTACTTTTACCCTGTTCATGAGTAAATTTATGTTATGATAATTTATTATATTTAAATGCATGGAGAGATAATTTTGCTATAAAACTTTAATGCTTAATATTAATAATTACTTTGCTATTTGTTTATTGTTTGCTTTGCTGTTGTCTTTATGTAATTGTGTTAAAAAAAATAATGCAACAAAATTGTAGAGTTTTGATGTATAAATAATTACAAGCTGTTTTTTAGCATTGTATGTAGTTTATCTAGTTAGTTTCTGAAAATTTATACGGATATCTTTACTTAATTATTTTGTTATTTAAGAAAATTGATCCCTAATAATAACTTATAACCTTGAAATACATAAAAAATGTTTTTCTTGTGTATTATTCTGCTGTAAAATGTCTACATTTATGTCTACAAAACTTTAATATTTTAGTTTTCTGATTAATATTATGTTTTCTTCTGAAGCAGAGAGTAATATTCTGAATTAATTTTTTTCACACATTAATTTAAGTTTTCCAAATATTTAGTGATTATGAATTTATATTAGAATATATCTCTTGAAAGAGGAAACATAAACTGTATATATTAAAGAGTTAGCTTTAAATATATACAGGCTCTAAAACTTTAATGTGCCTAAGTAGCCTTTCATCCTCTTTTTTTTTTCTTTTTTTTTTTTTTTTTCTTTTTTTTATTCTTTCCCCCCCCCCCTTTTTTTTTTGTCAGAAATAGTTTTTAGCACCATCTGGTTTTGTTATATTACATAAATTGTTTTATAAGTTTCCAATTTTTCATACTTTTTTTTTCTGTGTATCTTTTAGATTTTATTATCATTTTCTTTCCGTTCTGTTGGCAAAATTTGAGAACTACAGTAAATATTTTAAAATTAATTAAATTTGATTTGAGTATCGTATTTTATAATCTAATAATATTTCTATTTTATCATTTAAAATGCTTGAACTTAAATTTTGACTAACTTTATTCACTCTCTTTCTAAATAGTGCCATAAAAGTTGTTCCTACAGGAATGAGTAAGGCTGTTAAGAAACTTATCCAATCAAAAGTTCCAAATTTAAGCCAGTATAAAGATATTTCAGACTTCATTGAAAAATCTGGTAACCTCTCTGAAAGTGAAGTTGAATTTGATGGTGCAGCAAATACGGTTACTTTACCTCAGCCAATATCATCAAGAGGGAACATAGCTTCTGAAAAAAGTGCTATACGGTAATCATTCAACTTGTGTCAGTCACTATATTGTTAACATATTTTTAAATATATATTTGTTTATTTATTTAAAGTTACATAATGTACTTTTTTATAGTAAACAAATGTTGTTGTTTGTAGATCTCAACCAAATTTAGTGAAACAAGAGGGGGGGGGGAATTTGTTACTTAGAAGTTCTTTTGCTATCTTAATGTTAATGTTAGACTTAAGTGGTAAAGTTCAGATATTCAATATAATTTGAAGTTGTACATTTGCTTCTGGTTTGAAATTTTGTATCATACTTCTCAATACTACTTTACTTTTTTTAAAATTCATACTAAGCTAAAAATGATTGTCTTTTAGTAAAATTTCATAAAAGCTTGAATTGGTTAAAAAGAACTGGTTTCTTTCTGACAACAATAGAGATTGAAACGTTGACCATTCTTTATGTGCATTAAAACAAATGATATCGCATTTTATGTTGCTTTTTTTTATGTGGTACAATAAAAGTCTGCGCATATGTTGCTCATTGTTACTTTTATTAACAAAGTTGATCTGAGTCATAACATATTCACATTGAGTACAAAATAAAAATGGATCATTTTAATAACTTTTAATCTAATGATCAGAATTTCACTTAGTAAAAGGCACTCATATTGGGTTATGTTCGAACATTGAATTCTAATTAATTAGTGCAATTGCAAAATCAGACATAAAAGGGTGCTTTCTGTCAATAAATATGCCTTTTTCTCCAAAGTGCCAACAGTAATTCGGTTTTCTCAAGATGAATTAAATTATGTTTTAAATTGAAATTATTGAACTTGAAATTAAAAAGTAACTATAAATGATCTATGCTTCTTAAATTTTTCATTCATTTTTTAAAGATATCTTTCTCTTAAATAAAAATTACTGTTAAAGAATAATGATGTTTGGAGCAGTTTTATTACCTCTTTTCCATCTTTATCATTAAGGAGAAGGATTATCTTTTTTTATGGAATTAATTATGCAAGAAAACATCAAAATTGGAACATTTTAAGTAGTTTCAATAATTATCAGCATATACCCTTATCTGTATTGAGATACAGAATGAAAAAAAGTTATATAAACAACAGAAATATTAGTTAATAGAATTAAAATATGAAGTTTTCATTTATAAAATTTAACATTTTTTCTTTAATATGTTTGTGTTTCTTTTAGTTAAGTTCTCTTAGTGCTAATAATGGCACTTGTTTATAGCATCATAAAGTTATTCAATAAGAAAAACACTTGTCATAGTTGGGCGGAAGTGTTATTGTTTGTGATGATTATATTGTTTTCTTGCGTTATGTATTGTCTTAGATTTAGTTTTTGAGTCCCACACATATTTAGAAATGTGTCTTAGTTATAATGAATTTTTTTTTAAAGAAATGTTTATATTTTATTTCAAGGCTTTATGAAATTGGTCCAAGAATGACATTGCAACTAATAAAAATTGAAGAAGGTCTTATGAGCGGGGAAGTTCTTTTCCATCAGTTTGTGTCTAAAACTCCAGAAGAAATTAAAGCCTTGAAAGAAAGATGTAAAGAAAAAAAGTTAGTTACATAGTTTTTTATTCTATAGTACTCTTGCAATAAATAAAGACTTTTTGAGAGTCTTAAGATGGTTTTTTTTTTTTTAATTATTATTATTTTTTTAAATCAGAATTTTTGTTTAGCTTATTTTTGAATTTATTTCTAGCACACAATTTTAATCACCAGAAAAATTTATTACTACCGTATGTGGAAAGAAATGTGTTACTTGCATACCATTAAATTTGAATATATGCCATTTGAATTGAGACAGCTTTGATTAAGCTTTATAAAAATATTTTGTACTTACTATTAGCTTGCAGATTACTTGTGACATTTTTCTTGTATGAGTTGTTTTGTTTATTTTATGTCTGCTGCATTTTCACCCCATAATATAGCTAATTGGGAGTAATCAATCATATGTTATATAAGCTATATAACTATCAGTTTATTTCTTTATCTGTATTTTCTTGTGCAGTTATAAAGATTTTTTTCCAAATATTGCAATTAATTTTAAAATACTCACATAACAAAAGGCAGGTACTGTAAAAATTTCTGAGAATAAAAAAAATAAATAAAACTGTAGAAATATCCCCATTAGAAACAAATTTCATTTTGTGTTATTTTTTAAATTTGGGACATTTTACAGCTTTAGTAAGTGCTAAGGTGGAACAAAAGTAAATTTCATTTGTTTATATGTTTGTGTGCTATTTTCATATGCCATGCATCGTTGTTTGTGAAATTTGAGGCAGAAATATGTAATTCATAAAAATGTAATATTAAATTTATGTGCTTAAAGGATAAAGTGGAAATAAAAAAATAATAAAAATATGGATAGCTACTTCAAATGAACATTTCAGAAATTTTCTGAATCTTCATAGAATTTATATTTTTTTAGCTTTTATGTACCCTCTGAATAAGGGATTAACTCTACTAATTAACTCAATTTAAGAGATAAAACGTCTTGTCCCAATGGTGTCTTATATTAGGAAGTACTACTGTATTTTCCTAAATATATAACTATGCTGTGAGGCATTAATGCTGATTATAGAATGTTTTGATAATTCTACCACCAATACCATTATAGTGTCATAATATTGTGCTATATGTTATAAAAGATTAAAATTATGTATTGAATTTTTATTGGATACTTTGTTCTATTGCAGACTCTTAAAAGAGAAACGTCGAGCAGAACAGCAGAGAAATGTTGAGAAAAAGAAATTGGTTAACACTGAAGAAGAGAAAAGTAATGATGCTGAAGTTGCTAGTGATGAGGAAAGGAAAGAAGATTTGAAATGGTATCGAGAAGCTGTTGGACAAGAACCCGATGATAGTAATTTAATATTTTATATAATTTTTTTAATGCAGACTTTAACGTTAATTTTTTGCATGATTTAATAAGTTAATTTAATTTCAGGCATTCTACCTCTGTCGAAAAAGCGAAAATTTTCTTCCGATTCCTCAAGAGGCAAACTGCCTAAGAAAGTAAAATTTTCAAGCGAGATAGATAAAAAACAGCAGAATGGATCAAAGTCTGACAAAGATTATCAGGCTTTCTTGAGGAAAAAGAAGAAGAGGAAAGAAGCTAAATTAAAACACAAAGGGAAAAAGGGACACAAAGCTAAATCAGCAACAAAGAAGACTCAAAATAAACCTGATCAGGAGAAATCTTCTTTAAAACCTAAATCTTTTATAAAGAAGCACAAAAAAATGTAAATGTTGTACATATTTCTAATAAATTTTTTTTATATGTAGCTTTGTTTATTTTATTTTTCAGAAAGTTTTGCACATCGTATTTTTTTAAAAAAAAATCCGGAATTTTTTATATTTGGTGTTTAATTACAGAGAAGTTATCTATATACATGCGAAGAGTGGTTAAGTAAGGACTGTATAAAAATAAAAAAATTTATTTCCAGTTTGTATATATGTGTCTGTTTTTCAACATAGTTCCCAAGTTTATTTAAGCACTTATTATCAACTAGCTTTAGAATACCCTCTTCATAGAAACTTTCCTTCTGATCTGATAACCAAGAGTTTACAGCCGTTTTCACATGTTCATAGTCGATGCTGTTGTTGTCTCCAAGGTGATGTTTGAGATAGCAGAAGAGGTGAAAATCGCCGAAAAGCTAGATTGTGTATATTATGATAGAAATTAGAAATCATCTAAACTGTTGGGGGTAGTTCAAAACTTCTGAGCCAAAAAATTTCAATAAAGTTCAGTTCTGAGTGTGTGTGTATCTCTACTCCATGCTCTATTGCTTTGATTCAGAGGTGATGAACCAAAAATTCAGCGAATGCTAAAATCTTTTGTTTTTGTGGTCCTTTGTTAAGAGTTTTACCTTCCATCAGGGACACAGTTTCTTTAACTTTTCAGAAACAATCTTGTATAACAATGACATAGACACTTCAGGAAAATCGTTTAAAAAAGCTCTTGTGTTAAAGTGTCTGTTCTCATGAATTTTTGCTTCAAGTGGAGTAACATATCGTCTGCAGTCACAGATGGGCTACCCCATAATGAACAATGAATGTCTGCAACAGGCAGGTTCCTTGCCGACAAAAAACGTATCATCGACAGTACCTCTCACAAGTTAGAAGATTCGATAATTTTAAACATTTCATAGCAACGAAACAGGCCGTACAAAGTGGCAACTGTGCACAGTTGTTTCCAAGGAATGCAGTGACACAAGGCATGCGCTCATTGTCGCACACACGCCTAGTGTTAGTGTATATAACAAAATGGCCTTTACTTCAAAAATACTCCTCATATATATATTATATTGCATTAAATAAAAACAAACTATTTTTGAATTAAGGGGCATAGTTTGGTATTATATATAGAACTTTTAAAATTCAGAAATTTTAATAAAGACAGTTTTATCTGTAGTACAAGATATAATTTAAATATGAAAAGGATTTGTGACAATATTGTTTAATTTAAACATATCAGTAGTTGATTATTTTCTGTCTGAACATTTAGTAAAGTATTTTAAACAAATTTTAAAATTATGTGACAATTAATCATAAAAAATGTATAATTACTTAAAGAATAAATGAAGGGCTTAAAGTTAGAAGGCGTTAAAGTTCATTTTATTGAGTTTAGAATAAAAAATAAAGAAATCTGAATGTGCTCGATTTTTTAATGATGACAGATGTGAAAATATGCCAAAATGATTCAGATGAAATACCAGAATTCAAATTTCCAGATGTAAGTCCACTTTATAGTCTCAGCATAACTTTAAATCAAAACTTCTAAATATTTTCAAAGTGTCACTTAGCACCTTTTTCCACTAAGCTGAGACATCATTTATCACAAAGACATTATATTCAATTTCATTGAACTGTACTGTTTTATATTCTAAATGTGCAAACTATTTAGTTAAAACTTTAACAATAGTACAAAATGTAACTTAAAATGTGTTGAAATATAAGCAGAGCTGAACTAAGTTGTACGCAGCCAAACTTAATTTATTTCAATCATTATAGCAAAAAGTAATCACTTATACTTGAAAGTCGACTAGGACAGGCTTAGATTATAAAAATCATAATAAACGGTATATTTCCAGCTTATATAAACTTTCAGTAAGCTTAAAAATTTTAATTTTGTTAATTTTTTTCAATTTCTCTATTCAAGAACCTAATTATTGTACTTTTTAAGTTTCATAATTCATTTTTTCATAATTATGCGCTTCATAACGCTCTCATTTAACCTTTAAAGGTTAAATGAGAGCGTTAGACAAAAAGTGCCAGGATATGTGAGATAAATAAAAATAATGTCATTTCTGAAAACTAGTTACATATCAAAAACTAATGTATGAAACTCATACAAATCGCACTTATGAGCAATCAGTTCTTGATATTACACTAATTTCATAAATCCATGTGGTTTTTGAGGGCAATTCTCGTTCGAGCTTAATTCTCAGACTAATTTTTATATATATAAATATCAAAATATAAAAAAATGTCAGATTGTAATTGAAAAACTAGAAATATCTAAGCGCAACTCTAAATTTATAGGTCACCAATGACTTCCGTGTGATTGTATTTGACAAGCTATACATGTGTAGCACAATATCGAGACAAACAAGATTAAAAGAAAAGAAAGATTAATTAAGAAAAAATATTAAGTTCTATTTACTGCCCATAAGCTGCAAGTACATGAAACTCATAAAATACAAAGAAAACAAGAAAAAAATCATTTTAAAAAGAAAAACTATTAATAGATAAAATGTCTTGAAAATATTACAAAAATTAACCTTTTTTGTTTCTATGCCTTGTTTAATTTTTTAAACATTTTGTAAGTAATTATAAAAACATTTAACTTATGAATAATTTTTCTTCTTCTCTTTAAAATTATATGCATATGAAGGAAATACGTTGGTTTCAACCTTGATTTTCAAATAGATTAAAAACTTCTAAGTATATGGATCTGAAAACTGCATTTAGTATAGCTTTTAAAGAAAGCGTCGTGGAAATTTTAAAAAATATTTTTGACGATTAAGTACGAAAAATAATTAGAAAAGGTAAAATATCTCATTACAAGCTCATGACCTGCTCTACTTCCGGTTAAAGAAATGCATCTGCTTATTCTGCGAGGCAATATTTTCAAACAAATAATTTTGTTTTTAATTAAAGAAATAAATGAAGTAATTTCTTAGCTCGAATCTGCTGTATTTCATAAGATATAAATGATATCAAGTATTTCTGGTGAGTTTGAAGTGAAAATTTATTTTAGTTACTTAGAGATGTATTGTTTAATAAGGTGCAATGGTTGTTAGATTTAGAAAGAACTCGCTTTTTTGGCAGCTCTGATTTGGCCTCTTTTTACTTGTTTATTACTATTTGCTCTTTGTGCAAGCCGTGCACTGTCCTGTCATACGTTTGTGTTAGTCGTATAATGCTCGGGCAGCGAGATTAAGTTCGTTTTACAAATTATCATTTAGGCTTAAATTTCGAAGTCGGTATATTGTTTACAAGGTAAGAAGTATTTTATAACGTTTTTTTGGCTGAATTGTCAGAACGCAGTCTAAACTCGATAGTTTAAACCTCAGTTGCACGGTTACGTCTTGAAATGGCGGGTCTTAAAATGACGATTCTTCTTTTAAACACAAATAAAAAAATCAGGTAAGAAATACACTTGTAGAAGAAATACTACTAAAGAGAGTCTCAAATCACAATGATCATGTTGTGAGCCAAATGGCTTCAAAACACATCCAAAAACAGTAACCCGGAAAAATAGACAGTCAGGAGCTTGCAGCGCCTTCTAGTGTAAAAACACTATCCATAGTCATGCAAATCGCATTTTCATACGATTATATATGCGAAATTTGTATAGTGAGAATGTTACATTAGTCTGCACAAGATATAACTGCATTAACAGAAAAATTTTCCCATGCAACTCAACTTCTTTCCGCGGTTGTTTCAAAGTTTGTTTTCTTGTTTATTTTTTATTTTCAGATCAATAGCAGCTGCAGCTCTTAAACTGGTAACTAAAAGTATTTATATTGATAATAGTTTTAAATAAATTCAAAACACTTAAAGCTCTTAAGCATTCTTTTTACTTGTCTTTACTCCTACTAAAAAGATTTGTTTTTAAAATTTTTCTGGTTAATATGCCTTTAACGGTTTTCTTGCTTATTGTTTGTATGTTACATAACAATAATCAAAAATCCATTCACAAAAAACACTAGTTTTTAATAATCTACGGATTTTTATCATTGTTATTTGAGAATGGTGTCAAATTATATCTTTTAAATTTTAACAAGCACTTACAAGTTATGAGCACAGCTTTTCTTAAAATAAACCTGATTTGTAAGTTTCATAGTTTATTCTTTCAATAGCTCATGAGGTTTACTTCTGTTGAGAATAAAATACTAAGATAAAATTACGATAAGATCGTCGGAGTTATTTTAATTTTTTAAATAAAGTTGCTGTCTTTTAACTAGATAAGTTGCACATTCTAGTACTAAATATATTTCACTTGTTTTATTGGTATTAAAGAATTGGCGTTCATATACCTTCTTTTATTGGTATAAATATTTATTCATTATTTCCTCTTAAATATTTGACATTGCCTTAACTTTTAAAGAAATGTGATTTTTAATTTAATTGTTTGGAACGATTTTCTAAATTGAACTCTTATTTGCTCCTTATGTTTTAGGGTCCAAAATAAAAATGCCTACTAAGCCTTGTTCAACCTCTGCTTTGGATGGGCAGTATGTACTTCATCAAACAATAGGCACTGGTAAGTTTCGTATTTATACAACTAACTAGGGACTTATTGAACAATAAATTTGAGAGGGGGAGTTAAAGGCAAAATTAGCTAACTCATATTAGCTTTAAACTCAGTTAATAGCCAGTTTGTCATGATAGCTTTTATGATTTTTAATCTCATTAAATTTAATGAAAATCTGAACAATAAAAAAACCTGAACATTTTTATTTTTGGAAAAAAAATAATGAATATAATTATTTTAAGTAATAAACAGCTTTATATAGACACAGATATTTAATAAAAAACTTTTTGACTACTAAAAATTGCAATATAAAGTAATGTTTTTTTTTTTTTTTTTTTTAAAGTACTGATCCACTGTGTATTACACTGACACACAGGAATTGAAAATTTAAAAAAAAAAAAAAAAAAAGGTGTGAAAATGAAAAGTTACAAATGTGACAGTTACAAAGTATGAGAAGAAAGGGGTGATATTTTATGAACCAGCAGTTGGAAACAGCCCAATTTCTTAAATTTGTACAAAATTAATTGCTTTTGAAGAAGAAAAAATGCTTATAAGATGTGTTTTGGAGATAATGGTTTGAGTTGATTTCTTAAAAAATTGAAAGTTTTTTTGTTTTTATTAAGAAAAAACTTTGAAAATTTGCTGCATAACTTGGAAACTTTCTGTGTATGATTGTAGGACTACATTCTGCAAGCGTGTTTGTAAAAATCACATTTAAAAAAAAATTAATTACATATTTATATTTTTGTTTCTATATGCATTTTTCAATCACAGCTCTCACAAAATATATTAATGATATCTTATATTACTTAAAGGCAATATAATGTTTCCAACCCCCCCTCCCCCCCCAAAGTGGTTAAAATTACTTAATTACAAAGTAACCTCTGCATAAAATCATAATAATTTTCATTTAAAGTTCAACACTCTCATAAATTCTCATTAAATTTTATTATTTATGTATACTTACTACATATTTAATAAGTTTTGAAAGTTTTTGTAGTTGAATAAATTGAAAATTAAATGGGTATAATTGAAATGTGTTTATTAAAGGCAAATTATTTGACATTCAGTTAATTAAAAATTATACTTTATAATGCACTTTAATACAGGTTTAGTTTTATTTATTTTATTTTAAACATCAACTAATAAGTTATGATATCCTCTTTTCATTATTTCTCTAGATGAAACCTTCATTATCAATAAAATAAGACTTAAAAAAAAAAAAAACCTAAATTTTGACTAAAAAGTAAATAAATAGTTTTTTTCAACTTTGTTTTATTAAAAATAAAAATGATTTAAAGTTTTCTAACTCTGTTGGCTAGCTCTGTAGATCTTAAAACAAATCGGTATATTTAAAAAAAAAAAAAAAAATCAATATGTTTTAAAAAAAATCAAAAAAAGTAAAAAACATTTCTGAGTGTTTAAGGAAATCAATTTTAACATTTTAGGCATTTTTAATGTAATGTGTATTGTAGATTTTTTTTTTCTTTCTAGCTCATAGTTTCTAGGTATAAAAGCAGGTTTGACTTTTTCTGGACAGTCAAATAAAAAATCACCTGATCAAAGAAAAATTTGTTTAAAGTGCATGAAACTGTTTAAAAAATGGAGAATTATCTAAAATATAATTGAATGGGTATCATTCTATAAGTTTTGTCTGTTAAAGTTTATAATTGCTGTTAAATTTGATGACAATTAAATTAATTTTATTAAACAAACCATATTTATGTCATTTTTTAATTCAGATTTTACTCTTCAGATTAACTGTTTGGAGCCATTTAAACATTACATATGTATCTAAAAGGGGAAGAAGGTTTGTGATTTATTTATTTTTGCTGACAAGGGGGAGTAATGCTTACACAAAATGATAAAATTCCTTATTTTCAAATTGTTTTTTAAAAAAAAACTAAATAAATGTAAAGAAGAAGGTTTTTTTTTAAAGAAAAAAATTTACTTGCAAAAATTTCTAATTTGGAATAAAAGTTCGTAATCAGGAAAAGTCAGAAAAAATTTCTTCGAGTTTCAAAGTTTTATAGAGTTATTTGTTTTATTTACAAAATTGCATATTTTATTTGAATTTAATTCTATCACTCTTAAAAATACATTGCCTATATCCCAGTGTATCGGTCGACTTTTCAAGCATCAAAAAATCTTGAAAATCTGGGAGATCGACTTATAATCTGGTAATATAGTCGTGCATTCGTTAATCATAAAATATTGATGCATTATAAGCATTGATATAGTTATGAATAACTCTGCATAAGTTTACATTATTCAAAAGTTATTTTTAATATGCTATATACAATTTCGCATTTTCTCTCCTCATATATTCTTTAGATATATAGGTTTTTCTTTAGAAACAATACTTTAAATTACTTCCAATAGAAAAGATTAAAAGTAGGAAATAGGAAGATAATTTATTCCAGGGTATTTTAAAATTGAACACAGTGATATAACACACTATGATTAACAATACAAACACAATAACACAACAAAAAATATAACTACAAATTAGAAGTTATAACTACAATGGTGCTAGCCGTGTTGTCATATAGATCCCACTCTGCAATGATTTCTACTTCATGTTCATCTGCTGAGTCTCACAGCCTAACTGTAGCCTTATGTTATTTAGTTACATAATTATTTTTGATAGAAGAAAACGAAGCATATGTTAAAGCATGAATCCACATTCCTTGATAGCATTTTTCTGTTATTGACGTTTAAACTATTCTCTTAATGTTTTTGTGTTACTTTATAAGTTTTAAAATGTCTTAATTAATTTTTTAAATTAAACTTTAGGTGGTTTCGCTAAGGTTAAACTTGCTTCCCACGTATTAACTGGTGAGAAAGTTGCAATCAAAATCATGGACAAACAGTCTCTTGGAGTAAGCATTTTTCACATGAAAAAAACATTATGTGACAAATATTATAATAATCATTGTTAAATTAAATTTTTTTTTTTTCTTTATAGGATGATCTTCCTAGAGTACAGCTGGAAATTGAAGCTTTAAAAATTCTTAATCATCCAAATATTTGTAAATTGTATCAAGTTATTGAGACCGAAAACAAGTTTTTTCTTGTTTTGGAGGTAATATAATTGTACTTAGTTTCATAAAAAACATTTTTTGTCGGTTCAACTAAATTAATATTTGACTATTTGGTATATTTTTTATATTTTATATAAAAACAATTTGACGTTTTCCATTGCTGAAAAGAAGAAACAAATCTTGGGTTACAATATAAATTTTTTTAAAAACAATTTTTGATTTTTATCACTAGTACTATAGATAATTTTTTGGTTAATTTAAATCTTTATTTTTAGAAATTTGTCTTTTTTTTGTTTCAAATGGCTTCTTAATGTTGTTACATTCATTTTATGTTTTATGTATGTATGCTTCTTATTATATAAACGTGAACATTTTCTGGTTTTAGTTCTTATAAAAAATTTAGTTCCAGTTATTTAATTTATATTAACTTGATTTAAATCACTTGAACTTTTTTAAAAAATGATTATGCATCCCTACCTTAATTACTTTCAAAATATGTTATTATTATAGTATTTGATGGTTTCTTCTTTGAAGTTTTCATAATTTTTAATCAATATTACAAAAGCATACATAAACTTTTTCTGAAGAAAAATTTTTGTGGTCAAAAACATCCTCTCTAGTTCTTTAATTTGACCAATTTCATGTATATATATTTTTAAACTAAATTGCAATTGAACAGTTTCACACGTAACCTTGTCTATAAGATTGCAAGTAATCGATAATGAGTATTAACTCCCCTAGTGAAAATGATGTGCGTGTTGCTGCAGATGACCATCTTGATTCTTCCACAGACCAACATCTAATGATTCTTCCACAGGTTCAGCTACAAAATCCTAATTGCAACTTTAACTTCCTCTAAATGAGCAAAATTAACTTCTAAGTGACCATCTCGCTATGGCCCAAAAAGTTGCAGTCTTTCATATCTCTACTTTCAATGCTGTCTATTGAAACATATGTATCAGATATATATTGCTTTAGGCCAAATTTGCAAATTGTGCAACATAGATGAAGTCAATGCCCTTTACTTGAGTCGTTGCTCTACATTCAATGCTGGATCTCTTTGGGAAATTTATTGAGTCCAGACAGAAACTAGATTCTATTATACCATTAAGATAAAATTCTATATTACTGTAGACTAACTTTTTTCATTTCTCTCTCTCTCTCTCATATGCCTGTTAAGGCAGAAGGGTGCGATTGTTCTTGTTTTCCTGTGGCGCCATCTATGGCCAAGAATTCGACTTCTGCCACACCCATACGTCACACCCGTTTATAGTGTGCACCCATTCATACATCTATTCATTCATTCATCCACAGATTGTAATTTTTGACTTGAATCAGAGAATGAACTTTTTTCATTAGCTCATTCTTATTACTTTTTCTGTCTTTCCTTTGTTTTGTCTACAGTTGTCTTTATAATCTTCTTTCAGAAATTATTTATTTATTATTTTTTTTTTAATATGTTTATTTTAAACTTGAGGGAAAAATAGTTAATCAATAATTATGTATATTTATTCTCATAAATTAAAGAATGTTTCATATTAATCAGAATAATTTACCAGATAGTTAGTTTTATAATGTGATGTTCAAATAGTTTTATTGTATGAATATTTAAAAGAAATATTATTTCAATTACATTTAATATTTTAAAGTCTATTCTTTTATGCTAATTACATTACATTACATTTAAATTGCATGTTTCATGTCTGAAAAAAAATGAAAAAATTCTTATTTTAGCAGCTTAATTCTTAAGTTATTAGTCATTTATTAAAAAATATCTGATTAAAATAAAAATAACGATTTAAATCAAAAGAATTAGAATTTTTTTTGTACCCTGAAAATGAAGGTTATGAATAATTATTTATATTATACTAGTACTGTCCTGGAGGGGAGCTTTTTGATTACATCATTCAGAGAGATCGTGTTACTGAAAAGGAAGCTCGTACTTTTTTCAGGCAAATTATCTCAGCTGTTGCCTATATACACCAGAATGGCTATGCTCACAGAGATTTAAAACCAGTAAGTATAGTTATTGCAAAATCTTAAGTTTTTAATATTGAATCTGATGCATTCAATATTTATTTAATGTGCTTTTTCATTTTATGTCTTTTTAGTCTGTTCTAAAAATTGTGTATGCTCTGTGTTGATTATGGGTAGAGCTTATTCTTGTCAATATATTACCACATAAAATTTTGGCTGCATGAAGTCATTTCAAATGCCCTCGTTTAAACATTTTCAAAACACTGGAAGCTACTTGATCAGTATAAATATATTGTTTGGCAGAAAATATTAATACTTTTTATGTAGCTAATACTCGCCGGGATAGGGAGTTACAAGCTACGTTTTAGCTTTTCTGTGTAAAAATTAAAATTTAATTTGAGCAGATAAATAACTTACTGACTTTTTTAAATTCATTCTTCTGGGTTGTTTGCTGTGTAATAGATTACTTTTACATTAGGCAAATCTAGTTTCAATTGAAAGAATTTACAAACTTTTTCCAAACTTTTAAATAGTTAAAATTTTCTCAAATTTTAGACTGCTTTTTATCATTTTGTAATTCGAGTTATGAATAGGAATATGACTCTAAATTTCACAATATGCTATTTATATTTATTCTCTATAGAATTTAGAAATTTTCAGAGAAACTTAAATAAAATTTAAATCAAAGCAAGACTTAAAACCACATTATTTATAATCAGGATCTATTTATTTTTACAGGAAAATTTGTTGCTTGATGCTGAACAGAATCTGAAACTGATAGATTTTGGTCTTTGTGCACGTCCAAAAGTAAGAATTTATTCAGAAATATGTTATAAGTTGTTCAAATATATATCTTTCTCAGAAAGTATCAGCTTACTTTTTTAAGATTTAATATAGGAGTGCACGACCTTGTTGAATAACAAAAGTCTGCACACGAACGGCAAATGAAATCATTTTTATTATAAACATTAGTGTTCTAAGCACTACATTTTTTTAACAGTAAAATTGGAATTTATGAGCATTTTATTATATTTTTACATTGAAACCTCCATTAAATGGACACTCTTGGGACCAAAAAATTGTCTGCTCTGAGAGCTGTTCGTTTACTGAAAGAGTACTAATATAGTCTTCAAATTGATTAGAAGTAGAAAGGAATCTTCAGTGGGGAAGAGGAATTGAAAGCATTTTTAAGGCGTCATTTCAGTTTGTGGAGTATCATAATCAGTACCTTTCAGAGGAAAATATCAAAAGATGCAGCTGTTTAAAATGTTTCAAATTTAGAAAAATACTACAGAACATAAATGACTGTCCGTGTCCGGTTATGGGAGTGTCCCCTTTGTGAAGAAGGTACATAATGGTTTATTTATAGAAGATTAACTGGGAATTAAAAATATGTCCATAATGTAGGAGTGTCCATAACATAAAGTTTCACTGTATATATATGTAAATTTTAGTAAATTAACTGAAATTTTCCATTATTGCAGAGTGGAATGCAACAAAACTTGGAGACTTGTTGTGGCAGTCCTGCCTATGCTGCTCCGGAACTTATTATTGGAGACTATTATAATGGAAATAAAGTAACAAACATAATTTTTTGCCGTGAAATATTAAACATCAATATGTGTGTGTGTATATACACACACACATATTTATATATTTTTTCTACTATCTATATATATATTTCTATATTTATATATATATTTCTCCTGAATATTTCTTCAATTGTAAAAAAATGCAGATCTGCTTAAATTATAGCACAATTATTTCAAAAAGCTTTCAAATATTTGTCACTATTTTTAATGTTGAGGTTGTACAATGTTGGAGGTTTATTCTAGTTATAAAAGAAACTTCATTTAAGTTTTAGAAAGATTTGCACATAATTGTTTAGCTAAATTTCTCATTAATTTTATTCTTTGTTCATATGCTTAATTTGCGACAAAAATATGTAGATAAAATATTATCATTGTCTGTTATAAGAAAGTGAAAAACCACAGTTTAAAATAATACTCTTAACAGAACAGATAAAAAAAGTAATTTTTGTTCCCTATTTTGTTTAACAGTTAATTTAGTTAGAATGGACAAAATGTATTTTAAATTAATTTTTATTTTTTATGAAACTGAAAGCATAAATTTTAAAAAAATTTTAATTACTAATTTCAGAACTTCTCTGCTATTATTGCTAATGAATGCATACAAATGATTTTTTAATGCTTATTAAAAAATTCATTATATGTTCATGTAAAAAATATTAATTGTTGAATTGTAAAAATTTTTAAATTTACTTACTGTGATTTATTATTTCATGTTGTTTCTAACATTTGATACTTAAAACAAAATCTATTCATGCTGAAGCTGCAAAATACTTGAATTTGTTTTAAAGCATTGAAAAGCTCCCCCCCCCCCCCTCATATACCCACAGCGATTGTGTGGAATTTCTAGTTATTAATTAATTAATGGCATCTGTGCAGATAAGTTTGCATAGCTGCCAACTCTACTGGATTTCGCCGATTTCTCCTGGTCTACTGATTTAATTTAAATTCTCTTGGTTTTTAGAAAACTTTTGCATTTACCTGGCAAATAATTTGATATCTAATAATTGACATTTAATAATTGGCATTATTGGAATTTACCTGGCATTTCAGAATATTCCCTGAAATTGAGTAAGTTTTCTAAAAAAAACTCGTATTAAAATAGAATTTTTGTACAGATTTTGCTTGCTTACTTGAATAATTAAATAAGCATTACTAATATATAATAAAGCAAACCTCATTTATATAAATCAATTCAAAACATTTTTTGTTCTAAAATGTTCAGCTTATTTTTATTCCAAACTCTCTTTAATTTAATTTAAAAAAATTCTTTTAACTATCTTTGATGAATTAAATGCCTATTAATATTTGAAATTATAAGTAAACATAGTACATAGCATTTCAAGTATGTTTAATATCAATCATAATTGGAGAATATTGCAGTTTTTCTACTTTGATGACTACTGAAGTTTGAAGTTCCCTATGTGTAAAACATTTAGTACATTAAACAACAATTATCATGGAAATTATATTATTTCGTAAAAATTATTGGATTTTTTCTTGTTTGTGTTGGCAGCTATGAGTTTGTCATATTATGTCAACTGTCTAATGCTCTTTCGTTTTTAAGCTATCCTCATTTATTGGTCATTAGAGTTATTAAAATTATTTTTATTCCAGCTTATTATACATTTACTAAAGATTCATATCCTACCATTTCGTCTAATAACACACTGTCTTATCTCGTTTCGATAACCTCTGCCCTCAGAGTAAGGCTGGATACTCCCTTGACGTGTCTAAGCTAGACCCACGGAAAAAAAAGACAACTACATCCATGGTTGAACAAAGGTTTTACAGGTTCCAGTGCAAAATCTATTGCAAGCCTCATATTCAAAGCCAAAAAAGCCATGTTTTCATATTTTTTAAAATAATTTAGTATTCTTTATAAAAAAAAAAATATAAAAAAAAATCACAGCTTCTATGTAGATATAAAGAAATTCATTTTCTTTAAAAAAAACTAATTAATACTGGCACTAAATTTTTTTAAGGAATGTTGGTCAGGGCTTCAGCAGTCTCTGGCACCAGGGCAATTGTCCCTGTCCCTCCTCTTGAGTTCAGCCTTGATAACATAAATTTCTAAATTGTCACGAAATAGAAATGTCTACTACATTTTTACTGAAGTTATTCATTATATTAATCATCATATGAATTTAAATTACCCATAAGATTAACACATTTACCAGGTTTTACCCCATTAGTCGGGTAAAACCGGATAATTTGATTTTTTCTAGAAAAAATCATTTTTAAAAATTAATTCATCGATGACTTTTCAGGAACATTGCATTGTACACAACTAAACAATGAATATTTTGATTAAATCTGGCAGTTTTCAGGTTGAATAGTTTAGCTCCAACATGCCTTCAACTCTAAGTTACCCAGTATTACCCCAATTATCTCTATAGTACAAAGTCCCATATCTAGATATCCATTTGCTGAAAGTGTATATTTTCTGGATACTTTTTAATAATCAAAATAAACCTCATCTCCTTTTTAAATTTTTTTTTCGCTTTAACACTCTCAATCGGATATTGCTTAGTAAATTAAAGAAAAATAAAATTTTTTAATTTCTTCTTGCTCTTTCTCTGATAGTTAAGCATTTATTTTGCCTCAATAAGCATGTTAATAAGAGCTGATGAAAAGACAAGAGCAGTAAAGGAAAACAAACTTTAGGGAGAAGAATAAACTATGAATATTAATGGAGCCAAATGTTAGTAGTGTGAAAAAAAAAAAAAAAAAATTGTC
Source organism: Parasteatoda lunata (assembly GCA_949128135.1). Lineage (NCBI taxonomy): Eukaryota > Metazoa > Arthropoda > Arachnida > Araneae > Theridiidae > Parasteatoda > Parasteatoda lunata. Next base: position 63,873,368 of record OX421973.1, on the reverse strand, counting down.
AGCAGATAAGATTTGATTTGCTTCATAGGAGTTTTCATTAAAAAATCTACTATATTCTATTCATTGTTTTAAATCATTACTAAATCAAATCAGGTTATTTTACTTTTGAAATTCGAAACTTGTTTATAATGTTACTTTTATAAGATTATCCGTGCTGCTAATTCTTCACAACATAAGAAAAAAAGAAAATGTTTCTTTGTCATGATGCTGCAGAATTTAACCTCTAAAATGGCAATAGACTACATATCACTTGAAGAACTGATAATCGCTGGACTTAAAACATCTTGTGCTGGTATACTTGTAACATCAAATAAAAGCCAACAAGGTGGTCTTATGTAAATAAGAGAGCAACAGATGTGATTTGGAAGGCAAAAGCTGCTATTTGAAATTTTGAAAAAGACCTTTATCCATCAATTGGTTAAATATGATCCTGTAAATGATGAATATATTTAAAAAATGATTAAGATATGTATGCACAATGAAGAATATATTATGAAAAAATATACAAACGAGGAAGATACAAATAAATACAATAATGACAGTATGCATTACCTTCCAGAGCAATCTGAAAGTTTTTTTTACTTGTGTTACATTGTTTTACAAGCCATCTTAAGTATATAAGAATTATTCTTAGATTGTTCTTGTTGAGTTATAAGTGACAATATAATCACTGACTTTACTTACATGGAATATCTCAACCTGATGTTATACAGTAAAATGTTTGCTTCACTACATTCAATTAAATAATAATCCTACATACGACTTTTCAAACCTGCATTTAAATTTTTAAGAATAAAAAAAATAAAAAAATTCTTAGTAAATAAATTTTTTGTTGTTGTTGTTTCCTTTAGGTTGATGTGTGGAGTATGGGAGTGTTATTGTATGCTCTCCTTTGTGGCTTTCTACCTTTTGATGATGAAAATGTCACAAAATTGTATAAGAAGATTCAGGTGTGTGAATGTTATTGTTTTAAAGTAGTGTCCTAATTATCAGTGAGGTGATATTTTGACAGTTTTTGTTTAATAAATAAAAAAATATATAAATGATGAAATAAAAAAAAATGTTTAAATTCTGAAACTGAATTAAATCAAAATTTTTTTTGCCTAGAATGGTTATTAGTCTCAACACATATTATCATAGTATGGAATTGAAATTGTTTTAGGAGGAAGTGAAACATTCAATAATATAATAATAATTTGTTTCTAGAGTTGTGTATAGAGTTATGAGTTATTCGCTTTTTAACTGTTGGTTTAATATAGTTCATTGATGATATAACATAGCACAGAAACGGTTCAACATAGTACAGCACCGGTTCAACATAGTACAGCACCGGTTTAAAATAATACAGCACCTATTTAAAATACACAGTCTAGTCACATTAATGTGACCACCAACTACTTTCGACGTCAACGTGAAATGACCAATCACAGAAGGCAGGTGGCAGCGCATTACAGTGGAGTGTATATAAAGGATGTCATAGGGCATCAGAAAGCATTTCAATCTTTGGCGTGATGCACAAACATTGATATTTATCCAACGTCCAAAAGGCCATGATTATTGGCTTTTGGGCCAAGGGTGGTAACATTTCGGAAACGGTTAATTTTGTGAACTGTTTGCGTGCCACCATGGTAAAAGTATACCGTGCATGGCAAAATGGCACTATCCAAAATCTGCGGCGTGGTGCACCATGGTCAATAGATGACAGAGGCGAACAAAAGCTACGGAGGAGGTACGTTCCAGCGAATAGATGTGCAACTGACCGCCCAGATGAACCAAAGGGCTACCAAGAGAATACCTAATTGACTCTCTTCCTGCACGTCTCACAGCAGTTCGCTCTGCCAAAGGTGGTTATTCTGGCTTTTGACAGGTGGTCACATTAATGTGACTGGACTGTGTAATACAGTTCTGATTTAATGCAGTGTAATTGATATTTTTAATTTTTGTTTTAAGAATAATTTTGTATTTCTGAATGTTTTCACGCATTATGCAGACGTGATTTTTATTGATTTTATAAAGTTTTAGGAAAATAAAATATTAGTTTTTCATAAGAAAAATATATTTTCTTTTATAAAAAAATTCTCTATTCTTTTACAGAGAGGAAAATATTTCTGCCCTCCCTGGTTATCATCTGAAAGTAAAGCCATTCTATCAGACATGTTGCAAGTTGATCCTGCCAAAAGAATATCAATAGATGATCTTAAAATACACCCTTGGTTAATTAAAGAAAATTGTAGTCCAATAATTTGGAGGTGGAAAGAGGTAATTTTTCTCCCTTCCCCCTTTTTTTTCATGAATATTTTTCATCTCATTACCTTTTAAAACTATAAGAATTTCAATTTTGAATTGGAAATGAAAATGTTGTTTTTAATCCTAATGATATTACCATTTGATATTCCTAATGATAATGATATTTTTTATTGGACATACAAAATATTCTTTCATGGGCATGTCTTAAAACTCTCATGAATTTATTTTCTTAAGTAGATGTTTCAAAATGACAACAATTTATGTGCTAAATCAAGTAGTAATTTAGGTCAAAATATACAACTGTCAGTATTTTTTTCTTTAAATGTGTTTTGTAAATATATATTATTTGTATAAACTGATGCTCATCTCAGGATGTATAGTACCAACTTTTTTTGTTTTAGTCTTCTTATGGTTTACAAATTCAACCTGCTTTTTTTAAATTTACTTTTTTATTTCTATTCATTGTTTTTTTCCCCTTTAACACATTTTCCTTTAACATATAAATTATCATGTTGAAAACTTTTTTGTTGAAATATATGAGCAGTTTTTGAAGGAATTTTGAAAGTTTCCTGAAAAATGAAGAAAGGTTGTAAAATAGTATGATATAAATAAAGTTTAATAAATGTATGCCCAAATTTAAACAAGCCATGTTTTAATTTTTTGTTGTATCGTTATGAACTTTTTGGATGACCCATTATTCATTTATGCTTGATTTTTTTATAGTCTGATTGTTGTAGTCAATTTTAAGTTATGTAAAACACCACCTATGAAGTTAGTTGTTAGAAAATTATTTCAGCTCTTTATTTGCTACTTGTATAAATCCTCTAAAATTCTTGTCACACAAAAGGAATCTTTCACAAGTACTATTCATAATCATTTTCATAGAAATTTAAATCAACAAAATGATATTTTTACAGAATTTTTTTTAAACCTTTTATTCTTCGTTGAATTTATCCAAAGTATTGCTAAGTGTTTTTTACTTTCTTTTCAGGTTGATGAATATGATCCTGAGTGTTTAGCTGAATTAGCTGTGTATCACAGATATTCAATGAGATCCGTTGAAGCAGCGTTAAATAAGGTAAATTCTAAAACCAAATATAACTTTTCCTAAAGATTTACTTAAGAGTGGAATCTTGATTTATTTATTTCTACTCTGAATTGAATTTAAATTCGTGCATTATATTTGTAACTGCCACTGCAGTTATCTTATATCTGTCCACAATGCCATTTATTGCTGTGATTCATTTAATTTTGTTTTAAAGTCTATGAAATCAATTCTTATATTTTATTATTTATACTAAAGTTTTTCATTCTAACTTTCGCAAATTCCAATGCATAAAAGAGTATCCAAGTATAAAATAGAATTCCAAACTCATAATAACAATAAACATTCTCAGAGAAATTAATTCCATTATAATTTTTTTTTATTTTTTGTTTAAAAACAGTTTGCAGTACATACAAGAACTTTTAGATAGTTTGGAGACTTTCTTCTAAGCAAACAATCTACTTAAACAGAAGTTTTCTCTGCCCTTAGAACATCCATTTGTTTTAAATTTTTACTATATTCTATAGACCACAAATATCTGAACAGGAAGGTTTTAAATAACAAAGTTTAAAAGTTTAGTGTTATTGTTTTATCTTAAAATATTTTTCATGCATTTGTTTAAGGGATACTAAGAATATTACATTGTTACTGTAATATATAAATAAATAGTTAACCTAATTTAAGGTAATCAAGCATTTTACTAGGAAATTTTTGATAAACGGTTTGTTCATTGTTAAATGGTTTGTATCAATACAAGCACTACTCGTGTACTACTTTTTCAATAACTCCTGGAAATTTATTTTATATCCGTCGTTGAACATGAACCAATCGGGAAAACAAGGAAACTCCTGGATCAGTACGCCCAGAGGTATGATCTGTTATGGGAACATGGAGGTCTTGTGACTCAACAGATTTAACGTGCATCAGTCACCATTTACTACATGGGGAGACTTTGGCTGGTGGGATCAAACCCATGACCTCTTGGACATAAGCCCAGTGCCCTACCGACCAGGCTATCCCGGCACTCTGGATATTTATTTGGCATTAAGAATGTTTCTACTGCAATTTCTAGAGCATTGAAAAATAAATATCAATTTCAGAAAGCTTTTAATAATCAAAAAAGTATCACTGAGAAAAAATTTTAGAAAGTGGGAGAAAAACATGAGCGAGGCTATAACATAAATGGTTCTATATAAAAATTAAGAAAAATTTTGAAAGCTTTTAATAATTTAAAATATGATACACTAAAAAAAAAAATCAACAGTGTGAGTAGAATGAACCTTAAATAAATCATAAATTTATATAATGGAAAAATCATAAAAATTAAGTAGAATATCATTAAATTTATAGAAACTAGAGATGTCCAATATTTTCTGGAACAGGTATTTGGAGCCTGTTATTTAATCATACCTGTTATAAAAATAACAGGTTACTTCCAAAGGCCTGTTCCAAAATACTAGGCAAAAATTTTAATTCAATTATCTTGGCAAAAATTTATTTTTCTACTTTTTTTAAAATGTTAAACTGTTTTTTTTTTTTTTTTGGCAATCTTTGTACAGTTTATAATAAGAAAAAAAAAAATCATGTTTTATTTATTATTACAGGGCCGTAGCCAGACATTGCGAGGGTCTATACAAGTTTTGTATTTCTAGTATTATAATTTTTTAAGAGCTGTTTTAAATCTAATAATTTAACGAGTAACTTTGCTAAAATCAAACGAATTATTCTAAAAATGTTTATATACATGACTTCATTCGAATTTTGCATTGTGTCTTTTAAAATTACATAGTTTAAAATGATACATGAGTAATGTGCATTGGTATTCGAAATTGTTTCAACCATTATTAAACAAATTAGTATAAATTAAGAAATAATTTCAAAAAGATTACATTGTTCTTCCCTTAGTTAAACAAATTTTATAACAATGAATAAAAATTTTTTAATTCGTTTAAATTTTTTATTTTTTTTGCATTGAATACGTAAAAAGTAAAATTAACAAGCCTAAATAGAATTAAAAGGAAAAACAAATAACCCAAATTCACCGAACAAACGATCGGTTTAGTCAAAGAATGTGTCTTATTATAGATAGCACTTAAAACGTGAAAATCCGATCGATATAAAAAAAAATTTTCAACATTCTTTTTCCCCCCCTCCCTGTAAGTGTAAACATGATATTTCTAAACTTAAAAGCAATTTATAGACTTTAAAAAACTGTTTACTTGTATCAGCAAGAATTAAAAACTTCTCGCGTGAGTAGCGAACGTTGTAGTACATTTATGTCCCACTAGAACTGCACAATGGGCTATTGGCGACTGTTTGGGAAGCATCCCTGAGGATTATCCAAAGACATGCCATCACAATTTTGATCCTCTGCAGAGGGAAGGGCACCCCCGCTTCGGTAGCCCACCGAACTGCTCACGAATTCAAGCACTTTACGGTAGAACAGTTTAACGAGGACCCATACCGCACACCCTCGGTCCCTACGCAGACTGATCCAAGTGGTCACCCACCCGCACACTGACGGCAGCCAGTGATGCTTGACTCTGGTGATCTGTTGGGAACCGTGTCTTAACAATCAGTCCACTGCGGGACGTGAGTAGCATACGATAAGTTTTGTAACGTATATGTGATATCATGGTAAGTCTCAATTTCTGTGTTTTCATAGTCTAAAAAATAAAAGAGCTGTAATAGAAGTCATAAAATTTAGTTCCAATAAAACTAAATGTTGTTCTATAAACTTAAATTTAAATATTACTTCCAATCGTAAATTAATAATAGTACTTAAATTTCGCTTCGTTAAAATTATTTTGCGTTCGAAGTAAATCATTAAATGCCTTTTTTTTTTTATTTCACTAAGAAAATGATTATTCTGCAATTATATTGTTAAAATGCGTTTAGAGTGTCTTAAATTTCTTAATAAGAAATAGCCTTTCTAAAGTTTAAATTAAAAAAATTGAAAATTATTGATAGTCCACTGCTAGCCCCCCCCCCCCACCCCCTTTGTGATTCTACTTCTGTGTCTTAACAACCTGTTATTAATTAAACTACCACCTAATATTTTAAACATGCTATATCACACATTATGGGTATTGAATCCAATCCTATTTGTCGGGGTTGTCATTTAGAAGAAGAAACATCACGACACATACTTTGTGATTGTGATTACTATTCCGCTCAAAGATTTGAGCACTTAGGGCAGCATTGCGTCAAAGCCTGGGAACTGCAAGAGGTTCCTGTAAGGTGTCTGCTGAATTTTATTACAGCTATAGGGCTTTCTTGCTAATCATGATTAGGGTTTGGGTACAATAGACCTCTGGTCGATGTGCCCTGCTCGTCAGAGCTGCCCAACCTCTAAGTCTAAGTCTAACATGCTATATCGGAACAGCCTGTTATTTTTATCACAGGCTAGTATTTTGGAACAGGCGATATTTTTTCACAGCTAGTATTTTGGAACAGGTGATATTTTGTCACAGGCTAGAATTTTGGAACAGGCGATATTTTTTCACAGCTAGCATTTTGGAACAGGTGATATTTTGTCACAGCCTAGTATTTTGGAACAGGCGATATTTTTTCACAGCTAGTATTTTGGAACGGGCGATATTTTTTCACAGCTAGTATTTTGGAACAGATGGTATTTTGTCACAGCCTAGTATTTTGGAGCAGGTGAAGCAGGTTAGTATTCTTGAACAAATTTGTATTTAGGAATAGGCAATGATGCTCGGCCATATGGGGGGGGGGGGGGCAGGTTGCTTCTAATTACATTTTCTTGTTTTAATTTTTTTTCTGTGATGCAAATAGTATAAGCATTTAAATATTTTTCCTAATTTTGATATTGATACATATTTCCTAACATGTAAGATAGAAAAAAAATTCACAAAAATTTCCTACAAAATACATTCTTACTCTCTCTCTTTCGCATTTTTACATGAATATCTTTAAATGAAGGCGTGTCCTTTATTTTCCTCTTAGTTATTTGTTGTAGTAATTCAATCAATGTTCTATGTGAAGAGTGATTTGTCATTGTGTTGAATTTTGTCCACTTGCATAGAAATAGATGTCTCTCTGCCATTGCCTATTATTTTGTTGCTTAAAAGATTTATTTATTTTGAAGTTTTGAAGAAAATAAATAAATATTTTTAAATAATAATATTCTGCAGGAAAGGAAAAAATCTATTACAGTTAATTTGGAGAATTTCTTTTTTTTATTGTTTTGAATTTTCCTTTGAAATTAAAATTATCATTAAGGCTGCATAGTATGTGATATTATGAAATTAATGTGCTAATTGTTTTGAAAGAAAAATATTATTTAAATAATCCAAGAAAAGTTTGGAATTGTTAAAAAGGCTTGTTTCTTTAAAAATTATGCTAAATTCGTATACTGATGTTTATTTTGAATATTTACTTTTAAAAAAATGTTTAAAAGTTTGGGATTATGCTCTATTTATATTTAATTTGCTAAATATTTTAGCTGGTGCAAATTGATAAAGCTCAATCAATTAAATTTTTGTATAAATATTTTTTTTAGTTTAAAACTATAAAATGATAATATTCGAACTATTTAAAAAGTTGCGACGAGGTTGCGATGCATGCAGTTGGACTATTATTTTTTTCTTCTTGTCAAATGAAAAAAATATTGGTTATTCTGCCACATATACAGAATATGATGCGCAACTCCTACATTGTTTTGATTTAAAAATAATAATACACTATATGTTGTATTTTAAATTCAGAGATCAATTTTTTTTAAAAAATTTCTATCTCAATATTTATGAAGTTCCATTTTCCCCTCTTGTAGAAATGAAAAGATTCTGGTTATATCGTCAAACAGAATGTAATAGGGAATTCCTAAATTCTTTTTATTTAGATTTAGAAACAATGTACATTGTAATATTCAAAACTAATTTTTAATTCTCTAAGCTTTCTAAATTATTTTATGCTTGTTAAAAAGAGACAAATTTTGTAAAAGAATTTTTTCTGCGTCACTCATTTCTCCTAAAGGTGCCTTAAAAAGAACTATATTTTTTAACAAAAATTATTGTTTCTATTATTATTTATTATATTTGATTACACTAACAAATATGCTTTTGAAGTGTTTTCAACCATTTTGAACTAGCCAATCTAAATTATAATCACAAAAAACAAAAAAAAATATGTATACGTAAAAAAAGACGAATTATAGTTTTTTCGCCGAGCTTAAACAATAGAGAATAAAACAAAAATTACTTGTAACTGCTTTCTTTTAGTTTTAAAAAATAAATAGAAAAAAACTTCGCCATATTTTCTTACTCTTAGAAAGAAAAATACTTTTCCTAACAACTTTGTCAAATTAATAGAAAAATATGTATCTGCTACAAAAATACTTGCCATTCTAAGTTATCTTTCAAATATAAAAAAGTGGACTTTTTTCCTTAGACCTGTTATCTTTGAACAGGTATTTTTTTGTATTGTAACAGCTGGAACCTGTTATTTGAAAATACCTGTTATTGCCCATCACTTATAGAAACTAATACAATGTAGGAAAATTAAATAATGACAGCTTAACACAACAAAGAAGTTTTCAAAATCTTACCAGACATTTACTTTTATTTCTTTGATTATGAGAGCAAGATTTATAGATAACATTGAGATATTTTTCATTGAATTATAAATGAGTAATTGAAATTTCAATGGCCATATTGCCAAACATAAAATATTACTCATCTACCAACATAGCGAATAAAATCTAAACTGAAACTGAAAAAAGGAAGAAAAAAAACAAAATCTTTCTTGATTAACAGTACCAGTGGTGCCATCTGTTATGAGATTATGAAAAAAAGTCATAACAGTTAGAAAAAAGGCATAGTAGAGGTATTAATAAATTTTCATCAAAGTGCTGCTTCTCTCATGTGTAGGCCCTCAATGTGTTAGTAATAATGTCTTTTTTACTACACGTATTGTATCCTTAACAACCGTCGCAGAAAGTTAAATCATAAACAAAGTTCATAGAGCCATGTTTGCTCAGGGGATGGAGCATACGCCTCCCAATAAGGTAAACCAAGTTCGAATCTCAGTGGTGGCTGGTCGATACAAATTCTGCTCCTGACTCACACCAAGCACAGTGCTGATGTAAGATATCCTCAGTGATAGGCTGATCATGGGCTTGAATTCCCTTGCTATTAGGCTAACTGTGGGAGGTTTTTCGCTTGGTGTAACACGGATGCAGGCTGGCTCCATTGAAAAGCCCTTCAAAAAGGTTAGTTTGTCACAATGCATGATACAGGAGTTCTTCTCTTGTCTTATGGGTTGGGTTTAAATTAGCAAGGCTACGGAGTTGGAACGTTGATAGTCATAAGCTCAGAATAATGCCAGGTGTTCAATGCGGGTTAAAATGTAAAATATAAGAAATAAAGCTCACGTCCTTACTTTTGATTAGATAATAAAAGATAACTCATTAAGACACTTTTAATTTCATTTAATAATTTGGCTTGGGTCTCTAATTTAGCTAAAATTCATTTAACAGGTAATTTGCTTTGTTCCCTACTCTCTAGTGTTTAATTATATACCGAGACTTTGCTGAACTTTCCATTAAAAATTTTTAAGTCATAGTTATTTCCGATTATCAGCATCTTTTTTAATGTGTTAAAATATGTAATATTTTAGTATATGTCTACATAATTACTGCCTTCTTATGCTAATGGTTCCTATTTTTTTTTATTTTTATAATGCTTGCCTTATTTTGAAATTCTCATGTCTCTTCTAATCTTCTTTTTTAGCAAAAGTTTGACTACCTGACAGCAACATATAATTTACTATTATTGAAAAAAAGGGCTGGCAAACCCTTTTCCCTCATTCAAGGAAGAACACCTCTTAAAGAAACTAAGGTGAGTGTATTATATTAAAATCTAATTTTCGTATTTTATTCTATATGGAGCTAACTATGTAGAATCATCAGTACCTGCAGCATATCTACTTTCAAATTTTTTAGGTGTAGAATCTTGTATGTCTGTTAACTTTGCTACCCAAAATAGATTCCAAATTTCTTTTTTCCTTGGTTCTTTTTTCCTTGGCACTTGGTTCTTTCTGCCATGTTTTGCCTTAATATGTTGTCATGATGAATCAAATACTATAATTCTCAAAACTTTTCCCCGTGTACTCAAAGAATATGCATTGTAAATATTTTGCAAAATATTGTTCATCAGACAGTAAGGTAAAAAAAGAAATATCTCATTCTTAGTTTTGCAAATTTAATTCTCCAATTATAAGAGGAAATTTCTGTATTACACATTACTCACTCATTGAATAATATAGAGAAAACTGGTTTCTTGGTGCTGGAAAATCACCCGTTAATCATCCAATAAAAGCTTTGACTTATGCTCGGATCATAAAATTTTTTTAATTTCCATGACATGTAAATAATTTAAGCATACATTCTATGAGGGCCCTGTATTTAATTTCTAATGATCGGAGATTCTACTTACTCACTGTAAAATGTCAAATGCTGTAAAAATCTTAGCTGTGATGCAGAAATAAATTTATGGCGTGTTTTTCAACGCAGAAAAAAAAAAGAACTAGCATTTTGTTTTGATTTATGCAGAAATAGGTGGAATACCTAAATTATACGCATATTAATTATTAGGTGGATATAAAAAGTAGAAACTTAGAAGATTTTAAACTTGAGTTCTTAGTCAAACTAATATGTAACAAATTAAAATATTAAATATTTACTTTGCATGTGTATCTTTAAGGACCTCTACTGTTTTTAATTGGCATACATTTTAGGGTTTTTTTTTTTAAAAAAAAAGAAGAAAAAAAGACTAGAGAAAAAGTCTTGAAAAAAAAAGTATTGAAAAAAAAAGACTAGACTGATTTTGAAAACTATGGGTTCAGCAAACCCATAGTTTTCAAAATCCAACAGAATCACTGATTACCTTTACTGGCATATTTTTTAAATAACGAAATTGTAGTTATTGTCTTTAGTTTTCTGCTTTTGTTTAGTACCACTAGGTAATATCTTCAGTACAAATCTCAAAAGTTAGAGGTTATGCAGTAGTTATTCGATTTTAAAGGCATGTCATTAAAGATAGAATTGTATTGGTATTAAACATTGTTTCAAACTTTCAATTTATTTCACTCTAACCTACATTTTATTTAGTAATTAGTTAAAGCATATATAATATAAAATATGAGATGTTAAAAAAAAAAAGATGGCATCAAACATATTGTGTTTATTAGTAACTTTTATTTCTTTTAAAGCTTACTTTTTTCTTTTCTTTTTTAATCAAAATATGTTTATTTATTAGCTTAACAAAATATAAAGAAAACAAATTTAACGAATGATCTCAATGAGCTAATGAATGATAAAGGTGGATTGATTTTGGTTCTTATTTTTGATTTTCGTTTTTTAAAAGCCCTTAAAGGCGCTTTTTTCATTGGGTGTTTTTAAAAAGTGCTTAATTTTTCCTTTTTAAAAATGAGGTTTTTCCTTTAATATGTTGATTTTCACTTTGAATTATGCAAAAAGACACGGTTCACATTGTTCTATTCAATGTTTTCACAATTAATTCAACTCCAATCTATTTCAGCGTATTATCAGTCCGTAGTGTTTGAAAATGCCATTCGTTTTACATGATTCAAAATTTCATGTTTTTCAACGCTGTCTAATTAATGATATTTTTTTAACATGCTTAAAAATATATTTTGAGTGCTTAAAAGGTGCTTATTTTTTGTTGAATAATTTGGCTACGCACCCTGTTTAAGAGGGTATTGTAAAGCAGTTCATAACATAACCATATTGTGTATAAATACCTTTGATGTGATAACATTGCTAGTGTTTATATCAGAGGTGGGGAACCTTTTTACCATTAGAGGCCACATTTAAATTAGGCAGCAATAAGAGAGGCCGCATAAGCTGATTGACCTAAGAAAGTGACTTTTGTGAAATTATTATAGTTTTTCTATAGATTTAACAATTTATTGCATTATATAGAAAAAATAAAATATAATAGTACAAAATTTTAAATATAATATACATATAAAATAATATAAAAATATTATAAAAAAATACAATAAAAATATTTTTTTATTCACTAAGTTAGTGACTTATTTGGCTTTGTTTTTTGTTTGACAGTAATTGTATATTTGGATCAAGCTTCGTAACACACAGCTTTAATTGATCCTCTAAATGTGCATCTTAAATTTGTTTTTATTTTTGACATGAGAGAAAATGTTGTCGGCGAGCATGTTCTCGAAGGCATGGATATTCAACAGCATTTTTCCAGATTTCTATGGGATCCTTTTTAGCGTTAAAAAGGGATTTGATGATACTATCTTCCCCTAAATCAATTAACTCCATTTGTAGTTCTGCAGGAGCCTCGGATATATCTATTAAATGTGGTTCAAATGCCAGTTTCATAGCAGGAGTGCGCTCGTCAAAATCAGAAAATCTTTTAGTATACTCTTCTATTAAACAATCCAAGACACCTACATATTCATCGAATATTTTATTTTCACAGTTCTGCTCATTTAACATTTTAGCTAGCTCTGGGAAGTGTTGTGCACATATTTCCGAACGACAAAGCAATGTTTTGAAAAATGATAATTTTTTTCTAAACGCTTGGATCTTTTGCCACATTTCATAAATATACCTCGTTTCACCTTGCAGGCAGGGCCTGATTACCGAAAAGGCACAGGAAGCAAGTGCTTCCCCTGTAAAATTCTAGGGGGGCCCCCAAATGACTGAAATTAAGGGCCCGATTTCTTATTTTTTTGCAAAAAAAATAATAATACAAATAGTATAATACAAATAATAATAATACAAAGTACAAATAGGTTACAGTTTGCATATATTATTGAAGATTTTGTGAATTTGAAAGCGAGAAAAAACCCTATGTAATGGTAATCTATGAGTTTTTTTATTATTATTTTTTCAATCTTTTTTCTCTATCATGTGAGCTCAATTTAATTTTACTCTGTTTTTTATTGTTGAACTAAACATACAAGAATTTTGAATATCTATTAGTAAAAAAAAAAATTTTTTTTTTCATGTTTGAAAATTATTTGGTATGATTTTTCTGGTGCAGTAACAATAATTTATGCTGAATTAGAATTTTGTGTTGTTTTGGCGCTAGTAAAAAAATTGGCGTAAAAAGAAAGAGACTAATCTTGCAAAAACCTTTCGTATAACAACAAGTAATTTTATAATTTAATTTAGTGAAATATTTAAATTTTGTTACTATAAAGCACGTAAAGAACGGTCCTGCGTGATTGCTTAAGATCTCTCTATTCCTTTCTAAGGTTCTAATAGTTTTTGCATGGTTCTTGTCTCTTTAAAATGTATTGTTTATGGGCGAAAAATATCAAAAGTTTCTTTTGCTCAAGTTAGGGGGCCTCATTTTCAGAAGTTAATCGGGACCTGCTTGCAGGCAAATATTTAAATTGTTTTGTTTTGTCATAATATCAGACAAAAATGCAAGGTTTCTGAGAAATACTTCATCTGATAGATCACATTGTTTTCCTTGTTCTTGATAAAAGTTTAAAATTTGTAGTTGTAAAGACAAAACTTTTATCAAAACCTGACCTGTTGATAGCCAGCGAACCTTGCAGTAGTATGGTAGGTCAACACTATACGTTTCCTCATCTAAAGAGAGCATCTGCCGAAATTCACGATGACGCATTGCGTTTACGCGAATATAGTTGACAATGGCAATGATTCTATCCAGAGTGTCTTGCAAAATGGTAGATTTTGCGCAAAGATTTTGCTGATGCAAAATGCAGTGAAATGATATCAATTTTTTCAAGTTTAAGTTTTCCTTTTTTAACAAAGCAACGAATCCTTCTTTTTTGCCTCTCATGGAAGGTGCGCCATCGGTGCAGACACTGACTAAATTACTGACATTCAATTGTAATTTATTACGTACTTCTTTGAAGTTTTCGAAAATATCGGCTCCGCGAGTTCTTCCAGTTAGTGTACCCAACGCAAGTAGTTCTTCGTAACATTGAAAATCTTTAGTTATAGCATGAATAAAATATAAAACTTGTGCCGAATCTGTTTTATCAGTGCTTTCATCTAAAGCAATTGAAAAATAAACATCTTCATTTTGTATAATTGTATGAAGTTGCTCTGTTACATTTTGCGCTAATTCGTGCTGTCGATCTGTTACAGTTCTTCTTGAAAGAGGTAATTGTTTGTATTTGTCGACATTTCTTGGATCTAACATACTCACTGCTTCAACAATACATTCTTTAATTATTTCAATGTCACTAAATGGTTTGCCCCTTTTTCCAAGTATATGTGCTATTTTATACGTAACAGCAACTGCAGCAGAATTTTGATTTACAAAGGCACTAAAAGATGCCTGCTGATGATGCTTCTCATTTTTCAACTTTTGTAGTGCAGCTTTTCGTGATTCACCTTCTAAAGCGAAATGTTTATGTTCTTTATGAGTAAAATAGTGTTTATTTGCATTCGCTTTTTTTAAAGTATTTAAAACTGTATTGCACAACAAACACATCATTTTATCTTTCTCAGCAGTAAAGAAAAAATCTAACTCCCATTCTACATTAAATGTTCTGTTTTCATCACCTAATTTTCTTCTCTTACTATTTGACATGATGGATAAAAAAACGAATATCAAATAATATCTTTAACAACTGTTATAAGCCGTGTAACTGTTATAAGCACACACTGTTAACTACAGTTTGCTGAAGATCGCAACAGAGAAGCGTTGAGAGATGCGAGTCAGAGAAGCCAAAGCAAGGTGTGACACTCAAATGGGAGATCTGAAACCAACAAATTTTGTAAATAGTATTTTGTAATTTTAATTTATTTTCAAATAAATATTACATATAACATTATTCGTTTCTTTTAGATATGTAAATTACATAAACATTGTGTAATTTTCAGTAAAGGAGTTTGTGGAATTTTCAGTCTTTGGCGAGATTTTTCGCGCAACTGTCATGGCGTTGATGTACAATAGTTGTTTTTTGAAACGAACTCTACCATTTTGTACTAGGTGGCAAAGGGCCGCACAAGAACCTCGCGGAGGCCGCAGGTTCCCCACCTATGGTTTATATTATTGTTTTTCTATGTCAAGCTGCTGTGTGCTAGCTTGTTTACTTTTGCCATGTTGTGAGTTTTCTGGGGAAATTTTGTTCTTTAGCACCCTGTTTACGAGAGTATTGTAAAGCAGTTCATAACATAACCGTATAATGTATAAATACCTTTGATGTGATATCATTGCTAGTGTTTATATTATTGTTTTTCTATGTCAAGCTGCTGTGTGCTAGCTTGTTTACTTTTGCCATGTTGTGAGTTTTCTGGGGAAATTCTGTTCTTTAGCACGCATCTATTTTCCATATATGATCATTTGTAAATATTCCTCTACAAAACTTTGTTCAAAATAAATTATTGTTGTATTGCTACCAAGTCAACTTGTTAATTTTTCTTATCATTGTGTTTAAATAATTCTGCATCTAAACTAACAATATTGCGCTTTTATAATTTCTGTCATTATTATTATTTAGGGTAACACTAATTTGCTTGAATCTTTCGATACTTCTCCAATCATCACTAGGCTATCGATGGACAGCTTAACGAATTCTGAGCTACTAATTTTAGGAAGTCCAAAAAATCTGAATGGTAGCCCTAAAACTCACTCACCTGCTCAGGCAAAGTATAAAAATTTAGTTGAAGATAAAGAAAATTTCATATTACCATTAATTCCATCACCAAAAAAGAGTAAAAAGTCAACACCCAAAGTGAACAAGCTTGATAAGTTTGGTAGAGTATCTTATTTTGTTTCTGTTTTTAAATTAAATATAATTTCAAAATTGTTTTACTTTCATGATGTTGAAGTACATGTAAATTAAAATTTTAAAAAAATTTATGCTAGCTTTCCAAATTGCTAAAATTAGTTTTTTTTGTTAGTGTTAAATGTGAAAATGTGACTTTTAATATATTGTCTTTTAGTGCTAAAAAATGTTGCTATTATGGATGCTTATCTGATTATAGGATCATTTTCTTTTTGAAAAGTTATTAAACATTATTTGATTAAACTTTTCTTTGTTCACTCCTATATTGCATTACTATAATTTGTAAAATTTTAGTGGTGCTTAAAAGGGGAAAAAAAAACTGTATTTTTGCCAAACAAAATTAAAATATTATTAAATTGCTAATTAAGTAAGAGTATTCATTACTTTTGCTACTTTTTATGGAGGTTAATGTACTCAAATAAATTTTTATTAAAATTAAAAGACATAGAAAAAGTGAAGAAAAAAAAATACAGATAATGCACTTATCATCCTTCAAAAAGCTTTCTAAGAGCTTTATTTATGTCATATTTTGTTGATGTGTTTGAATAAATTAGTTAAATAAACTAGAATTATGGTATTGAAAAATTCTAAACAGTAGTGATTGGTTTTAAATTTTTTTAGAAGATTGTATATTAATTTTTTTCTCATTTCCTAAATTAATTTTGTCTTACTTAAGAGATTATTTTTAATATTGAAATAAATTAAGGCTTCAGTAGATAATATAGTAAAGTACTAATATAATTGTATTAAATTAATAATTTAAGCTTTTTATATTTGGCCTTTGATTAAAATATGTTTTTATCATTTACTTCTATAAATGTAGATTTTTACACTTCAAAATTTTTAAAAATTTTTAAATGAACTCCGGTTTTCTTGTCTGGAAAGAATGGATTATCAATCATGCCTAGGTCATTAGGACTCAGCGAAAATCCTGGATAGAAATATGCTACATTAAAATTTTCTCTTAATATTTAGCTTCTAGAGTGATTGTGTCACAGTTTCAAAGCATAGCTAACTCTTATTTCTTTTCCTATGAAAAAAACTAAATTATCTTTAATGAGTCAATTTTTCTTTTTAATGTTATTGTTTTCATTCATTGACTCTTAATTTTTAAATATTTACATTCAATGTATTAGTTTATTTCATGTTACTCCACATGTATTAGTTTTAATCTTATTGTATACCACATAAATAAGATAGAAGAGTATGACAGTTTACCTATTTAAGATGAACTTGGATTTAAATACTCATAAGTACAGAGATATTTCTGTTTTGCTTAAACTATAGTACTATTTGCTCATATTTAAGTTTAGGGTTGTATGACAAGTACCTACACTTTTATGATAAAACTCTTCTTTCAATGAAATCTTCTATATTTTATAATTGTCATTGAAAAGCCAACCCAATTTTGAGTTTATGACTACCAATGTTCGACTCTTTAGCATTGTAATTTTGATCGCAAACTAGAAGATAAAGAAACTCCTGGATCAAGTATATGGGGGAATTTGCCTTCATGGAGAATGTTTTAATGGAACTTACTCGCATTTGCCTTGCATGAATAGAAAAATCACAGACACCTCCCACAGTTATCATGACGTCAAGGAGATTAACTCATGATCAGTCTGCCGATGTGGATATTTTACGTCAGCACTGCTGTCTGTGCAAATCGAGTGTAGGATTCGTATTGACCAACCATTTTTGGGATTCAGACCCGGTTACCTCAATTAGAGGCGCTTTATCCCCTGAGCCACCACAGCCAATCATTTCTATTAATAAATAGAAAATGTCATATCTTAAAATAATGTCTTTCGTCTAACGGTCAAACATGAATAATATTTTATTTATTTTTGATACTACAGGCTAATGTTTTGTTGTATTCTGTGGAAATGTGATATTTAGTAAATTTATTTATAATGTTAATTAACCAAATATGTCAATAAAAAATGTTAAACTTTTTTTTTGTTCAATTAATTTAGCACCACAACAGTCTAGGATAGTTGCATATACTGGTTCATTAGACACTGCCGTTGATCAAGTGGGAGATGCATCTGAAAGCTCAAATGCTTTTGTAGCTGAGAAAAGGTAATATTTGATCTTATAACAATAGAAGCGTGGCTTAAACTTTCATTCTTTGCGTATCTTTGCTCAAAGACGCAATAGTAATTGTTCTAAAATCATCCTGCCCTGCCATAAAAGTGTAATTGTTGGGGTCAACTTGACAATATTGGTTTCTCTTGGTAACAAGGTGATACCTGGAAGCACAAATTTGCCGAAAGTGCAGATTTCTAGTCATATTAGCTTCTTGCTGGGCACCGTTGTGAGTCATTGATGTGCAGTGTGCAAAAAAAGAAAAGTTATCACCATGTATGGCTTTTGTTTTAATGATTGGATTAATGCCAATCTCACGCCCGGTGTCTGAGCGGTGTCGTGCCGCAGGTCCCTGGTTCGATCCTCGGGCCGGGCAAGGTTGACTCAGCCATTCATCCCTTCAGTGAATCTATAAATGAGTACCAAGCATGCTTGGAAACTAAACACTGGGGGTTCCGTGTTCGGCTGACCACCTGACCGAAACATCTGCTCCTGCACCCTTGAGCCCAAGGTCAAGAAAACTGAGATGGGCACAGTAGGCCTTGGCCCTCTATGGGCTGTCGCGCCAATGAGTTTAGTTTTTTTTAATGCCAATCTTAATGGTTTTTACAGGGGTGAGATTTTTCCACTTTTGTCTCTCGAATTTCAGCATTTTTATCAAAAACTCAGATTCTCTAAAAGTTGTAAGCTTTTTTTAAAATAAATATTCCGCTTTTTCTGAAAATTCAGCCGTTGAAATAAAGTAATTATGTTTATTTAAGATTTTCAAAGATAAATCAAAAATTCAAACTACGTAGCTGCCACCCTTCCGCATTTTTTCTTATTTTAGCTTTTTTCCCTCCACTTTTATGCTCTGAAAATAAGATTTTCCGCATTTTTACCTGCCCCCGCGGATAGCTCATATTTTAGTAATTCAGATGCCGCTGCTTCTCTTCTCGATTCTTATTCAAGCGATTTTAATGTCGAACATTGATTTTCATATTAACTTGATTTAAAAGTTGCGTGTTGCAATTCTTTTTCATATGATTTAAATATTGCACATTGCGATTCTTATTTACGAGTTTTAATAAATCCAAAATCGTGATTTGTATTTAAGCGTTTTTAAAATCCTATGTGCAATTCGTATTCACACGAATTTCAAATCCAATGTCGTGATCGTTTATGCGGTTGTGCTATCAAACATCGATTTTCATATTTATATATGATTTAAAAATTAGACTTTGGGATTCATATTCAAGCGAATTTCTTCTTTTTTGCTTTCTGACTACTCTCATCCCTGGGTTTAGGATGAGAAAATCAGTATTGAATTGTATTGTAGGATTGTCTGACTATATCCTTGCATAAGCTTATAACTCTGTATTTCCATGAATGAGGCTAGGTTAATCGCAAAAAGTTGCTCAAAAAATTGTAGCTTGAAAGAATTTCCAGATGAATTGGAGGTCGTTGTAAGAATTGAGGGAGAAGTTCATGACATAGCTGCTAGGTTCTAAAGAGAAAAGGATAGACAGAGGTTTGTTCAAGCATTTAGGAATAAGAGACATTCCAAGAGGAAATGATCGTTAGTGTCAATAGTTTTCTTAGACCTATTGGCAAAAAGTTTAAAAAAATTTTTTCTTCTTATTTTTAAAAATGGGCAATAATAGCACTACTTTTAAGATTATTCTAGCCAAGATTATGCAGTTCTCAAAGGGGGAGAAAAAAGGGAAAAGGCATGACTTTACTTTATTTTTTTACAATAGCATAAAGTCATCCCTCTCATATTTAATTAAAGTGAAAATAAAAATTGATAAAAGTTTATATTTCGAACCCTTTATGTAATTTTTTAAAACTAAAATGATTTTTAAAAGCTTCACTATTATTTTCACTGATAGTACTAATAATCTCTTAAAACATTTTATGAGACTTCAATAGTTATGCTATAAATAATCTGAGGATCGTTGTCCATTATTGAGTTAAAGGAAGATAGATATGCTTTTAATAAATCAAAATATCTTCGCCAAACTTAATTTTTCAGATATTTCTAAGACGTCTTTTGTTATGCTTTTTTCCCACAAATACTTTAGTTAAAATTTGTTCAATAAAATTCATTTTGTTTCTTTTTAGAGCTGTTTCATTTGAATCTCCAACAGCAAATGTTACTCC
Source organism: Parasteatoda lunata (assembly GCA_949128135.1). Classification (NCBI taxonomy): domain Eukaryota; kingdom Metazoa; phylum Arthropoda; class Arachnida; order Araneae; family Theridiidae; genus Parasteatoda; species Parasteatoda lunata. Next base: position 63,853,057 of record OX421973.1, on the reverse strand, counting down.
TAAGCGTAGACCTCCAAGACATGCAGTAGGTTCTTCAGCAAAAAAGGTTTTTGGAAGCATAGAAAAGGGTCTTGACTGTATGAAAAATTTATTTACTCCTAAAAAGCGAGTCTGTGGTAGCATGAGTAGACCTCGTCAGGTCAAGGTAATCTTATTTTTTTAAAAATTTAATTGTAACATTCAACTGAACTATCTTATTTAATTTGTATTAGCTCGTTTCTCTTTTAAATTAACCAGAATAAAATAAAAATCCGTACATTTTGGTTAGTCGGGTGAATTTTGCTGACTAATTTTTTTTTCTTCTTTGGCTGCGTTTTATAACTACTTTTATAAATAACCCTAATAAAATGAGCATTATCCAGAACAAAACCTAAAACATTTAGTAATATACAAAATATTATATCAGTAACAAATATATATATATATGAAGAGAGAAAGAGGGACCTTTCGCTTGCACCCGGCTAACCAAAGAGCACCCGGAAAAAAATTAAGTTGCTGTTTATGAACTTTTTTATGTCTTGTAAATAAATATCAGAGTTATCAATTAAAGAACTTTAAAAAAATAAAGTGCTACAGGAAAAAGTAGGGTATTGAGTTTCCAAATTTTGGAAGGGTAGGAATTCCGATTTTGTCAAATGTTTTTGCACTTATATTTTAACTGCTGCTTTGAAAATGTTAAACTTATAACAAGTATAAATTTCTTCATTGTTTTAAAATGTAACTTCTAAGAAAATGTAACTTTTAAAATGTAACTTCTTCTTAAATGTAACTAAAATGTATCATTGTTAAAACGAATTTCCAAACTGAGCAGAAAAATTTGTGGTGATTCGAACTTCTTACGTTAAAACGGATTTCCAAACTGAGCAGAAAAATTTGCGGTGATTGTGACTTCTTAAATTATCATTGTTAAAACGGATTTCCTAACTGAGCAGAAAAATTTGTGGTGATTCCGACTTTCACAGTAAATTTTCAGTTGCAAAGCTGAGCAGTTCATTGGATATTTCATCTAGTAAATATCGCATTGTTATAGGATTGGTTGTTGTCCTGATATTTCTGATAAAAATATTATGCCTTGATTTTTAGCTTTATATCTTGATATTCCTAATTTTTGTGTGTGTTCAATTTTCTACGAATATAAATAAGGGTACTAAACGTAAAAAAAAAATTTTTGAATTTCCATTAAGAATTTTTTTTAAAAATTTTAATTAATAATGCTATAAAAAATAGCAAAATTTGATAGTTTAAACTTAGGAATAGTCCACTAGTTTATATACATGGTCCAGGCTAATAGCCTTTCACACAGGATTTACTGTTTTAAACTCAAGTGTAGTTCAGCCATTTTATGAAAAAGAAACTCTATAAAAAGTTTTACATATTAAATTTTTATGATGATAAAGTTATACACCTATTCATTATTTTTTAAGCAAATGCAGTAACAAATCTTGTTAGTTGGAGTTTTATAGTTAAATAATTGTTGATATAGTTTATATGTAGACTTATAGTCTACATATTGGTCTCAAACTATTATGAGTTGTTTAGTATTCCATTAAACTGGAATGGAAACAGCATACAAAATATCTAAACAAATAATTCTTAACTTAAAAATTTATAAATTTTTTTCTTCTACTTTTTTTGGCAACTAATTTTCTTTTATTATAGAGTAAATTATGTTTTAAAGTTTATTGTTTGCCTTTTTTTAAAAGTGTGGTATCTGTATACTGAACTAAAAATGTTCTAATTTTTTTGCCCATTATGAGACCTGTCATTGTTTTGCTGCACATTAGTTTTAAGGTCAATTTCAGTTTTGAGGTTAAAAGCCAGTTTAAAATTATCACTCGCCACTATTTTCATAAAACAATACCAATATAAACAGTTTTTAAAATGTGAAGATGTTGTATAAAGAAAAGTTTGATGACCAAAACCTTAAAAAAATAAAAAATTTAATCACGTGTATTGAAATATTAACTTAGGTTTCTATAAAGTTTCAACATTTCAATTATCATCCACACATCATTAACAGTTATTCAGATAAAAAAAAATCAAAATATCAGAAATTTCTTTATACTTCTAACACTTCGATTTTCTGTACCATTGCATTCAGCAATAAAATGACTTGTAAATTATAGCCTTAGGGTCAAAATGTATAAAAATTCTAAGCAAAACTTCAAAGGCTTCAGTCTTCAAAATGTTTCTGTACTCTTCAGTCTATAGTGACAACGTGATCATTCACTAATAAACTTTCAAACATTAGGGAAAATATAGTATTTTGGTTTAAAACATCGTTTTACAAAATAAAACATACTTGCCAGTCCTAAATCTTGTCGCTTATAACTAGGTTGTGAATGGCAATTTCGCACCCTGATCTAAATTATTTTAAATTCCAAAAGTGAAAAATAAAATTTTTTTATCCATACAAATTCTGAGCCAAACATAAAATGCCTCAGTCTTCAAAATTGTCAACAAAAAAAAATTGATTTAAAACACAATATTTTTTATAATACAAATCGTACTCGCCAACCCCAATTGTTCTGTGGTCAGGAGAAAGATGGTAAAAGAAAATTTCGCACCTTTCTCTAAAGTATTTTGAATTTCCCTTTGTTCCAAAGATAAATTAAGTTTTTTAAAATGCAGATAAAACCTTTTTTAAGCAGATTATTAACGACAAAAGTTACGACAAAAAACTAGGACAATACTTGTTGTTTACAAATTTGAAGCAACTGAAATAATTAATAATCAAACAAATATTTGTGTGCACATTTTAAACTATATTTTTCAGTTAAGTACCTTTTGGTAATTTTATACCTGTCTGAAATAATTTATCTCTTTTATTCATGTCATTCAATATTGAAGAGTATATTATTAATAAACCAGGAAGAAATTTGTTCAGCTGTGTTCTAACTTCTTGTGGTGTGTTTAAAGTTGTTACTTTAATATATATAAGACAATTATCACTTTAATTTATTGTGATGTAATGTTCAAATTTAGAATCTTTGCAATGTTTCTGCAACCAATGACAAAGTTACTGCTGAAGAAGTGCTAGATTCATTACAGAATGCTTTACTTCGAAAAGGAATCCCTTGTAAACAAAAAGGGTGAATATAATTTTTATTAATAAGAACATATTAACCATTTATACGGTTGAGTATAGATCTAAAGTATTTTAAAAATCTGTAAGAAATATTAGTTTTGTGGAAAAGCTTTTTATCAAGTTCATAAATTTTAATTGTAGCTTATTTTTTATAGGTATTATAAAAATTCAATTTAACACATTTTTTATTATCTATAGTATTTTATTAACAATGAAAGGGTTATTATTATAAAAATCGCAGTTGTGTGTTTATAATGTAGTTAAGTTTTACTTTGTTTTTAAATAGTAGGTGTAATCAATCAAAAAAATATTGCATTGTTTGTTTAGTTTTTTTGGTGCTAATTGCTTAAACAATTTGAACGTAAAAGTAACTTTTAGTACCATCTTAAACACTCACATATATTTATAATATATTATTCATGGGTATAAAGTATCTTTTGTTTAAGTGTTCATTACTTAATTTATGTTATCTCTTTTACTTAATTTTTATTATATCTATTTAATTAAATTAATTAAATTAAATTAAATTAATTAAATTTAGTAAATTAAAAAATGAAACTAAAAAGTCAGTACATAGCCTTTTAACTGTGTATTGTGTTCATCAGTTTACTATTTGTTTTTAAAACCTTTATATGGTATATAAGTATTTAGAAAATAAATGCAGAAATTCAATGAATATTAATTAAGTATATGTTCGATTTTTTTTGTTTTTAAAAGTTACATTTTAAAACTTGGTTTTATGTTCTATTTTTATACAGATTTATTTTGCGAGGCAAAGTTTGTGAAGGAGGTCGAAAATGTCTTAGGTTTGAACTTGAAGTATGTGAACTGCCCAAACATCAATCAGCTATTGGAGTCAGGCGTAAACGACTTGAAGGTGATGCTTGGTACTACAAAAGAGTCTGCGAAGAAGTATTGCGTCTTGCTCTTCTTGATAAAAGTGCCTTGTATACTGATGTATAAATAACTTATTCACAGATTGTACATATATTTATAATTGTAAGTACTACTACAAAAAATTTTATCAAATTTTTTTTTAAAAATTTAATAAAAATATATAGTATTTTCAGGGTTGCCACTCCACAGGGAAAACCTGGAAAATACAGGGTATTTAAAAATCACCTTAATTAACAGGGAAAATGCAGGGAATTTTGATTTTTTCTTTTCTTTACAAACTGGGAAAATACAGGGAATTTTGTTTTTTATTTTTGTCTTTTAAAAAATGGTGACCACTCAAAGCATAAATTATGGGATTTTTAACCATGATATTTCAGCTATACTAAACTATTTTATTTACTATAGCATTATTTAAGTATGTTCAGCTATTTTTCCAGCAATTAAAACTAATAAATATAGTTAGTCCAATATAGCTTACAACAGAGCAAAGTAATTGTTGTTTCTTCTTAATATATTGTGTATAATATGTAAAGGGAATTTTTTTTCCAGATTTGCGCGGCAATTTTTAATTTATTTTGTTTTGTTTTGAACTTTTGGCAAATAAATATATTAATAGTCGAAGTATTGTGACACAATTAGTAATTTTTGCTTTTGTTGCAATAGCTAAGAGTTTAAATATTTAAATCAAAACTGGTTCATTATCCAATCAAGATAAAAATTAAACTGCATACGTATAATAAATGTTTTAGAATTGAGTTGCTTGGTAGCTTCTGAGTTAGTGAAAAGTTTTACCATGAAAATTAATGTTTGTTCTATATGAAAACATTGGTAAAGCAGCATATGTGAAGATTACTAGCATTACTACTTTATACTAGCATTACTGTACTTAGAATCAGAGGGAATAACAGCTTTTTTAAGTGTGAACATTTCCGTAGCTTAACTCAAAAAGTTGAAGGGGAAAGACTAGGAAAAAAATACTCTGTTAATATCTGTACGTTTATTCGGTAATATGATTTTTTTCCTCTAAATATGTCACCACAGAATCTAACTTTAAGGTGTAATAAAAATATCACAAACTTTAGAGTATTCTTCTATTCTCTACACTTCTATTCTAACTCTATGTAAACAACTTTTCTTTAAGCAGCAAATGTTTTGGAAGATTTTACGTAGAAAAAATATTTGTACAATTTGAAAGGTCATGCTTAAAGCTTTTAGAAATGTCTTTTTCTAATGATATTCTATAGAGTAAAGGAAAAAGTTGAAGTTTTCAATTCGGGGAAATTTTAAATCTTATTTATTGTTAATTTACATTTGTCTGTTTTATTTAGAGTATATTTGTGTGTAAATATATGCATTTCTTATATTTTTCTTTTTAGATCCAGATGTACATTCAATCACCAGTCACGACATTTATGTATTTTGTATTTGCATTTAGATTGTCAATTTGCTCAGAATTTCATAATTTGTAAATAAATTCACATAGATATATTATGATTATTGTGGTTTAATTTGTGCTATAAATATTTTAATTCATCGATTGTATTTGTGAAGTATTTATCTTAGGGTTTATTAAAATGAATTATTTTTAACAATGTGTATAATCTTTTGTTTTAAATTTTTAATAAGGATTCTAAAAATACATGTTAAAGGCAGTCTTTATAGAACACTCTATATCCAAAGTTATGTTTAGCATACATTTGAGATTCCATCAGACTATTTATATTTAGTGTAAAAGTTCACTGTAAAGACAATTCATAACTGCTGATGAAATTGTTGCCATAGCAAGCTTGTTATTAACAAATATGCATATTTAATGTTAAAATAGCAACAAAATAACTAAGACTTTCTTTTATTTGAATGATTATTTTTAATTAAAATACAAAGATGTCAATTATTACGATTTATATAGAATTATAACGATTCCGTAGTCAAGGTCACTTCTTTGTGGTTGAGTTATAAAAATTATAGTTTTCAGTATTTCCGATAACACCTTATGTACGTATATCCAATGTAATGCTAAACATATATTTGAGATTCCATCAGAACTATTTATATTTACAGTAAAAGTTCACTGTAAAGACAATTCATAACCGCTGATGAAATTTTTGCCATAGCTTGTTATAAACAAATATGCATATGTAATGTTAAAATAGCAACTAAACAACTATGAATTTCTTTTATTTGAATGATTATTTTTAATCTCTCCTTATAGGAAACCAAAAGAATATAAACTTAAATCTAAAATGCTGTGAGCAAAACTTTTTAGTGGTTCAAATACAGAATGATACAAATGTTGCTGGCTCTAAATTAATCAAATACTAGAACACTGATTCCAAATAATGAACTTTATTTTATAATGAAGTATAAAATTTTTATTGTTTAATTTTTTATTTAGCATTTTTATCTAAATGTTACTTTTTTTTATTTAATAGTGAATTAATGCATAATTTTATTAATATTATATATCAGAAATGATAGTGGTTAAAAAAAATACGAAAATTCACTCAAGTGTTATGATGATCTAAAGTACTTCATGTATTTTTTATATTTTTTTTATCCCTTCTTTGCTTGGAAAAATTGTTTCTCCTTTTAAATATTAAACATCAGACCTGAATTAATATTGAAATTCAGAAAATGTGACTAATTGAAAATTTCCTGGTTTTAAGGAATGCATTGATTTTAAGCAAATTATTTTATACTTAATAATTAGATGGATTTTAAAATGCAAAAAAAAATATATTAATTATATTGGTTTCATAATATTTTCATATTTTTGATTTAAATTCTTTTTTAGTTATAGAGAGTTATCTAGTTTTTGTATTGCAAACTGATTTTCCCTTTGATTTCATGCAAAAGTGTTGCAAAGAAGATAAAATTCCATACAAAATTGTGCAGATTCTCAAAAGACTTGTTTCCTCTCAACTGTCAAAAATGAGACAGGAGATAATAATATGCTTTTAGTCCTTGATACAATATCCACAAATAAACATGCTGGATATTTATTCAACTCTGCATTATTTTTCTGAGCTTAGTTGCTGAAAATCTCATCATAAGGTCAATAATTAAATTGTTACGTTTAAAAAATTTTATGCCACTTCTTCTAAGAATGTAATTTAATTTTAAATGACGGGATACAATATTTTAACGAAATCTGTCAAATATTTTTGGTTGATCAAGTTTTAAAGAGATGATTTTTTGAAAATTGAATAACTCAGAAACTATGAGACTGAATTCGTTCAAATGTTGTATTTTTTCATTTAAATCAACATTCTTTAAAATAATGTAAAAAATTGTAACCTTTCAATTTTTACAACTATTATTAAATTCAAAAAAAATATTCTAGGTTAGATTTTTAATTTGTGATTTCTCCATATTTATTTTGTGCTTAACAAACTTCTGTTATAGTAATTAGACAGCACAATACTTTTCAAAAATAGAAAATGAAGAGGTCGCTTTTTTAGATTAGGAGAAATAATGAAAATCCGAATAGGGTCAATCAAGGAGAATAGCACAAAATCAAAATATTAGTTTATTCATAGATAAATTCTATTCAAAATATAATTTTTAACAATTATTTATTATCTTTTATTAAATTAATAAAATTCGAAATTACTTGGAATCGTCAGAATTTTTTTTAAATATCAAGTATGCAATCTTAAATGACAAAACAACAAATTTCAATGAAGTCGTTCGTTTAATTCTCGAAAAATCAAATTTTTAAATGCCTGACTTTTTTAAAATTGAATAACTCAGAAACTAATCGGTCTTTCATGTTTTCTTCTTTTTTTTTTTTTTTAAATTTAACATTTCATACTTGATGCAAGAACTTGTATACTTGACAATTCAAAATTTTTCTGAATATTATGCTTGTGCGCCAAAATTTTCCGATTCTCTTAGAAAGTTCTGAAGATATAGCGCAATACACAAAGTGAAATTAACATTGAGGTGTCTAAACTTTCCTGCTATTGGGTTGGGGTTTATATTTTACAGATTGTGTCCTCCGTAATATTGAGGGTCAAGAATCCGGATCCGCCGTAACAAAGGCGCGTATATCCTGAGAAAGTACGTTTTGATTTCTGATTTAGTAACTTTATCGTCTGAACCTAAAAATTAACATATGTAAGGTTACATCTATCAAGATTAAATCCAAAGATAGCACTGTTGGAGTGTAACAACTTTATAGTTGTATGTATAGCAATATATATATATTAATTATGCACATTTTTTGGATTTCGTTGAATTATTGCTCGACTCATTACCTTTTAAGTAACTTTCATAACTGCGTCAAAAAAAATTAATTCCGTGGTATGAATTCATACTTCAAGTCTGAGACAGATGGCAGCACTATATTTTGTAATCACTATTTTGTGCGCTATCAAACTTGGATAACTTAGTTAAAATTATTTCAAAATACAATACGATCCAGAAATTAACATTTTCAGACAGGTAAATAAAAAAAAAAGTCTGCACTTTTTAGTTTTTTGAAAACATTTGTTTTTGCGTAAGAAAAAGAATTAGCATGCAATTCAAAATCGTTTTTGTACAAATATAAAAGTCAATTTTTAAAATATTTATGTAAGGTACGAAAGGCATAGTTTTAATATATGTTCTAGGGAGTTATCTGATTTCTCCTAATCTATATATATGTTTCGGCCAAAGCCCGAAGTCGGCCAATAGCGATCTGGCCGAGAACGCTGTAAATTAGCTGGCTAAAGGCCGAAGTTTTTCTTTATTTCGGGAATTGGCCGAGGAAGGCTGGCCAAAGTCCGAAATTGTTCTTGATTTCAGGAATTGGCGGCCCAAATCGTGAATTGGCATGGTAAGATCAGCCCAAGTTGGAAGAAAAAATAATTATACCGGGCAAACCGTGCAAATGTATACCGGGCAGGGGCACTTGACCTTAAAAAAACATCAGTGTAGGATATACCGGGCAGTGGCACTTAACTAGACCTAGTATGACTAGACCTTTGGTGTATGTATGACTAGACAATTGAATAATGATTATTAAATTAATGATTATTTAATAGAGTATTTAAAAACTTCTATTTTTTATATTTTTAAATTAGAAGATTTGTAAGAATTATTTATATAATTATAGAAGGCCGCCAAAGTAAAATATTCACTGATCGTTTCAATTATTTCGGAGTTTGGCCAGCCATCCTCGGCCACTTCGCGATCTGGCCGGCCAATTCCCGAAATCAAGAAAATTTCGGGCTTTGGTCGTAACATATATATTCTAAATGTTTGAATTACAAAAAATGAATGATGGAAACTTTTTAGTGTCAACATCCCACTTACCTTACAATAGTTCATTAATAAAGTAATTAATTCATTGAATCAAACATTAATGTTTAATTTCGTAGGGGGCTGCTTCTTCCCCCTAAACTACACCTCTGGGAAAAAGTACACGATTAGTCTAAGAAAAGAAAAAAAAAAACAAATTTCGGATGTGAAGGGAAAAAAAAAGAGAGAAGCTAAAGAACAATTTTTCAGTTCAACATTGACAAAAAATGCTGACTTTTCAATCATGAATGTTGAATATGCATACAGGGAGTCCCATGTTCCCATAACAAATCAACACCTCTGGGGGTACTGGAATGGAGATTGATCGTTCTCTGATTCAGGTCAAAATTACGATGTGTGAATGGGTCCGCCCTATAAAACAGGCTGTGACGTGCGAGTGACAGAAGTCGAATTCTGGAATTCCATAGGACGCTGAAAAACAAGAAACGCACACTCTGCCTTAAATTTGCTCGGTTTCACTAAGCACGCTTGCCCGTGAGGCAAGTAGCATTAGAAACAACAACAAATAATTGTGGATGTGGTCAAATATTTAAAAAAAAAATACGAGTTGGATGAAGAGCTTAAAAACACACGTTTGAAATATTTTACAACGATGCGAATAACCTTATCTTATTGCAGATTAAAATTTTCCAAAATAAATAAATAAAAAATATTCCCTGTATCAACGTAGAGTTTTGCATTTTTTTCACAGGTGGCAAGGTAATCCCAAAATAAAAATGAAATACTATTAGTTTAAAATGGATGTATCTAAAAAATGCATGTTAGACTGAAAAAATAAATATAAACTTGTTTGATATTTAAAAAAAAAATCTATTTAGCGCAAACAACTTATATAATGATTCCACCCTAAACCTAGCCCCAAGGGATTACCTATGGCTGAGGTGATTCTCAAAGGTTTAGGCAAAGTTTAGTTTGTCATTAGTTGTATATTTATTTTAATCCCTGAATGACAATTTCTTTTAAACATTTCTTGCAGCTTTGATAAATATTTGCTAATCATTAAAACGCACTTGTAAAACAGCACACCACTGATGTTGGCCAAGAGGCCATGTTTCCACAATTTCAAGACTTACATCATGATGGTTTCCAATGCGAACTGACCGCCTTTGCTTACCTGCAAGTTCCTCCACCATCGGGGAACTTCAAGTTGTTATCGGGAATAGAACCCCGAACCTTCACACTGTAAGGTTAATACCTTAACCGCTAGACTTTAAAATGAATATATGGTATAGTTAAACTTGAAGAATAAATCTTAATTCACTTTGTATAGAGAAGGTGCATGAAGATTTCATTACATACAATATTTTTGCATAAAATTGGGGGGTGGTAATTGACTTTTAATAATAAAAGATGGTTAAAAAAATTGTAACTCTCAATTTGTGATTTTTAATTCAAATTGTGAATTTAATTTTTGTTTTTATCTCGATTATATTTATGTATAAATACTTCTTATATTTTCCAACCGAGTGCTAGTCGATATAAAATTATTTACAAATACTTAATACTAGATTGTTCTTTATAATTGCTTAAAAATCTAGTAACTTTATATTTAGTATCGCTGTGATGACTTTATTTAAAGATACCGGGCGCTGTAACGCTGACTTTTATGCAAAACATCTGGATTTTATAAAAAACTGTAATTTATGTTTCTCTTCCAATACGATTGTATCAAGAGTTTTTATTTATTACCCATTACTTAAAATATGCTTGTTGATGTCATTTAACTCTTAAAAATGGCGTAAATGGAAAGAAATTCTCCAATAATGACTGAATTTTGAAACCAGTCTTGTTCTAACCAAAAATAGGAGTCTGAAACAATCACAATTTATGTCATAATTTATCAGTTTCAGAGCTAAGAGTCCAATTTTGTTTCAAACTAATATCCAACAATTTATGAGTGAGATTGCTGGTGTGAGTAAGACAAGAAGCTGAACGAAGAAGCATTACAAAAGAACAAATAAGCACAGACTTTTAGCTAAAAACAAAATACATATAATTTTACTTTTAATTTCATAATTAAAGAAGTAGGCAAAAGTGATTATGAAAACACAAAACCTTCTGGGATGAATTAAATCCGAGTTCTTTTATAGTCAGTTGATGTAATTACCACACAGTGTCAAAACATTTACTTTTGTTGCAAAAGCAAAATAGCGATGCGCCTAATTGCCTTTCGACTCAACCCTTTTCCTTAGATAACGTTCATAAAGCACTTTTTTCCCAATATCTCCCGATTCATCGGGAGTTAGTTAATATATTATGCGAAACAAAACGAGGGTGAGACAATAATCATGGAAAGAAAAAAGTCCTTTTATAGGATAATGACTTCAATAATGATCATCCATGGCTCCAGGTGGACTGTGGGCAGGTTCTTTTTCAACAATGTGCGAATCCCTTTTAAAGTCTTCTGAAAAACCTTTTCCCTTTCTCTTCGTTACAGCCATTACTTTTTCTGTAGCGTGCTCGTGTGTCAGAAAGCAAATACTTGTACATAGAAAGTTTGTGTTGCCGGTGCACCTCCCTATTGACGCCAAAACAATTAAATCTTCTAACGACGTACCATCAATTTGCAATCTACTGATAAGATATCTCTCCCACTCTTTAATGAAGGAAACAATCGCCAACACGTCTCAAGGTCGATCGGTCCTTACACTAACTCTCGCCCCAAGGTATTCCTTTTCACTTTTTAAAAAAACATCGCCTTTGTCTCTGTCGAAGGCCGACTGCAGCAACTTCAAACCAAGTTGGTGAACAAATATCTACAAAGAATACTTCTGATAAACCAAGTCATAATGGTTATTCCTGAGAAGAAGTCGCAACCCTCCTCTAAAACTAAGATAGCAAATGCTTGGTGGTTGAATCCCGACCAAATTGCAATCGCTTCTTGAAATGGACAATGGAAACCTGCTTCTTTGTATATGTTTATTGCATAAGCTTAAACAAAAGCTTTTGGTTGTTTCCTATCAATGAGTATTAAATAAATAACAAAAAAACTCTCCACAATTGAGTGACTAATTGCCAAGACTAAGGCTTTCATACTACTTGTTGGTTAGAAAATATCTAAAATCATTCGAAAAATTAACTGAATATTTTTTACCCTTGAAGGCTGTGTTGTCTATATGTTAAAGCCCAAGAAAATTCTAAACTCGTGAAATTTATATGAAATGTGGTAAAAATAAGTTTCAGCACCAGCTTTGCCTGAAGTTCTAGAGCTTAAAAATTAGTCACTGATCCAAAAGTTACTGAATATATATATTTTTTTCATTGAAAACTAATCATAATGCTTTCTACTAACTAAATGCTTTATAAAAAATAGCGATATTGTTTTTCTTAAACTCTGATATTAAATTGTATAAGAGGATATTAACCGTGGGAGAACTAATTTAAAGTTTGGATAAAAAATGAGTTCATCAGATAAGCCAAAAGTAATCTGTAATTTCAAATACTGAGCTTTTTTTTTCCCCTTTAGAAATATCCAATTGCAAACAAATTATTAAAGGATTTCTTTCCCTGTCCATAACACAGCTAATTTTGCAATAGTTTGTCTATAATGTGATATTTGAAGGGAGGTAGAATACTTTCAACATTTGAAATTTTTTCAGAATTCTTAAGACTTCTTGGTTTAAATGAACTTTTTTTTTTTTCTTCAGCAATTTAAATTTCAAAGATTACACTCTTGATTTATTCGATCTTTCTTTTTCGCTGCTTTAAATTTTCTAATCTAGTTGAAAGAGAATTTCGGTTGCTTCTACCGTATAGCGTCCTTTTCAGTTAAAAGTTCGTCGCAATTGAAATTCCAAAATGGCATTATTTTTAACTTGAATTTCTGTAACACTTTTACGTTATTAATGGTGGTTCTATTCTAGCTGATGTGGCTGACTGGTATGAAAGTTTTCAATACTAGTGATAGAGATACAAAGAATGCTGAGTAAAAATCACTAGGGGTGGGAAAGTACCTTTTCTGGAATCTTATGAATCATTTTATTCTAAAAAAAATACAAATTTAGTGTAAATGAATCTAGGTAAAAGGTAGATGTGTAGCCAAATAAAAGTTCATGACAATGGAGTGCTTTGTAAACCAGTGTTAATAAGCACTTCGAATTTAAAGAGACGCAAAACAAGACAATATCGAGACATATATTCAAAACAATATCGGAGCTCACATGGTGAGAGCGACTGAAGAGGAAAACTAAATTCAGTCTAAAAATTAAGTTAGAAAAAAAATCATTAACTTAGGTAACATGAATCTAAATTCAAGTTGGAGTTGTTTGAGTGTGTGTAAAAGTACAAAACTGTTACAGATTTAATAAAGAATTATTGAGAAATCGATTAAAAATTTTTTTATTTGATCAGATTGGTGATTTTATAATTAATAAGTTGGGAGAGCATGTATGATCAAAAGAAATAATTAAGCGGGTCCAGATCGGGGGAGTTGGGAAACCATTCGTTCTTCGATAAAACTCAGCTAAATGTTTGCTGCACCACACCTGATTCACACCCGTAGTATGAGAAGGATCGCCATCTTTTTAGATGCAGAAATATTCCCCCCATACATCCTCTGGACACTTGGAAGTAAAATTTTTCTAAAACCACAGTTTTATGATATTGAGCATTGATTTTTACTCCCTCTTCAATGAAAACTAACGGGAGTTTGCATCTTTTTGAAATAGTCCCTTTGAAATAGTTTTGCTGTGAAACAATTAGTTATTTAGTTTCTACTCTGAAAAGGCAAACTCATCCTCAAAGTGCCATGCAAAAATTTCTTCCACCCTTTGCCTTCTTTCCATCTTGGCAGATGCTGGAAGTCCGTGAATTTTGCTCTTTCTCTTTTCAATAAATAAGCTTTGCATCCTATGTCTCAGAATTTTTATTTATCATTGATCCCCTCGATAATTTGAGCTCTCAGACAAGCTTTCTAGCAGATCGTTTTCCGTTTCTTCGTACAACTTCCCTGGCGTTTTTTGCAGTCTCTTTTGTCTGAATAAACCAGGGTTTGTCAGATCTGTCATTGTTTGAGGACATCTCATTATATTTTCTGATAGTTCTGTAAATGAAACCTCTCTTTACCCCCAGGCCTTTCATGCCTCTAAAAATTTTACCCGGCTGCTCTCCTATCATGAATTTACGTAACACAATTTATTCAAATTTTTATTTTTATTTTTACCTTGGTAAAGAAAAATTATAAGTAGTACAACTTATAAGCTTTCAATAGCTTATATATACCTAACCCTAAATTGCCTGAAAAGAATTTGGACTACAGTAACGCTTACATAATTTTTTAATATGCTTCAAAAAGTATATGAGAACTTTTTGGTCAACAAACATGTTAACTGTACTGTAAATAATGAGATTCATGGCCTTTTTGAAATAACAGATTCAGTTGCAATTTTTAAAGAACATGAAAGCATATTATTCCTATTACCTTTATTTCCTTTCAAGTGACGTGTAGATTATTATTCCCCTGAAAAGAGGAGTGTAATCACTGTAAGAAAATAGATCAATTAACCGTGGAAAAAAAAGAACAGATAAAAAAATTAAAATCTATAAATTAAAATTTTATTAGTCTAAAGTAAAAAACTTATTATTTTCAATCAAATATAGTTAATTTTTTTTATCTTAAAGGAAAATAAAACTTAAGAGGCCCTTCCTCTCCCGACAAAATTCGATTGTCGAAGGGATGGAGACGTGTCTAATATGCTTTTAATCCTTTTTATTTAACTTTCACTAATAAACTGACAATGGGTATTTACTGCATTTGGCAGTATCTCCCGATTCATGTAAAATGCAAATAAAGCATGCTGTTATTTAGATTCTCTATGAATATTTTATGAAAAAATTTGGTTTAGACAATTCTGCAGTTAACACTTCTTGATAGGAATTTAAATAGTATTCAGTTGCCTGGTTGTTAGATTTTTGATAAGTTTTTATGCAATTGGCATTAAATTTTTTTTTTTATCATCATCGAAATTGGTTCTCCTCACTTTAAACTGCATTAAAGTTAGATTTTAAAGAAACTTTAACAAAGAAAAGTGTAGTTTTTTGTAGTTTACTTATAATCACAAAACGTGTAATTTTATTGCTTTAAAATTTAGAATAAAAATTCCTAGAAGTTCTAAAACCACTATTCTTCCTAATTTAATACATCATCCCTTTTATTTTTTGCCTTTTTTGTAAGATATTTTGCTATCTAATAAGACGATACAATCAAAAGCTACAAAATATCAAGAGAACACAAATAAAAAATATTACCTAAAATCCAAGATGGCGAGTGTAGAGTCCTCCTAAATTCTAATATTGTAATGATCTAAAATTTTATTTTAAATTAATTAAATCTTAAAAATCATTCAATTTTATTTTTTATGAAATATTTCCGTTCAGCCGTACCTGTTAAAGAATTTAATTTTATAAAATTAATAAAAATATAAGTAAATAAAAATTGTTATAAATTTCACGTTTTAAAGTGTTTCAGGTCGTCGATTAGATACCTACTTGGCTACTTGCCTGGGGCTTTCGTTGCCTTTACCCCCTCTCTGCACGCCACTGCAACAAAAGTGAAACTTATTAAATTTTATTTTTTTGTTTTCCAAACTAAAACTAACTAGGTTCCAAGAGTAGAGTATCAAAAATAGGTTTTCCTCGCTTCATTCTTCATTAGCTAGCGTCAGTTGAAGGAGTTAAGTTAAAAAGTAACTGTTTAATTTACTTATTTTGAACTATTTTCACTTGGCAATTTGCTAGACCTACTAACTCTGCAAAACTTGAATATAAGCTTATTCAAAATATCACATAAGTGAGTCAATATTTGAGAAAGTTAAAGAAACACAAAAAAATCATGATGAAATGTATTTTGTTTATTTATTTTTTTGGAAATGATTGAGGAGTTAAAAATATTCATTTTAATCTTAGAATGATATATAGCCCTTTACTCAATTGAAATATTTTCACCTGGTAATTTGCTAGACATACTGACTTTGCAAAGCAGAAATGTAAGAACAAATTAGAGGTCGCCCTTAGATAAACCGCAGAAATGAATTTAAAAAATGCCAATGTAATTATTCAAAAAGTCACACAAGTGTATCAGTGTTTGAAAAGGTTAAAGAAACGCAAATAATTCACTAAGAAATATATTTCATTTATTTATTTTCGAAATGATTGAGAAGAAAAATGATTTATAGCACTTTTACCCTGTCCTTGTATAATTATTTGAACTATTTTCACTTGGCAATTCGCTAGTCCTACTAACTTTGCCAAAAAGAAACATAAACTTATTCGAATTGTCACATAAGTGTATCAATGTTGTAAAAGGTTAAAGAAACACTAATAACTCATGATGAAATATATTTTATTTATTTATTTTTTGGAAATGATTGAGCAGAGAAAAATATTCATTTTAATCTTAAGTAGAAGAATGATTTATAGCACTTTTACCCTGTCCTAACAAGCACTGACCCATGGAAGACACCAAACTCTGTTTTGGACAGTGGCTTTCATATAACATTTTGATTTTTGGTATGCATTTTAAGGGTAACAACAAAATTCCTTTATCACCCGGACGAGGTTTTAGAAAAATATTTTTTACTGTACAATAATCAATGTCCTCCATGGGTTTCAAGGCTGGATACAGGTCTTGTGCTTAACATTACATGAAATGTGCGATGAAAGTGCAAATGTACAAAAATAGACACTGTTTACATAATAAATAACAATAAAGTTTCTGGCGGCTTAAGTAAATGAGCCCTATCGAACACACATTGCATACATACACTTCTTATATTACAAAACATTTTGGGAAGACTTTTTACAATTCGCTACTTTGTATTTGTTCTGAAGACGTTCTGTTTGCAAACAGGTTTGTACATTAGAATAAATGATTACACATAAGAATAATTCACACACTGGTTTTTCAGGAAACTTCTTTTATCGATGAATAAGAATCACTTTAATAAACAATATTAAATAATAATACCTCAACAAGCCTGTCCATTAAAGTCTTACTGGCAAATTCTCTTCCCTCTATATAAGTAATTTAAAATTTAATGTATAAAAAATGAGTACAGATAAACCAGGAGTAAGCTAGGAAGATTCAAATGCAGAAAAAATGCTTTCAAAATAGTAAAATGCAAACAAATTATTACCGGATAAGGCAGCTGTGAAATAATCTCGCTGTAATTGTTTGCCTTTTGAT
This sequence comes from Parasteatoda lunata, assembly GCA_949128135.1. Lineage (NCBI taxonomy): Eukaryota > Metazoa > Arthropoda > Arachnida > Araneae > Theridiidae > Parasteatoda > Parasteatoda lunata. The sequence goes on along the minus strand of OX421973.1, from coordinate 63,835,586 downwards.
ATTTTGAAAATAATTTTTTTTCGGCACTTACAACTTCGTGGTCTACTCTAGGTTAATCCGAACTGACTTTTTTCTAAATTTTAAAATACAAATGGAGGTGAAACAGAATTTGCCTTGAAAGGTTTCACTCATGGTATAATTGTATCGAAAAGTTCATAAAATAAATTTTTTGTACTGAATTAACGTTTCAAGTTAAGTTGAAGCAAACTACAGTTTATGTAACAGGCTTAATTTGACAAGAAGTAAACTTTTATTTATCTACAAATGATGTGTTTAAGTACAATTACCTTTAAAAATAATTTGAAATATTTGATTGCTTAATCTAGAAAAAAAAATAGACAGTATAATGGTTATTTTTCTGAATTTTTTGTTTGTTTCATTTCAGTATGTATTGGTTCTTATGGTTCAACTAGCTAACTATTCATTAAAATTCAATTAGAAGCATTTTAAAAGAAATTTAAGTTTATTTTTTAATTCGTTATCTTTCAGTTTTAATAGTAATTAAGTTTTATATTTAGAATAATTCAACTACTATAGCACTGCATATAAAGTTGTAATTTTGATTCATCGGTTGTGTAAAGTAATTCACCTTCGGATTCAGGGGATTTAATCATCAGTAATTGCGTTATTTCTGAGTTCTCTGAGCATAAGTAACTGCTCTATTTTCAAAGTAAAATTGTTTCCCAAAATGTTCATCTCATGAATATTCAGTAACCTGTTTTATCTTAAGTATATAGTAAGAAGAAAAATCTACTTCTATAAATAAAATTTGACTTAAAGTACATAAAAAATAAGGTAAAAGTAAAGCCTTTTGGTGTTTTTGATCAACAAAAATACATTAACACTAACAACACTATAATAATTGCTTGTAAGCAAGCTTAACACTTACTTCAAAAAAAGAAGAAAAAAAAAAGTTGAAGCTCAAAAAAAAAAAAAAAAAAAAATGTTCACTTCAACTGTTGTTTATGAAAAATATACAAAAATAGAAAAAAAGAAGAAAAAATACACGCGATAAAAATTATAAAAATCTCTTTGGTATGCAAGTTCGTAAATGACAATGAGAAAGATTGTCCATCAGTCTTGTTTAAAAAGTTTGTATATTACAGAAAACTCGTTTCCAGTTCATTCGATTATGAGAAATGAGAGATCATTGAAATAATTCCAAACCAAGGTAAAGGATTTTAGTTGAAATCACTGAAAATATGTGAGAAATACATATGCACGTAGTTCCAAGTTTTCCCTTGGGTCATTATTTTGACATTGCGAGCTTTAAGTTGTTGTTCTCGGAAAAAAATACGAACTCTTTGGGAATATTCAGTGAAGCGAGCAAATGATTCTCATTTCTGTAATGCTCACACACCACCGAAAGATCACATTGATTCCAACCGAATTTTTGAATGACTACAATTTGTGGATAATGTTCAGAAGGTGAACTCGTTGCGTTCTTATCAGTCAGAGTGCGTTAACCATTTTCTATTCGCATTCGGCCAGGATGCTCGTTTTCAATAATTCGAAGCCTTGTATTTCAGCCACTTTCTTAAGCTTGAAAGTTATCCACACAGAAAATTATTTAGAAACAAAACTCACTGATCAAGATATCGCACTAATAAATATTTTAAAATTCTTCTTATGAATTGAAAACAATTATCATAGTAAAATTTGATTTGCTTCATGTTTAATGAGATTTCATTCAAGGTTTTCATTCCTAGAATAAAACTGTCATGAATTTTCGAAACAAAATCTATTTGTAATTGAGTTTCATAATTAGTTTCTACCACTTAATATGAGTTATAGTATTCCTGAGTATCTCAAATACATTTTTTTGGTATCAAAATTTTATCGGTGGTTCATTAACTTCGTAAGAAAGGCCTAAATAGATGCACACGTTTTAGTCAACTTCCAAATGACTGTTGCTTAGCATTTCCAAGGTGTTCTTCAATCTTCAGCCAATGTTTTAAGTAACGGTTGCCATCAATCCTTACTTAATATACTTTTTCTTCAGCTGTTGTCATCAACAGGGCATTAAACGTGTTCCTTAAGTAAACTCTTGAGTTCTATTTACAATTACTCTTTTGACAAGAGTCTCACGATGTCAACTGAAAAGTTCAGTTTTGTTTTGAGGTAGCCACCGCACTCGGAATTATTATACTATTGATTAGCATCTGTCTTTGTAAGCATCTGGACTAAGTGATGGAGCAGTTGTCAAAATAGTATTATTTGTAGTCATTGGGCGGGTACTGTAATAATACGAGGGATCTGCAATAAAACGAAAAAAGCAATATTAGATACCGTGCATAAAAATTAAAATAAGACATATCGTTAACGTGAACTTTTATACGTCGTTGTGCGTAGTCTAATTGGAAAATCTGACACTTTGTAAGCTGCCCACGTCATTTGTTAGGTTTATCGAGCTGAGCCTTGTAGACACATTACAAAGTGACGACCACAGTTTGCGCAAATCCGGATTTTCCAATTACCTTACGATCTATCTATCTATTTATCAATAATAATGTAAAAAGGGATAAATTTATTTTCAATTTATTAGCTTACAGAGACAAGAAAGCTTGCTTAAAACTTTTCTAATTAGGTAAAACGTTACAGAAAGAATAGTTCGTCTAATTAAAAACAGCGAATGGAGAGTATTGGTATTCAATTATTTTTCGGTATTTCATTTTCAGAGGGTCAAACTATATCTTTATCAACAAAGCAATGACATCATTATTTGCGTTTTAATGAACAGAATGTGTACTATCTTATCTTGCTAATATATGCAATTGCTAATGTTATGTATTAAATTGCTAATCTTATCTTGCTAATGTATTGTATACTATCTTATCTTGATAATTCAAATCTTGGTTTCGCGAATTAAATGTCTGGAAGGAAAAAAAAAAGCTGTCCGAATTTCTTATGAACTCAATTTTAAATAAATAAATAAAAATAGCGACTTTTAGTTTTGATTTTCTTTTTCTAGAACGTTAAATTTTTTTTTTCACAAATACACGAGAAAAAATATTCGAAATTAGATATCAGAGTTTCCGTTAAACAGAAAATTTCAAAAAGTTGAAAAACTATTTAAAAATACGTTCACAAGAACCGGCACAAATAAACTCTATTTGCTACGGAGAGTGTTCATCAGATATTATCAACATGAATATCATATAATAATGTACTCCTATCTGAAGCAAACGTCAATGTAATATTTTTTAAATAACATTCCCTTGTGCATAGTGTTGATTTTAAAAATAAATGGATCATTTTTTTTAAAAGGTACGTAAGAAAGAACAAAATTTTTCATTCTACTTTTGATAGCAGGTGGTTTTTAATGTTTCAAATTTTTTTGCCAGTCCCTTCAAGTTTGAAATATTGGATTTTGACTGTATTAGATTAAAGGACTTAGAAATAGAAAACCATAACGATCTTCTTTCCTAATCTCTTCACGAGAAGAAATAGTTAACTAAGAGTTAAGAGATTAAAATGGCGAAAGATGCAAGACAGAAAGTGGTAGAACTCACCTACAATGCTACTAGTTGTATACCCGTACGAACCGTAGGCAGATGTGGAATATTGAGAGTAAGGAGACGTGTACGAATATTCTGAGCCTGGAACAGCCGCAACTCCTGTTCCCGGAACAGTCATACTTGTAACTGTAAATGAATAAAATTATTATAAACTTTGACTCAAACATCATTTCTTTATAGCATTATCAGAGCATCGAAAAAAGATGTAAAAGCAATAATTGTTTGATTACCCATCAAGCCATAACATGCGTTTCAACTTTCATTTTTTTTTTTTTTTTTTTAAATCAAGCATAAAGTTTTCCAGATTTATTAGAAATACTTTCTTTGATTTATCATTATGTAGTGTTGATTACAAAGTTGTTAAACACTCTTATAAGGATATAACTTTTCTACTAGTTATCATTGTTTTATGATATTGCAAACACTATTTGAAGAAAATGAATAAATAAATAAATAAAATTTTTTGTAAGGGTTTTTAAGCCCAATAATTTATATTTCATATGTAATTCGACTCTTAAGTTTTAAGTGTAATTTTATTTATTGAAAATTTGCATTGACTTTCTTTAATAAGTGTCTTGTGCTATAAAACAAGACGAAATTATTTTAAAGAATTTAACACATTGTAAAGCCATGCCTTCGATTGGAAAAACATTGTATATCTTATTAATCTTTTAAATTTAGGAATTTTACACATTGCATTGAACGTATTGAAAAAAGTGAAGAAAAAAAAATTAGGTTCATCATTTAAATGCATTTTATGAACCTTTTAAGAGTTCCTTAAAAATTAGACTCTGTGTACTTTCTTACATTAGTATATATTTTTTAAAAATCTGTCGAAAAGCCGTTTTAATTTTAAATTGATAATTCTATTGTTATAAGATAAAAATTATTTTTCTTTAATTGTAATTATTTATTTGGTTACGTAAGTTTTTACTTATATTATAAAAATTTACTTCAAACATTGAATTTGTTTCCTCAAACTGACATTCGAATTCTAAAAAAAAAGTATCTTTAGTTCATTTTCATAATTAAAAAGTAATTAAATTAAAGTTATTATTAACTTAATTATTTTAAGTTAATATTACTAAAGTTATTATTAACTTATTACTATTAAATTAATTACCTGATGGATATTGCGAAAATGATGGTAAAGGTGTATATGAATTAGGACTAAGAGGACTATGTACTGGTTGCAAGACTGTAAGTGCCGACGTGCCCTCATTCAGTTCGGCTTTCGCTGGTGAAGGACTACCACCACAAACATCACCGGTACTCCCTACTGAAAATGAAAAAGCACTTAAATTATTTCTCTCAAATTAGTAACACTCTTAAAATAAATAAAATTGATTACAAATTGACCTAGCTGGGCTGTCGATCCAATTTTGTGATTATGACTATTAATTTTCAACTTGTAGTTTTGAGCCCTATAAGTTTTGAGCCTCGTAACTTTGAGAGTTCTATCCAGAAGAAAAGGGAACACCTTGATCAAGCTCTGTGATAAAGTCTTCGAAATAATCTGTGTATGCGTACCATGGATCGAAAAACCACAAAAAACTCCCTTGGAAATTCTAATCCATTATCCGTTGACGGCTGAGGATATTTTGTGTCAGCACTGTTGTCAACGTGAGCCCTAAACAGAATTCTTATCGACCAGCCATCGCTGGGATTCGAACCTGGATAATCTCAGTGGGAGAGGAGCACTTTAACCGCTCAGCCAACATGGTTTGATTTGATCAATAATAAATAAATTCTTTCTCAATTAATGACATATCTGAAGTTCAAAGATTCTCAAAAATCATCTGAAGATAAATAAATATATATATATATATATATATATTTTTTTAAGACACAATATATTATTTTAATAATTTCTTTTTAAAAAATGCACATATTTTTTTTATAAACTCTGTACTAATAAAGCTGAATTTGTAGAGTTAATTAATATAGCAAACTGCTAATTAATATTGCAGACTTCTAATTATCGTGGCGTTAATATAGCAAATTAATTAGCAATACGCCGTTCTGTTTCATCAATTGGCTATAAATAAATCAGAACGGCATACTGTATCAGTCATGTGTTACTACAAATGGCGGCCAGCCAAATTACAGATAAATGTAACACGCGAAATTGAATGACTCATTCTGAACTTTAAAAAAAAAACTTTATTCTAAACAACAAACTTAAACTCAAATGCGAAGAAAGTTTCAAAAAAATTGTAAGCTTTACCTGTTGCGTATGGGTTGTCAAGAACGTTTCCGGGGTTGACAATTAATTGTTGCTTTACTTCTTGCATGCTGATGGGAGTGAGTGGAGTTAATGAGCCGCTTCCTGCATAAACATATAAATGACATCACTTCCTCTCTTCACTTTTCACAACATTTATTAGATATAACCAATTTATTGGTAAATAAAGAAATGAGGTCGATAAAATGTTCAAAAATGAAAGTGGTGGAAAAGAGTAGTAGACAGAAGTCCACATCTTTATTAGTAGAATAAAAAACATCTTGTATAATGTTGGAAAAAATTAAAAATATGTGTAGATATAGTTTAGATATAGCTTATATAAATTTATTTAAATATTTAGTATTTCTTTTGTGAAGATGTCCACAATTCTATTAGTTGATCAAAAAAGTATCTCATGTAATATTGAAAAAAATTAAAAGTGTACGTAGATATAGTTTATGTATAGTTTATAGTATCTATAGTTTATAGTGTCTATAGTTTATATAAATTTATTTAAGTATTCGGTATTCTTTTTAAGAATAAGTTCACAATTTTATTAGTTGAATAAAAAATATCTTATTCAATGTTGGAAAAAATTAAAAGTGTACGTAGATATAGTTTATGTATAGTTTATAGTATCTATAGTTTATAGTGTCTATAGTTTATACAAATTTATTTAAGTATTTAGTACTTTTTGAGAAGTTCGAAAATAAAAAAGGAAATTCTTAATATCTTTTTAAGAGTTTTATAAAATTTAAACTAGATTACTTTTTAAATGTACTGTTGAATTTTCCTTTGTTCGAAATGTCTTGAAATTTTTCTTCATTTAATGGGCAATGGAGAAATATTGTTTCAATCAAACAGATAGTTATATATTTTAAATTTCTGTCATTTTTTGAGAAACCTGAATTCTGGATTTTATTCTGCGTTCGTAAATTTACGCAAATTCTGATAATTAAATAATTGAATTGAGTTAGTTTATTTCATATCATTCTCGTTTAAGAATCCTGAATTTAGATATGAAAGATATTAGTTCAATTTAATAAATAGTTATGTGTTAGCACTTCTGTAAAGTTTTGTGAAACTGAATTCTGGATTTTTTTTTACTGTGTTGGTAATAAAATTTATGCTAATTCTAATAATTAAATTATTGAATTGAATTAGTTTACTTCAAAACACTCTTATTTAATCACTTTGAAATTTATGGAAGAAACATTACTACTAATTGGATTTTTATGTGTTTTTTCTTCTGAGAATTTGTGAGAAATTAAATTCTTGGTTGTTTTTTCTAAGTGGGTAATAAAAATGTACCAATAAACGCTTGTATGAATAATTGAACTATTCCATTGAATTAAGTTACTTTAAAACATTTCAAGCATTAAAAGTAAAATAGTGAGAAAAACTGAATTTCAGTGAGGAATTAATTTATGATAATCATTTGATAGTTATACATTTATGCATAATGAATATTCAACAATTTTTTTTAATTGAATTGGTAAAAAAATTTAAATTGAGTAAAAATACAATATTAAAATACGCAGCCAAAATTAGGAAAGAAAAAAAACATTTTTGACTAGGTTTTGAAATATTTAATTTTTTGCAATAATTGTTACATAAAACCAACAAAAGATTTATTAGTGTTTTTATTAAGCAGCACTTAATTTCATAATTTTGTATATCGTTTAAAGCAACAATGATTAAATAATTGTTGCTTTTAAGTAATTTTTTAAAATCTAGATGTTAAGGAGAGGGAGGGGGTGAGAGAGCAGAGAAAAAGAATCAGAGCATAAGAAATGATGTCAGTATATGTCCATAACCATAAGAAGCGGTCACCGCCACCAGAAAAAGAATATACCAGTTGAAACAGGGAATACGTAACGTACCATATAAGCAATTTACTGTTATAGAATTTAATAGTAAATACTTTTTCCTTTCTTTCAACCATTACAAAAGTTAAACTAATTTGAAATCATATTCAATTCATATGTAGATTTTTGTTTATGCATTGCGAAAATTTTATAATCATGAACATTATAAAACGTTTCGCATTCCCGTAATAAAAGGAAGATTTATAATGAAGAAAAACAAATTTAACAGTCAGTTATACAGTTATAACAATCATCTGGATAAACTTGATAAAATTTTCTAAAAACTTGCTCTATAATAATTATAACAATACTATGCATAATTATAACAATTATCTGTATAAGGTTGATAAAATTTTAATGAAATTTTGTTCTTTTTATTGCAATGATCCAAACAATAAATGTTATTATACAATGATTCCAACAATGATTATAACAATAAATGCATGATTTCAACTATGATTTGGATAAGGTTGGTGAAAGTTTGCCAAAAATCTATTCCTTTTGTTACAATAATTATAACAAAACTATGCATAATAATAACAATCATCTGAACAGAGTTGATAAAAGTTTACTAAAAATCTACTCTTTTTGTTACAATGATTATAACAATGCTGTACATAATTTTAACTAACATTTGGATAATGTTGGTGAAAGTTTACTAAAAGTCTACTGTCTTTTTAAAATTTATTATAATAATTATAACAATATTAAGCATAATTATAATTATCGTCCAGGTAAGGTTGATGAAATTTTACTAAAAATTCACTTTTTTTTATATTACAATAAATTTGAAAAATTTATTAAAATTCCTCTTAATCTTAAATTACTATTTACATATGCTTTGGTCTCGTAGTAGATTGATTGTAATGACACGGTTCCCAGTAGAATGCCGAAGTCAAGCATCACTGACTGCTGTTGGTAAGCGGGTAAGTGGCCACTTTGATCAACCTACATAGGGACCGAGGGTGCGCGGTATCAGTCCTCGTTAAACTGTTCTACCGTTAAGTGCTCGAATTCACGCGCAGGTCGTTGGGCTACCAAAGAGGATCATGCCATCACAGAATTCTGATGGCATGCCTTCGGATCATCCTCAGGGATGTTTCCCAGACAGTCACCAATAGCCCATTGTGCAGCTTTAGTGCGACATAAATAAAATACCTACCTACATTTGTTTTGAAACAAAACTAATGAAATAAATTTTTTTGTTCATGATAAATAAATAATTGAAAAATGAGGAATAAATATAAAACTGTAAACGTGATAGGTTTTATTTCTTAATTTTTTTTATCTTTGCATACAATAAGAATTCGTAAATGCAACTGAAAAAAATAATGCGGAAGGATTTTATTTACTAAGATAATTGATAAATATGCATAGTAACATATCAATGCAAGCATTCAACCAACTAAAGCAGAAATAAGTAAACTTTTCTAGTATAACTTGCAATGTAAATCAAGTTTTTCTGAAAATGCAGTAAAATTTTTTAAAAAAAGGAGGAAATCTAAAACACAACATTTATCGCCATTTTATAGTAAAAATAAAATAAAATAAAAAAAAACTATTATTTTTGTTGAAAATTCTGCTTCAAAACAAAATACTTCTCAAGAATTATTTAAAATTTTTTTTTTAGATAGATCGAAATTACAATTGGATAGTTCGAGAAGAATTGATTTAGTGATTTAAAATTAAAGTGATCGAGAAGAAGATCATGTGATTTAAATCAGATTTAATTGGATACCTGTAACCGACTTCACGCGTGCAGGTCGAAACTGATGGGCTTCTGAAGGACAGATCTGCCTGCGATAATGTCACTTGCTGTCATCCCATTGTAAAACAATATATTTCCAATGAATTTTTAAAGACGTTAATTTATGTTGGTTTTTAAGAGCTGTAAATTTCTTTTGAACAGAAACAATGGATGAATAAATCGGTATTTTTAAAAAATAAATAAAGTTTCTGCTTTTATACAACTTAAAAATATTTTTTTATCAAAGTTCTTAGAAGGTCTATATTTTGTAAATGATCAAATTTATTATTTTCATTTTTTAACGATAGTTGATGTATACCGAGAATATAATTGAAAGAAAATTAAAAAAAAAAAAAAAAAAAAATTAATTCACGCAGTAAGTATTTTTAAGACTATGCTCTTCATCTCGTTATGAAAATATAGTATGAATTTACATATTTGACGGAGAATTTTTATTAATCCCACTTTTCATACTTTTTCAATATTTTGTACTAATTAAGGTCAAAATAAGTGAAAATATTAATCATTTTAGTCATTTATGGTTATAAAATAGGGCACAAACACCGGTGCCTTTTTCTGCGTTAAAGTTATATCTTACGCACACGCTCCCTTCCAAACAATAATTTTTTTTTTTTTTTTGCCGAAAATGTGCACTTATTTGCAGTTATTTAAATCTGAGAGAAACAGCCATTTATCATTGAAATTTCTTTCATTTATAAAATGAATTATTGATAAATTTTTGAATATGAATGAAAAAAGATTTTTTATAAATACTTTTTTTTGTGAATTCTATATATTCGCCAGGAAAAAAAAAAAAAAGACACACACACATATATATATATATATATATCTTGAACTTATGTAAAAAGAAAAATTAAAAATTAAACACAATTATATCCAAAGAAAAATAAGTGAAAAAGTTTACAAATTATTCTTTTATATTTTCAGAAAAACAGTTTTTTACTTATTTTAGAAACTCAGCCAAGTGTAATTTTTTTTTTTTTTTTTTTTTAACCCTTCTATTCTTATCTCGCCAAACTGATTTTTTTTAAATGTGAAGAAGGTAACCCTTAAATTGGTATTTTCCGATTGGTTTCACATCCAGATCATTCATTTTTGGAATGAGTCATGATTGAGGTACGTGGATAAATAAATAATAAGAAGTACATTTATTCCTCAGAGGACATCGCCAACTGAATCCAAAACAAAGTGTATCTTTTTTTTTTTCATGGCTTGACGACATCCCTATCTTCCGCCATTCATTGTTCCATCTCGCTCATTCACGGAAGACCGAGGGGAAAAGAAATGTCTTTAAAAGGAAATGATAGCTTTTTTTTTAAAATATTTTTTTTTTTTATTAAGCAAGAAATAAATAAGTCGGTTTGTTTATATTTTGTTTATATTTTGGTATAGATGGAGTATTAAAAATCATTGCCTTCCTGGAGAAAAGTCTTAATTTTAATGAGTACAATTTAATGAAAGAAACAAATCTAATGAAAGGAATCTAACAGATCTTCGAGGAAAGAAAGTTGTTAGAGACTATATTTCATATTACTAAAAGCGAAATAAAATTTTATAAAGACGTGTGAGTAAAATCGGTTTTCATCTGTTTTAAATGTTATAAAATTAGTTTTTATAAAATTTAAAAACTGAGAAGCTTGTAGTTGTAAATTGCTTACTCTAAACCACAAATCGCATCGTTTTATAGTTTTTAAGTTTGGAATAAAAATTCATAAAAATTCTAAAGATAATAAAGCGCTATTTCTCATAATGTAATAAAGCGCACCCTTTATTTTCTACCTTTTTCGAAAGACATTATGTTTCAACCTCCTTAAGAATATAAAATGCCAGGCGAAAGTAGATAACAATTTTTAGGAAAATAGGAAAAGCAATAGATTTTAGCCATTTATAATTAAAAGAGAAATTTTTGTTGTTTTTATTCGGCATTCAATTCAATTTCAGGGAGCTATCCAAAATTAAGAATTGCTCAGAATAAAACATCTTCATTCAACATGTTGAATGAATCACAAAGAAAAAAGATGCTATCTGTTATTTTTTCTTTCAGGTCGAAATCATAATCATAATAATGAAGAAAAAGAACAGAGTCATCTTTTATGGTGTCCTGGAATAATTTGAGTTGGATGGCACGCGAATGCGATCACGGTATGTGGCTTATGGGCGCCGAACCGAGGGCGTTGCCTGAGGGCTTTGAAAGTAAATTGATTGTTGAAAGTGCGGAAATGACCTGCCATTTCCTGCGCCCCTGTTGTTGAAATTTTCTTACATCTTTTGGAGGAATACATGGATAAAGTTCATATGATTGAAGATTGAGATAAATTTTCTACGTCGGCTAATATGAAGTTTTTCAACTTCTATGTATTGCAACGAATTTTTTTAATGTCCACTAACATTAAATTCTGTAATGCAGTCAATTTTCCACATGCAATATTATTTAATGAAGTCAGTTTTAACATTCAATTCTATTTAATGCAATCAGTTTTTCTACCTTGACTACTATTCAGTTCAATGTAATGCAGTCAATTTTTTCTATGTTTACTAATATTAAATTATAAGATTTTACAGGCAATGCACCTTTTTTTGTCAGCTACATATTCTGTGAATTCTAGGGAATGCAGTCAGTAATGCTGATAGATATAGAATTCTAGGATTTCTATGCAACGTAGCCAATTTGCCTTTAAGTCGTCTAATATTAATTTCTATGATTTTTATTTTAAGAAGCCAAATTTTAAATGTACTTTATTAAATATACAGTGCTAGTTCACCTACCAAAATTGCATAGTTCTAGAGATTTCAGTTCTCTTATAATGATTATAAATGTAGCGAAATTTTAAAAGAGAAATTACTCGAATATTTAGAGAATTACCATTTTGTTAAATAAATAGAATAATAGTCGTTACAAAATTTAAACATTTAATTACAAAATTTAAAAAAAAAAATGTAATATTATTATTATTTTTTGGGAATAATCAAACCGAATCATATCACTCTGGTTAATCACGTCTGAAATCTGGAATCATTGATGGGGTTGTATTGCACTTCTTCTGTAGAGAAATTTAACTTGTTTCCTCATTTTGAAACATCTTTTTAATTCATTAATCCAAATAAAAATTATAAATTGTATGCTGTATTTTAATAAAGTTAAACAACGCGAACAAAAATATAAATGCACTATCATGTAAAACCGTCATATGATCGTTTCATATCATGCCAGAACGTGGAAGGAAAGCAGGGCTTAAGAGAAGAGCCCTGGAAGAGAAGAGCCCTATTCTCTTTAGCCCTGGGAAGGAAAGAAAGAAGAGCAAGAGAATTGCGAACAAACGAGAGATGGCTATTTTTCGAAGGCTCCGTCGTAATATTAAATAATGCTTTTTAGTAAAAAACATGCTATTTTTATAACAGCTTTGAGTTTTCAAATGTTACTCATGACTGTTTGGTCAAGTTTAGCCTACTAAAAGACAGCGCTGTCTACGCTTATTTTAAAAATGGCGCTAAACGTCAATTTGGAGAAAAGTCACGGTTTTGTGAAAATAAAAAGCACCCGTGGTTTTTTTTTTTTTTTTTTTTTTTTTTTTTAATATTTAAAAACTCTCTCCAATGCTACAATACTTGGGTTTGTAAAAATGTTCAAAATATGAGAATAAGGCAGCGATTTTGATAATTTTCATCTAGGTGGGAAAATGTCGCCAAATTGGCGATGTTTCAAAAAGTTTAATGACTTTTAAATATTTAAGTTATTTGTCTCTTCTAATGCCCAGGTAAGTCTTCACGTCAAGATTATATATATAGTTTATAATCATCGCATTGCTTCACGTGTAAAGCACTTAAAAGTATGACTTTTTTTATTTTCCTTGGCGACAGAGCTTCGAAAAACAGTGTTGTGTTCCGACTATGATGTGCTTTTGCAAGATATTGATGATGATGATTGTCATTAAACAATGTCTTAAAATGCTGTATTTAAAAAATATTGTTTAAATACATTGTTTACATTATTGCACGATTTAACCTCTCCGGAACAACAAATTTAGATTGAAAAACTTAGTCAGGCAACTCATTAGCCACTGCGACCTTAGACAATACTTTTTAAGTGAAGCGATATACTTTAGCACTTTGTTGTATTTGATAAACATTTAAAAGCAATTAATTTTACATTTCTAATGGTTTGTAACATTTGTTGAATTAGTGTTGCCAGACTAGCTACACTGCACCAAAAAGGATTAAGAGAATACGTTCATTGTTGATACTACATTGAATAATAAAAATGGTTCGAATACATTAACAAAATGATCGGAAATTATTGAAAAACTCGAGGGTATCTTTAAATACAAGTAAACATGAATGAATATATCACAGAGGGTTCGCTGTAATTTGGCTACTATCTAAAGGATTAAAATTAAAAATGCTCTTTAAATATTTAAAAAAGCTATTTCAGGTCGTAAAATGGTCAAAATGAAATTAACTCATAAATTAAGTTGAAATGAATTACATCGACAAAAGAAAAATGCCATTAATTTATATTTCCCCTTATTTTAATGTTTGTTTTTATTCGATATTAGGTTTATGACTTTTTCTTCGTCTTATGATTGCTAAGAGATCAATCGAGCGAGACACACGAGCAAATCGGATTAAAAAATGAAACTAAGTAATGCTCGAGACCACATATAGGTTAATCCATAAAATATCACTACATCCACCAACGAAGGGCAAAATTTCCTGTCTCACTGAAATTCTGAATCCTTTAGAAATGGCAATTCTTCAAAATTCCTTGACATATACAGAGAAAACAATTTTGGAAGAATGTTGTTTCGAAAATTCTAAAAAGCGTTTAAAATTCTTAAAAGAAACAAATTATTCCAAAACTAGGTAAACTAAGAATCTTTTTTTAAAGAAAAAAGTGGATTTTCGTCTTTTTCTACAAATTTTAATATGATTTTTATATGCACAAATAAATTTATTTTTTCTGATTATTCTGTTTTCCCTTATTTCGTGAACACGAATAAGAAAGCGTAGCTTTTTTAATAACTGAATTGAATTTAATAAATTGTTCAAATTCAGACATGCTTTTATATTTGATGTGATCGTCAGCTTGCAAGGGAAAAAAAAAAAAAGGGTTAGGGATGGTTTTTCTAATCTAAAATTTTATAATCTTCAGACTGGTTTGAAAAATTAAGTCATATTTTCAAATCATATAAACTTATTTTTGTTTTTATATTTCTATAATTTCATAATTCTTCTTATTTTTTATTTTTTAAAAAAATTAATAACTCAAAACTATAATCATCGACTTCATGTGTTTTGCTTTTTAGCCAATGATATGTAGTTTTATTTATTTCCTTATTTCATTTACGCTCATTCTAAATTTTTAAATTCTGAAAAATACATAAGATTGTGAAAAATCTAGTTTTTTTCATTAAATATTTTTTTCCCAAATAATTTTTTTAACTATATAGTGACAGAGTTAGATTTATTTTTCAAGTATTAATAAATGTATGATTAATTGTTTGGGTTTTGTTCGTCAGCATATTTTTTGTGATTTTTGATTACCTGTTTTTTTGTCAGCAAAAATAAACGAATCCCACTTTTTTTTTTTCTTTTCATTTTTTTTTTTTTTTACAATACTTAAGCAGGAATTTTTTGTTTCCAAAATGTTATTTTTTTTCCTCACATTTAATTATTTTTACAATTTACAAGGAATTATTTTTGAATACTATTATGAAACCACTGTTAGATTCATTAAAAATTATAAATTTAAGCATTAATCTAATTCAAATTTAGCGTTTGCGTTTGCCAAAATTCTATTTTAATAAGTCAAAGAGCATGTTTGCTCATTGCATCTAGCTGGACAGGAGATATTCCAAATTACCTGGCGAAATACAAAATTACCGCGAAATTCAGAAGAGTCGGATTTTCCAATTAGCCAAAATAAAAACACATAGGAATGTATTGATAAATGTAAAAAAATACTACTACACTACTACTAATAATTATTATTCTTACATTTTATTAAATAAAAGAGAATTAGCTAATTAAAATATAATTATATATTCACATTAATTTTAGGAAAAAAATTTCTAATTTGTGGCTATTAAAGTAAATAGGAAAATTCAGTAATTTTAGGAAAAAAATAAAGTAAATAGGAAAATTCAGTAATTTTAGGAAAAAAAATTTTCATTTGTGACTTCTAAAGTAAATCGGAAAATTCAGTAATTTTAGGAAAAAAAATTCTAATTTATGACTATCAAAGTAAATCGGAAAATTCAGTAATTTTAGGAAAAAAAATTCTAATTTGTGACTATTAAAGTAAATCGGAAAATTCAGTAATTTTAGGAAAAAATTTCTAATTTGTGACTATCAAAGTAAATCGGAAAATTCAGTAATTTTAGGAAAAAAAATTCTAATTTATGACTATCAAAGTAAATCGGAAAATTCAGTAATTTTAGGAAAAAAAATTCCAATTTGTGACTATTAAAGTAAATAGGAAAATTCAGTAATTTTAGGAAAAAAAATTCTAATTTGTGACTATGAAAGTAAATAGGAAAATTCAGGAATTTTCGGAAAAAATTTTCTAATTTTTAACTATTAAAGTAAATAGGAAAATTCAGTAATTTTAGGAAAAGTTTTTCTAATTTGTGACTATTAAAGTAAATAGGAAAATTCAGTAATTTTAGGAAAAAAAATGTCTAATTTGTGACTATCAAAGTAAATCGGAAAATTCAGTAATTCGCGAATAAGAATTGCCCTTCGTAGTCCATGTTAAGGAATGCTGACAAACAATGTGAATCACCTGCAAAACAATTCGGGTAACATTTGGCTATGGTGATGAAGGACATGTGTTTGCCCAACAAATATTTGCAGGGATATGTCACGCGTTTTTGAAACTGTTACATTAACACACATCAGTGCGTGTTGCAAAATAACAGGCGAGGAGGCAGAGGGAAATGAACTTTTGTCACACACTGTTGACGATAGCAGGTAGAGTGCTATTACGTTCCAATATTGTCACTTCTTTTATTTTAAAAATATTGCAGGTGATAATAAAAGAATTATACTGTTTCTAAATAAAGGAGGAAAAAATCCCCTATGTAATTCATCTGGCGTGTGATTGCCTAAATGAATAAGCTGAATTGGATAGTAAATCTTTTTATATTTACTATATAATAAGTCAAAGGTTTCAATTATTCTCAGAAAGTGTTAAATATTGTTTGTTTTACGGTTGTTTTAACTAGAAAGAAATGTTCAAGAATTGGTAAGAATGCAGTTAGGGCAAATTTTTTAGCTTTTAAGAATATTTTTGTAGCTAAGTCAGCTGTAGTAAAAAATGAAAACTTAAATTTTCATTTAGCCAGAGGCTGTTAGACTCGAATAATTTAGTCGCTTTTAACTAAAGCCACTTTTAGCTAACTTTTCTTTCTTTTAAAAATTATCTACTGCTATTAAAAGTTAAATCATCAATGTGACAAAATTTAGTTAAACATAATGATTTTAAAGAACTTAATTTAAAAATATTTGGCAAATATTGAGGCAAAATAAATTTAATGCATCCATTACAACTTCGAATGTGGATTGTTAAAGAAACTTCCTTCCACGTGAATCTTTCCATCAAAAATTGATGGACTCTGAAAGATCAAAATATTTAATAGAGACATTGGACGTTTTAATGAAAATTCTGTTCTTCACAGCCTTTCTGCAATGATGAACTTATATCATTAAATGATTTCCAGAAAAAAACGACGGAAAAAAGTGACCAGTTGTTAATTTAGTTTAAGTTACCACTTATTTTTATTAATTCGCCAAGTGGTGAATGGCTCTTTTTGGGTCTAGTCAAGGTAGCTTTTTCCTAATAAATTATTTTAAAAATTTGTATATCAAAAAGTTGCCTCACTGTATAACTGTTGACAGCTCTGACTGTATAAGAAAACAAAGTCAAAATACAAGTTTATAAATAAACTATATATGATTAAATTGATTAATTAATATTTTTGATAAATCATCCTGAATGTGGCTTAGAAATTTGCAATTTGAAAAGTCAGCTATGAACTTACAACTTGCGCTTGATGATTGCTGGACAAAAATATTTCGTAAATTAAATTTGGTGGATTTCCTTGCAATTTATTCATTCCTTGCGTGATTTAGTTAAAGAACCGTTTCTTTACTCCTGATTTTGTCCACTCGAGATTATGTGTACAAAGATATTGACCGGAACAGGAGAAAAGAAAACTACACGACAAAGTTATTGAAGTGCATGGTCTCAGCCTTCTTTATTCAACTGTGAGAAAGTGTCCCCAAAATTCGAAGGAGAGAACAAAATAAGAAAAGAAAAAAAGCAAGAAATTTTCAACGATGTTCCATTCTGCTTAGAAATTAATTCATGCCTTACCCATCATTAAATCTCAAGGCCTTTTTATCCATCCCTCTTGGATAATTTCAGTTGTCTCTATCATCTCTGATTTGAGGAAAAAGAGACGCAAAGGCTCATTATCGAATTATCGTTCTTCCCTCCCGATTTGAGACTACCAGGTAATTCGCCGATTTCCCCCAAATCACAGCATTTCAAATTCTTAAAAAAAAAAAAAAAGAAGAAAAAAAAAAAGGAAGGAAATTCTCATCATCATAGGCCTCCCCCACTTGGTTACTGTAATCATTTATTTCCGTTGGCGACAGACATAGGTTTGGAAACTGGAAAAAAAAGGTCGCCAATGTCTCTTCAGCAACCCTTATGGAATATGGCCGTAGGGCAGAGCGGAAGTCGCGAATTACAGACAACGACGGACACGCACTCGCAAATTAGCCGTCGACCAAGAGGAAAGAAGTAAATAAAAATGAATCTTATATAAAAAATAAAAAAAAATAAAGAACCCATCCGGAGTTGCGTTGTCGGGGGTGGGAGAGGAGTTGTTTGTTATCTGGTAGTCGATTGTTCCCTATTAGAAAGTTCTAATATTTTTATTTTATTTCTTTGTCCTCCTCAAGGTCATGGACAGGTTTTTCTCTTATTACATATAAATACTTTTCTAATCTATCTAGAAGATTTAAGACTTATGTCCTGTATGTTACTAGATACTAAATCAAAGTAGAAGTATTAAAAATTTTACTAAGTACGTTTTTATTTGCATATAATTTAAAAGATAAATTTAAAGTAACAGAATCGAACTATTTTTATGAGTAACCGTTTTAGAAAAAAAAATTAATAATTCATAAATTAAAAAGAAATAAAAGCAAGTTAAAGTGAACTATGATGAGTAAGTTTTCCCGTCTTTTTCTTATAATTTATAAAAGAAGTAGATGCAAGAATTAGGAATTTTGCGCACATTTAAATAAGTTCATTTTAGATTTGTATCCTGTAAGTTATTAGATATTAAATCAAAACAGAAGTATTATATATGTATATATATATATATATATATATATATATATATATATATATATATATATATATATATATATATATATATATATATATATATATATATATATATATATATATATATATTTCTTTATTTATAGAACAATGAACAATAGTAGAGTGTACTAGTCAAGTGGTAAACAAAGGAAGAGTATATTTTCGAGCTACCTATTCGGTCCTTGGATAGAGATGATTGATTAGAAATGATATTCACAAAGACATCTGTATAGTCATGATATTTCAAAAATATAATGTTTACGTAAAAAACATTTTGTTCGAAAAATTTTTGCCATCAGTTTAGATACTGATTTCGTTCAGCAAGTTAAAATGCTGATTTCGTTATCTGAATTGAGTGCTGTTTTTATCTTTTTTCATAGACGTCTAAGCTCTATAAGATTCAATCTAAACTACGCTTACTCTTGTAGTCTGAACGTAATGACCCGGAAGAACATGCTCCAATTAAAGATGAGGATGGACAAGCTCAATAAGAGGAAAGTATGATCTCTTGAAGCTGTATAATTGGACGCGGCCTTCTTTTATAGCTTTGGAGTAACAATAACAAATTTATTTGAATATTATAACAAGCGAATATTTTATGTTGAAGATATTGGGTAGTGTTCATACCACTAATTATTAAAGTACTTTGATTACTATTACCATTGCATTATCATCTTAACTAATGAATAAAATTTAGACGAATATTTCTACTAAATGCTGGAGGTTAAATGAGCTGAAGTTTACTTTTTTACTTTCTGAAAAATAAAGTTCTACTATATGTAATCCTGATTCGGAAGGATTCAACTAGTCGCAAAATTTTTGTTTATGAATTTTAATTGAAGGTTTCAAGCTGTTTTTTGTTTTCATATGTATTAGATAAATGGATTTACAAACGTTTGGTATGGTAAATTAGCACCATTATGGGAGAATAAAGAATATTTATTAAACAATCGATGACTTTTGCCAGTTGTTTATCGAATTGTTAAAACTTCTATTCAATATGTGGAGGTATTGATACAAATCGCCCAATGAGTATGCACGAACTAATGAAAATAAGTTTAAATTTTAATCACTCGCTGCCTTCAATTGACCAGGTCGTCATTAGAAGAAAAAAAAACGCAGATAATGTTTTCCAAGAAAATTTCTTCGACACTTTTAAAAGAGTGTTAGTACGTGTTTGTAAAAGTATTCAGATTTATCATTCTGTTTAAAAATGGCGATAATAGCTTTCAAATTTTGATAAGCTTTAAAATATTGAATAATGATACCAACTGTTATGATTTACATTGCAAGAATTATGAAGCTTATTGTAATAGATCAAACACAGCTTACCTAGGGGAGGTGAATAGACTGCAGTTGTTTGTACATGCGATGTGAGACCGACATCATAGACGACCATTTCATGTTTCAGATGATCAGAGTATGACGTATCGGTAGTGTATTGAGGTTGCTGTAACGTTGTATAGTGCAAACCACCATTTGACAATGGAGATGGAGCACCACTCAATTCCACAAGCATAGATTTCTGAAGATCGTCTTGCTTTGACCATTTTGACCACATTTGCTGTTGGAAAGTAAAAAGAAAACAAAAGCTTTTTTATGAAAATGTGAATAGTAGAAGAGGAATAAAAACTACTTTAATTAGCACTGCATCGATAAGCAAAGAAAGTATATAATTACATTTTTAGGGTATTATCATGTTTTAATAAGCATGTTTTACAGAAACTAGTGTTTTTATTTCAAGAGATTAAATATTGGTGTTCGAAAATTCATGTTGTATAGAATACGGAACTGTCACAACGACATTTATTATCGTAATGAAAAATGTTTTAGTAAAGCTGTGCTGTGTAGAAAAATATAGTTTGATTCACCCGTATACATTAAGATTATTTATTTCAGAGGTATCCAAGTATGCAGAAGACACCATACTTAGGTTCTATTAAATTTCTGTATTTTTATTATTAGGTTTTAAAAAAGTTCTATGGACTACTCTGTATTTTTTCCCTTCCAAAATACCCTTTTACCTGTTTTTATTAAATTCCTTTTTCTTGTATAAATAAAATAATACTTCAAACTATTTCTTAATAATAGTTGTATGTTTACTTCATTAAATTTTAGAGCAATTGTGTGATTAAACTATTTGAGATTTGTAAACTATATTGGGAAAAAAATATCTGGTATTAATATTACTTTAAAAACTTCCCAATGGAAATACTTTGTTTAATCCTTAAACGTAGCCAAATTGAATTACCTACATGGAAGGATGAAATTAATCTATTCCCGCAATATAGCCATTTTTATTTTTAAAAATAAGTTTTAACACTTTTTCAATTTTCAAAAATTGCAAAGTTCATTTTGCAGAAACTAATCTTCCTTGAAAACAAAGTTTCTAGATGTAATCGCAACTCGTTGCGGTTCACTTACAAGCAGCAGCACTTGCAATGTCAACAGAAGCTGATTTAATCAATATTTACATTAAACTTACCGAATTGTTATAAAGTTGATCTCCGTTGAACTGTAGCCTTTGTCGTTTAGCTTCTTCTTCGTCTTCTTGTTGCTGTTGATGATGAAGAGAGGCAATATCGCGTTGATCTGGCACCACTGAAAATAAATATTAGGTCTTTTAATGTTTGATTCGAAATTGTTTTCTCTACACAGATCAAAACTATACAACACAAGAAGCTGCTCAAATATGCTCATATTAGTACTAAACACGTAAAAGGAACGAGACTATCCGGCAAGCACGAGAACTTCTCTAGACGCCAGACTTTCGTTCTAGTGGTTTCTCTGGTTACGAAGCTAAACAACTTCGAACAGAGACGCGGAATTAATCATTTCTCATTGACTTAGGTCAAGGGAGTCATATACTCTCATAATTTTTTCTCTCTCATTAGAAATGGTATAACTAATGTTTCCATTGCAGCAGATTTTCAGTCGCGAGGAGTTCAATATGTGGCTTCTATATTTTGGCTGAAAAGGTGATTACACTATTTGAAATTGTGAAGCGTTTTGAGTCACGATACTAAGCAAATTTTCAGCCGTACATTATCATGCAAATTAAGCCATCTTAAATTTGATTCTAGACATTGTGGTTCAAATGCAACAGAAATAGGGTTCATTTTAGTGTCTTTATTAAGGTTACAGGAGATTTGATCGTTCTTATGGTTCAAAGTTGAACAGATTCTAAGACTACATTTGAAGAAGAAGAAATATCTTCCATAGTTACTTTTTTGAGGGAAAAAAGGGTTCTAAAATAATCAAAAATATGCTTACAAATATTTGAGTGGTCCCTAACTTTAAATTTACATATAATCTTAAAACATTTGTAAAAAAAATTAAACTTAGGAAGAAACAAAATAATAATGACACAAAAATATTAATTTCAATGTACGAAAAAGAAACGAAATGACATTTAAAACTTTGTCACGCTATTTAAAGAATTTCCGAAAAATTAAATAAATAAAGCAAAATAAAGTAAAATAAAGTAAATCAATAAAAGTAGGTAAATCAAATTTTTATTTTTTTTTGATTCCTCACTTATTTAAACTAACGCTAAATGAAATTCCCTAATTATATTTTAATATAAATCAGTCATAATAGTGTGAATATAAACTAACGTATGATTTTATCGTAGAATAATGTAACAAGATTATTTTCTTAAAATAAATAAATAAGTAAATAAACATTAATACAAAAGAGAATTTTTTAAAATTAAATTCTTAGTGAATAAATGCAATTCTCATTAGATGATTCAGATCTAAACAATAATATTTGCAAAACAATTCTCAAATTATTATAAATCTAATCTGCCAATCTACTGAGAAAATAAACCCGAAATTAATTTTTCATTAAAAATAAAACATTCTTAAAAAACTTAATCTTGCCTTCAAGTTATTGAAACTCAAAACGTAAAACAATTTATAAAGTTTAAAACTTTTTTTAAAACGCTTAGAGAATGAATTAAAATTTGATATAAAGTATCTATTTCTATAACTTCTTTGGTTTTAAAATTCACCCATGAAATAAATAAGTAAATAATGAATAGTTTCTTATTTCCATTTACTTTAATGAAATGCAGTTGTGCATTCATAAAGTAATCATTTTAATGCAAGCACATGGTTCTAATACTTAAATTTAATAGGTTAGTTTTGTTTTCTTGAGTTTGATCATTAGGACTCATAATAAATGGTTGTGACGTTCATAATCCTCAGTAAAATATAAACTTACAGGAGTATTTATTTTCTTACTAAGAAAAATTTTCGGAAATGAAATGCTGCCCCAATATTGGTCGCGTTTTTTAGCCATCATAATCGTCGGTCGAACTTTAAGTTAATAAGACCTCATAACGAGCGCTGTCGTTATTGGGCGCTCCCGTTTCAGGTCAGTGCGTCCGCTTCTGTGCAATTCTCTGCCACAAACATTGAGCATTTATGTCTGTGTATGTACTCATAAGTGGGGAAATCTATTTTATTTTCGATACGAATTCAAACGATACATTTTGTGTTCAACTGTAATTTTGTGTTTATGAGCGTGCGGGATAAACAATTTTTCTATATCCTTGAAGTGAGAAGATATGATTTATTTACCATAAGAAAAATTTCAGTAACTATTTTAGGACAGTAAATTTTATTTTATATCATATCTCTTTGCTTTCCATAAAATATAGATTTTATTTAAAAGTGAGGTTTTATACACTTGGAAAAAATTTTGTTTTCATAAATAATGTTTTAAGTTATAAAAAGAATTCCATAATTAAGAAATAAATTCTATAACGATTTAAAGTTTTTTACACACATAAAAAAAGAATAATCATAACGAAATATTTTACGTATTGCCAATCTCTTATAGTCTTTAAAACGATCAATAAAAAAAAAAAAAAAAAGAATTGTTTGATTGATCAGAAAATCGTTTGACTCATATGAAATAGAAAATCGTCTGATGGACATGAAATAA
Organism: Parasteatoda lunata; assembly: GCA_949128135.1. NCBI lineage: Eukaryota > Metazoa > Arthropoda > Arachnida > Araneae > Theridiidae > Parasteatoda > Parasteatoda lunata. Next base: position 63,811,858 of record OX421973.1, on the reverse strand, counting down.
AAGAAAGAAAAAAAAAAAAAAATCATTTGTTTATTTTCTAAAAGAAAAATCGTCTGATGTATTGATGACAATTTGTCTTCTTGTTTGTCAACTCGTAAAAATGAAATTAAAAAAAATGCTTCTGCCAGCGAGAATAAAATGTTAAATATGCAGTAAATTCTGGATAAAATATTCAAATTAAATCAAAAGAGAGAGAGAGAGACAGAAAAAAGGTATTTAGTCAATGCAGTTGAAAGTATTTGTAACAAAGTAACTTTTTTTCTATTTAACTCTATAGGTATTTCACAGCATCTACCACACGCTTAGAAAGTAGGATGCGCAATTAGGAGGAAATTTCGCACAATTATGATGATAGAGCGTTCCGCCTTATGCATCCAGAAGTCGGCCGCAGATTTTCTTCGCCTTCCGTGATGAAATTATTCACCTATTATTTAATACAAACGACCTCGGAAGCGAAACTTCAAGGGAGTTTTTCAGAAAATTATCAGGAATTCTTTTTTTATTTCGAATTTTAATCTTTGTATATCGTTACATTTAAAAACTCAATAAAATAAATTACTATGATCCATTGGACATAATTATTTCACTATAGTTACGAATGTCATATAAGTAGGAAGTGGTCAGAAGTAGTGAAGTACAGCTGTGAAAATTATATATTTAAATCGAAAATCCAATTTGCTATTGATTAGTTTATTTGTTTTAAAAAGTTAACAAATTCGCTTACTTTATATTTATGATTTTTTTTATTCAAATCCATTGATCGGACTTGGGGGTGTTGGGGAACTAAACCAAACATCTAACAAACTTCTAAAGTTTGGTTAAAAAACAGCAAAATTTTAACGAAGATTTGAGAAAAAAAAACGTAAATCATTCCCGAAAAACATAAAATGTTTGTAAGCTGAAAAATTAAAATTAATAATTTCATATCATTTCTGTGCAAAATTTGATAAAATTCGCACCTTCCGAAAGTTTTAATATATCAAAGATTAACTTTTTATTTGGAACTTAAAATGCGCTTTTTAGCAAATAGATAAAGCTTAAAATTCATGTTTAAGAAAATAGACACATTTTGATATTCGCGTTCAAAAGTAATCGCGTTTCAGGAAATAAATACAATACTTGATTCCGTTTTTTAAACTACCGTTATCACTAGTTCTTTCAAAATAACTGCTTTTATTTCAAGTTAGTCTATATATATTTTTTCTTTTCAAATACGCATTTTAAGCTACGTCTATTTCTCTTTTCCAAACGCGTATTTCAAGCCATGTTCGTTTCCTTAGATATCTATTTTGAGATGTGTCCAAAAAAATAAAAAAGTTCACCAATGATATGATTTAATTCTAGCCATAAACAAAAATTCTCAAACGATAAAATTTATTTTTAGTTGCCATTACCATACTTATTGTTTACATACAAATTTCATAATTTTTTCCTTAAATATTCTTTTGATGCTTTCTTTCATAGTTTGAATTCTAGAAGTAGTTGAGATTTTAAACGTTTATCAATTTCTAACTATCAAATAGACTTTTTTCTATGTAAATATATATATAACTTGTGATTTGTGTTAGTAAGTTGTTAAACACAGAAACATAGTCGACGTATCAGATTTTTTTTAACTAAATTGTTTAACAATGAGAAATAAAAGTATTTATATATTAATACGTAAAGATCACATTTAAGTTATGTAAACACATGTTTTTGATTAAATTTAGAGAAATAGATAATTTTATGATAAAATATCTATTCTTCTTCTCTTAATAAATGGTTTTTACACCAAACGAAATAAAAATAAACTCGCATTAACAATGAAAAAGAAATGGAATATTTCTAAAAGAAAAGAAGGTAAAAAAACCGGTCATAATACTACATTTGATTCTCAGAATTATTTTGCCTTTATTTATTTTTTCGTATATGTATCCAGCTTTTATTTCTTAAGAATTTTTATCCTCTAATTCCAGTTAAGTCAAAAGGTATTTTTCTTAAGTTACTTCAACCAGTTTCTTTTCTTTCTTAAAAAAAAAAAAAAAAAAAAAAAAAAAAAAAATGTTAGTTTATAAAATGTAAACGAAACTGAGAAGAAAGTGAAAAGAATAAGTGCAAAAAGGAGTTTGGTATTATATTATAAAGTATATAATTTTTTAACCTGTATTTATATTTAATAAGTTTTTAATTATTCTATTGTTTCATGAAAATTTCAAGTTTAACTACTCTCCCGCTGAATTTGAAAAGGCAATAATTTACAATAAAACTGGGCTTAGATAGACTTCTTTGAGATCTATGGAAAAACTCTAATCAAAAACGACCCCTTTGCAAAACTTTTTGGGAGGCTACTGTTTGAGGTGGCGCTATATGCATGTATTTACAACATTTGATATGATAATTCCATACGAAGCATCATCCCAAAAATAATTTATTTCACCAAATGAATGCATACTACCCATAAACCTCATCTAATTTATATCCAAGTAGAAGGTAACATAATAAAAGTATAAAATTTGTATATATGTATTCAGTGAAGTTTTTCATTTTACGGAAATTTATGATTTCATTTACTCTTGACCATATTTTCAAATATTAAGATTCAATAAGCCATCTTAAACTGCTTTTAAATCAATGAATACTTGACGTGAGATCAATGGAAGAACTGAAATAAAAAATAACCTACTTGCAAGTTAATTGAGTATACTATTGCTTGAGGTTAAACCACATGGGTGCATTATTACAATCTCCGATAGGGTGATTAATTCCATAAGCTTTACATTACCGACAGAATCAGAATATCTCTTTTTCATCAACTTAATAGCTTTATTGCACACAAATCTCATCTATTAGAGAGATTAAAAAAATGTATGTCTATAATTTTATAAATATATATTTATTTAATAAGCGTCTTGTTTCGTTGAGATTTATGAATTCGAATACTCTTGATTGAACAGAATTTTAATTTCAACTAGGTTTTTCGAAGTTCTTTCGCCAAGGAAAATAAAAAAAAGCCACAATTTAAGTGCTTTACACTTGAAGCTAAGCTATAAATTTAAACTGTATATGTCATCTTGCTGTAAAAAATTATCTGGGATTCAGAACGGACAAATAATTGAAATATTTTTAAAGTTATTGAGCTTTTTAAAAATCGCCAATCTAGCGATATGTTTCCACCTAGATAAAAATTATCGCAAGCAATGCACTTTATACCCCTTTTTTGCAAAATTTTATGAACCCAGAAAATACAACATTGGAGTAAGTTTCTAAACATTATAAAATTAGATCACAAACGCTTTTTATTTTCTCAAAACAGTGGCTTTTCTCCATACTGACGTTTTTCGCCATTTCCAGAATAAACACTGGTTAAAGTTAAGCTAAACTAGATCTAACGTCACGAGCAACTGTTGCCAACTCGCATCAGTTATGAAAATAGCATATTTTGGGTAAGCCACAACCAGAGATTAAACTACATACACATTACAATTGGCGATATAGTAATTCCACATGATTAATATTATTACAAGATTATATCCGTTTATCACTAACTAGTTTCTTTCACTACAAGTAATTCTCAACTGTTAAAACGAGAGAAAAAAAATATTGAGTACGTCACTGCTTGGGATTAAACTACAAGCGTGCATTACAATCCCAGATATAGTAATTCCATATGCTTAACATCACCACCAGAATATTCTTTTTTTCATTGACTGCACGGCTTCACTGCGTATAAACCTCATCTGTTTAGGTGGTTCAAGGGGAGGGTAACTTGATAAAAGGAAGTGAATGAATAGATGGGGAACTTTATCATAACATATAAAAGAAGGGACGGGGAGATGGTAGTTTATAAAAGTGATCTGAAAAAGTTGGTATTCATGGCTTTCATAATTGATTGGCGAGCGCGATCTCAGTTGGTGCTGTCACTGGCCAATAAAACGGTTGCTCTGCGTACTCTTTTCAATTAAAAGAACAGATCCAGAGAGGTTATTATAAGAGGACATGGGGGGATAGTGGTTTACAATAGCGCCCAATCGGGTGGAACATTTTCCTTACACTACAAACCTTCAGACACGTCAATCAAAAAAGGGCTCTTTAAGAACTAAAATAATAACCTGACAAACTAACTTGGCAAATAAATTTTAAAAAATACTATAACTAATATTCTATAAGTGATTTTATTTATTTATTTTTTCATTTTTTTTTACGGTAAAAGAAGTACATATTTATGTGTCTAAATTACGTGAAATATATTTTAATATGAATTAGTTTCTTCTAAACGGAGACCAATTTAATGATATATTATAGATAGATTATTACAACGATGTTATCAGTGCTTTTGCAAAAGCTTCATTTTTTTTTACAAAAGTTATATTTCTTTTGATTACGGACTAGTGTCCAGTTATTTCTCGATGACTAATTCCAACTGAAGATCTGAGGTTATCGTGCTTTTATGGAAACAAAAGTAAAATCATTTCTAATGCGAGGGAGTTGAAAAAAAATTGTATGAATCTCCCAACCTAAATAGATGCGATACGGCTAACCCCAGACCCCCATTTTAAATGAAGTAGCTTATTTTAGGAACCACAGTTATCGCCAGCACGAGATTGGTTAGAGGTGGTTAGAGGAGCTCTCGATATAGTCGGATAGTAATCCTTACTTCTCTGCTTTTCCATTCATTTTATATGTATGCATGCCTATTTGTGTTATTTTTGTTGTTACACTTTATCGATACGATTCATTTTGAGTTCATTTTTCTATTTTATATTTTTGTAGCTTTTTTCTTCCTTAATTAAACAATTTTTTATTTTAAAACATATAACATTTATCAAATTTAACTCTTAAAACTATTTATTCTTTTTATCGATTCGCCTATTTACTAGATTACAACGAACATTTTTTAGCATTCCTGTTATTAATTAAACGAATTTGTCGTAATTTCTAACAACAAAATGTGGAAAAGAATGCAAACGATTTTTATTATATATTATTTGTAAAAGTTCAGTCAGATCATTTTAAAAAAAAATACATTAGCTTTTCGAAAGAATGAGAAAGTAAGCGCTATTTTATTTTATTTTCTTTTTTTAGCACATTTAAAAAGTAAAACAGCTTGTGACAGACATTATTTATTTATTTATCTTGGTTTTCTAACAGGCATAAAATAAATAAACTCACTAAATCTTTTGTATATATTTAAGATATTTCAAAAATTATTTATTTAAACAGTTAATATTACTTTATTTTAATTTTATTTATGAAAATAATGTTCTTTTTGAAGGAATAAAATTAGAGTAATACTTTAAAAAAAAAATAGCTACATTTCAAACGATATTTTTATAGAAGTTTTTTCGTTGATATTTTTGGCAACTGTCTTAACTAGATAAATTTTAGAACAATTTTTAAAAACTTGTCATTAATAATTATATTAAATTATGTCTTATAAAAAGCGGAAAATCACTTCGAAATTGAATTTTTCAGTAAAATTACACTTAATCATTTGATTGTAATGAACTTCAAGAAGTCAAGTTGTTGTTTTTTGGTCATTGGAAAACATATTGTTTTACGAAACTTTTTTTGACTTTTACTTTTCAAATTCTTTTTCTAAAGAATATTCCTCCTTTTCTTTTAGGTAAGTAATAATGAAGCACATAAGATTGTTTTAAGAATGCTAATGCACACTGTTTCTTAGTTTTTATTAAAAATAATTTTTTTTATCATAAAAATTGATCAGTATAAGTTTTGTGTAATTTAAATTTAGAATAAGTAGATTTGCTATGACATTATTTGAAATTCTTTTCTTTGAACTAAAAGGAGATAATGTAAAATATCTCTCATAATTGATTTAATGTAAGAGCACTATTTACTTAAACTGTAATAACCGAGGAAAAATCCATAACGTTCAATTTAGAAATAGAAGAAGCAATAATAATTCGCCATTTTTTTTCAATCATATTAAAAGCAAACGATGCAAACGACTTTCAAATTTTTCATTTTTCCCAGAAATAATATTTTATAAATTGTAACGAACATAGATAAATAGTTTTATTTAAATGCAATAAACTCTGAAATTGTAATTATAAATAATATTATTTAAAAAACTATATAATATAAATAAATAGCTTGAACTATTATTGTAATTTCTATTTAGAGTAAAATCAAAGCCAATATATATAAAAAAAAAAATTAAAAAAAAAAAATTCTTCTTACTATTGCTACTATCACGATTTTTTACTTGGCAATTTTTTTGTGAATGATTAAATTGCTGTTCTTTATTGCATTTAAGTAATTTCATCACGGATCATTTGCAAACGATGCAAACGACTGTCAAACTAAAGAGCGTAAATATTTTTCATTTTTTTAGGAGTAATATTTTATAAATTGTAGCAAGCATAGATAAATAATTTCATTTAAATGCAATAAACTCTGAAATTATAATTATAAATAATATTATTTAAAAACTAAATAAATAGCTTAAAATATGATATTATTGTAATTTCGTATTAAAGTAAATCAAAGTCAATATCAAATAAAAATTATCTATTTTTACTTCTGTTACAATCACGATTTTTTACTTGACAGTTTCTATGTGAATGATTAAATTGATGTTCTCTATTGCATTTAAGTAATTTTATCACGGATCATTTGTGCTAATCATTACGAAATAGCCATTCAGTAAAGTACTCACATGGATCATTGCTGTCTTGGTCATCTCTTTTCCTTTTATTGCTATTGTTTTCCTCCAGAGGATTAGGAATACCGAGAATACCATTAATAGAATAGGACGGCCTTTGGTCTGGGTGAGAATTCACTATGACTGTTGATGTCATTTGTGGACTTGGACTATTAGAACTGGATGTCACAACGTGTTTCGCTTTTTCGGCAGCTTTGTTGCGAACAATCCTATTGACAGATATAAAGCTTAGTTTTATTTATGAATTAAATAATAAACATAAACAGTGCAATAACAATAATCACTAAACTAACTAAACTGAACTTCGATAACAATAACTGAATAAAAACCGATACATCGGTATCTTTTTAATTATCACATTGACAAAAAACATGTAAAAAAGTTGCATATATATATTTTTTTCTTGAAAAATGCATTTTTATTTTTACTTTTCAAAATATAATGAAAATATTTAAGAAAGAAGAATTTTACTTCCTTATTTTTACCTTTAAAACTGACAAAACCACTTTTTGTTAAAAAAAGAAAAAAAAAATCTACTAATACTTTTCGAAAGTAGGTCTCTTAGTAGAAAAAAATATCGGAAGTTAGCTTAAACTATTAAAATTTATCTTTACGTATTGAAACGTCTTGATCCATAATAACGTACAAACACCGTAAAAAAGGGTTACTCTAAATTAAGGAAACATTTGTCAAAAGTGCTCAGAAACAAATATAGTTGAATTCAAAAACTCTATGCTATCGAAATTGAAACAGCATGCTGTACTCATTTTGAAATAATGCATAATCTCAAAAGTGATGTGGACGGAGAACTATGTGTGAGAGATGTTCGTTGGCTAACGGCAAGATTAGAACCAAGGACCTCTAACCACCGCAGTTGTACATTGCAGTCCAAAAAGAGTTAAGAAGATATTGTGGTCACTGTAATGGCACATCATGAAATATTAATTTCTAATTTCGATGATACAAAGGATTGCAATTTAGTAAAATATGATCTCAATAGCTTAGTCTGGAGAGCAGTAATTTTAATTTCATTTTTTGCTTATTTCGCTATATCTTAAAGACTTTAAAGCTAATGGAATGCATGTCACGATGTGTCACTGTGGTGACATAGCTAAAGCTTCTTAATTCTCCCTAGATTGAGGTGTACAGCTATGATGATTCAAGCATCCTACTCCAAACTCGGAGGTCCTTGGTTCGAATCCCGCCAATGAACATTTCTCTCACATGTTTCTCCCTTCACATCACTTTTGAGACTATGCAGTTTGCTCAAAAATGAGTATATGTTGTTTCCGTTTTCACTACATGTGGTTTTCAAATTCGAATGTATTTGTTTTGGAGCCATTTTGACACGTTTTTGCTCACTTTTAAGAGATCTTTTTTTTTTTTTTTTTTCTACAGTGATTGCGACAGCAAACGTGGAAGTGTAAAATTATTAAACTTGTTTACACTATAAAAAAATTATTTTGTAGAAAAAAAAGTTCACTTTAACGCTTTTGAAGATTGTAGTAGAATCTTTGATCACGAATTTACGATTTAAATTTTTTATTATTTTTTTTTCTTTTGTTCACTGAATGTTAAAAATATAGAAATTTTGTTTGAATAGATATTTTATACAAAAAATTTTTTCCAATAAAATTTTCATAATTTTTTAAAAAAGTCAAAACAATTTAGTTTAATAAGCTAGTTTGAAAAAACACGGAAAATTAAATTTAGTGTCAAAAAGTAGGTATAATTTTTTAAAATTTATTCTTTTTAAAAAAAAATAAATTAATAAATGAGCAAGCTGAAGTTAGACTAAATTACATCATTTCGCATTAAAAAAAAGAAAGAAAAAAAAAAAAAATACATTGAATGCTAGAAGTAATTCGTCTAAGTTTTTTTTTTTTTTTGGATACAAGCCAGGGCTTCTACAAGCAAGGTCGTTAATTACAAAAGGAAAGTGAGAACAAAATGAAAACTTACCTGTTAATGGAACTGACTGAGGGAATATTATCTTGATCGCATATCCCATCGGCCAGGAGTCTGTCCCTGATTTCCCACGCAAACATTGTAGGATTTTGCTTTTTATAATTGGCAATAGCATCTACGACTTTGGGAGTAGCAACCTTTGGCTTACTACCACCTATCACACCTGGTTTTATTGAACCAGTTTCATAGTACCTTGAAGAAAATTTTTATGAATTAACTTAATATAAGGAAAGATGTATTGTAATTTAAAAGTTTTGCATGATTTGTCAAAGTAATTTATAATATTTAAATTAAATAACATTCTCTAGTAAAGTGACTACTTGGTTAAATGGAAATTAATAAAAGAGGAAATGAAAAGTGAGAGCTAGTAGTAGAATATGCAATGCCCTTTTTATTTATATATTGAAAAAAAGCATTTCTTTATAAGAAAAATAATATACTATCATTATAATTATTATAATTATTCTATATATTAAATGATATGTACCCTCCGTTTTTTATTGATTGATAATATCATGAAAAAATTTATACACTGTATGCATGTATAACGTACAGTGCCCAAAAAAAGAAAGGAAAAAAAAAAGATCATCCTGAATAACGTTTGATGCATTGATTGAATGTTGTCGTACTCAATCTTAATAGTCTAAATGGATGACCTCAAATTTGCTACTCAATTAGTGCACACGATATTTTAAGCTATGATGTCATACACAAAAACGTACTTTTTCTAAATGAATATATTTTTTTCGACGGATATGGATTTTTGATTCAAAAAATTTGGGGGGGGGGGCGCAATCTGGAAAATAATGTTCAAATAGTTTGCTCAGGAAGGCGGTCGAAAGTTTGGACCCATAATGATAGATGATTTTACATCTTGAATATTTTTAAGCGAATCGAGAAACTTTTGCATACAATGAAGAAATTTGTTTGTCCAAAGATAATGTCATGTAAAAAATAGCATATAGTAAACATTTATTATTTTTTATTTAATTATATTCGAAAAAATTTTGAGTTGTAAGGGGGTCAGATTTTTATATCATTTTAAAGAATCTAATCTTATATGGCAAAAAAGAAAATATAAACGAAATCAGTCGAAGTACCTTAGAAATTGAATTTTAAATATACGACATTTTTAAAATTCGATTTATCAGAAATTATCCGAACGATTTCGTTCAAAGTTTGTATTTCGCCTTTTAAAATTGACATTGAAATTTACTTTTTACGAGAAAGTATGGAATTTTTTATCCAGTTTCTATAAAAACTATAAAACTAGAGTCCTTTATTTAAAAAAAAAAAAAAAAACCAAAAAAAAAAAACTAAATGTAAAAAAATAGTACACGAAACTAAGAAAAAAAAATCCACTTGAAAATGACTAATGCATGACAAATCCTAGGAAACCAGTCGAAAATTATTATTGTATAGAAAAGTTTGAACAAATCTTAAATTAAAAGTATTTAAAAATTAAAATTATTTTTTAGTTTTTAAACTTTTAGGTTAATTTGAAGTATTTTCTTTTAATTATTGCAATGTAATTTCTAAACCAGAATTTTTTTTACAAGTTCATAGTTGCGTATAACTTTGCAAAATGCCGTTTTTCTAAAAACTTTTATTCAGAAAAGAACCAGAATAATTTCTTCGTTTTCACCTTTTTAAATTCTGGACAAATACTGCTTAGACATTATTCATTCACAGTGACAGTATAATTTAGTTACAACAAGTTTTCGGTTAAACCTCGTAAGGTATACATTTATAAATAATGAAAAACAATAAGTTTTTTTAAATTTATTAATTTATCATTATTTTACCAATGATTTCCATTCTATTTGTTTAAGTCATCCACTATATACTGATTACAGACTAATGAAATTTACATGATAGTTTTCTTTTTTTAAAATCTTTTTCTATAGTAATTTTAGGAATAATACATTTTACTAAATAAAATATGCAGGGAAATAAATGCTTTGAGTTTTTATTTAATTTGATTAATTAGTTAATATAGTTTATACTAAAAAAAAACTACAACATCCATTTTACAGTTACTTGGAATTGGAAGAGTATGTTTTCGCTTGACATACTGCCTGCAAGTATATTCTATTTTAATTACGGTCGAAGATGCCAGACAGAAAAATTAAGTTGGTGTTTGAAATCAAAGGAATATTATGTTTCCTCTTACGTGAAGTCGCGGTAAGTTTCAAAGATTTCTTATTTTTTTATTTTCAAATCTTGGAGTAAACTTCTGGTGAAAGAAGCATCTAAGCCAATTTGTCTTCCCTACAGTTTTATTTGCAGTCGTCTGTAGCGACAAGTTCCGCGACTGTTTTTTTGATTCGCTATGCTTTTTTCCCTTCTCTCACGTCAGACGAATTACCAACATGGATTTCAAATGGAATATCAAGAAATAGGGCTAAACAAAAAATAAAATTTAAAAAAAAAAACTAGCTTATTTGCTTTTAAATTAAGGTACTCTTCTCGTATATGAATTACCGAAAATAAGAAGCAAACTTGATGATAAAACCATTTGTTTGTTTGAAAAATTAAATTTACCTTGAGTAAGAAATAATTTAGTTAGATAATAGTGGATTGCAGCCTTCTACGATCAAAAGATAACTATTATAATAGAGTGATATTTTCAAAAATTTTTTTCTTCTTACTCTGCATAAAATCAATTGATTTGAAAAGCGTAATGAAGAGCAAAAGTAGTCTCTGCAGGTTTGATAGTATTTTAGAAATGTTTTGATTTTTATCGCATTCTGTAACTTGGTAATATTCGCTTTTCCACAAGCATTTTCCATCACCTGTGCTGTGATTTTCTTGTCCAAAATGGCATAATACTCTATAAAATATGGCAAAAACACTTCATTTGCTACCGAAGTGTTGCATTTCTCACAAAGAATCATAATGCAGAAATTTTTCGAAAATGAGCATGAAGGGGGAATAATGGTTTGTATCCATGAAAGCTGGTCTATGAAAAACGAACTTACGGGCGGACAAAAAGGTTTTTCCATACTATCGCCCATTTTTACTGAGTAATAACTCTCATAAAGAGCAGATTTTTCACATTTTAGATTTGTCAAAACTTAGTAATCTTCAAAATCGTTTTTTTTTCCTTTGCCTTCGTATGTTAAAGTTGGATTAAGTTATCGAAGTTACGGAGTGAGCTTGTTTTTGACGATTTTGACTCCTCTTTCTTTGCAAGCAAAATTAAGTTTGTTCCGTAATATATATTTGTGGCGCCCTCTCCCATAGTTCCGAATTTGACTATTTTTGTAATTTAAATGAAATTTTTGACGATGGATTTTCGATTAGGTATATCACTTACTCATAACCCACGGCGCATATTCATTCCATTACTCAAATAGTGAATTTTTGATCTGATATTTGTGCTGAAGAAGTTTTTAGCAAGACGAATTTAATAGAAGCATTTCATCAGATCTAATTATAATTACAATTAGATCAAATATTTGTTTTCAAATTTTTAACATTTCAATTGAGTGAAAAAAAGAAAGAAAAAAGGAAATTGCTTCCTTCATCTCTGCCTAGAGCACTAGATCTATCTCATTAGTTCCGCATTTCGTTTTCTGCTTCCTCACCTGTTGTTTGGTGTCAGACTTTTCTCTTGATGGATGAGCTCTCACTTTATAAAAAACTCCTTTCATCATTTCACCCCTAAACCTCTCCTTCATTTTACAAGCAGTTTTGAACATTTTTATTAAGAAAACTTTAGCTTTTCATTAAATATCTTTGCTAATTCTAGGTGTTTTCGTCGTATATTATGCAAATACGCCTTAACGAATTATACTTAAAATTAAAAAGTTCTGTTTGCAATAATTTTTTTTAACTAAGTTAATAAAATGCTTTTTATTAGATTATCCATCAAGCTCTCATTTTAATATTTTACTTTAATGTATACAAGTATTTTTATACGATTCCCCAAAGCATTATGTTGCATATCATGTTGAGGGTATACTATTTTTAAACAATGCCTGATTTGTTCCATATTTCTTTTAAATCTGGCTAAAATTAACTTATAATTTATGGAATATTTAAAATTTTTATGAACCTATTCTACTTATTATTTCACATAATTTGCCTATTTTGTTGCTCATTTCTTAAATGTTTTACCTAATTGACAATAAATAATGTCACGAGAAGAATTTTTTATTTCTATTTTTATTTAATCAGTCTTATGAAATGAGTAGTGAGAGTTTTTGAAATTTACCTGCCAAGTATTTTGGAGACACAACCGTGCGAGACCCTAAGTTGTCGACTGATATCACATGGTCTAACACCTTGATGAGCTAATTCAACTATCCTTTGTCTTACCATGTCTGGTAATGGTCGGCCATTTACAAATACTCCACCTAATTGATTAACACCCCCGTGACCTAAAACGAAAGAAAGAAAGAAAAGAAAACAGTCAAAAACATAAAATTTTCAGGAACAAGACAACTTGTGTGATAGCAGGTAATTTGCATTTCTGAAGGAAAAGGAAATAAAAATTCATACTAATTAAATTGAGAGCATAAGAAGCAAAATTGCCAAATTGTAGTGCGGAAATTAGAAAACATTGCTTTAAAAAGAAAAAAAAAAAAAAAAAAAAAAAACCCAAAAGGGCTGTCTCTTTAAAAAAAAAAAAAATGTTAGAAATTTAGGGTTAAAGTGTTATGAAAAATTGTTAATCAGTAGTATAAAAGCACTTTGTAATTTTCAAACCTTTCTATATATATATATATATATATATATATATATATATATATATATATATATATATATATATATATATATATATATATATATATATAACACCATAGCTTTCAACAGCTATTTTTTGCTGAGGTTTAAAAAAAATAAATATGTGCAATGCAAAAGAGATTGATTAAAACAATTGTAAATCCATTTTAAGTCTTCCGAAAAAATTGTTATTAGTGAATGTTTCCATATAGGCACCTAAACAATAAGTAAGTAAAAGATCCGACACCAGAAGAAATAATAATAATAAAAAAATAATAATCCATATAATAACTTACTGGAGGATTGTGATTCTGAAGAATTCGACCTTCCCATTTTGGGTTGAATATTTTCGACTCCAGGATTCGATTCCAGATCCAAGGAAGTCAAATAATTAATATTGCTTGAATCTGAAATGAACCCTCAATAAGTTCCATACGTAATAATAATTTTTATGGAATATTTTTAATGCCTCTATCAAACCTGTGGTAAATTTGCTACAATTAAAACTTCATTTTTAATATATTTAATAATCTTATGTTCACTCTTAATATGAATTGAAAATATTTTATTACAAATTACTGCTGCTAAACACTTGTTAAATTGTTTCATTTTACGATAGAAAATTTTTTAATTGTAAGATGTATCGATAAGAGAAATAGCCATTTTCAAAAATTAAAAATATTGTCTCCTTGTAAAATACAATATTTTTTTAAAACATAAATGTTTCTTTGTTTTGAAAAATCCTATAAAGTATAATTAGTTTCGTGATACTATTTTGTTTAGAAAAGTTTTCACACATTTTTGTTGATTACGATTCATTTTAACACTTTACCTTTATAAATCTTAGGTGTACTTAATTTTTTTTCTTTTAAAAAACGTAATTCTAGTCTGTGTAAACTATTTATGTGTATTAGTTTAACCACAAATTACAACTGAAGTAGCATTAATAGTGCCACTTTAAAAGAAAAAAAAATGACTTCAATTGCATAATATTCAAAATATAGTAATATAGTAAACAAACAACAGAATTTACAAATTAAACATAGTAGGAAATGTATTGCCATTATAGAATTTCATTTCTGGCGTTTTACTCGACGACAAACTCATTGCATTTCCTTGTCTTTGCGTTTGATGAATTTTTTTTAAAACTTATTTCTAGATATAATTGGATTAAAATAATATTGTATATGAATAATCATGAAAATTTAACAATCAAACTCTAAAATATTCATGGCAATAAGCGTGATGAAAAATATCTAAATTTAAGTAGAACACTTGTAGCAATTTACGTAAACAAACAAAAAAAAAAAAAAAAAACATATACGGAAAAAAAAGGAAGAAGTCCATTATTTTAATAACCTGCACCTTTAAATATGACAATCACTTTTACTTTGAGATTACGTTAACCACATAATTTCATTGCCATATACTCTAAACTGGGTTCTCGGGAGTTTTGGTATAAAAAGACTTAATCATTCAGTAGTATTTTTAACACTTTTGTTTTGTCTTAATTTAACTGTTTACGGTTGTGAAAACAATGAAATTGGTAAATAGTTTACCATTATAATGAACACCATTTGTGCAAGCGCATGTTTTCAATAAATTGTATCATATTAAATTTTTTTTTTGTTTTTTACCTTTTCTGTTGAAATTGTAAAGGTAAAAATTTAAATACATGAAATGAAATTTATTTAAAATATAAAACTAACTCCCTTACATTTCATGTAAGATTTGTAAGAGTCAAATTGGATTACTCACAATTTAAAAAAAAATAAAAATCATGTTTCAGACTTTGGGAAAACATGATATTTGTATTTAAAAATATTTTAAAAGTTGATTCCTTTTTACATAACAGTGACTGTGACAGTGCTCAAACGTTGACATCAAAAATCATCTTTGTAAGCTTTTTTCTTATCGCATAAGCTTAACCTACTATTTCTGAGAGGGAGAATAAAACTTAACGGTTAGTTGTAAGAAAAACAAATTCTTCTAAATTTTTTATAATTCAAAAATAAAAAAGAGCCAATTCTTGACAAGTCATCCACTTGTAATTGATATATATATTTTTATGGATACAAGCATCATCCTTTCTGGTAGCTTTAATTCTGATCTTCCGACGTCAATTTTGACATTTAAAATTTTTGAAGTAGTAACTATGAGAGGAATTTCTGTCTTTATACACATATAACATAAGTAAATCAGAAATTTTTACAACAGTATTATTCAACATTTCAAAGCTGAAATGCCACTTATTTCAACCTTTATTAAATGTTTTTATAGAGTTATGTTAGAATGACTTTAAAAAAAATTAAAAGAAAAAAAAAGTACAAACACATTCATTCCCGCCCTCATAATTCAGTTTTCTAAGAATCAATCAGAAGATTCTCGCATCGCTTCACTGATTTTATTTGTTATCAACGAATGTGGAAGGAATGAAAAAGAGAATGTTCCCCGAATTCTTACATAACTAGTGCAATGTGGATCTCAGCAAGAAGAGGCGTGTCTGTATAGGCTACCACGTAATTTAAAGTTTAATATTTTTAGTTAGAAATATTTCTGTGCTAGTCTTTTACGCGTCCATAGTTTGTTTTTACTTTCTATGAAATACTGTTAAAAATGAAAAAGTAAGTCTGGCAAAAAGAGTGAGGATCGAATTTACTTTTTTATTTTGCGCGTAACAATTTCGACTCGAATTAATAATCGAAATCTGAACTAAATTTTTCTGGCTGAATTTTTTTATTATGCCGTTAGTTAGAAGCAAGTATTGGCTTAAAAAATATAAATTATTATCACGTGAACAAAAAATTATTTATTATTAATTAAAAAATAATCTAATTTAAGAGTTATTATGATTTTAAAAGTTTAGATTTTACGGAAAATCTAAACTTTTACGGATCTATAATAATCGGATCTTCAGATTCTAGAACTGAATCTTAATGGTTCGTGGGGGTGACCTCAAATATGATAATTAGTTAGTGCAGACGATGTTTTAAGCTCCGAAATCAGACACGCAAATTTACTTTCTCTGAATAAACATACTTTTTTTTTCCTACAGACTTTGATTTCTGATTCTCAAAATATATGGGGTAGCAGCAATCTGGGAAATATGGTCGCAATAGTTCGGTCAGGAGAAAAACTTTTGAAAGTAATTAAATTTTTTTTGCCCCAGATTATAAAATTCGTTCATGCAAAGATAATTCCATGCAAAAAAAAAAAAATTTTTTTTTACTAAAGGTTTATTATTATTTTCATTTTTAAGAATGGTCCAAAAGCTTTTGAATTGTAAGGTATAAAATTTTTTGCATCATTTTAAAGAATGTAATTTTATATACCAAAATACAAAATTTGGGCAAAATCGGTCGAATAGTTCTTGGGAAATCGAATTTTATACATTTGACTTTTTTCGTAACTTTGTAACTTAAAATGTGAGGTCACGCCTTCGAATCACTAAGATTGAGTCCAAGAATGTGTAGATGCGATTATTAGATCAAAAGTTATTCAGGGTTGTCCGATTTTATTTTGCGTACTGTACATTGAGTTTGGCAAAAAATTGCGGTGTTATTTTTAAAAATGTCAAGGGTAACTAAAAATATATATAAATAAAATAGTTACTTTAAAAGAAAATCATGCTACAATTCAAATATCATTCATGCGTTAATATCACCATGTGTCAGATTAAATTTTATAAAAATTCAGCAATATCGTTATTTTTCAGTTATTGAGTTCTTCAGTCTCCATTATAAATTTAGTAGTTCAGCGTTTCAAACATTTTATTTATTGATTAATTTTAGGAAAGTTATAGTATTTTAAAATTCCAGATCATTTTAAATTTCGCCAAAAATAAATATTTAAAAAAACACTAGTATAAAATTATCGATTGTAGTAAAAGATTCGGGATCATAGTAAAAGATTCGGATGATATACCATATCAATAAAGTTTTCAAAAACTTTGAAATAAATTTTTCTTCCTTTCTTTTCAATAGACTAATATAGATTTTTTCTTATTTAAATAATCACTGTGTTTAGGTTCTTCCTAAAACTAAATTAGAAAAATTGGTAAATAAATGCTATTAAAAAAGGATACATTGTCTTAATACTATTTTGAAATAAGTTGGGGGAAAAAACCATTAGATGTCAAAATTTATTTTGTCATGCAATTGGTTTTAAATTAATCTTTTCGAGCATCTATAAAATTTTTAAATTTACGAGTGAACCTAGTTATTATTAAAAGAATAACTCTTTAAAAGATATTTAAATTGCGAAAGCTCTTAAAGAATTAATCTATAATTTTGCATTTATACATTTTGCTAGAATTTTTAAAAGAAAAATTTAATTGTATATACTTTAATTTATTTTTAATACTTTAAATACTTTAACTAACATTTATAATTTTCAATGACTTCTAAAATACCATACCTAACTGAATACATATTTAAAAACGATTTCGTAACATAATTAAAATTTCCATCATTAATAAATAAAAGGCAACTAAAAGCCAATTTTATATAAAAAAATAAAAAAATAGAAACTAAATTCAATTTTATCCCATTGTGAGATGTTATACCAAGAATAGGAAATAACATTGATTTTAAATTTTGAGTAGTAGCATTTTGATTGGGTATTTTATTTAATAATAAAATATATTTTTTATTTTACTTTTATTAGTTTAGTACTACGCATATACCAATAAATAATTTTTCGTTAAAAAAGTTTAAATAAAATATGTGAAACTCTCACAAAATTATTCGTAACTTAAATAAAATTATGTTTAAATAAGATCAAATATTATTTGCTCGGAATCACATAAAACAATTTCAATAACTTACTTTTACACGAGTAACAGTCCATCATAGATGTGTTTTGACGAAATGAAGTTCTTAAATCCATCGGTCCTATAACGGACCGATAGTTAATATCCATATAATTTCTAAAATTCGGCATCATGTAATCCCGAAAGAATAACTTGGCAATTTTAAAATATTTTCCTTAACGTTGCGATTTACACAATCCTTTAATAAGCAACATTCTATCATAACACGCGCAAACATTTCACATTTTCGTAGCATTACATTTAAAGGTGAGGCGTAAATCCCGTTGAATTCGCGAAGTGCACATCTTTCTGCGTTGCGGGGATTACAACTGAGTCTATAAATTTCGTTAGCGATATTCTGGGGTGAAAAGATAGGGAGGAGTTGGCAGCTACCTACCCCCATCATGTGATTCCCTTTTTCAAAAGCTCTTTCTCTCCCATTGCTTTTTGGCATTTGTTAAAATCCAATAATATAGTAGATAGACTCAGATACAAATAAACGATAAAAAAAAAGCACTTAAAATATTTAAAATATTAGATGTGGAATTAACTTTTTACAAGATGGAAAAAACTACGAAACATTTATATATTTATTTTTATGGTAATTATATTGAAAAGATCATTATTTAGGGTAATATTTATTCTAGAACAGGCTTAAATTGAAAATTTATTAGGCCCAAATTACTTCTGGTAGTGAAATTTGGACTTTTACGTGCAATGATGAAAATAACTTGATAATATTCGGAAGAAAAATTTTAAGAAGAATTTTGGTACCGATTCAATTAAACAATTCGCAGTGAACGATTGTAAGTGACAGTGAATTTGGCCGTTTAGTAAAACATAAAAAAAAGAAGAAGAAACATCATTCGATTCATAAAATCAAAATATTTGCTGCGTTATGCCATATAAAAGGAATGAATGAAACTAATGCGTTAAGAAAAAATCTCAATTTGAAACCTTTGAACTCATCAAGAGGTATACTCAAAAAAGAGTTGGTTAGATGATGTCATAAAAGATTTAACCACTAGGAAAATTTCAATCTGAAGATTCGAGGCTAGGAACAAAAGGGTTTGGAATAATTTTGTTCCTGCTAGCTGTGGCGCCATAAAATAACAAGAGGAAAGATAATTTTAATGAATAAACATTTCATCTAACTCCTATGTTCTTGTTTCTAAAATAATGTTTATATTGTATTTATAGCTGATATTTTTAATGTTAACACTCTTTATTGAAGCATATGAACTAATCATTTATTCACTTGAGCGATTGAAATCAAAACATGATTTAATAAACTCGTTAGCAATAGAGCGAAGAGGATTAAGTTATAACTTAATGAATTTAGAATCATAGAAACATAAACTTTGAAATTATAGCAATAGCAGAAAGTCATTTACCTTCTTAATTATAATTTGACAATGATATAATTAGTAGTTAAATGCATAAAGCAACAGTAAGTTTTTAACATAATTATACTTTTATTACCTTAACGCAGAATTTTTACTAAACATATTTTTCATACTTTTTTTCTTTATTTTGAATTAATTTAAGTCAAAATAAGTGAAAAATATTATATTTAGCATTTTAATAATTTACTGTTATGAAATGCAGCATGTAACACCAGTATCTTTTTCTGCTTTAAATCTGCGTTCTGCGAAAAATCTTCCAAACACGGCTCTTTTCCAATCAATAATTTTTTAAATTCGCTCTTATTTGCATTTATTTAGATCAAGGAGAAACAGTTATTCATCGTTGAAATTTCTTTAATATACAATATCAGTTAGGGATACATTTCTGTATAAGAATGAATGAATTATATATATAAGGGTCACCGGTGTCCAGTCTGCGTCAAAAGTTAAACTCAAAACTTATCCCTCTTTTCAGAATGTCACTTGAGATTTTCTTCCTCTTAAATCTTCAATTGAGGTTATAGTTAGAATGTATTTTCTTATTAAAGAAATTAATCTCAGATCTCGAATATTTAAGGTGCTAAATATAAAAACGATTAGAACATGGGTTTTTGTGCATATATTTAGATGATAATGACTTATGTTTAAAATGTAACCGAAGTAAATATGAAACATAAACATGAACATATCAAGCCATTTATTTGGATTTTTTTTTTTCTCAATAAAAGAAGTGTCAATGATAAGCCACTTCAACGCATCATTTCATAACTGAATAAAGTTTGTCCATCAAGTGTATGGTAAGGACGTACAACAGACGGTTTTGTTCCCCTTGGCAGTCAACAAAATTTTACATTCCCTTTTGTAAATCGAAATCTCACCTCTCTTTCGATGTATAACCTCTACTAGAAAGAGTTTTAAAGAGCTCACTCTTTTGTTGTTAACTTCCCCTGATACATAATGAAAGGGAGTCGAGTGGTGGGCTTTTGTGTGTTAGTCCTTTTTGAAAGCTTTCATGTTTTTGATAGCTTCAACTAAATTCTCAAGTCATTTATCGCCGTTTGAGCACTCAAACAGGGTTACAATCTGATTTACAATAGAGGATTTGACTTTGCGCCAATTTTACACCCAACTAGTCAAAAAAACTATTTATATTTTCTGGAGACACTTTTTTTCTTCATTTATTTCATTGATGAACCATGGATTTCATAAAGCTATAAGCATAAGTTTTTGATCATAAGACCAGTTCAAATCATTAATGTTATTATTTTATAATAATTCTCTAAGGGTAACCGTTATTTGAGGCTTAAAGTGCGCTTGAAATATTGTATTGTAAGATTGTAGGATTAAAATTACAAAATTACGCTTTAATACTTGTTCAGCGTAAATCAAATTTGAGCTTGTGTCAATGTTATACCAAACTAATTAATAAAAGTATGTATATTTCCTGGAAGCAATTATTTTAACAAACCGATGAATCATGGATTTCATGGGTATGAGCATAGGTTTTAGTTCGTTCATGCTAAAATTGAAAATTGAAATGCAAGTAAAAAAAATTTTTCGTCGTTTTAAACAACGGTATTAATTTTGATTTAGTTTTTAAATTCTTATTTAAAAATAAGACAGAACATTTTTTTTCCTTTCGAATTCCTTTTATGTCTTGAAATAAATAGCTCAGGGATTGTACTCAAAAATGAACTCTGATTTCTAAAGTAGAAAAGAATTGTTTCAAAGTACATTAAAACAATGAATTTTTGTACCTTTTTTTATTCATATTAATTTAATAATTGCCTTTCTTATTACACTTTTTTAAAATTTCCTCATTAAATGCTGATTTTTGTGAAAGCCATGAGATCAATTTGAAAAAATTATAATTTCAGGTAAAGAAAAAAAATATTTAAAATAAAATTTATACTAAAGACTAGCGCACTTTTATACATTTATCAATAATTAAGAAAAATTTGAATGAAAAAAATAATTTTTAATTTTTAAAAGAGTTTAAGAGAAGCTGGAGTGTTAAATTTGAAAACAGAAAGCTACTTACTTATTAAAAAAATAAAATAAGAAAGTTTTAATATTTTATTTTTTGGATTTGTTTCAAATTAAAATTCAACGTTACACATAAATATTTTAAAAAGGAAGCTTTTTCGCCAATTCTAGGGCAACCAACACGCGAGTTGTCGTAAAGATGGCTTTAGAAAGGTTGACTATTGTGAAATGTGATTTATGCGTTTCAGGGAGTGTTCTTGCTACCTTTCTGAATATTTCTCTCTCCCTCTTTTTTTTCTGATTGTCACATTTCCAACATATTTTCATAGATCAAGTATACCCTCAAAACCAATTTCATGAAAAATAATAAAGAATAGGGTTTAAAAATTATATGAATTATACTTCTGTTTTTGAAACGAATGTATACCATAACAATTCGAAACATTTCAAATACTTAGGAATAGTCAAATTTAATAACAAAAATTTCAAACTTCCTGTCTACAGAAGAATTTTGATTTGAAACTCTAATTCTAACTATGAGAAATATATAAGTCAAAGTTTGGTATGGAAAAAAAAAAAAAGAGAGAAATATTTTAAAGGGAAAAAATGTTTTATAAACTTATCATACTGTTGTTATAGCTCTGATACTCACTGACAATAAATTAAATTTAATCTTTTAAAGAAACGAGAAAACATGCAAACAGAATGATAACATATACAATATCAATAGAAAAGATTAAGGCCGACGCAATGCTTCCCAATTTTAAAGCATAGGAAAAGTTTGCCATCATCTATTATCTAAGAAATATTTCGTTATTAGCTGTGAAATATTTTGGTTTACCTTTATCTATTTCTGCAGTACAACATTAAGTAACTTGATGGATGAATGAACAAACGATGAGTGAATCAAATGTAATAAATATAAGGAACACTTTATCTTGAACTGTAGATACCATTAATAGTGAGCTGTATCAGTATCGTTTTTTACTTTTCAATTTAAAAAAATATTTTTGAATAAAATAATTAAAAACAAGGCACTTTTTAGCGTTGTGCATTTTTTGGAGTTCATAAATTATACCAAATTTGAAGCAAATTTTAATAAGTTTCCAAATGAACATTTAAACGCATAAAATTTTTTTGTTGGATAACAACTTTAGGCAAAAGAAAAAAGTCCTATTAAAGCTGCCTTTTTCAATAATAATGATTATGCAAGGTAACGCTCCTAATGAGTTAGACGATTATTTTTTATCTAGAATCGCAATTCATTTTATGAATTTTATCTAACTTCAGGATGCGTATAATTAGTTATTGTATTCATACATTTTTTTTTTTAAATTTGTAAAACTTTTTATACTAACTTTTTGATACTTTTTCCGGTGATAAACAGTAACAGTACATTGATTTCTTTTTTTATATATTTAAAAATATGGATTATTTTTTTAAAAAAAATTATCCCAAAAGTATGTAAATACCTATGTTATTTTTACACAAAAAATGTATTCTCAACAAAAAAATTGGGTAATTTTTTATAATGAAAAAGAAAAGAAATAGGTATTTTTCGATTTAAATTTCAGTATGAAAACTCAGGTAAAAATTTAAAAATAATAATTATTTTGTGAATCTTAATTAAAAATAAAGAAAGCAGAGAGAAGAGTTTGGCCGATACTGTTTTACGATTACCGTGGTTAAAGCTTTTTTTTAACCTAGAATTTATTTTCAGCCAGGGGCTTTTATTCTGTTGGCACTCACCCCTCCCCCACCTCGATATTGGCGAAAGTTAAAAACTATAATTTCATTCAGAAAATGAATAGGAATTTTTTTTTAAATTCAGATTTTGTAGAAAAAGTTTTGCAAAAATTTCAAAAGAATGTGTAATAATCTTATGAAACTTAAATTGAGTACCATTTTTTCAGTCCTTTGAACCCTTTATGTACTTACCCTCAATTATTTGAAAGTAATTGTTTAAGGAGCAGAAAGTTTTAATTGTTTTTAACAAAACTTTTGAAAGTTGATGTCCACGTGGACAGGGAGTAAATGGATTAAGCCATCTACTCTCAAAACTCCCGAAAAATAGATTTTCTATGGATACAAACTCTGTTGAATAGGGATTTTCTTATTCATTGACAGTTAAAAAGGAATAGCCATTCTGACATGCATTATAAAAGAGGTAGACGGTAGGCGCAGTAAATACCAGAAGGGAGGGAAGTAAAAATGCTCCAGCTCATTCACAAAAAAGTTTTTAGAAGTAGGATCGTTTTCAAAGGATGAAAGTCAACTGCAGTTGATAAAAGGGTTTTTGGAAGTAGGAAATTACATTTAGGAAAAATACAAGTTAATTTTTTGTGGGGACCGGTTAAAGTAGTAAATCGCATTTTCGGAAAAGGAGAATATTCTTTTTCATGGTACTAAACATATTCAAACCGGTTAATTGGATAGATCGAAAGAGTGAAGTGATAGATATATAAGGAAACTAAAATTTTTATTCAATCAAGGCAGTCACATAACTTTCTTTTTTTCTTTTTCTTTTTTACATTTTTTCAAAAATAAACATGCATATGTATTTAAATGTAATATCTAAAAATTAGTGAAATGGACGACGATTCAGTAAGAGGGAAAAATAGATTAACTATTTTCTGCCTTCAAAATTTTTTTTCTCTCCCTATGTTAAGTTTTACTGTAGTTGAATGTGTGTAAATTATTAATTGTGCGCCCTTTGTAAAGTCATAGAATGTGAATTTGTGAAGCATTTAAGCGTGACGTCGCGTTCGTTACGGTGAGCGAGTAGTGTATCTATTTTAATGTTTTCCCTATTGGCGATCAAATGGAGCGCAGCCATTTGACCCTTACTCTCTCTTTAGATTATATTTCTCCTCATTTTTTATAAAACTTGTACTGAAAAATAAAATAATATAGCTGAATGTTTTGGCGTAATTTTTTTATAATAATTGAAAAAGCAGTTAAATGGTGTGTTTTTATTCTTTAGGTAAAACCTCTACTAGTTAAAAAAAAAAAAAAAGAAGAAAAAAAAAGATATGTTTGCAGTTTTTGGCTTATTTAATCCAATGTTGCATTGATGTTGATCGCTATGTTGTTGTTTTCTGTAAGATTTGCTAATCCACTTTGAATTATAATTGCTTCTTCATCTGAATTGCTTCTTTGAATTATTATTGCTCCTTAATCTAAATTGTGGATTGATTCAACCTTCCAATCTTTGAATTTTCAGTATGAGGAAGACTTTTCTGCGCAAGAATAATAGAGAAATGTGCAAAACTCCAATTTTGTGTGGTACCTTTTTATTCCTTAATAAACAGAGGTTTATATTCAACAACAACAGATGAGCTTACATATTTGATGGGCGACAACATTAGTACAAGCATTGCTTTTTGCTTTTTAGACGTGTACTGTTATTCCCGCCCATCAAAAATATAAAAATTATTTATAATTTGACAAGGAAAAATTTAGTTCTATGCATATGGCAAACATAATATAGTTTTAAGCTCAAAACTTAGCCATTTTTTAGAGTGTCGATTTTCTTTCATTATACTCTTCAATTAAGGTTCTTGTTCCTATGTACCTTCTTATTAAAGATGTCAATTTCAGTTCTCTATAATTTAAGTTAAAGTGATCCATCTTGAATTATAATCGCTTCATCTAAAATGTTTCTTCAAAATATGGATTGATTTCCTTTTCCAATGATGGAATTTTCAGTATGAGAAAGATTCCTCCGCCCAAGAATAACACTAGAGTATGTAAAATTACTATTCTGTGTTATCGTTTTACTCCTTTAGAAAATTCTGCAAGCAATGGCTTCTTCTCAACAACATGAAGAACAACAACAAGAAGAGCTTATATATTTGAATGGCGTTAACAATAGTACAAGTATTGCGTTTTTGCTGTATAGACGTGTACTGTTATTCCCGCCCATCAAAAATATAAAATAATTTAAAATCCATTTTTTGTCCATTCCATGCAACTCATCCATTCATGGCAAAATATTTTTCGTAGGACAAGTAACTAATTTCTAATCTGAAGGTGTAAAACTCTTATACTCGCAATTAAAATAGATAAACTCCATGCTCCAACTCTTGAATTTTCAATTACTGTTTTTCTCGGAAAATATTCATTGTTTATGGGAAAATGCTTCAATTCAATTAATGGCTATTTTTTTATCAGTTATTTTCATACGTGGCTAAAACAAAACTGCGATTTTTAAAAATTTTGCTGGTTTGAAGTGAAGTATACAAATTAATTTCCACTATATTGCCTGTGGAATACAATACAACTTGGTATTAACAGCTTTTATTATTCAAATTGAATGCACGAAACAGTAAAAAGTAATATTTACTAAATACTGTGCAATTTTTCAGAAATGTAAAATTTATTTCTAACGTAGTCACGTTTTTCTAACTTAAAATAAACTTCAGTAAACAATTAAATATTATCGTTACTATAAATATTTATTTCTTTTATATTTTCCCTTTACTTAGATAAATACTGTTGATACATATAGTTTTTTATTACGCTAACATATTTCAGTTCTGATTTTTGCAAACCGTAATAAACAAAATCTAACTTTAAAAAGAGAGAAAGATGCTTTGTTTGAATTATTAGAGCTCTCGGCATTAAAGTTAAACACTATAGACATAAATTATATTACTTCAACGTTGTTGAGATAAGGTTGATAAGGTTTGTAGGAAGTTTCTCCATTGCCTTTGAATTAAAGATATTGCCTTAGAATGACAGTATATGTACTGAGATATTCATTTTAAAAAGCAAATTTTATTTTTTGGAACCATTCAAAAAGGCAATCTATTCCAATTGTAAAATCTATTTCAGTTTGGGATTTCCCGCAATTAATTTTTAACACCAAAATGTAGTAGCTAAGATCTTACCCTTGAAATACTAACTATAAATTGCTCCGTCTTCCAACTCATGAATTTTCATGCATTGAAATAATCTAAATATATAAATCGGCAACTGCTCATTGGATCTGTCAAAGTCCTCATTTTGAATAACAATTGAAGAAAAGGCCAATATAAGCACTTTTATTTTTCAATCTCCCGTGGCTACCGCCTCTAAATTACGGGGGCCATGATAATAACACCGAACTACCTGTCTTACGCGCCAACGCTTTCCTAGAACATGGCCAACTCCCTCTACAACTTCTGCAACTTTCATTAAGTTGGTGGGGGTGGAATAATTTTTTTTTCGCTGTTATTTCTGCAAGGCTTTTTCCCTTTGCTTACTTTTTTGTTAGCGTTTTATTATCCCCCTCGGCAGACGCGTTTCTTCGAAAATGAAATTTAGTTTTTCATATTCTGGATTCAATTTTTCATTTCTTTATATTTTATTTCGAGACATACATATTTATATGAGAAGAATTTTTTCCCCATAGATTTTTAATGCCATTTTTCCCCTTCTTCAAAAGAAAACTATTTATTCGCTTTGGCGCCTCCGCAATGTCCTACTTACCCTGAAGGGCAAGATAAGTTACGATTTCTTCTTTTAGATGAACGATATTTAAAATTAAAAAATATATACAAAGGGGAGGGGGAGAGAAGTTATTCATTATTTCAATAAAAAACTATTTATTAAATTTGTATATTAAGATATATTATAATAATATAAGTTTTGACAATGTTATGACTTTTTATTAGTTTTTTTATCATAAAGAAAAATTAATATTTTTTGAACTGCGAAAAATTCCAGATCAAACTACGCTAAGAAGTACCGCCACTCAGGGACTGTTACTTTACCGTAATTTGATCCGGAATTTTTTAAAGTGGTGCATCGAAATTGCTCGTACCTGGAGTTATAAAAAAATATAGAAAGCATTTATAAAAGAACCCACATTCCATGCATCCATAATTTAATCTTAATGAAAATAAGTTTAAAAAAATGCATGTTCTCATATAAAATTTAGCAAATCCCCCCCCCCCCCAAACTATTAAATGTAAGAAGTCAATGAAAGATAATTAACAGGTTTATTTTGTTTTTGATAACACGCAACACTCTTACAACTCTATTGCAATAAATTTGAAATGCACATAAAATTAGATACTGTGTTAGAAAAATATTCATTTCAGTTGGATTAATTTTTTATTGCTTTGCAATTTTATCGTAAAATTATGTAATATGAAATGGGAATTAATTGCAATTTGTTTTAGCGAAAACTTTGGAACACATAATGTTTGATTTCAATTTAGATTTCTTAAAAATGTTTATCTGTAAGCAACCGAAGAAATAAAATAAATAAATGGATAAAGAGACTTATTTTGTATCAATGACAATCCATGTATTTTCAGTTTAATATAGATATTGACATTATCCTATAACAATTAAAAGCTTTAAAATATCTTTAAAATAACAAGAACATTATAAATACTGGTTGTTGTTTTCCAAATAAAGTTTCTATACTAAAACTTAAAATACTATTTTAACGGACTTCCCATTTTCTCCACTTTCAACAAAATACAAAATTTATTTTAAACAAAATTTTTCTACTTTAACATTTATGATTACGCTGCCTTACATTAAACTCTTTAAATGAAATAGTACTGTGTATTTGATATTGAAATTATCAGCAATTTTCGTTTAAGGTTCAGAAAAATAAAATCGGCAAATTGTAATTTGCAAAAAATTTCAAAATTTTATTAAATTTTTCAAAACAAAACAATGGTTATGCATTGTTTAATTTATGAATTTGACGCCACTTAAATTTAAGTGTTATTTCGAAAATATGGGAATCGAAATTGGAAGGAAACCTTTTAATGCAATTACCAGAGTTTAGTTGCTATTTAAGCTACTAGTTTAATTACTAGTTACTAGAAAATGCAATTTGAACTATGTTTGAAAACGTTCGAATTGCAGTTCACAAGATGTGTACCATGCTTTTAATTACTACTTGGTACAAATTTAAAACTTAAGAATCTTCATAAATAAAGTAAAAAATTAAATAAATAAATTCAATAAAAATGCGTGTAATTATTATATTGTTACCTTTTACGAATTATTTTTTTTCCATACTTGTTCCTATTGTGATCATTCCTAATTGGAAATTAGAAATGAATTTCAACAGAGATATCAACTCTATTTAGAATTAAAATTGATTAAATCTATTTTTTTATCTCAACTCAAAATCTTAACTCTGATTCTAAGCTGAGATTAAATTAATGATACAAAATTAACTAAAGTTCAAACTTTTAACTATCAGAATTACTTGATTTAAACTGATGTAACAATAAATAAATAAATGCATAACTAAGAATGTAATAGTTAAGCATTCATTTTCTAAAATTATCATTTAACTGAAGCTACAAAACACGCTTAAAAAAATTCAATTTGCAATTCAATAAATAAATTAATTTAAAATAACACTCTAATTACATAAAAATCATTGATCCGAATTTACTATTTTCAACTACGTATATATATATTTTTTTGTTATATAAAGCAATTACAGAATAAAGGTTTTTTTTTTTCAAACAAAAACTGCTAAAAAATGAACGAATAAACTATAACATGATTTATTGTTTATACAACTTGTTGGGATATGGGCAGCTCATTATTTCGAGCTTCCTATTGTTTTGAAGGATACAACACCAACAAAATTTAATAAATAAATCATATGATCGTTTTGTTTTCCACCTGACGTATATCAGTTTATTTATTATTATTTATTTTCTCTTGTATTAACTAGGTCAAACATTTTAGTTTTCTGTAAACAGAACTGTTTCCTGATATATATATATATATATATATATATATATATATATATATATATATATATATATATATATATATATATATATATATATATATATATATATATATATATATATATATATATATATATATATATATATATAAATTTATTAATTTATTAAAAAGATTAAGTTGGAAACGAAAAAAATTTTTTTTTAATGTAAGGAGAAATTTAGTTATTTATTTCTGGAATAAAATCTAATGATCAAACTAATTAAAAACTTTGGTGTGAAAAAGTCGGGTGGAATTATTATTAAAAAGTGTTCTTTGATTATAGTTATTCATGTTAATAGGGTCAAGCTAATTTTCCTTTACTTTCTATTTGAAAGATCAATTGCTCTTTCATTTTATATTTTGGAGGTATAATATTTTTAGATTATATTAAAGAGCTGTTAAAATAAAATATTTCTGTATGCATCTAAGCATATTCCATACAAACATATAATACAACGCTCGGTAAAAACCAAAATGAATAGTCTAAAAATTAAACTACAACTTATTATTTATAAAAGAAATTCGTCAAAATAGACCTCGAAATTAATTTGGGGAATAAAGCCTCTTTCCAAAACTAATAAAATATTAGAGAAACACGTTAATTTAAGAAAAGTTAAAAATCAAAACTAAAAAATTGAAATAAAATAACAATATTAATATTTCAAAACAAAATGGCTCAAGATGCATTAATCAATAATTAATACGTTAAATTAAGCATTTAATTTGAGTTAAATGCATATATCAGAAAGTTATTTATCAATATGGGATTGATAACAAAATTCTACAAATCGATAAATAAACTTAATTGGTGAAGATATATTTTTAATGCAAAACAAAATATTTTTGTGCATTAGATTTACACAGATCTTGGTTTTTCTCCTAAATCCGGATGCTAAGGTTTATTTTGCAAATATCACTGATGCATTTTAAAGGATGTACTGCTGAACATTAAAGATTTCGAACGAGTTTTG
This sequence comes from Parasteatoda lunata, assembly GCA_949128135.1. Lineage (NCBI taxonomy): Eukaryota > Metazoa > Arthropoda > Arachnida > Araneae > Theridiidae > Parasteatoda > Parasteatoda lunata. Next base: position 63,781,561 of record OX421973.1, on the reverse strand, counting down.
TTGAGGTGGACTAGCACTCATCCGATGTTTTTAAAAGTTATGTTGGGGCCATTTTTGTGGTGAAAAAGGCCGTCTTGACCTGGTAGTATGGGACGGAAGTACGATCAAAAAAGCTTTTTTCGCTCAGAAAACTGCCGGAGCAGAACCATTAAAGATGGGTTTTTTTTCTGGTTAAATCACAAACCAAGACGAACATTCACCCCCGTTCCATGTCGCGGTATCTGTCAACTGTACTGTCCATCGTCTGCCATTAACCCGTCTTATTATTAGCAATTATTTATTTTTTTATTCTTATTTCTGAGCAAACTAGAATTTTTTTTTTCAATAATTGACTGAAGTATTTTAAATTGGTAACAAGAAGTTTCACAAACAAGACAAAGATATTTAGTGACAGTATATATATATATATATATATATATATATATATATATATATATATATATAAAAGAAGTATATGTTTTATAGCATATGTAGAAAAAAAAAAACAATCATTTTAAATGTTATAAATAAAATGTGTTTAAATATTTAAAAGTTTTGCTATTTGCGTTAAGTTAAAAGAACAAGTAAATGGAGAATCAAGCTTTTTCTGACTTAAACAAAAGCCATAAGCACAATAGTAATAAGTAAAAAAACTGACGTAATATTCTGGTTGTCCAAAATATATGGAAGCAGTCAAATAAATATCTCGAGATATTTACATGGGGTTAAAAATCTACAGCATCACGTGTGAAATATAAAAAAAAAAAAAAAAAAAAAAAAAAACGTATTCAAGGACACCAAAATCTCACCTAGTTTAGAAGAGGTGTTATTAGATTTTTCGAAATATAAAACATGTATATTTTCATTTTTTGATCACACATGCTTGTGATATCTTTATTTTAAATAATTTTTATGATTTTCATTTTGAAATTACAGCGCCATCTTTAAAACGAAATGTAACAACTTGTTTATCAAATTGGGTTATTTTTTCCCCTTGAAATTCTAACTCTGCGATTAAAACGAAAAATCAAACTCTTATTTAAGATTTTGAAGTCCTCTTCGGGGGTGGGGGTGGGGGTGGAGAGTAGAGTTTGATAACAAGGATTGCATAGTTTGGGTGCAAGATACGCGTATTCTCAGGATATTTGATCGTTTCCACACATTTTGAAAAACACTAAACAGTGTTACTTGAATTTTTTTTTTTTAATAAATTGATGAAAAAACTTTATTTTTAAAAATATTTTTTAAATATTACATATTTAGTGCAACATATTAACTACCAAAGTACTTTAATAAAATATAAATTGGGTTCAAGAACTTACAGAAAATATGATTCTATGTTCTTAATGAATTGCAAACGTGTTTAAATTGAACGATATAGAAAAAATAGGAGCATTTTATCTGAGAAAGTGGGTTTTAAGAAAGGCGTTAAAAACGTGATTTATTCTCTTGATAACTGTTAAGCGTGATCTAGCCCTCCCTAAATTGGTAGTTTCCTTCTATTTACTTTTATAGGTGGTGATGTGGAGCGTGGTTAGAATGCAAAAATATTACTGTTTTTCTCACTTCTAAAGTACCAAGCTTATGTTCTTAACAAATTTAACTTATGAAAGGGAATATATAATTTATGAGTTCGGCGTTTTATGACTTAAGAATCAAACTAACGTGCATTGGATGTCTCACTACAATTTAGATAAATTGGTTTTTACGATCTTGAGGAATACATTGCGGCAATCAGATGATTGACAAAATTCTCTTTACAGTTTCCTTTTAAAATGTTTTGCAATCATTAGCAGGTAATTTCTCAGATTCGACTATAAGGTCATAGACCTATTAGGCTTTTTTCCCTTTATGACGTATGAGCGATTATATTTATGAATTTACTATGATTTATGGTTATTTAAGGAAAGTAGTAGCCAAATTAAATATAATACGGTCATTTATTATACAGAGTTGTAAAAAGAGTTCAGTGCTAATTTATGGTTCAATACAAATAAAGATGATTTTTTTTTCTATTGTAACTGGTAACTAGAAAGTGATTTTCTTTTGTACGTACTTTGTACTAGTAAGTACTTTTAAGAAAGGGAAAAGGGTAAAAAATAGTAAATCAAGTAAGTAAATTTCGAATAAACATACACAGTAAGTTGTCAGTCGTTTATTAAGTAAATCTCTTGGCCGTGTAGTAAAGTACACTTCACTTAGCCTTTTGAGACCCAAACTTTAAATCATGGCAGAAAATTTGATTTTGCTTAGAAATATGCGACTTTGAAGAAAATAAACTCCTCAGTGCAATGAAATATTTTTTATATTAATGAAACTTAGTTTTTTTTTTGTTGCTATATTTAATTATTGCATAAAAAATATGAATTTGGTTTTTTTGCAAATCGAAGGATATTTTATAGGGTGAATCTTCACATTTTGATCATGAAAAAAAAAAAAAAAAAAAAAAAAAAAAAATCCACAAGACTGTAATAAGATATTTGTATGCCATAGAATCGTCTAAAAGTTTATTTAAATCAAATTTCTCACCCTTCTTTTCATCTTTAATTGTAATTAAAAATTAGGACTAACGAGATAACTTTTCACAGGCAAGCACTTCGTGATGGTATACAAACAAAAAATTATATCTAAAAATATTTTTTTAAGTGATGAAACTATTTTAAATGTCGTAATAATAATAAAACTACTTCAATATATAAGACGTAAATGAAACTACTTCAATATATAAGAAGCTAGATCTCAGAAGAATAATAAAGTCAACTTTACACTTAACCGATATTACAGGAAAATTTGTTAATTAGTTAATATTACATCAGTTTGTTAACTCCTTTTTTAAGAAAAAAGTATTACAAAATATTCGATAAAAATATTTACGTTTACAATGACTTTTTTAGGAAGTAAAAGAGATCTATCTTTTATATGAAACTATATGAAATATAAGACAAGAAAATTTATAAATATGACGAAATATAGGGCAAAAATTTAGCTATATTAGTGTTGAATGAAACCATATATTTTTGAAGCATATAATGTGATGGTTTTCACCATATAGAATTGATTTAATTTTAATTTATTAGTTAATTCTAATTATTGAAAATTAAAACTAAATTTATTTCACAAAAAATGACAAAACTCTTACCCCATGAGAATTAGAAAAGGATATTCCAACATAATATATACAGTATCGGATCGAAATGTTTTCAGCACAACTATTGTATTTTACTCGTAGTCATCCTGGTGACTATTTGAAGTGTTTTCCCGTTTTAAATGCACCCAAGTTAATAAAAGAACAGAAACTTTGAAATTTAGATTTTGAGATATTCTGACCTGTAAAACATAGGAGGGTTTATATCGAAAAATGATTTCAGAAGTAGTTCAAATCGGTTTTTGTGCAGTCACGATGCCGACCTACCCGATCTTATAACAAGATTGAGAACGCACGCTGGGATTTAAAAAAAGAAACTCTGTACTTTTTTATTCAGTAAATAAAAATGTCTACATCTTTGTTTAAAACCTTAAGCACAATTTTGGGTAAATTTTAATATGCACTCTTTTGTGCAGATAAACACATCATCAATCGTGGCTAATATGAGACTTTCACTGCATTTTTTAATTTTTTATCTGAGCTTTAGAAAGAAGAAAAAAAACTGTAATTTTTGTTTTCACTGTAAGGATAAAAATAATAGAAAAAATAATAATAATTCGGCGTCATTTATTACTCCGGTTAAATATAAAACTCTGGTTATTTTTGAATGATTTCTGAAAAGTAAAAAATGAGAATAACGTAAATAAGTCATAGGTTTACTGTTTCATATGCAAAATTTCATTTAAAATTTTTTTTATCCCCCCCCCCGCCGAAAAAAAAAATGTGTACTTATATGTATATCGGAGTGGAAGAGGATAGTAGCAATTTCAAAAATATAATTCCACTAGTTCAATCGGGAGAGCTATCGAAAATATGGGTCTTTAAATGTTAATAATTTTTTTTTTAGTTATTTCGATATATTTCTAGAACTATTTAAGCTAATCATAAACTTTTTGCATACAATTGTAATGCGATTTTGTTCAAATTTCGTGTTTGATCGATTGAAATTACCTGCGCATTTATACGTGATCTTATACAACTACATATGAGATAAAGTTACGTGTCTTAAGAATAAGCAGTGATTTTTAAGGTTTAATTCAGATTTCATTTTTCGATGCTCATCGTTTTCGAAATTATTCTTTTTCGTGTACTAAATTTTCTATCGTAGCATAGAAGTGTATCAATTTCACTTCAGTTTGTCAACGTCTAAATGAATAAATAAGAATATTTTTTTAAATCCCTTCTCATTTTTTTAATTCTTAGTGACAGGTACTGAGTTTTAGGAGTGAGTATATGGGTCACACACTCTGGTCCAGTTGCCTATTCTGAGAAAGGCCTCTAAATAATTGCATTATAAATTTTGACGCTCTTAACTTGTTATACTTTTGTGTTCGTATCATACGGTAGATGCATAGGTACAGTTATTTTATTTTAAGCATCTAGTGGCTATTATACTAGCAAATATATACTCCGCCACCTTTTTTTGTTGCTTTTAAAGTCTCAAAATATTCTCCGCCCAGTTCAATTAACCAGTAACTCTAGTTATTATTATATTTTTTTTACATTAAAACTGTACACTTTAGAACGCCCAACAAAACATATTGAGTTAGTTTATATAAAGAACAGAAATTTTTTTAATTTCTTTATTCCTCTCTCTTCATGACACAATCATAATTATTCTTATCTTCACTAAACGTTGCATTAAAAATTAAATAGCAGTGCTGCCATCTCTTAGCACTTTCAGCATATAATTTGCACCTGTATAATTTGAAAATTGTAATCTTCTAAGTTTCTTTAAATCAAAAGTGAGGATAAACATTTAATAAATTTTTTGATTCACGTAAGTAAGTAGCTCATAAGCGTCGCAGGGGCTCAGTTTTTAAGGGTTTATGAAATAAATTACACGGTCCTTATAGGTAATATACAATATGAAAAAAAAAAAAAATAATAATAATAATTTATAAATGTTACCTGCAAGAAAAATGAATTATTTTTATCTCTTTCTCGTTTTAAATATTTTCTTTATTTGGAATATTGAGTGGAACTTTAAGAGATTTCCAGTTATTGAGGGGCACATATACCTACCGTATACTTCCTCACCCCGAAAATGATGTCCATGAATTAGCCTTTAAATGAAGTTTTTCTTATGTGTATATTTTTCATATTTGAAAAGATTCAATTCAGAAAAGGCATACAATAAAATTATCCTTTTTGAAAAAATGAGTAATAAGTCTCATTTTTCTATACTCATTTTGAAAAAATGAGTATGGAAAAATGAGAATGAAAAATGACTAAAAAAGAGTAGGGGGAAAAAAAAAAGAGCGAAGAGAGAAAGTGTTGCAAGTAAAGAACGGTATAAGATGACTCTGTTTAATGACAAAAATAGCAACAGCATCACTACAAAATTTAGATTTAAAAAGGTAATTAATAATTGTGTTTTATTGCATCATGTTAATGATTTCGCAAAATATAATTGTAATACGATACACTAGTCTAGAAGCCTCTTTATACACTCTTCTTAATAATTTTGCAGCATTTTTTTCTTCTTCTTTTCGTTACAAGTAGTAATCTCCTTTTTCTTTTATAAAATCATAGAGTGCACGATATTAACTAACACAGTTTACTAATAATTTAAATGTTTTATGTTCTGTTTAAAACAATACTCGTGATGCTTTTGCAAAATTGAGAATGATTCATTGATATGGAATTTTTATTTTTTGTGATCTGAAAATTTGGTTTGTAATTTTTAACATAATTTTATTTTTTTTAAAATATATATATATTTAAGTTATTTATCCGTTAAAAAGCTCAAACAATTTTTTATAATGATGGTATTTGTAGTTAAAAATTAAGCTTTGCTTTAAGTTTTAGACCCTTAAACTGTAGTGTTTTTCATTCTTTTATTGTGGCAAAAGAATTTTAGAATTTTAAAAAAATATCTAAGAGACTCACACTTAAAATATTAAATCGCACTACATCAATTTATTTGCCCAATAGCATAGCTTAAGTAATAGTTACTAAAACAGAACACTAAAAGTTATTTTAATTAACTATTACTGCTCAAGCAAATCTCTACAGTAAGATTTTACAATGAAATGTAACTTTAAAATTGGAACAAAGTTTCAGTGTATCCAGTAGTGAATAAAAGTTTCTGTGTAAGTTCATTTTGTTCACCGTACAACGCAGCGTGATTACGCAGAAGTCATTTGTGGCACACTGAGAGAGAGACAGGTAAAGAAGACAGTTACACAAGTATTGCGTGCTAAAAGTTTCTACAAGCAGCATATTAATGGTTTCACCGGAAACTCTATTCATTCATTCATTTACGTCAGCTAGCTTCCTCTGTTTGTTTCGGAAGCTTACACTCCCTATAACTCGTGCGTCCACCTTAAACTTGAATCTAATTTTTTCTTTCATACCCTATCTACCAGACAGTCGGCGCCTCTTCAAATCAAAAGGTATCTTTGGGAACAAAGGCAATATCTACGAATCATGTACAAGTCATCATTTGTTCTTAATTTTTTGTGTGGTGAAAGTGGTGAACTTGTTTTATTTCAAGTTGATTATATGGACATCGGATCTGTACCAATATTTCATGATATCACTTTGAAATAAATCCACTCGTAAGAATTAGTGGAGGCAGTAGCGTTCATAGACTTGGGTGCAAAATTCATAAGTACGCCCTATCTTAGAATTAAAATAAAAAATTTAAATGTATAACATGAAACAAAAACACTGTGCTGAAGAGATATTCGAGTACTTATAATCAGGAACTTTATTTTAATTTAAGAAAATGAAAGAAGTAATTGCGATGAAAAGATAGAATGACGGTACTGAATCGAAACACTGTGTACACTTACCATAGTGTAATGAAACTTTTTTAATAATAGAATAAAATAACTCACTAACTTATAGTGATTCAAAGTTTAGTTAAGGGTAATTATTATATACAAAGTGAATTAAAAAATTTTATAAATAAAAAGTATTTTCATTTATACAATAGTTTCAATAAAAGCTAGAAAGTTAGATAATTGAATTTGTTAGCTAATTGAATTTTAAACTAAAATTATATTTCTCTTATATTTATCTTTCTTGTTATTCCAAAATGAATCGAAAAAAAAGGAACTATTTTAATTGGGATTATTAATTTTTGAAATGAAATAAAAATATTTTCAGTGTGATAAGATTTAAAATGCTTGAATTAAAGAAAAGAAAAAAGAAGAAGAAAAGAGGGATTACAAACTATTGTTAAAATTAGGTTTGATAAGGTTTTTCTTGCAACCTCTCCCTTTTTTTCTTTTTTTCAATGTCTGGCAAACCTTGCTTTAAATATTAAAGTAACTCATGAATTTTGCATTCAAAATGTTTATAAAAAATCATGTTTTCTTTTTCTAGTTTTCTGAACTATAATTAAAATAACGCAGGATTGAATATTTTGCTTTCTTTTAAGATTTTAATTATATTAATTATCTACATCATGCATATTATTCTTTTAATATCAAATAAAAAACGCCAAATTTGAGGATATTTAATTTTGTAATGAGAAGAAACTATTAGACTGATAATGACCGCATTTAAGTGGTTACTTAAAAAAAAAAAAAGGGGGGGGGAAACATTAAGTGTGAAATATTAAATTTACACAATTATTAACTACATAATGTATTAATTTTGATGTAATTGCGTAAATTTCAAAGAATTAATAGAACTTTATAGTGTTTTCAAACTACATTCTATGAAAAGTGCTTGTGGATTTACCAATTTCAGAAGTTGTTTTTCGGCAATATCAACAGAGCAAAAAACATTTTAAAGTTGAGATTTCTATTTTAAAAGCGATAATGCTTACTTTATTTGTAAAACTTTAGAATAATATTAGTAAGAATAAATTTCGCGTTAACGCAGTGTTGTTTAATAAATATTTAATAAAATTAATCATTTAATCGTCAAGCTCATAGCTTTATCTTATTGACCATGAATGAAATAACATAAAAAAATACAATTGAATATTTTTCTTATGCTGTTGTTCTGCAATAAAATAAAATAAAAAGTTTGCATGATATGTTTTAAACGTTTGAGTAGGATTAAAATATTTGACTAACGTTAAATATTTTGATTCTAAAAAATTATTCATTTTAATATAAATAAATAGTCACAATTCATATAAGAGAGTCTTTTTATTTTGGCTTGTAAAAAGATTTAAATGTTATACAGATTAAAGTACATAATTTTTAAATAAAATCAAAACTTCATCCAGAAACTTTTTTCTGCATTAAGAAAAGAGAGTCCTATCTATTCTGTTTACTTTAATAGCTTTGTTTAATGGCATTGCAAGCCGCATTTTCAAAAATAATCTTTTAATCTTTTCTTCTTTTTGCTCGACTAAGTCTTAAAAATGGTTTTTTTTGTTTACTTTGAACACATCTTTTTTTCCACAAAAAATTCGTTACCTCATGTGAGATATTGATCTAAATTGACTCTCACGTGTTACATAAATCATTTAATGGTGAGAGCATGCCTTTAAAAATCATATTGTGCCATAGTTGCTTCAGTGTAGTTTTATTTTCATGAAACTTATTTGTATATGCTTGCAACGGCGTAGTTAGCGGGGGTCATCAGCCCCTGAGCCTTAGAACGGTGCTAAATTCAGGAAAAATAATTAAAAATAAATTTCAAGGCAAAATGCTTTTCTCTTTAAAATATTCCCAGTTTTATTTGCTAATTTCGGGCCCCATAACTTCTTCAATTATTTATTCAATCAACCCAAAAATTGAACAGGGTGTTTATAAATATTGTAGTTTATTTTGCATGTATCTTTTATTATCATTTTTAACTAATTGTTGTATGTATATGTGGACTGAAAAATGTATTTAGAAAAAATGCTTTATGAATAAAAACATGAACGTAAAAAACGAAGAAAACGAAGGAGCGTAGAATAATTAAAAAAAAAAATAATAATAATAATAAACGTAATCAAAAACTTCTAAGTGTAATCGAAACGACATTAGTTACATACACTGTTAAATTTTAAACCGAATGATATGAAATTGAATTTTAAACCGAAATTTATGAAGTGAAAATGAAAATTCATGAAGTTATCTTAAAAATCACATTAAATTGATCAATCATTAAGTTGATTTGAGTTTTTACATTATTTAAAACTTAAAATGGTACCGAAAAGTTAACCTTTTTAAGTCTTACCAGTTAGGAAAATGAAAATCGAAATTTTAGATCTAATGATCGGATTATCAGGTATGAATTAATATGCAATTTTAATGAAGAGACACGTCTCAAATATTGTAATTAATTTGTGAATTCGAAAAGCTTAGGTTACAAAATTAGACACAAAAGTGTTAATTTCTCCAAAAAAACAAACTGTTTTCATGACGGATTTAGATTTCTCACCCTCAAAATATGATTTAATCAGGAAAAATAGCTCCAATAGTTTAGTCACAAGAGTGATCTTAGACTTGACCTCCTATGTTATTTTAATTTTATTTATTTATTTATTTGCTATGTATTACTAAAGCTAATTAAAAAGGTGAAATTTCTTACAGATTGTTTTAAAATTCTAATAAATATAATCTCTACATTTTCAAGTTACGGTGATTCTCCTATTTCTATTCCCTTTCTCCTATTTTTTGAGGGCGGATTCTCCTATTTTCTGTTTATCCAGAGGAAATATGATTTTTGGTATGATTTTGTAAATTAAATTATCGGCTTCGCTAATTAATTAGCTTATTGTAGGTGTGCTTTTTGAAGAATACGAGGATATTTCAAGAGCTAAAGTTATTTGAAGGTTATTTGTTTTTATTTAGATATCTGTATACAACATCGCACAAATTATTTTAAGTATAAAATAATAAAAATCAAGAAAAAAAAAAAAAAAAGAACAAACAAAGAAACACTTATAGAACTAATAAAGTTAGGTTAGTAATAATTACTTATAAAATAATAAAAAATATTATTACACTAAAATTATTTTAAACGTTTAGGCGTTATAAAATTCGTTTCATTTTGTTTTATAAACAGTGGTGGAGCTGATAAAAAGAAATATTTTCTTACACCTTCTTTTAATGGTTTATATTATAAGCGCTACATATTTTCACTTTTTGTAACATATAACGAGTTTTTTTCCATTTAGTTATGGAAAAAAAGTTTCTAGAACTTTTAGGTAAATTAATATTAAAAAATGTTTTGTTTACTCTAATTTTAGTAAAAAAAAATATATTAATACGATCAATAAAAATAGAACATATTTGTAAGCTAAAATAGATTTTATCTCATAAACTTTTAAACAATTTATAAAATAGATTTTTTCACAAAAAAAAAAAAAAAAAAAAAAAAAGAATAAATAAGTAAATAAAAAATAAAATAAATAAATAAATAAAACTTTTTTCTTCGGAAGCTTAAATGATTGCTCTAAAATCTAAAATCAAGAAAATTTCTGACCAAAGTAAATAACAACAATGAAAAGGAATTATATGAACTTCTATTTTAAATATAATTCAAAGAAACCTCTCCTTTTAGATTCAAAGCCACGCGACCATAAAAGAGCACCGCCCACTCTTTTGTGGTTTTCTGTCTCGGTTACGCTATTTATTTATTTATTTATTTTTTATTCTTTAATACAATAAATGTTGGACAAAAGAAGGAAAAAAATTTTTTTTTCCCCCTTTGTTGAATGACTAGGTTAGTCTACAAGATTTTGAATTGCTAAGTTTATCTCAGCGGTAATACAGAAAAAAAGACAGGAAAACTCTTCCTGTTCGGTAATGTGAAGAAATGTTACTTGGGCAGGATAGCATCATTTTAACGTTTCCAACATTTTTCTTATTTTTAATGATGATACCCGAGCTACCGAAAATGACCATTATTCTCCTTATCAAATGGTTTTAGAATTTAACGATCCTTACGGTTGCTTTCGTATGTTCTTCTCTCATCTCGTACACAATTTTGTTAACAAATTTGTTTGCAACTTTTCAAGGTTTTAATAGTATTACATTCATCGAAATAAATGTAAAAATTACGCATTGAAATACATTATGAGCAATATTTTTTTACTCTGTTGGGGCTCACCAACATTGTTCAATGTGTCATAAGAATCTTGGTGTTGAGGATTCGTGAGTTCATTAAACAACTACAATAAACTATGAAATATTCAGTTAGTCAAAAGCACTTATAAGATAACATAAGAAAAAAAACTGAACTTATATTAAGTATTTCCGCTCGATAACGGAATGCAAATTTGAATTGCTTTAAGTTCATTTTTGGTAACACGTTTAAAAAGAATTTCAACGAATTCTTGTTTAATGATTTTAGAATTTCTTCAGTTTTCAGATCATCTAATAATCAAGAAATCCCTTGATAGACTCTTTTCTTTATTAATATCTCCATCATAGACAAAAATTCGACATGAGAGAGAGAGAGAAAGAGAGAGACTAAATGTTAAGTGTTTAGTAAAAGGAGTGAGAGAGGGAGGGGGGGGACTAAATGTTAAGTGTTTAGTAAAATAAAAAATAAATAACAGAGAGAGGAGGGGGGAGAGTAGATATTAAGTGTTTAAGAAAATAAACAACATAAAAATTTATTTATGTTCTTAGTTTATTTTTATGAAACAAAAGTAATATTTTTAAAAAGTTAAAAGTTTAATATTTTAAAATATTAAACTTGGTTCGACAGTAAAAGGTTTTTTCTTTATATAAATATTATTATTACTATTACTATTATTATTATTGCAAATGCTTAAAAGTATATATGCATTAATTTTTCTATCTTATAAGAAATTAATCAACTATATAAAAACTCAACATGTTATGCAAAAAAACTATTAATTAAACTATATTAAATATTTTCTTTATGTGTGAGTATAAATATTGACTTATTATCTCATATTTAATATAAATTTTGAAGAACGCTAAAAAAGACCTTATTTATAAAACAATTTTCTTTAAGGAACAAAGAATAAAGAAACTATTGTTTTTAAAACTCAAAGTTCAAGACATTTTTTCTGAATGTTAAAGCGAAAGAGAAAGAAAAAAGTTTAAATAAACATAAAAAGAACTAATTTTCTTAGAATATTTGCAACATAAACTTTTTAAAAAATTTAAATTGGAAAAAAAAATCATGATATAGGAAGAATTTCAACTGGTTCATTTCTCCAATCTAACTTTAAAAAAAAAGAAATAGAAAAGGAACATTTAAGTTCAAAGAAAGTTATTTTTGAAAATAAGCGTTGTTTTCTGTCTAAAACAGGGGGAAAGCCGTTAAAAATCATTTTGAATTAAAGCACGAAGAAAAAAAAATTCTTGAAGGAAAGTTCACTCTAAAAAATAAAGTACTCACGCACGTGTTACAGTGGTGGGATTGCCCGAATCAAAATTTTTATTAACCTTCATTTTCCTCTAATCCTTTGTTTTCTTTCTAGAATGGTTGCTTCCAAAGTAGTAGAATAAGACTACTCTTGACTCAAAAACTACGTTCGATACCAGAAATGTGTCGTTTTATTGTATTTTTTTTTTTTCTTTTTAGAAAGAATTTTTAGAGAGATACTTTATGCACTTTAATTAAATTCCACTTATAATAGAACATATACAATACAGAAAAAAAAAAAAAAACATTTGAGTACACTTGCATGCTAAAATGATGTAAATGTTCGAAGAATGGACATAGTTGCACATGGATTATGACGCAATACGACTTTCATTTGTGCATGAGAGGAAAGATTCAAGTATTAAGAGTTTTAAAAAAAATGACTTCAATAAGATATTTCAGTATAAATATTATTAATGATGATGATACTATTATGATGAACTTTTGTTGTATAATTAAGTTTTTACGACTGTGGTAATATGGGAGCAATATTCTATTCAATAAATTTTTAAGAACAGTCTTTTGAATGTACTAATACTCCTTTAAATTTAAACACAAGATGATATTAAGAAACAAAACGGATTTACTTCTTTCAAAATAGTTCAGTCTCATAGAATATTAATTTATTTGCACGATTGACTAGTCACTAGTTAGTTAAATTGTTCGGTGGCCAATAATGCTAATATTTAATGACTCAAAACTATCAAATTACAAAATTCTAACACATGAGGGATACGAGTAAAATAAAGAGACACTCTTCTCAATAGAATTGTTAAAAAAATTTCATTTGAAAACTTTATTTAACAATTTTTCGTCTCTGAAATAACTTCATAGTAGGACAAACGAAATTTTTACAGAATCGAATTTTAAATTCTTTTACTCGGTATAATAAAGTGGAGTACCGTTTATTTTCTACTACAATACTTTCATATCTGTATGAAGGCAACGTAATAAAAAATGTTAGAGCGTTTTTTCTTTAAAAATTTAATCAAAAGACTATCTATAACCTGAGGAGAAGAATTTTCTTGTATCTCTGTATTTAATAAATTCTTCATTCTGATTCCGAATTCAATCAGTATTCATCACTGATTATGAGAAACACAAGTGCCTCGAAATGAATACCAAAAGTTTTGAATAACGAAAAACAGGAGTATTGGGCATTTTCAGCTTTGAATGGGCAGGTACGTAAACAAGCCGAAATGAAAAAAATTCTTGTTAGCATTTAATTAATCCTCCATGCTGGTTTAGGACAGTACTCATAACAAATAAAATGGAGAAAAAAAAGTGCCTTGAAATGGAAATAAAAACTTTTGCAATGCCATGAGGAATGACATCTGGGATCTGATCATTTTATGGATTTTTTGTGTACCTTTCGGTACTCTCCTATGAAACAAGTAGAACACGGACCAAGGATTTAGCGCAGTTTGACGTTTCAAACCATACCTTAGACTATGGTCACCTGGCTGTTTAACACAATTCAAGCTTCTTAAGTAATTTTCGTGGTTTTGCATAGGGGGCAGAGTAGGACCATATTATGCCCCGTTAAGAAGCCGATTCCATCTCAAATTAATTTTTCAAAATCTACTCATTCTTTGAAATTTATAGTACATCTAAAGCAGTCAGCATTATGTACAGGCAGATGTGAGCAAGATAATAAAATTTTCTGTTGGGGTTAACTCAAATCATTGTCAAGTTTTTGAATTTGACATCAACTGACAAAAAAAAAAAAATTCATAATTCTATAAATTATTAAATAAATCTCGCGTATGTGTATTGTAATAAAAATAATATGTGGAACTAATGATTTCGAGAAGTAATATGTTTCTACAAAATGTTTACTATTGTTTCAAAGTAAAATCCCTTTCCAAAATATGCGTAAAATAAAATGACAAAAAAGCGTACAATTATTCAAAAATAAATAAACAAGAAATTCAATTGGTCTAAGTTCAAAATCGTGTAGTATTATTACTTTAAACATTGACCACGGATCCTAACATCCAATCCAAAAGAGGAAGAAAAAAAAAAATATCTTTGATTACCTGACTCATATTAATAAACGGTATTGTTTATTTTATTTTTAAAAAAGATCTTTTGTTTTTGTTGTCACTGGAAATCTCGTCTCGTCAGCGAGCGAAGGCCCCATTCATACGCTGGGAAAGGCCCTGGGGCTACAGTAACGGAGACTTTGTAGTAAGTAGTATGTCTAGCGGCGAAGGAAATGGGGGGAGGAAATGGAGACACGTGACTCCCGGGGGTGGAGTAATGATGGACGGACGCAACCTTTGACCTGCTACCAACTGTTCTTGACTTTCAGGGTTGCTGTATTCATAGGATTATCGCTAAGTGCGCTAAAACAAGGTAAAGTCGTAATTTTAAAATACCACTAATCAATTCCACAAAAATGTTTTTATTTAATAAAACACAAATTAAATTGCTTTAAAATTTTTATATTAATTTAAAGAAAAGATTGTTTAAATTTCATAATGTTATTACAAATCTATGTACTTTAATTTAATCTGTACATATATCTATACATATATCTATACATTTTAATATCTATATATTTTAAAATCTACGCATTTTAATATAAATCTATACACATTAATATTTTAAATTCTCTTATGAAATAATAAATTCACTTAAGATTTACGAAACTCAATTTATATTGCATAAGTTTCTCCCCCCCCCCCTGCATTCAGTATCTTAAAATAAAAAAGACGGGATTTAAATATGTTTTTTTTTTTCAACATACGGATAAAAAAAATTTTTGCTTTAAGAAATGTATGGATTTTGTTTTTAAAATTTTTTTTTTTACAAAAAGACAATAAAATTTGTTTTAAGGCTTTTAGCGCCAATAATAAAAACAAAACTGAACAATACTAAGCCCGTTATTCACTCTCAATAATTTTTACTTTATTTTTATTATATAAAATTACTACAAGCCTGATTTTTTTTTTTTTTTTTTTAATGAGTAAGTGATTAATAAAAGAACAAAAATGTCTTTTTTTCTATAAACTTCAATATAATTTTAATAAACATCAAGGTTTAAGTTCCATGTAAAAATAATACGTTTAAAATTGGAAAGCAAAAATTATTTTTGTCTTTGTATGGAATACAAACAAATAAGAAGCAATAATTTTTTAAATTATAATTTTAAAAAAAATTATTAAAATTATGAGTAAGTTATTGAAGGAAATACATAAATTATGAAATTATTAATAAAATTAATGGGCAAGTTTGAAACATAAATTTTGTCATAGCGATTAAAAAAATTATCCCATGCGGTTTGTCGCCAAATTGGCTGAGTGGACGCGTGAGAATAGGCAACCCCCTTTAGAGGATTGCATGATGTGAGTATTGGCCAGAGGAAGGGAGGGGGCGCAACAGGTGGATTGCGTGACCGCCACCGCAACAGGTGCTAGTAGCACCTTCTTCAGCACCCTCGGCATTTTCCATGTTACTCTTGTTCAATATGGTTTGTGAAATATCCGCGTATAAATAGAAATTTACAAATAAAAAGTACCGTCGCGTCAGGATTACATTTCTTTTTTTAATCTTATTTCTTAAAAAGCATACTCACATCCATACCAAATGATTAACTATTCAAACAAGACGAAAACATTTTTAAAAACTAAAAATTTAAACAGATGATAGAACTTAGTGGCAATCATACCTAACGATTCTGTTGAATTTTTTCTGTTTTGTGCACCATTTTGGGGTAAATGAACTATAACGTACTTTTTGAAATTACTTTTCTCGGGATATTTTGAAAATGAAGTTCATGAATTTAATTTCAACAATTAATTCCCATTTATTTCGATTTATTAAAAAGTGTTTAAATATAAGATATTAAATGTGCTTCAAGTGAAATATTTTTAAACAAAGAATGAAACAAAAAGAGGAAAATGTTTTCTATAAAATCATATGCTTCTTCTTAAGTTCGTTTTTTTATAAGTTTTTTTCTCAATGCAGTTGGTTAATTTAATGCAGTATATTATTTTTTGGTCCATTAAAAAGTATTTAAAATTAAAACATAAAGTTAAGTTTTTTTTTTTTTTGTTTTTTTTTTAATTGCATAAAACGTTTATGACTTCTAACTTTCTCTTTCTGCGCTAAAAGCAACAGCTAATGGAATATTTTTAAAAAAAAAAAAGTGAGAGAATTTTTTCAGTAAAGGGCACATAGCACGATACAAATAAAAAATAACAATTATTATTTTACAATTTGGAAATATTTTTTTTTGATACGGAAATAAATAAATACATTTTTAATAGCACAAGTTCAATGCTTAAAAGAAAAACTGTAATTAACTTCAATATATTTGTCAACTGACGATATAGTTACTAAACTCTAAAATATGTAGCGGTGAACATTACTTGAACTTAAAATATAATACGATATTTGAACTTAAAATAATTTCAATAACTTCAATTAGGATATTGGTGTATAAAATTTTTCCCGGTGTTGTAATTACAAGAGTGACAGCCAAGAAGATGAGAGTAATTGCTATGAGTATATTGACACTGATTATACAGTATAGTTTCGCCACTGAGAATTTCTCTCGTTGCTAAGTTGCACACACTGATATAATAGGTCAGATCAGGTTTCTCTTCTTGATCCATTAGTGCCAGGTAATCGTCATCTGTCCCATCCGATAACATGGGTAGAGGAGGCGATGGGGGAGTTTTGGACTATGTTACGCAGAGCTTGGAACAATGCACAATGAAGAAGGGGGGGAGGGCATCCGGTGCGGGACAATCGGCCGATAGGACACTGCTCCGACACCTCTACCTGCCCTGATATGTATGGGAAGGCGGGCAACACTGAAGCTCTTTTCTCCCTACATCTGATCATCTTTTGAATTTGGGCTGGTCATCATCTCCAGTTAAAATTGCATTAATAAAACGGACCCCGGAAATGTTATTTTTTGTTGTCATGTTGTAATTAAAGCTACACTGAGGAAAAAAAAAAATTTATGGTCAAAACTACCAACAAATGGTAAAATTTATCGTGTTTCTGGCCTACACCAAAAAGCTCGATAATTTTTACCGAAGCACTTTGCTGAAATTTTTGAAAAATGAATAATAAAATATGGTTTAATAATATATGATAAAATTTAGTAAATGTGGTAATATTTAGTTATTTTATCATGATATCTTAGAGCATTGCGTAAAAAATATTTATTCGGTTAAAGTTACTTATTAGGTTTGAGTTTTAATAAAATTTGTGGTAATAAGAACTATAATTTTGAAAACTAAAATATCAGTTAAAATTAAACAGGTAAGAACGGGAAAATTACCAAAGGAAAAGTTTAAATAACACACATTTTTGTTTTAATAACCAAAAGTATGTTTTATTCCTTTTTTTTGAAACTAGAAATGGAACCAGAAATGTAAACCATCTTTTTCACCGTGTAAGAGACAAATTTCCGCCCAATCTCTATTTTCGAATATTATTTTCCTTACCATCATTCAGTAGGGTTTAAGGCATAAAGTGAAGAGAAAAATTTTAGTTTATGTTCATTTATTAATTAATTTATTTTTCAAATTTTATTAGTCTGTAATTTTATAAATAATGCAAATTACAATTTTATTGAAAAAAAAAACTTTTCTAAATATTAATATTACTAAATAATAATGTTACTAAATAATAATAAATAATAAAAACCGCTAAAATAATATTATTGTTAATAGTGAGAAAATTTCAGGCTATTAAAGTAACGTCTAATAGATACAGAATCAATATGTAACTCTTTTAATACTATTTATTGAAAGCATTTTTAAAATACTTGTTTTTTCGAGGTATAAGTTTGAAGCAAAATTAATTAATTTTCTATTTTTTAAATGAATTTTAATTGTACTATTTTTATCATTTTAAAAGAAACGTTTTTTTTTTTTCTTTTTTTTTTTTTTTTCTTTTTTTAAATAGAACAGTTTTTGTGCCTTCACAAAATACTTTTAATTAACAAAATACTTTACTCAATAATTGTAGTTTCTAAGCATAAAACAGTTCTTTTTTATACGACAGTTGAAACTGCTCTCTTAAAATGTGTGTACTATACAGAATTCTGATTGCTTACGCTTATATCAACACTCCCCACTTCCCAATATTTATTTCTTTTAATTAAATGTTTATTTTGAGTCAAATTTGACTAATACATAGTAAGAAAGATTTCGTATTATACTTTTCCCTTATTATATTATATTAAGATCTATGGAATAAGAACATAAATAATTTTGCTTAAGAATCATTTTTTAAAGATAGCATTTAAAATAGAAAGTGTACTGTTATTTTAAATTTGCACAACCGTATTTGCAGTTTACAACCGTAATTTAATATTTTCGCTTTCCAAACAGGCTGGTATATTAAAAACAATTTGCACATGCATCACATTGTGCTTGAAGTTGATAGTTAAATTCTAAATCATTGAAATAATCGCTTCAATGGCAATTTATAACAGCATATTAGCGTAATTTTCACCAAAAATTGTAAAATGGTTTATAAGTTTAAACACAGATTCAAACAAGTTAATGTAGCATAAGGTAATACCATAGAATTAATAAAGAAACAACACTTTTAGTTTTAAATTCTTAATTTAGAAAACAATCAAAATCAGAAACGTAATAATATCAAAGTAAAATAAGAAAAATAAATATTCCAGGGAAATACCTTTAAATTTGAGATACATAAATAATTTACGGAAAAACAGTACCTGTATAACTTTTTTTTTATTAATCTTATGTTGATGAGAAATAAAATAAAAAAAAAAAAAAAAAACGAAATTAATGAAAGAAATCTGCCTTGTGATTTTTCGGACAGTAAAAATGTACCTACAACAATGAAAAACTGCGACACCATCATTCAATTTTTATATATGGTTAGAAATAACACCATTACTTTATAAACAATGATTTGTCAGTAAATGTCGGTTATTTAAGTTTCCAAAATAAAAATGCTTTAAGTAAATATTTTAGTCATTTAGTTCCAAAGCTCAAAAATTTCTTTGCTATAAAACTTGAAAATATTCAAAGGAAAGTTATATTAAAAAAAAAAAAAAAAGTAATTTCGTTACAAATTTTAATGTTGTTTTTGTGCTTGTCTTACTTAATTTTTCCTCTTTTTTTTTCCTTCTCTACATCGTACCGTACGTATATGATTTAGTTGTTGCATTGTTTTTTTTCCCTTCAACTTTCGCAAAATTATTGTGTGGTTCGCAATAAAATGCGTCATTTCTAGATACATCTGAAATAAATGAAATCCTTCGCTTAATTCTGATAAAAGCCTAAAAATAATATTTAGGAATGCAATCATGGAAAAAAAAATTTCCATGCAGAATAGAAGAAAAGGAGAATAGAAAAAAATTTTAAGCTGTGGAATTAAACAGTTTAATTTATGCAAAGATTCAAAGTCTTATAGAGAAAAAACTAGATAATTGAAAATCACGAAAAAAATAGTGAAATATCACTAGATTAGGTTAGTTATGTGGCAAACTACTCATAAATAAATAAACAAACTTTCGAATAAAATGAAAAAGTTTAAGGTTTAGAAATCTGGTCACTGTGGGTAAAAATAGTTTTCCACTTTGGAGGTTTTTGTAGTTTTTCTCGCTATTTAACATGAATGCGGGCTCCTGTAAAAATTAATCTTAAAAGCTTGTCCCACTGCTCTGATCTAGAAGTTCTCTGAACTATTTAGGTAGGTTCAAAGTTACGAGGCTGAAAAACTGAGCAGTAGCATCAAGCATCAAGTTAGATTTAAATCGGATGTTCCACACCGGTTAGAAGAATAATTAAAATTATGAAAGCTGTGTGGTACAAGATTTTTTTATTTTATTTATTTATTTATTGCCGAAAACGCATTTAACAATATTATTAGTTTATTATTATTATTATTTAATTATTAGATATTCTCTGGGAAGTTTAAAATGATTCTTTAGTTTATCATCACGTAGTCTGATTTATAGGAAAAAGTCTTTTGTACCAGGGATCCATACCATTAACTCGATAACACGGGAAACTTCCTTTTTTTAACATCCTACCCAAACCAAGTAAAAAAAAAAAAAAATTTCTTTCTTTTTCTCTGGAAGAATCAAGTTTATTTTCCAGTAATTGCACATTTATGTCGCATTGCATACAAGCAATCACCCACCTACTTCTACAGTAGCAACTAATTTGATGGCCTAGAGATCCAAATAGATGGAAACCGTCAGTGTAAGGCTCCCAGTTATTTTTCATCGTGTAATTCGCAGGTAGTTGATTATATGAATCTTATAGCACCGGTAGTAGACAGTTGCGTAGCCTTCTTTTTTTTCTTTTTTTCTTTTTCTTTTTGGAGAGTAAAAAAGACAAAATCATGCTGACCCCCCTTCGACATTTCTTGACTGCAAAATTTGGCGTCTCTGGCATGGAGAGATTTCTAATAATATCACAACTTCGGTAACATTCTGAATCTGCGACAGGTGCTGAAACCGGCTTTCGTCTACCTGTTAGTTCACTCCTCCACAATTTTCTTTTCGATTTTTTTTCTTCTTCTTGGCATTCTTTACTGTCTATCTCCCCCCCCCCCTCTCTCTTTTAGATAATCATCTTTACAATTGTCTCCTTCATTTTCTAAGAAGTTTCGATTATCTTGAATTTACTTGTTTTATTATTTTTTTCCCCATTGTATGAATGTTTATTCATTCTCGCCTATAGAAGGATAACTGATAAAACTTTTACTAATTCTGCTTTTTGATTTTTTATTTGTTTCGCAGAAAGGCTCTGCTATTTGAAAAATATGCCTTTTTTTAAAATTGATTTTTATTTCGCTGTTTTTCAGAGAACTAAGAAAAATACTTTAATAACTTCTATTTTTATAAAAATAAAACTGGAAAAGTGTGCATAGGCGTTAAATTCACGATGCAATTTATGAATTTAACTATGAAAACTAGAATTAAATATCGTTAGAAAATAAATAAATGTTTAAATTTTAATTGTAATGCTGTTCTATTTTAAATCATCAAAACTGTATAATAATAAAATTTCATTTATAAAATATTTGTATTAACATTCCAACTTGTATAGTTGATATCATCATAAAATATTGGTTCGCTTCAGATTAAATATGATTTCCGTATCACTTTATTCTATGTTCATTTATTATATTTTATTAATAAACAAGAACAAAATTAGTATCAAACTATCATTAAAGTCGCTAACATACTTTGATCATAATCGAATAAAATTTTGGATATGTTATCAAATGATTTAAAATTTATAAACATAAAAATATTTTTTGTTTATAATTTAAACCAAAGGTTTATAAAAGATGCTGTTTCATTCGTGCGAGGAGAAAGAACTGAATAAATGACATTTATACGGTTGAGTGAGTGAAGAGCCACGTGCCTAGGTTCTATGGGGCTTGTAGAGGCTCAAGATGACAGATGTGGAAAAGAAGCTCACCGTATCCTTGCCTTGTACATTGAGAAAAAATGTATGGTCAAAACTACCAGAATATGGTAAATTCACAGTGTTTCTGACTCTATGTTTTAATAAAATTAACAATAAACTGTGGTTTTATAATATGAGATAAAATTTGGTAATTGCGGTAAAATTTCGTAACTTTCAAATAACTTAGAGCATGGTATCAAAACCATTTATTTGGTTAAATTCATTTTTTAGTTTTGTATTTTCTGCTAAATATGTGGTAATGAGAACAATAATTTAGAAAACTAGAATTTCTGGTAAACCTATAATCACAAGGAAGAAATTTTTTTTTTAATTAATAGTTTAAAAAACTCATATTTTAATTTATTAATCAGGATTGTGTTTTTTTTATTTTATTTACTTTTTACCAGAAATGTCATTACTTACTATACAGTATGGTAATTTTACCAGAATTTTTTTCTCCTTGAAGGCATTTGTAATAGCCTCATATTTGAATACAGAATTGACAAAATTGAACCCAAAATTTTTGGTAAATAGAAAACCCATCCTATCATTTTTAAGAACTGGATGAAGAAAAAAAGTTGGCAAGTAAATTATTCATATTTTTCAATCTTGCGGGATTATGCGAAAAAAAAAGCAAACATACAATAAATCGTTGTAAATCAAAAAACCATGTGCAGAACTGAAAGGTATATATCTACCTACAAAATTAATTAATAATTTTAATTTTCCTTTATATTTTTTGCATTTACCGGTGACTTATTAGATTAAGCGCAAAGGTATTATAGAAATTCAACTCATCATAATAAAGGCTAATTATCATTCGGTATGCTGCAATTGCTCGCGGCCAATTCATGGTAGTGAAAATTCACCATAATTAAACAAGAAAATACATTAAACTCTGTTTTGATCAAACAAGGCTGTATGCCAGCGAAAATCAATGGTAATGGAACCTAAATAACTGAAAAGAAAAAGCATCTGAAATTCAGTGTGTATAAATGCTTAACTCATGAGAGAGAAGAAAAATAAGCATCTTTCAATCGCTCCTTTTATAATGGACTTATTAATTTTTTTGACCGATTTCTTAAGAGCTCGAGCTAAAATTGCCCATGCACCCGCTATCCGAATTTCAGAATGCTATTTATCACTAACGGTTTTGGAATTACATGAGAGACACGCAGACAAACTCTTTCTATTATCATTGTAAATTTATATTATTTCACAAAGTAAACAAAATATGAGATTCTGAGGTAATTATCGCAGGGGCTTAGACTTTTATACTTAATAATCTTATTATTAAAAATAAAGCATTATATTTATTAAGAATAAATAAATTACTATAAAAAATACATGTTATGTTTTGTTTCGAATGCTAAAAAAAAATAAATATGCTTTTTTCTTTCAAGTTAATTTTGTAATCATCGATTGTTTTTGAGTAATACTATTGTTGTTAGAACAGTAAGGAATAAATAAGGAAATTATAATGATTTCTTTGAAAAAATGAAAAAGTAGTACTAAAATTTTTGTAATTATAATTACATTACAGAAAAAAAAATAGAGTTTTTTAGAAGGCTGACGTATTATTGTAATGATTTCTAGAAATTTTATTTTACATCCTAAAAAAATAACCAAAACAAAACAAGTAATAGAGTTGAAAAAACATGAAGAACATGGGCAAGGGTAAAATAAGTAATGATATAAATCTGTCTAAAACTATAAATATTATTCAATATTTTATTGTTACTTACGTTTCTTCTTGGAATCGGCATCTAATTGAACTTGTTGACCGGGGGACGATGAGACCAAGTTGGTCATCATCACCCCAGTCATGTCAGCGTACATATCCTCTTGCATCCGATGATCCTCATCCGATAGTTCTTTTATCTGCGCATAAGCCTGTCAAAAAGAAAACAACTCATTATTAAAAAAAATACTATACATAATATCAATAATTTATTTAGTTATTCATAATTCAGCGCGACACAACATACATGTGGACCATTATTTTTCTAAAACAGTCAAATAACCACAAAAAATGGTATACACACTGTTAACTATGAGAAAAATCATTTATTGACTGTCTTCACCAAATATGGTTAAACAACTGTAATACCCTCGCCAACTAGGACCACCTTATGAAGCCACTTAATTGCTTGCCGTTCCGTACATACTGTTGCCCAGAGGGCTAATCTGTCAATCTCATGACGGCTGATATCACAATATTTCTCCCATTCCTTCAACACATGAAAAGTTTCTATTGTCTTGCACTTTTCAATTGGGGATCTTGGACTATTAAAATAAGAAACTCTTATTCACGCATAGAGAGCAATACCACAGAGCTGCATAACGCAACAAAGTTCATTTGTTCAACCAATACAAAAGTTCAATTCAAGAGTTCAATTCATTCGATTAAAAAGTTCAACTACGGTTCATTTTCCAAAACACAACTCAACCCCAACCTAACTTCATTTTCTTATAAAAACATAACCTAACTCCAATGTTCAGTAGAATGAAATTTTTATAGTTCTGAAACCATGTCAGTTATAAATGGTTACATAACCGTATAGTTTTGCATTCAATTTTTATTTATTTATTTATTTTTTAACATGCCAGATATAAACGATCACAAAATCGTAGAAGTAAAAAAAGTTTCTAACCTTCAACTTTACAGTTAATTGGATGGACAGACTACTGCTGGTTACTTTACTGTAATTTTAGAGTGAAAATTCTAACAGCATATAAGTTTGTGCTTTTGTTAAACGTTTTGACGAATTGTTTAATCAGTTTTCAGCTCTTTGAAAGTTATGAACTCCGATTTTTATAAGAAATGTGCTAAATTATTTTATAATTTTTTCTCAATTTACAAATTTTTGAGTTTACAAATTTTCGAATTTTTACATTCTATGCGAAAATGTATCACAATAATTATTGCAATATACATAGAATATTACAATTACAATATATATATTTTTTACTACTTTAACTTAGATAGGTGCCGAAACATTTATATTTTTAATTAATACGTCATAATATTCGTTATAGATTTCGAAAGAATTGGATAAAAATTGAAATTTATTTATGTTCAAGACGGTCGTACAGTCATTATTATTTGTTAAAATAAAATAGAGAAAAATGTTATATTTTGTAATCAAATATCTTTTTTTTCTTCATAATTTCTTACAAAATAGCAATTTATAATAATAAACTTAACATACAATATACATATAGATATATATTTATATAATACACAATAATAAATTTAACTAAGAAAAATCTAGATTTAAATCAATGTTGAATCAATAACGATTTTGCAAACTAGAAAAAATTCTTCACATTATTTTGGATGCAATAATTTTTCAGATCTGCCGGAAATTTAGTTACAAGTAATATATTTTCGAAATTGAATTTAAACAAGATAATTTAAAAATAATGCATCGTCAAATATCGTGAATAAACACTTCATCGTAACACTGGTTAATATAAAGATTTGCAAGCATCTTCATACTGATTTCAAAATGATTACCGATTAATGAAAATGCTTCTAAATAAGCGTGAGTTGATTTCACGGTTAGGTTGGCTTAACGCGAAAAGCCACATC
This sequence comes from Parasteatoda lunata, assembly GCA_949128135.1. Classification (NCBI taxonomy): domain Eukaryota; kingdom Metazoa; phylum Arthropoda; class Arachnida; order Araneae; family Theridiidae; genus Parasteatoda; species Parasteatoda lunata. The sequence continues at coordinate 63,756,108 of OX421973.1, read as the reverse complement.
TATGTTTCAATAATTGAACCAACAAATTGATACACTACCCTATTCAGATTATACTGTTTCTATAATGCAATCTTTGACTTCACCTAATGTAATATCACATAACCAGCGTTTGCTATTAAAGTGCAACGTTTTTTTTAATTTTTTTTTATTTTTTATTTTTTTATTTATTTTTTTTTTTTTACGTTGCTTACTGTAAGTATAATAATTATTATTATAAAAAATAGCATTTATTATGCTGTTATATATATTATAACTAGCTAAATACCCGTTCTTCGTACAGGGTGGGGGGAGAAAACAGTAAATAATAAATAAATCGGTATTGAGCAACATTACGAAATCACGCGAAAAACATATAGCGACGTAATTAAGCTAAGAAAATTCCATTTTCCTAAAATTTATTATTATTTGTTTCCTTTTTTCGATTGCTTTATTTTAGAAATTCATCCCATCAAAATAAAAATTAACTATATTCAGTATCATATGGCGAAATGCTATTGCTTGACAGCCAAAACTTACCATAATCACCACTTTTCGAAAACCTTTCGATGGGCCGTAAAAAGCTTATTTCCATTGTGCTAATAGTAGGTATATTGGTAGCAATATTAGTATATTTAGTCACTATTAAAAAGGCCGATTAGCATAATATCAGTAGTACCTATTACCAAAATTAATTAAGTATCATTGGTGTCAATAATTGGCGATTTATTATTATTCTCCTAGACGAATAAGTACCTTTTTTTCTCATTAATTTAGATTTTTGATGTAAAACTTTTTTTTATCCTTCAATTTGTACCTATTACCAAAATTAAATATCAATGGATAATAACAAAACGATACTTTTTTTTTGCTGTTTTCCTATAAAGTTCTTTTTCTCCATTAGTTTAGATTTTTAAAATAAAATGTATTTATTTTATTTCAATTCGTATAAATTACCAAAATTAATTAACTGTAATTCTCGGAAACAATTGGTCATGGTAATAATATTTTTGAACTATTTTTGATGAACAATCACTTCAAAAGCTGTAAGAATTCCGAAACTATTATTGACGCCAGTGACGCTGAATTAAATGTAATATTATTGGTGCCGCGGAAATGAGAATCCGATTAAAATAATATAGGTGCCTAATCTTAGTACATTGGTACTAAGTGGTTTACTACCCTCCGAATCCTAATATCGTCAGATTACACGTTCATGACATGTAATACGTAATCTTTAATTAATTAATATATTTATTTATTTTTGTAATTTGTTGTTAACTCCGTTGCGGCTTCATATAATTAAATTAACCAGAATATAAATAAGTTTAACTCCCCAAAAGAAAGATTACACATCCAATTGCTTAATAGATTTTTCCTTTTAATAGTTTAATTTTATTTTATCAGTTCTTGCTGAGTTTCCCTTTAGTTCACGGAGACACGTTTTAAAAGTGTAAATATAAGAAACACGTGGTTTCATATTCCTTTTTAATACGAATTCCGTGACTTCATCACCATACGTTACGAAATTATTTACGTTGATTTTTCTTGTGATAGCCTAACATAGAAACTGTGAGTAGATGAAAATGTTTTGGGAGATTTTTAATGTTTTGTACACTTTTTTTGTTTATATTATTTATTTATTTTTTTATTTATTTTCCTTTTTTTGTTGCAGATTTTTTAAATCATTCTCGCTTTGTAGTTTCCAATAATATTTTGAAATATGTCTTGAATCTTAAAATTTCTTAATAAATTTCGCTTTTAAATTTTATGTATTTATTTTGTCAGCCTCGTTTCAAAAATGGTCAAATCCCAATTTTGATCGTCACTTTCGACTTGTTTTGTAATTTTCTTCTGGTTTGCTGAACTTTAAATTTAGCCAAGACCATGTGGATTAATTTTCCAGTTCACCACGTTTACTTAAAAAAAACTTAAAAATTAGCTAAATAAAAATAAATAAAATATCATTTTGCAAGTGAGAAATCTTTTACAGCTTTTATATTAAAACGATCATTTTCCCTTTTCTTATATATTTAAGTTTATACGTATTTTTCAGAAGATTATAAAAGTGGATGTGGTTACTTTATTTAATGGATTTAGTGTAATTATAAGTTTAATGCAAGTAAGTGTATGTTATAAAGTTACAGATGGACGATTACTTTTCTCTTGTTTATACGATCAAAAAACTAATTCAAGCATCAACCAGTTATTCATTTGTTTGTCATAATCAAGGTTAAAATTCTTGATGTCCTTTAACTATCATATTTTGCAACAAACATTTATCAGAATAAGTTAGAGAATTTTATCTGAAACAGATCTTTTATCTGATTTTTAAAAACGTGAGGTTTTCATTCTTTTGAACAGATAATTAATTCTCAACTTAATTAATTTAGCTGTTGTTGAACATATTCAGGTTAAACATTTTACATGTAGCATTATGTCAATAATCATGCATTATGTATTATGTCTAACATTAAGTTTACGTATTACTTAATGTTGCACGCATAAGATGTTATTTTTTTGTTACAGTTTTTAATCAAATATAAATAATTTACCCTTTTAATATATTTTTATTGCATTAATTGAGAAATATAAATAATCAGCTTGATTCATTTTAGTATTTCACGCTGAAAAATTTTATTCAAAATTTAACCTTATATATAACACTGATATTTTCATTTTTTTTATTTATTTGTTTCTTTTGAAGCTTTTAAAAAGTTAAATAATATTTTTCTATTAATATATTTAATTAAATCCGTTTAATTTATTTAACATCACTTGTTATTGCTTGTTGAATCATCATTTAAATTATATTTGATTTAACAAAAGTAAGTAATCATCTTGATTTGTAATGTTCCTCAGGATATTGAAGAAATTAGGAATATAAATAAATTGGAAAATAAGCACTTATGTATTACTTATAAGTACGCTATACACTTTTCGTAATAGGTAATATTCTTGTACAGTCATCGTTGCTAGTTTGTATGTTTTTTTTTTATATATATATATTTTTTTTTTTTAGTGAAACTTGTTTATAGCGAATAAAATGTACTTTTTCTTTAAAAAAAAAAAAAAAAAGAATTGTCGCTCAAAAAATTGTATTTGTTGTTAACTTCGATACAGCATGTTTTTACAAAATCTCTAATTACTTCATAATATTTTAAATTTCATTTAATAAAATTGCGTGAAAGGAAAACTTATTTATTTATAGCTCAAACTATTACTGCTATGGTTGAAGTAATGCAATTTTGATACTGTATTTACTGAGAAAATATGTTTTGCTTCATCATTGTAAATTTTTCATTGTTAAAAGTACATATCATCTTCTTGTTATACAATAAGAAAACATTATTGATGAATTTCGTCTTTTAAATGCTTATAAAATGTTATTTTGAATTTAAGCTCTAATTTTTCCTCCTTTATCTTATGAAATTTTATTTCTGGCAAATTATTAGTACTTTCACATTATCATATGAAAATTTGTTCCTTGTTCCCATTTACAACATTAAATTTTCTATCTTGTTAAACTCAATGGGAAATTTGGCATAGTTTTATTTTTTAAACTTAAAGGCATTATGTTTTATGCGATTCAAAGATTTTAAAAGTAAGTTTTCAATATGATTAAATAGGAAAATGAAGCTTTGTTAAATAAGAAAATAAAGGATAAACATAATAATAATAATAGCAACACGATACGAAATTGTGAACTGCCGTCACAGCTGAGTTCCGCCACTAACTTGATTATCATCGGTATTTCATATCTATAGATTTTAAAGTTTCTAAAAGTAATTTTAACAACACATTATAATAGAATAAGTTTGAAATTTTTAAAACAAAAATTTAGTATAAAATACATAATAAGTTTGTAGTACTACAGTTATTTTTGCAGATTCAAAAACTTCATTTTCTTTAAACTTATAAAGTAGGTAATATAATTCGACATGATTCGAGCGTTGGTTTAATGTACTATTTTCGTGGTTTAAAATTTAAAATTATTTTTAAGTTAAATTGAGAAAGTAACTATTTCCTTCAAGCTATTCCTTTTCAATGTATTGTTGTTGTGTAGAAATTCTAATTCAAAAATATGAGATATTTTAAAACAGTTTAAAACTTATTTTGTTAAAAAATCCAATGATTATTAATTAGATTTCGTTTCTTTAAAAGATGTTTTTATCTGATGATACGTTTAAAATATTGGGTTTTTTCATAATTGAAAATTTAAAATAAACAGAGTTATAATAAAAGTAGAGTAAGCGATTTCTTTAAAATTGTCAGGTTAAAAAAAAACCTTTAGCATTAAGCAAACAATGAAGAAAACGGTGTGTAGTTGACAATTTATTTAATGCATGATTGCGATTACTTGCATTTGAGTTCAAAACAACTGCTTTTGAAATTAGTAGTTCTTGGTTTTGTTATTTATTTCTAGTAGAGGTGGCAGACTTACTTATGACTATTTTTTTTAAACAATATTTTTTCAAATAAGTTATTAGTGATTCTTTCAACACTCATATTCATTTCATTTACGTGAACTTATGCAAAGATATTGGAAATATAAGTATTTCCCAAACATTATACAATTAATAAATACATTTTATAATTTTAAAATAAAAAAAAGAAAAAGTTATGCTTTATTTCATTCATCAACTATATTGGTTTATTTTATTTGTAAAATTTTGAACAGGGGATAGCTGTTTTAACGCATTAATATTATTTTTTAGATTAAAAGTTTTTTTATTACATTATATGCAAACATTTTGCTTAATTCCATTATAGAATAATACAAATTTAATAGTGAATAAAATGAGTGAGTGGTAAAAAAATACACATTTTACTCTAAAATACATAAAACATTAAGTTGACATAAATCGTGAAATTGCTTTCACCTTTTCGCTAAAACATAATTTAAGTTCTTTTAATGCCACTCTAGTTCAAAGTATTCAGTAAAATTATTTTCAGCATGATTATTGAATGAAAAAAGCAACATAAACTGTTTATGTACAGATACTTGAATTGCATGAAGATACTTCATACAGATACTTGAATTGCATATTTATTTCATTTGTTTTTGTTCTCACTAAGAAAAAAAGTACGGATAAAACTACCAGAAAGTAGTAAAATTTAGCATGATTCTGTCACCATGAGAACAACAAAAAACTCGGTAGTTTTTACCCTAAGCACGTTAGTAAAATTAATAATAAAATATGGTCGAAAAATATGTGAGAAAATTTGGTAATTTATCATGACACTTTAGAGCATGGTATAGAAACCATTTATTTGGTTAAATGTAGTTTTCTGTTTTGTATTATTTACTAAATGTGTGTGGTAAAAAGAGCTAAAATTTTGAAAATCAGAATTTCCGGTAAACCGTTGCGATATTATCAAATGGACGGCTTAAATACTGTATACTTTGGGTTTAGTAGCCAAACCTAAAGTTTTATTAATTTTTTTTTCTTTATAGAAATGTCATTACTACTACACGATAATCCAATCAGAATTTCTTTCTCCGTATAAACAATATTATTTTTATTTTAATAAAAATGTTATTATTGTTTAGTATGGTAGTAGGTAAAAATACTTACAATTGAACTATATTAAATTAATTTTGTTGATCAAGTATCCATCATTCATTAAGATGAAGAAAAAATGCAAGTGCATGAATCCATAGTAAAATCATACTATCCGAAACCGCTATCGACATATTTCGATGATAATCATTAAGGAAATCTGAGTTAAAGTTTCAGACTTAGATTTAGAATTAAAAAAATTAGACCGATTAGAAAACGAAAGGAAACTTAGTATAAAAATATTACTTTGACTTTATGCTGAAGCAATATGGTATGCTTTAATGATTAAGTAAAAAATCACTTTAAAATACACGTAGAAAATTAAGTACACGCAGCAAATACCACATACATGTTTTAAGGAACTCGTTTTTTTATTTTCGTTTAAAGTACTAAATTTTCAAAATCTTAGATAATTTGCGAAAATTCGTTTTATAGCTGTTAAATTTAGTGTGTCATTCCACAATACGTGAACTTGTCTTTTAATTTTATTTATGATAAATTGATAAAAAAATTCGACTCACATCAACGATTCTTATTTAATGCACTGTATACACTATATTATATTATATTATATTATATTATATTATATTATATTATATTATATTATATTATATTATATTATATTATATTATATTATATTATATTATATTATATTATATTCTTATTTTATACACTATATTTATAATGCACTATATGTGTTATTCGAACTCTAAAAACTGATTAATCTTTTTTTTATTGAAAGAAAAGAAAATCTAAATATGATTATCTTACGTTTGATTATTCAAAGACTTAGTAGAATTGTTCAGTGATGGTTCTAAAATCTAATGTTCTAGCTTCAAGATATTGTGGACTGATTACATTTTTAAATAAATTTGAGATTAACTCTCGAAGTTAGTTTTATGAATAGATGGACTTAGTTGATTGGTAATTTATTTATTAATGAAATCAGAGTTACAACAGAAAATGGATATACTTTTACTTTTTTCTTCCGAAAAAAAAAAAAAAATCTTAGTGAAAACTATAATTTTATTCCAGTTTTTGGGTCAATTTTCATCAAAATAAATAGCAAATGATTATAAATTTTCAACTTTATTAAACTCTTAAATTTTTATTCGTGTTAGATGCATATGTCTAACGATGTACACAAGACATAATATTACAATCATGATGCTCTATGTATATATAGTATACATGAAACATTAACCAGTATACATTAAACATTATGTACTATAACCGAGAGCTCATTCCATATAACAGCTATTAAAAAAGCTTAAATAAAAACTAATATTTATTTTTGAAAATTTGAGATATTTCAAGTGTTGTTTGTAGTTTACATTAAATTTTTATTCCGTGTGAGAGGGATTTTGACAATATTTCACAGTACTAATATTTAAGTGTTTCTAAAGTATTAATTTAAAATTCAAACCAAACTAATCTACTTAAATTATTATTATTATTTTTTTTTACAATTTTTATTTAAATTTGGTTTTTTAAAAGAAAGAAAATTTGAAAAACATACCAGCTAAGTATTTTTATCAGTACTCATAAATTATTTAATTCGCGTAGAACTGGATATTGCTGGTTATTTTAATAACATAAAGAATATGAAATCGCATGCCTCCTATTCACAAATGTATGTATAATTAGATGTTTCACATAAAAATAGAAAAATAAGTATTACTTTCGGTACAATCTATGTCCCCCTTGACACTGCATGCTAGAGTGTGAAATTCTGGTTAATTAAAATTCTGGAAGGCGTTTGCCAACTTGAAAATATATAGAATTATGTTATGCTAATTTGTTTTTCTTTATACAATATTTTTACATTTGAATTTCGATATCACATTTATATAATGATTCCAATCACTAAACTTCTGTTTATAAACTTCAACGAGGCCAATTTTTAATATTGCGAATAAAAAGATTAGTCAGTCTTAAAAACTTCCAACGAAGTTAAGCCCCAGTATTGCACCATTGGTAGTCTATAAAGTCACATTAGATAATTTTTAACAAATTGCTTTTAACAGGTGTGCCCACTTTAAAACTCCTCTTTCTGGACACATATACCAAGGGCCTCTTAACTCCGTTTATATTCCGGTAAAACGTCACTCCAGCACCCATTAATTTTTTTCGGTGTTCCGTACTTGCTGAAGGGTTCTGTGTAGAAGCGGTGTTTCAGCTCGACCTCTGATCTAAGAATCTCTTTAGCAAAACCACGTAACGGCTAGCGGGATGGCAGTGATGAAGGCGTCGTACCGTGACGCGTCTTAATTTTGAATTGTTAGTGGTCGTGACCCGTCAATAAAGTGAGAGTGTCAGCTCAAAAATAAAACCATTCGACAATCCATTAGAACTTGGGCAGCGATAAAGAGTTACATAGTTTGGAATTACTTCCACTATTCCAATTTTTAACAAAGTACTCGCAAATTTATGAAGTCATAAAATAAACTTAAATATCAAATAAAAATAGGAATCTCGCGAAACTATTCACATTTTGGGCCTCTTTTATTTTAAGTTGAGACAATAAAAAGGAATCGACTCAATACTGTAGAAAAATACCCCACTCATATTTTCTACATCTTTTTTTAGAAGTGCAATGAATCTTGCTATTATTATTATCTTATTTAGACCGATAAGAATTTTTATGTAATGATTTATTTAAAAATTGTCTGAAAATTTTTTTAGCAACTTCAAATTTAAGTTGAAATGCATCATACATTAAAAATAGTATTTCAAATCCATTGTTTCAAGTCTATTGAAGTAAAAGTAAAACTTTTTAGAATTATTCCGATGCTTGTTGGTAATTTTTTTTTTTTTGTATGAACTGAATCAATACCTTGATATGTCTTGTAGTTACATTGTTTAATTAAAATAAGACTGTCTTAAAAAAACCTAAAAATTTTATTCTGATACTAAACATTTTCTGTTAAAGTTTTGCTCATATCAGCATATCTAAACGATGCAAATTTACTTCATTACTTCTTTTTTCTTCATGAAATAAGTCCATTTGTCTTCATGAATTACAAATCTATTTACTGAATTAAACTCATAATTGTCGATTCCAGCCTTAAAAGTTGAAATTCTGGTTATGAGCCTTGTTAAAATCTTGCTTATAGGGGAATCAATATGTATATTTTGCAAGCTTTATTCACATATCTATCGGGAATTCTTGGTAATTAAACGATTAGTTCCCTAATAAAACGATATTTATATACTTGCTCTAATTCAGAACAATTTTCTTGCTGTGGTTAGTGCTAAGTTGATATTGACGCAAAAAGAACTATTTGAAAGTATTTGAAACTACTTTGACTTCATTATGCATACATCGTAATCTTTCAAAATAAGCTAACAGTTTGAGCGCACAAAATTCTGAAGGCCTATTTTATTGAGAGGAGATATTGTTTCTTAAAATTAAGTTGTCCGCTGCCCGTATATCTACATACTTTCCGTTTAGATTGTGCAGATCCTTTTTAAATATAGGTATAACAAATTACTACTTAGCAACGTGACTACTAGTAGACCTAAGGTGATCAGATTTACAAACCATGATTTTGAGGACAAATCAGCGAAAATTTTTTATTTGAGGACACGATATATTTTTGGAAAATATTAATTTATATGTGAAACAACGAATTATTCAGTTGATAGCTATTTCAAACCTGTTTTAAAATATCATACAATATTCTGTTAAATATATATACATTTTTTTAAATTTTCTGTCAGAATGTTTTTTGACAAGTACTGCGTTTTCATTTGTCTAAGCATAATGCATTTTTGCTCTTCGTTTGCATTCACTTTAAAATAAAAATTCTTTTTTTCTCATTTCTGATTTTTTTTGATATTTCGTTGCATGTAAAAAAGATTATATGTTTTCAGAAAAATTTTGGGACATTTTCTGTCTTTAAAGAGTTTGAAAGATTTTGATTACTATCAATGAAATTCGAAAACTGCTGGTTACCTTAAGTATACTTGAATACTGAATTCTAATATATATTGCGATTAATTTTCCACCTCATACAATTGTGATATTATGGATTTATAATTGGTAACTTCAGCAAAGTAAATAGTACATAGATTGGAAATGAATGAATCATTTTCTAACTCTTATTTATGTTTCGTCTGTACCTAAGATTTCTTTTTTACCTTAATCAAGTCTTTAAAAGATAGCGCAGGATAGGGACACTTTCCGCTCGCCACCTGTTGTTTACTTTTAAAGAGCTTCGGGCGAAGAAGGGTTCCGCTGACAGCTATTTCCGACTCTTATTTTAGTTTCGCAGCTGTCAATCTTCACTTCACCAAAATGAAAGTTTAAATACTGAACTGAGAGAGTTTAAAATATATTTATGCTGTTTTAATAGAATAGGAAATTATCTACTTGGTTTAATTCAAGAAATAGAAAATGATAATAAAAAGAAACGAAACTGAAAAATTGTATAAAAATGTTCCAAAATCACAGACATATCAAAAAATGCTAGTGTCCCATTGAACTTTTTTTTAAAACATTGCGTTATTTTTTTTTAATTCTAAAATTCTCAATAAAGTTTTAAAAAATTATGAACATTTTTTATTGAGTTGCTGTTATTAAATTCGTGGGTATTGAATGGTGATAATAATATTTAATGAAAAAAAAAAATTAAGTTAATGACTGTTTCCTCGCAAATTATCTTCGCATTATATATAAAATATATTTTATCTTACAGTTATACTACGAAAATTTTTTTAAATTATTGAATAATTTTTTTATGAAATTTAATTGTAAACAAGTTGGAATATTTTACAAACAGATAGCACGTTTATACCATGCATATTATAAAACCGAGATAAACGCACACACTCAACAAACAAGCTATTCACAGCTGAAATAACACTAAATATTTGTCGCCTGGCATAATAAGTGCCACCTACAAATCTCAAATAAACAAACAAACTGAAAAGTCAGTGAGGTGTTAAAATATCTAAAATGGTTGAAGAGAGGTGTAAGCGGGACTAAACGAGGATCATTCTGAGTCATTGTTTTAAAAAAGGGTATCCACTCCAGGAACAGAAGGAATCGGTCAACCGAATGGACGCCAATAATAAGACATGTTTGTTTTTATCTTATGTATTCATTTTAGAGGAGGTGCGCATCGCATCGATGACTACAATAGAACACGCGCAGCTAACGGACCTTGACCAAAGACTTTCTCAACAAGAATGGTCAGTCAAACCTCCTTTTAGCACCCATTATTGAGTTTTTGTTGAATATTGTAAAACATACCTTTCTTTGACCTATTAGGCTATTTAGTTAATCAACCTCTTTAACGTGGGGCAAGCTAGTCTACATTGCAAAATTGTATGAGGCATTAACAATAATTAAATAAAAACGCTGGGCACAAATTACCTCATGCAATTAACAACTTAAAGCGAAAATCTGCATAAACTTAAATATCGTATATTTCCATGATTCAGTTAAAATGAAAAACAGTGTTGAAACATCGAACAAACATCTACATTGTTTCTCTTTAATATATTTATCTTGACAGTTTTAGTCTTGATAAATATAGTTACTATATATTTTATTCTAAACGAAACTAACTGAACTAACTTTATCCTAACTGAATTTGATCATGAATAATTATATCCTGGCTTTCAGCAATCTGTACTCAAGACAGAATTTAATTCAAAACATGTATATTCTTAAAGAATTTTATTTTTAATTATTATATTTTTTTTTTTATGGGGCCATGTATTTAGATAGGGCTTTATTATTTTTCCTTAGTACTTATAAGGCGTATTCTCATTTAAATATCCTCATCTGATAACTGCTACCTATTACGCCTCGTCTTAGTATAGTGAAGTTTAATTACAAGAACATAGATGAACCGGTGTTCTCTTTAATGCTTAAAGTTAGTATCACAGAATTTCTGTAAAATATTTCAAGCAACAGCTAAAAAACGCGGTTTTAAATAAAATCCTATCACTAAATTCGAAAGGTAAAGGAAATGAAACTCACTTGCGCAGTTGCAGAATCCTCGAGTCTAGTAATCCTCTTTTCTTTGTGGAATCCTAATAACAAAAGAATCGGAACGCTATGCAGGTAATCCAAGCCTCACCAGACACCTGAATCCTTCAGCACCGGGACCTCTACTACGGACGACTGATTGCAGCCCCTTCAGACTGACAGGACAGGCACATTTCATTGGACGTGACGCAAGCTTTAAGACCCGCCTTTTAGATGATCCTCCCCCGCCGTCGCAGTCGCGGATTGGATCTGGAATAGCTCCTCAACTTTTTGTCCCTCCTCTTTCTACTATAATCGAATAACATGAATAAGGTACCGTTAGAAAATGATCTTAAGTGGTTTCTTGATTGTAATACGTCTAGATTCACAAGAATTTCACCATTTTTAATAACCAATTAAAATTTCTGTTGGTAAATATTTATTGAAACAAGACAATTGTAACATTTCGAAAATGTGTGCAACACACATTTTTCATAAAAACTAAGTTCTTATTTCATAAATCAATTGTTAAGTAAATAGTATTTGGAAGTAAATATTGAAAGTACATATTTTTCTTCTAGCCTATTTTGAAATTTGCTGTTCCTAAAGAAGCTTGCAGATCTGGATAATTGCAAAAAATTGCCTATCCTTTTTTTTTTTTTTTGTTGCCTCTTATTGGAATGCTGACAATATGATTGTTCAGAGATACGCATTCATTTTTGATTGCTCGGAACCATTCATCAAGGAGCATCTCTCCCACCAATCATGAACAGATTTAGTCAACAATATTCATAATTTATAGGTAAATTTTTGACTGATCATTGATGACTAAAATTCATGAGACTTGACTAATTTTTGACTAAAATGAGTATTGATAATGGTTGGATATATTGGTCAAAATATATTACATGGTGAATAATTTGCAACTGACTGATGCCAAAATTTACTTCTTTTCTCTGTATTTTGTTGGTTTAGTGTGATAAAATCTATAGTAAAAATGATTTTCAATAAATGACGAATGGCTCAGAGTGCAAAACTGAGTAAATTATTAAGTTTTGATTTATTGATCGGATTTTTATGAAATTTTAGTGTTTCGAAAAGAATACTCAAATATGCCAATTAATTCACGCAGAAGAGGAATTAAATTAGAAAATCTTTCTTTTTGCTTATCTTCCTTTTTCGTTTCTTTTTCTTCTTAGAATAAACAAATCTTTTTTTTATTTCTTTATCCTCAAATATTGAAGATAATTTGAGGGCAAAATAATAGTCGCAATCTGGAAAATAAAGTTCCAATAGTAATAGTAAAGGAGTCAAAAGTTTGAGTCGCATGAATTAGTATATATATTCAAGTGTGAAAACTATTTTTACAATATTGTAAATTTTGTTCCACCTAAAACAATGCTTGATAATGTTATCACTTATTATTATCCAGCAGTTATTGATATTATTTAATATTTTTTAATTGTTTATTTTTAAAATGGTCGAAGCACTTTTAAATTGTGAGTCATTAACATTTTGAGATTATTATAAGCTGAGTAACAAGAAATGATAAAATCTAAAAATCAAACAAAATCGGCAGGATACTTCTTAAGAAATAAAAATGTAAAAATATGACTTTTTGGAAATTTTATTGCACAAAAACTATTCGGCCGATGTCATAGGAATTTTGTATTTTTCAATGAAAACGAATAAGGTCAAATCCTTTTATGCTTCATATTTTTTTTTTTTTTTTTTTTACCATTGTTAAAATAAATAACAAAATAAATGAAAAAAACATAAAAAATTATATTTGCCTGAATTATCTTTGGGTAAACGAGTTTTATAATTTTATGCTATTTTACTTTAAATAGTTCAAATATATATACTGAAATACACTAAAAGTAAAACAAACATTAAGGGCTTTTAACATTTGACCAACAAAACAAACACCAGACTAAATTATTGGGATCCTATTTTCTAGACTGTCGAAAAACTAAAGTCCATAAAAAAAAAAAAAAAAAAAAAAAAAAAAAAAAAAAAAAAATTCCAAATTGTTTGAAAGTTACTGCAGTTTTAAATACTTCTTAGCGAATTTTTTCTCACTTTTTTTGTTGTTGTTTTATACGTTATATTTTGTTTTATTGAGTAAAAACTACACTATTTAGAAAATTAACGAGGATGTGTAAAAAAATCATCCAAGAATTACAATGGTATTAAAAAAAAATTTGATTAGTAGTTTGAGAATTATCAACTATTAAATTTGAAATAAAAAAATAAAAAAACTTGTGAGACGATATATCAGCCAGCTGAAATGCGGCAACATAGTTATTATTACACTTGCTAAAAGGGCAATTTTTTTTCGAAATTCTTATTTGTTTGAAAGTTATTGCAATTTTTTAGTAATTTTTTTTCGAGATATTTTCTTACTTTAGTTATTTTTTCGTTAATTAATGACAATTCATCCATCGTTGTGGAAAATTTTATTTCTCTCTCGAGGTATTCATTTTATAAGCTCATGCTTGACTTGATGTTACGATAACACAAATGAATAAAAACAATTTAGAGATAAGTTATTGCCTGATATAAATCTTAACACTTGTACATCAAAATTATTAAAATTATAAAACTAGTCAAGAGTTATAATAACCGTTTCCAATTTCAACTGTTGTATGATATAAGGTTATCGTTATATAGTGTTAGTAACTAAAATTCCTTCTGATTTATTGCTTCTTATTGGGCTACACATTATGTATTTCTTTCTGTATTTCTTTGTTTAGTTGTTGTTTTTTTCAAGTGCAGTCGAATATTTTTAAAATCCAGGATATATATATATATATATATATATATATATATAAATGATTCATAGTGGTTGTGAAAAAAAAACTTGCATTTATAACTCATTTGGTATAGCCTGACTCCTCTAGAACTTTAAAAAATTAATTAAGGGTTAACAAACATTGGCAACAGAAATTAGCATTCGAATCGCTGTTAATACAGCTGTTTCTGCTTTCTGTTCTTGTAATTGAAGTTCTCCGGTTATAGATTACATTAGAATCTCCGTTCTGTCAAGAAAACTACGCAGCCTTTCGATGTAAAGTTAATACGCAAATTTTTCATCTTACATAGGAGAGTTTGTCTCGATATTTGGCTACAAACATCTAGTTTTCTCGGAAGTGGACAAAAAACAAAATAAGGATCCACTTTTTGTCGTTCATGGATTTGTTGCGCTCATAATAAATGATTAAATAATATGGAATAGATAATGTTGGTTTATTTTTGACACAGTTATTTTTTTTATTTTTTATTTATTTATTTTTTTTTTTTTTACGTTGGCTGACATATATATAAGTTTAAATTAACAAAAATTTTGCTGACTAGTTTTTTCTAAAAATAATGATAAATTCAGTCTTTCGTCAAAATATTTTTGAGACAAAATTTGTCATTTTGTCATTATTCAAGACGAATTTTACTAAATAGTCGTACAATGTTATTTATTATTCTAAATTATGACAGTGCTTAACAAAATAATAACCTCGCACAAATTTTCTTAAATTTTCAGTGATTAAACTACTTTATCGGTATTTGCTCTTTTAGAACTTTTAGTAATATTTTCATGAACTAGATGTAATAATGCTTGTCTATCAATTTATTTTATGACATAAATAATAAATGTGTGATGAACGTCAGAACTAAATGCCACTAAATTATCTATGACTTTTTATTTTATTTTGAATTTAAAAATGCTGATGTAAATAAATAAATTAATTAAAAGAATAAATAAATAAATAAATGAATAAATACATTAAAAGAATAAATAAATAACTAAATAAATAAATCGTGATTCAAGTCGTGGTGTTATTAGATTCAGGTTAAATTTAAAAATGCAAATTGACGTAAAATAAATTAATTCATTTTCTTTCTTTTTTTGCTGTATGTTTCTTGGATTAATATCTAATAATGATTTTGACAATAAACTCTCAGAACAACTTACAGTTTCATCTATATATTGCTTAAAAAGTTTTAGCGATCTGACTCAAATCTAACAACTGATCATTTTCTGGTCCTGGCAATTGTGTGAATAATTGACATTCTCGAGGTTTTTGATAAAATCTTCTAAACAAATTTTAGATCTGCGATATCTTAAAATTATTTAAACTGTTCTAGAAAGAACAACACGAATAAAATTTAAAAATAGCCTCATTATCATAAAGTCGACTTATTTCTAAAATTGGAACAATGGCATTTAATATTGTTTTTCCAATATTTAGTTAACATTTCATGATTAGAACATCGTTTTTTGGATGTATGTTAGTATTCAAAGTAATAGTTAAATTAACTCCTAACAAACTATCAAATGTTACGAATACCTCCTCATATGTATAATCTTCGATTGAGAGTAGTATAAACGATGGTCAGGATTGGGGAACGAATGCTTCAGTCGGAAAACGAATGCTTTTTTACTAAGATAATCTAGCAGCACTCCATTAATTTATAAAAATATCTTTACTATTTCATTAAAACCTTCAATGGCTTCAAAATATACAAGTCGAAAATAACAGACGACATGTTTCAAACGCTCAAAAACAGACGGCCATTTTCAGGACTTGGCAGACGTGAATGAAAGGAAGAAGTGATTTGTAGTAAAAAACGTTAAGTTTCCAGCAAAAAAAGGGAAAAGTAAAGGTGAGAAACAAAAGTAGAAAAAACGCAACAGTCGCGAGAGGAAAAAAAAAGATGAACAGGAAAAACCACAGTGGCCGAGAGGGGCAAATCAGTGCAGAATGCATTTCAACGTGCTATGGAAAAGTAGTGAGTAATTAATATCTTTAAAAGGGAAGCAGCATTCATGTGAATAAAACAAGATTCCCGGGCATCAAGATGAGCTGATGTGACTGGGGTTAAAATAGTTTTAGCATTGGCGAAATTGAATTTATGCCAAAGATTCCAACAATAAACAGCAAATGATGATTTCTTGTATTCTTGATAAAGAACATATCTATAGTCCTTAAGTCTAAATTTTAAAGCACTTCTAGATTGTCCAATAAAGACAAGGTTTTGTTTCTCACCCTTATTTTTCCCTTTTTTTAAAAAAACTCTACATTTTTATATTTCAAATCACTTTTGTTTCTTCTTATTCCCGTCTGGCAAGTCTTGAAAATGTCCGACTGTTTTTGAGCGCTTGAAACTTGTCAGCTGTTATTTCCACTCTGCATATTTTTGAAGCACATGCAGTCTTTAATCAAGTAATATCTTACCGCTTCAGTTTTTCGGAGCTATTTAGTTAATAGCTTTACTAGTTAATAAAAGGCTGAATACATCCTTTCTTTGAGATAAGTTACCGCTTTAAGACTTTGCGCTAGGCTGCACTACTGCCTGTCACTTATAGCTTCAGAATTACAAAAATCCAAAGATTTGGAAAATGATTTTATTAGTTGAATTAACTATCAAAAATGGGTTTCGATGGACTTTAGTGATACACAAACTGGAGACAAATTGTCTCGGTCGAAGAAAATAAGTAGCAAAAAAGGGTGTCGATGTAACGGCATTGCGCGGGTACCACCTGCGAGACCCAGGCGACAGGTGGTGAGTGGTAACGGAAACTGATGCGCACGCCACCGCACCCTCTGTCTAACTCTCGCTTTTTTTATGCATTCGAAGAGTAAATAAACCTTAGATAATTGAACAAAAAAAATTTTTTTGGAGGAAAAAAATTATATATATATATATATATATATATATATATATATATATATATATATATATATATATATATATATATATATATATATAGATGCCTAGCAAATATTAATAAAGACACTAATAAATGTTTACTTTAGTTATTACGTTACATTTCTGCATTTGTAAAAATGCAGATTTTTAGTAATTCAAAGGAACTTCTTTACTTTATTAGAGTCTGTGTCTTTAATAAATTTAGTGTTTTTCTACAGTAAAATGATATTTTCTTGAAACTGAAACAATACTTTTAAATAGAAAAAAAAATAGTAATTTTAAAAAATTTACTTAACTTTATTTGTATCTTTAATTGTTTTAAATCGAATGTCTTTAGTTAACGAATTACAAATTAAAATTATTATCTTGTATTCAATTGATTGCAACAGAGACTAAAAAAAAAAAAAAAAATTGATTCGGAAACATATGACATTTAGCATCAAATCTAATTTAGTCAAGCAAAATATTTCGAATGGCATAATATTCATGAAAAAAAAAACTAAAATTAAAAAAAAAAAAAAAAAAAAAAGCCGTTTATTAATAATTTTAAGTATGGCATGTACCTTCACTAATTAAGAAAAGAAATATTATTAAAACTGGATTTTTCAAAATATTAATTCAAATCTACAGACACACGTTTCATAAGTATTCAGAAACCTCCGATATTAAGATTTCTTTAAGCAGTTTTTAATGCATTATAATAAAAACATTGAACAGGTATGTTGTTGATAACAAACTTTTGCACGGTAGAATACGAGTGAATATATATATATATATATATATATATATATATATATATATATATATATATATATATATATATATATATATATATATATATATATATATATATATATATATATAATCGGCATATTTTTTTAAGTAAAAAAGTAATAGAGGCTACAGAAAAAAAAGATGTATATCTCTACTTCTTCTTCAAGGGTTGCATAGAAATCTTGTCGGTGTTTTTTAATAATTTTTATATCTAAAGGCTCTTGGATTTTTAATCTCCTTCGCTTTGCTTCAGCCTTTTCAATATTAACCAAATATTTCTCAACATTTTATTCATTATTAGAAGATGATGATAAAGAATCAATAGAGAATCAATCTGACTGTCCTGATATGAATGCTTCAATTGTTCTGAGAATAATTACATTCTTACTGAAAGTTCATAGATGGCTTTCTTTGCCTTTTTAATTTGTTCGTCATCAAAAAAATAATAATAAAAAAATAAAAATAAAAAAAAAAATCAGTAAAATTCAAAATATCAAATTCATAATGTCCAACAAAAACTGGAGTCCGAGTCAACACGTTTTTAGCGATTGCATGATTCAGAATCCTTTTACTCCAAAATCTACTTTATTCCGATTTCGACTCCTAAGTCCTAGAAAGTACTAAAAGGGACGTCGCAATTAGTTGAAATTAATTACGACGTGATCTTATTCTCACAATATCAACATCAGAAGTAATATGCTTAGGTGATGTTGATAAACTATATGTTTCTGTGTTTCTCCAAACAATGTATATGTTACAATCTTTCGCTCTTTTTTAATTCTTACATTAATGGTATAATTAAAAACAAAACGTAATTGTCTATTGATTAATTTAAAAGAAGTTGATTGAAAAAGTAACGGTCTTTTAGCAAGAAATGAACAAAACGGAAAAATTATTAAAGTGTGGAAAAAATAAATAAGTTCATGATTTGCATACAAACTCTTTCGCTCCGAAAGCATAAAAGTGCGTATAGATGAACTAAATCATTCTTTATCTACCCCCTTCTCCATAGGTTTGATGACCATGACCGTTCAACATTCGCCTTGAAATGATGTGTGTTTTGCTTCCCGTTAAAACAACGGTTAATATTAAGGGGAGAAAGAGGCGCGTGTCGGGTAAATACCGTTGCTAGCCCCGGGGCATTCCCTTGCTAGGAAAAAAAAAAGTGAAGAGGGGGGAGTGTATGAAGTTATAAACACGCCACAGTTATACTTCCGCCGCCTTCGGCTGTATCACCTTACGAGAGGCCTCTTTTCCGACCCTTGACCCGCTTTCTATTAATACTCTTACTTTTAAAGCAATCTAAATGTCTTTTTTCTTAGCTACTTACGCTAAATTAGAGGCGAAGTGATTGTCTTAGGTGTGATCAAATGAAAATAAAGTGTTAATGTTTGCTCATTCCAACAAGGGTGTACTTCAACGGAATCCGAATAAAATATTTTCATTATTTCAATACGAAACAATGGTTACTATAAATCTATTTATGAATCTATAAACTTTTAGATTATTTTTATAATTTTATGCAATGCCTTTTATTAGGAAGAAAAATATTTAATAAAGAAAAATGCTGTGGAGAAATATAGATTGACGATTTAATGAAGAGTCAATGATACACAGTTTTATAAATGGGTACAAAAATGTGTTAATAAATAAATATTATTTTTCCGTATCATTTTTCCGATATCAGGATCTAGTTGTTCATAAAGTTTGTTATGCATATTGAATTACTCATAAAATAATTATTCAAAAGCTTAAATAACGCAAAAAATAAATAAACAAATGAAAACAGAAAAAAAAAAAGTTGTGATCATAATTATTTTTATAAAATTTTCTCTTACACCTTTCTAACAATTCATAAGCATTAATTTACTTTTTCACTTTTCCGAAAATTATTTTCTGTAGATGATCCATTCGTTTGATATGTCTTTTCTGCTTGCCTAAGTTTTAGTGTAAAAGTAGTAATAATAAAAAGAAAATTTTAAGAGGAATTTTATAAATAATAAAGTTTTATAATTAAGAGGGATTTTATAATTATCAGAGAAATCTTTATCTTGCTAGTTGTGTGATTCATATTACAATCACGAATATTTAATAGTGGGGAGAATATCAGAACATTGAAACTTTTCATTAAATTTGATCACGCATCCTCGGAAAAATTGATAAACTATAATATCGAACAAGTTTGTCACAAACTAGGCAAGTATGAACCATTTTCCCGTTCTTCCAGTATCGTGTAAACGAGTTTATAATGGTTTTGTTAGCTGCACATTGAGATGCAATTTCCCTTAAAATTAAGATTCCGGAGAATTTGCTCGCTATTGTGGTTCAAAGTGGACAAAAATTTCTGTAATAAATGTCACTCGAAAGGAATTAGTCATTTGTTTGGTTATTTATTTTTTATTTATATACTAAAAAACGAAATTATTCACTGATAACAGAACCAAGATTTTCCTTGCTTAATTAATTTCATTAAAACTTCATTAATTTTTCCAAATAAAAAAAAATCAGCAACAATGAAAAAACGTATAAGGAACGTTAAGAATTCGAAAATTACTCATGCATTCACGTCTAGCTCAGTTAACACACTTTCCTAAGAGCTTTGTATATTTTGATCTAACATTTCATTTGATATTGATTTACATTCATTTTATATTTCATTTTCTATTAATATTTCTATTTCTTCCACTTTCATTTAATTCCTATTTAATAAAGTTCTTCTATGGTTTATTTTGAAGTATACTTACGTTCGGTGTCTTTGTTTAATTTTTATACTGTAATGTTTGCATTTAGTTTTTTTTAATTGTTTATTATGCTTTACCACAGAAAAAAAAAACTGCAGATTTTGGTTTTCATTGTTGTTTTATATTTTATAGGAGTATTTAATAAACAAATAATATGTTATAAAAAACGTATAAAAATTATTTCAAACTTTTCATGCGGCAAAAAAGTAAATAAATAAATTTTAAGTTCATGAGGAACACCAAGTGCTTTTAATTATTTCTCAAATTGTTGTTGATTGGATGTAATTAAATTAAAAAAGTAATAATTAATTTTTATTATATTTTGAAAAGAAAAATCTGAGGAATTTTTCATATCTTATCTATTTTATTACGTGTCATTAGTTCCACTTGCTCCTAACGATTCAAAAATTCCCGCATCAATTTTATATTTTTCAGTAATGCTTCTTTGTTTGTAAGTTTTTGATATTCTGATTGTTGAAAATGTTACAGATATTACTTTTAAGTATATTTTTTAATTCGTTATTTACTAATATTCATTTCAAGCCTTTCTGTACTTAAGACAAATTTTGATTTCCCACAAAATTTCGAACGTAGTCGATGAATAATTTAAACATTATGTTTTACAGAATATTTGCATGTAAACTTTCTGTAACATTGGTTTTATGTAACAAAGTCTTCAAAACGTTGGATTTAAGATAATTTTTGAATAAGTAATTTATTTTTAAAAAAAAACTGAATAAAACAATAAGACTGACAAGTAATGAACCAACACTCTAATCGTAGTTGAACCAATCTTCAATCTCAATCTTCAACAATTATCCATCCTTTGGATAATTTTTCAAAGAAAACATTTTTTTAAAGAGCACCAATTCACTCTCTATTTCTTCTTCTCTCCCTCTTTTTTAAGACTTTCACTATTTTAAACTTCGGCAATTAATCAACCCCTATTTCATGTCAAGGTGCCTCTTGAATTTGAGGAATTTCGAAGGCATTTATAGTTATTATGAACTAAAAAATAAAAACCTACGATTAGAAAATTCTATAACTAATGAAGTGAATAAAGGCTGAAATTTTGATGTTTGCTGAAAATATAACATTTTAGTGGTAGTAAAAATAATAATTAATTTTAGATCGTTTCAAAGATAGAATTTAGTAATAAGGAAAATATAATGGAATGGAGAGGGGAAAATATTCATACAAACTCTCGCTTTTGTTTAATTCTGTACCATTGCTTCATACCTTCGGACATCGCTAAGTGCCACAAACGATTATGTATTATAACTGTTGATTGTTATTTTATTTGTATCCAGTGATTTTGAAAATAACCAAAGGAATCAGAATTATTTTTTTTTTAAATTTTAAACATCCTTGTATATGATACTTTCTCTGAATAAAACGTAATTATTCAGTCAGGAGAGCCGTTAAAAGTTTAGTCTCTTCTTTTAACTGACTAATGCCGCCATATAAGTGATGTGGCACTTTTATTTTCTAGGTCCAATGCCGCCTATGTTATGGTGGTGAAAATCATTTTGTTATTTTTGTCACTCTTACTGTACATCGTAAAAAAAAGATTTCTCAAAATTCAGTAAAATGTGTCAAAATAGCCCCGAAAGAAATAATAGTCGAATTTAAAAACCATAAGTATTCAAAATTGAAACAGCACATACATATGTTTGTGCAAAATGAATAGTCTCAAAAGTGATGTGGAGTGAGAAATGCGTGAGAAAGATGTTCGATGGCTGGTGGCAGGATTCCAACCAAGGTACTTCGGGTTCCTTGTAGAGTTTAGCAACGCAGTCCAGGGAGAGTTAGGAAACTTTATATAGTTGCTGCTACTATGACTTATAATGATATACTAATTTTCAATTTCAAGGATTACAATTTGGAAAATATGGTCCCAATAGCTTATTCAGGAGGAATTTCACTTTTTGCTTATTTTGCTATATCTTAAAAACTTTTAAAGAAGTGGGATGAGTGGCATTGCGGCGGCCACTTTATGAAGCTTCCTAACTCTCAATGGACTGGGGCGTACAACTATGGTGGACAGAGCATCATACTACGAACCTGGATGTGCTTAGTTCGAATCCTGCCGACAGCCACCGAACTGTCATGCATTCTTCCATCCACTTCACGTTCCGGACTACACACTTTTGCACGAAATTGCACGAGTGCAAATTTTGAATAAATGGGGTTTTCAAATTCGACTATATTTGTTTTGGAGCTATTTTGACACATTTTTGCTTAATTTTGAAAAATATTTTTTGCAGTGTAGTCTTATTTATAATTTATTAAATTATAATGAAAATTATAATTTAATAAATTGTAAATAAATTGAAAGTTAAATAATTATTTATGATGATTACATATGGTGGATAGTGAACTTGAAATTCTTCAGAACCGCTAAGAGTTAATTTTATTTCTTCGTTAATACTGGTGTTTCATCGAACGGAATCGTTTAGACGCATGAAAAAATAGATCGATACTGAACTAAATAATAATAATAATATACTAAATTTTTCTTGAAATTATCTGTGAATAAACGAGTTTATACTTGTATGTAAAAAAGGATTTGATTCGTTATCGTTTATTATAACAAAATATGCAAGAAGTGTAATCGACCTTAAGGAGTCACACTTTCGACAGTTCTCCTGACTAAACTATTCTACATTTTCTAAACTGACACTACCTCCTCTTTTTTGAGGGCAAAGAATTTGAATTGTCGGTTAACAATATTAATCCATTCAGGAATAATATAAAAAATTTGAAAATGTAAGCTGCAGCCACTCAACAGGACCGGCCTTCTCTGAACAATTTAACAGGTTTATTTTAAACTATAATTTCAATTTTACACATGTACTGTGTCAATTTTTAGTTAAAATACTTAAAAAAAAAAAAAAAAAGAAGGGAAAAAAAAAGAAATAAAAACTTTTCTGATAATTGTCAAAATGTAATTAATTTTTTCCTATTGAAATTTTTCAAAATAATGTTTTCATAAAAACACAAAAAAGTTTAAAAATGCAAAAATTGTAGTAACAATTTATTTTACAAAGATATACATATGTGTAAATAATAAAAAGGAAAAACATTTTTAAATAAAAACATCAAAAATATATGCCCTAAAAAAGAAATCCAAAAAATATTTTTGCTTCCTTTACAAAAGTCACACATGTCAGTTATTTTTTTCATTCCAAAAAACTAAGTTTCGTGAAAATGTGGCCTCATCATCACTTATATGGCGCCTAAGTAAATCTCACTTCAGTAATCACGTACTTGTTTGATAAGTGTTCCTTCATAGGATGAGTTGACTGCGGAAAAGACTAAATTACACGCGTCGAGATCGCGGTCAAACTTAATAATGGCTTATTCTCGATTACTACCAGCTTTCTTACGTCGTGGGAGGGCGATCTTCAATTTCCATGATCTATAGCAGCTCAGTCGGTAATTGAAAAAATAATAATTTTTTTTTTGATTTTTCTGTTTTCATTTATTTTTGTTCCAGTTAATAAAGAATTTATTAGTTATTTCATCATTTATAACAATGATTGATTTTTTTAAAAATTTGTTTTATTTTATCTTTTGAGAATAACGCACGGAATTATAAATATTTATATCCTGGAAATTTTTGTTTAAATTGCATCTGAGTTTGTGTGATAAGGAAATTAATTTTCAAATGTTCATCACAAATTTTTGTTTTTTAATTAAATTTTATAAACTAACACTAAGATTATAAAATGTTAAGCTACTTTTAACACGTTTCATTTCAGATAGATGAAGGGAAAGTTCGTATATCACTGAATATTATGTTAGCTTTAAATTAGCAAAGCTTATTTCATAACTGTTCGTTCTATCAAAATTTTTCTACTGATTGATATTTTATAGTGTGTATATAGATATTTTAAGAACTTTTCGGATAAATTGTAAATTATTCTCTTCAACCATATCTATGATATTTCTTATGACATATCCACTCTTCTTATGACATTCCACAATATTCACTATAAGAACATAAATATATACAATATCATAGTGTATATCTATCCCTATCCTTCAATAGTGATATCTTTATTAATAATCAATATCAATCAGCACATTGTAACTGTTTTTGACCAACAAAGTTATTTGTTCTGAATTATTATCTCCATTATAAAATGCAAACAAATTTCAGCGTTTTCACTATAAATAATATTAAGTTAATTTACGGGACAATACAATAAATTTGACTCTTTGGACTTCAACAACTATAGTTTATTCTTTAGATAGATGTATAAAAAACTTTAGACCCTACTAGATCCATAGTAATGCATGTTGTATAAAATGCTCTGAGTAATGCATTCACCCTGAAAAGATCCACTGGATATACTAATTCAAATTGCTAAAAGCTTTAATTAGCTGATGATTAAGAAATTTCGAATTGTTTAATTATATTTAAATTAACAACACTCATGTTTTATATAATTCTCACCATTAAAAACAATTAACTGTAAAGATGAAATAATTAAAAAATCGAATAACAATAATAATTTAAAAGTAATTTTACTAAAAATTAATAATGCTTGTCAGTTAAAAACAGCTTAAGACACTAAACTCTCATATCAAGCACTAAAATCATTTTCTTAGCTATTAATTTTACTAACAATTAATAATGCTTGTCAGTTAAAAATAGCTTAAGACACTAAACTCTCATATCAAGCACTAAAATTATTTTCTTAGCTATTAATTTTACTAACAATTAATAATGCTTGTCAGTTAAAAATAGCTTAAGACACTAAACTCTCATATCAAGCACTAAAATCATTTTCTTAGCTGTTGATTTTACTAACAATTAATAATGCTTGTCAGTTAAAAATAGCTTAAGACACTAAACTTTCATATCAAGCACTAAAATCATTTTCTTAGATACACACTTTATGAGCATATGATATGGATGGGCCCCTATGCGACAAAATTTCAAAATTATTTATAATTGGATAAATTTATTTATTAAAGTGCATTGTTAATAAGAAATTCAGAAATTAATCTGGAAATTTAATTAATAATGCATCTATATAACGTATATTTATCTTGACATATTAATTTCAACTTGTTGTATTAAAACACGTTAAACCCCATAACTTTCTTACGGCCACCCAGATTAGAAAGCAGGTGTCGAAATAGCAGGAGTGATGACATCATTTAAAACAATTTTCCTGCGGTAAAAGCTTTATTATTGTCATTTATTTCAGTTTATTTACTTACCTGTCGGAAAGGCGTACTTGTTTTTATGGCTAAAAGTCATTACTTTTCGATTGGGGTGGCATTTGGGGCGGTGACTTGAGGGTATAACCACAAAACATATCCATCTTACTGATGATCTTCATCTCTGGAGCTAAGATGTATCGTTTCCTTCACACTTCTGCGTGGAAGATGTTGGTTTTCGCTAAAAGTAATGAGGTTTAAATTGAGCAATATTTGCTTGCTTATGATGTGGACAACAAATTCCATTATCTATTTGTGTCATGTTTTATGCATTATTTATCCATATTGCATTTCATTAAAGTTATTCGATTTTTAAATAAAAATAGTATGTGACAATGAAAAAGTTTTCAAATACTGAAATATTTTTTTCGGTCAAAAAATTATGTTTAAGAGAACAATTCAAAGAAACTGGCTCAAAATATCTAAATTCGTAAGGAAGAAATTAAATTACGGGAAATATGTGAAGAAGCTACGGGATAAAATATTGGTTCCGTGTAAGTAAAAACTAAAATGTTTGAAATTT
Organism: Parasteatoda lunata; assembly: GCA_949128135.1. Classification (NCBI taxonomy): domain Eukaryota; kingdom Metazoa; phylum Arthropoda; class Arachnida; order Araneae; family Theridiidae; genus Parasteatoda; species Parasteatoda lunata. The sequence goes on along the minus strand of OX421973.1, from coordinate 63,729,606 downwards.
CTGTGTAAAAATGGTATAAACAATGGTAAAAACAATTTTCTTAATTGTGTTTTTCCAAAAAAACAATCAAACAATTATAAATAAAATGCTAATCAAACTGATAACTGTGAGAAAAACCGTTTATTAGCTGCTTTCACCTAATACGGTTAAGCAACCAGAATTTTATCGCATCAACTAAGCTCATCTAATGAAGCCACTTAACTCCTTGCAGATGGGTAAATATTATAGCCGAGAGGGCTAATCTGTCAATCACATGATCGACAAAACGGGGATTGGAATCAAAGCGTTGACACCGTAAAATTTTCTCCATTTCCTTCAGCGCATGAAGAGTTTCCATTGTCCTGCACTCCCTGATTTGTGACCCTGGATTATTAGAATATGATATTCTCAATCACGTATAGATGGCAGCACCATAAAGCTACTTACACAAAAAAGTCGAGTATTTTTCATCTGTTAGGATAGGTCAAACAACCTGATAAACTAATTAAACCACATTCTATGGTTTATTTGATGAAACACACTTCAACCACAACTTAACTCTAATGCCCATTATCTTACGAAAAGCCTAGTTCAAATGTCCAGTTTTTTTTTATTTTACGGTTTTGATACCATGCTAGTTGTAAATTTTTAAAAAACCATATAGTTTTGTATTCATGGTTTTTCAACCATACTAGTTGTAAATGGTTTCGAAACAGTAAAGGTAAAAAAAAGTTCTTTATAACTATGTTAAAAAACTTTCTTTTCTGGACAAACTGCTGCCAGTTATTTTATCGTAATTTTGGAATTAAATTTCTAACAGTGTAAAATTAAAGGTGAAATATTAAATGCAATTGTAGTAATTGTGTTTTGGTTTTTCATTAACTTTTCACTTTTAGATTCAATAAGGAAAATTGAAAAAAATTCTATTGTAAAGAACTTGAAAAGAGAAAATGTGATTCTTTTAAATATACAAAATAACTATATTAAAACTAGACTTATTACTGATTCTTTAAATCAATTCGAAGGAGGAAATTAATGACATAGATTGCTGTGAAAGAATAGCTATCATTGTGTTTAAATTCTCCATATTATGTATTTTTGAATTTCAAAATGATTCATCGGGAAATTATTTGGTAAGGATAAATGAATTTATAACGAAATATCTCTGAAGTAATCATAGCATCAGAATAGAATAAAATTTTATAGTAATATTTTAAAGATTAAACTAAAGACGTAAATTGATTGCTATAAAATAAATCGTAGCAGCATTCGAGTTTAGATATCTATATACTTAACTTTTTTAAATAATAGTCTTATCACTCAGAACTGCTTTAAAAACGAGAAATTTATAAAAAAAAAAAAAGTGTGATTCTATTAAACACTCTTAGAAACTGTGTTAAAAGAACCTCCTTATTGATAGTCGAAATTTAAAACTAATAATGTGAAATTGAGTAATTAAAATTTTTTTCCCATTGAGAGTTTTTATTTATTTATTTTTTATTCTTTTTATTTATTTATTTAGAACCTATTTCAGCTGTAAAAATGTGATTCCATAAAATATAAGAAACTAAAGGTAAGATTAAACTTAGTTATCTTATGAAAAAATGCCCACAAAAATGATACATAGGGTGAAAAATAGTGAGGAATTTTGAAATTTTGTCTCTATTGAATGAAATTTTGTATCTATAGAAATGGCATTGGCATAAGTGCAGAAGTAATTTAGACGTTCAAGATGAAGGAAATTGAAATTTCATGCGAATTTCTTTTATATATGCGGTCTTTCAGATGGCATAGTTAATTTTTCAGTAAGAAAAAAATAATTTCGTTCTGCATAACTAAATGAGTAATAGTATTGTTTTACGAAAACAGTTAAAATGCTCTGTAAGAAAATGTTTAGAAAAAAAATCTGTATTAACAAGACTAGAATTTATTTATGCGATGAAATCGCCTTCTGGCTTTAAGCAAATAGAATGAAAAATTATAAGTGTAACATACAGTATCAAATTATGATAGTTATTCAGTGCTTCACAATATTAATTTTATTAAATTTTTGACATATTCTGCACTTACATTTTCTAAAGAAACATGTTCAAATTAACTTTTAAATTTAAACAACTTACAACTTTTTATATTTTTTAAAATATCTTTTCGAATTTTAGTGATGGAAGAAAGTTTGATATAAGAAACTGGAAAACGATCGATACCAAAAACGTTTTATTCATAGAGTCCTAATCCCTAAGTTTAAAATATTATGCTTAACTAATACCTAAGACATGATAAACGAAAGATAAGATATATCAGAACACTTTTGTTTTGCAAATAATTTTGACTTGTAACAAATGTTAATCTATATGTACATATATTTCTCCTACACGGCGACGAAGAAAGTTCTCGTTTATTTTTCGAGTAGGCAATAAAGAATTGAAATAGCAAGCGTGTGAGCTGTCATAAGCGTGAAAGCGTAAACGTACATGTTTACAAATTTCTAAATGATCAACGAAAATTTGAAACAAACTGCGTTCTAAGTTAGGAATAATTTAAATTTGGTTAAATGCGAATAGTTCATATAAAAAAAAAATTATGTTTCAATTATACTTATACAGGTTCAATAATAATAATAATAATAATAGCTTTAAAGTTATAGCTCAGAGTTCTGAAATTTATAATTGTATTCTTAACAAAGTTGTAAATCTTTAATAGTATTTTTTAGTAGTTGCTTCTGCAAGTTTTCTATTGCATGTTATTTATTTCAATTTAAAACTTTTTATTTCAATAACTTATTATTGACTAGAAATTTTAATTTGTTAAATAAGAATTTGTATTAAAGATTTGAATAATTGATTTAAGTTCTTAATATTTCGCTAGAACACTTTTCTAATGGGTGTAACTTAGTAGAGAGCAAAAGGAATGTGGTTTGCAAAGCAAATCATATAAGATTCTTAGGAATTAGGTTGTATTACTCTACTTACCGTTAATATCTATTTTAACAAATATGCTGATTGAAAAGTTATTAAATTCCACCTAAGTTCAGAATGATAATTTTACCAGCCCTAGCAAGCATTCTTTTTTTGTCGTTGCAAGTTTCTCCTTTTTGCAAAGAAGGAAAATATTTAAAATTATTATAGGAAGTTAGAAAATATTTAAAAATTTTTATGGATGCTAACTGCTGAGTGCGTTTATCAGTAGAATTTCCCAACAACGTTAACATGTCCATGAATAGTGAGGTTAAGTTTCAGATTCGTTGCAAAGTATAAATTCTTTAAGCCTCTTCCCACGACATTCTGAAAAGAGATGGACTTTAAGGAGGGGGGGCTGAAATTTGTAATATCTCTCATACGCAAGCACTATCGAAGCGTGTAATTTGATAATCTTTGATGGAGGAAGATGAGATGTGTTCTTTTCAAGAGACACGTTGTTGACAGTGAAAATCTCTCTTCTGGAACACCCTGACGCATCCTTTCCTGGCAAAGTGTATATTTTTCTTCAAGAAAACGTCTTTTCATCCAACTCGGAGGGTGGCCTAGATATAGCGTCAAATGTTGTTTTCTCGGTTCTCCTTGTCTTCGTATCTCTCATCTTCCAATATAAAAGAGATAGCTCTCTCGAAGACAGATCCTGAATTTATAAAATCTCCCTTTTTTCCCATTGTTGGAATGAACACCCGGTGTGGATGGTGTATCGAAGCCCCTATATGTACGATTGAATCCCTTTTGTTCAAGATGCCCTAGAGATCTGAATATCGGGTGTCCGTCTGGGCGGTCATGCGTGTAACTCTTTGAAGAGGTGGATGCAGCTCGAAATTATGACAAGAGTATCGCTGAGAGTGCTGATGTATTAAGATCACTTAATCGTGAATTATCCTTCTTTAATGTTTCTGTTTTACTGATGGATATTTATGAATAAGCGAATTGATAATTTCTTTAAACTTGAAACGTGAGGGAAATTTTTAACGAATATTAATCGTAAGATAGTTGCATAGATAAAATCATAAATTTCAAACATAAATAAATAAGTTTTATAAATTTTTTTAAAAAAGATAACTATAATCTTGTTTTTTTTCTTCTTTTTTTTAATTGATTTTTTTTTTTTTTTTTAAATTATAGATACTTGTAGCAAATTCAAACCACGATAGCTTTAATCAGTTGTCGTCTAAAAGTTGATCAGCAAGGTTTATGACGCATCATATTTTTTGTTACATTGATGATTTTCTATATTGTAATAAAAAAGCACGTTAATATTTTTATAAAATTACCTCTTATAATTTTCTAATGAATAAAATTTCGAAAAGAAACGCTTAGAAATTATATAATTTTGAAAAACTTCACTCTTTTAAAAGCAGGTTTGTTGCGATAACAATAATTGGTGTAGCAGAAAATAATTTTTATTCTTCAGATTTTATACCTTAATTATGAAAATTTCAAAATAATACCCTTTTTAACGTGAGGTTTCGACTATATAATGAGCATCTGATACAGTCCAAAATGATATATAAATTTTAACAAAATATTAATATACAAACTTTGAAAGCTTTTTAAAAAGGAAAAATAAATAAATAAATAAATAAAAACTTGATATTTTACTGTCATTTTTAGTTTAAAATTTGTTCAGACTTGAGAATAATTTTTTTGAAGAATGGTACTTGTTTCAATTATTGTTAAAAAATGTAAGTTTCGTGGTGTAAGTTTGAATAATCTGCACGTCGTCTGGGTTTTCCGCTGTAATATTTCCACTTTTTTCGACATTTTTTTGTGAAAACTCGAGATCTAAGGCTCAATTATGGATACAAAAAAAAATCCAAAGTGAATATTTATTATTTAATTATTAAAAACTAGTTTATGAAGTATAACGTCTGTGAATTAAAATTGGGGCAAATTTATAATTCAGCTTTTCAATTGTTCCTTTGTTTTAAATGTTTATAAAATAATTAATAAAAATTCTTAAAACAACTACCATTATCAGAAAAATCTGAAACTCCATCTCTAAATTATTATAATTATTTTGGTTTCAAAATAGAATTATTTATGTTTTTAAATCATAACAATTCTATTTTATTTGATAAAATGAGTTTTTAATATGTTTTATTCATAAAATGTTTTTGATACAAATATAACGAAAAACATATATATTTGATGTAACTATGTTTTTCAATTATTGTAGCTAATATATAGGTTTTGAACAAGGTTAGTAAACAGAAAAGGTTGAGCTACTTCCTGATAAGTTTCTTCCATGGGTTCTGCAACACGTTTTATGACGTCACATGCTTAATACATCTTTCATCGCTGTCATTTAGATTCATTATAACTCCTTAAGCGCTGTTATAAATTATTTAAATACAATTTCATAGTATGATTTGACTAATGTTACTTTTTTATGATAAATATGGACATTATTTGTTTAGAAAAATTGGGTTAAAAAAACTATGAATATAATTTAAAAGCTATTAAAATGAGTATTTTCTTCTTTAAATTCTTATTGATTATTCGGTACATTCAAAACACTTTTGAATCAAAATCATGTACAAATATTTACTGTTTCAACTTTCACATAACATAAATTGTAGTATAATAGTGTAATATAAATTGTTGTATAGTAAATAGGAATTGTAGTATAGTATATAGTCCTTAGAAAATAATAGTGGTATATAAATAAAATTTCACACTTTGACTCGAACCTATGTCATTTCTTACAATAAACGACAAAAATGCATGAATGGATTGTTCATTTATAATTTTAAAACTGCATTTTTAAAACAAAAGTTCTGTTCAGAACTCAATTTAAGCATTCATAAACGGAAATTTGTATATTTAAAATAGTATTTAAAATCATTTATAATATGATAAAAATATTCTTATACAATAGGTTAGTACAGATTGTTAAGCTACAGAAAAGTATTACACCAGTTTTATCATTGTTTAGTTGAGGAAATTGATATTAAGAATGAAATGTAACGTTGAAAATTGAAATCACCTTCTATTAAATATTTATAAAATGAAAATGATAATACTTAACATATCAAGAACTACCCCCGAGGAATTCGTTCATCTCTCATTGTAGCATATCAATTATTCACAGAATAAAAAACACCTGAATTTAATAAAAATATCAAAAATATTTAATGATAATTAAAATTTCCCATCCTTTAATAAATTAATTTTAGTTTTATGAAAAGTGTATCGAAGAATTTATGTTATATTTTGAAAGTTTCTTTTTCTTATAAATAATTTCTTATAAATAATTTCTTACAAAAAAGCTGCCTAAATGAATGTTATTCTAAAAGTTAAATGTATTTTAACATGAATTGAAAGGGTTTTTAAAGCTTGGAATTCGAAAACATTTGAGCTAGCATCATTATGATAGTGAAAAGATAGCTTACCTTGCAACAAAAAAACAACAAAAAAAAAAAAAAAAAGCAAGAAAGAATCGCTGCGGTTCTAATGTCACAAATCTCCCCTTTTCAGATTAAAGATTCAAACGCCATGTCATTATAATATTTATTATTTTAAACAGATTCTAGAAATGATACAAAAAAAAAAAAAAAAAAAAAAAAAAAAAAAAAAAAGCGAAAACGTTTTTCAAGAAATATAAGGATTTTTAATTTAGTAGCATTCTGAATCTAAAACAAAAATAAGTTTTAACTTTAGTAAATTTTATTAGTAATAAATTTAATGCAAAATGAATTAAATTAAAAACAACAACAAAAAAAAAAAAAAAACGAAAGTATTTGATTATATTTTATAAAAACAAAACCTACTATAATGTTTGATTAAAACTATTCTGACAAATTTTAGTAAGTTTTATAATTAGTAAATTTTATAATTAGTAAATTTTATTTTTGTAAATTTTATTTATTATACGTTCCAGTTCTCTATGTTTATTTTACGTTATGACTACTTTTTTCTATGTCTTCTAAGTTTTCAGTTTTTCAACTGTTTTGAGAATTATAAGTTTTTTTCCAGAAGGAATAAAATTTTAACATGCCATATTTCGGTTGAAGTTGTGTTAAAGTATAAATGTAATTTTTACACTAAAAAATATGATGGTAAACTTGACCTTACCGTGACAGTATAACTTGGATTTTATATTAACTAATTCTTAAACTTACTATTATAAACTTTACAAGAATAAAAACTCTAAATGAGATTTTATTTGAATATTTAGAAAAATCAAACGATCAAATAAAATATGAGGCTTGAAATATGAATAGCATTGACAGCTTGAAGGAACATCAAAAGCATCTATTGAGCACGTGACGTCACAATTTTGCCTCTCCGAAGAAGGAGAAAAAAGATCCCGGGAAGAGAAAACCTTACCTTGGGTTTTGAAGACCCAATATATATAACAATATGAATAAAGATAAGTAATCAGTGCTAAACGCAAAGTTTAGATATTTAAAACTTTTATCAAATCTACAGGAAAAAATCGTGCTTCACCGGAGATTTCTACTCTGTAAAAAATTTTAGTTTTATACCACTTCCACCATTTGCGCCGTTGAGGCAAACTAAATACGTTATTAAGTACAGAATTGTACATATCGTGCAAATAATTATGTAAAATTGACAATATAACAATTATTTGAAAACATTCGTGCAAATGTATTGCTGAAAATGTGCTTTGTTAAGTTTTTTTGCAATGAAGCCATAAATTGATTCTAATGGGCATGAAAATATGTGTTGTCAATATACAAACAAAAAAACAAATAAATAATTAAATAAGAGTTTAAACAGTGAAAAAATAATTAGTGTGACGACATTCACTGTAAAAAAATTTAGTTAGCCGCTATACTAAAATTGTATACAACAAAATTTTTTACTATGTAGGAAATGTTAAAAGTTCAATATTCCTCTCAATTGCTGTTGCAATTTTTTTTAAAGTAAAAGATTGTGCATTTAAAAACTTTTTATACAAAAAATTAATTAAATTAAAGATTTTTTTAAAATTCATTGAATTTTTGAATATTTATTCTGTAGATAAATATATTTTTAAGTATTAATCTCATACTTAAACTAAGCTATGAAGAAAGGAAATTTCCTTGCAACATTTTTATTAGACAAGTGATATTGGACAAGTGAGTGCTAAATTTACGCAGAAACAGTGTAAGAAGCACAAATAAACAGGTTAGTGCTCATTACCTCATTCAATGTTTCTTCACTGTTTTACGATAATCATAAAGAAAACCGTTTTTTTTATGTTCTTCTTTTCTGGATATGTACATACTGTACTCATTTCACAATCAAATTAACTAAATTCATTTTTTTTTTATTCCGGTAAAAAAATATGAAATAATTCCATTTATTGCTGTGTTACTAGTCTCAAATAGATTTAAAAAGTATGAGAAAATAACTTTATAAATTTTTTTTAGAATAAATGTTAATTTCGAAATCCGAGACCGTGGTTTAGTTCTCCTTTTTGTGTATTTTTTCCTTTTAAAAAGCTATCAAACTTTGTAAATTAGACTCTCTACTCGTTCAAAAGTATTGTTGCCTCTAAAAAACATATATTTTGATTCTTTAAAAAAAAAATTTCGTTTAAAGGTTTGTTTAATTAACCCAACAATGTTTTCTGGCAACTTTATTTTTCAACGTGGTTTTCGTAATTTTTTTCTAATTAACAATTCTTTTTTGAGAAATTTCTGATTCAGGGTTAGTTAGTATCAAGTGCCATATTTTTGCTTAAAATGAAAAACAAATTAAGTGTTCTTTCTTCCCTTCTCAAATGTGTAAATGTGTTATTATGTGTAAGGTAACAGGTTTACATTCGCAACTTATTTTAGAAATTCTAAACTAAAATTTTAAAATTTATGTATCTCACAAAATATTGCTTTAAAATAATTAATACTTTAGAATGTGTTTTGTCATACCATAAATTCCTCAATAAGAAAAAATATATAATAGGAAATATATATGATAGGAAATATATATAGAACTACGTAAATACGTGTAGTATTTTATACACTGCGAAAAATTCCAAATCAATTTATGGTATAAGTACCGGCACTTTGGTTGAATCATTCATAAAATCCATGTTTATCGTAAAATATTATATGGCAATTTATACAGCAGAATTTATTAAGAAAAGGTGATTCAGTGATTTCATGGTAAATGTTACTGTAAAAAGTACGGTATAGATTTTTTGTTCGGTAACATGCACCGATAAAAATAGATTTTACAGTAAAAAGTGCTGACGCTCTGAGTGACGGTACACTTTACCTTAATTTGATCAGGAATTTTTTACAATTTAGGTAGTATTGTAGAACAGTAGAACTTGTAGAATAGTGGTTTAAAAATTTAAAAAAAATTTAAATTAATGCATTATTACAGCAAGGATTTGTAGTTTTGTCAAAGGTAACTAGATTTTAAAATTTCTTTTAATAAAAAATGTTCATTAAGTACTTTCTGCAAAATTTTTCAGATTTTGATAATGGATTACAGCTAGAATGTCATAATTTGCAAAGTCTTTTAATATCATCTACAACCGTTTACAACTATGTTACAAAGTTTAGAATGTACGTTTTCGAGTTAATTTTAAATTAGCATAAAACATGGGATTTGGTGTGAAGCTAAGTGAATTTTTCATTTGGTTACTCGTTGTTGGATTTGTTTTCAAAAAAATTTCTGATTCGAGCCAATGACGCGTCATATGAGAACTATTTTTCTGACAGTTCAAAAATTTTATAAAAGAACATGTTATTACTATAACATGAAATGAAGGGTAAAAACGTAAGGCATATATTCAAGGCGACGCACCACTAAAAAGAAACTGTCACATAAGTCACTTGATTAATATATACTTGCACAACAAAGTCGCATCATGCGTGGTGTGAACGACCAATTGGCGAGTGAACGCGCTCTCAGCGATAATCAGTCTAGATTCAATGAAAAGGCAGAGTGATAAAAATGTTAAATAAAAAAGGGAGGATGAATATTCAGATCATCCAATCCTAATCCGACGGTGGTATTCACTTTCTCTGTGCGTCGTTTCTCGGATAGCGTGAGCCGCGTCGTTTATTTATGTGTGCGCATCCTGGGCTAGTAGATACGCTCCACCGCTTTCCGTCAATGGGACAGGATGTCCCGTCTCATTCACCTCTTCTCTCTCGGACTCTTTACCATTCCCCTTATCTATGACATTTCTCTTTCTTTCTTTCTTTGCGAATATGAAGTGTAGGAGGCCCCCCTTTTCCGTCCACGCAAAATTTCATATGGATTCTTTTTCTTTTTTTTTCGAAATAAATAATTACTAGGTGGTATATAAGGGTAAAAAAAAAAAAAAAAGGCTTCATTAGATTTACTTCGCCTCAGCAAAAAGTTCATTAGAATTTAAATTTAAGAAACGATTTTTCTTTTCAAGGGTGGCAATGTCTTCTCTGTGTTAAAATATCGAAAAAACTTTGCATTCATATTTTTTATTAGAAACATGAAGGAAAAAAAAAGTATTCACATTTTGCAATACGACAGCGCAATTTTTCTACCTTCAATCGAGTCGTGAGGGTACAGTGGCTAAAACACTGAACTGTCATTAGAAGCCATCCCAGCTTCTTATCGATAGGTATCTATTTACCTGAGAAGTAAAGACAGCAGGTAAGTGGTGTTGTCCACATTGCAGCCATTATGCCACTGGTCTCGGAGTCTTTACCCTTGTAGAGCCTTTACAAGGGTATGACCCCGTTACTTGAAAACTGGCCATTGCAAAAGTGTTTTACAAATATATCTACAATGTTTTGTATTATTTACAATGCCTACGTTTAAGCTATTTTGCTTAGAGAGACTGGCAAACGCTCTACAAGCAAAGTAAGAAAAAAAAAATTTCATGATAAGACAATAAAAAAAAGAGAAATAAATAAAAAAATATTAAAAAAAACTGCCAACGGAGACAAATTATTGATAATGTCATTGTCAATGCATAAATACCTGAATTCTGCAGAATGCTTAGTTATTTTACATAATGCCTGATGTATTTCATAATTTTGCCTATAGGGTATTCGGCATTCTATAGATTGTATTGGCAATATGTAAAACTTTTAATCGTTTCATACTTTGCCGGCAAGTTTTCTCGTTTCTATAAAATACTGATGTATTCTTTAGGACGTAGGATTTCAAGCTTTAAGGGTAACTGATAAAATCAATTTTATTAAAATATTGCATAAAAAGTGCCATCAATGCATTATTTGTTCAGCAATATAGAAAGCTCAATATATAATAAATAAGGTTTTGGGAAGTCACCATTGATAGAATCATCTGATCTATTATTTTTGAATAACAATGTTTTTCTCACTTCACACAATGATTTTAGAATAAAATTAATGTAATGACGCACTTTTTAAGTTACTAATTATTCTATATTTGTTAAAAAATTTCTGAATGTGCTAAATTTGTGCTAAATTTAAAAACTGATTTCTACTTATTTCTGAGAATGAGAATGCAGAATTTTTTTAGATTTTACATATTGGATGATAGTTGCCAGACTGAAAACTGAACTGTGGTTTTTCTCTAGTAAAATACTATGTTATTTGGCCTTTTGTAAACAATAATTCCATTCGTTTGCATGGAAACGGATTAATTTAATTCTAAGTATGTACTTATTGCACCAAATGAACGGATTGCATACAATAAATTCAAAGTTAGTTTGTAACTTTAATTGATGCTTTTCTTTAGATAAAAGCAAAAGAAAAAAAATACTTAAAATGAAAATTTACAGAAAAATTTGAGTGGATGTGTTTTGTTAAAAAAATAGACTCACTATATAGTATATAACCAAAGAATTGAATTAATAACAATAGAAAATTAGTTATCATTTAAAGTTAATATTATTGTGATTAATTCTTATTTTTTTCTAAGTTAATAGAACTATAATCAATAATTAGCCGTCATAGCTATTTTATAAGTGAGAACGTAAATTTTTTTGTGACTTAAAGTTTCTAGGAAAATTAAAAGCTAGTTTTGAGAAACAGCAATGACAAAATTAAAGTATCTCACCCTAGTATTTTGGCCGATCTTCGTAGATTCTGTTCCTCTGCAGTTTTATTGAAATGCTTTTCTTTTCCGCGTTAGTTATTAAGCATGATTAAAACTGATTTGAACTCTAAATTATTATGTAGATTGCGTAAATTATAAAAAAAAAATCTATAACACCATCACTTTTTTTACACAGAGTAAAAAATTGTGGTAAAATTATCGTACTTGTATGGCAATGACATATCTGGTTAAAATTTCATGATTCTGGTAATAAAACAAAACAATATGGCCTTTGAGCCATTCATTTGGTAATTTTTCTGTTATTATGGTAACGGTTTACAGGAAATTCTGTTTTTCAAAATTACAGTTCTTAATTACCACACATTTATTAAAAATACAAAACTGGAAAGGTAAATTTAACCGAATAAATGGTTTTTATGCCTAATTTTATCACGATTATTAAGTATAATGATAAAATTAGTACATTTTACCACTTTTACTTATTAACAGCAGGGTAATGATTTCATTGTTAATTTTACCGTAAGTCCATAATAAAGCGTTTCGGTAAAAATTACCGTGCCTTTTAGTATTTCCATAGATCAAGAAACTCGGTCAATTTTACCATATTCTTCTAGTTAAGACTAATCATTTTTCTTAGTTTAATATGAAGAGTTCGATTTTGATTTTTTAGTTCGAATCAACTTATCGATCAAACTATTAGCTCTTTGTTGTTAACCCATAATTAGAAATAAAATCGGTTTTGAAACTAAGCATAAGCGTTTTAAATAAAATCGATTTACGTGGAAGAAAGTAAAATTTCCGAAAATTATAATGATATTTTCATTTCAAAAAGTTTGGTGTAATGTAAACGTGAAATTGTAGAGTAAAGGTTGATAGAAACTGGTATTTCAAATTATCCCTTTTTGCTATCTATAGTTTATATTATTGGCTTCTCTATAATTGTCAAAGTGAATAAACACATGGAAGTAGTATATAAAATGCATTTCATAAATTTATTATATTATGAACGAAATAAAACTTGTTTTTTGAATGCTATTAAGTGATAAAATATTACGTAAAGTGCATTATAAGTAAGTAATTATATTTTCGTCTAAAATGTGTTTTTACGTTGTGTTTAAAATGTGTTTTATATTACATTAATAATGTATTTGACTGATATTGAATAAAATTAACGATGCTGAATTCTGGAAATAACTATAATTAAGAAAAGCAAAATATATGAAATATATTTTGGAAAGTGCTAAAGTATTTTAATTTTTCAGAATTAACGTTAAAAAATCTACATATTTGCAGTTTTTAAGGCTTTTAATAAACATCTAAAAAAGCAAAAGCAAATATATTATTGAGTGTACGTGAAATTTTACTGAGTCTCATCATTTCATCGTCGAAAGACATTAAAGAGATGGATGCAAAAATCCAGAGGTCGGAATGTCTTTTGACATACGCTTTCTTATGATGTTAGTATTAAATTTATAGTAAAAACTCATTAGAGACAAAAAACAGTTTTTAAAATTTATTTATTTCCTTATTCAACATGAAATACATAAAAATATATTAAATAAGTAATTCAGAAAAGTAAATTACATTTTAAGTAATGAATGAAAATAGTACACGAGGAACCACATAAAAAGAGAACACGGGAGAAAAAATAAAGCCACTCTCGAAACGAAACCTTGCTTTATGTTGTATTTTGTCGGTCTTGCATGTAAAGCAACATAATTTAATCATTTTATTTATTTTAGACTTTGTTGCGTGTCAAAGTTAACCACGTATTTCTTATATGTCCTGCGAGTAAAACTTGATATCTAATTTTAATACATCCATCTATAGAATATGCGGATATAAATTTGGACATGCTACTTCAATACTTAGATTTCCCTTAAATAGTTTAGTAAATATTCCATAAAAATCAAACGAAGATGAATATGCTATTTTTTCTTTTTCTTTTATTTGCGGAAATAATTGTTTTCGTGCTTGAACGATGGATAGAAGTTTCTTTAATATATGAATGTTACTGAATTATATATTTTTGATGAGGTCAAGGTTTGATATCGGTAGCAATCAATACGTAAAAGTAATTTCTGATTGAGAAGCAAAAGCGTTGCTTAATATAAAATACTAGCACATTTGGAAGATGGACGATGGTTTGAGGATAGCAATTAATTTAAACGCTTCCTGGGAAAATGGAAAGCATAATTATCTAATAATTCAAAAGGACTTGCCTGGAAAGTATTGATAATGAAATTATTGATTATTAATTGCTATTTATACGTTGAAAAAAAATTAAAGAAATCCCCTAAAAAGTACAGGCTCTCAGTTTGTCGGTTCTTTTTACCGGAAAATATTAAAAAATGAAAACTCTGATATACCGTAATGTTTACAGTAATAATTGCTGTAAAATCACTGAATCACTCTACAGTACCGTAAAATTCCTGAATCTTTTATACAGTAATACAATTAAATATTTCTGTAAAATTTACTGAATAATACTTTGCGGTAAAATGGATTTTGTGGATGATATATCATAGAGTACCAATGCTATTTAACGTAATTTGATTCGGATTTTTTTTTATAATGTATGCTGTGGGTTTCTCTTCCTCTCTCAACTCCAGAACTGTTCGTGTTAGGGTTTTGAAATTTAGACAGAACGTTTAAAGGACCTGATTTTAAAAATTGTTCAAAAAGATCTTTAGTCCGTTCGAGAGGAATGTTTGGGAAATGAATTTTTCTCATAGATCTTACATTAAGCATTGTTTAAACTGTAGACGCGCAATTGTATTATTTAAAACTAACTAACTGTAATTATTTATTTAAAAGCTAGCATCTGTGTTGTTTGCTAACATACAGCTCTGTGTTTATCAAAAATAAACTTTATTACATGTTCTTTGATAATTAAATACTTTTTATTCGCCAACAGATCTAAGCTCAAAGATTAATGTGGATAGGACTTGAGGGCTACGCCATCAATTTAATATATCTAAAGTTTTCAGAAACAACGTATTTATTTGTTAGTTACGTTATTTATTAGTTATTAAAACTAAATAATTACAAATAAATGGTAACTGAAATTTAAAAAATTAAGTTGTGCACTGAAGAACAAAATTAATGGAAAAAATTGCTTGAGTGAGGTAAATCGTGAGTTGAGCCGCTATCAATAAAATCATTTCACATTAATTTTTGCTTATTAAAATTACATATAATCACCAGGAAGGGCAAAAAATAATAATAAATAAATAAAAATTGGTGTTATTTAAACTTTATTATTTGTGTCTTTCAGTTTTGTGTGTGATACTGTAGTGTACTGATTTATTGATCATTTACTTAGATTTTTTCCCCGTACGAAAACGTGCAGCTAGTTGTTAGTAATTACTATGCAGGCTGATTTCTGATTAGGGGACTATTTTTTAAAATTATTGCTGTTAAGTTTTTAAGAAACGTTTTTTGAATTTATTAGAAGCTTTAAATGTTTTTTCCGCCAAAAAAGTTATTGATTTTTTTTTAAAGTGTTCATATCACAAGATGCAGTGGAAAAATTTTCAAGTGGAGGATAGTCCAAATTATTAATGCACATATATCTATATATCTGCTTTTATATTATGAACATTAATTTGATGAATTGCTTAAAACTGATAATAATATTAGCTTCCGCATAAACATTCATTCTTTTCCAACTAGTTACAACAATGATTCCCTTTCGAGGAAACTTTTCTATAAAGAGGTTAATGCTTTGTTTTGTTGTACTATTTTCGTGTACCTTTTCATATTCAAATAATTTACTTTCACAATCAACAAATTTACAGTTTAGCAACAGTTATATAATTAGCATTTACAGTTATATAATTAGCATTTACAGTTTAGCAACTTATAAGCCATTTATATTGTAATCCCAAATATGAATACTTTTCTATATTTATATTTACATCATTGTATTCTAAGCAATTTATATTGTAATTCCAATTATAAATAATTAAGAAATAAGTATAGTTGATTCTTATCCCAACAAAAAAAATTTTCATGCATAGTATTCATTAAAATTAATTTTTGAAACTTACAAAAATAAAAGTTGGAGAGTAAATGGTTTAAAGAGGTACATTTTGAATTCATTTTCCCGTTATTAATTTTTAAATTTTGTTTTTAAATGAATATGATACATAAAATTATTAATATTTTGATGATGCATAATGTTAAAGCATTAACTTAATTTTAAGTTAACGTTTCAAATTTTTATAATCAATTTTAATGCGCATTTTACAAACTTATTTCAAATAGTATATGAATAATACATAAACTGTGCACCCAGCATTTATTTTTTAGTCTTTAATGTTAGGGAACAACAACCTTAAGATAGGATGAGTCATTTAACTTCTTGTTAAAGATTTGCAGTGCTTAAGACATGACTAGGCATGAATTCATATCCGTAAAAAATAGCTAGCGATTATTTTCGATGTTTAATCCGGATGTTTGAAATGATAAGTGAAGAATGCATTGGTATTATATATTTGTGTGCATCAATTAGGTTAATCAAGTCAATCATTTCCAGTGATAATCGCTGTCATAGTTTTTTGTCTGTTACTTTTCTTAGTAAATTTTAGGGAAAATTTTAAAACGTATTAAAAAGATGTTTAAATATATATTTTTTCCCCAAAATGTCATATTATTGTGCAGGTATTTAAATGCAATTATAACAATTTTTGTATACTTTATCATATCATATACGGTATTGGGCGGAAGAATATTTTTATTATACTTTTAATGTTTTAGCAAACGGTGTATAAAAGTATTAAAAAAAGCACTATAATAATAAGTATTAAAAACAAATTACTAATTCTCTTAACAATGAACGAGTTTGTGAGAGAATTATCTTAAATATAACACATTTAAAATAATTACTTCGTCGAATTATTTTAAATGTGTTTGGGTACCTGCAAGTGACGTCATGACTGGATATCGGATCTGATTGCCTAGAGAAGATAGTCTGCATGACATCACCGCTTCGAAGTAATTGGGTGCATGTAAGTGACGTCACTTGTGGGTGTCGCATCTGATATGCTGCTGAATCGTGGCATTTGATGTTAGCAACGGTTCTTTATTTTTGCCCATTCCGTCTTGTTTAGTTGATTTCTTAGCTCTATTTCTTTCCGAATTGCAGGTGTCCGTAAATTTAAACAGGAAAATAAAATCAATTTGAAAACTTCCCTCACTTGTTAGTACGATGCCTTTAAACTGATTTTACTTCTTTCTTTTATTTTGGATGTTTAAATCGTTATTTTGTTTCAGCTAAAATAAATCTTTATGCAATTTTGACTTTCTTAAAATCAAATCAAGTTCTATATTTATATATGTTGATACACAATTTCAGTGCGTTTAATCATTTGCTAATTCCCAGAAGAGCATATTCCCTTCATAATTCTTGTCAAGCACGATACTTATATCATCGCAATATTTTGAAAAACATTTCTTGCATTAATAATTAAATTTAGAGAAGAAACACAATTTTTTTTTTTATATTCTGACTGAATTTGATTTGTAATAGTCTTTCAAATATCTTTTAAATGTTTGTTACTGAGCCTTTTACTTTCAATAGTTTTATTAATTGAAATTAATAATTTATTTACATAATTATAAAAGAAAGTGAAAATATTCAAAAGAGAGAGATATTAGAGTTTAGTCCATATGAAATAAGTTTACAAGTATAACCCTTAGAGGTACAACCTGTCTTAATAACGTCCCAAATTTTCCGATGCATGCAATCTTTTTGGAACACGAGTAATAACGTAATCAATTTATAATCTACCTAAAATGAAAATATATAACTCATTTTAGAGTTTAAAATTTATCTTTTGTTATGTGATATGAACAAGTGCATCGCAAGATAGAACACATTTGTCATTCATACTTTCACAAAAAAAAAAAAAAAAAAAAAAAAAAGAAAAGAAGGAAAGCAAGAAACAGTACATTAGTGCGCAGTTGTTAATTTAATTGGATCTATGTATATTTGAAATATTAATTGTATACAAAATCATTAACACGTTTCTTCTTTTTATTATTATTAGTAGTAGTGAAGGATTTTTTCCTACTGCTTAATCTTTATTTTTGAAATAGTTTATTTGTGATATATTAAGAATTCATAATCATTTCAAACGTGGCTTTTAATACTCCTATCTCTTTTTCTCCCAAAAATAATTAAAATTGTTTTAATTTTATTTATCTATATATTTTAAATTTTCAAATTCAAGCTTTAACATCTCTAAATCATCGAATTATTCAGACCAAATAGCAACATGAACCCGAAGTTAACTGATACTGGAATAAATTTTTTAACTACAGAAAAAAAAAAAAAACTCTATTCGACATTCTTTTTCGGTGTATTATTTATTTTGTTTAATATTGTATATTTTTATCGTTCTATTTAATATCTTTTTCAGTTTAGAAATTAGCGTTTATTGATTTTATTCCGATCACTTCTCGAAAGTCCTTGTGTTTAAACTATATACAGACAGTCGCTAATACCATACTGATATAATTTTAATTTGAAGTGATAATTTTTATCGTTAAAATTCGATTTCCGCGGTTGCGGAACTTGCTTCCGTCCTCGTCCTTGGTTGGACATTTTTGCGAAGGCGAGAAACGAAGTGTGACGAAAGGCGTTTCGCAAAGAGTCGGAAATCGGCGATTTACTTTGAAATCGGCCCATTTTCTACCGTAGAAAACTCGCGACGTCGCTGAGGTACGTGCTACGCATATGCATCAACTTCAAATATTTATTTTTTTTTTCTCACATTTTTTTTCTTCTACTTAAGCTTTTGCAACTATTAAGTCAGAAAGAGTTGCCTAGCGCAAATTAACGCATTATTTATGTTTTGAAATCGTATTTAAGATTTCCTGTTTTCTTGTTTTTCTAGTGATTACGGATAAAGTATGATTCATTCGAAGAAATTTTGTTTTAAATTTTGAGTCACATGTACTTTATGTAATATAATAGTTATAATAATGAATTACATTTAAAAAATAACGATTTAAACGAATTCAAATTGTTTCTTCAGTCGGATTTCATAGCCCATATAGTAACTCGAACAATATGGATGTTAGTTTAATCTTTTTTTTTTTTTTTTTTTTTTTTTTTACAGAAGTGTTTTAAATTAAAATTACAGTGTAGTAATCGCGTCTTAAAATTTTGTTTAGGAAAAACACGTATTACCAATTACTTTAAATTTAACGCCACCGTTAAATATGTTGTAGGAAAATAAATAATATGAATAAAAAGCACAAATATCTAAAGGTATTGTCAATATATTTTAACTCGTATCTTTGTATCTTATGATTTTACAGGATTTGTTCTATTATTCTTTGGAAGCTTTCTTATAATTTTTTCCCCATTTCTTATGCACAACAAAAAGCAATCTACTTTTTTATTACTTACTTAAACCTCATCACTCTAACATGGAACATATGAGCAGTATAAAAAAGCCGATTACAGCACACAGGCGGCGGAGGTCGAGCCGGAGGGCAGAGCTGGATTACCCATTAGGCCAGACTAGGCCATGGCCTGGGGCCCTCACTGATTAGGGGCTCCCTTAAAATGGATTTTTTGAAAATAAATTTTAAAAAATGAAGAAAAACAATGATTTAAAAAAAATCTATTTCAAATATATATTAATAAAATAAGATAATTTTTTTACATAATGTTAATCATATTTATTTATTACTTATTTTAGTTATTATTTATAAGTATTATTATAGTTTATATATTATAAGATTTATCAATAATTTTTAAGTTCAAATTTGTCATTTTGATTTGCGTTCGAAAAAATTGAAGGCAGTACTATAGCGAGCTGAGACTTGTTTAAACAAGAAGCAAAGATTTTGTAAAGTGTTAATAAATTTCAAATTTTTTCAAAATGTTATGATTATTTTTTAGTTCTAACTTAACAAAATAAAGTAAAATTTTATTTATTATTATTTATTTTTATTTTGAATATGCTTACTTAAATGATACGATATATAAATACTTTTATATTTGAATAAATAAAAAATATACGAGTAAAAAAAATTTTATCTAAGGGCCCCAAAAATATGAATGGCCTAGAGCCTCTCGTACGCTTGATCCGGCACTGCAGGAGGGAAACAACTCAACTCAGCTCGACCTCCACCTGAGCCGCCTGTGTGCTGGAATCGGCTTTTTTATACTGCTACCGAAATACCAAAACATCATGATAGTAAGAATAGAAATGTATATGTTAAATTCATTGTAATATTTTTTACCAATGGCATACATAGATCCTTCTGGAAGACTTATCAGTGCCAATCTTAGACTTTACATAAAGAACCTAAATTTATAACATGAAGCAAAAACACTATATTGAAGAGACATTTGAATTTTTCATAATCATTAATTTTACTTTAATTTAAGATAATGAAAATCATAATTGCGATGAAACGGTGATATTTAGAAGAACTGCTGATTAATAATACAAGAAAATAACCACTATCTTACGATAATTAGATTCAAAGTTTAGTTAAGGGTTATTATGACTTTTATAAAGGGAGTTTAAATATCTTATCAATAAAAAATAATTATGACTCAGAGCTTATTATTTATTTATTTATTTTTTATTTTTAAATATATATTCTTGCACGTTTAAATTTTGTGCTTTGTCGCGTCGCTGGGGGTTGTAGAAAGTTATTTAAGCCACTGCTTCACGAATCAAATGACACCTGCTGTTATGGCTGAAGCCCAGGATACTTAGATGATAGATACTTAACTTAGATAATAATAATTTATATTTAGGTAATCCAGGGCTTTAGTAATAACGATTCTTGGGAGTTTTTTTTAATAGCAAATGTAGATAGTACAAGATAGATTTGTAACCGTGAATGACAGAAATCAAGAGAATGTCGGCTTTCACCGATAAATATCAACCATCACATTGTCACTCTTTTAAATGTCCGAAATATTTGTTATATCGGATTTGATATTAATTTATTCATCGATGTTATTATATTTATTCGATATTTTAATATCTGCTGAGGATAGATTAGGTGAGACCTTAGTGTTCAGAGTACCAGCAAATGTATACCGGGCACTGTGGCATTGAACTTTAAAAAAACATCAGTGTAGGGTAGAGTGCCTAGTGTAGGGTATACCCGGCAGTGGCACTTAACGAGACCTAGAATATATTTCGATATTTCCCGAAGCGACTATGTGACTGTCAACATTTACCGGTGGAAGTCAACAACAACCACCAATTTCGGTCATTCACAGTGACATACACAACTAGCTATCAAAATTGCTACATAACTATAGCAATTTTGATACTATAGCAGTTTATAACTATAGCAATTTGGTGGTACCCACTCTCATAGAATTTGCACCAGATCTTTGACAGCTATTTTCTCCTATTTAATTCAATTCTTATTTCATTATTTGTACATTATAATTTATAACAATATTGTTTCTCGTGTTTGTACGACTCTGTCCTATCTTCAAAACCTCTCTATCGCAAATTTTTGGAAATACAATACAAGACTGCATGTTGCCCGCACCACCCATGGTCAGCACGCTCTCCTGAACTCTGAACAACTGAAAACGTATGATCAATGGTTTCGAGATATTATTACGCCACCACTCATCAATTGCTATTGTCAATGGACTGTGATATAGTTTTGAAGTTGTAAAAACCGAGGTTCCGAAACTACTACACAATTTCTATTTGACTCCCTCCGCAAGCAGATAAAAGTTGCCATTTCTGCCGGACGTGGCAACTTTGAGTACTGATTTCTTAGGATTTATACGTCCTGATTTCATCTAAATTTTGTAACTTGCTCTTCCCACAATAATGTTGTAAGTGTCCAGTTAATATAATGCTATTATTTGAACTCCTTTCTGGTGTAGTGATTTGGATGGCCAGCAGTGCAGAGAGTAGTAAAATGGTTTATTCTATTTCCATTCATTTTCTTAAATGTGTTTGAATGGTTTGGTTCAGCGCATGAAATTAAGTGGAGGTATTATGTGCAATATTTACAACTACAACATCACCCTGTTCAAACTTTCATACATAAGAACATTTAGAGAAGTACACAAGTAAGTTGTCAATGATCAAAGCGATGAACTAGCACAATAATGCATGTCACTTATTTTATTTCTCAGACAAGTATATTCATACTCTAAAAAAGTTAGCTCGTTTCTAAAAAGCGTCAATACAATGCGAGAAGGGGGGAAGCGATAGTAGCAAATTGAATTCGAAACAACGCTGGGGAATGACCATATCTCTGTGATAGGTGTAAAGCATGAATCATCGTTTGTCGCTTATTTCGAATTGCAAACGGAAAAGATCTTAACAACGTAATAGTTTAGAGTAGCAAATGCCAGCCGACCTTGTACTTAGAGCGGGTAATCTACCTCCCGTTTCCTCTCTCTTAATGACCATTTCCACTTCAGGGAGGCTGTGCTGTTGGCAGGTGCTAATAATCCACGCCACTTCAATTACCTGGATACATTTTTTTTCTCTCCCGATTTTCATTTTCGTTTTTAAGTTCTACAACTTCTGTTTTCTTCTTCAGGCATTTCTCACGCACTCTCCTTTTTACACCTCGTTTTTATTCTTACTCACAAGCTACTGAGTCGGTTTTGTAATCAAAATAAAGCCGAATGCTGAGTGGAAGGAAAAAAAAAAAAGACTTAAGTATATGCAGTTACTGCTTTTTTTGGTCTCAGGCGGCAAAATTTATAAGAAAATGTAAAACATCAGCCTTGAGACCATTGGGTTTGGGTTTGGTCAGATGGTGCATAAAGAGCTGAGGAGTAACTGCTTGCAATAGAGCAAGCATCCTCATATCCTAATTTATCTGCTCAGAGCAAGGACGTAGTTTCTGAAAGAGTGTTAAAACCTACAATTTGTTATTCAATTGCCTGTGCTTTAACTTTTTGCTTAATGATTTCCTGCCGTAACGTAATATTTCCTATTTTCTTTTCTTTTTCTTTCTTTTTTTTAAAATTTTATTTATATATTTATTTTTTTAACATCTGTGATATTCTTTTTTGAGTTAGATAATTTTTGTATGCCCTTCAGAAGAAGGGTAATAAACTTAAGTGGAATTAAATATTCTCACCTTTGGTAGTTTTTTTATAATCATTATGTAGAAGTCGTTGTAGAATGCAGTATTGTTGCAGCAAAAAGTTATACACAGGAGACTCCAAAACCAACTAGAAATAAAGCTTTTTTTATTATGTTTTTGTGCAATACGTAAGAATAGACAAATGAATTTATAATTACAGCAAATGTGGATCTGCGATGGCCCATTGGTTAAGGCACTAATTTGTCAATGTGAAGTTCTTGGGTTCAATCCCTAATGGAGGCATGTGGCTTTTAGCAAATAATATGCACAGGAGAAGAAGGGTAGCTTTCCTGAAAATAATGTGAACCGGCATCCAAAGGGTTGGTACGAACCCTGCATATGTAGAAGAAAGCAAGATTTAGGGGCAACATTTTAAATAATTAATCATCTAAATGTGTTATAACCATTGGGGTTGGGGTGGAAGAGTTACGGCTAGCTACATCATTTTTATATATATATTGAAAGTTATGTACTATTTATACAGATATTTCTTGAGAATTCATTTATATAATCTATGTTGATAATATCTAATAGCATGTTTTGAGATTGAATGACAGAATTAAATGATGATTGACTGGAAACGGCGTAACCCAAGGAGCAGCGATCTACTTCGTAACTCTCCTTGTAAGTTATTTTTCTGTTACTACATCTCGTACTCAGCATTTCTCTACGTTTGTTGAGCATTAAAATACTTGGACTCGATCCTTTCTTTGATTGTAGCTCACCCAGCTCCAGATCGATGGGTATCATATTATCTGAAAAAGTAAAGTAAGCTGTCGAACTTTTAAAACATGATCCACCTGAGCAGCAAAGTGCTGTTGTGAGAATGCTTTTCTTTACAAAAAAATGTTGAACTAGTCACATTTACAATATTAGTAATATTTTTAATGTGTTTGTCTTTCCAACTGTTTTCTTTATTTCGAATTAATCAATGCTATGTTAGGGCAGTGCTTTAGAGATACAGAAGGTACAAGTTGTAAAATGATTGTTAGGCACTTGCCAGTATCGTGGTAATATCCTATAGTTTTTTTCCCCTTCAGAAATAAAAACCAATTCAACAATGTCATTGCTGGCAAATTGCAATTTATCATTTGACAAAGACCATCCCTATCTGTTGGCACAAACTTGAAGTAAATGCAACATGGGAATTTCCTTGTGTCTAAATATGCCAGTTGGTAAATTTAAAAAAAAAAAAATGTAATCAAAATTTTGCTTTGTTGCTGCCTAAAATTCAATGTGCCATAACCTTAGTATTGATAACCTTATACAAACTAACCTTAGTATTGGCGTATGCGTGAGCACTTTTTTATTAAGATTAAGAATAGCATCACAGATTTTGATTAAGACAGCTTCAAAACCGTTGCCAACATGGGATAAAATTTTATTAAATTAAGCTGTTGCTTTTAATCATCTTCGGAACACTTACCACTGCTTGGCAGTAATTAATGATGAAAAGCAACACCAGAACAGTTATTTATTTTAATCAAAAATTAATAAATAAATAAAATACAGAATGAAGTAACGCCTAACATTGCATCAACAAGAGAAGATTTGAGATTGATGAAATTTACAAAATAGGCCAAGTGAGTAAAGTAAACCGAAACGTTGTTCAAGTGAAACGTTTAAAAACATAATTTCATTCAGGTTTAAATTCATTAAAGGAGAATAAATAATACGGAATAACAGTATTATATTGATTACTTTTTGTCTATTTTAAAGTAACAAAACTAGCAGTTTATTAAACCATGCGTAGTTTAAAAATACATTTTAAAAATAGAGTGGCACAAAATAATATAATGAGAAAAAAAAATTTCTGGAAAGTTCTTAAAAAAGTTATCCATCGTGCAATTTGTTCACATTAATTTTTCTCTTTCTCTTTTTTTGTATAAAATATGCAACAAAAACAACAAAAACGTATTTTCATCATAAACCTTATAACTCCAATTCCTAAACTTTTCTTCTTTTTGGGTAAATACAGTAAAACCTCTTTTTGTGCGGTCCTTTTGTATGCGATTTTGTTTTTGTGCGATTGGTTTTGCGCGATTTTATTTTTGTGCGATTTTTTTGTGCGATTTTTTTATGCGGTATATGAATCTTAGCGGCGTTAGCACCAGTTTATGTTTACTGTCAATGTACATATACATGTTGTGGACGAACTCTGATTACGTGGCCTCCTTGACAACGATGTATCTGGACTTCGCGATGCTCTGTTCATTTATTTTAAACTATTTCCTGACAAGGCAGAGTCAGTCCTGACAAGCCAGAGTCAGTTCCGGCAGAGTCAGACGCGAGAACAGTATACGCTTCGTATTCAGAGTTTTATACACGATTCACGTGATTAAGGATTCATTTTATAGTGAGATTAAAGATAAATAAATTAGTTACTTTTGTTTCTATTTATATGTAGTTTTAATGATTTTTATTTTATTTTTAGACATAAGTACTAGAGTTAAAATTTATAATTATAGCCAAAAGAAAGTAAAAAGGCAGACAATTCCACTATTTAATGTATAATTTGAAAACTTCTCCAGGTATATATACAATGAAGAATTAAATATTTTTTACAATTTCTTTAGGTCTAATTTAATTATTTCATTCAATTGAAAGCATTCTCTCATCTATTTCATAAATCATTGATGTATTTTCTAAGTCCGACTTTTTTTATGCGGTCCCTATCCACCGCACAAAAAAAGGTTTTACTGTATGCATTTACTCGATTTTTAATGTTGAAGAGAAGTGTCAAATTAATTTATTTTCTGTCTCGTAATATTTTGAAACAAGCCACAAAAAAACGAACGTCCACTCCTCCCACTCGTTTGAATGTTACTCGGGGAAACTGTTTTTATTTCCTTAATTCGTAAAAGGAACGAAATAATTGTAATCATTGTCATATGCATGCATAAGGCTAGAATAATTTCAAAAATGACAAATTACAACAGGGTGCACGAACGATTTAAGACTGTGCCAGATTTGCTTTGCTGAGTTTTCGGGTCATGTCTTTGAGTTTTAAAAACATCTCACAAGACTTCACTTTTCATTGAATCAAGTTTTATGAAAATAAAAGTGTTTTCAATTTATTTATTTATTTTTTAAAGTGTGATAATTCAAACTGTGTGCCTATCATTTGAGTCCTCTTAACTTCAAAAGGATCAAATTATGAATATATTCTTATATTATTGCCATTCTTTGATACTAATGGAGTACTTCATTGCTTTATATTTTTTTTCTCTAAAGGCTGGAAATAAACTAAAATTTTTATTCCTTAGAGAAAAATGATTGGGAGATTTTGATTTTATTAAGGAAAATATTTAAGTCCTTTTTTTATTATTTTTAAAACTTCATCAGACCTACTTAATAGACAAAAAAAGTTTTGTGACATTAATTGATTATCGTTGTTTTTAATTATTGTTTTGTTTTTCAAAGAACAATCTGCCTAATAAATTTGTTATACGTAAATCTTAATAAATTTGTGAAACATAAGCGTTTTTATTTATTTCTTGTAAACTTAGCTCATTTCAGAAAGCAGTTCATTTTTTTAAACGTTTGTAAATGAATTTATCTAGTTTTTTTTATTTATTTTTTTTTTTTTTTATGATAACCATATCATTAAAAAACAACCTGCCTGCTTATTAGATTTAGGATATTTAAGCATTTTTCCCTGTTATTTTGTTAATTTTACGCAATTGAGAGGATAAGTATTTCCTAAAACGGATTGTGGTGACCTGCCTACTACAACTCAACGCTGTATCCCCTAGCAACGAAGAACAGAAAAAACTAATGTTTTCTTTTCTCACTTGATTCTTCTCCTTTTTCATATATTGCATATATTAACGTTCTGCTTTTGTTCCACACGGATACCTACACACGGATGTTTACTTATTTTCATTTCATGACCATCGAGAATTTATTTTACGTCAATTTTCAATCAGGAATTCAACCCGTCTCCGTATAAAGCACTGAAATGAAACTTTCAGTAATTATTACGAATATTTTATTTTTTTCCGATTTTTTTTTTTTTACAGTAGTGTAAAAATTTCTGATCAAATTACTGTAAGTGCGACTACTTTAGGTGCATCACTCATAAAATTCATTTTTACCGAAGAATATTATACCGTGAATTTTATAGAAGTAATATTTATTTAGTTAGAATGATTCAGTGATTTATTTTACTATACGGTAATTATTACTGTAAAAATTACATTATGTAAGTTTTTTTTATTCAGTAACATGCTTCGGTAAAAATGAATATTATGGTAAAAAGCACGGGCATCTTGAATACCGGTACATTTTACCATAATTTGATCCGAAGTTTTTTACGGAGTAGTCTACTGGCCAATCCCCAAATAAAGATTGCTTATGAAACTGAAGCAAAGCATTGAAAGGTAAAATATTCCAGAAATGTTTTATACTAGTAAACCGTAGCACTTCGAGGAATGAAAAACTTGATGAGATAATATTATAATTTTCATTTTTCTTATTAAGGGGTGGAAGTTGTGCATACTTATGATAATTCACAACATTTTCGTAAAGATTTAGGACGTTCCAATTTTCTCGATCTATCCCGATACTTCGATCTGTCAGAGGGATAAAATATTCTCGAATATAAATGGCGCTTTTTTTGTAATGTAGTTGGAAAAATTGGCTTTATTACCCAGTGAAGTAAGTTACATTTGGTCAAACACTATAAATAATAATAATAATCATCTTTCTGACACGAATAATCATATTTTCTTAATATTTCATTGTCTGTAATTAAGTGTTCATGCTTGATGACACAAAACTCAGGAAGTGTGTGGTAATAAATTTTATCCGGAGTAACGCACTCTTTTCTATCTCTCGTGAAACATAATATATGCGCAGGAAAATAAAACACCTTTGCAGACTGAAAAAAAAAAAAATTGTTTGTATCGTAAAAAATTATTTTTGCGAAGTTATTAATATTAAAAAAAAAAAAAAAATTAAAGTGTCTAGACTTTTAAAGTGTTTTGTGATGTTCAAAAACTTGAATTTAATGCATAAATTCAAACCACAACAACAGTTTTCTTGTAATTTAAATAATAAATAGTTTGAGATTTACAAAAGCCTCTTTTTCTGTGTAGTGACAGTATTTGTAAAAATTTTACTCAATTTACAAACTATTCATGTGAAACTAAATTTTTTGAAAAAAAAAATATTTTAAATTAAATATAGGTTTTTAAAATTTTTCCTTCATTGCTTAAGCTTTAATTATTATATTATAAATGAAGTATCGTAACTTTCGGAAAAAAAAAAAAATGTTTTTCAGTAATGGTTTTGAAGTTCTGAAACTAAAAGCTAATTTAAACATTTCTTTTTGCAAATAATAAGACTTTAAAATTGGATTTTATTTCTCGTTCTTTTGATCCTTCTAAATGTAGAAAAATTCTAAAATGTGGAATTCTTACTGATTAGTTTACCCATCTGTCTTGAACGGTTACAAAACCGTGAATGACGTCTTAGTTTAACCAATCGAGATTTATTACCTTTTGTGACTACTTTTGTAAAACAGATAATTTTTTTATTCATCTAATCCATAAGTTTAAAATGTTTTCTACATCGAGTACTCTATAGATTACTTATTCAGTGTATGTGAAAGAAAGTTTCATGTAAAAGTGTATGATTTAATTAATCCTTTGACGCAGAATTTTTTTAACCTACTTTTCATACTTTTTTTCATTATTTTGTATTAATTTAGATCAGAATACGTAAAAAAATACTATATTTAGCAATTTAATAATTTATATTTATGAAATACAGCATGGAACACCGGTGTTTTTTCTGCGTTAAAGGTAAAATTTCCAAACACGGCTCACTTCCAAACAATAATTTTTCAAATATGCACTTATTTGCAGGTATATTGATCTGAAAGAAACGGTTATTCATCAATAACATTTCTTTAATTTATAATTAATCAATTTTTGGCAAAGTTTTGAATTCGAATGAATTTTTTTAATTTATAATTATTCTTTTTTTTTTTTTTTACAAGCTACCTTTTTCGTATTTTATATTTTAGTACAAATATAATCCCGATTATCTAACAGACTACCTAACAGAATTTTTCAGAAGCTGCTATATTGTTTTGATTACTAAAAAATACCAAAACATATTTTTTTCTGGTAATTAGAGTTTTTAGGCACCAGTGTTTCATCTACGTCAAAGGGGTTAATTTATAAAGACGGGTTCCTCGAAAAGAAAATCGATCATTTAGGGTTCTATAGCCGAAACAGATTGGAAACTGCTGACATACAGTATGATTATACTAATTCAGATTGCTACACCGGACCTAAAACATTGTCTACTTTTTCTAATTATTACTTTTCACTTTTATGGTGCCTCAGTTGCATGTAAATTGCATTCGTTATAATGAAATGCTGTCCGTGTATAAATAAAACAGATTTTTCCATCAACGTCTTTCAGTCACAGAAAAGTATTGTTCTCAGAGAGGAAGTAGAACTATAGTTGAAGTTATAACTTTTGTTTTGGACCCCACAGAGGCAAGAGGGGGTTGTCATCCGCTTCCGTTTGGTTTTATCCCTACTTTTATCTTTCAGGATTTTAATGAAGTTGCCTTTCATAATTGGGTATATAATGTTATTTCGTTATATATGATTACTATCATAGTAAAAAATAAGCATAATATTTTTAAAGTTGTAAAAGATTGAAAGATCTGAGAATTTTTATCAGCGCATAACGGATTTTTATTGTGGTAATCACTTAAGGTTGTTGTTCCAAGACCCTGAAATAACATAGATGATAATTCTTTTAATGAATGATGTTCTTTTTGCTGTTGAGAGTATGTACTAGTTATTCATGACAGTTAGGTTAAGTTTTGGGCATCTTTAGCCAACGTAAAGATGCCAATTACTTGTAAAAGAAATGAGGCGAAATAACAATATAAAAAGAACCTCAGTTTCGTGAGAATGAAAAGTGTATGTGATCTAACTTTATATTGTTCACAAATAACTCCAATGCTTTTTTTTGAACTCATAAGTATGTGCAAATATTGGAACTCATTCATTACCATCTAAGTGGATTCATCAAAAATTTAAAAGTAAAACGACTTAGCAAAAGTTAAAATATTTTTTTTTAATACCTAAGCAATATTTCGATTTCAGAAATTTCTTTTTAATACGGTAGTAAAATGCACAAAAGAAAAAAAAAAACCCTCCTGGATTACTTTTATTAGACTTAAGCAACTTTTGATTTAATGATCGAATTTTCACGTACGGGAATTCACCGTAAGAATCACTAATTTGGCAAAATTTTCCCACCTGGATGAAAATCATTAAAATCAATGAATAAATGTTAAATTTTGCAAATTTTTATGAGTAATGCAGTATTGAAGTAATTTTTCAAATAATAACATAACTCGATTAAAAACATTATTCATTTCCTCAAAACTGTGGCTTTTCATCATATTGAAATTTTGCTGCATTTTCATTATCAACAAACAAGGTACTAAATTAAGACGGGTCAAACTTAACCGAGTGAGCATGATTAATCGTCACGAGCTTTCAACAGTCGCAAAAATATCATATTATTTGCTAGAATACACTATTTCTTATGACGAAAGAAATTTTAGTTTCTGTAAAAAATCACTAAGGACTTTTTCCGCCGAGGAAAGATGAAGGCTTTTGTTGCCTTCATCTTTCGTGATGGTTAGAGTACCTGGCTACGGATCCAGAGGTTTTATTGTTTTATACCAATTGATGTTACAAATCTTTGATTTCAGGCTGCGGCTCTGAATGTAAGAATTTTAAAGCATCAAAATCTGCTTTCTTTGATTTAAACGGGGAAAAAATTACATTGAAAATCATAAAACAAAGTATGTAAATTACTTAAAAAAAATAACCTATTAACTTGTTTAATTGCCTTTAACTTTCGTTATGTTTTAAGTTTTGTATTCATCTTAGTTATTGCATTATATAATCGAAAAAAAATGGCAAAAATTAAAAATTTTACTCAGAATCCAAAATGGCGTAAAGAAAGGTCCTCTGTCCAAGTAACAGAGATCAATCAGAGAGGAGTGGATGTAGGCGGAAATGCTTTTGATGACATTATTTATTTTTCATAAATATATTAACAAATTGTTTTTCAAAGGATTGAGCAATAACTTTGAAAACATGAAAATTTGTTTCGATTTTTCTCATATGATTATAAAAATTAGCATTTTCAGAAAGACAATTTAATATTTATATTAGTACGTTTATGATATTTTTTGAGAACTATATTTATATTTGTGTTTTTCCACTTTTCATTATATATCAATATATTTATCTTAAAATAAATTAAAAGCATCCAAATCCATTTTCGTTGGTGCAAATAAATCTAGTAAATAAAACTTATAAAAATGGCAAACGTAGAGTGGTATTTTATTTATTTAAAAATATTTATTGCGAAATATTTATAGCTTCATCTCGTCTAATTTTTTTTTTATGAATAATTCAAAAAATTGTAAGTTATGTTGCAGTACTTTTTCCAATTTAATGAATAAAAGATTTTTTAAAAATATATTGTGTTTTAAAATGATTGATCTTCAAAACACAATTTAACAGAACTTAGAAAACAAAAATTAAGAACTAAACTAAAACTTTAAGACACTGCGAAAACAGTGGTGTAATATCTCACCAATATGATGTTGAACAACCCTTAAAATTCTGTGAATAACACGTTTTTCCAAGTTAACACCAAATCAAGTTAACCATACATGAAGACCAAGAGAGAAAAACGGTTTATACTTTTTTTTCTCCACAAAATGACGATTTGATCGCCATATCATGCATTTTGAGAATTACTAAGTTTTGATAAACCAATGAAGTGAAAAATCGGTTATCTCCGAGAGTTATTTCACAGTGTATAAGACCCGCAATTTGGAAGAATCCTTCCTTTCCGCGTGAAAAATCGCTTTTTCCCCGTATCGCACGCGCGGCTTTTACCCGTTTTTACACAGTATTCTTGATATAAATTTAAATAGAGCATGAAAGCTTTAAACGCCTAAAATGCAGAAAGTTTATACCAGGATCACGCGCCTTCATATCACTCGTTCAATATTTTCGCTTCCGAAAACTCAAATATTCAGCGTTTTGGACATCATCTGCAATTGTTAACAATCGGTAACGAATTGGCGAGTGTTAGAGATTTTCTTCAATACAGCTTTTCATCCAAATGAAATAAAGTCACAGCCGTTAAAATATGTATGTACTTTAAATATGTATTTTTTATTTAAGTCTTTTTAAACTGTATTAAATAATTTTATAATGAATAATTTCTATCCGCTTCTGCTCTGTCAAATTCGTCTTAATATTCTCTCTGTGCTACGCGTATGTTTGATTTTCAAACTAATTTTGTTTTAACAATTAATGTATGTAAGCAACCACAACTACTGATTCTTACTTTATATTGTCCCGTAAAAATAATTTTACTGATTCCTATGTATATAATTCAGTCATGACAAGTTGGTGGGAGGCAGGAAAGCTTAGCGGATGAATTAATTTTTTATAGGCGAGGAAAGTTATAGAGAGCAAAATACGAGCGTATTTTTTTTGCATTTCCAAACCGGCATATCATTCCGCTTCTTTGGTTCACTAAGATTGAAGCCTTTTTAAAAAAGTTAGATATTTTTTTTTTTTTTTTTTTTAATTTTTATTTTTAAATTCATTTCCTTCCTACAATACGCAAAATAAGTTGTCTATATTCACTTTCATGTGAATCATTTTCGCTTAGACTTTCTTTGCCTTCTTCCCCTATAATCGGTAGAATAAACTCTACTGGTTCGCTTTAGGCTCACTTTGCGCCTGCCTACTTATAGTCAGTGAATGATCACATATCTTACTTTAATTATAAATTTTAGGCTTACTGAATCACAAACATGGTGGCTACTTTACATCAAGTAGTGTAAATAAACATTCTAGGAATTTTACTGCACCATGAACTATTCTAGATTTTGGTGCAGTGGGACAACACTTCAATGTAAAGATTTTGCCACCATTTTTGTGATTCAGATACTCGAAAATTTTTTACAGTGTATTTAAACGTAAAATTCAAGACTGTAAAGGAAGAGGGGTTGCATATTATGTTTTTAATACCTTTAATGTTTTCTATTTCTTACATATTGGACATATTGATACATTCATGGGAAATAT
Organism: Parasteatoda lunata; assembly: GCA_949128135.1. Classification (NCBI taxonomy): domain Eukaryota; kingdom Metazoa; phylum Arthropoda; class Arachnida; order Araneae; family Theridiidae; genus Parasteatoda; species Parasteatoda lunata. The sequence continues at coordinate 63,696,380 of OX421973.1, read as the reverse complement.
TGTTACATTTATAGTATCAATATTTAGTCTCTTCCTCAATGCTAATAAACTAACTCTGTTGCATTTAACGCAAAAATTATCAAACATTTCCAAAAGTTGCCGAAACAATGCCCTTTCATTGAGCATGCTACTTAAGTATTTTAATAACAAACCCGAAATAAATTCTAAAACTTACATATTTATATGTTTTTAAAACTAAGAAAAAAGAAGCATTTTTTCTTTTAGAATAGAAAATATTTATACTTTAAACATGAATAAGTAATTTTTGGGCAAATAATTCTTGTAAAATAAAGTTTAAAGTAGTTTATTAATCTGAATTCATATGAGAATCGTCATTTTTTTTAGAACTTTTAAATTATCAAGCATTACACCTCATTTTATTAAACTTTCCCTTTTAATTGAAAACTATTGCTCCAATAACATTTTAGATTCTAATTTCCAAAAATAAAAATATATTTTATGATTAAATATTAATTTTTTTTTTTAAATTGAATCATTTTGGTAACTTTCTTTAGGAACTTTAAAAGTTACTGAGCTAGTAGTACTATTTATTTCATGACTCGTTTTTTTAAACTTTCCTCTTAAATGATACCTATCGTCAGATAAAGTTTTTGTTCTCGTAAAATCACCGGATGGAAAAGAAGTTAGTGGTTGAACTACTTTTTTTTTTATATAAATTACTAGCAAAATGTCTTGTGAGCTGTCGTTTGAAAATACACATTATGTCGAATCTGACGGAAGATTTGGACATTTAAGTGGAAGATTCTTTTATCAAAGCTTTTTTTCTGACATTTAGATTTTTTTTTCTTCCTTCACAGGTTACTCGTTCATTTCCGGTAAATGTGTAAAAAAAATAGTAAGTTGATGAGAGTTGAATTAGTTTCTCGTCCCTTTTATCTAATCAAAAAATAATGAAAAGAGGGAAAATTAGAAGGAACCGATTCGAATGATTTATTATTGCAATTAATCTATTAAGAAAAAGAATATTTTGAAATGATTCGCATAGAAAACATAACATTTCACCTTTGACATAAAATAAGTTAAAAACTAATGGCCACATCAATAACATTTTGTTATCAGAATGCTGTTTAAACATTTCTCCAAAAATGTGCAAAATTTCGTATTGTTTCATTTAATAGTTCTTACTGTACGAGAATAAGAAACTCGTGAGATGAAAAGAGTCTGAAAGTGCTGCCACGTAAATAACTTTCAGACTAAAAAAAATTGTCATTGAAATTTTGTGTGCATGAAGAAGTTTTTTCAGACACAATCGTGAATCATTTTCTAATAATTTATTAAAAATTTATTTTCTTCTCCTGCTTATTTTTATGAATCAATTTGCATAATTTATTATCCTGCAAAACTATAGTTTCAATCAAAATCAATCAAGTAGTAATTTAATTCGATTAAAGATATAATTAAAAAATTTTTGTAAAATATTAAAAAAAAACTTTTTTCTGTTCATTGAAATTGGCAAAGATTTTGTTAATATACTATTAATATTTTTGAAATTCTATTTTTATAACATTGTTTTAGTCAACAAGTCTTGCAAGTGTAAATGTTTTTTCTGAACAGGTATACCAGAGGAACTGTGCGAAAAAAAACATAAAAAACTTTTGATCTAATGTTTGATTTTTCACGTGCTAAGAGTCAATCTTAATAATTCGAGGGCCTAAATTTAAGCATGGCAATTATTTAGTGCAGGCAATACTTTAAGTTACGAAATCTTTCCCAAAAAAATGTAAATGCTCTGAAGAAAGATATTTTTTTCCCCGACTGATCCAGATTGTTGTTCCTCACCACATGGGAGTTAGTCGCACTCTGGAAGATATCGTCCCAATGGTATGGTCAGCAAAGCTGTCGAAAGTATGGACATAATGTTTATTTTAAGTTTTATGTATTTTGCAATAATCGAGAGCATTTTAAGCTATTAATTTTTGCATATACGATAATTCCATATAAAAGTAATTATTTATTATTACTTAATTTAATAACAATCGCAAGAAGTTTCTTACATCATTTTAAAATATGTAATTTTACGTGGCGAAATACGAAATTTGTTTAAATCGGTCAAAAATTTTTTGAAAAATCAAATTTTAAATATACGACGTTTTGAAAATTGAGAACTCAGAAACTGTTTGATTGATTCCATTCAAATTTTGTATTTTGGCACATGAAAATAAAAATTAATAATCATTACTTAAAAATGATGTAAAAATTTTAATACCTTATAATTCAAACTTTTTTTGACTATTATTAAATAAAATAGTGAAAAACAATGAATAAGTATTTAAAATTATTTCTGATATGAAATTAGTTTTGAATAAACAAATTTTATAGCTGTGTACTTGGAATAAGAGAATAGAGAGAGAGATAGAGAGAGAGAGAGGGAGAGAGAGAGAGAGATGTCGAGAAGTCGTGCAGTGATTATGCCTAACTACGTGATTTAAATTAGATTTAATTTGATTTACCCGTTAGTGACGTCTAGCACGTGTATCGAATCTGATAAGCTTCTGAATCAACAAATGCAACGATTTACCTAAGTTGACGTCATTTGCAGGCATTAAATTTTATGTAAAATATTTTTGATTCGCTTAAAATATTTTCGAGAACCAGAAATACACAACACTTGTACTGACCAAACGATCGGGATCCTATTTTTCAGGGTTGTGGTTACCTCCCATATTTTGGGGTTCAACAATCTGGACCTATCGAAAAAGTAAATAGGTTTATTCAAAGAAAGTACGTTTTTATGCCTTATTTCATAACTTAAAACATGATCTGCACAAATTAGTTAGCACATATTAGGTTATGTCTTCGAATCATTAATATTGAGTCCTAACGCACGAAATATCTGTCATTAAACTAATCGTTATAAGGGGTGTTAAATTTCTTTTTCACTCACTGTACAATATTACATTATAGAAATACACATTTCTAACGTATTTTCAAATAATATTTTACATTTTTATACTTTTGAAATTTTATACATTGACCACCTTTTTGTCAAAGTATAATTGTTTTCTACAAAATATTTCTAATAAATAGATGAGAAATTTTTTTAAGAAACAAAATTCCGTATAGATTTTATTTCTTATTTATTTATTCATTTTTTATTCTGAATGATGAGTTTCAGTATTATTTTACAGTTTATTCTCTTATTTGGATAATTTACATTAGACTATTTTTATTTTTTATTCATACAGACTCAAGCTATTGTGAAAAGTGTATTAGGAAGGCAATGTTTTTTTATTGCTTACAACGCATGTTCTAATTGCTTTACGCTTTTCTTTTTGTTGCTATTGTTACTCATCATAATGCTCAAATTTTACACTCAAATCATCAAACAGTTCATTATTACACTACTGAAAGCATTCCGATTGTGAATATTAAGAGTAATATATGTTTTCAATAGTTTGAATAAGATAAATTTACTTACTTTTAACGATCTTGAGTAAAAAATTCTTTAATTTTTGCTTTAGCATCGTTAATTGTCGAAAGTCAGCTTGAGGTAACAGAGATCACTTCCGTATCCTTCTAATTTTGAACTTAATTTCGAAGACCGTGAAACTGCTGGGACGTGTATTGGGGCAAACTCGCTTTCGGGAATTATATTTTGCGTGGAGACGAAAATCACGAAAACCTTTCATAATTACCTCTTAGCAAGGGAATTGTAACGTGATCCTTTTATTGTAAAGAATATTTAACGTTTGCATTGCGATTGATTTGGACTTGAATAGTCAGATAAGTTGCTCTGATTTAAAATTTGTCAACTGCTTTTTAAAAGAAATGTGGGAAAATAAGTAGGGGATATGACAACAAACCTTATTAAGTTAAAAATCACAATAAAACTTGGTCAATCGATTTCGGCAAACCAGTACATGAAGTTTATTGTAATTTTAAATTTGCGACATTAAAAACGTCGGCAATCATTTCCCCAGAAACACGTCTGGGTTCGACGATCTATGTAATAATATTCTTTTTTAGAATGTCCAAATTAATTTTCACATAATAAATCATCCAAGAAGGAAGTGGAAAGACTGTTTTCGTAAAAAGAAAATCTTTAGGCGCACCCGGCACCATTCTAATTAATTAAATATATACATATATTAAAAGAGATTAGTGTGTATGTCTGTATGCTGGATTACGGGTATACCGTAGGCACTAAAAATACGACATTCAACATGAAAGTAAATGAATACAGTTGTAAACAAATTGTGAAGTCCGAATTTCAATTAATTTGTTAGATATTTAATTCAGAGACAAGAATGGGATTTTCTAATTGGTTTAGCAGGAGTCATTGTTTAAAATTAAACTACAGACAATTTAGTTTTATCAAATGTTTTAAAGATAACATCAGTGATGTTTGTTAGCTTATAGCTCTAATAAAAAATTTGTCTATTGCTCGTTCTGTAGTACTTAATTATTTTTTCTTCGTTATACCAGATTATCTGAAATATCAATGTGATCATGGTAACATAAGCGAACTATGTCACCAAATTAGTGTTTCTAAAAATATCTGAGATCACGTGTTTATTTATGTTTTTAAAGCGTGTTACTAAAAAACTAAAGCAACGATAATTGAAAAAAAAAATTTAATTTGGAAAGAAAATTATTGGAGAAATGGTATTAATCCATTAAGATGAAATGTACTAAAACACTATTGCTAATTAATTTTGGCACTAGTTACTAATTGAAGAAAAAAATAGGCTATGTATTGAAAAGCAATAGAAAAAGAAAAACGGTACTAATTTGTTTAAGAGAGAGTAAAAAATCAGCAAACTATTATTGACGCCAATGATGCTTAAGTAATTTCAGAATAAAATTTAATTAAAGTAAAAAACTAATACAAATTGAAATAAAAAATAAGTTATATGCTAAAAAACGAAATTAATGGATAAACTGTATTTATTCTTTAAGAGGTACCATTAAAAGTCGCCATACACTAATGATTTTAAATTTTGTTAATAGGCACTACTAGCATTATGATAATTGGTGCAGTTTTAATAGGTACCAGATACACTCTTACATAGATACAAGAATTTTGTGAGTAAATTTAGTGCCTATAAAACTGCACAAATACTGTGCATTTTTATGAAAGATACTGCGGAAATAGGTTTTTTACGGTCCTATGAAGATATTAATACTAGAGAAAGTTGCTTGATTGTGGTGAATTTCAAATATCACGAGTTGCCTCAAACAACAGCATTATATTAATTGATACTGAAACCAGTTGATCTTTATTTGATGGGATGAACTACTAAATACCTGTTTTTCTTAATCTAATAACCCAGCCGCGATGGCTCAGGGGATAGAGCGTTCACCTTCCAATGAGGCGAACCGGGTTCGAATCCCCGTCGATACAAATTCCGTATCCGGCTTGCACCGACCACAGTGCTGACGTGAAATATCCTCAGTGGTAGACGGATAATGGGTTCGAGTCCTCCTGCCGTCAAGCTAACCGTGGGAGGTTCTCGCAGTCTTCCTCTCCATGTAACGCAAATGCGGGTTAGCTCCATCTAAAAGTCCTCCACGAAGGCAAATTTCTCCCAATACTCGATCCAGGAGTTCCCTTGTCTTCTGGATTGGATTCAAAATTACAAGACTACGAAGTTGAACATTAGTAGCCGTAAATCCATAAATTTGGGGCGACTGTTCAACGTTGGTTATAAAATAAAATAAAATTTAATATCGTAAAGCCATAGAGAAAGGCAACAAATAATAATAATAATAACATAGGAATTATTCTATTTTTACTATTTGTGTCGGTATTTGTCTTACAGTTGTGTGCATGATTTTGTAGTGTTGTACAGTAATGATTTATCGATTCGTTTTTTTTTCCTCCCATCCCATGCGAAAAACGGGTATTCATCTAACTGCTAATGAAACATAAGAAACTGGTAATATTTGAGCTCATTAAAACATATCACGTAAGTTTGCATTCCTGCAATACTTAAGTAATACTTAGTAATTACTTAGTAATTACTTAATTCTGTGATTCCTTGGTTTGCAATTCCTTACCTCAGCGATTCCTTTGTTTAGAATTCTCTAGCTCTGCGATTACTTAGTTTGCATAACCTAGTTTAACCATTATCTTCATCATATTTGGCTTGACAACCAAGAGTGAGCCAATGCCTTCCTCTCAATTCCACTCCACTGCATTCTATTTTCGACACTTGCGGGCCAGTTTCTTACCTGGATAGCAAGGAAACCAGTTTCACTTCATCCATCTCATTCTAGGTCTACCCCTTTTCCTGTTTGTTAGTGGTTTATGAAAAATAATTTTTTTTCAAAATCTGTAATCACCATCCATTCTAAATATATGAGCAGCCTTGTTCTTCGTCCGGTTTATTTTTATGAACTGTATTATATGTGGCTCTCAATTCCAGTTGAACCATAATATGGCTTCTCGTGGAATCATGCTATGGTTCCTCTAGGATTGGAACCCACTAGTCTCTCTGGAATCATAGTATGGAAAAGTTAGTCCTATACTTAGTTACTTGATACAATGGTTGAACAAGAATAAGAAATGTTTTATCCAAACCAACGTCGGATCACATCTGCAAGATATTACGATTATTGAATAAATTTTTCATGACAATGTCCATATGAGTATCGTAGAATGAAAAGTCTTGCCCCAGGATGTTCTATCTCTTAAAATATGTCACAACTTTTCAAATAACGACACCTGTTCAATCAATTAGATCGAGGAGGGAAAAAACTTCATTCAAAGAAGGAAAAAAACACACCTCAAGGACGAGAAAAACCAACTTCAAACAGGGTTGATTGTTCTCTAGCACATTACTCTCGTTTCCTTCATTCCCTCCCCCACCTCGCCATTTTCAGGATCACCAAAAATACCTCTAAAAAAAGAGGAACATGCCTCTACTAAAATGACACTCGTTTCTACGTAATGATGGGTGTGCCTTCATAGGATGACGATCATTATGGCTTCCGGTTATCTCTTCGTCTGTCTTTTTCTAATGCAGCCCATTTGTATGCTCTCTCTCTCCTCTTCTCTTCACGCATCGTCTCCTCATCCATCCTCCACAAGTATATCCATCCAGAGAACCCTTTTCTTCAATAATCTTCGTGTTGCTGCTGGGATGCGTGATCTTCGGTTTCCGCACTTCTCTGGAGAAGATGATTTCTTTGAGAGTAATTTATGGTGACGTGATGTTTCTGGAAGGGAATGCTGCTGCCTTTTTTATTTTATTTATTTATTTATATAGTTTTTCTGGTAATTCACGTTCAGTGAATTGCCTTGAAACTGATTTTTCCAGGCTAGCATTTAAAATATTAAGAAAAAGAAGTATTTATAGATGATTAATGCCCTGCTATGAAAGGCAAATTCAGAATTTCTTATTACAAGGTTTCCACGTGTGCCCTCGGGTTTTTTTTTCTTTTCTTGTCAGTGTTGGAGATGAGGGATCCTTGATCGTCACGGTATTTTTTACTATAGTTTCTTCTTTTTTTCTTTTCATAATGGATAGGGGTATCCGTGATCGTTTTAATTTTGGCTTCTACTGGACAATCCATTTTCCGTAAACGCAATTATTTTAAACTAAGTACCATGCAAATAATTTAAATCATAATATTGTTGAAAGTTTCTGAAACCTTCATAAGATGAAGTATATCCCGGGGGAAAATAAGTATTGTATGATTGTATATTTCATCGTTATAGTGCCGCGCGGGCGATTTAATTAAATTAAACCAATCAATGTAATTCAGAGACATAGACTTCTGATTGAACCTGATATTTCATTAAAATTATATCAATTTCAAAAGATTCTGATGTTTAATGTTACATTTTACTTTATAACCAGTGTTGAACAGCCGATTCAATTCTGAGTATACGACTATTGACGTTAAACTCCGTGGTCTTGTATTATTGAACCCAACCCAGAAAAAAAAAAAAAAGCTCTTGGATCAAGCATTAGGAAAAGATAGCTTTCGTAGAGGACTTTTTGATGGAATGAACCATCATTTGCGTTACATGGAGAAGAATCCATGAAAACCTCTCACGTTTATCCTGGCGGTAAGGAGATTCTAATCCTTGATCCGTCTTTACTGAGGATATTTTATGTGAGCCTGTGGTTGTTGTGAGCCGGGTGCGGAATTCGTATTGAGCAGTAACCGCTGGGATTCGAACCTGGGTTATCTCATTGGCAGGCGAATACTCTATCCCCTGAGCCATCACGGCTTGATGTTCAATGCTAGGAAATTATCTTGCATTGATTGATTTTTGTGCAATTAGAGGAGTTTATCAAATGTTTAATTAGTTTATATCCATGAAAATAAAAATAAAAAATATTGTTTTTTAAACGGTTAAATTTGAAAATAAATATTAAGTAAAGACTAATTAGTTTTCTTAGGAAATCTGAATTTGAACAATTACATATTTAAAGAGAAATAATAATTTTCTTAAAACTTTAACACTATAAGAAAAGTAAAATATTATTTTTCTTTGCAACATAAAGCTAAAATTTGCAATAAGAATATAAGTTAAAGATTTTCTCTAGATATAATGGTAAAACAGTAATAAAATAAAATTTTTATTTTGCATTTTTTTATTTTTAAAAAGGATATTTATAAATTTTGAAGCAGTATGATCAATAAAAAAATATATATATATTTCTTTTAATTTACTACTGGATAATTTCTGAGCTAAGGAAACGAATGTTTATTTGAAAAGGCATAAAATGTTATGGTTTTTAAACAAAAATTAATATAAAGTTTTGATAATAATGTTTAAAAACTAACATGTTAAGTTTTTAAATAATAATAACTTTCAATTCACTAAAAGTCATACTCTTGATTGCTATTTTTAAAAAAGGAGAAGAAAAAAAAAAGAATTGGGCTACATTATTTTTTTTATCAATATTATTATATAAATACAAAAAATATTTATAAAGTCTAGCTTTCAGCTTGTTCTGTTCTTAAATAAAAAATAAATAAATAAACCTTACACAAAAAATAATTTTGAATAAAAAGCAACTAAAATTCAAGCTATATTCTTAAAACAATTCAAACCATTACAAATCAACAAACAACAATGTATTTTTATCAATAATACTTAAATTAATGTGTATTTTGTGGATTCTATTTAGTTTATCATTATAAAAATATAAAAACTCCATACACTATGTATGTAAATTTAAAATCCCCAAACAAGACAAAATGTTATCAGCCAAAACTATTAATTGAATTTTTTATTAAATCAGCAATAAATCATCACACACAATACAACCAATAAAACTCTAGAGGCAAAGTTTTGAGTTGTTTGCAAGACAATGATTCTGGACAAGAGGAAAATTGTCACTAAATTGGTCAATCGGTGATTAAAGTTAGACAGTGACACGGGACATTGAAAAAAGTGGTACGTGAAAATAAGACAATAAATAATGTAGTTGGGTCAGAAAAATTATGGGCCACCCTAACCCACAAACTAAGGATATTGTTGTAATGAATATAAGGGGTTTCGCAAAGAACGCTACAACTTTTCCTCTAAAACACAGAATAAAATAAATCAAAGTAAAATTTGTTTAAGTTAGTTTTTTTTTTATTAAAAATTTATCGTTGCTATTTGCCTATGTTATTTGAGATTTAAACTGCTGATAAACCTAAAATGACAAATAAAATTTAAGAAATTCCAAATAAATAAATAAAAAATAACAATAATTTTTAGATATATTTAGATTTAAAAAAAATCGTAAGTAATTGTTACGCATCATGTAAAGTAACGTATAGGGAAAAATAAAGTATAATTTATTGTTAAAAAAAAATCATTTCTATAAAAACATTTTCCATTGTATTTGTCGTCGTTATTTGCAATTTTACGCTCGTTCTTAAAATAATAGATTACACTAAGGAATTCTTTTATTTTTTATTTCCAATCTGTAATTATATTTAGTAATAGCAACCGTTATGTATTATAAAAAATATTACAATGAAACTTTTTAACTAACTCTATTTTACAAGGGTGAGTCGCAAAAATAATAAAATAATATGCTTTTGGAGTGAACTTACATAGGACAAAATCATTCTATTTTTTGTCACACCTAAAACATAAAACGCAAGGCGCATCATTAACAAAAGACGTGAGGGATTTGTTGGTAAAAGTTTATTTAGATCATTATCAACTGATTTTACGTAAAAGTTGTTTTCATTAAGTAATTATTAAGTTTAAATCTTAAGTTTAAGTCTAAACCTAATAAAAAAACTGTTTACATCAATAGTTTAGAGCGTATATTCATGCGTATTGTATACTGAAGTTTTCGATAATTAAACTGAAAATTGTTTTAACACTTTTGTACACAGTGTTATAGCGTTTACTTTACATATTAAAACAGTTTTTTAAAATCAATTATTGTATTGTAATTATAGTAATTTTCTATGTTTATCAACTTAACAGCTCTGAGATATTTTTTATTTAATGTTTTTTATTATTTATAGTTTTTTATTAATTCAGAAAAACCATGGTTGATAGGTCTGATAAATAGTTTATTGATGCATTACCTCTAATATATTTTTCTAGCGACTTCAAAAGTGTCATAAAAAGTAAGGTAGTTTCAAATATTTTTGATCTTAAATTTAGTACATCAGAAGTACCATAAAATAACTAAAATCAGAACTTTGGATATCAGAATAACTCTCAGAATAAAAAATAAATAATTATTATTTTTTAAAGTTTTTTTTTCTCGGTGGTTAAAAATATTAGGTCTATAGTAAGTAATTGAAAATTGATTACAATTATGAATTTCAAGGTTTCCACTACTGCGTTTTCTTCAAGGAGCTTAATTCCTCTCAGATTTAAACGATGTCTTAAAAGAAAATTTTTTGTGGACTTAACAAAAACATTTGTTCTGCGGGAAAATAAATGCTTATAATTTAGAAATAACAGGCTCTTCTTTAAATGACTTATATTAAAAAAAATACTATTGCTCAAATTTCTAAAAAATAATTTTGAAATAGTTAATTGTTACATTAAGAACAAGTCTCTGTAATAGTCGTATATATATATATATATATATATATATATATATATATATATATATATATATATATATATATATATATATATAGCAAGTCTGTTTATCTCAAATATAAAAAAAATTATCTAAAAAGAATGCACTATTTACATGCAATTTACTATGTTATACAATACAACTCCAAAATAATCTCGTGTGACATACTCCACACCGAAACTCTATGTGCTTCATATTTCATAACAGATTACGAACACAAAATCAACTGTGGGAATTCAGCCGGTGTTTTGGCAATTACATATTCGAATTTCCAAAAAAACAATGAGCTGGATGAATGGAAACGGGCGCACGTCCCACATTTGCAAAGACTCGGAAAAAATAAAATAAAAACTATAGGTCTCAAATATCGCGATGGCCGCAACTTTCTCCCCATTCTTTTACCTGCATCGCGGTCATGACCCTCGACCCTCACCTCACGTGAGCCAGATGACGAGGAAAAACAGTAGGATGGGAGCGACTCTCTCGACAATGGATAACGTAATTAGCAGCGTCGAGAGCTCCATGTTATCATGATAGATACTTACTTGCCATAAAAGAATCATCAGTCATCTGACGAGTGGAGATTGTAGGAGAAGAAAATGTCTCACTTCAAGTTTCCTTTGTTTCACAGCATAATGAGGATCTCGTTCAAAAATAATTTAATCTTATTAATTAGTAGAAGTAGTACTTTATTCACGTCGTACTAGAGCTGCATTATGTAAAGCGACTGCTTGAGAAATATTCCTGAGGATAATCCGAAGGCATGTCATCCCAAGTTTGATGCTCTGCAGAAGAGATGGCTCCCTCGCTTTGGCAGCCCGACTGCCAGCGCGAGAAGTTAACATCTTTACAGTCGAACAGCTTAACGAAATCTAGTACCGTACGCTCTCAATCCATTCGCAATCTGATCAAAGTGGTCAACCACCCGGTTCTTTTATTTCGGAGATCTTCAGGGAACTTTTTCTGACGGACAGTCCACCGTGAAACCCACCTTATTAATAGATCCTCAATGTTGTTGCGCACGTATCGTTAATATTGAATTTCAAATTCAGAATAGCTCCTTTTAGCTGCTGATTCTAAATCTTCAACTTTGTACTATCCTAGGGGAGAGCCGTCTACAACACGGGTGGAAAGCTGGGGTCATGTATTGGATCATTGAAACCGACTTAAGCTCTGAGCTAGCATATTTAGCAAAGTTCATGTCTCGTTAGAAATTTCCTTTGTTTGCGTTGTGTGGGAGTTTAGCGAGAGAATTTCACGACATTCTTGGTCGTTAAAAAGTAGGAACAGGCTATTTGTTTGGCCAAAGCTTACCGTTACTATTGTTCAACTTTGAAATCAACCAATTTCCTTGTTTAATGGGTGGACACTGGTTCGAAACCTGCATAGGTACGAGTGTTTATCTCCATTTTGTGTTTTTTCTCTCCTTACTTTTGTGGATATGGTTACTGTAAAGGATTTGTTGTTTGGCCAAAGCTTACTGCTACAAAGCTTAATTGGCGAGTCGTTCCAGTTTTGAAATTTGATTAGGGTATTCATAACACCCTAATCCCAGTGGAAAGCTGTAGGTTGTGAGTTCGATTGTGGTTAATTTAGCCGAGGGTGTTTCCTCATTGAAACGTTGTGAACGTTGGAACGTTGACAGCACAAGAGATGTCTAAGTTGCTTGACTGGAATCAAAATTGTTCTATAGCCAATAAAATGTAGCGCCCTTAATAATGGCTGCTACGGCCAAGGTTGAGTGGTATGCGGCTTGGAAGACGTTGCCGTATGAAGTCTTCAACTACTGGTTGAATATGGTAAAAAGAGTACGCATTGTATGTACTTGCGTTATCAAGATTACAGAAAAAGTTGTTATTATTAGTTTTTAGATAGCCATTAAATGGAACCAGACTATCCAGGATACACAACAAGCAACTATTAAATCAGTTGTATAAAATTAGTTGAATGCAGGATATTATCTCCAATATCCATGCAGGATATCCATGCTGCAAAAATCTCCAACAGTTGACTCAAATAAATACATGAATAAAACTCTACCTCTGATTGCCATAAGGTATTTAAAAATAAATAAATAAATAATTCAATTTCAGTGTTGTAGGAAGAAACAGTATGTGGATGTTTAAAATTTGGATCACTGTATTTTCAAACTAAAGAACTTTAGAATATTTTACATTCAATGGAAGTGCAAATATATTTTTTAAAAAACAAGAACATTAAACATTACAGCAGTAATGTCTAAACAGTAGATATTAAGCGAAGTGGTGATTACTGAAAATCTGAATGAAATCTGAATTCATTTTAAATTGGCTGAGATGAATTTTCATTTTTTTCTGAGCATTGAGTTCTGGTATTCATTAATTTAAAAACTATTGTGTCATATTTTTAAAGTTTAACATTAAGTCATTCCCATAGTGTAAATGTTTTACTCATAATATGTAATAATATGGTGAAAATTTGAATCAAAACAAATAGGAAAACTTGTTTTTGAGATATTTTTTTTCTTTGATCTAAGATAGAAATTTTAGGCATTATCGACTTAGATCCTTATTAAAGCAAAACGAAATTCATACTGGCACAGATGTATGAAAAAACTAGTTGAACTTATGGTCGGAAATAGATATGTATGTAACGAGTGTATTGTCTTTTAATCATCCCGTGTCTTTATTTAGACTTCCAAGTCCCACAGTGATCATTAAAATGTGGTTCCTAATTCATTGCCCAATTCAAGCATCACTGGGAGCGCTCAGTGTGAGGAAGGGGGAAAATTTCAATCAGTCTGCGAAGGGACCGAGGGTGTACAGCTCTATCATAAAGTGCTCGATTTTGCGTGCAGGTGCTTGGGCTACCAAAGCAAGGGAGCGAGATCCACGGCAGAGGATCATAACTGTGATGGCATGTCTTCAGATCATCCTCAGGGATGTTTTCCAGACCATCGCAAATTGCCCTTAGTGCAGCTCTAATGCTACGTAAATAAAGTACTACTATTACTACTACTTATGCTTCCAACTTTAACTTAAAGAGTACTTTTTTACACCGTGCTAAAAAAGAGTGGGGAACACCTTGAACTACCTTCGGTCTAATTGATGGGATTTTAAGGTATGAAGATTCATTCTTAATGGTTAGAAGGCTTAACCTTAAGCATACTAATTAATTAATGCTGGTGATTTTTGAGACTCAAAAACATACTTTCTCACCATAAACATATTTTTCGTTTCGATGAAAGTGATTCGATCTATTTGGTTTTTAAACCTTAAAATGCAGAGGGAAACCACAATCTGAAAAATATCATTCCAATAGGCTGGCCAGGTGGGCGGCTGAACGTTTGAACCCCTAATGTTAATTTTACTTTTTGCGCATTTCGAAATACCTCGAGTGCTTTTTAAGCGGATCGAAACAATTTTTGCACACGATTATAAAATTCGAACATCCTAAGGTAATTCCATAAAAAAAGAAATTTTTTTTTTTTGTTTTTTGTTATTATTTTAATTAATGATAGCTAAAAAAGTTTGTATGGTAAAATATACAAATTCTTTGCATCATTTTAAGGAATGCTATTTCAAATAGCAAAATACAAAATTTGAACAAAGCTGGTCGAATAATTTTTTTGCGAAATTGAATTTTAATCATGCGACTTTTTTACTTTCTGACGAATTCAGGTGCTAAGCTTCAAAAGTAATAACTGAAATTATCTAAAAAAATAAAGACATATTTCGTTAAACGCAGTAACTGAAGAACATGAAATTATCTATTGTCGTTTCTGCTTAAAAAATAAATAAATAAATAAATGTTTGAAGTATCACTGCCATCCATCTTCAGGAAAGGCAATGGAGCATGAAAATATCATGGTAAATTCAAGCTCCATGTCTGTCTTGAACTGCAGATGACTGCGTCATGACTTGATCATTTATTTCCGGCATTTACATTTACAGTCCAGTTAATATCAATAAAAAAAACAACTGTTGCGAATACAAATAGTAAATAATATTTTGAACTTGACATTTAAGACGAGTAAAAATATTGCTCGGTAATAAAATTAAGAAAAAAAAGAAGAAAAAAAAAAAAATACTGGATTATGGTAAAATTTACTGTAATTCTAGCTCTATGGGAGATAATTTTTACCGAAGGATTTGTTATGATTTTTTGCAAAATTGACAATAAAATACCATGCTTTTTTTATTACAGTGCTTTTTGATAGTAAATGTGGTAACCTTAGACCATGGCATAAATACAATTTATTCCGTTAAATTTCCTTCTCAGTTTTTGTATTTTGTATTATTACTGTCATTATTACTTCAGTTTTTACTAAATGTGTGGTAGTCTAGAGCTGTGATTTTGAAGAGCAGAATTTTCGGTAAACCATACGAATGGAAAAAAAATATAAAATGAATGATTTTAATACTGCATATTATGATTCTATTGCCAAAATTATTATAATTATTATTGAAAATGTTATTATCATACGGTACTTTTAAAATATTTTTTTTCTCCTTGCGCTTATTTACCTTTTTTCCCTTCTACAATAAAATTTCTAAAAACTAGAAGAAGAAAAAAAAAAGGCTGCTATCAGAAAAATTAATTTAATGCTAAAGCAGAAATTAAATCACTTTTTTGAACCATAATATCAAGCAATTTTGAAGCAACCATGATAAGGTGCTGTGCTGTGTTGTGTTTTGTTCGAGTTTTACAATGCCATGTAATCGTGTTTTTTTTAAATTTTATAACCGTCGTCGAACAGCCGACCCAATTTCATGGGTTTACGATTACTAATGTTCAACTCTGTAGCCTTGTAATTTTGAACTCGATCCAGAAGACAAAGGAACTCCTGGATCAAGTATTGGGAGAAATTTGCCTTCGTGGAGGACTTTTTGATGGAACTAATCCGCATTTGCGTTACATGGAGAGGAAGACCACGAGAACCTCCCACGGTTAACCTGACAGCAAGGAGACTCTAACCCATGATCCGTCTACCACTGAGGATATTTCACGTCAGCACTGTGGTCGTTGCAAGCCGGATGCGGAATTCGTATTGACCAGCCATCGCCGGGATCGAACCCGGTTCACCTCATTGGAAGGCGAACGCTCTATCCCCTGAGCCATCGCGGTTCCGTGCAATCATGTTTAGAGCAATTTAGTTTGTACGATAATGTGGTTCAATTCGATACTGGGTAAAGGTTGTCACAAATTTGCTCGATAATGTGATTCAACGCTCTCCACATTTTCTGACAGTATATAGATTTCTAAAACAATTTCTTAAACACCAGTGATTGTATAGTAAATTCTTTGTATTCGGCACTTAAATGGGGAAAGGAAAAAATGTTTAATTTAACAAAAGTTCGAATTGTTCAAAAGTGAAATATAAGTACTGTTTAAAATTGGAAGAAAAAAGAAGAAAAAAAAAACTATATTGTAATGTAGAATCAAGTTAAATATAATATTCAACAAAAGAGAAAATTACCATAAACCCTTTTTAAATTTCAATAATGACACGCATATTTATAATAAATTTTATTTTTAATTGGGAACTCATAATCCAGAAACATGTTCGGAAACGCAGTATAGGGGATGCGGTGAATGTAACAACATATACTATCAATAATAAATGTCATTCATTCATTTTTAAGAACAATCTTCCTCATCTAATTTCGCTCTTTTGTAATATTCAGGTTATCATTTTCTCATATGTAACTTCTAAACAATCTTAAACAGCTTAAAGTTTTTGTTTTTAGCTGTATCAAGTTTCCAAGAACCAAAAAAATTGGAAAAACGTTCCAATTATCGATAAAATTTTAACCTTAGTATCAATAGGAAATTTTATGGGGGATCAGCATTAGTTCGAATTACCCAGTATTTTTTCAAAGTATCCAAATTTGACTTAGAGTCGACATTGATTGTAATTACGCAAATTTAATAGAAATATTCAATAAAAAATGTGATTGACATTTCTGTCAAATTAATTTAAAAATATATTGCAAGAAATTAACTTACACTTTTAGAAAATTTTCGAGAACATTGAACCGTACCTTGGTAAAAAAAAGTATTGTAAAACTACCAGAATATGGGGAAAATTGCCAAGTGAATGTCTCTATGGGACCACCAAAGAGCTCAGTAATTTCTTCCGAAGCGCTTTGGTAATGATTTTGGAAAAATTAACTATAAAAATCTGGTGTTATGACCCCTGATAAATCTGATCTGATTTTATAATATTTAACATTACTTCGATTAAATTTACTTTTCAGTTTTGTATTTTTTAAAACCAGAATTTCCGGTGAATTACTAATAAACGAAAAAATGACCAAATGAATGGTTTATATACCATATATTTCGGTTTTATTATCCAGAATTATGTTCTTTTTTGTAACCAAAAATGTCTTTACCATACAATACGGTAATTTTACCAGGATTTTTTTTTCTCCGAGTTGCATAAAGCTGCTGGGGTTTTAAAACAATGTTAAGTTAACTCTTATTGTGTAAATGCATACTAGTTAAGTTTCACTACATGGTAGTACACAGCTAGAAATTTCTCGGAAAAAAAGGCTAAATAGCATTAATTTAATTGTTATTTTACCAGATTCATACAAAACAGTCAAATAATCTTAAATAAGATGGTATTCAAACTGCTAACTGTGAGAAAAACCCTTTATTAACTGCTTACACCTAATACGGTGAAACAACCAGAATTTTATCGCACCAACTAGGCCCATCTAATGAAGCCACTTAGTTCTTAGCAGAAGGGTATATGACACATATTATAGCCGAGAGGGCTAATCTTTCAATCTATGATTGACAGAATTGGGGTTTGAGTTCCAGCGTTGACAACACAATATTTCTTTCATTCCCTTCAACATATGAAGAGTTTCCAATATCCTGCATCCCAATTTGTGACCCTGTGTTTTTAGAATATGATGCTCTCATTCACGCATAGATGACAGCACCATAAAGCTGCTAAACTATTTCCAATGTCCAGTTGAATTTTTTTTACGGTATTGAAACCATGCTAGTTGTAAATGGGTAAAAAACCGCATAGTTTTGTTTTCATGCTTTTATAACCACACTAATGGTAAACAGTTTCAAAACCGTAAAGATAACAAAATGCTCTTTACTGTAAACTTTACTTATTTGGATGGACAGACTGTTGCCGTTATTTTACCATCATTTTAAAATTAAAATTATAAAAGTGTACTAGTTAAATTTCATTACAATGTACTATATGGTCCAACTTGCACTGAAAAATGGTTCAATTAACCTCAGTTTAACCGCTTATAAAGGTTGCTGAGAATTTAAACGATGTTGCATCACAGACAAATAACACTACATTCATTGAATGCAATTAAACTCAGGCGTGTACTTTAAACGACCATATTTTCGAATATATTGTGTTCAAAATCAATCTAAACGTAAAAAAGATTTCTTCGATCTTATAAGATAAGTATGCTTTATTTGATAATAAAATTAAAAGGCATTACTCATAAAAAATTATTATATTAAAATAATTTTTGTTTACGAGGGTTCATTAGTTGTGTGCAATTGATCCTTATTAGATCATAAAGTAGTGGAATTTTATTGTTGTTTTAGATATTATTCATGCACAAGAATTAATTTGGCGTAAATTAATAGGGTTATTTTTCTCGGAACTTTTCTCAGTAAAACTCTTTTGTTTTATACAAAGCACGATGTAATGCAAGTAATGCGAATTTGTAAGAGTAAAACTTTGATCTAACTTCGACAAGATAAGACCGAAAAACAAAAAAAACAAAAAAAAGTTGAAAATGATTACTTTATTAACACTTTATCACATTTTGACAAAAGCGAAAATTATAAAAAACTTCTTTTAAAACCCTAATAATTGATAACTTCTTTTGAAAGTAAAGTTCTATTCTTTGCAAAACTGATAATACTTAATTTTTTTTCTTCTTTTAATTTATCGATAACAAGTATTTCCACTAATTTGCAGCCTACCTGTTTTTGTACCAGAAGGGTACCAGCTTTCCTAAATCTGTGCTTCTCGGTTTCAACTTCAACCACATACGAAAAACATAAATTTTGTATGAAATTGCCTTAAAACTGAATCTAACTGTAGAAATTTTATTTTTTATCCCCCTTTTTACAAAATTCTTTAATTGCTCAGATGTCAAGAAAATCTTAACGCTGCTCAACTATTCTTTGTTAACACATCAAACACAACAATCGATACTCCAAGAAACCACTAATTATAGAAACGTAGGATGCAGTTTTATACATAAAAATAATGAATTTCAGAGGAATCATGTTATTTTGTGGGAAACAAAGATTCTTGAAGTTTCCTTTATTCCTTTGAGAAAAAGATGAAAGGCGCTTTTTAAGGTTCCGAAAACAGGTCAAAAACCGTTTCGTTTTAGTATTGTCAGCGTCTTTTGTTCCGAAGGCCGACAGTGAAAGATGCATCGCCCGGAGAACGGAAGACCATTCAATCATTTGCTTATTAAGATAGTGCATAAACACCTCATGTTAAATTATAGGGAAGGAAAGATCATTATTTTATGTGCTCTTTTTATAGCATGAGGAGAGTTATGTAATGAGCTGCTGTTTACGCGAGATCTTTATATTTTAGCTAATAGGCACCAATATTTAACAACTGCAAGCTTGAGAATTTGAGAATAAGTTTTCTTCATCCCAGTCCGACATTTTGATTTTTTTAACTGTCATCTTTTAAGTTTATTAAAAAAAAAATTTTTTTTTGATTGTGTATGTTAGGGTTTTTTGAGCTTTTTGGTGTAGAGACCCCATAATATTTAGGAAAATTTTGAAATATTACCACATAATATTACGAATTGGTTAAAAAAAAAAAAAAAAAAAAATCAAAATGCACAGTATTTAAACCATTTATTTGGTAACTTTTTCCGTTCATTTCATAACAACAGCTTAACGGAAATTCTGGTTTTCAGGATTATACGAATAGTTTTTATTACCGCACATTTAGTAAAAAATACAAAACTAAAAAGAAAATTTAACCAAATAAATGGTTTTTATGCCATACTCTAAGGTTTCATGATAAAATTGCCAAATTTAACTACATTTACCAAATTTTATCCCATATTATTGAACCCTATTTTGTTCTTAATTTTATCAAAATTATTAACAAAGTGCCTAAGTAAATACTACCGAGTTTTTGGTGTTCCCAAACAGCCAGAAACACGATAAATTTAACCATATTTTGATAGTTTTGACCATACTTTTTTTCTCAGTGCATGTACTGTAATGTACTATTTAAGTCTTAGGGCTTTAATTTTTTAAACATAGAACTATGTAAAAATTTAGATTGAATAACAAATCTAAAAATATAATATAATAATAAAAATGTGTTGAAACGTTTTCGTGTTTTCTTTGTCTGTATTGTGATATTTTTATTTTTAGACAGATTGTGTAAAAGTGGGTGATAATAAAATTTTTTTTATAATATGTTAAAAAAATATCAAAATTGCTGAAATTCTTGGAGTCACGCGCTCCTGCTGCCTCGCTACCCCAATTGGGGCCGAGTCCCACAGTTTAAGAAACATTGCTGTATGGGAATAGCATCAGAAGTATATAAAATTTGTATGAATATTCATATTTTAAAAATTATCTAGAAGCGAAACCAAGCTTAAATGAAAGACCCTTGTTGAAAATAAAGGATGTTAAAAAAAAAAGATTTTGCAAAACTGTGGTCCATATGGCGTAAGATATGACACTTAAAGTTTTAGTTCATTTAATATTAAATTATAATTTAAAAAAAACTACCCTTCAAATGTGAAAGTGTGGCATAATGGTTAAGATATCCGCCTTGTAATTGGTTGAATCAATCTCTACTAGAGAGAGAGAAAGACTATCTTTCTAATTTTCTTTTAACTCAATTTTGACTCCCGGTGGCTGCGTGGTAACGCTTCGTGCTCTCACGCCACAGGTTATGGGTTCGATCCTCGGGCCGGACGCGTTCGGTTGACCACCTGACCATAATATCTGCTCCTGCACCCCAGAGGTCAAGAAAACTAAGATGGGCACAGTTCGCCTTGGCCCTATATGGGCTGTCGCGCCAATAAGTTTAGTTTAAATAGTGTTTTAGTTCTTTTTTTTTTTTTTATACTTTAGAAATTATCTTTTAAGAGAAATTGATGCAATCTTTATCTTCAATTCTATCCTTATGATTTTTGCCTTATTTTATAACAATTTCATCTTAATGATGATGGAAAAAATAATTTTTTTGAGAAATATTTAATATTAAGAAATTAAACTGTTTTCAATGTTAAATCTCTGCAGAAATAAAAAAAAATTGAAGATGTTTTTAATTTTAGTTGAAGATAAATTTTCACGCCAATTAATTATAATCGAAATAAAATTCTTTTAAGTTCATGAAATCGAAAGATTTTATAAATTTATTAATGTTTTTTTTTCTTTTACTTTTTATTTATTTCTCTAATTAGTTTAATTTTGAACTAAAAAAAAATAAGTGATTTATTTAGATTAAATACAAACATTTTCCCGTTGAAAAACATGTAAATAAACACTTGAATCAATAAATGAATTTTCCTAAATAATTTATATATTTCTATTCAAAAGATAAAATAAAACTTTTAACAAAATTTTTTAATTTATATCATTTAAATCAATCAATAAATGAAAAAAAAAACCTCTTTCTTGGAATTGAAAAGAAACTCAGTAGAGATGAAAACTTGGAGCAGTCTACAGTAGAGAGGGAAGCTTGAACCTACCCAACGATCAGACTGATATCATTACCCGTTGCAGCATGCATCATATGCATAACAAAAAGAATGTTTTATTAACTTTTGATATTAAAATTGTCAAAATATTGTACAAACTACTAAATGCAAAATAATTGAAAGTTGGACTCCATTATCAACCAGGTGTCTCTAGAAAAGATAATTGATTACTGTCAGATAATTGGTGGTATTGCTATTCACATCTTCAAACAATACAATCACACACAAAAGAAGAAAAAAAAATGGCTAAAATTATTAAAAATTAACATCTACTTTTTGAATTGAAATAGCTTAGTACTATTCGGTAAAGCGCGTTTAGAAACGGTCAGCAAAAAGTTGAGGCTTTAAAATTATCATTATAAAATTAATCAAGTGACAGTGTTTGCCTCTCCAATCTATCGTAAATGAATGATGTGATTTAATCACAAAATTAATAAGAATCCAAAGCATCATCATTAGTCGTACTTTCATGATTTGCCTAACGTCTATATTTTTATTCGTAATCACTTGAGTGACAAATTAAAATGTATGATTTGTATTCATAGAATTTACAAATCACAACTCGCACAAATTATTGTATGCAAATAAACTGTAAACTTCTAAACTTAAAATGATTTATAATTATTGAAACGAGTAAAAAATGCAAGTATACACCTATTAAATATTATTTGGCATCATCCCCTTATTGGGTAAAAAATAACTTTTCATGAAGGTTATAATTATTATATATATATAATAAGGTCATTAATTATTATATATATATATAATGACAATTATTATTTATTATTTATAATACTAACAGTTAATAATAGTTATAATAATAATAATTAATAATAATTAAATATAAGCTTTTTAAGCTATATTTAAGCGATTTAGGAAGGCATATAAAATTATTATTTAAAACCTTTTATGTTATGATATGAAAGCTGGAATTAAATAATTAAATAATCTGTTCACTTTTTTTATTTCATTTATATATATATATATATTCATTGCAGCTTTTCTGTTTCTTTTCATTTCGACAAAAAAAAATAATAATAATAATATTTTGAAAAATTTGAACTAATTTAAGTTGAAGGTCAAGAACATTGTAATAGATTTTATCACAAACATATTTTAATTTCAATAATAATAAGAATAATAATCCGTTGAAAATACAATTCTTTTTTCTTTATATTGTAAATTTGTGCAGTTTTTTCTGATATTAGGAATAATTTTTTTTCTTCTTTCAACTAGCAGCTAGAAAAAGATGTCCATAATGAATAGTAAAAAGAATTGCCTGAGGATACCAAACCCAGCTTCCGTTACCAAATTGGCCAAAAG
Source organism: Parasteatoda lunata (assembly GCA_949128135.1). Lineage (NCBI taxonomy): Eukaryota > Metazoa > Arthropoda > Arachnida > Araneae > Theridiidae > Parasteatoda > Parasteatoda lunata. The sequence continues at coordinate 63,673,297 of OX421973.1, read as the reverse complement.
AACAATGGACTCCCGCCTTACCTGAAAGTACGTACCTCATTCATAATTTTTTGCTTTCACTGGGGGACAACAAAAACATCGATTACGTCACGCTTTTCAACGCACGCATTATCGTTTGGATTCTTTAATTACTTTCCATCTTTTAGCATCATCATTGCTGGACAGGGATCTCTTTTTTTTTTTTTTTTTTCCTTTCTCCATAACTTCACAAACAGTCTCTTGTTTTCAGACAGCAAGGGATTTTCTCTCGTGGGAAGCATGACTTGCAATAATCAGTATTTCTAATTTTGTGCGGAAGTGAGACTTCTATAAATTATGAAGTTTGGTTTCGTTATTTTAAAGGTGTTTTTATAAACATAAATCGTAAGAAAACGTTTTTTTTTTTTTTTTTTTTTTTTTTTTTTTTTTTTTTTTTTTTTTTTTGGTATTGGGGCTGTTGTCACCGAATCTTTAAGAGAGCTTTGCCTAAATACTTCGTGTAGGAAAAATTAATAAAAAATTAACTTTAAAATCTGTGCAATTTATAAACTATTTCTCTATGTACAATAGAGTCTGACCTGGAAAATTCTCACGTTATACTAAATCTCATAAAAAGAAGAAAAAAAGTGCATTTCAAAGTGGAAAAAAGGACTATGCAAGACAATGAGAAATCCGTAATGGTAATCAAAGCTGAAATTCTTCCAATTTTAGAACTGAATTGAAGGAAAATCAGAAAGATCATTTTCGCGCAATACTTCCCAAAGTTTTTTTTTTCTTTTTTAAATCGAGAAATGGGGGGGGATGCTAAAATAATATAAAAATTTCACAATCGTTTTATCGGCGAAAATATGAATGTTTATCAATAACAAACATGAGTTGAAGGTTGCTATAATTTTGAAGGCTTTAGTTCCAGATCTTTTTACAAAAGAAAGAATGTGTAATTTGGTTGTAGATACAATAACTTTAGCTTTATACGACATTTGTAAGGTTTTTGATTAAACAAATACACTGTAAAAATTCCGTATAAAATTACATCAAAAAATACAGGACCAGAACTTTTTACCTCGCAATTTTACGGAGCAAATAGTCTGATATACCGTAATTTTTACTATTGTGAAATCCCCGAATCACTGTCTTTAAGATATTACAGTAAAAACATTTACAAGAAAAATGGATCACGGAGCCAGTACTTTTCTGCTGTAATTTGATCCGGATTTTTTTACTGTGTAGTGTGAATTAGCAACGAAATATATAGTTTTCTTGCACTTGAATCTCTAATTATTTATGATAATAACTAGCGTTTAAACCAGGGCTGTAGGTTCATTATTGAATTTTTCAAATCCAGCTCTGGATTTTTCTGAAAGCTCGATTCCAATTCCGACAGATACTCGATTAATATCAATATTATTGGAAAGAAAATATTCATTTCAAATCGTGTATTTTAATTTTTCGTATGTATAATTAGAATTAGGATTTTGTATGTATTTGATGGACTGCAATTTTTGAGTAGTGGGTCACAAAACTAACAAATAGAATGAGTGATAAGAGCTAACATTAAGGTTGATTTGTGAAAGTTCTGCTGTCGCATGAAATGATACTTTTTACAAATAATATGTTATTTATTTTCGTAACTCTTGTAAGTTTGTAACAATTACTCATGACTCTTAGCCAAGTTCTAGCCTATCTTTAGCATAAGGGGCTTATGCTAATTTTGAAAATGGAGCAAAACTTCAATATGGAGAAAAACCACAGTTTTGAGAAAACAAAAAGTATTTGTGGTCTAATTTTGAAATATTTCAAAACTCATTCCAATGCTGCATTACCTTGGCTTATAAAATTTTCCTTAAAAGCATGTATGTATATTTAACGTAATGAAGGACAATTTGCATATGATCATATATATTAATTTTTTGCAATGAGAAAATTTTTGCAACTATTTTCTTATATGTTTTCACAATGAGGATTTCATTTGAAACTTGCTTCAGATTATAATGCGAGAGTCAATTTTTCCAAAACTACACAAATATGTCAAGAAATTATTAATCAAAAGTTTTAAGAAGGATTTGTTTACTCCAAACAATGTTGGGTTAAGAGCATATGCATACTTGACGAAAAGGAGGACAATTTATAATTTTTTGTATAATTTTTTGTTTCAATCTTTGTTTCAATTCAAGTTTCAATCTATTTCGAATATTTTTAAGCATTACTGAACAAAAGTATTTTTTTAAAGTAAAAACAAAAGAAGAAGAAGAAATTATGCATTGTTTTTTTATTCTTTTATTTATTATTATTTTTTTATTTTTTTTCAAATTTTAAAGTTGAATAAACTCTTTTGCCTTCATTGGTTACCAGCCAAATTTTTCTCAAAAAGATAACGGCCTCCTTCAATTAGTCTAATATGTATTTTTTAATCTGAACTTTTTTTCTCGGTGCATTTAAAGGTTTCCATATCGCTTCCAATCTAACTAAACAAGTTAAAAATATGAATAAAAACATTACAATATCATATAAAAAATGCGAAAAATTTCTAAAAGAAATGAAATATACATACTGTATTTCGTAATCCCTAACATTCATCCGCGTAAAGAGAAAACAGAGAAATATTTCTCTCGGACGATGTCATAGTTAATGATCCGTTGTAATATGGACGCGTGATTATTATGTAAACAAACGAAGATGAAGGATCAACTTTATCCAACAATTTATCTCTGGGTAAAGCAAACTTATTCCATACCAACTTATTCGATTTTTTTTTAAAAAAGGAACTAGCACGTAAAAACAAGCACTGCATAAAAGCTTGCTCGACGCATGCATACCGAATGTAAGTTTTTTATTTAAAAATTCGCCTGCAGTTAAAAACCACTTTTAGAGTTAAAATGAAAATATATAAATAAATAATAAAGCTCTAAATATATGTTTCTTTCACGTGGTGTTTAGTCAAAGTTAAGTCAAACTCTTTGTTGGCAACAACAATAAAATATTCTTTCACAAAGCAAACATTCTGTTTCTAATGACGGACGTTTCATAACTGATGAAAATTGAAGAAAAAAATGAAATGTTTATTACATTTTAGCATTTGGGTAATATATTTCTTGGAAAGTTGAAGTAAGGAAGAATCACTGTTCGTGGATTATTTGATTATAGCATGTTTTGAAATTTTTATTTGTTTTAAACCAATTTTGAAACAGTTTTCACTAGAAAAAATAAATGTAAATAATAGAGAATTTTAACTATTAAATCAGTTTGCAAACATAAGAAGTAGTGGATGATGGTTTCTCATTTCTTCATAATGAAAAATAAATAAGTCTACTGTTTTCTTCAATTAGCTGTTATACATATTTTATTTATTTTAAATATTTAAATTTCATGCATTTTTACAAAAAAATGAATCACTCATCTAATAAAGTTAAAAGGTTTTTCTTTCTTTCTTTTTTACACAAAGAAAGAATGAAAAGAAAAACCTTAAAAATTTAAAACTTACTTTTAAATTTAAAAAGATAAGAGCACTAAGCTTCACGGATGATATCATTATGATATGTTCATTCTAGCACTATATGTTCATTCTAGTTTCTGAAATGTCATTTTTTTTCCCATTAACAAAAATAAACTAGATTTAAATAACAGAACATTTTTGTTATTAAATAATTATTTAAGCATAAGAAAATATTGGATCATAGGTGAATAGTGGATTTTCTAAGAGAAAAAAAAATCCTTATTAAGATAATTCACATCAGACGAGGAGGTAATTTTGCCGCCAACCTCAAAAGTCGGAAACTGCAGGAGGTATCTTCGTACATTCTGAAAAAATTTCCCTGTTAAAGTCGATATCAATTTTATTTTCTATCTAGAGAACGAAACTCCGTAAATGTATATATATATATATATATATATATATATATATATATATATATATATATATATATACCACAAAATACATAAGACAATTGTTAAATACTTACTAAATGAAGGTGCGTGTATAATCTTTTTTATTCGAGGTAGTATTACGGTGAGTTCATAATATAGTTAGCTTTTTTTTTGTTTTATAGACAATAATAAATACAATTTGGGCACAATTGCTAAGAAAAGAGATCGTCCCCTTTTGGCATGGATGAAAATTAAAACTCGAAACCCATTTCTGTACTAATCGGGTTAATCTGAAAGTATATGGTACCTATGAAGCCTATATGGTAGATGGACCATGAGTAAGAATTTTATTGAAAGCGGGAAAACTAAACGGTGATCTACGAACGATTTGTCCTACGAAACAAGAATGCGTGTATTACCCACAAAGTCCTCCACAAAGCTGATTTTATTCTGTTTCAGGAGTTAACTTCGCATTCTGAATAGCAAGGAAAACTTTAAGATTATTGTGGTAAAAGTATTGCCTGAAAAACACTATTCCTGATGTTTGTTGATTTTTAACGATGTAGCAAATTTTTATTGATAATTATTACATTTGTAAAAGTGCATAGTGGATATGTATGAAAAATTTGCACACCAGTAGATTTTCGGATTTTTAAGCAATCTTTAAAATAAATTATTTAAAAAACTATGCAGTCGTATAAAATTTATTATTTTTACTAGTGAGAAAAATAATTTTGCATGCCTACGACGCAAATGTATATAGTCCTCCTCTTTATACTAGCTAATTCAAAAATAAGTACAGTGCGCAAAAAAAAAAAAAAAAGCAAAAAAAAAAACATGGACAATTGGTATGGCATGAGAGTAAAAAACTGTCTCTGTCCACAAAAAAAAAAAAAAAAAAAAAAAAAATTAAAAAATAAGAGGAACGTTTAACCTTTAAAATAATGTGAATATGATAGGGAGGAAAGTAAAAAAAAAAGATATTTTTGTATTTCTAAATAAAGTAGGATTCTTTATTTTTGACATTACCAGTCGTCCGCTCAATACAAATAAATGATTGTTATCCAACAAAACAATAATACTTCCTTATCAGTATTTTCGTGACTTTTTTTTTCTAATCCCTTTAATTTTTTTCTATGCTTTTTAGATGTAAACCATTACGGCGGATTTATATTGATATCATCAGAATAAACACACTCTAATGGGACTGACTCATCACCAGATGTTTCTTTTCATTTGAAAGAATTTAAATCTTATTCAATGATGCATGTTTAACTTTATGGCGAATTTAAACAATGATTGAGATAAAATAAACAACATTAATTTCGTTCTCGCTAACTTGTTGAAAAATCGACTGAGATTTTAAACAGAAAAAATTTTGAAATATTTTTTAAATAAATAGATAGAAATTTTTTTTTTAACCAGTTTAGCGAAATTTTCCCTCCAGATGTAAAATTTTAATAATGAAATAATGTAGTAGAGAGACTTATCAATTATTAACAAATACTTTGCTTTTTTTTTTATTTATTTTTATTTATTCATAACTTTTTTTTTTACAAAAATATGATTTTTATTTCTTCATATCTACATTTTGCTCCGTTCTCACAATCATTAACAAAAAGAAAAAAAAAAAAAAAAAAAAAAAAAAAAAACACTGGTAAAAGTGGACGATGAGGAAAAAAAAAAAAAAAAAAAAGACTAGCTATAATGAATATCTATACAAATTCGTTGAAAATCATTTGATTAATATTTATTTATTCCAAGTAATTAAGTTCGATATTATGATTGTTAAGTTCGTATTAAGGTTCGTTTCAATAAAAAAAAATAATAATAATAAAATAAAAATTATGTCTTATGAAGCTATGTGGGTGTTTCATTAGTCACTTCGCAATAAAATTAATTACAGTAGAATTAATTTTATTTAGCTTTTAGTTTTTTTTTACTTTCCTTTAATTTATTTTACTTTCCCTTAATTTATTTTGCTTTTCTCATTGCTGTTTATTACAGCTAGTATTGAAATTAATCCAGTCATGTCTGGATAAAAAGCAAATATTAAAAGCTGGATAGCTCTTTTAGGATCTTACACATTTTTTGCTTACAAAAATAAATGAGGGAAATGCCATGTGATTTATTAATATTCGGGGTCTTAATGCAATACGATGGAAGAACATTAGGAAGAATCATTTTCTATAACTTTTGATAAATGCATTTTTTCATTAAAGCTATCTAATATAACTTTCAGTATAAGGTGAAATCAGTACAAATCCATATTGAACCGAAGGAATAACAATAATACTTTCACATGGCCTGTAGCTGGAAGAAAGAGCTTTATTTATCACCACCTTACGGACTTATTTTTGTACATGAACTTTAATTTCATAATTAGTTACACTAATCAGAACGAAATCAGAGATGAAAAAACAAGGGCTAAACAATTATCGATGTTTAACGTTATGATATAATTTTTATAAATTGTTATAAGGTTGTTTTTGTCAGCTAGTACGCCAAAAAAATTTTTAAAAAGTAAATAAATAAAATGAAATAAAATAAAATAAAATAAAATAAAATAAAATAAAATAAAATAAAATAAAATAAAATAAAATAAAATAAAATAAAATAAAATAAAATAAAATAAAATAAAATAAAATAAAATAAAATAAAATAAAAACATTTAGTGTCTTTAAAATTCAAAACCTAGCTTCAATTTTAAACTATGTATGCTAACTTGTGGGAAAATCAACTGAGATTTTAAGCAGAATGATATTTGAAATATTTTTAAAATAGATAAATAAAACTCTAGATGTAAATTTTTAATAATGAATACTAGTGTAATAATGCGGAAGAGTGACTTTTCAAATAATAACAAGCTAGATCACAAACACTTTCCTTTTTCTTTTTTTATTTCCTTTTTTCTTTTTACTTATTTATTTATTATTATTTTTTTCTACAAAAATTTGTTTTTTCCTTCATATCTACACTTTCCGCCGTTTCCATAATCATAAAAAAAAGTACGGGTAAAAATAGACGAAAAAAAACCTAGCAACAATGAATATCTATACAAATTCGTTAAAAATCATGAAGTCATTTGAAGAAAGAGCCTGCTGAGAACAGCCGTAATTGAAAATCTATTATAATAATTAGTCTTTTCACGAGCAATTAACTTGTTTGTATTTTCTTAAAAGTCTATATATAGAGAATATGATATTTCCACTAAATATAAATGAATAAGCCTAAGCAAAAATATCCTTTCTTAAGTGGCCACCCATCAAGTACATCCCATCCTTCATTGTCATCTCTCCAAAAACAAACCATTATAAGCAACACGCATTGACAGCCGTGGGATTTGCAGGTCTGTGAAGCTTCTGAAATGTCAAAAATATGAAACTCAACAACAAATTAGAACACAGAATATTAGTCTAAGAACTCCAAGAGGATAGGAACCTTGCTGACTACACTTGATGAGAAACAAAAGATCCCCCATCCCCCTCATCAGATCTATCTTTTCTCTGCACATTTAAGTTAAAGATAACATGGAATAACGCCTGCATCATTCAATGATAACTGGTTTACTTCATTGGTTAGAGGGGGGATCAGAAGACTTTTTACTTCTTTGTGTGTTTCATTAAAAAGAGGCCCTTTCTACCTGTGTTGGCATGGCACTTTGTATCTGTCGCAGGTTATTGTGTGTTGTCTACAACAGCAGTCGTAATTAAATCCTTCCTGGCTACCGGATGAAGGGGGGTGAGGGCCGGAGATGACTTCCTCTGTGACCGGTGAGAAGCGGAAGCCAAAGGTAGTAGCGCACGCGTCATTCCAACCGGCCTCTGGGCTTTTTTGATTTGACAAGCGGTACAGCCTATCGCTGCAGGCAAGATTATTAAAAATTTGAACATAAATATGATATGTATGACACTTAAAGTAGAAACTTTTCTTTTGGATGAAAGACAAAAAGGAAGAAAATAAAACTTTATTTCGTAACGCAAAGTAAAACAAATGGGTGCTTCATTATTATGATGTTAAGTCGCTTTCACGCCTGTGAGGGTGGAACTTTAATATAGAAATTTCGAACGCTTTCCGACTAGCTAGAGCAGTGTTTCCACACCTTTTTATCACCGTGGACCGGTCAACGGTTGATAATTTTATCACCTAGTGGGGGGACGTATTAAACTGAAAATAGTTTATTCCTCTCTATATTAAAAAAGGGTAAGAGCCGTCGCCACCATCGCTGTTTTGAGTGTTCAACTTTACGTTACAGTTTATTTCGTTGCTCAAAAACTTTTAGACTTAAGGAGGGATTTTTTTTTCCTTTTTTTTTTTTTTTTTTTTTTTGTATTTGGCTCAATTCGGTTCGATTGCAAACTTACAGAAGTCATTGGGTAACTTGGTAATATGCCAATTCAATAAAGAAACTCGACATAATGATAGTGCATAGAAAAATATAATGGGGATACGAATTGATAAAAAATTTATATTTCAAAAGTAGTTTGAGAATTATTAGTTGTTAAACTTGTGATGAAAAATATTCTACGGAGATCGTTTTGCAGTCGGCAAAATGCCATGAAATGGCCTTCTTTATTAGTGAACTTGAGGATTTATTATTTTTTTTAAAAAAATTTTTCAAAAACTTTTTTTACTCGAAAGTTATAGGAATTTTAGGTGCTTTTTTTCAAGAATTTTTCTCAGTCTCTTTGCTTTAAATATTGACTACATTGTTGTAAAATTTATTTGGATGTCTCAGGATTTTTATTCTATAAGCTTATGGGCACTGATTTCTAATGTAGCGATAAAAAGGAGAGAAGGGCTAGGTAGTCGCCATATATATATAATATATAACATATCTTAAAATTTATATTACATATATTAATATTTTTCAAAATATAATCACGTGGCTTAGTGAGTGGAGCCTCAAAGTATTGTTAAAAAACATTCTAACAAACAATTCAAGAAAGGTCTGTAATCTGAGTATTTTCAATATTTTTGGATTTCAATTAATATTTATAAGTTTTTAACTATTTTTTCTAAAACTTGATGCATTAGGTAACTAATAAAGGCCTGCATCGTTAACATCCACAAAATAAGGTTTTTAGCACCAAAAATAAAGGTGATATTAAAGTTTCCATGTTTCTAAGGGCTTCTGTCCCTTTAAAAGGACACTATAATATCCCGGGAGAAATATAAATTGTAAATTCTCTTTCAGCTAAAACTTTTAAATTTGAAAATTAAAATATATAAAAAATTAGCCTAGATAAACCAAGAGTTAACTAGGCTATTTCAAAAGCTAAAAAAAAGTTTTTGTTTATTTTTATTTATTCGAAATAAAAAATGGAAAACAAATTATAGCACAATTAGATGGTTTTATGGAGAGAAATAATCCTGTCACAATTTGTTTGCAATTTGATATTTTGAAAGAAAAAAGAAATCTAGCATTTGAAATTTCTTGATTTATATAAACTCATTTTTTTCTGTATCTTAAATTTCAAATTACTAATGTAGTTAAGAGAAAATTTGCCATGAAAGGCTTCTCTGCGGTAACACAGAAAAGCTCAAAACTCCCTCTTTACATACAGTCAAATATCGATAATATAAACTCAAAGGAAGTTCGTTATGTCGAGATTTCGGGATTCAAAAATCAAATATTCTCATCGAATAGCGATATTTCTTAACAATTTGGTCAAAATAATAACGGTAAAAGTTGTATAGTTCGTTTTTATTTCAAAGAACATTTATTTTAAACGATGTCAATATCATTGCTTCTTCATATGATTTAACATTTTGAAGTTCTTCCGTTTTATCTTTTTCCTTATCTAATACTGCAGATGCCGTAGTTTATTTTAAACCGTTTATGTCTAGCGTTCTTTTTAAAGGACAGCTCTTTTCTTTCATAAAAGTAAAAAAAAAAAAAAAAAATGGTAGTTCAAGTGTTTTAATATTATGATTTATTTTGAAAGCGCTAGATAGTTATATCTACCACAACATATAAAGCATAATAATATTTATATTTAGATTTAAAATCTAGACTCCATTGCTTTCCCTACTAACGACAGTCTTTCAGTTGCGCAAGGGCACCAACTCAGAGCTGGAACTCCGTGTCTACACTCAGTCTAAGAAGTCTAAGACACATTGCATAAATTTTGTTTTTTTCTTTCTTTTTTTTTCTTCCGAAGTCATTGAAGTCGCATGATGCTTTTTTTCAGAATAATATGCTATTTTTATAACTGATGTGAGTTTGCAAAAGTTACTCAAGACTATTAGGTCAAGTTCAACCTATCTACAGCAGCGTCCTCTATGTTTATTCTGAAAATGGCATAAAGCGTCGACGTGGAGAAAAGTCATAGCTTGGTGAAAATGAAAAGCATTTGGGGTCTAATTTCTTAATATTTAAAAACTTTCTCCAATGCCACATTACCTTCATAAAAATTTGCTAAAATTTAGAATAAAGCATTGATTTTGATTATTTTCCTCTAGGTGGAAAGAAGTCGCTAAATTGGCAATTTTTAAAAACTTTAATTACTTTTAAAAAATTTAATTATTTGTCCACTCTAAAGATCAGATAGTTCTTTTCAGCAAGATGGCGTAGACAGTTAAAAATGTTTTCTTTTCTACAAGCGTAAGGCTTTCAAACTGTGGTTTTTTTTTTAGTTTCCTTGGTGAAAGAGCTTCGAAAAATCTCGTTAAAACAAAACATGTGCTACCACTTTTTTCATAGAAGTATTTTTTTATATAAAGGCCGCTTTTTAAATGTCTATGTTCCTTTCTGTTAACTTTTGTTCCTAAACATTAATGGGTAAATACATTTCCGATTCTTTCCAATCACCTCTTACCAAATCATTACTGTTCATAATAACTGCTTCCTCATAAATATTAGTTTATTCCGAATTCACTAAACTAGCAGAATACAATAGCAAACATATAGACATATGTACATTGCTTTAGGGGGGGATAATTCAGGCTTTTCAAGCATGGTAATCTCCTTTTATCGGGGCTCCCAAAAAATCATTCATAAAAGTGTTCAAGAAAAGTTTTCAAGAATTTGAATTCAAAAAAACATATTATTCATCAAGAAAATTTTTTTTCCGAAATTAGAAGAAATTGGTTATTCTTGTATTACCATCATTGCAAATGCGTACAGTATAAAAAAAAATTCTAATCAAATGACACTAACAAGTACCGGCACCCCTATTCATCGTAAAACCCCTTTTTAACGGGGCATGTTAGGGGACACAAAACTGATATAACGCAATTTTTAAAGTAGTAATAATTACCGAAAAATCATTGAATCACTCTAATTAAATAAATAATATTGTAAAACTCACAGTGAAATATATTACGATAAAATTGGATTGTACCCAGTATCTTAAACTGTAATTTAATCCAAAATTTTATACAGTGTAAGAAATTTAGATTTTTTGGTGATATCAAAAAAATTTGCGTCATTCAGGTTAGACTGTTGTATAAAAATAAAAAAGATTAAAACCCAGATTTTCGTAAATAACACACGCTCGATAGTGTTTCAAAAAGTGTAAAGAACATTCGAGTAGCAATCGACTTATTTTGCGTCTTGTGGTCTCTTTTACTTTTTACCTCGATACATGGACACAACCCGTTGTACAAAATTAAAACAGCCGTTAACAATGTACTGTTTATGAACTCTTCTGTACGTGATGAGAATTTCATCTGTTCCCGTAGTAAACCTCGTTCTTCACCAACCCCATAGGAGACGTGTCGAATATTGTTTAAAAAAAATGAAATAAAATAAAGAGATTTATTTTTTTGATGAGATTTACATCCGGTAGGTCAGATGTTAGCTGTGTTTGCGGTCCATTCTGAAACGTGTCTTTGCTTCCGAATGAGAATGATGTTCACTTATTCCTGAGAGTTAGAAGGAGCTTCCTGTGTTATAATTTCAAATAAAATGTAAAATTATGTCTTATTTGGAAGCCGCAAAATAAATTATGGGTTTGGCATTCACCATATGATGTCTTTGTCTCCAAACATCGATTGACTCCAGTGAGATAAGTTTTTTAGTACTCGCGTATGCATGGGAGAAGCTTGAAGGGCCTTTCACCCCTGAAAGCAGGGCTATTAAAAGATTAATACGGGAACGGGATAAATTTCTATCAAAGAACATTTTCCTTCAATCAAATTTCATTCGAAAAATTATTCATCTGCAATCATCTTCATCATGTTAAACTTGTTTCGTTATGCTTGTCGTTAAACATCTAATTTAAATGAATTTTGAAAAAAATGTTAGCATTTGAAAAATGGAAGAATTTTGCGTTAAAGTCTTTTTCTCTTTTGATGTACACAAATAATGTGCGCGCATTTTGGAAAATAAAGGTAGTTTAAAAGCTTAATTATTCAAGAAATCCATTAAAAAAATATTATACCTAGTAATAAAACTTATATCAAGAATATTTTTCTAAATTTTTAAGGTTATTGAATTAGAATTCTTCTTTAAAAGAAAGTAAATGAATGTGTACATGAAAGAGAATTCTTGAGGTTTGTGAACTCGATCTCGAACTCAATCCTAAAAACTAATGCCTATCCGATAATACTAAAATCTTGCACTCTTTTTCTAAACAGAGTTTACTAGTGATTGAATGAAATTTTTTTTCTTTTTTTTTTTCTAAGGCGAACTTATTTCATATGGCGATCCATGGTTTAAAATTTTTCATAATTTTCATACTCAAATTTTAATGATATTAAAATTATTCGTTTTATCTGTACACTATTCTATTTAGAAGAAATGAGCCAAATATATTAATTAGATCGGATCATTAATTTCGGAGAAAAAATTTTTTCGAAGAGATTTCCGAAAATAAGTTCTCAACGGCAAAAGTTTTATACGAAAAGTCAAAGAAATATTGATATCAAGTGGTGTTCTCTAATATGCTTAAAGTTAGAATAAAACAACATTCTTTCATTAAACAAATCCAAAGTGGAAGAAAATAGACTTTTTTTAAAGCTCTTCAACACTTATGCAACTTCTTAAACATTTAATAGCATTCTGTTGGTATAGATAAGATTTAAATTTTTACCATCTTTTGTAATATGTTAGCAGTCATTATTATTATTTTTGCAATAGAAGTTACATCAATAACACACGGAATTTTACATTTCTAAGAAAAACGTATAAAAATTAAAAAGTTATTATTCGAGTCAACAATTAACAATTATATAGACTATATTTATGCAAATGTGACGAATTGTTTAGATTTTAGCACTAAAAAACTTTTAATGATCAAATCATATTTACTCAGTTTCATATTTAGTTAATTTTATATTCATTTCCATCAACGTTTAGTAGATTATTTACATTTCTTTGTTTTAAGTTTACTCCAAATTGTTTCAGATTGGGAGGCATCAGACATTTTTTTTTCTTTGTTAAAATACTTATAATAATTTTTTTTCTAGTTTTCGGTTGAATCTTTCTTTGCCTGATTATTGCTAAGTTAGAAAATTCGACCTTCATGAATCTCTTAATTACAACGGATTTAATTGAATGGACAGTGAGTGTCATAAACTACATGTTTTTAAAGTCATTTAGAAAATGACGAGTTTAGTCAAAGAATGAACTGTTGTAACATTTCTGAGTGTTTCTCTTAAAATTTAAGATCGATATGGAAATTGATAATAATGAATATGCTTAGCTTATATATTTCTTTAAACTTATATTGGCTTGTATATATTTTTTGATATTAAAATAACGCTTTACAATAGTATCAAAAATGTTATTCTCGATTTATGAAAGAATAATTCATTCCAACTTACAAGAAAGGTATGCAAAGTTTTACTCGCAAAGTTAACAAAATATTTTTACACCGTTTTTTTTTTTATTTTTTTTTTTTTTTATTTATTTATTTTTTTTTTTTCGTTATGTTTTTTTTTGTTACATACATGATAAATAATATCGTAAAATAATGTGTCTATTCTATTCGGTTGTTATGATTTAAAATGTAAAATTAGAATAGAAAAAAAAAATCCGACAGAGAATCACAGAAATTTTGCCAAAAGTGCGATTACAAATACAAGTTATAGAATCACGTTTAGACAATTAAAAAAATAAAAGTTTCTAACGATTTTTCGCACGAGTTCAGATTTTAATTAGGAGTTGGAGTTTTGATCCCTATCTTTAAATTGCATGTAAAACACGCAGTTATGCGGAAATTTACTACTCAAATTTTTATCACAATTAATAAATCTATTCTTTGAGTTTTAGCTATTTGAAAGGCAAAAATTTAAGTTTCCTATTATGGAGAAAATTAAAGCAGCCTCTTACAGTTAACAATGTTCTTCGATTGTGTAATGAATAGATCGTGTTGACGCATCTACGGTTAAGATTGCAAATTTTGATAATTTTTAATTTAACAATAGTTTTTAAATACACGTAATAAATTTTATAAATAATTTATGCTTCTAAAAAAGAATTTGTAATTTGTCCGATCAGTGATCGATACTTCGTTAACTCCCTTGTCAGCCTCAAACAAAAATTTAATGTAACATGAGAATACAAATCTATATTTTAATTTTTTGTAAAATTTTAAGTCATTATAGTAAAAGCTTACAGAGGAAATCTTTGCCAATTGATTTAGATGTATATGAGGTTTAACGCAAATTTTGCGCAATTTTAAAGCCACTTTCAATTTGAGGGCTTTTTTGTAAAGAATCTATTTACAGCTCTATAAATAAATTAGTTTTGGAGTATTTTTTTTCAATTTTAATAAAATTGAAGATCGATGCTGGTGAAGAATCGGTGAAACCGCATTAAAATTATTTACCTTAAAATTTAAAAAGAAAAAAAATCCTTTACAATTGCCATTTTTTTTTATAACGCATTGTTTTATTTTATCAAAAGATTTATTCCCAATTTGCGATAGAATATAATTACGATTGCAACTTATCCTTAAAAAATAGTCGATGAGATATGAGAATACTAATCAATACTTTAATTTTTTTTATATGTTTTTTGTGTTATAAAAATTCTAGGTTGTTATAGGGTAAAATTTCAACAGACATTCAGGAATACAATACTTAGAGGTATCGTTATTTTTAAGGAACCCAACGATTTTTTCTCCTAATGATGACTGAAAAATTTCTGTAGAAAAGTAATGCAGGTGCCATTAATTTGCTGGCATACAACGGTTCATATGCATCTGCGAGTCTTCTGGACAGGTGGTTTCTTTCCATCTCTCTTATTATCTATGCCTTCTGCAGAATGGACTGATACATAAGAGAAAAAAATGCATTTCGATACTTAAAATTCCGATTTCATATGATAAACTTTAAATATGAGGCTATGAATGGTGCCGGCAAAAATTCAATCATGAAGAGGAGTGCAATATGGGAAAATATTCATTAAAATATTTAAAAAATTCACAAAAAAATTTTTTTGTTTCTTTTTTCCATGATAAATATTTTTTCGAGTGCGCATCAGAATTTTTTACATTTCAATAATCAAACAGAATTTTTTGTTTTGTTTTTGATAAATGTTATTTTTTATTTAATTTAGTTTAAAACAAATATGAACAGCACAAGTACAAAAAAAAAAATGTTCGAGATTTTAATACTTTTTTAATTTTCTATAAAAAAAAATTTGATACATCTTCTAATTAGTATTAAATCTAACTATAGCATTAAATTTAAACACACAAGTTTTGCACTCAGTCTAAGAATTTGAGTTAATCCAATAATGACTCGAAACAAGTCATTATTTTTAATCATTTAAAATAAAACAAATAATAAAATTTAAAAGCAACAGTTGATTTTTCATTCATTATATATACTTTCATAGGGTTGCTATGAAAACTTCTTCAGCACATGAGGTTGCACAACTTACCTTATAAAAATAAAGGTAATTTATTAAAACGGTATATTTTATTTTATATTTGTATATATAGAATTATTAGTGGTAAAACCAATAATTTTAATAAGGATGAAAGAAGGATTTTTGTAGCTATAAGTATGTTTGGAATTAATCGGACAGATTAATAACTATTCCATAAATTTTAAATTTTAAATTGTGCATAATGAACACATGTTACGATGCTGACAGAAATAATTTTTTTAATAGTGTTCGTAGACAAAATAGGTAAAACTGATTGTTTGTATGAGTAAAGTAATCGGTAAAACTATTAGTTCATATGAGCAAATTACTTGTTTATATGAGTAAACTGATCAATAAAACTGCTTGTTCATACCAGTAAATTACTCGTGCATATGAGTAAACTGATAGGTAGCTTGCTTGTTCATATGAGTAAATTACTTAATTATCTAAGCAAAGCAAACAGGTCGGTAAAACTGCTTGGTTAGATAGGCAAAATACCAACCATTCTAATTTTATTAGAATAGTGCTTTAATATAAACTATTTGGCTTGATTGAAATTTTTTAGTAGGATTTAAAGTCGATTTAGTTCTGTTACCATATAAATTTTAATAAATACAGTTGCGATTTAATTAGTTTACGAAATAGGCTTAACCGAGACAAATACAGTTTACTGCATGAAAACTGTTAAATTCGTATTTATTTATTAGTAACTATTAAAAAAGCATTTAATGTTTTAAAACCAAGCAAGAAGTCAATCTCTGATATTACTTTCCAAACTTAACAGACTTTGCATTAATTTTTTTAGATTGCAAATGTTGAATAGACACATTTTACATAACACTCCTTAAAAGTTAAATGTCGGATATATTTGTTTAGTTTTATCAAATAAAAATCCAAGTATTTGGAAATTTGATAATAATTTTGAAAGGATTAAGAAAATTTCTAAAATTGAAAATAAAATTTACAAATAATGAAAAACATCTTTCAATGTTAAGAATTTAGTCTTCACTGTTTAGAAACGAAATCCACTTTTATTATTCTGATGGTGATAATAATTAAAGATATCTGAAATATTTTTGTTAGGTACCCAACACCTTCAGAGTTTTTGAAATTTTTCCGAGTTCAGAAAATGTTGAAATTTTTTTTATTTGGATTTATGTGTGTATTATACACTAAAATGTATAAATGCAAATCTGAAAAAAAAATATTTTTTCTTTTCGAAAATATTGGGTGAATAATAGGAAAGCGATTAAAAAAAGACCAAAAACTGACTATTTTTCAAAATCAAATAGCCTTGTTGAAATTTATTATTTTTTCATTATTCTTGCTTTATAATACTCATACTAACTCAACTTAGAGAATAAGCCTACGCATTAAACATAATATAAATATCTATATATTTTTTTCAGCAAATATAGATTAGTATATTTGGTAAAAAAGGCCAAAAATTGTAATTAGATATTTCTATTTTAGGTGATAAAATAATAGTTTAATCTACTGGCCCATACTCTATTCCTTTGACATATGCATAGAAAACATTCATGTAAAATTTAGTTTCATTTATTAAACTAAAAAATTATATTTAAGTCAAAATCATGTTAAAAAAGGTAGTCGAGTACCTCAATAATAATAACAGCATATCTAATAAGAATCGTGATTCAGTGGGATAGTCTATTAAATTAAGTAATTGTAGTTTATTTATTTATTTTTAATTTGGATATTTAACCTGAAACAAAGCATGTATCCTTACACTTTGCGTAATAGTTCATTTAATAAATTGAAACCTTTTCCATTTTTCCGGATATTTTATGACGTGTTGTAGATAATTAGCCAATTTTTAGAGGAAAAAAAAAGGACATTATCAGTTTATTAAAAGCACGAACTCTCTTGTGAACTGATGCATGATCATCTCCGGTTAATTGCAAATTGCAGAAGGTCTTTACTCCTGTCTATTTATATCCGGAAGTATTAAATTCGACCAAAATAACTTCGCAATTTTTTTTTCGTGCATGACAGCAATTTAACTGAGGAAAGATATCCGAGTATTATCTGAAATTCAAATTAAGTGATAGGTTGGTTGTTCTCATAAAAATAATTTGCGTTCCCTAATTTTCATACACTAATTTTAATTTATTAATTAAATGTAATCCATACAATGTTTACTAATTATTACATGAGGATAAATTTACTTCCTGAATTGCTCTGAACATAAAAATTAATGTCATAAACAGTGCTTAAATTTTATTTTTCCTATAAGCTTACACGAAATACTTTCAAAATAAACATTGTAATCTTTTGAAAACCAACCATATAAAAACCATCAGCTGCAGTTATATTTGATTTAGCATGAAAACATAACTTATTTTTAAATTAAATTCTTTTTTTTATACCCAAGGACAGACTAATACTTATTCTTGTTACAAGTCTATGCAAATTAAAATAAATTTCCCTAAAAAAAATTAAAAAATAAAATAAAATAAAAATACTACCTTTTGAAACATGGAAATATTTAACGATGTCATTATATTTCTGTAAAGAAAAAAAAGAGGATAGAAATTGTAGAACAAATGTTCATCTATTCCAATTCATAAATTTATGAATTCATAAATTCTAATTCATAAAATAATCATCTATTCTGATTCATAAATAATTAGAAAAAAACGAAATAAAAACTAGCTTTTAGATTAAGCATGAAAACATAACGTATTTTTAAATGAAATTCTTTTTTATACCCCAAACAGACTAATACTTATTCCTGTCACAAGTCTGTATGAAATTAAAATAAATTTCACGAAATAAAAAATAAAAAATACTGCCTTTTAAAGCATGGAAATATTTATGGTCACTATATTTCCGAAGAGAGAAAAAAGAGAAGGGAATTTGTAGAACAAAATGTTCATTTATTCTAATTCATAAATTTATGATTTTATAATTTATAATTCATGAAATAATCATAGATTCTAATTCATAAATTCATGCACTGTAAAACAATATAAGATTTTGATTTTTGTTTTTCGAAATCTATTAACAAAATTTTTCTTTTTCGTTTCTTTTCTATTTTCTTTTCAACATAAAAATATAAATACTGAATAATATTAATTTTTTCAAATTTAATTACATCATGCAGTTGTTAAATGAAAAAAAAAAAAAATAATTGACACTTTCTTTCCTTCTAGTCCTTGTATTTTACTATGGAGCTAAAGCTAATCAGTATCACGTTCAGCATCATAAGCTCTGCGGCATGTATGACATCGTGAGCAGTAAAGGGTTTATGGTATTAGTTTTAATTAATATTTTGTAAAAAAATTCTTTAAATCTAATTTATTTTAAACAATTCATTTACCCTTAAACACTCCTCTTAAATATTTTATAACGCATCGAAGTTTTTGCTGAATATGATTTAGCGAAGAATACTTCCAAATAACATATTTATTTAATTAATAAATTCGATTATAAACAGTAAGAAGAGTTTTAGTGTTTTTTGAACAAATTTTAATTATACTTTTGTTTATTATTGATTTTCCTATACTTATTTTATGCTATAATTTTTCTATAGGTTTGCATATATAATAAAAATAGCTAAAATATTATTTTTAATTAGATATTTAATGAGCAGTAAAAAAAAAAAAAAAAAAACTAAATTTATTTATTTATGTTTGCGTTACTTTTACTTATTCTTCTTACGTTTGTCTTAATACGCATTTTAGTTTTGTTGTTTTATATTTAACGTATTTAACAATGTAACTTAATTTAGCAAATTAATAATTCTTCTTACGTTTCTTTTAATACGCATTTTGGTTTTGTTGTTTCATCTTTTACGAATTTAACAATGTAACCTAACTTAGTAAATTAATAATTCTTACGTTTCTTTTAATACGCATTTTGGTTTTGTTGTTTTGTCTTCAACGTATTTAACAATGTAACCTAACTTAGCAAATTAATAATTCTTCTTATGTTTCTTTTAATACGCATTTTAGTTTTGTTGTTTTGTCTTTAACGTAATTAACAATGTAACCTAACTTAGTAAATTAATAATTCTTCTTACGTTTCTTTTGATACGCATTTTAATTTTGCTGCTTTGTCTTTAACGTATTTAACAATGTAACCTAACTTAGTAAATTAATAATTCTTCTTACGTTTCTTTTGATACGCATTTTAGTTTTGTTGTTTTGTCCTTAATGTATTTAACAAAGTAACCTAACTCAGTAAATTAATAATTTTCTTCCGCATTTTCAGATAAGTTTTTTTCATTGCAAGAAATATTTATCTTGTCAATAGTTTGATTGTCCGAAATCCGATATTTAAATACGTTCTCATTTTTCGTGAGATCAAGGCGGTGCTGCATTTAAAAACATATTGATTAAGATATTTTTTTTCCAGTTATTTAACAGTTCGGTTTGAATTGATTTCGAAGATCAGTTGCTATCTCTCACCGAAGTGGCTTTTATAAAAGGGTGAAAGCTATGGTCGATAAGGAAATTTTTAAGAGAATTTATCAAAGTAAGGAGTTGGAAAAAATATCTGAGGACATTTGAGGCATTGTTTTTATTACAATGCTTGAATTTAGTACACAATTTTTTTTCTTCCTATAGTGCCTGACGCAATGAAAGGAAATAGAAATTTTTGAAAGTAACAAATGTTACATTTTGCTAATTTTTCTCGTTTATTCTCTTATTTTAAGTAATTGAGTAAAAAGAGTTTTCTTTTTTTTTCTTTTTTATTTTGTTACTTTCACAATATTTTATGACAACTCGCATATTTTATTAAATTGTCAATAAGCGCTTTCTCTTAACAATTAACTGGATAAATAAAATAAGTTTAAAGGTGCAAAAGGAGCAAATAAACAATATTTGAAACACAATACTTGAACAGTTTTTATTCTCGGTTATAATTTTTTGATTTGTACAATTTAACTCATTTTACAACTCTATAGTTATTATACATGCTAAATAAGCTTGAATTAAACAACTCTTTATATTAATCTTGTTTAATTAAGAAAAAAGATATAATACAAAATTATCGACTTCAGTCCAGTTTACTAAAAAAAAAAAAAAAAAAATGCGTTTACTGCAATTTTGTGGAATTTTTAGTTCATTCTTTCAATGGTTAGATATATTTAGTTTCAAGATTTAGGTGTTATGTTGAGCATCTGTTAATTAAGCTGATAAACCTGTGGTAGATTTCTCGGCCTATTTTGTTCTGTTAATCAAGTAATTCTAGAATAATTCCGTTTATAATCTCGTTCCGTTCCGTTTCAACAGATTATTTTAGGAATCACTCCGTTAGCAAGCATTTCAACAATTATATTTCGTCAATTTCCTTTGTTTGTTTGATATATCGACACCTAATCTATCATTAAATTTTAGAAATAAATTTTTTTGACGTCATCATATTGAATCATAGTTATTTTAAGGAATGAATAAACCAGACTTCAGCTAGATATTGTAAAAATCTTTTTGAAAAAAAAAAAAAAAAAAAAAAAAATTAATAACGCTTTTTAAGCCATAATTATAATTTATCTAAAATTTCTTATAAATTAATAACCTTAGATTCTAGTGATTCCTACTGACAAATAATTCATTTTATATTTCTTTGACTAACTATATAATAAATGGCCGAGTTTGTGTTCCTGGGTGTGTGTCTCGTATAATTCTAAAACGGTCCTGCTACTTGAGCATCGGGTGTAAGGAGCAGTTTTAACTCGCGATCCTTCGGGAAGAACAAATGAAAAAGGAATTTTTCACATTGATTCAGTTTTAGGCATTTTCATGAAATAAATTATTGATTATACATTTTTTTGTTTTCAAATATTAGAAACATAGCATTAAGATTGATTTTAGTGCTAACATAAACTTGCAGCTCTGTTAGATCAAAACTGTCTATTCACCGAGATTTTACAGCACGTTCTTTAATAATTATTTACCTTTGATTGATTTTGCCAAGAAAGCAAAGGCAAAATCACTACAGTGAAATCTCTCGAAACTAGTAGTTTCAGAGCTATCTGAAACTACGTATTTATTTTGGTTAAAGTTACGTTTTTGAACATTTTTTTTACTTAAGAGGGCTCTATACGGCGGGAGAAATTTTTCATAGCAAATTCTCTTTTTCCTCCTTAAGGATAGACAAACCTAGAGTGAGCCATGAAGTTTCAAATACCGAAAAGAGCTGTGGCGGTTGGAGCGTTCGTCTTCCAATGAGATGAATCGGGTTCGAATCCTGATCGATTCGAATTCCGCACCCAAATTGCACCAACCACAGTGCTCACGTAAAATATCCTCAGTGGAAGACGGATCATGGATTAGAGTCCATTTGCCGTCGGGATAACCGTGGGAAGTATTCATGGTTTTCCTCTTCATGTAATGCAAATGCGGGTTAGTTTCATCAAAAAATCCTCCATGAAGGCGAAATTTCTCTCAATACTTTATCCAGGAGGTCTCTTGGATTGGGTTCAAAATTACAAGGCTACGGAGTTGAACACTAGTAGTCGTAAACCCAAAAAATTGAGTCAGCTGTAAACTGCGATTATAAAATTAAAATAAAATACCGAAAAGAAATTTTCACAATTTCAAAATGAAAACAAATTATGAAAGGATAATTTAGGATTACGCGATGCGGAATTTTTTGCCCAATAATTTGTTTGCATTTGGATACTTTGAAATTTTTTTCCTTCAGCAATTGAAACTTTCTGACTTACTCTGGGTTTCCGATATCTGGATGCCCCTACGGGGGCGGGACAGGGTTGAGTCCTACTTACTCTGGGTTTGACAGAACTCACTTTTTCTATACTTCAAATTTTAAATTACTTATTGAGGACAAAAGTAGAATTTGCAATTAAAGGTTTCTCCCTCAATATACAGCCCTCTTAATCCTAGTAAAGTCACCGGGAGAAAGATAGATTTTTAATAATAACAAAAATTTTGAAATTATTTTAGCTTCTTTAATTGAAGGCAAGTACCTCTCAGTTCTGTGCATGGTTGCGATTGTTGATTCAAATTCGTTTTTACTTTTGCCCCTCAAGAAGAACGAGTATTCGGTTTGTACAAAAGAAAATACATCTAAATCTTAGAAAGAATGGGAATCAACAAAACTTTAGTTAATCCACCGTTATCAGATCTTTCATGTTAAAAAAGTACAATCACATACATTATTAATCGCGATTATTCTATTTCTTACTTCTTTCATTCCCAGGTGACACTATTTTTATTGTGGTGCCCACTTCCTGCTACAGAACCCCCCCCCCCCCCAACTCCAATCAAAACCATCGTTCACACGGCGCGTCAAAAGTCCCGATTTCTCTGTCTTTTTTGCTTCTCCCACCAATTTACCTAGTGACAAAAGTGGTAAGCGAGATAAAGGGGGATGGGGGTCGGAAAGGTGAAATAATGGACTCCGTATTCCACTCTCGTCCGCCGATTAATCCCCTTAATGGCAGCCTCTCAATTATGGAGGAGATTCGCTCTTTCATTACGACAATGACTCTCCAGAGAGAACCAAAAAAAAAAAAAAAAGAAGAAAAAAAAATGTATGTGAGGCATGGGGGAGAGTTGGAGTATGGGTAGAGATTGCTACACATAATGTGGATAAAGAGAGAGAAGTGCGAGGATTTGTGGTCCAAGGTCTCGTTTAATTTTCTGTCACGCGAAGTTATCTGCGAACATCGAAAGGATTAAGAAATGTGTTTCCGCTTTTAGCTACAGGGTTAAGAGTATTCTCTCTCCGTGTTTGGCCTACCATATGTTTTTTATATTTAAACAATTATTTAGCTGATCAGCGTAAAATTTCAAAAAGCATGCTATCTAACAGAAACTCACGCTGTTTCTGCCTATTAGCAATTTGATAGTAAGATCAAAGAAAAATTACTTAATGACGTAATTTTCGATTTTTTTTTTTTTTTTTTGTTTCTTTTTCTTTTCTAAATTCTTTTGCGTTGCATATGTCTAGAACCTATCTATTAAAAAGTTACTTAATTCTCATTGTTTACTTTTACTTTCGATTTTAATATGTTTTATTATTATTATTACAAATTTATGTACTACATAAATATTAAAAGTAAAGAAATATGTATTTTTTATTTTTATTTTAGAATTATTATATTTGAAGTCTTTGTCTTCTACTGAAGTGCAGTTAAACTTTACATTCACTTTTTTCCCCCCTCAGTGGTTGCCACCTAGAAAAAAAAGGCTTGGAACCAGAGTGAAAATATACGTACTTATGCCCCCCCCCCCCACGTCCAAATATTTCCCTGATTAGTGCAGATAAATAATTTTTCTTCATAATAACTTTTTCTCGAATAACATTTAAATCTAAAGGTATATTGTTGCATTAAAATTAGTAAGTTAACAACTGTAATTTAATATTTTCGCTTACCAAACAAGCTGATATTTTAAATATAATTTGTGCGTGCATCACATTGTGCATGGAGCTGATCGTTACGTTCTTAACTATTTAACGAATCTCTTTAAATATAATTTCAAAAAAAATATATTTGTGATTTGCACCAAAAATAGTAATTGTCAAATGATGAATAAGTTTAGACAGCGATTTAAATAAATTTATTTTATCGTGATATCATAAAATTGCGTAATAAAAAAGAAAAAGTTCTTTCAGTTTTAAATTCTGAATTTAGAAAGCAATCAAAATGAAATTTTAAAAAAACACTCGATAATAGTAGAGTGGAATAAGATAAAAAAAAATAATAAATATTACGAGGAAAAAACCTTTAAATTAGAGATACATAAATATTTTATAAGAAAACAATACCTTTTTGAATTTAGATAACTTAAATATGATAAAAATATGGAAACTAATGAAGGAAAACTGGATTCGACCATGTAATTTTCCGATCAATAAAACCTTTTTACGTTTCTCTAAAATAAATTAGCTCTTTTTCTCCAATAATTTTGCGTATCGAGTATTTAGCTTGTTCTTTTTTTTATTTCTTTAAATTGGCACTTATTTTTAGAATTTATTAAGCATAATTGAAATTAATAATAGTTTCACAATTTTTTACTCTTCTCTTATGCAAATTAGAACTATTTCTCGATTAATTTTGCTTTTAAAATAGATTAATTCTTTATTTTAATTATTACCTATTACCGAAATTAACTAATCATTGACGTCAAAATAGTAGATGGCGAATTTTTACATTCCTTTTAAAGGAATTGGTAGCATTTCTCAGTTAACTTTGTTTCTTAGTACCAATTAGTATTAGTACCAATTAGAAGCATTTTTTTAATTTAAATTAATATTTATTACCAAAATTATTTAAGCATCATTGGCATTGATAACATTGCGATATTTTACGATTCTCCTAAACGAATTTGTACCTTTTCTTTATTAATTTTGCAATTTAGTACGTAGATTATTTTTTTTATTTCAAATAGTATATATTACCGAAATTAATTAAATAATAAGGGGATTTTTTAAAAAATTTTTTTGTTTTTTTTGTTTTGCGTTTTTGCTCTACGAATTAGTACTATTTCTAAGTTAATTTGGTTTATAAATGCATAACTTATTTTTTTATTTATTTCAATTACCGTTGATTTTATATACTTAGTTAATAGAGTCTTTGTGCTGCCATCTAGTGTGGCAGAAACTAGACGTCCAAATTAACATGGCCAACGGTATCTCACCCATTGTGGTGGTCCTGAAAGAGTGGATACCACTTCTGGAGAACGCACTAGGTCTGCTCATCGGGAAGACTGATAGTGCAGCTCATTGGAAATGGAAAAATAAAAAAAATATTACTTAGTTTAAAAGAAGCCACTTTTGAAAGCGTAATTATAAACAAAATAAACACATGGTTAAAGTAAATTCAGACATACTAATTTAGTGACGTGGTCCGCTATGATCATTGAGATACGTTGATCATTGAGTTAATTTGACATAACAAATAAGAAATAATTTAATTTTACAAAACGTGTAATTAATTACTTTTTTTTAATGAAACTTATAAGCTAGTAAACAACACTAATGCTACCGTTTAAAATAAAGAAAAGGAATCGTTTTCAATGAGATACCTGAAGTGACGTAGTGTGGATATCTCGATCCTGATTGGTTGCTGAAACGTGGCATTTTGTTTATGTTAGCAACTGTTTTTTCCATTCTATTTCGAGTAAGCCAAGCCCATCAAGTATAATTCTCTTAAGCGACACAGTTTCACAAAGATTCTTTCTCAAAAATTTCAATTCTTTTAATAATATACATTTACACAGAGACTTAACACAAAGACAGGCACAAACACATGTGGAACATAAACAAACTAATTATGCATCGAAATTGCCAGGTACACAAAACAAAAATCTATCAAAGTTACAATAAAATGAATTTAAAAAAATAATAAATCTAAGTTAAGTAAAAGAAGTAGACGGAAAAGAATTATATATTTCAACTAATTCGATAAGCTATACGGCTCTGCATTTAAATAACTTATCGTTAATTAGCATTCTAACTTATGTAGAGAAACTTAGCTTAACTTTGAAACGCCATTCTGCTGATAAAGTTTAGCTGGCGCTGACGTCATAGGTCACTTGTGTGGGTATGGGATGTCTTCTTCTTTAGTATCCAATTAGTACTTCTTGGTGCAAGTGCAACTACCCAATTTCATTTTTATCAATAGCGACTTCTAAACTAATCAGAAAATTTCATTTCGTTTTTCACTCATCCCGCTCGAAAGGCTCGTAGTACGTGCACAATCACCTTCGCCGTGCTTCGAACTGCCAGTATGCCAAATTTCGTTGTTTTCTGTCTGATAGCTTAGGAGTCTATAAGGGACACATATTCAGACATTTATTTATATATAAAGATACATTTAGTATTTTAAATCATCAATCATAAAGAATAAGATCTTGATTCAAACTCATCTTTTGATGTTGCATTTTTTTTTTTTTTTTTAAATCAAATTTTTTAACCTTAGTTAACAACGAAAAATGTGCTATGCTTTTACGCTATTCACTTTGAATCGAACAACTTTTCATTGCATTTTTTCTACCATTCCAACCAAACTATGAAAAAAAAAGTAGTACTAAAATATAATCCTTAATTTTTTTTATGACTCACACATTTTTTAAAACTACATCTCCAATCTCCTCCATACCCATGGCTTCGGTATGAGTAACATGTTAAATGATATTTTGATTTCATGCTTGATCACGTGAGTTAAATGGTGTGTACGTGATTTTCAGAATAATAGGTAAGTTGATTTTTTTTTCCTTTAACAATATTCAATTTCTATGCAGAACGTTGCAAGAAAATATTATTACTAGCTCCGCAGTTTCAACAATGATATTTTTATTGATTCTATAAAAAGCAGACTCTACCGTTAAATGTACTAAAGATCGGATGTTTCTTTTATTTATTTTTTTCTTTCTTTTTGTTAAAAAATATATATATATGGTGTGAGAACGAGGCTACGGTAATGATCCTTTTCAAAAACATTACTATTAGTGACGATAGCGGAAACATGTATTTTCATTGCTTTTATAAGAAGAAAGAAATTCAAAGCAACTCCTTCATCTTCTAAAAAAAAATGTTGCAAGTTTAAAAGAAGCCTAGTGCAAGATAATAATCAAACTGCATTTGTTATATTTGCTGTTTGTACGAAAAAGTATGTTTTCTGGGTTACATATAGTGCGATGGATTTCGTGCATTGTTTAACTATCACTTTATGATCTTTAAGAACAAGGTGAACATTAATAAATACAGAGCTTAGCGAAAGATTAAATGTTAAATGACATTTAAAAACACACACAAATTTCCGGGTTTAAAAACATGATATAAATGTGGACAATAATTATGAACATTAATTTACCCCGCCAACTTTTTAGATAAAGTAATGTCTCAGTGAGAAAAGCACTTCAAAATTACTTACAAGGTGTTTACTTTAGATATGATTTCAACTACTTCAGACGATATGAAATTATGACACAAGAACAAAAATCTAGCTTTTTTAAAAAATAAATACAAAATAAATAAATAAAAATAAGTGGATAAAAACATAATTTTTCGTACGCCTGTTACATATAATTCATTAACAGCATACAGTGTTGTTTTCCATAAATACAGTTATTAATATATTGAGCGGAGAATAAAAAATTATCTGAATAACTTTTTGCAGACGATATTTTAAACTAACACTGTGCAGATGATATTTTGAATCAGTCACAAAAAAGCAGTACTACTCTGAAGAAACTTTTTTTTCCCTCCCTAGTCTGATTCGGATTTCTTACTATCAGAATATAGCAGGTAGCCACAATCTGGGAAATATGGTCCGAATAGTTTGATCAGGAGAGCGGTCTGCTTTATCTCGAAAACTTTTTAAGCGAATTTTAAAATTTTTGCTCACAATTGGTTACTTGAACTTCAAGAAGTACAAGACCATGTATACCCACACATGTGACCTATGACGTCAGCATCGGCTGATCGTTTCTAAGCAAAATGGCGTGTTAAAGTCGTGCTAAGTTTCTCCACATAAGTTAGAATGTTAATTAACGTGAAGTTAATTAATTACAGTGATGTATCACACATCGAATTTATTGAAATATAATTCTTTCTGGTCTCAGTCTTTCACTTAACTTGGATTTATTATTTGTTTATGTGTTTTATTGTAATGCATAATTAGTTTGCTTATGTTGTACATGCTTCGTGTCTTTCTATGTGTGTAAGTAGGAAATATCATATATATTGAGAGAATTGATATCTTTGTGAAAGAATCTTTGAGTAAAAATACAGAATGTATCATTTAAGAGAATTGATGCTTGACGGGATTGGCTTACTTGAAATAGAATGGAAAGAACAGTTGTTAACGTAAATAAATGCCACCTTTCAACAACCAACCAGAATCGTGATACCCACACTACGTCACTTGCAGGTATCTCATTATAAAATTCCAAACAAAAAATAATTATTAATAAGCATTTATTATTTTATTTCATAATAGTCGAATAGAATAAATTTTCAAGAATGATTTAAAATATTTTCGTTATAAGAACGCCAGATTAAAAAATATGAGAACAGAGGCACAAATTGAGCTAAAAGCGTAAATAGAGGGATTTTGTTTCATAGCGCGTTCTTACTGCAGTACTGAAGCGCTTTTGATTTGTTAGCTTCCAAGGATTGCCCCAAAAGTGGATGTGCGCAAGGTAATATTATACTGGATAATTTAAAGAATTATATTTAACTATACAATTTTACAATTTTAATAATTATAAAAATTTAACTAACTAACTAACTATATATATATATATATATATATATATATATATATATATATATATATATATATATATATATATATATATATAACATTGTTAATATATAACTTATTTAATTGAAGCACATGAAGGGTAATAATCTATTTTTTCAAGATCGATGTTCACACTTGAAGTATTAAAAATAATTTGTAAAAATGGCGTAAGTATGCTTTTTTAGGTCACCCAGGCTTAAAACACTTTTAAATATTTTACGAACTTACTATTAAGGTGATACTTCGTAAAATATCTGCTTACCTGCTTATTGATAGAAACTCCTAGCCCGATGGAGGCGCTCGGTTTCTTTCATTGGGCGAATGATACTTATTTTTAAAATATTTTCGTAACATTTTATAATTATCACATTTATATCTAGCTATGCTTGTAATGAAGTGAAAGAAATTGCATTAGCATGCACAAACACATAAAATAAAATGTTCAAATTAAATCAATAGTCAAACACAAGTGACAGAATGATAACTTTTCTCTAAGTTTTAAGTACTCTACTTAAATTGTACAACGCAAAGTAAATCTGGAAATCTGCTCATTTTCTTGAGTTCCGTCCACTTCATAGGTAATCTCCTTCAGTCTTATTAAATGATTAAAAATAAAAAAATAATAAATAAATGAATAAAAAATAAATAAATAATGATAAAACAAGATGAAAAAATAAAATGTTAATATCTGATGATGGCTATAAACGTGAATCAGAATAACGTTGCTATGCAAGACACAGATAAAATGACTTCCTTTTAAATTAATTTAGCTATTAATTCCTTCCAGTAATAGTCAAGCTCAAAATATAGTTATTAAAAATGAAAATCACCCTTAAAAGAAATTTTTAAAAAAAGAATAGAAAATGAAATAATAGTGCTTATACTTATTAATGCAGTTTCTTTCAATGTAGTGTGAATTACAAATGATATGTATTGAACATATAAAAAAGATAAAATGGGTGCTTAGTTTAATGTGGTTTAATGATTGAAATGTAAACCTGTCGTGCTTTTAACTTGAAGGGAGGAACAAAAAGAAGTATAGTGAGAATCACAATTGAAATTCTCTTTTATTTAATGACTATTGTTCAATGACACAAATGCAAAATGTACCCGTATTAAAATTGAAAAACATCTAAAAAAGTATTTACAAGGAGTCGAGGAAAAAATATAGACTTTTGTAATTTTTTTGCTATATAGTACTAAGTTCGACATTTCGCAGTTCGAATTTTTCTTTTTTCCTGATTAAAATGCCCATTCAAAGAAAAATAAATTCAGGAACAGCAAATTCTTTCCTATTTACAAATATTTTGACTTTTTACAGTTGGATTAGTCTTCCGAGATACAAATAAGAAACATTCTTCTGCTTATTGATCAATCATTTGCACTTTGAAAAATATCAAATTCATTCTTTCTCCTGCTAACTGCGAAAATGTACTTGAGCTAAAAACCTATAGTATCATTGGCCGGAAATGTACCATTTCTTTGGATGCACTAGACTTTTGTGAGACATTCTAGAGAACAATTTCCTAAAAATATAATACAATCAAAACATAATTTCTTTTTAGGTTGATGCAACGAGGCTTTACCTATTGATGTATTACATGTTCGAATATGTAAACTAAACATATCGCTGGTTCGAAACTATAACGGCCCTTCTGCACTCACTTCTCATGTTATTTGAATGAGAAGTGAGTGCAGAAGTGTCGTTTTAGTTTTGAACCAGCGATATGTAAAGATTAAAATATTAATAATAATATTTCTTACATTTATTATAAGACTTTAATTTTCATTGTTTGTCGATTGAATCTCGCGTGGAATTTCATACCAAAACACTATGTAGGTTAAAAGTTGTACAGCAACATTATTTTGAAATCTGAGTAAAATTTGAAAGCTAATGTCAACATATTTCTGAAAGAAAATGAACATGTTGAATTTTCTCGTATTTAAACATCAAGGGACAACAGCCTCCTTATAGTGTTTTCCTCTGAAGTTTGTTTACCTCCTTCGAACAACAACAACAATCAACAAGCTCTGCTGCATGTCATGGAGAAATATTAAATTCGAATTAGGAAGAAAGTGTGCTTAACTGATTAAGGTCGAAAAGCAAGTGATGCGTGGGAGTTCTGACTCCTCCCTTTTTCTTTTCTTTGGGTGGATAGAACATAAAACTCCGCCTATTCTACTTTTACATTTCCTCCCCCTTTCACATCCTCAATTTATAACACAAGATGACGGTACTTTTTTTTTTCATTGCCTAATATATTGAGCGAAGTATTGCACTGACAGAGGGTTGGAAGTTTGACATAGTATAAGATATAGGTTTACCATTATTGGCTTTTTATCGATGATTTGGCAAAGGGGTAACTTTGAGCAAAAAGTAATATTTTCTCGATCTTGGTTGTAGCATTTCCTTCACCTGTTTTACTTTCTGTAATGTCTGCCTTACAAAAAATCATAATAAAAATGTTAGTTGTCAATTTCCTCACCATTAACTATAGGTTTAAAAACTTTATTTATTTATTAACTAATCCGTCCATTCTCCAGTTCAATGATTCGCTTCATTTCTCTTCTCGTTCTTTTTTTTTTTTTTCCTTCCTTTTCCAGGCCTATATTAAAAAAGAATCATTCGCAATTTATTGTATCGCAATGCTAGTTACATGCGTTCTGTCTATGACCAAATGTTTTTTTTTTTTTTTTTTTTTTTTCTGCCGATGTCAAGTTTCTGAAGTTCTTGTTTTAAAATTATCCTTAGTTAGAACTAACATTTTAAACTCAAATTGCTCACTTCTCTGTGCAATTTTTCAATCTTTGTGTCCAGTTATTTTTCAAAGCCATTTCGCCTAGAATAATAAAGAAGCCACAGAGTAAGTGCATTATACTAAAGGCAAAATTATAAATATGTATACAATCGTGTTATATCTGGACTTTAGAACGGACAAATAGCTCTTTTTTTCACAAAAAAAAAAAAAAAATTAATAAACTTTTTTAAAAATTTCCAAATCGGTGAGATTTTTCTACCTAGAAGAAATTTATCAAAACTATGGAACAATTCCCAATTTTTGCAAATTTAATGAACTCAGAAAATGCAGTGTTGAAGTAACTTTTAAAATAATAAAAAATTAGATCAAAAACGCTTTTCATTTTCACGAAAACTCTGAATATTCTTCATATTGGCACTTCGTGCCCTTTTCAGAATTAGCATATAGTAGAGTGCAGACCGATTAGATTACATAGATCTAGCAGTCGAGTATAGCTGTTGCAAACTCCCAGCAGTTATTAAAATACAAAAGCAGTTATAAAATCATACAACAATTGTGTGTTTATAACGAGTTAAATTCTACTAGCCCTCTGCTATGACGACCACATTATTTTAGGGAAATACATTTTTCCGCTGTTTACGCGAGCTAAATTATACGAAAAAGGTTTAAATGGAAGACATTTTCATTTATTTCTGGTATTAATGTAGAAAACGAACATGTTTTTCTTCTTACAATTTTAACCCCTCGTTTTTATAAAGCAATTTATGGCCGACCACTGGCAAAGATATCTTCTTCCTAAAAAAAAAAAGAAAAGTTCTTCATCATCGTCATCACTAATGGCTCGATCACCCAGGGTGGGCCTTGGCCTTCTCAATAAGTTTTTTCCAGGCTAACCTCATAGACATAAAAGTTCTTCAGGTAATTTTAACAGCAAAAATACGCCTTTTGCTGACCACATATCTATCAAGCCGGCAATGCGGTTGCAAAAATTGGAATTTGGAAATGCTCCCGCATTCCTGTCCTAGACATTTCTGCCATTCATATAGCGTAGAGCTCCGTAATTTAATCTAGGCAAAAGCAGTCTACTAACTCTATAGATGTTTTAAATACAAAATAGCTGTTCAAATAAAAAAAAGTAAATATGTTTATTACATTTCTTAGTCTTTTTATTGGTATTTTAACAGTAAACTTATATATTTGCTTTTTTTTAAAAAAAAAAAAAAGACTCACATTAGCGGCAATTTTATTTGTTATAACGAATAGCCGCTATAACGGACATTTACTGTCCTTGTATAGGAATTACCTAGACAAACAAAAAAGGCACTTTATCTTTTATTTATTTATATACAACTTCTTCAAACAAGTTTGCTTTCATGTAAAATTTATCCACTATTAACTTCTAAACGTTGAAGTTTTTACATCTAATCATGATTTTTGGAGGTTTCCTCCATAACTGTCAAAAAGTTTGCTGACAAGCTCTTTTGTCGATTTTTTTTTCCTTCTTCGTTGTTCTTTTTGATGAAGGTCTATATTAAACTCCTTTCATTGTTGACATCAAAAGTTAGGGTTCTTATTTTTTCTCAAGCCATTGAAATTTTTCTTTTCTTTTAATCTTTTGTAATCAGTTAGAAAATTCGTCGCTCTATTCACTACTTAAAAAGAAATTTTTCTCTTAAACATGCTTTTAACTAAGATAAAAGAACATATACAATTTACCTTTATTTAGAATTTCTAAATTGTCTCTTATATTGTTTCCATTATTTGAGAGGGGAAAAATGATTGTATTAATATATAGATCTTTCCGAAATTGAAGAAAGGAAAAAATATTGTCTACAAATTTTGCAGAAGGATTTTTTTCTTCTAAAAGCTTAAAAGTTGCTGTAATATACGTTTTAATTAACAGCTTATTGTGGTTTTTCTTTGTTAAACACTGATTCCAAGAAATAACCTTCAATTAAACAAACTGAAGGCATGTCATCTCATTATATGCACACAAAAAAATATGTCTGTAATAACTATTTTTTCCTTTCTTGTTATTTCCTTACATTTCGGTCTTTGCGAATGGCAACATTCTTAATTCAAAAAAGAATTATTTCCTTCTAAAGAAATTAAATTTAGTTTAATTATGGCACGTATAAGCAAGAAATCAGACATTTTACTCTAAAAAAATTACGACATATTTATGATAGTAGAACCTAGGTTTAATTTAAAAGAACACAATTATTAGTCTGAGAGCCGGTATGACTCAGGGCTGAGAGCGCTAACCACTGACCACTATATGCTAACCACTGACCACTAATTTCCCAATGAGAAGTTTTTATACATTTTAATAGACTACGTAAGAATGAAGAATTCACTAAAATCTATCATTGTGTACTATATAGGTAAATTCTATGAATATTTCGCTACAAATGGAATTTCTATTTCTATTATTAATTAAAAATAGAAATGTTATTTAACATAAAAATTCTAAATTAACATAAAAATTCTAAATTGACAAATATTATTATTATTATTTAAAAAAAATTTTAATGAAACAAAAATGAAGTTTGAATTTTTTTAGGCAGTAGATTAAGATCAGATCACCCTTCTTAAATTCGTTAACATGTAATAGAGAGTAACTTTTTCTCACTTATCTGACATTGAATCTTATTGTGCAATGATAGAGATCAATGTTTTATGAATTTTGAGAATAGTGGGTTAATGATAAAAACAGGGAAGATTCTAAAATATCATGGATTGAAACAAAATCTTATCTATTTATATTAATTTGCAGAAAATTCTTTTTATTTATTAATTACTGTTAGTCGGTTCCATACCGAACCCTAATTCGCCTCCGCTGTGTCGTGAGTTTTTTTGTCCAAAATAGTTGTTGGAGTGGTAATTCGAAGGGTGTAAGGCAGAGAGCCAACAGCACTTTGGTGTTTCGAAACTTAATAGTCTGATGCCCAGTATAATATTTGCGAAATGAGCCGAGTAATGCTGCATCGAATTATGGATTCGTTTATAGAAAAGCTCGACGATTATCTGTTTTCATTCTCACAGCATCACGTTCCTTTAAAAGCCATGTTAAAATTATACTTATTCACGCAGTTATTCATATAGCTTATTCACAGCAATTTCTACAGCACAATCTTGGTCCTCTATAAAGCTTGACACCGAAACGATATAGTAAAGGAATTTCGTCGCTTTTGCTAAATTTCTGTCGTAAGCAAATATCTATTTTATTTCAATTGATGGAAACTGAATTAAATTTATATCAATAGCTACCTTACCATATATGTAATCAATCGATACATTTAGAACTTTTTCAAAGAACGCCAATCCATGTGGAAAAGGGTGAATGTGGAAAATCGAAATTTTAGCCTTACAGTATGCTTGATTAATAATTCATTATGCATTAGTTGGAGCATAGGAACACTAAGCTACTGTATCCGAGATTTACATAGATGTGGGTGTTTTATTAAGAGGATAGGGAGGCTTATTTACATCTACAAGAATTCGATCATCTACGCAGATTAAGACGCAAATTTGGACATTTTAAAAATCTAGATTACTTGTTTTCATTAAATACTTCAAAAACATAGTGGAAATGTTAAAAAATTGGCTATTTTATGATTTTGCATAGATTGAAAATATACACAAATTAAGATTTCTAAAAACATCTCCCTCATTGAAATATTAATATTGGACTCTCTATAGTTGTTAATATGAATATAGTATGGTTCAAAGTAAGTATTACAATTTCTGCAACATATAAGACTTCAGCAGACAGTCGAGTAGGTCTATTTTAACACGACTCACAATCACAATGATTCGTGAGGAAAAAATCTATAATGCAAGAGGTAAAATCTCGACATCAAACGATTAAGTATATATTTAGTTCCATCTAGAATTTGTTACTTTCCCAAGTGATCATCCTTCAGGATACCGGGTTAACGAGCTTAAAATTCGAGGTTAGTAAATATCTTAAAATGTTTGACAATTTTAAATCTTTTGAACTCACAAAACAATTTAGACACCATTTTGCATTTGCTTACTTGGATTTCAGTAATTCGATACGGGTAAAACTGATGGTACACAATCCACTTTAGTACCAATTTTCCTTAAAAAAATATATAATAATAATAATAATAAAAAGTTTATCTAAGGAAAATCGCATATAAGACATTAAATGTGCTTGACAAAAATTATTCATTTGAAGAAAATGGTTTCTAAAGCTATGAAACCGATGATATGTAAATTTTAACACTTACGTTAAATCTTCAGCCTGCCTCCTGATTTAATGAACACAGCGGGAGGAAACTCTCTAGTATTTATTATTCAAATGAGAAATACGTGATAGAAAATAAAAATGTGGAAGACCGCGTAAGATGAGTGTTCAGACTAATAGGCGAATTTGGAGATGAGTATCAAAGGAAAATATGTCTATTCCAGGGCCGGATTAAGGTGTCACGGAGGCTGATGGGGATATATATATCTTACAAAAATTAAAGTAACATTTTAAGGAAATAATTAGGAAATGTTAAGTAAGTAACGAAACATTAACCAATGTTTTATTAATTGTATTTCTAATCTCAAACACAAATTATTTTATGGTATTAAAAACTTGACGATTCATGCGGGCATAATAAAGTACTGAAAAAAAATTTTTTTTAGAGTATTAACTGTTAAGAATTTTGAATTTATAAAATAAAATGAATACTGCAAAAATAAGAATAAGGGCAAAGGTAATTTTTAAAAAAAGCAGAGTAAAAGTTTAAAATGAGCGTGCATTGTACATACTGTTCAAATAAGTGCAAAATACAATAGTAACTTTTGAAAGGAAAAATTATTTAATGAAATTGCAATTGATTACTTTTTTCCCCTGATAGATTGGCAAAAGTTTCAGTTTGATGACATCATAAAAAGAATGTTTACACCTCGTTCTATTGATAATATTGCCGAAATA
Source organism: Parasteatoda lunata (assembly GCA_949128135.1). Lineage (NCBI taxonomy): Eukaryota > Metazoa > Arthropoda > Arachnida > Araneae > Theridiidae > Parasteatoda > Parasteatoda lunata. The sequence continues at coordinate 63,636,677 of OX421973.1, read as the reverse complement.
TTTTTTTTTTACATATTTTCTTATATAGCAGTTAAACTCTTTTAAAAACAAATTTAAATTTGGAAAAAGATTTTTCAGACTCACAGTTTTCTTACGAGTATAGCAAAAGATATCTTTGAAATGGTGTATGTATTAGAAAATGCATCAATTAAAAAACAAACTTTACAAAAATGTATTTACAATTTTCAAAAATTTTTTTGCAGCAATATGCTTAACGAAATCTTTAAAGTTTATTATCCTAGACCTTGAGTGTTTATAAGAGAGCATAATGGAATTTTTTTCAATTCATTTCACTAATTCTTTGTCATTACACAATTACTTAAATTAAAATATATTGTTCCAATTGTTTTTAAAATATAACAATTTGTAATATTATTAAATAACTTACTAAGAAATATAATTGCCAGTAAGATATAATTTATAATGAATTTCTTACTTGTATAAGAAGGTACAGACTTTTCAAAATTTTTTTAATGTTAGGAGTTATTTACATTCGATAAAAATAATGCGTTATTTTCAGCACTTTTTAACTAATATTTCCTAGTTTGTTTTTCAGCGCCAGGAAGATTCCTAGCATTATTGCAAACAACAATAGAAATAAGTCGTTAACACAAGTTCCTGCCAGAAAATTTTTTTAAACCGCAATTTAAATGCTGGTGGAAAAAAAATTCTATATTAGCAAATGATGGTAAAATTACAATATCACGGTTGCTAATTATATCTTTAAAAAAAATATATATAAAAAAAATTCCCTGTGTTTTTCCTGCACATATTACACACAATATGTTAAAAGAAAACACACATTCACTGTGCTCTTGTGTGAATTGTATTAGGATAACGATACTAGTTTTAATTGGTGGAAAAATTTAGGGAAATGTTAAACACCTCAACATATATAAAACAAATAATAAATGAAGCTATAGTAAATGAAATAGTAGAGAATAGCTTAACTTTAAATATCTCATTGATTGCGCTTTGAGAAATCAAAATTTTTTAAACGACAAAAATAAGGAATAAAATTCCCCGCGTCTGTATGGAAAAACTCAAAATTCTCGGAAATTTTAGATGGTTTTTCAGGTTTATTCTGTGAAATGGTAACCCTGAATAACGACCCTGACTCAGCTATTCAAAAATTATTGATTGCAATGAAATGCAAATAACTTCACCTGCAGTAGAAGCCCAGAGATCTTTCCCACTCACATAAGAATTGATCAAATATTGTAATTTAAACAATTTTTTTAGTTTCTTTCCCCCCTTTTTCTCTCTCATTTAACAAAAACAAAACAACAGCACAAAAAAACTTTTTAAATTAACAAAACTTTCAATGATAACAAAAATGCATAAAACTATAAATTTTTTTTTAAATATAAAATGCCACATTAGAGACGTCAATTAAAGGTTTTCCTTATAAAATTAAATTTATTATTTGCTTTTTCCACTATCACATTTCATAATGGCACCTGACAGGGTCCTTAATAATCCAGGGCATTGTCTTATAAAATTGTCACTCCCACCAGCCGTGATCAATTTGCCAAATAAAAATAATATGGATGTAGCAGTGTCTAAGGGCATCTTGTATTAACAGGAAAGGAGAAAAAAATATTTAATTATTGCAGCGATTGAAAGAATAACTAACTGTCATCATAATAGCTAAACTTCAGTTACCATCATATTTTTGGAGCTAAGAATTAAACATATAATTACTGTTTCCATTTTACAATAAATTATAGTTCCTAATATTTTAAATTTTTTTTTTTTGGTATCTCTGGTATTTATTTATTATTTTTTTGGGATTTGGTAATTACAATTTACACTCAATACTACAAAATAATAATTTTTTTCTTCAAAAAGCATTTAAAATTAAGATGCTATTTGATCTGAGATAATGAAATTAAGAAGAAATTAAAAATTTCCGATTGCAGCAAAATGAAAGCACCAACGTCTTTTTTTCTTCACATTGTGAGCTTCAGAGCGGCAATTTTCTTTCTATTTGATTTCTATATTACTGTAAAAGTGATGATTGGAAATCAAGTCGATGGTGAAAACCAATTTTAGACTAATTGATGCTGCCCTCTATTGACAAAAAAGGTTAAAAATCTTACAACAGTTTTCCAGTATATTTTAAATTTACTTAATAAACAGCATTATCTATATCTTTTTTCTTATCATGAAATGGAAAGACTGCATGTTCTTCAATATAAATTTTAAAAGTTTAATCAAACTAATTTTAGACAAAATTAATTTATTATAATTTTTTGTAATTTTATTACTTGATACTGAAAAGGTGGAGGAAAGTGGAAAAAAATAACCAAAAGAAGTACTATGAAAATAATTTAAAATTAAATAAATAAATTTTGAAACTTAATTTTCGTTAAAAGAAAGTGATGATATTTTAACAGTTCTTTATAACTATAAAAATTAGTTTTACTACATTCCTTTAGATAAAACATATGCAGTTTTATAAATTTCTCAATTAACTCATTATTATCATTAATTCATTATTTCGTAATTAGTTCATAACTTTTAATTTAAATTGTTTATTTTTCAATTATTTAAAAATGATGTATTAGATAGCTTTGATATTAATCCAATTTTATTAATACTATTATATAATGCAGTCGTAAACTACTAAAAATTTTTTAAACGGCTGATATTTCTTTTTTAAAAAAGAATTTCTTTCATTTATTCCACTTGGATGGGAAGTCACCTGTCTTTTCTGAAGTGGTGTTTTCTACTGTGAAAAAAAATTACCATAACTAATACTAATTTAATTATTTTGCTACTAAATGTTTGAAATGCAAGAATGTTTTGAAAATGCAAAAAGAATATGAATGAATTCATAACATCTATTACATACTTTAAAAGATGTTTTTTATTAAAACATTTGTAACTTAAACGATAAAAGATGATTTATTTTTATAGAAATTTTGGCGATACATTAAAAACATTTATTTCATTATCTCTCTTTGTACAAACAGAATAAGTCATAAAAACAAGAATCAGATTCAAGAGTAGACTGCTTATTTATATATTTAACAAAACCAGCAGTTCCTTCAGTAATATAAACAAGAGCCAAAGAGTTAGATTTTGGATCAACTCGGAGAAGCTGGAAAACAAAATAAAAGGATTTAAAATTTCACTAATAATTAGAAATAACAACAAAGTATTATTCAAAACTAAGATATAAAATAAATAAAAGAAGTCCTATAATAACCAAGTTCAATATGTATTCTTAGGAACTTTGTAAAAGTAAAGTAAAAAGTTGTAAATTAAGGTTTCAGAGTGAGATTTAACAGAAACATTTTGAATTCTGATTAATAGTCAAGGTCATTGAGAGAAAAATGAAAACATCATCAAAATCCAGTTCAATAGTTTTAGCTCAGAGGTTTCAATGATTGCGGATCTTTTGGCGGAACCTCTGGCATTATAAAAAAAAGTTCATTAGATGCTATAAATATATTAATCAAAAAAGGACCACTGGTAATTATTTCGAAATTATTTGATGAGTAGAATAAAATATTTAATATTAAGAAAATTTCCTTCGTGTATCGATGCTAAAAATTAATAAAATAAGCTGAATTCTAGTTTGTAAAGATGAACTGTTATAAACAATAAAAAAATTAACTATCAGAAAAATGTAATTCTTTACTCTTGATTTTAGTTATTTGATTTTGAATTGAAAACCTTGTTGAGAAATATACATGGAATTTTTATAAAGCTTCATAATTTATTATGAAGCTAATTCTTTCCATAATTTATTCAACAAATTGTTATTGAAAAATTACTTTTTTACATTTTACTACTTTTTTTTTTCATTTTTATTTTACATAAAGAAATTCATTTAAACAAACGAAATATTAAATAAATTATGGATTATTGATTAGTTATAAATTTTATTATTTTTATATTTACTGGTTAAAAATATCTTAACTCCTAGAAGTACTGTCATTTTTCCAAGGGAACCTATGGATTCGCAGAACACTTTTAGGGAACAACTGGTTTAGACTATTAAATTTTTAATAAATCCATGAAATACATTTATATTGGTCAAAAACATTTTTTTAAAAAATAAATTAAAAGAGTTTCGACATGTTGAACTAGTACATTTTGCTGCTTCAAAGTTAGAACTGTTTTTTTAAAAGTTTGAGAAAAAAAGTTATAAAATTTCTCATATTAGTTATGTAGTGGTTAAAACGGTAAGGGACTGCACATTGACCATTAAAAAACATTATTTGGCTCTTTTGCTACAAGTTTTGCACTCGTAATAGAAACTAAACTCCATAAATATAAATTCCACTATTACCTCATCTTTTTCTTCTTCTGCTACATAGCTTGTGTAACCCCCATGCAGAGAGTCCCACTCTGAAAATGTATTTAAATAAATAAAATTACAAGAACGAGATAAAAATACCATCTTATAAATACTCTTTCTTACTTTCAAAGTTCATGTAGAATGTACTGTTTAAAGTGGGAGTTTCGGTAAAAGATTGATCATGAAGCAATGTGTAACAGCCATGATTCCACCTCCTTACTGAAGACGAAACCTCAGACATCTCGAACTGATCTTCTGCTTCAGTGGGACATAAACGCAAACCAGTTATATGTGATAACAACAACAAGAAGTCCTCTGAACAGAATAAATTTTCTAGCTCTTTGAGAATTGGACTTTGTTCAATATTTGACACTTCATCATATTTCCTAATGGAAAACAAAATGAAATATAGAATAAAATGTAGAAATATTGTTATCAAATGTATTTAAGGTTATTGCTGTTTGCATTAATGTATGAGATAATGCTGCATTCTTTTCTTCTTTTTTTTTGTTCAGAAATATGTCAAAATTGATTTTAAATATTTATACAACACACAAAACTTTTAACTTTTGATTGCTAGGGTACAATGCCAGGGTGCTCAACCATGGCCCAATGTTTTAACCTATAATTTCCTTCTTCAAAAATAACCTGAGTTAAAGAGACATTCTCATTAAAATGTTTCTATTTCTCTTCACTTTTTTTTCTTAACTTTCTTCTTCAGATCTGTGATTTTTCTTCCTTTCTTTTCAACATTAAGTTGCTCCAGGTTTTTTTTTTCTTTCTTTTTTTTTTTTTTTTAAATAATATTAGAAAATTACTTTCATATCATCCACTTTTTTTACATCATTTCCTATTAAATCTTGATTAAAAACATGTTTTAAATCATCCTGATATAAATTAGTTTATATATATTTTTCTTAAAAAAAAATAAAGATTTAAATATTTATTTTCTTTAAAAGACAGCAATTTAAAAATCCATAAAACATTCTATAATTAGTTTGTTGAATTTTTTTTATTGATTTCTATAGTTTTAAAATTTATTGTAAACAATTGTTGTCACTTTTACGCTTGAGTTATCAAAATTACACAAGTACTTGAAGTGTATTAAACATCAGTACTTTTGAAATGACATTTTAAAAACTTTATAATGCTTTTGGGTCTTTGCCAATAGAGAGCAAAATAAATATTACTTGAATTTTTTTCTTCTTTTTTGTCTTTGTATGTTTACAGCAATAAAAATTATGACTAAATATAAGTTTATTAAAAAAACAAGATAAGGTGTTAAAATAATGAATAAGCATCTTTTAAGTGTTTTTTCTTGCCCAAATCAGATGAATAGTTACTGAGAAATCAAACTTCAACGAAGTCGTACATTTAAACGATTTCTCAGAAAATATTCAAACCATTTTGTTCAAATTCTGTATTTTGACATAAAAAATTACATTCTTGAAAATGATGTAAAATTTTTATAGCTCAAAAATGTTTAGACTAATATTAAATAAAATATTAAATAATTATTAAAAATTGTCTTTGCAAAGAATTAACTTTGGATAAACGAATTTCATAATTCTGCGCATTAATTTTTCGACTCACTTAAATTCTTGATATATGACAAAATATGCAAAGAGTAAATTAAAATTAAAAGTTCCAAACTTTGTACCACTCTCCTGAACAAACTATTAGGAACATATTTCCCAGATTAGGGTCCTATATTTAGAGAGTCAGATATCAAAATCTGCCAAAAAAAAGGTATGCTTATTCAGGAAAAGTAACTTTTTGTAGCTTAATATATCATTTGCCGTAAGTAATTAGCATAGTTGAAGGGACTCTCTCAAACTATTAAAATTGAGTCCTAGAACGAGGAGATCTGATAATTAGATCTAAAGTTATTCTAATTGGGTTTTTTTTTGTGTGCAGTGCATCTGTGTATCAAATGTAATGTAAATTTGATAATGTAAAGCAAAACATAATGTAATTTGTTGTTATATATATCATAATATTTTATGTAAAAAATACTCCTATTTTATCTCAAAAGATAGTTTCAATTTAAGTTTTTTATCCAAACTTCAGTAGAGAAGAGAAAAAGAGATTCTCTTTGAGAAATTGAGGTTATTTAGGTTTAATTTTTTCAGCCCATGATAAATTGCTGTGATTTTTTAAAACAATATAGCAAAAGTGAACCATATAAAGTTAAGATCATTCAGAGATTTTTTATTAACTCGGAATTGAATTGAGTTCAAAAATGATAAATGATCTAAGAAGATAATGAAGCTATTTGATTATGAAGGAGATGATATTTCTTCAAACACAATTCCAAAATTTTTTATTTCTAAAAGAAGTATTTTAATCTCCATTGGATAATGCCGTAAATTCCATTAAGGATTGCTTTACTGCATAAAAAAACTATATTACAGTGTCGAAGTTACTGCAAAATATAAAGGTTTTCCAAGATAGAAAAGAATGTTTAACTTTGCAGGATATCCAAACCTTGGAAAGGGAGAAAGTGAAGAACCCTATAAAGTAATTGAACAAATTAGAAAATTCATATATGAAGAAAATAGATTGCCAAGTGATCATTTTAAGTTCATTCATAAGAACAACTTGAAACATTTCTTCTAACTTGTAGGAAAGTTTGAGAATTTTGTTAACAATTCCAGTATCTGTAGAAAAGGGTGAGCGTTCTTTTAATAAATTGAAAGTTATAAAAACCCATTTAAGGTCTACAATGACACAAGAGAAACCAAATTCTTTGGCAATGATGTCTATCGAAAATGAAACTGCAAAAATAATTGATTTTGAAGAGTCTATAACACTGCTTGCAGCAACCAAAGCATGAAAAAAAAAACATTTTAATGTTTTTGCTTATATACTTGTGTGTCAGAAAAGATAACATTAATTAAAATATTCTAGAATACTTGAGGTGATCTTCTCATAACTTAAACTAATGAATAACTTATTTTTACTTTGAATGCATCAATTGTTATTTATCTTGTTAACCTGTTTCTTAAATCAATATTTAGGGCTGATATAGATTTAGTAATTTTCTAGTAAAGATACCGTAATTTAAAATATAAAAAACAATTTTCTACAGTGTTATAATAATATCAGCAAGATAATTAATTCTAGGGAAAAAAGATATTTTTATTTTTTTAAAATTCAGATTCTTTTTACAAAATTGAATTCAGGATGCTATTTTAGTATGGCCCAGAGTGCAAAAACATCTTTGGCCAGCACAGACAACAGAAGTATAAACTTGAAAATGATTTTGAAAAGCAGCATTTTTAGACTGCAATTTTTAAATTAAAGCATATTTTTATTCAACAACAAAGTATGAGTTTAGAAAAGAAAAAGATATCATGAAAAACTACAAATTTAAATCCAACCTGTTAACATAACAAAGCATGTCAAAACATCTTTTGGGTTAAAAATTATTTTACAGAAGCATTAGAAAAATGACCAAAATTTAAAAACTAATTTTAAATTATTTTTAATAGAAAATATGCAAACATTTTTAAGAAAAAACAACATTAAGAAATCACACATTAATTACCTTCGGTTGTAAGGGCCTTGATGTTTCCATTCTATTTGTTGAGAAGATAGAGCCTTACAAATTTCTTCATATTTGTCTTCCTGGAAATATCCAGAAACATAATAAGTTATGTTTCCAAAGTAAGATAAATAATGTATAGTAATGTAAGTTCTTAGGAAACAATATGTTTAAATTCTATAATTAATTAATACAGTTATGCACTTATAAAGTACAGTCAACTACGAAAGGAAAAAAAAATCCCATGTGTTACATAGAGACAAAAGAGAATAAGCTATTATCATTTATAAATTGTAATAAGTAAGTCACACTCCTTTGGAGGAAAGCAAAAGAAATTGGATCAAATCATCGCGAAAAAGACAATTACAAAATACAAGTTCAATAATAACCTCTACAGTTTTAACATAAAAATATAGGACCCATAACACTAAGAAATAAAATGCAGAAAGAAAAAAAAATTAATATATAGTACAAAATATTCATTGCATAATGGGACTTTTCTATTTGAAACTTATTCACATAGGGCAACTGGAAACAAAGCATTGTTTGCCTCTATATTTCTTGGAAGTGGAGTGTTTTCGGAGGCAGCAGAGCCGGAGAGTGAACTAAAAAGTGTGGTCTTTTTCACACTCATTTTGGAAGGGAAAAAAGAAAACGAACTTTGTTATCAGTTTGGTTAACAGAAACCTTGGTTAACTTCTGTTAACCAAGGTTCTCTACTTCTAACCTGTTCTCTACTTCTAATGTATATTAAATCTTGGGCTCAACGGGTACTTTCACAAAATCCTATTCACATCCAGGGGCCCTACCATGAGCTACCGGGAATGGAATGAAGATTCCCGGCTGGAAGGGGAAACTGGGAAAGTTTGGTTCCATGAACGTTCAATTCCGTACCATGAACACTCCCTTGGAATCAGACATTCCATGATAACTCTCTCTCAGGGCATGGCTAAAATTTAGCCAATCACACAATTTCTTTAAGATTTTCTTTGTAAGTTTGGCAGCATTCGCATGAGTAAAACGAAACGAGCTTCTGCTATTTAGATAATATTTTTGACGATTTATTGTTTTCTTTTTATAATGTTTTTTTTGTTTTCATTAGACTAAAAAAACATGAACTGTGAATACTTTGAAATATTCTTTAATTTATTACACATATAATTTTATTAATTAAAAACTGTCATATTTAACATGTATAATTCATAGAATAAGACCATTTTTTCATAAAAAATATTTCTGATATATCCTTTAATACGTTTCATTATTTGTTATAAATATTTTTTAAAGAGTACAACTCTTAAAATAATGATCATATTTTAATGAATTAAGATTCAAAATTTCGTGCCTGAATACTGCATGTAGATAGATTACTAATTATACAAGTTTTTAAATAAAAACTAATTGCCAGACAGAAATCAAATTTTATCAGACAAAAAATTAACGATTACCAATCGGTCTCTTAGAAATTAACTTAATTTCAGAAAAGTTCATTAGTTTTCAATTTAATTTGTAACAATATGAATTACTAAAGTTACTACTTTGCTTATTACTTTGGTTTATTTGTTACATTATTAAAGTGAATGTTTTTACTGATAGTTAAATAAATATGTTCACAAGAAATTAATTTATAGATTTGTGTAAAAAAAATTTTTTTGATTTGTAAAATCATTTCACGTTTGAAATACTTAAAAATTATAGTTCAAGGAACTACTTCCACAGCTTTCATAGTATATATTTTAATGGAAGAATGAGAATAAAAAATTTTAAAATGAGTAAAAGAAGAAATAAGTATATATTTCATAAATATTTTTCGAAGCAATTTTAATTCTATTTACTTTTCCCATTATTCTTTTTCACATTTTTTATTATAAATAAATTGTTTACTTTATAATACATCATGCTTGTATCAAATTCCTTTAAGTTTGCTGCTATCTCTATATCGTATAAAAAACTATTGTTGGGAATGATGTTAAATACTGTTGAATTAAAAGTTCATCGAAAGAAAATTAAAAAAAAAATGATTGGAACTTCAAAAAAAGGTATTGGTCAAGTAATATATCCTAGGTAATATAACATAAAAATAGTAACAACTATCATATAATGAGAGCATAATTATATTTAATTTGCCGTAATTTCCTAGTTAACTCTAAAAGTATCTTTTCGTTCACACATGCTAATGAAACAAAACATTTCTCTTTTAATTATCGTCTTGAAAATGGCTTGGACACGTTTATCGTTTAGAAATTTTGTTATCTTCTCTTATGAAATAGAAAAATATCGTATTTAGTCCCCAAAAATTCATGATTCCCGCCAAGAATGATGTTTTTCACAAACCTTTAAAAAACTTTGAACGAGATACAGAGAAATAAAACGTTTATCACTCATATGAAGATCGGAAAATCTCTCAATTTCTCGCTTTGGAATTCGATTAATTTCCTCTTGAACGCGAGCGATTAGATTATTGAGCGCCATGTTTAAAATCATAAACAAATCCCTTGATTCCTTCTTGGAACGACGATTCTAGGTGTCGGAGACCGGTTGGAATGAAACCTATTCCAATTTCAACCAAGAAACTCTTTCCAAGGCGTTCGTGGTGGGGAAAAATAATTCCCGTTCGAACGTGACGTCATTCCCAGATGGAATCTCATTCCATGGAGCTCATGGTAGGGCTCCAGTTTGGATTTAAAGTCATTGAGCTCTGGCAAGTTCAAGAGCTCAAAAAAGTGAGTTTGAACCCAAACTTGGTTTTTCCTTGATGTTGAAATAATAGAAAGAGGGCAAAATATTCAGTACAGAAGAAGAGAGTGCAAAAACTTCCTTCGTTTCAGACTAACAAAAAGCCAAGACTTTTAAGAGCCACTCATAAACAACAGGGGTATATAAATCATGCATATAATTAAAATTGCAGTACTTGACTACAGCTAATCCTATTGTGCAAAAAGCTATAATAGCATCAATCACTTAGAAAGTCAAGAGATAAAAGTGTACAAAATTTTACAAAAATGAGACAATTCTTTATTTGTTATAAAAATAAATATTTACTTGAATAAAAGTCATTAGTTCTATCTCTGAGCTCTCTTCAAAACTGTCACGAATTTCTATTTGAGTTTCAGGATCCAGATATGCATGATTAATCCAACTCTCAATATCAACCTACAAAAGTCAAAAATAATTAAAGCATGCACAAAATTTAAATAATTAAATTACTCCTTTTGGGTCAAAATAATCGACCTATTTTAATCTTGTGTTTGTAGCATGATTGTTCGCTTTTGAAAAATTTTATTCTTAGCAATTAATTTTAACTTATTTTAGGCTATTATAGATGAACCAAAATTACAGGCTTAAGCATGTTAAAAAAAATTTTTTTAATAATTATTGAATATTATTTTATTTAACGATATTCCAAAATTCTTCAAGTTGTAAAGTATACAAAATTTTACATCATTTCAAACTATATAATTTGAAATGGTAAAATACAAAGTTTGAACAAATGAGTAAAATAGTTTCTGAGTAATAAAATTTCAGGGAAATAATATCTTTAAATTAATTATATTTATAATATTTATAAATATTTTCCAAGAGTTGTTTGCTTGATTCCTTTTAACCGCGACACAGGTTTTGAAATTGTAAAGCCTTAACCTCCACATATACCCTGACTCACAGCAAGCTGTTGTGAAATTATTTTATTTCACCTACATTTAATAAAGGTAAGCATTAATGTAATCAACTAATGAATCATTCATAATTATAGTTCATTGCTCTGATACTAACATGGATTTATTTCTAAAAAAGAATAATAATTAATAAAAAAAGTTAATTAAAATATATCAATTAGAAATATAGTAATAATTAATTAAAATATAATTTGTTTTCTAAAACCAACAATTACAGATGATGGTTTTCCTAAAAAGCTGAAAAGGCTCTTTATTGAGGATCTGGATGTTTAATAGGATTTATGATAAGAAAGAAACTGTTTGAAAAATAATATTAATTTATAAAATCAAATATAAACATTTATTTACAAATAAGGCACATAAAAAATTAATCATGCATTTTAAAGGATCAACATCATTTTCTAAAACTTACAGTAACTGTTGATGGTTTTTTGAAAAGCACTGTTTCTTTGTAAGGATCTGGACGTTTAATGGGAGGACCATGAAACCAACCACTGATGGATGTCCTTGTTTTGTAAGAAAGAACTTCAGAAACCTAAAAAAGTCATTCATATAACCACTGTTCAACAAACTCTCAGTTAAATTTTGAAAAACTATTTTATTTTTAAATGAAATAATATAAGGGTGCTTAATCTGTGGCTTGGTGGAAGATCTAGATCTAGTCAAAAAATTGACATTCACTAAGATGGATGATACAAGAAGATGCAGACCAGCTGTGAGGTGGTTTGACAGCATACAAAAGGATTTGAGAGTGTTGGGAGTGAACAGGTAGAGAAATATTGCTGTAAATTGTACTGCCTACATCTCAAAAAGGTTGTGCAGCCAATAAATAACAAGATGAACAAATAAAATTACAAATAAAAGTTTCAAATGAAAGTTGACAAAAATATAAATAATTTACCTGATGATAAGAGTCAGGACTAACTTCGAAAAAGACGAGATTATTCCACACCGGAACAAAAGAAGTTTTGATTTCTGTAGGTTGAGCACTTTCTAGAAAGAAGAGATATTAAAATTTTGACATGAAAAATATTAATAACTACATCTTGTTTTAAATCAATAGAAATAAGTAATATGCATAAACTATTACATCAAAAACAAATAAAAACTTCTATTTTTAAAAATATTATAATATTAAGTGCAAATGTAATTCTATTAGAAAAAACAAAAGTATCAGAGCTAGCTTCTATTCATAAAATTTTAACTTAACAAAATTAAGAAGATGCTTGGTAGGATAATTAACGTATCCTTATCAGATACATGCAATTTTTAAGTCATGCTTAAAGTATTTTTTATATCAACTTTATAACATTTGTATTTATTTAATATTATTTGTAGTATATTTGACTCATATGAAGACATTCATTTGCAAATACAACTAAATTATCAAAATAAAATTACCACATTTAAATAAGTCTAGGGTACCACCATCTTTTTCTTCCCATTCAGGTACTAGATAATAAATATAAGCTATTCTTCTGCCTTCCAGTTCATCATCGTGACACAGCAAATGGTCTTAAATAAAATGAAAAATTAATTGATCAACATGATAGCATTTGATTGACATGAAATTTTTGTTCTAATGTAGAAGTAAGAGCAAACTTTTAGCGCATCACTATTTTCCCAAAAAATGCAGATGCGGTATAAAGTATCTTATGGAAATCAAAATAATAAAAGAATGTAGAAAAGGAAAAACTGAAACGCATTAAGTGCTTAACAAATACTGATATTAGTCAGGAAAAAGTTAAAGAGTTAAGATAAAGAGTTAAGCTAAAAAAGTTAAGATTTAAAAAGAAGAAAAAGACAGATGTTAGATGTTAAAAGCAACTAATAATATAATACCTGTGTACGTATAGCAAGAACAAGACATATCAACTTTATCACTCAAAGGTATCTTTGTAACGTCTTTCATCCATTCTAAACAACTTCCATTGAATAATTTCCTATTAAAAAAAAATAGAGCAATTGATAAGCTATGATAATCTCTAAAAACTCTTGTATAACTAAAATGATAACTAAATACATCTTTGGGATGAATAACTATAATAGAATATTTTGGAATAAACAAATAATGCTAAAATATGCATTTTAAACCGTGCAGGTAAGTTTGGCACCAGTGCTTGTTAAATCTCAAAATCTTTAGCTACTCTTGAGTCATGTTAATCAATAAGATACATGCCAAATTCAAATGCATATTATTGAAAACATATAAATGTACTTAATAGTCTATAAAAAAAGACATGGACATAATTATATTAATATCAACAATTATTTTAATTATAAATTAGATGCATTAAGTATTACTATCCAAGAAGCATTCAATATTATTAAAAAAGGAGTGTTAAGCATGATTGATACAGAACATTATAATTCATAACAAAGTATAATCATTAGAAATACCATTAGCAAGTTGTTAGAAATATCAAAATGCATAACATCTGTACCTTATTACATATAATTGATTTTTTGCCCTTTCTAACCCCATGTTTTCTTCCCTATGTAGTTCCCTCTTGGTGATATTTAATAAAATTTATAGGACACTCCATCAGTATTTGTGGTTCTTTATCTTTATGGTATTTCTTCTCTGACTTGGCCGAGCTTATAAAAAATGTCACATGAGTAAAGAATACATGCCTGGTAGGAATTTCAACATTACTTGAGTTTTTCGGGCAATATAATTAATAAATGCCCTGTTTATCACATTTTTTTTTACATGTTTTGCAAAATTTAGTTTTATTAACTTATACCTTTTACTTATTATGCTGGCAGAAAAAAAATTATTAAAGTGCTAAATCAACAAAAGTTTCTGCAGTTTAGCTTAAGATAAAATATTTTCTATTAATATTTTTTAAAATATATGTTTTTAACTAAAATTAAAAAATGTTTTCTGTTCCCAGTGACACAATAAATCCCTACCAAAAGTTATAAAAATAAAGATTGAAATGATATGAATAATCAGAATAGTAGTTTTATCTTAAAGTAGCATTTGAAATGTATCAATTTCAGACATTCAAATAAAAAAAATAAAAAAAACTTTGAGATGTAATTTTATGATTGTAGGGTAATTTTAAGTCTCATTTGATTATATGGATCGAGTTTTAAGTCTCAATTTGTAAATGTTTATAAAAGAATAAATATTTAATACCTCAATGCTTCAACACCTGTATATAAGCACCCAGCTAAATCTTCAGACTTAAAATAAAAAAAATAAACAAATATTAAAAATATATATTTAAAAAAATGACATATAATTTTATCTAAATCTAAAATCTTATATTTACCTGTTTAAATTGATATAAATCATTTATTTTTAATTCAACATCAATTTCATCAATATCATCTTTAATTTTATCAACTTCCTTCAAAGGTTGAAGGAAATTCGGCAATATGCAACAAGTAAAGGGATCAGTGACTATTTTGGCACCATTTTCTAAAAAAAAATATCAGCATATTTATAAATAAAAATGACAATAGTTCTTATATCTATCTATAATTGTAAAATCAAGCTATTTAGGATATATTTAATACACTTTTTAAATTTCATTTTATTATCATTATCCCCTTTAAAGTATTTTTACAAAAAGTGAAGCATATAATTTATGTTGTTCGAAATTGAGTGTATTTTTCAACCTTATTTTTAATAATATGCAAAGTAATGACTACTGTCAGCTCATATGGACGTGTTTGTCTTTTAAATGTAATATCAAAGGCCAATTTAAAATACATATTTAATTTAAATTTTAAATTTAAAATATCTTCAAATTATTAAAAAAAACTAATGAATTTATTGTTGAAATGGATAATTAATATTTAATTAATTTTATTAATAATTTTTCTTCTTCCTATAAAACCCAAAAATTTTTTAAACACACATTACCTACTGCTTCTTTTTTTTATTTTTTGGACGAAGTGCAAAATGTAACAGGAAACACTATGCATTTTATTGCCCCGGTAAGCAATAAAATTTCTTCATTTTATGCTTTATGAAATACATAAATAGTTACTCTATACAAGTTTACATGCCTTTATTAGAAACTATTATTCTAGAGAATATATATTTTTATAATAAGAATCTTACTATTTTATTACTATTTTATACATTCTATATTTTATTTTTAGCTCTCATAGGAAAAAGTATCACTCGGATTGAATACGGCATACATTAGCACAAAAAAAGCTAGGAATTGACAAGGAAAGGTAACTATAGAGAATGATTGTATGATATATTTTGCCATATTTAAAGATTATAACCAACCAAATCAAATTTTTTAACATATTTGATAAAATTGGAAGCCTGTGATACATATGGAAAAGGTCATTTTAAAGATAAATATATGTATTTTTTGTTCATTAAGAAAATACAAATAACAGAAAAGTTTTTTTAGAAGAAAATACTTTTTTATAACCCTTCTGCTACATTAATTCTACATATTTTTTTTATTTAAAGTTTTTTTTTCAATAATTAAGTTTTGTTATGAAGAAGACATATGGAGTTAAGTACTGCTAAGACATGATTTTTCCTCTTTTTATCAGTTTCCTTGAGACATACATATAGTCCTATGTATAGGTGCTGCATATTTAAAAAATTATTTATTGCTGGCAAAATTAACAAAGTTTTAATAAACATATATGAAAAAAAATAACTGAACGTAAACAAAAAAATTTTAATAAACAAATTCGATTAAAAATGTTTATATGAGTTTAAAATATGTAAAACAATTAAGAATATACACTTTGTCGACATTTTTAAGTGTGACGAAATTTCAAACAACGTACCAAATTGGTGAGACTTTTTTTCTACAAAATATTCAGAGAGGGATTGTATGAAAGATGTTGCTTTGTAGTCATCGTTTATATTAATATTATGATTATCTTCAGCGTCAGTTTTTACTTTCTTCGCAGTAGAAGTTTGATCATGAGTGCGTTTTTCTGATATATTTTCCATTCCTGAAGTTAAAAGCAAATAGCTGTAATCAAATTTAACAATTAGTAAAATAATTTACAACATGAAGTACAAATTACAGTATGTAACAGTTAATGTAACTAAGAAATACAAATTTACTTATTGAAATTTGGGTAAAACCAACGAGTAAGACAACTTTATTTGTTTACCTTTTTCATTTTGTTTATCTTCTTTTCACTTCACACGAGGCTAGAAGAATGATAGATTGATTGAAAATGCTTAGAAACTGTTTTTACTGTATGTGCCTGAGTTAAGAAATGTACCGCATCTAACTTAAGGGCCATTTTTGGTGCCTGCAGTGTATGTAGTAAGAATAACCCTTAAGTATTAAGCTTCACTTCAGTAGACTTCAATCATCAAAAATTAGTGTAGTGCTGTCATCTTTAGGATTTTAATTATTCGCGATCGCAACGAACTATAGGGGGCGTTGTTGTATGTGCCGAATCCCTGCGATTTCCATATGAACAATCATTCAGTTACACTGGAGACGTCTTTAATGTAGCATGTAGCATTGTAACGTTCCATCTTTATTGTGGCTGATTAAATTTAAAAAAGAAAAATGTTTGTTTTCTTTCTTATGCAAACGAAAAAAAAATGGTATCTCTTTTTTTTAGAGAAGGAACATCCAGAACACATCTGAAAAATATTTGTAAATAAAGAGAAAAAAATAGGTATATTCTTATAAGAGTTCAAACCTAATGCCTGATAAATAGTTTTACTAAATTTAATGGTATAACATGAAAGGCCCATTTAAATTTTAACGTAAAATAAAGAATGCTTACGAAACAAAGAGAAAAAAAAGAACCATTCTTTTTTTGTCGCCATTTTTTAGTGTTACGAAAATGCGTCTTTGGGACTTGCCAAAAACAAAACAAGATGCAATTTTATTTTTTTAGGAGCGAAATATTTTATGGAGTGAAATATAACGAAAATGTACCAAAGTCCATAACATGAAACTTTATCTTAGTTAACGTCCGTTTTGGAAATGTTATTTCATTTTGAATCTTATTTATTAGAGTTCATTATGGCTATAGAATCAGGTGAGAGAAAAGTTTGTTTTGAATCTATGCTAAACTCTATATCGGCCCATTTTCCACCGAAATCCGATTGACTACTTTGATTTTAAACAAAGTGTTTCATTTTAAGATTTTTTCCAAAAATTTTAAGTGTAGATTGGCGGCACTAAAAATCTGCCAAATCTGTAGCTGTGGTTAATACGTAAGTACCGAATTTTTCTTCCATACTTTTCTGAATCATATTACTTCAAATATTAGAATATGCAAGAAGTATACATAAACACATAATTTAATACCATTTAATTTTTCAAAAAAAGTATTTTGACAACAATTTTATCAAAAAATTATAAACTAAAAAGCGTAAAATAAAGAATTCTTAGGATAAAAATGATTTTAAAAATTCCTCATTTTTCAATAAAAACTTTCGTATTGTTTTTTTTTTAATTCTTATAGTATTTAATCAGACGTAAAAAAAACATTTTGTAGAGAACGATCATCAAGTAAGAAAAAAAATTATTTACAAGCAAATTTTTTATTATAAAAATCATAACACTTACCTGATTTATAAGTCCGGAGAATTCCAAAATGATATGTTCTTTGTTTGAAAACTTTATTCTCAAATAATATATACATAGTTTATCCGTTCATTACTTTTAGGTAACATACCACACATCAAAATTTTATAATTGTAAGATCTCGATATGAATTTTAATATGTAGCTTAAAAACAGAATAGTTGAATTCTAGTTGAAATTCTTTCAAAACTAAAAAACACTTACCAAGAAAACGATAAAAATTTTATTTATAATCAGCACAAAAGATACTTTTTCAAGTAATTCGGATTATTCTTTATTGCTGTTTTCTGAATTATGTAGATACAGAAATATATACAATTCTATGGAGAAGAAGAATATTCTATAACTATTACAGTTCTGTATGGAATTCATTGGAAGACATTTATTCATTGGAATGACGAAAGCAATGTGTTGACTTCATTTTAACTTGTAATGAGTTGAAGACAGAAAAATTATTTTACCGCAATACACACATCTGTAACAGCAAGTGATCATGAAAACATTTTATGTTGTTGGTAATAGAAAGGTAAAAATTATTGAGAAGTTGTTATTCAAATGCTTGGCGTGTTCTGCTTCAATGTTTGGCATGTTCTGATTAGTTTTTTCAAGAAGTTTTATCTTTTCTTTAGCGAAATTTTGCTTCCTATTTGCTGCTAAGAAAATGGCGTCCGTCATTGCCAATGGTTATGTGGGAACTAATGCCCGATATTTACAGTCTTCCGCTAGATGGCGTATCGAGTGTTGCGATCGCGAATACTAAATATATTTTGATAACAATATTATATTAAAAAATCTATGTAATATTTTTATTCTTGAATCCAATCAGGTTCCGTACGATTTTAAAATTTATTTACAGTTAAGATGGAATCTTTTTTCGTAGCTTTTTCTTTTTAAAAATTGCAAAATGTTCTTATTTTTACACAGTGAATATTTCATCATATTGACAAATTTAAAAAATTTTTTTTTATTTTTTATCTCAGTCTAACCTACTACTTTTATTAGGGATAAACTGTTTTCTTTCTACTTTTAAATTTGTATTAAAAAAATTTCAAAGCCCTTTTTTATTTTAAGAAATTATAATTAAAATTTTTGAGTAAATATGTGTGTATATAATTATCTAGTGGTAAGTGATCAATAAAATTGTATAGAATTTTACTCTGAATATTTCAAAAAGTTAACAATTTCAAATTATGTTATTTTTTTTTGGTTTATTTTAAACATATTAAAGAAACTCTTTATTTAGACTTTTATAAATAAAAAATAAATAAATAAAAAACTTTCCAACATATACTATACATTTTCAAGATGTAAGATTATTTTTTTAATAACTATTAGAATATTTAAACTAGAAATATTCTTTAACTTTATGTTTTTGAAGTTATTAAAAAAAATTCAACATTTTATGTTCATGTTTCGACAGTTTATACTGAAATACATACATATGTTTATACTGAAATACAACATTTTATGTTCATGTTTATACTGAAATACATACATATGTATTCAGCTTTGTGTTAAAATTATAATAAGCCTTAAATTTTTTTATCTTATGAAGAAAAAGAAAACAATTTAATAATTTGAATCAGAGAATAGGTTTAGTTCTGAAAGGAACTATTTTCTCTTTCAAAAGAGAAATAAATTAAATAGTCAAGAAGGGTTTGGACAGGAAAAAAAAGAAAAACTAATAATAATGGCTGTGAAATAACTGTAAGTTAGTTATCGTTTTGAAATCATTAGTCATTATGAAATTGATCAGCATTACACTAATTCTGGATGATGTTAATGAAACGTAATAGTGGGGTCTAGCCACTCGTTCCGTGCACATGCGAATATCTAGCACGAAAATCGCATTCCAGTGCGATTGCTCGTGGGAATCGTAAACAGTGAGAAGGCTACGTACACACCTTACTACGAGAAGGCTACGATAGAAAAATAGAACTTGATTGATGTAAAAGAATATATTTTTGCTAAAGAATATATATCACTTTTTGCAAAAGATTATATATCACCAAATCAAACGATTTTTATAGATTTATACTTCCAAATGAAAATGAGATTTAATACTAGGAATTGAGAAAGCATTCCCTGGAGTTGACGAGCTCAGCGAGTTGGTACTAGTATTCGTACTTTTATTTAAGTCACACTAGAGCTGCACGATGGGCTATTGGCGACGGTCTGGGAAACATCCCTGAAGATGATCCGGAGACAACATACGTGCGTTACATCCCGTTTTACAGGGAGGACACATTCACACACCATCCTTCCACAAATCATAATTTTGATCTAAATCAGAGCGCTATAAATCTCCGAGGGAGTAACCCAAGCGGTGTTGCTTTGTTGGGGAGGACTTTGTGACCCCCGGCAGATTTAGCTTGCGCCAGTCACCAATTTGTACACGGGTAGTCTTCGACCGGCGGGGCTCAGCAAGTTGAAATGGTTTCTCTTCAGACTGTGACATACACAGAAGGCCACAAACTATATGTCATACGTATACTCAAGTGGACTACATTTTGCTCCCAATTTTACAAATTAACTTTAAAAATAACATATAGTAAACGAAAATTATTTTGTCTGATTCGAAATAGCAATTTTACGCTGCACAGATTTAAAATTGGAATTTTCACTAAAAATATAAAATTTTCTAGTTTTCCTTATTTTTATTCCCATCGGCAAATAGTATAATTTTTGGTACTGGTATTAGTTTATCAACCAATACCAGTACCAATAATTACACTATAACTATCACATCGGTTCATAAACCATAATTTTTTTTTTCAGTATTAAAGGCATTTTAATGATAAATGTGTGCTTCAATGAGATATAAGTAAGATAATTGATGATAAGTTAAATAAGATGAGAAAAAAACGTATTAGTTAGTTTTTTGAATAGTGTGAAATAAATAATATAATTTATGAGAAAAGAATAAAACATTGAAATATTTAAAAAAGAGACATTTTATTTATGAAATAAAAGCTTTAACAACATAATTCAGCACCTTAGAAGAGTAAATAAACATATGTTACAAAGTATTGAACCCATTCGACCAATATGAACCGTCCTTTTAAAAGGGATGTTCGTTTTCTCTAAAAAGGAGAAAAGTGGTAGCCCAAGTGTTTCATTATTACGATTCATTTTGAACATACAAGATAGTTTTGTCTTTCCTAATATGTTATTAATCTGAATAATTTTATTTTGCTTTATTATATTTTATCGATCGTATTTTTAAAGTTTAAGTGCTTGGCAACAGAAGGAAGTATCCACTTGGTTTAAACAAATTTGAATTACCACTTTTTTTCACGTAAGTGTTTTTCCTGTATAGACAATTGTGGACAAACAGTAATGGGTTAAAAGCACTATTTCTTTATTGGTACATATTTTCACAACCATATAATATTCAAAACCATTTAATATATTTAAGTAAAACATTGTCATGAACGAAAATTATTTTTTTATTACACTTCGATATGATAAACTAATTTGTGAGAAAAAATTACGTTGTAAAATTATTTTATTCAGTCATAAATAATTTTTGCATTAAGAATGTTAAAAATATGCTAACAGAACGGCAGTTGGAACAAGAAAAACAAGTAGAATTTACAAAACCTTCTTGTGCCTTCGGACATTTAGCTTTTCATCCATTAATCGTGCGCTGAGCAACAGATTTGGCCTGTTCCCATCCAGAGATTATTAAGATCATTAACTCATTTAGCCCTTTCCCTACGGCGCTTAGTATAATGAAGCCCATAATTCTGGTTCACCTGTTATACCAGCCGTAAACCAAAGGTTAATATTATACGTTTACATAAAACATAAGAAATAATTTAAATTGTGACTAGGATATTTACTATCGAAAATAATTTTTGTTTTGATTTAAACATGCAAAGGCAAATTTTTTTAAAATTAAATTGCCCTCAAATAGACTGCACAACAAAAATAATGATTGAATACAATGAACGAATGATTGAATACAATGATTATTGCTAAAAAAATTTTACTTATCATATATTTAAAAAAAAAAAAATTTAAAAATGCATTTGAAGTAATTTTTTAAATTACTTTTCTTTTTAATTTTTTTTATTTTTTATTAATGTTTGATAAAATTAAAATGATTCTGTAATAAGAAATAATGAAGATAAAAATAAATGATTCTCTTTTTTAGATAAATTTTTTCTTTTGCCTTTCAAAATGTCCAACAGTAAGACAAGCTTCCTCAAAGATAATTGCTTTGTAAATAATCAGAAATAGTCAATACAAGTGTTTAAGTAGTTAACAATATTTTAAATTCTTCTCATTTGTGGTACCAAAGGACTTAGGTTAAAAGTACAGTTATAATCACTTTTTAAACAACATAACACTTTACAAAGCTATTCTTGCTTTGTAAGCATTCTCTTGTAGTCAAGGCGTAAAAATAATTAAAAATATTTTAAATATTTTTAACAGATATTTTAAATACTTTTTTTAAAAAGAAATTAAGTGGTAAAAAGAAATCGAGATAATGGTTCAGTTCACTCCTTATACTATACGAAACAGCATTTTGCAAATTAATTTATATTCCTCAAAGATAAATGCTTTGCAAATATTCATAAATAGTTAGCACAAGTGTCTAATTAGTTAAAAAATATTTTAAATACTTTTTAAATGTGGCACAAAAGGATTTTGGAAGTTGAAAGAAATCGAGAGGATGGGATGATCATTTGAGTTCACATTTTAAACACTCTGTTATCTAAATAAATATAGTACATAAAATATTAAAAACAGTGTTCATGAAAGTGTGTAAATTGAGACACTATAGTGTCTCAATTTACACACTTTCACACTTTTACACACTTTCACACACTTTTACAGCACAGCCACAATTTTCATGAACTTGTCAGAATTCAGTATAGTCCTTTTCTTGTTAATCTTATGCTTCATCATCACTAGAGTTTTCAACATTTTCACAAAACTCTTTAAATTTCTTCTTAAAATCTTCTGAAATGAAAGCGAATAAAATGAAATAAATTCTATTTATACAGAATGTACTGTAAAAAAATTTAGAGTAAAATAATTTATAATATTATAGTTACTATTTAAGCGAGGGAAAAAAAATCGTTATCAAACAGTTCTGCATCATTAACAAGGAAGCGAGGAAAAAAAATCATCAAAACCTATTCTATTGCCATCAAAACCTATTCTATAAAAATAAGGAAAGATAATATTTTTATCCTGCTCTTAAATTTTTTAATTCCACTGCTCACAGCATTAGTTTCTCGTCAGATTTTGATGTTTTACGTCTAATGTACATGCTTTTTTGCTTCATTTTTGACAATTTAATAAATAAATTTATTAAATATGCAACAATTTTTATATTCCATATGTATTTTTAAACAAAAAAAAAAAAAACAGTTTCATATAATTTAAAGAACTGATTATTTATAGCCAGAGGCGGAGCTAACTCCTTGAAATCCTTCTGCTGAACATTTGTGAGAGCCTGTTCCGTCTCCTTAAATAATAATCATGAAATTTCCAGCCAATTCATTTGATTATATTCAACTCTCAAAAGCTGACGGTACATTAAATAGAAGTAAAAAAGTTAATTGTTAGTTACATTTTTTGAACGAATGATACAACTATTGAAAATTTAAATATTAGAAAATACTTTGCATTTACTTGACAATCTATAAGGCCTCAGCTCCTGCTCGCTGTGCTTGTCAGCCCCGGAACTGCTTTCGCCGCATTTCCTTCTGATTGTTTCCCAATTTCAGCTCATCATTGTATACTTATGTATTTTAGTCTTACTTTTTTATGCATGTGGAATTCTTTTTAAAATGAAGTGAAACCTCATGTGGAACCTTTGATTTATAAACATTTCTTTCAATTTATATGCATCACAATTTGGTTTATGGGTGATTCTCACGAAACATGACAATTCGGACCAAAAAATTTCTTCAAATTTAAAGTCGTCAAAATAATCTAAATTTTTTTTTTGTATACTTCTTTAGTTACACTTATTAATGTCTTACAGACAGCAGTGTAGTTTATTGACATTTGCTCGGGAAAAAAAATATAATTGAAATTCACCAAATCTTGAATGCCAGGAAAATGGCATATTAGCTTAGAAGTTTAAAAGACAGTCGTTTTAAGTTAAAAATAAGTAAATCAAATTACGCCTTTATGTCAGATGGACCATAAATTGCTTAAATTAATTCTTTTTATCCACTGTAGAAAGAATCAAAAAAATTTTTGTTGCTGATATGTACAGAATAAATTTGTGGATAATAATCAATCATTAAATAAATAAATAACTTTGATTACATCCAAGCATATTACAATCATACATAAACTTGGTATTAGGTTAATATTTGCTTTCCTTCCTGGCATTCATAAGCCAGGAAAATGACAGCCAGGATAATGACAAATTCGCCATTTTATAGCATATAACTTTACTTTAATTAAATATTTTGGCCTAAGACGTTTATATTCTGTAGAAAACAACAGGATTTCTTAAAATAACTCAGATAAATCTATGTAGTTTATGTTATTAATGGTTTCAAGAAGCCAGGAAAATGGCAACACAAAAACCTACTCACCATGAAAATTTTTTTGAAATGCTCGTAGATTTTGAACCAGAAAATTGGTTCTTTATTCATGCAACAAGACATGTTCATATAGGAGGGTATCTAATCAATCTATTAACATAAGATATTGATTGCTGGCTCTATCTATTTTGGTTATAAACCACTAAATAAAAGTAGCCAGGAAAATGACAGACTTTCTTGGGACAAACAAATTATTGACAGAAAAAATTAATTTAAACGAAGTTTTTGTAAATAATTCCCTCTGCGTATATTCTAGAAATGCTTACACCGGTTGAGATAAAAAAAAAAGATATTTAAAAATTTATAGGAAGTTTTGAAGCTAGTTATTATTGGAAACATTGTTTGGGACATGCTAGGAAAAGGACATTTTGAAGTTCAAATAAATTTTTTAACTATACAAAACAGTCAATGCTAGTGCACAGTTATTTTAAAATGCTAACAGCAATGCTATTTATTAATTTTTTTTTTAAAGTTCTTTTAGTATTATAGTATTAGATCTTGAATCAAGGGACAGTGAATTGTCATATTTCGTGAGAATCACCCTTATATGCATTACAAATGCTACTTCGAAATTACATTTAGGTCAAATAATTCATAGAATTTCTAAATATACAAAAATTATAAATTTCAGGGCTTGAAAAGACAACGGTTTTAT
This sequence comes from Parasteatoda lunata, assembly GCA_949128135.1. Taxonomy (NCBI): domain Eukaryota; kingdom Metazoa; phylum Arthropoda; class Arachnida; order Araneae; family Theridiidae; genus Parasteatoda; species Parasteatoda lunata. The sequence continues at coordinate 63,611,358 of OX421973.1, read as the reverse complement.
TTTTTGCCTATCATAAACTTTGGTAAAAAAATTTATAAAAACGAAAGGAAAAGTTAAGAAAATAAAAGAATAATTAAGCATTTCAAGCTGTGTTCATTTTTGTAAGCACGCGTTTCGAGCAAGGTTCATTTTCGTAAACATGCATTTCGAGTTATGTCCCACTTTATAAACACGCATTTCGAGCTGTGTCCATTTTCGTAAATATGCATTTCGAGCTTCGTCCATTTTTATAAACACTTATTTAGCTATGTCCATTTTCGTAAACACGCATTTAGAGCGATGTCCATTTTCGTAAACTAGCATTTAGAGGGATGTCCATTTTCGTAAACAAGTGTTTTGAGCTATGTTCATTTCGTAAACTCGCATTTCGAACTATGGCCAGACTTAAAAATTCGCCGACGATATATATGCATTAGTGTTTCATATAATATGATGGGTACATACTAACATATTAATGAAGAAATCCTTAATATGTAGTAAATGTAATCCTAATTGAGGAAAAAAATATACTTGGAATCTGAAGTTAAGAACTATGACAAAATTATATCAGGTCAAATAAATAAATAAATATTTGCTAAAATATATAGAAATATAGGTGTTTTTCAGATACTGTAGATATCAAACAAATAAGTAAAATTAAAATAATGTTTTGTGTGAATTATATCAAAAAGCATACCTGTTTGTGTGCATTTAACTCCAGGTTTCAAGACTAAATTACAGACATTTTTTATAAATCCATGTTGCAAACTGTTCTCAAGATTTATTCTCGTGTAACTGTCCAGTTTAAGCAAGTCCGTTACAAACACCCAAGTCTGCCAAAACAATGCCGCGTTCCATGTTTCAAGTTCATGTGTCTCTTCATCCTCATCTGAATCGGACCTGAAGCAATTGTGCGCTGAATCTGATGCTGCATTGAAGTTGGACATGACTAACAACTTGCTCAATTGGTTGTCTCTACGTCTGTAATTGAATTCGGAATATTGATCTTGCCAAAGCGCCAGCAGACCACCCGAGAACATCTCCAGCAAGATGATGCCCAACCCCCACATGTCACATTTTTCAGCGTCAACTTTGCCTTTCACGAAGCACTCAGGGGGTCTGAAATGTAAAACATGGTATGCATATCGATCATGCGCAGAATATTCTCAATGAAATATAAATAAAATCTGGTCATGTTCAAATAGATTTTAAGGGAAGAAGTTTGTAGTTTCCTTATTTATGTAACTAAAAAGAAAGGGGGGAGGAGCAATCTTTACGTAAGATAATTGTAGTTGCGGGTAAAAGGGGGGATATATTAAGAAAACATGTATTTTTGAATTAAATAATGCTGGGGACCAAACTTTCTGTTACATTTGTAACTAATTTTGTTGTTTCTTTTATAATTCGAATGTGGGAATTTCATATCTGAAATCAATCTTGCTTGTAAAGCTACAGATTTGTTTTTAAAAAAGGCATTTTTTGTTTATATTTTATAGAAATGTGCAAGTTTAAGAACGTTGTATATAACAGGGGATTGCATAAACTATGGTAGTTAGGAGACATCATCAGGATTTAAATTGCATAGGAACCTATGTCCGAACATGTCATAGTACGCGGCTAGGGGCACTTCCCCTACTATGACCTGTTCAGAAGTACACCAAGAAACAATTCATACTAGGGAAGGGCCCCTAGTTGTGTATAATGGCAATTCCGTTCAGGGGTTTGTATGCAATTTTAATCCTAATGATGTGCCTTAACTCTCAAAGAAGTTTGTCACAGTATTTATGTGACTTCCTGTTTTATATGACGTTTTTGATCTTGTATATTTTGACAAAAAATATAATAAAAATTTCATTAAAAAGAAAACAATTGCTGATTTGAAATCCGCAACGTGAAAATATACAAGATCTGTTAAAAATTCAAATGCATCAGAAAAAAAAAAAATTGCTCTTTGGTGTTATTAGTTTATTCTTTTTTAGAAAATTTATACTGAGATTGCGGCAAGACATATTTATTTCAGCTTTAAAAATTTATAAAAAGTGTTTATAAACTATCTGTTTATGATAAACTTTCTTTTTATTTCATAATAAACGTGCAAAAACTCTTATTTTAGTTAAAACTGGTAGAGGGATACCTAAGGAACAGATACAGATAGAATATTAGGAATAAGTTTCAAAATTCAATTTGTTAGAGGAGATTCAAAGTTCTTATTAGAGTTTTTAAAATTCGATTATTTATATATTATTCTGAGGTGGGGTTAATTGAATGTACAGGATATGTTCGGGTAAGTGTTGTATGATAAGAATTATTTTTTTACCTCTGTGTTAACAACATCTAATGCTCTGTATTCTACAACAAAATTCCTAAGAATTAGTACACTCATTTGTTTTTAACCATAGCAATTTCTCTAGGGAGACTCAATTTCTTTTAAATTGTAAAATTGCAAAGCATTCTAAAAATGAAAGCAAAGGATTTTACCATGTATATACAATCCATAATTTTTTTTTTTTTAAATTTCAGTAGTTTGTTCTTATTTACTCAGTTTAGTAATTTAAAAAAAAAAATATTATTATTTTATAAAATTTCTTCTACATTTTCATGACAGTTTAAAGTAATAATAGGCATAAAAAATTAATCTTAAAAAAACCTACCGATAATATTCGTAGAAACCAACCGCATCTTCTTTAACTTCCTTAGAGTTTCCTTTAAGCTTTGCCATATGCTGGAAATTAGCAAGAACTGCTTTGGAATTATAAGCGTCATATTTTCCTCCGAATTCCAACACGATACTGTCTGGCTCTAAATTTAGGTGATAAAGATTTTTACTGTGCAAGTATTGAAGTCCAGTCAATATGTCGTGAGTCCACTTGATTGCAAAACGAAAAAAATCAACTCTGTTATTGAAGCTATCATTATATAAAATATCTCCCAATCCATTCCTCCATGAAATTTCTTGCACAACATAAAAAGGGTCCAGACTTGTTGCATGAAACTTGTAAAGACTTAAAACATTGTCATGATTTAAATCAGGCCAGAATTCCCTCTCCGTCTTGGTGAGTTCGTTTTCATCAATTCTTTTGTAATAAATGTTCTTACTCAATATGATTTTTATATTTCGATCGTAATCACCCCTGCGCAGAGCATATCTACGATGCAATTTTACTTTACGGTTGATATCTTCGGGAGATTCTTCAAAATCATCGCAGTCAAATGGTTTTGGTGTTCTAAACAAACTTACAACGTACCACCTCAGATTAGAGTTGGTAAATATCGGAGCTATGAAGAACCAGGCTATATAACACGGAATTGCGCAGTATTTAGAGAAGAAGCTGATGAAGTAGTTTAAAGAAGTTAGGCATCTTAACAGAGAATGCTGAGGAAAGTAGTCACTCGGTAGTTGTTCTTTAGCCCGGATCATGTTTAATAAATCAGGAAAATAGGCTGTAAAACACATTACTAAAGAGCAAACAAAATGTAGTAAATAGAATTGGTAGTATAATGTTGTTCCTTTCCTTGGTTTTTTGATCCCGGGAAGATTTCTGATAGTTTCACACAAAACCAGACTTAGTAAATTTATCATTTCGTGAAATTATTTCTTTACTGTTTATAAATCAGTGTTGTCTCTTACAGCGGGAAATCTGCTGCTCTATCGATTAGAGGGAAGGTTCGAGGGGAGTGAAACGGGGTTTGAAAAATCGCGACCTAAGCGCCAAAGGTAAAAATAAGTAGGGAGCATTATCGATTGGTTTGGGAAGATAGAACTCCGAATTATCTATAAATATATCAAAGCGTTTTAATTTATATCTTGACCTTTAAAAAGTAATTTATTAAGTATATATTATAACATACTAAGAAGAGGCACAGGAAAACAAAATCAAATTCCTTCAGGCTCATTCCATGTGAAATGGACTAAATAATAAGCTATCATGTCACAAATTTTGATAAAAATGTTTTGTGAAAAAATTCATGCTAAAAAAGTACAAAAACAATTTTTTTAAAAAATCTTTTAGATTAAAACTGTGATGGCGGCGTACTTGGAAATTTAACTTAATTTAACAAAAAGGCGTAACTAGAGAAGGTGGCTCATATGTTCTTAACGTTTAAAACTTCTTTTTTTTATTTTTTATTTACGTGGAAATTATCTTAAATTTTGTGTCATTAGAGGGATGAAAAAAAGTGACAACTTCCTAATAATATATATATTTAAAAATTTGCATTGAAATCATTTTTTGGAGGATATCTTTTTGCAAATTTCAAGAATTTTTTACAGTAGATATAAAAGTTATACTAACTCAATTATTTTTTTTGCATAATGTTAATTATCTACTTTACAACATTAAAAGAATCAAGAGGGTGCTTTTTGTTTTCGGTCATTAAAAAAAAAACGGTTTTTTGCTAATAAAATTTGGTTTTTAAATTTTTTTTGTAAAACAAGCAATTAAACAAATGCACAGGAAAAAAAAAATTTAAATAGAACTTATTCATAAAAGTTTAGAGATTTAGCAAATGCATATGCGTGTGCACATTAATTGAGCATGTTTAAAGAACAATTAATAAAAGACGCAAATACAAATTAAAAAATAAAATCATTAAATATAAATTATAAAGGTCGAAAATAAAGAAATAAAGACATTTTTTTTTCAAATTTAAAGTACAGATTATGCAAAAGGTTTATTTAAGTAAAGTTTTAAATAAACGTAAAAAACTGTTTCATGAATAATCTTTATCTATCTTTTTGTAATTTATTGTTTAGTTATGTGAAAATTTGCGAAATACATTTTAAAGCGTCCATTTTATCATAACAATTATTCATTTTTTTATTACAATAAAAACCTTTTTTAATAATTTTTTTTTACCATTTAAAAAAAACGTTGTAACTATCAAAAGTGTGCTCTATTTTAAAGTAGGCTATGCAAATTAGCAAACTGTATTCTTTTGGTCTCTAATGTAGCGTTAAAACTTTTTCATTCGTTAAGAACTTTTTCAGTATGCCATTAAGAAAATTTTTTTTGTTGTTCTAATGCAAAGTAAGTAAATTAAAAAAATTATTACTCAAATACAAGCACTTATACACTCGATTCAATTTTAATATCTTAAAATGAAAGAAGTTTAAATTTAACCACTAAATAATTATAAGAAATATTATTAAAATTTAATTCTCGTTCGATGAATGCTAATAAAGTATCTACATGCCAATATATATAATCTCGCAGTTTAAATGAAAATTAAAAAAGTTTTTTTCTTTCTTTTTATTTGTAAAACGAAAATAAAGAGAGAAAGTAAATTCTAATCTGTACTCGAGTCTTCTTAACTTACTAATACAGGTCGTAAGAAAAACAATTTCTAGGGTGAAACTTCACAGCTCGGATTAGTGTATTTCTTTGGCAGTTGTTTTTCTCAAGTGTTTATATATATTTTTTTTAATCTGGATTATCATACATATAAATGATTATGATATGATTTCATAGTTGATTTATATAATTATACCATTATTATGATGGAATTATATAAAAATCATGACTTTTTAGACAAATATTACAAGGGTTGGGCGAAATAATGGAAACACTTCTATACTAAATCATTTTTTCATATGTCACAATAAATACTTAGAGAATTATTTTAAATATTTAGAAATTCTTAAGTTATGCAATTTCTCATACATATCAATAAAGTTTAAAAACTTTAGAGGTTTGAGAGAGACTGGCAATCAATTTTAAATGAAAAAGAATGTTTTCAAACATCTTATGCCAAAAAAATACCGTTACAAGTTTGTAACTCATGTCAATTACATTGATTATCAATAATTAAGAAATAACTGTACATAATTTCGTAATTTAAATATTCCCGAAGATATGGACATTTCCATAAAAAAAAAAAAATAAAAAAAAATAAATAAAAAAAAAAAAAATATTTTTAAAAAAAAACTAATTTTTTTTGGACTTACTATAACTGCAGAAATATTAAATAAAATTAAACAAAGTCTTTTGAGTAATTTTTAATTAATAATATAAATATTATTTTAAAATTTGAAAAAAATTGGTTAAAAATTTAGCAAGATATGAATATTTAAAGAAATATTTTCATATTGCGCATGCGTAGAAAATATTTAAAAATATTTTTTTCATAATTTTGTTTTGAATCGTATATGATAACTTATAAAAAAAGTCCGATCATGAAAATTTAAAAAATTTATAGCAATTTTCTGAGTTATTTTTGTTAATTTGGAAAGGAATCTTTAAACGGTAAGGGGTTTTTCATAACTGTAGTTCTATTAAACTCGGTTTTGTACTATTCAACAAGATTTATTAAAAATGACATTGCCATTATACAGGCCCACACCCAATTACATTATGTTTTATTTCACATGTTTCATTTCCTAATACCACTACATTTTGTAGTCCAGACCATCATTTTAGGGAATTATTATTATGAAATTTGGGTTTATGATACAAAATGATATTTGTGGGAAACCCCTTATCAATTAGATTAGAGCTTACAATAAAAAAGAAGATACTTAAAGAAATTTGCAAGAAACTTCTTACATTTTCAAGATATTCAAATCAAACTAAATAGTTACCAAATACAATTCAAAACAAAATTAGGATTTTTTTAAAAAATATGTATATGTTTTCCGCGCATGCGCAGTATGAAAGGATTACTTTAAATACTCATATCTTGCGCCATTCTTAACGATTTTTTTTTTTCAAATTTTAAAATGATATTTTTATTATTAATTACAAACTACTCTAAAAATATCGTTTAATTTAATTGAATATTTCTGCTAATATAGTAAAAAAAAAGTTTAAAAAAATTTCGTCCCTCAAATCTCAAAATCCGGTCCCTCAAATCTCAAAATCCGGTCCCTCAAATCTCTAAATCCGGTCCCTCAAATCTCTAAAAATTTTAAACTTTATTGATATGTATGAGAAATCACATGACACCAACACTTCTTAAGTTTTAAAATAATTCTCCAAGTAGAGTTAGTAGATTAGTAGATTCTCTGAGTAGAGGTTAGTTCTTAGTATATTAATTATTCGCTTGAGAATATTAAAAAATAAGTTTATATCAAAGCGTTTCTATGATTTTGTCCAATGTGGAAATGTGTCCATGATTTTGTTGCATGTGGAAATTTTCATTCATTGCTGTTAAATATTGGGAAATAGTTATAGTAGAGAGGGAAGGGATATTTTAAAATGTTTAGGATACATTCTAGTAACAAAATTTACAAAATATTATCCAGATATATTAAGTTCTTTATTTTTTACAAGAAGAGAAAATAATTCAGTAATTAGGTATTTTTGCTTCTTGTAAAAAATACAGGAGCAGCTTGCCACAAATATGTTCCGTCTATGTCTAATAAGTCTAAAACAGAAATTATTTTTATATAAAAAATAAAAAAAACTAGATAGTTGTTAAAACAGGTCTTGTAATTGAATGATTTGAATGCCATTTTATTCGCTTCTGATTTTAAGAGTTCTTACTTTTTGAATTTGCTAACCATGAATAGTAAAGTTTGGTCTTTTTTTGTCCGTCTGTCTGTCTGTCGGAACTCCTTGTCCAAACTTCATGATTCTATCTTCAGTAGTTTAGACTAGTAGTCTTAAGTGCATAAATAAAGGACATAAAACAAACAAATATTTTCTTACAAATGACACGTTAATTATTCTAATGCTCTAACTATATGGACATTAGTGAAGATTATTTTCCTAAAAAATAAAAACACACATTAAAGCCAAGCTAATGGTTTCAACAAGAACTGTTAAATAAATTTTTTGAAGGAAGCTTTAACTTGAAAAACAAATAAAACTTTTCATTTTTATTTTTACATAATTTAACAAAAAAATCATTTTGATACATTTTATTACATTTCCAGTATAAGTTGATACACGTTTATATTTAAAATAAGCATGTGAGAATAAAATTGACTTAAAGCTAAGAGGTAAACTAAATTCTTACTATAAAACGTGTTTCTTACTCTATAAATTCAATTTCCAACCCGTCTGGTTAAAGCATTTTGATCGTCGTCTAACCAAAGAATATTATAATACCATTATATATTCTTTGGTCTAACCACGGGAGTTTTTTCTCGTTTTATTCTCCATGTAATGCATATACGCAGAAGTTTAACGCATGAAGTGTTTCATGATACTAGTGAATTTGTCCCTGGTTTGTATGTTTAATTTAGGAGTTACTTTATCTTTTGGGGGTTCAAAATTAAAAGGATATGATACGGAGATAGAATCGTAACATTCAGGACAGAAAAACTTTTATATGAATCTTCCGTTATACATTAGTAATAAGATAAAACTTCCTAATAAATTTTAAGAGATGGTAATAAGGGAGATTTTTTCACGTAAATTACATTTCTAATTGTATCAATGGGTTCGTAAACCGGTCATTTCCACCAAAACTAATTCTACAAGAGAGACACAAAACTGTATACTTGATACATAGAGCTTTTAATTTATTTATTTTTTGATATTAAAATATTTCTGGCTGCAAAATATTCTATTTAAGTTATGGTATAACAGATAATTTTTTAATTTAAAAAATTTAAACTTGGAGTTGAAGGTTTTTGTACAAAATCTTAAAACGAAAACTATACGTTGCTTTTTAAAAGCGAAAATATTAATAATTCGTCCTGTTGAAATGAAATAAGAACCTTATTTAATTTTTAAACTACATATACATAGATGTTTGAGTAGATTTATAAATCCTCTTCTGAATTGTGACTATCTGTGCTGGGCCACATGCAGATAATAATTGATTATATTATTTAATTTATTCTTTTCATATTCTTTTGATATTCTTTATAATTTTCACCTGCATATCTCTTAAGAATGTATTTTCCCTTTGTTATGAATTCCGAATCCAACTTAATTCCTGATCCTCATGAATTCCATACCTTAATTTTTGCAATTTTTGTTTTATGTTTTACTTCTATTCCTCTTTCTTTCATTTCATTTACCATCTAAAGAATTACCCTCTGAATCATTCATTGTGTGGTGAAAAATATTTTTAAAAATAACAAGCCTAAGATAAGTATTAATTGTTAGGTTAAGCGTACAATTTCGTAGGCATCTCTGCCATTCGGCTGTATATTTTCAAGTTTATTCCGAGATCAGGTCAGGTTATCTTTAGGACAAGCGGGTGTTCGAACTAAATTGAGATTTCACCGTACAAAGTATTTTATTCCAAGTAAGTAGACACGAATTTCTTATACCCTAACTATGTATCTACGTCAGCTAAATTTAAAAACGCAAGAATTTCAATTTTGTAAAAAATTGAGAATGACTGGATTTCGGACTCATCGATTCAATTATTGTTTATTGATACAACATACATTTGCAGGCTTGTGTGCGCAATTAAGGCTTATAAACCTTTGTCAAGTAGAAAGACAGATAGCACAATATAGAGAAAGACATCACAAAGAATACATCCAGGGTTACGGCGGGATTCGAACCCGCCACCTCCACGCTTAACAGAGCTTTTGGCGAGCGATACCGCTCGGCCAGGGAGGCCCCAATTCAATTATTGAATCAGTAAAAATAAAAATAAAATGCTACCAGTTATTTGTGCTTAAAAGGCTTAAAAGCGTTTGAAAAATTGAAGATTGTTATTGTAATTTTTATAAATGACCTACCTATATGCCACAGGTGGAAGAAATAAAAATAGGATTACGACGGAAATCGAACCTACTACTTCATAAGTTTAAGATCGACAGGTTGAAGAACAATATTCCATGATCTTTAAAACTATTTGTAGAATTTGAGAAGATCACAGGTTAATGTCGCTAACAATTTTTGGTTTCAATTTCCATTTGTAATTTTTTAAATCAAAATTCTAGTAGGTTCAGTTGAAACGTATAGATTTTGTAGTGACTTTGCAACAAGAAACTGTGATTTCCTTTACAACAATCCAGGTCTCTCAACTTCCCCGATTTGGAGAACTGCTGTTGCTCGCTCATTTTAATCGATAACGAATTAAAATCTCTAGTTTTTAAATTAGACACTGTTTAATAATTTGTATACGCCAATCTTCTTCAATGACTTCAGGATGTGAATCTGTGATTTTTTTGTATCAGTCCGAAGATGTGTTACCATGAAGTTTGTCTTGCTTCAGTTAAGTTGCTTTTCACGATGTTATCAGACACTACATTAAATCAATGTACCTTGATGCCTTAGAAATGATTGTCTGCAATTGTTTTTTCTATGTACACTGATTGTGTTATGAAGAATAGACGTTCTTCGGTGACTACGGGGCATGAACTTACGACGCTCTATATCATATTGCGAAGTTTTGTTCTCTCAGCTATATTGGCTTCAGCAGGGGTCTTTGATTTTAGGATGCTCTGTTTGTATATTTACTTATCATTATTTATTTTGTTTGTTTATTTACTCATTACAAAGGTGACTTATAGGGCCTTGTCAAATTTAAAAAAAGATGTAACACAAATTCGAGAAGGATATTGCAACGATACATTCAGGGTAACGGTATGGTTCAAACACAATACAGAGTATTTAACGGATCAGTTGTAAGTATGAATACTATTGCAGTTGTAGTAGTTCATTTAGGTCGTACTAGAGCTGCACAACGGGCTATTGGCGACGGTCTGGGAAACATCCCTGAGGATGATCCGAAGACATGCCATCACAATTTTGATCCTCTGCAGAGGGGATGGCACCCCCGCTTCGGTAGCCCGACGACCTGCACGCGAAATCGAACACTTTACGGTAAAACAGTTTAACGAGGAACAATACCGCACACCCTCGGTCCTACGCAGACTTATCCAAGTGGTCACCCACCCGCACACTGACCGCAGCCCGTGATGCTCGACTTCGGTGATCTGCTGGGAACCGTGTCTTAATGATCAGTCCACTCTGCGGGACAAATTTTTGTATTGCAATAGCAGTGTAAAACGATAATAATTTTAACAGTAATAGGCAGCCAGAAATGTGTCCAAATAATATAAAAAATGCACCCCACCGAAAAGGTTGTTTTGCAGAAGTAATATAAGGGACTAGTATATAACTTTTCTGACTTTTCAGTTCTATTTGTTCTTTTACGAATGTATAGACTTTCCACCTCTTGACTCACTCACTGTTTATAACTCACTGAAAAAATATTTCTCTCAGAATAGATATTAGTGGTTCGTAAAAATCTTTTCAAATTTTTCAGTTTAATTCGTTCTTATATAATCTTATGAATTTTCCACTTCTTAACGAACTTTTGGTGATTTGTTACTTCGTACTTAATTTTCCTACCATTTCTGCTAAAACACCCATGGTCAAACTGTCATTAGAAGATCAACAAAACAACTTCTAAAATTTAAGTACGTTATCACATTATTGACAATAGGATTTGGAAACATCTACTTTTTCATAAAGAAAAGAATATTTTACAACTCTGTTACGTTTACAAAGGCATTCTGCGAAAAACATTGCTCATAATTCGGGAATTTGAAATATGAAAATCATTAATGAACAGTACGGAAAAGTAAGTTCAATTTTGATCTTAAAAAGCCTTAGTTTTTATAATATAAAAAAATATTTACAATTTCATGAAAAATTCGTGCAAAAAAGATTCTTACTTTTTGTTGTTAAATGAAATCAAAATATGGTACTATTAATCTTTATTTATTAAAGCCATTCAAAATACAAAGAAAAATTTTCGCTACTGAATTTAAAGTTTATTGTCTGAAATTTGTGGTTCTAAAGTTTCTAATTAATTTTCAATCAATTCTGGATTTTTTAATCAATTCAGAATTTTTTATTTTATTTTGCACAGAATGATAACTCTTTTCAGAGATATTTTCATGTTAAATATATATCCTCCTTCAAAGTAATTGCTACTTTTCCTATTTTATTTTAAATAGTGATCGAAAAGAAAGTGGATTTAAAGGAATGAAACTTTCTTCCTAAATAAAATTTGTTATTTTGGATGAAAGAATTTAAATTTTGACCATAATTGGTTAAATAATATTCTCAATATTCTTGGGAATTATTCGACTGATTTTGCTTAAATTTTAGATTTTGTCATCTCAAAATTATATAATTTGGTGAAATTTTTTTTTTTTTATTCGTTAAAATAATCCAAATATATGATGAAACATGCAAAAAGTGAAATTAATACTTAGAAGATCAAGCTTTCGACAGTTCTCTTATTTGTATATTTAAATACTTGGAAATATTGGGGCAATAGTTTCCAAATAGGTATGCTTATTCAGAGCAAGTACGTTTTTGCTTTTAATTTTTTAACTTAAAATATTTTTGGCCTAAATCAATTAGTATATTTAAAATTAATCATTAATAATTAAGATTGCACAGAAAAAAAAAGCATTTCCGCTATAGCGTATTATGGGGGGGGGGGCAGTGGCTCCGAAATTTCATGATCAACAACATGATTATGGTTATGTGGTAAGCATTGTGTACCGGCAACTTTTAATTCTCAGAATAACTGGTAACCCATTTATCTGTAGCTGGGTGAGTTTCAAGCCTCTGCTGAGGATCGAAGCCCCAGTTCTAAAAATGCTTATAAGTAGCTTAAGATCCGATCATTAAATCAAAAGCTATAACGACGTTTCAGTTTTACTCTCTGCTCCATACAATAAATTTTAATAGATGTTATTCCTTAGTTACATTTAAAAGAAGTTCATTATTTAAAGGTTTTGCCAATTAAGTTTTCCTATTTTCTAAAACGTCTTTTTTCACAAAAAAAAGAAGAGAAAAAAAGTGGCTTAATCACTGTCAAGCCTTAGAATAAAAATGTTTTTCTTTTATTTTTTAGATTTACTTCTCTCTAGGATTACTCATGATGATTGTTTTAAGAGTTACATCAGAGGCTATATTTAACCAACGTACAAACAAATATATGGATAGTAAAAACAGAGATTTCTCCTTAAAAGTACAGAAAATAATGGAAAACTCACAAATCCGTCCAGTACGAGAGGTTAAAAAACAACATGAAAGTAAGTTTTAGAATTTAAAAATGTCTAAATGATTTTATTTTCATAATTTTTTTAGGGTTTAAAGTAAACTTGATAATATAAGATAATTAAACCATTTTCGTCTAACGAGCCAACAAAATAGAGATACCAACATCAACATGGAGTAGTTGGTATCTTAAAAATAAAATCTTCGAATCTAATTGATAGTAACAAAAATGACTTAGAAATGCGTAACTAACTTTTTTCCTTCGGAAAATGACGTTAAAATTTAATTAAAAAATATATTTATCGTAAATACAGACTTTTACTCATTTGTTGCATTGAATTTTAGCGATTTTGGACAATTGAAAATTGACCGCTATTAGAAAACTTTAGTTTGAATTCAGAATTCTTAAATATATATACATATTTTTTCATGTTTTTGCTTTACATTATTAGTGCATTGTTTTCTAATGTTTTAAAATACGCAAAATCATTTTGTTAATTTTTCCATCAAGTGAAATACTGAATTTCTGTTTATTTTTTTCCCCACTCAGCATGTGTATACTTTTTATTAATCACTTAAACTCAAGATAACTGCTTTCAAAAAATGCTGTTTTAGGAAATTAATATTAAAGAAATACCCGCGAGGCCATGAATTTTAGACCATAATTTTATGAATCGATTTTAAAACGAAATGATTATCGGTAGAAAATTTTCATCGCTTTTTGATTCAAATAATAATTTTTCTTTTTAAGTCTATGGCCCATTAGAGGCACTGAAGTAGTTTTAATGCCACAATACTATGCGCAATAAAAGAAGATTGCAACTATAAAATTTCAACTCTCGTTAAAAAAAATAAAAATGCGTTTAGATAACCTCTGTGTATATTCTTTGTCCATAATATGCTTATCAAGGGGTCTAGTATATGGCTTTGATTATCTTATCAAGAAAGCATTATTGTATAACTTTTTTTTTCAACATCTAATCTTAAATTTTGTCTAAAATTTAACTCACGAATCTTAATTTATTACAGAAGTTTTTATTTTATGACCGTCGTTGAACAGCCGACCCAATTTTTGGGTTTACGACTACTAATGCTCAACGCCGTAGCCTTGTAATTTTGAACCAATCCAGAAGACAAGGAATCTCCTGGATCGGTATATTACAGAAGTTTAACATAAGTAGAGATACAGACATTATTTAAATGTAAATATTTTTGAGAAGTATTGCAAAGAACTGTTATAATTTAATTTTTTTACGCTTACAATTTGAAGAGAAAAGAGATCCTCTTATGTCCTGCTCGCTTCAATTTTTTTTAAAATAAAAAGTATTTTTTAAATTTTAAAAATAAAGCGTAATTTTTCGAATTTTTATAAGAAAAATTATACTGTCAAAATATTTGCCAATATTCATATTAAGTTTTAACTTAGCAGGTTTATAAGTAATTGGGTTATTTATCTTGCAAGCAGGCAAAAAATTTTGAAATAAGAAATTGAATTAAGATTTGAAGAAAAGTCTTTTGAATAAATAACTTAAAACATGATTTTGCAGATGATTCCAATTTCGTAAATGGGAGGCTATGTTCTGTTTTCAGCGAGCGGATTTCATTGTTTTTGTTCTAATGTTTTAGTTTTTTTGAGTATTATCTCATACTTGGAGCCGAATTTTTCAAAATGAAACAGGTTTTAAAAAAATATTTATTTCAAATTACGCAAACTCTCTAAACCCAAAGAATATTTCCTTCATATCCTGCAACGAATTTTACCCCCATGGTGCGAGAAAGTAAAGAAAAATTAAGTGGATTAAATATTTCTTTGTTTTTTTCTTTTTCGAATTTAAAATGCCTGATCAGCAACTCTAGAAAAGAACAAATATTGTGTTGATTATTTTTTGGAAAAAAAACAACTTAAAGGCTTTAAGAGCGACAATAATATTTCATTGTGAGAAAGTAGATATTTTTTTGATCTTTTCATATGATTGCTTATTTGATGCCATGTGAACGATTTTAACCAATCAGATCTGTGATGATGACTTCCGTAATGCTCAACATTCTATTCGTGATAAACGGAATGAACAGATAAAAGTTGAAAATGGGCTGAAACGTATAATTTACGTACAAAAAAATTAAAAATCCAATTGAACATTACTCTCTACTACGCAATAACTTTAGTGCTACTTGTTTTGATTTTCATTTCATCATCTTCCTCGTTACACTTTTGATGTAAACATTTATTATTATGATTTTATTCCTTATATTAGTTTGTAGATATCATGATTTGATTAATATTTTTTCTATTCGGGAGAATTCACGGGTCAATGTTAAGGTAGATCGAAGTGCTTGGAATTATCATATTACTTGTATTTTTTTATTATTTTTGCAATCGAAATGTAAACAAGGTGATTTTTAATAAGCAAATGGGTCCTGCTAATGGTTTCATGACATGCTAATCTCTACTTCATGAGTTTATTAATACTAAATAATGAACTGAAAAATATTTAAACAAAAATTTACTTCTTATAGAATTCGAAATGTATCAGCATATATTGTTTGTATTCATTCCTGATCTGTAAATTTTTACAAAAGAATTTTTTTAAACTTTAATTTATTTTGATTGAAAATGTTTTTTTGTTGTTTCAGAAAACAAAACTCTTATATGAATTCTTACAAAAAAATTTTTTTTTTAGTTTTTTTTCTTCCTTTAAATGTTTTCTTTAATACTTTTGAATTTCCTTCAATTTTTTTATTAAAAAAAAATATATATATATATAGTTTAAAGTGCGGGCGTAATTTTTTTTTTTTTTTTTTGATGTTTAGACTTTGTTAAATTTGAGCTTTTGCATTTTGGCTAAAAAGAAAAAAGTAGAATCATTCTAAATTAGTTTATGGAATATAAATTTTTCTAAATAATTTGTACATTAATAGTTCCAATAATAATTTTTGTGTTTATTTATTAATATATATTCTTCAAACGAAACTTAATGTGTCACAGTTGGATTATTTTGAGTGAATACATTTTTAAGATTGGTATATATGGTACTTTTTGGTTCGCCAAGCGCAAGAAAGTTTACCAACTACTTTTTAAAAATTTTATTTAACTTTTTTATTTTGCTTAATTTTTAATGTATTTAAAAAATATTGACAGATGTCTACATTTTTTGGCGATATTTCACTTGCGCATAATCGAAAAGTACCAAGTATTTGGGTTTATAGTTTTTATTTACTGACTTAAAAAATTTATATTGTATTAAATTTATTTTTATTTAAAATAAAACTTCTTTTGTAGACACTGATGTTTATCACAACAATGGTTCTTCATTACCATCTCCAGCTGTTGCTGTGTGGTTTTTTCTGGAAATCAATGGCTTGGATTACTTATTTGCTGCTACAAAAGATGGTTACATCTGGCTGTATGACAATTCCAGTCTCATTCCATTGTTGCAATTTCCAAGAGAGGAACCACTTTATGATCTTAAGGTGATTTTATTTTGAAAGTGTTTCACTTTTATTTTTCTATTTTATGTTATTTTAGTTTTTAATAAATAGGAGTGAAGTAGAAAGAGAATTTAAAATTACATTATAAAAATGCTATTATGTAACAGCAAAAAGTGGAAATAGGACCAAGGTACACCACTGGTAGTGTACCTTGATCCTTGAGGTTGTGAACCTTGTTGAAAGTCAATTTATCCCTCACTGAACAAAAATGACACATCTTCTGCCTCTGGATCAGTTCTGGGATCAGGTACGGATCCTGCCTTCTGAATTTTTGAGAATTAGGATCCTTTTTGAGATATTTAACTTTTAACTCTTTTTTTTTTTTTTTTTTTTTTTGCTCTGTGGCATCTAAAATATGGAATAGACTCATCATATCCCTTATATATTTCAACTCTATCACCTATAAATTCCAGCTCTATTAGCATATAAGGGGCATTATTTACATTAAAGTTTAGTTTGTCAGGTAACTAAATCCTTTTAACCCACCAGCTTTTAACCATTTTAGGTTTTTTCATGTTTTTACAAATATTTTTATTTTAACATCCATTAATATTTTGCTAATCCTCTCTAATATAAAATTAAGATAATTAATCTTGCTGTGTGAATTACAGGATCTTTATTTTACTTTTCAACAATTTCTGATTAATTTTTGATCTTTATTTTAAGATTGCCTTTTTATTTTGAAATTTTATTTTCTACTTTGTGGCTTCACACATAAATATATAAATTAATTTCTAGTAAGATGATCATATACCTTGAACCGATCCATGGTACACAACTTTCAGTAGGTTCAAGGTACACCACATGATCGTCTACTCAAAAAATTCTGATAAGAAAATGGCGTTTAAACCTAACTCACTATAAGCAGTACTATTATAGCTAAAACAATATTAGATTTTGTTATTTACTCACAGCAAAACAGACTTTATAGATTATAAACTATAACCCAGGAAAGCAGGATGAAAAACTGACTCTTGATGGGTGAAACTAATCTTTAATTAATATTATTTTAATACAACAGTTCAGCCAAAACTAAGTTGGGTACACTGAAAGTGCTGGGGGGGAGTCCACAAACAACACATGTTATGTTACCACATCACTAAAAATGAGTTAGGACCGAGGCACGCATAAGTCCAAGATGCACCACCTTCCCCTAATGACAAGCCATAGTTTTAAAATGAAGGTAGTTAATTTTTGGTGTGAATACCTTGATTTCTAAGTAAACAATAAACTTTTTTTACGTATTACTTCGTTATTTAGCTGAAACTTATAGAATACCTATCTGAAAACAATACTAAATTTTTTTTCTTCTGAGAATGATATTCTCTGAAAAAGTGTGACTTAGTGTCCTAAAGTCTTATATTTATATTATGATCTGTTGAAACTTATTACTCAGATTACATGCAATATATATATATATATATATATATATATATATATATATATATATATATATATATATATATATATATATATATATATATATATATATATATATATATATATATATATATATATATTTAAATTTACTTTGTTAAGTGATTCAATTCACAGTATTTTCTTTGAATGATGCATTATTATATTATGTTTAAAATTATAAAAAAAGTGTTCTGCATAGTTACTGTCAGATAAAGAAGTACTGTTTTACGTGGCTGAAATACAGAAACAGATAAAGTTAGAAAAACAAAAACTAGAAACCTCTCAAGGCAAATTCTTAAAACATATTTTTAAAATTTTCTTGCCTTATTAGTATGGTTACAAGTTTGTCGCAAGAAAAAAAAGTTCAGAATTTGCTGAAGATTCACGAATCTAGTTGGTCTATTGCCTTGGATAGGAGTTGGTAAAAAGAAAAATTTAAGTCTTTAAGTTTTTAAATGAACTCAGAGGATAAGGTAGTAAGAATGTTTAAAAATGAAAAAAAAAAAAAAAATTCATTGAAAAATGTATACAATAATGTTTAATATTTTTATTTTTCATGCACATGCACGTTTTTTAAAGCACAAACTTTATATTAAAAGGAATTTTTGTTTTTTAGGGATTTAAGTACAGGGATAGTTTATGGCTCATTGGTTTTCATCAAAGTGACCAGAAAAGTTATGTTCAATTATACCAGTATGATTTTTCCAACTTAGAAGCAAGACAAAAAATTTTAATTCATCAAATTTCATTAATAGACATAACTCAGTTTGAAAATTCTTTCTTTCTCATTATTGCCTCTGGTGTTTCAACTTCTGTGTTACAGTAAGTGTAATTAAAGAATTTAGTTTTAAAATAACACTTTTTTGCTTTATTACCTGAATGTATGAAAGTTTAGTTTGAAAGTGGGGATATAGTGGGGTATGTAATAACCTTTGTTCTAATTGGGTGTACAATGACCTTCATAACAACTCACTTTTCAGAAAGTTATTAAGTTATTTCTGGTTTCTGTTTCAAGGAGTGCTAACTTTTTATTTATTTATTTTTTAAGAATCAACTCTTTAGATAGAAAAATTGAAGCTTTTTGTTTCTTTCTTTGTATATCCAATGACATAGTCGTTTTTCTTTTTTTGACACTTTTACATTTATAACAACTAGATCCCACTAGAAATAAACCATATAATTTTGAGATAGTTTTACTAAATACTCTCTTTTTTGTTATTGGTATCTGTTTATCAAGCGTTAGTCTTTAGGAACTAATACCAAGTGTTTTGAGAATTGTGTTATATATATATATATATATATAATAATAATAAAGAACATTCAAATTTATAAATAAGTATTTCACAGTGTTAACATTTATTAATGTAATATAATATGCAAATAACTTTGTTAGTTTTCTAACTTATAATAACTTTATAAGTTTTCTAACTTTAATATGTTTCAATAACAAAAACTGTTGCATTTCTAAAAACTAAGATTATAATTTCCAATATTTCAAAATATTCTGGTTTATTATGTTCTACTCAAAGTCAAATAGAGTGTGAAAACTTAAGGTGATTGAGTCTTAAAGCATTTTATCTTATTTGCAGCTATTTTTAAATTTTTTTCTTCCTAAAAGGGTCGAAGAACTAATATAAAGCTAACAGGATAACATATAATGCAACATATAAAAGCACACATAATGATGCTTGCCCTAATATATGTTTATTGTATTACAGCATAAGAATACACATTGGTATTTGGTTTTTTATTAACAATTTAAAGCTATTATATTGTATATGGAGCTACAATGGTTCAGTGATTAAAGCTATTGAGCTGTCATTTTGAAGGACTAGGGTTCATTAATCAATTGCGATATGAAGTCCATCCAGTTTCAGATCGATGGTTAACAGCCTGTCTCGGTTAAGAAAAAGCTGTTTGTGGGCGATACTGGCCACATAGCCTCAACCATGTTAGTCACAAAATTATGAAGTTTTTACTTCCATTACCTCTCTGGCCTTCAATGAGTTGTTGTGGGAATGCTTTAGGTATTCTTATATTGTTTATGACAATTATTGCATATTGTTATTATGCTAGGGATAATCTGTGACTTCTTTATATTATGACTTCTTTTAAATACAGTTAATGATTAAATTAGTAGAAAGCTTTTATATTATACTTTTATTAATCATATTATGCTTTTGTTAATCATATTATGCTTTTGTTAATCATATTAATCATAATTATACCTTTGTTAATCATATTACAATTTATTTAAATATTAATTGTTATATTGTAATATCATTCCTTATTTCATTTTAAATTAACAAATGAAAGAAATATTTTTTATTCTAGATTATTTAAATGGAATGGAACTCAGTTTGATTATGCTATGTCATCGCCATTACAAGGGAGGCCTAGAAGTTTATCTACATGGCTGACTGAGAAATATCTGAATGTGGCTGTTAGCTTCACCTTGAGAAGCTTAACAGATATTCCAAAATTTACTTTATGTAAGCATTTATTGTTTGTATATTCATTTGTTGCTTGCTTGCTGTGGTAACAAATGAATGTTTTAACTGTTGTGATTATCTGGAATATTTTGAACACAAAAAATTAAAAACATTTTCTTAAAAGCATTGAACATTTTATTTAGCTTTCTTGTAATACCTGCAACAATAATACCCGTAATTCTTTTAATACCATAAGCAGCAGTACCAACCTATAATAGATTTACCTCTGAATGTAGTGTTATTTTTATACCATAAAAACTATTGATATATTGTTATATCATATCTTATCACATTTCAGCATTTTAAAAACTTTTTATCAAATTTATGGGCATTTTTAGGTTTTTAGAAATATTCAAACTTAGTAATATTTCTCATAACTAAAACTAAATATTTCTCATTTAATTGTTTAGCAGCAAATTAAAAGATTTTTTGGCTTGTTTTTCATTTATGATTTTGTAGTAGCTGTGATTCAGGAAAAAAAAGACATTTTTTCAACACAAACTATGAAATATTTATTTTATACGAAACAATGAACATTTTATTTGAGATTTCAAGGTTTAAGTTAAATTTAATATTAATTGTAGTTTTATTTCTAAGAAATAAAAAGTATTAGTATGTTATATTATACCTTATAAATTTGTTGCTGCATATTTTGATTTTTTTTTTTTTATCAAAATGATTTTTTAACATTTGTTTCAAGTCTTTGGTTATAATTGAAATATTTTTCTTTTTTTTGCTTAGCAACTAATTCAAGAAATGTTATAACTGTTCAAATATTTGAGTTAAATTGCATAATTATGAAGTATTATAAAACTGAAGAAGATCATTATGTAGTGTGTGGCAATGAAAACAACTTTATTCAGTATTGGTGGAATGGTAAGTATTCGGAAAATAAATTAGATTCTGTATAAAACCCTTTTTTCCTATCTTTTAATTAAGATTCAAATTTTGTATTTCTAAGGTATGAAGTTTGTGGAGCTCAGAAATATTTCTTCAGATACTGGAAATATAGTTGATATAGCTGTTTTAGTCTACCCTAATAATACTTCATATATAACTGTTGCTAAAAAAGTTAGTAGGTATCTACATTTTATTTTTCAAAACTTTTCTTCCATATTAGGATTAATTCTCAAAGATGTTGAAAGATAAAAAGTATTTGAAGTGTTTTGGATGCATATCAGTTGATCTTAAATGATATTTTTGATTTTACTAAGTTCGTAACAGAAAATATTGCTCGCTAATATATGTTGATCCAAACTTATATGTATTATGAGGACAAATTGTGTAAATTTGGAAAATTGTTTGATTGTTCAAAATTCTAAAAATCAATATAATTTAGATAACTTGCAGTTCAAATAAGTTTTGACCTTAATAATAATAATAATTTCTCAATAATAATTTCTCAATTAAAAAAAAAAGAAGATATTTTAATAAGTTTTTATGTACCACTGTTAAAACTCAGTGGTTTCACACTTTTGCACACATCCACCATGTTGCTGAACTATGAGAGGATTGAATGGTAAATTCTACTATAAGTAATAAGTAATGTATAATGTCGCTTAAGCTGTCTCAGATCCAAACTATTTTACCGTTCTGCATTCTGTATTAGTTTTCATGTTTAAGCTCAAGCTTCATGTCAAATGCTCAAGCTTTGAAAGAAAATGTTAGCCAATATTAACTCACTTACATGCTGAATAAAAATTTTTTTATTTGATTTTTTTTACGCTTCATTGTTTCAGCAAATATTTGATTTTGATAAAAATAAATTGCGTAAAATATATTTCTCTATTTCTAAAATAGTAATTAATTATAATTGTGAGCTGAATGAAAATTACTTTTTTTCATCTTATTTTGCTTTACTTATTATGCTAGTTGAAATTCTTTTTCTATTGTTGTCACACATAGTTAATTATGCATGAACTTAATTCAAGTTATTACATTTTGTCATTAAAATATTATCATTTAGTTTTTTTTCCTTTGTGTAGAATATCTTAGAGTTCTATATGCAGACAAAGTCAGTTCCTCTGACACGACTAGATGTGATTAAACTTCCCGCTTCAAAAACAATCAAAAGTATTCAACTTTGCCGAAAACAACAAGAATTTTATTTGCTGCCTGTTTTTCAAGATTATATGAAACCATTAATTTACCCAATTGATTTTGACATTTACAGCTTAAAAATTGGTATGTGTGTACATTTATATATTTTTATCTCCAGCCTGTTTTTTAAAACTATTTTCTCTATTTTCTTGCTTGAAACTAATATAATCCAGAGTATAATTATTTATTAGTGGAAATCATGGTTGAAATAAAAATTATTTTTAATTCTTTGTAGCATCCTTAATCAACGTTCCAATTTTAAAGAAATGCATTTCAAATATGGAGTTGAGAATCCAGATCATGAATGAAAAGCTTAATGAAGTTCAGGATAATTTGACTTTTGCATGGATGAAAACAGATTACATTAGTTTGCTTACTGTTAATGTTAAAGGTATGTTTAATAATTTATTTGTGTATTAATAAAACTTATAAGAAAAAATGTAAAATGATCATAATAATTGTAATCAAAATTAATATTTTCTTTTATTACTGTAAGATTTTGCATTTATACAGCAATTTGTTACCTTGTGGGATTGTTTTAGTTTAGTTTTGAATTGAATTTTGTATGTTCCATAGATAAATACAAGGCTCAAAAATAAAGAATAGTTTTTAAGTGTTTACGCCTGCATTATTTTTGACAATTTATTTAAAAAAATTTGTGCATCTTAAATACATCATTTTTATAAGCAAAAATGACTAGAAAAAGCACTGAACTAAGTATGCAGAAAGGATGTGTTTAAGGAATTTAAATAATACTATAATGCTTTTTTTTGAATTATTTTTAATAAATTTAAAAACATGAAAATGCTTTGTGTATTTTTTTAGACTATTTGTCAAGGAAATTTGCCATTACTTATAAGTTTGCTTGTTTATAAAATGTTTTTTTTTTTTGTTTAAAATATTTTCTATGTAAAAAATTTAAATAAGATTTTTTTCTCTAGTCTTTGAATTAAACTTTGTAACTATCAAAAATTATTATGGAGCCACAGTTAGCTTAAAATTCATTTACTCTTAGCATTTATGGTTCATGTTTCATGTAGGTCAACAAAATATATTCATTTTTTAAGTACTTCATATTAAATTCTTCATATATTTCTACTCTTCATATGCATTTCTGACTCTTTTAGTTATGATTTTATTTGAGTCTAGCTATGTTTAAATTGTGAGCCCATTGCTAATCTGAACCAATTATTTGCAAAATATATTATAATTGGTGCAAAGAGCTATTCATTTATACTTTGTTTTCAAATGAAACTTTAAACAATCAAAAATAGTAAAACATTGGAATATTTAATTTTGACTTTTTGCAGTATTTTCAATTTGATTTTGCTCCTCTTTCTATTATATTTTCATAAAATTGTTGAATTGAAGACCTTTTATGCATTCCACTCCAAGAAATTGTTGAAAAACATTGCCAAGAAGTGCATTTTTCTCCTTTATTCTGACATTGATACTGATTGTTTTTTATATATTTTTAGGGACCTAAATTTTCTACTTTTTGTGTTTATATTTATGATTGAATTATTTTGTTTCTATTAACCCTAAAAAAAGAATTGTTTTATTATAAATTATTAGAACTTAGCTTTATTTCTAAACCTTTCTAAAATTCAATTTTTTATTTTTTGTGTAATCAGTTATAATTGATTCATTATAATGTATTATTAATTTAATTGGAGAATTTATTTATAAATTTATATATTTCTTTTACTTTCAGGATCAATATTTTCAAAAGCAAAAGTTGATATTGAGGAAATATCTTTCTCAAATAAATCTGATGTTCCTAAACTTTTACCGACTATAGACTTCTATAAGAACTTAACGGATAAAGTGTCAGTATTAACATCACTTTTGGAAAAAGTAGTTATGAAGAGAAAGACACAAACAATAAATGGTATACAATTTAAAATTATACTTTGCTCACATTTTTGAATTTTTTTCTGATTTAAATACAGTATCATGCTTAAAAATGGTGCAATTTAATTTTCTGCTGCTATTTATAAATTTAATACTGAAATAGTAAAAAATTAGAAAAAAAATTATAGTTTGCCTCCAATGCTACAAAATAAGAGTTTGATTTCTTCAATATTCATAGTTAAAAAGGTTCTTAAAAATAAGTTCTCAGTCATGAAACTTTTTTTACCTATATAATATACTTATCCTCTTATTTGCTTGACTTGTAAACTAATTATTTTACCCATATTTATTAGCAAAAAATTGTCATGGCATATAATTTTTTTTTTAAATTTACGAGTATAAAATTGTAAAATGAACCTAAAAATGCTAAAAAAAAAAAAAAAATCTGTTCCTTAGTAAGAAAATAAATATTACCTATTTTAACTTTAGAGAACACAGCCTTAAAACATAGGTGATATTATATTAGTTGAACAATAAGAATTTGTAAATTGTTGAATTTATATTAACTGTATTAATTAAATGATCATTAATTCTCAAAACAAAAATTTCTGTTTCATAGTTTTTAGCTTTTTTATTCTTCATTGTAATATTACATAACTGTTCTAGTCTACTTCCTTTGATAGCTAAGAAACAATGTGAGAAACGCAAATTAAAAAGTTGGTGGCAGACAGCTATTTTTATACTTTGAACAATTATCATTGCAGGTGAAAAATGACATTTTCTTTTTCCTGAAGTGATTTAAGCAATATTTTTAATCATTGTATTTAAGTATATTATGTGCACAAAAGGTAAATTTAGTTTTTGTTCATTAGAAGATTTTCATTCGAATGTAAATTGAGTTTATCACCTAAGTTTGTTTATTTTTGCTTCTCAGAAGGTTTATTTCTAATTAAAAATTAATTCCCTGACTTCAAAGTGCTCTAATTATTTTCTTTTCATTTATTGTTTATTTGTTACTGTTATATTTGGCCTTTATCTAATTTATATTTCAGGCAGATTCTGACTCTAAGTAATCCTATGTATCTCAGGCTTGGGTGTGTTTGGATGGATTAAAATTCTTCGGGCTAAGAGTCTGCTCCGAAATTGAACCCCAACTCATCTCTATCACATATGTCTCTTCTACCATTAAACTCTACATTCAATTTAATCCAAAACTTAACGTTTTGTTGAAACTTAAATTAATCTTTTGAGATGAGACTTTTTATCTATTTATTGTGTAGTTGATATGGTTTTTTGATATTTCTTTAATTTGATTTTTTTCTTTTTTTGTGTGGCAATCAAATATTCTAATTGATGAAATTATTTATTTCTAGGAAACATTCATTTTTCTAATACTATTAGAGTGATGCAAGTAAATATTTCAAATTTAGAATCACATGCTAACTTAAATGGAGTAAATACTGTTGATTTAAATTCTACTATTAAGATAACTGGTTCCCATGTGTTTTTGTCTGAAGTGCTTATTTCCAGTGGGCTATTTACAACAGTGAATACTCATGCTTTGAATAGTGTTCCGATTTCTGGTTAGTAATATTTTATAATTCTCATTTATTATCTATTTAAATGCGAAAATCTTTCTCTTATTGCTTGCTTTATTTCTAAGTATTCCTCAAATCTGAATCAAAATATTTGTTGTAATTTTTTTTTTTTTTTTTTGTGGTTTTGTAATTTACACATTACATTTATATTAATATTACTTTATTGAAGAGTTTAATTTTATATTTATTAATTAATTTTTAAAAAATTTTATTTTTTAAAAAGTTAAACGTTATATGCAATTCTATATATTAAGTCACATTATTTTTAAAACTTAGTATTTAAATTTTTAAGACTTGAGTATTCAAAAAGAGGATTTTGTATACTTTGTGTTTCATTAACTAAAGCAAAAAGCGTGAATAAAGAACAAATAAAGTATAGAAATGGACTTATTATAGTTTCAGTTCTCTAAATGAAAATCTTTATAAGTGTCTGAACACCAAATGGCAATAGAAAAGAAATGGGATGTAAAGGGATTTAACCCATAGGGAAAGAGAAACAATTTTGAACAAGGTAATAAAAAAAGTGAAAATAAACGGGTATGATGGGGGTTTAAAGAAATCCCAGAGCACAAAAGATATAATTTAAATAGATTTCCAAACATTGAGAAAAGGGGAGATACTAGAAACATCATTAACCAAATTATTAGAATGGAATGATTCTTAGATCAAGAGCAGTGATGAATACTTTTAGCAGGAAAAAAAAAAAATCAATCCTTTGATTAGAATTCCAACTTTGTAGGGTGATGAAATAGTGTTTAATATCCTGACTTTAAACAAATCAGGAATGTTATTTTAGTCAAAATATAAAAATATATTTAGTTTGTGCTATATACACAAGACCACACTGACAAGAAATGAGTTGCAGCTTTGTTTTATTTAATTGCAACTATAATAGACTTATATTAGTAAGGGAATCCTACAATTGAAGAGGGACCTAGAGTTGCTGTGTGAAACAGAATTTTTGCCTTCTTGTCCTACTGAGACTCAAGATTTTAGAGAGTGTCTTGACTTTCCCCAGAAGGTCTTTAAGAAGGTCGCAGATTCAGATGTCCTAAAAGCTCTCACTTTTGAGACAATAAACCCTTTTTATCTATAGCCAGATTGGCTGAGAGTTTACACTGGTGGTTCCTGGTTGCTAAAGAAACCCAACATTGAAACGGGTCCAATGTACTCTTTTTTCATGTGCAAACCCAGTGTGTTTGTAACTATATTTGATAGGGAATTGCCGGCTATCAAGATTGATCTTCCTGCTAAATAAATAAGTTATCCAAAGCTGTCATACTTATTTTCTCTTGGGACGTAAAACAATCTCAGATGTCAACCTCAAGTTCTCTATCCTTGAATGTCGGAGACTGTTACAAATCTTATTTGTTAGCAAAAGTATATTGTTTTACAATGGGATTTTTGGGCATTGTAAAATCTATGGCAATGAGATTGCTCCTGCTAAATAAATAAGTTATCCAAAGCTGTCATACTTATTTTCTCTTGGGACGTAAAACAATCTCTGATGACAACCTCAAGTTCTCTATCCTTGAATGTCGGAGACTGTTACAAATCTTATTTGTTAGCAAAAAGTATATTGTTTTACAATGGGATTTTTGGACATTGTGAAATCTATGGCAACGATATTGCTAATTCACTGTCCAAAAAGAGTGCCTCAACTCTACAAACATCTCCTTCCAGTATATCTTGGAAAAATAAAACAATGAATTAAAAGTATGCCTCAGGAGTTTATATGGAACCTCCCTCTTAGAACAGTTCAAAAGTCTTGGAAAGACAATTTATCTATAGTCTCAAAATAGTCCAGACATAAAATGGTGGCTGAATTTAGACTTGCGTTGGCCATGACCGTCTCCCGAAGCACTTACTGTTTCCACTTATTTTCATTTCTTATTTGCAGTCTATGTTATTTGGGATGGGTCATGAGTGATGACCATCTCATTCTTGACCAAGTTTTGAACCTATGTTCTCTGGTGAACCAACTCCAAGAGTTTTTAGGAATCATAGACTATCGCTACAGCTGCTTCTCCCTTTGTTTCCCCCCCCCCCCCTATGTTCCCTATTTTTTCTTCTTTCTATATAAGTTCTCTATATGGTTTTTCGTATTCATTGCTGAAATTTTATTTTGATCTTGCCATTAAAAATTTTAAAAAAATCTTAGACTTGTATCTTTTTTTACAGATAGATATATTGATACAATGTTCTAAAGGTTACTAGTTAAGTTATTTTTTTAACTTTTAAATGAAGTTTGATTTTTGTTTTAAGATCTTATAAATAAATATTTTTCATTTGTAAGGTGATTTTTTTTAAAATTTAGATTGAAATAAAACTAATTTTTGTATTAATTATATTGATAATTTTTTTTTTATGTATTTCATTAATGTTTCATTTATTTGCATTCATTTCGTTTCAGATTACATGATGTTAAATGACAGCCACTTACATGTAAATGGCCGCTTCAAATTGTCACATTTGACTGTGCAAAATATAAATCTCAGAGCTATAAACACCATAGACCCAAAAACCTTTTTTCTTTCAACCGGTAACCAAGTTGTGATGGAACAAAAGACATTTAATTATTTGCTGTGTGATGTTATATCAGCAAAAAATTTCATGCATAATGTAAGCTAATGTTCTTAAACATTTTTAGACTTTCTTATAACTCAAACAAATAACATTTACAACTAACAATGTTCTTATAAGCATCCTTATTTTATACTATAAAACCTACTTAGTGCAATCTAATGTTCTTATTAAACTTTTATATATTTTCTTATTAAGCATCAAAAAAATGATATTCACTCCTAACTAAGTTCTTATAAACATTTTTATTTAATTTAATGAAATCATAATATTATAAGCTAATGTCTTTATAAAATGTTATTATACTTTCTTATTAAACAACCAATAAATTCTGTGTTCATTAATGACAATGTTTGTATAAATATTTTAATTTTAAACCTTGAAACCTGAATAGATGATATTCTTATAGGATTGTTTTTATACTATCTTATGAAACATCAGAGATAATGATGTTCTTGTAAACATCTTAATTTTACCACATAAGGATATGTTGTATGATGTATGAATAAAGCACAAATAAAGTTACCGATATGGACAAAAAATAAGCATTTCTGAACCTTAATTTGTGCTTTATTCATTTTCATTTTGCACTACGAAACCTTAGTGTAAGAACTAAAGCTTAACTTTATTAAATTTCCATATTAAACATTTTTTTATACTTTCTTATTAAACATTAAACAAATAATGTGTTCACCAATAACAATGTTTTTATAAACATCTTAATTATTCCTTTAAAATGTTTATATTTCATTTCAGTTAAATATTACAGATTATGCAAAGAACGTCATTCGAATAGGCAATATGATGTATAAAAAATTGAATATTGATGGTAACATTACCATTTTGGATAATTTGATTGTCAAACGCATAAATGGGAAGGACTTATCAAAGTTGTTTTCAGCTTCTGTCAAAAAGAATGAAATTGAAACTATAAAAGGTAATTATTTTTGTCTATCTTTTTCTTTTTAATACAGAATTTCTTTTTAAAACATATATTTTTATTTTATGTGAAAATTTATTCTAATTCTAAGATAATTAAATAACTTTTAAAAACTTTATTTTCTTGTTATTAATATGATCACTGGGATATCAGTTGCTTCCCTAATTTTAGGGAATTTGCCTTCTTTGTGAGTTCTATTACTTTCAGGATGTTAGAGTTTCATCTCCTTTTCTTCATTAGACTATAGTGCCTAAAAAAGAAATGTATTTAAATCAAAAGTGACAAATTATTTAACGAATATTAGATTTCAAGACTATAATTATCAAAAAACTTATTTTGTATTGTTTCTTCCATGCAATTCAAAATGCGGCATCCAAAATTTACTTTCTTCAGGTAAATAGATTTAAAGACTTAGTATATCAGTGATTTTTCAAATATTTTATTTTGTTTCTTATTTTTTCCTTTATTTTTAATTCCAGTTTTAGTCTAAAGTACTATTTAATTTCATTACCTTGTACTTTGAAGTTTCAAGACTATAATTATCAAAAAATTTATTTTGTATTCTTTCTTGCTGTTAAAAATGCTTCTTCAAAAATTTATAGTCTTTAGGTAATTGTGCATACCTGTTAACTTATACTCTTTCCAAGAATTGATTTTCTAAATGAAAGTAAAACTATTGCCGAAAAACAATCTTACTCAAAAATATATTTATATTTTGTCGAGGTTGAAATTTACTATTATAAAGACTATTATGAATTTATATATTTGTTGCAATTATTTATATGTAGTTGTGGTAAAACCCATTTATAATTATTATAATAATTCAAAAAGTTTAATGGAATAACATGTGTTTTGCTACCACTTTAAATATAAAAATAAAATCTGGGAATACCTGAAGCGTTGGCAGCTATGAATGTAGATTCAAAGACTCAGTATACCAGTGATTATTAAAATTTTGTCTTTTTTTCTCCTTTTTTTTAATTCCAGTTTTAATTTAAAATACTATTTGTTTTCATTACCTTACAATTTGAATATCATTTGAGTATGGCATAGAACAAATTGGGCTGTTAAACCTCACATTTTATCCTATCCAATTCAAATTAAAATATGTTTAAAATATTTGAGTTATGACATAAAAAATTCGCTTTTATGAGAATTAAAATATTCCATTACTTTTCAGCTTTTATGTCTGAATGCTTTTAAAACTGAACATTTTGATGGAACTTTTTATAGCTATCAATAGTTTATTATAGCCATATGAGTGTCTTAAACTATTTGCCTGTTTTGTAAATATAACTTAATTTTTTCAAGGAAAGTATTTAGAATGGATTCATGTGAAGAAAATATGTTGCTGAACACTTCCAATAATACTAGTTATCATTACTATTATAAGATGAAGTAGAAAATACCATAATCAATGTCTTCATGCTTTTTATATTAAATTAAAATAGTGAAAAAAATATTTATTTTAAGTGATGCTGTTTTATTTTCAAGCAACAAATGAAGTTTCCCAAATGAAGGTGTTAAGTTTCTTTTCTTTGAATATTTTATAATAACCATTAAGTATTCATTTGCAAGTTTTTTAATTTATGATTTTTTGTTAAACAAATTTTTTTTCATTTAGTTTCTGGTAATTATTTTTTTTTAAATTATTTTTTTTCATTTCAGGGAAGAAGATATTTTATGGACCTGTGAAAATTAAACATATGTCGATTCTTGAATATATAAATAATTTTGATTTTAATCATCTTTTTACCCTAAAAACTTCTCAAACTCTACCTGGTACTTTCTTTTTTACAAAGCTTTCTCCTAATAGCATTGTTACCAACTCCATAAATGGTATTGATTTTAGCCAGGATGCTGTTTTAAAGTTCGGAATGTCTATTGTTAGAAGGAAAGTACATTTTTTACAGCCAGTTACTGTTCTTGATATAATAGTTCAGAATAATGGTACTATCAATGCATTGAAGTTATCAAAGGAAATACAGTATCTTCCTCAGAAAAATTTCACTGTGTTTACTAAAGACTTTATTTTCAAAAATTTGATTGTTAAAAATAGCATTAACATAACAGATTCCAGAATCGAGAATCTCCTTCTTACTCTTAAAAATAATGTTTGGCTCAAGAAAAAATTTCAGGTATCTATGATTTTTTATATTCTGAATATTATGTATTCTTTTTTAGAGTTTCAATATTTCTTTCAGTTTTTTTAATTTCATTTCATAAAATACTGTAAAAATATAGCTTTGTAATGTAAACTTTGTCTATCAAACTGACTATTAGTTGATGTTGTTTGTTTATTTGTTCTAATGTTTAATGTTTAAATTCTCTTTTTTAACTATAAGTTCAATTGGCAACTTTTTAATCTCTTCTCAAGGTTATTATTCTGACAAAATATTGTGTTTTAAACCTCTTTCCTTTACATAGTTTTGTTTCATAGCAATACCATATACATTTAGATAAAACTTTTTATCATATTTAAACTTCAATTTATCGTACACTTTTAAAAGTGTATGATAGATTAAATATACTTTCAAAACCTTCTTTAGGTAAATGTAGATTTTACAATCACAAAGCCCCGTAATGATATTTCTTCCTTATTATTATGTCAATTTTTTTGTGTTAAGTTAAATTCGGTCTTAGTTGCAAATTATCATGCAGTTAACATTACTTTTTTTTATTAATTAATATTAGTTTATATTGTAAATGATTCTAAAAGAAATTTTCATTAGTAAAGTATTGAGCTGAATAAGAAATTACATTAAACATTTTTAAAACATTATAAGTAAATGTTAAAAAAGTTTATAAGTACATGTTAAAAAAGTTTATAAACTTTCGAATTTCGACAGATTGATTCTAAACTTCTTGTTTCATGACAAAGTATATTATAATTGTATAAATTAGAAATTGTATTTAAAGACACACAAAATTATTTATCTTGCCAAATGTAACTGAGTAGATATTCTTAGCAGTATCATTTTTAATTTCATTTGCATTTTATTAGACCAGTGGTACATGTTTGACATTGCATCATTCTTTAAACATTTGTCCAAATGACTAAATAAATTTCTAAATTTTATTGTTCACAAATTAAAAATGTATATTTATTGCACATTATGTAAGATGATTGTAATTTTAAAAATTACAAATAGATCTTGAAATATTACTATTAACAACTAAAGTGATGTTAAACTGTAAACAAATTGTGCATTCCTATTTTTTATAATTAATATTGAAATTAGTTTTCCAATGTAAATAACGTAATCTTAGAGTTTTCAGATGTTAACCTATTTTTTTTAGACTACATGTATATCGAGTTCATCTTGTTTTAATTAACTTCTCTTGTTTAACAATAGGTAACAACAAGAATAAATTTAAAATAGAATCACTAATTATTTTTAAATAATAAATTGTATATTTTAATTAATAGCCATTGGTGACGTTAAGTAGAAATATAGGAGCTAGTACCACCCCCATAATTTTCCAAAATTTCAGAATTTTTTTGTCATTTCATTTTTTAAAAGAAGTTATTGAACGAACTTTTTGGTTATAATTCAATTAAATAATATGATTATCACATTCTCGTAATTTTGTGTTATGGTTGTTCTAATGCTTTTTTTGCTATTAGCTTTCAAACAAAAATACTTCTATTACTCCATTTTCAAAGTTTGCAAAACTGTTTTGCAAATAAAATAATAAAATACTGCTAATGACAAAAAATAAAAAAACTTGTATAATCTGACAATCCTTCAATTCAGCTATCTGTTAAAAACTGTCATTGTATCAATCATATAGGTGATATACAGAGTTAGAGGGAGCATCCGTTTTCGAAAAAAGGGGACAAACACCATACACCACTGTACAGGTTTTTACAGGTGACTGGGTGACCCTTCTTTCGACTGGGGTAAGATTTTACATGGAGTTCAGTGGTGTTTAGTTAAAAACCAGGCTAAAAAATGATTAATTATTACTATGTCTTCAACTGCAAAGAAAAATTCAGTAAAAGAGGACCTTTAACATTTCCCCTGTAAAGTTTATTTATATTTATTGCATTTACATTTTTAGTTAAGAAGTATTTTATAGGTCTTTTCTTTCATTTGGCGCATGTTTGGCGATATTCAATAGCTTCTCTATGTACCTCTTCCAAAAGGGGAAGAATTATTTCTTTTGGGGAACAGAATGAAATCTTTGGACAATTTAGATCAATCTGGAGGGGTAAATAATCATCGTACAGTTTAGAATTTTACGACGAATAGTTCAAAAATCTAAAAGTTTTTTTCTGTAGTAAAACATTTAACGTAGCTAAATATAAACATTTGATATTTTTTTAAAACTTCAATTCAAATTTATTAATTTATATTTTTAATGAATTTTTTATTTCGATATACGCGTAAAAATTTAAGTTGACACAGTGAAGCCTGAATTTTAGAATATGTAAAACCTACTCTCAGATACAAAATACAGATAGGTTTCATATATTCAAATAATAATATAACTAAATTTTTGTTGTGTGAAAAAATAATAAAAAATCACATTTGTTTTGCATATTAAAAGCAAATCTATGTATACTTACCATAGAATGTACATTTTTATCCATTACAGAAGGTCATCTTTATGTTATTTCAAAATAGTAAAATTTTTTTATAAAAAATACCTATAATTTAAAGGCCGAGGATAAATTAATTTTAAACAATTTTTTTTCAACAACATCAGATTATACACTATATAAATATTGAGACCTTTGCAAATTCTTGAATTTTCTTTTAAATTAAAAGTGGAAGGTAATTTATATTTTCACTTCATATTTTTTATTTTATATATTTATAATTTTATTTAATTTAATATTTTATATTTTTAATGGAACTTTGCATACCATTTTGAAAGAGTTTTAAATTTTTTAATGACTTAAATATTTTGTCTTTTTTTTTAAAAATATAATTTAATCTAGATTTGTCTTTTTTACAACATACATACATTATATTAATTCAATATATTATCTTCAGTTATTTATTTTAAAGTTTGGACTCTTGTTGCAAATGTGTGTTTTTCAGTCTCACAATTTTTTGTTAATTTTTTTATGATAAATTGTAAAAAAATTTTTTAATTAAAATTGATTAAAATCGAAAGAATTATATATTGAATATTTTGGAAGCAATTCAAAAAATAATAATTTGGATTTTACTTTATTTAATTTATGTTATCTTTCTAAAAATTAAAAAAAATAATAAGAGTTATCGAGTTGAGAATAAGTGTATGATATTTTGAAATGTTTATCATGTGTAAAAAGTTTCATGTAGTTAAATGAAATAATTTATCTATGCCATTAATATGTGTGCAACTTTTTATTTTTTTATTTAACTTTATTTCAAACCGAAAAGCCAATTTTTTTTTTCTTTATCACAAATGTAAATAAATTATATTGGAAATTGTCTTCCTTTTCTAGTAGAACTGTTTTCTTTTTTTTATTATTTATTTCTTGTCCAACATTACAGAAATACAATACTTAACGATTAATAGAGGAAAAGGTTTTTAGTTCTTTCTCTTAAAGAAGTGTGCTCGCAGATATTTGAAGGGAACTAAAGCGAAAAACCAAACGAGATTGCGATTTTGTCGCCAATAACGCAATTTCACAGTCTCTCGCCATATGCGGCAACTTTTCCAAACCAGTCACGTGTTATATGTATGACCCCACTTCTTTCCCCAGAATGAATTAAGAAGCTCTCTCTAACTCCCTTATACCACCTCTATGGTATCAATCCATGATTATCATTCAGAATCCATGATTATCTTTATATGAATATGTATAAAAAGGTCAAAAGACAAACAATGTTTTGAGTAGTGTTTAATTTATTTTGCATTAAATTTACAAAATTAGCTTATCACAGATATTAAAATGTTCAATGGGTGCGTTCTCAAATGCTTAGCCATTTTGACTTTTGTAATTCCTGGTACTTTATAGAATGTTTCTGAAGGACGGTACATAAGATTGTTAACACAAGATCTACAAGTGCAAACAGTGAATGGAATTTCTCTGCAAGACATAGTTTTAACAATGTCAGATTCTCATATTAATTCAAAGAAAATATTTTTAAATGATGTTCTTTTGAGCTCTTTGGCATCAACCTCAAGAAAAAAGCTTATCAACATTGATGTAAGTACTCTTTCAATTTAATATTCAGGACAATTCAGATATATGTATTTATTTATTTGAAAATGTGCTCAAAGATTTCGAAATAATATGAAGTTTTTGTATTTAAATGACATTCTCATTGAAGGGTAGCTAGTAGAAATTCTTTTGTATTATGAAAATCTGCTATCTCTGTGTGGTAAAAAATTGTTAGCCAAAATGCTTTTTTTTTAAATAGCTAGTAAGCTTTTTGTTAGTTTTTAAGACTGGTTAAAGGCAACAAAGATACGTTAATACCATATTCCCCTCATCATGCTGTTGGTCCAAAAATTGTAGAGCCTTAACTTCCATGACTCCCTTGCCAGGTGTGAGAATACTTTATTTATACAGTAGAACTTTGATTAACCGAGCTTCGATTAACCGAGGTTTCTGTTAACCGAGGTTTCTGTTAACCGAGGCAATAACGAAGTCCAAACCTTTTTTTTTTCTTCCAAAATGAGCTTGGAAAAAATTACACTCATTTTAGTTCGTTGTCCGTGCTACAGGCACTTCTTCCCCACAAAAGCCCTCAACTTCCAAGAAATATTACACCCTGGGAAGACAACATCCATGAATGCTTTGTCAACAGATGATTAGAGTTGTTTTGATAGAGTTTATTTCCTTTTTAAATCTTTTTAGCTGTGAAACATAAGTTCATGTATGTTTATTTTTACCATTTAAAAAACGTTCTATTGTTTTTTACTTTAAAAGTAGTTAAATTCGCAAGCACGGAAGGCTTTTATACATGGTTTCTATTAACCGAGATTTCCGATATCCGAGGTACTAGCGGTCCCAATTAGCTCGGATAATCGAGGTCTTACTGTATTCCTTTTGTGTCAAGAAAATAAAATTAATAAAAGTTTCCCGCGTATAAGACATAAATTTTCTCTGCTGTACTTGGTAGAATGCAACCAAATCTGGCTCTTGTATCATTAAACTCTACATTATCCATTCCTTAAAGTTTTCACATCCGTTACTCGTCAAAAATATGTTATGGAATTTCTTAGTTTCGAAGTCAAGGTCATTGTTTGATTAAAAATTGGGTATATATCAAAGAGATTCTATTTTTTAAGATTACTTGCAATTTTATTTATATTATAAATCAATTTTATTACATATAATATTTTTTTATGAACTGAGATTTTTCTTAACTAACTAACTGACTCCTGTCTCTAGCTCTTTGTTTCCAGTTTCAAACTTTTAGAGTCTTAAGGTCTTTTTCCACCTCGTCAAACCATCTTTTGACTGGCCTTCCTCTTTTCCTTTGGCCCTGCAACTGCCCCTTGAATATCTTCTTAGTGCCTCTGTTTTCCTCCATTCTCTCAAGGTGTCCTAGCCATTGAATTCTCTTTGCTTTTACATAATTTATTATATCTTTTTCTTTAAATAGTCTTGCAATTTCAAAATTTTATCGCCTTCTCCACAGATCACCCTCTTTGACAGGTCCAAAAATAGCTCTCAGAATTTTTCTTTCCCAGGTAATCAGTATTTTTTCTTGTTTCTCGGTTGGAGTCCACGTCTCTGATCCATAGATAACGGTTGCTCTGATTATAGTTTTATAAACCTGAAGCTTTGTTTTTTTTCGTTATTACTTTTGATGTTAGCAATCTCTTAAGTGCAAAATAACTGCAATTTTCAGCATTTAGTCTTGATTTGCATTTAGTGAGATTTTTCTTATTAATAGTAATTTTGCAAGCAATTAAAAAGCAATTTACAATTTTCAATTAACAAGCACAGCAAGAGTGATAGTCTTTGTATTTTTTTCTTTCATGTTACAGATTAGTTTCATGATTCATGCTTCATAACTGTTTTTACTATGTTTAACAATACATTTTTTCTAATAAAATGTTTTATTAACTACAAGAAAATTATAAATTTGATTTTCTATGAAGAAAAATGAAACTTTTTTCAAGCTTTTATTGTTACAATGCTGCACATATTGATTTTAATGCTTTTCTTGTGTATAATGTTTCATTATGAGTATTTCACGTCATACCTTTGTTTTTGTATTCAACCATTGGTTTATGGATATTAACTAAAATGTAAAAATAAAAAATACTGTCTTAATAAACAGATATGGAAACATTTTTTGTTCAAAATTTAAAATAAAAAATTGAATCTGTTTCATTATAAAGCAAAAATTGTTATTTCATTTTTTCTAATTTATTTAGGATGCTTTCGTTACCAAGAATTTTTCATTCATATTTAAAGATATGCATGTAAAAGGTAACATTGATGTTCCTGTTTTGAATAATATCCTATTGTCTGATTTAATGCATGCTAAAAATCTGCAGATTTGCAAAGGTAAGTAGAATATTTTAGTAACTTAGTTATCATATTTGCAAGAATGTCTTTTTTGTTTTTAAAATATCGAAATTTTAAGCTCTTTTTGCTTAAATTTGAAACAATTTGTTAAAGTAAGAATTACTGAACTGAAAAAAATTAGTGATGCTAAGGAGTGCTAATTACAATAACATGGTTTGTTTAAAATTGTTCAGTATTGTATAATGGCAGAGCCCTCTGCATCAGAGTGTATGTTAGAAATAACTTGTGGTGGAAACTGCATGTGATTGTCATCCTTTTGTATTTTGAATGATAAATTTGTTCTCATGTTTCTTGCTTTTGGCATAAGGCTCTATTGTAAACAAGAATTTTTTTTGATTTACATAAAATTGAAGCTAATGTGGGAAAAGGCTCCACCCTTCTTTTGACCCTTGAGCTTTGATTTCAAAATTGTGCATTTTGTGTACATTCTGTGTTAGTCTGCTCTTTTATTTAACTTTGCTGAATATTGTTTTTTTTATTTATAAGTATAAGTAACAAAAAGAGTAAATTTTGTGTAAACAAGATTATATTTAGTAGAAAATTATTTCTCAATGTGCCATTTTGTATTCTAAATAAAGAATGGTTTTTTGTGGAATCGTGGATGAAATAAAGAATGGATGATAATGAACGGGTACTCTTTGTAACTTATTCATATTGATGAGTGGATTACTAGTAGGGAAGTGTTTATATTTCGTCTCACAAGACAATGGAATAGATATGTTCGAAATTATGTTAATTCAGGTACTTGATACTAGCCATGCATCAGTAATCAACTAGTTAGCAAAGGCAATCTGTTAATCAAGTAAAGATGCTTTTGTGCAGTTTTTTGTAAAACATTATTAGGGAAACTGCATTGGGATCAAAGATTATTTTCACTACTTTTGAGAAGAAAAAAAGTGCACAGTGATTGTCTGTTAAAATTTTT
The DNA here is from genome assembly GCA_949128135.1 of Parasteatoda lunata. Classification (NCBI taxonomy): domain Eukaryota; kingdom Metazoa; phylum Arthropoda; class Arachnida; order Araneae; family Theridiidae; genus Parasteatoda; species Parasteatoda lunata. The sequence continues at coordinate 63,572,556 of OX421973.1, read as the reverse complement.
TAAATTTCTGAACATAAAGCAAAGAAATTGGAATGGAAAGGGATTTTGTTTAGCACCGAGGTTTAGGCAACTCTTTGAGTAGAAAGACTGAATGTGAAACTATTTGAAAATTGAATGGAAAATAGATGAATGCAAATGTTGAATTGATTGTCCCTTTGTCATAATATGATGCATGATCATTGGTATTAATGTGTGCTCTTAATCATATACTATTTCCTTTATTTTCATAACATGACATTTCATTGTTCAATATATGCTGCACTGTCGAATTGAATGATGTCACATATGTTTAAAAAAAACGAAGTTGTTAACCCAAGAGAGCTTGTCTTCAGATTTAATTTGTGACTTAACAATGTTTTATCTTCATTTTACAATCAGTGATTCTTCCATTATATTATTGGTGTTAAAATATACTATAGCAACATTCTGGATAATATGATTAAACAAATTTATAAAATTTGAAGCCATTTTTTAAAAAATAATATTTTTAACTTGATGTGTAATATTTGATTTGTTCGTTCAAGTAAATAATTAATACAAATATGATTATAAGAATACTTATGTGCTTGTGAGTAGAAAATATTTCATTCAATTACTAGAGAAGAAATTGTTATAAATAAGGTTTCAGTACTTTTTTTTAAAAATATTTTCTGTTTATTATTAATAAAATTTCTTAGGATATTTACTATTTGCTCTGCTTTATTAATTTTTTAAAACTTTTTTTTTTAGGCAGAACAGCTTTTGATAGAGTCAAGCTGAAGAGTTTACACTCAAAAAATCTAAAATTTTCTACATTTAAAGATAAAAACATTGATGATTATTTTTTATCTACTTTGATGCTGCAAAAACACATTCTCAGTGCAAAATTCATGAATATAAAAGGTAAACATTTCTAAATAACATAGATTCTAAAATTTAAACAATGCAAGAAGAATAAAAATGTATGTAATAAAATTAGTTAAGATACAATTATTTTGATGACACGAGCAAAAAGAAATTAATATTCACTATCTTAACTCTGATTTATTGTTGTTCAGAGCTGAGATTGCGAATAAGCTGCATTCCTTTAATATTTTCCTGAGGCAGTTTAGCTTCCTTTTGTTTATGGCACCAAAATATGCTTCTAACTATTCTTATTTATGATTCTATGTTGTTTTACATTCTGTAATATTCCAGAACAAAAATAATCACGCTTTTTAAAATTGATACTTGAACAATTTTATTCTTTTAGAAATGTTCCGTTAATTTTTTTTTTGTATTGTATAGTAACTGTTTACATTTTTTCTAGCAATCAAATTGGTTGTTTCCGGCTTCTTGAATGGAAAAGATCTCAACAGATTGTATGATTCTGTTGTTACTTTGGATTCCAATCAAAAGGTTTTAGCTAATTGTATGTTTTCAAGCCCATTAAATCTCAAAGTACTTAATGTATCAAATTTAATTGATTTGAATACAGTTGTTGTACGCAATGCTTCAAGCTTAATAATTTCTCACAAGGAGTTTATTGGGTAAGCTGATTTGATTTTAATAATTTTATTAAAGATATAGTCAAATGATTATTTATTCTTTTAACAAAAGAAAGTGATGTAGGTGCTAATCTTATTACTGAGTTTTTTTTTTTTCAGGGATCAATTGACAATGAAATTTACTTAAAACTCTAACATTAGTTTTGACTTTTTTGAATATTTAAGCTTCAGGCTTTCCTGCTTTAAAAAAAAAATAAATAAATAAATAAATTTCCCTTGTTTTTCATTGAGGAGGTACTGCATAGCTCAGAAATTTCACTACAGTTTTCTCCTGGGGCTGACCACTTTGAGGATTAATCTCTCTTATTTATTCTTTTGTATATTTTGAAGTAATTGTTTTAATATTTTAGAACTCTTTTATATAATGTGTATTCAAAGTTTTTATAGCAATGAAATTATAGAATTAATGACTATACTGATAGTAGAAAATATTTTGTCATTTTTATCAAGCTTTTTTATTGAATGATTTTGCTGAAATAGAAAAATATTTATAAAATTAGATGTGACAAATAGTTAGAATTTATTAAAGTTATTCCAGCAGACATTGTTTGAATTGCTCTAAAACATTGGTTTTCGACTGAAGGTTTGTCTTAAGGGAATTTTTTCCTCGCAAATATGTTATTTTAATTATGATAAATTTGTATTTTGAGGATAGAGAAGTGAGTTTTTTTTTTTCAAGATTTGAAGGTGATTATTAATACACAAGATATTAATGAACAAAATTCCTTGAAATGATGGAAATTATTTAAACCTAAGAATTAGATTTTTAGCTGTTTTAGTTTGTGGGAATCTAATATTTTATAAAAAAAAACTGGATGGTATGTGGGAATGATGATTTTGTATTAATAATAATGCATATAATTAAATTTTTTCTGCATTTAAGATTTTATTGGTGTTTTTTGTTTACTGGTATTATGTTCATAATTTCTTATAAAAAAGTATTATTAGAAAACTAAGAGAATAATTAGAAGTAAAAAGGAGGTAACAAATAGTTAAAGTTAGTAATAGTTATCCAATTATGCAGCAGATTTTATTTTTTGATTTATCCTATTCTATTGTGATAACACTTTTTGAAATTTATTACATGTATAGAAAATATAAACGCATATTAAAACCCTTCATGAAAATAAAGTATATATATATCATGTTGTTAAGAATTCTATTTAATGTTATTTACAGATCTTTCTCTGCTGATAACTTGTGGCTAGATGGCAAAATAAATAATGTTTCAATAAATGATCTGAGTATGAATGCTTTTCTAAAAAATTCTCAAAATATCATCCAGAAAGTGATTACTTTTCAGTCAAATTTTTCAACACCCTCTTGTAAGTAAAATAAGTAATTTATTTTAAGTAATCTAATCACATTTGTGTTTTATGGTTTCAAAGCTGCTTTGTCGCTTAAAATTTTCTGCTGTTAAAAGTTTTGATTTTTTTCTCTTGCCTACTTCTATTTATTTAAATACTACTTTTTTATTTTTGAAAATGGTCTTTTTTTAATAATCATTACATTTAGTTTTTCAAATCTGATTTAATTGACAATATTAAAAACACGATTGTGTTAGTTGCTTATTATATGTAGATTTGTTTTTGCACACTGTTATGAGGATGCTGAAAGCAGTGATGCATCTAATTGACCCCAAATCATAAGTTTGTTGTTAAAAGAATGAAGTGATGCAGCATTATACTAAATATTAACTTCTCTTGAAGATATTTCTGGGACCTCAAATTTTGTTCTAAAATGTCCTAATGTTTTATAGAAATAATATATAATTAAATATATTTGAATATTGTGTATTATTGTTTGTAATACTTATACACTTTTTTTCTTATTATAAATCAGTTTCTACCTCATTTCTTAATAAGAATGTTCACTTAAAAAGCTTGCCATTATATTTATATAGAATTCACTGTGTCTATTTGGTGAAAGCTATAAATTTTTCTCATCAGAAAAAAATTTCTGATTTTAACTTAATTCTTAATCTTAACTTAAATCTTAATCAATCTTAATTTTTATTTTATTTTTATAAAATCTCTATGTTCTAAGATTTGATTAACAAGTACTGTGTGAATAACTTGTAGACACATTTTGTATTTTTTATTGTACTATAATAACAGTAGAAGATGTTTCTTAGTAAGAAAATTTTGATAGTGCTTTTTTTGATAAAAAACAGTTGTGAAATTTTTTTGGCTTATTTTGACTATAATTTTGTTTATAAATATTTTCACGACAGCTCCAAGACTTTTAATTTGGAAATTTTAGTGCCAAACAATTAATTTTTATACAAAAAAACCCCTCATTTCTGTATTTAAAATTAAATGTTAGGCTCATATGTCTTCAACTTATTTTTTCAAACCTTTTTTTTTTTTTTTTAATAGTTGTAGTAATAAAAAGTATAAAAAATTTATTATTAATATTATTATAAAAGCATCAGATATTTTGTATTACTGTTACAATTAATTTTAAAACCATTTTTTACTAGTTTGACACATCGAGTAAATTTTATATATTTGTGCACTTAGTATATTTATTTAAAATATTTAAATAATACTATATTTAAGCTGTAGTATAAAGAAATAAATTGTCTATCCTTACTATTATCTAAAATTGTTATATTTAAAATATTATTTTAGTACTTTATATGCTTATTTTTATTTAGTAAAGGTTGATCTGAATGCTACACTTGATCATGTAATGTTTTCTGAGCTTCTAAAAGTTGAAGATCCACTGCATGCTGATGCATTCCAGACTTCTTCGGTTTATGTTAAAAACTTAACTATTATTGGGCAAATAAATCAATGTGGCCCAGTTTTGGTTAGTAATATGCTTGAAATTTTTCTTAAGCATTTTTATTTCTAGATTTTTATTTAAAAGTATTTTAATAACTGAAACAATATTATTTTCAGGAATTATTTGAAAGTGTATTGCAAGAAAAAAAAGAACAAACAATCTGGATGAGCAAGAATTTTAATAGTTTGAACATTGATGGAAATTTATTTGTGGAAAAAGACATAAATGGTTTATCAGCTGATGATATTAATCATAAATTATCATTCCTTGAAAGAGAGAATGAATCAAATAATTATAAGTTTCTTAATGTTGCTGCAATCAGATTGAGAGTTTCGAATTATGTTAATGGTATTGATATGAACTTTATTATAAATGACTCAGTTACTAAAGAGGATACTCAGGTTAGTATTCTTCTTTTATTTTTTACCTTTTATATATATTTATTATTTCATATAATTAAATTTACTACATATAGTATTTTAAGAGTCTGCATGCGAGATTTTTTGGTGTAAAATCAAAGTAACCCCTTAATTTTTTTAATGGAATATGACAATGCATGCAGAATTCTGCCGAATACATAAAAAGTTTTGAAGATATTGTGAAATTTGTTTTTATTTAAAGTAACTTTACAATTTGTTTTTCTTGCAAAGCTATTAAAAATATTTTCAACTCTCAATTCATAACTGAGAATATATAAATAATTGAGCATACAATGCATATCAAATTTTGTTAAATTCATATTTATAAGGAGAAAGGATGCTTTTAGAAATTTACTGTGGGGTGAAACTTGGTATATTAGTATATGGGTGATTCTTAGGAAACATGACAATTCATACCAAAAAATTTCTTCAAATTTAAAGTCTTCAAAACAATCTAAATTTTTTTTTTTTTGTAAATTTATTTAGTTACATTTATTAATATTTTACAGATAGCAGTGTAGTTTATTGACATTTGCTCAAGAAAAAAATAAAATAGTAATTCACCACATTTTGAATGAAAGGAAAATGACATATTAGCTTAGAAGTTTGAAAAAACAGTCATTTTAAGCTATTAGTAAGTAACGAAACCTAAGCCTTTATGTTAGATGGACCATGAATAACTTAAATTAATTCTTTTATCTACTGTAAAAGGAATCAAAAAGTTTTTTGTTGCTGATATATACAGAATAAAATTGTGTAAAATAATCAATCATTAAATAAATAAATAACTTTGATTACATTCAATCTTATTACAATCATACATAAACTTGGTATTAGGTTAATATTTGCTTTCTCTCTTTACAGTATTAGCAGTTAAAAGAATTTCTAAAAATTCTTTCTTTTTCTTTTCTGTCTTGGCATTCATAAGCCAGGAAAATGATAGCCAGGATAATGACAAATTCGCCATTTTATAGCATATAACTTTACTTTCATTTAATATTTTGGCCTAAGACGTTTATATTCTGCAGAAAACAACAGGATTTCTTAAAATAACTCAGATAAATCTATGTAGTTTATGTTATTAATGATTTCAAGAAGTCAGGAAAATGACAACACAAAAACCTACTCACATTGAAAAAAAATTTGAAACAGATTTTGAACCAGAAAGTTGGTTCTTTATTCATGCAACAAGACATGTTAAGATAGGAGGGTATCTAATAAATCTATTAACATAAGATATTGATTGCTGGCTCTACCTATTTTGGTTATAAACCACTAAATAAAAGTAGCCAGGAAAATGACAGATTTTCTTGTGACAAACAAATTATTGACAGAAAAAATTATTTTAAACGAAGTTTTTGTAAATAATACCCTCTGCGTATATTCTAAAAATGCTTACACCAGTTGAGATAAAAAAAAATAAATAGATATTGAAAAACTTATGGGAAGTTTTGAAGCTAGTTATTATTGGAAACATAGTGACATGCCAGAAGCATGAAATTTTGAAGTACAATTTAATTTTTTAAATATACAAAATAGTCGATGGTAGTACTAGGCTATTTTAAAATGCTAACAGCAATGCTATTTATTAAAATTTTTAAAAAAAAGTTCTTTTAGTAGTTTAGTGTTAGATCTTGGTGCAAGGGACTGTAAATTGTCATATTTCGTGAAAATCAGCTATATACCTTTAGGGTAATAACCCTATAAAATAATAAAGCTCACAATTCCAAGAAAAAATATATTGGAAAATTTAAGCATACTTTATACACTAGCTATATTTTTACATTAATATAATAACCACATGATAATCTAGTTAAAGGAAATCAGCTTAACAATGAGATGCCTGGAGTTCAAATTGTCCAGTGATGGTTTTTTTGTTACTTATAATTAATTTACAAACAGTATTAATTTTATTTTATTTGTTGTATTTTTTAATTATTATGCTCAACATTTAAATTATAGTATTTTTTTCTTGCTTTCTTTCAATTAAGATTTCTTCTGTTTGTAAATAGTAGTACATTAAACATAAATTATTTAATTTATTAAATTTTTTAGTTACTAGATATAAATTGACATTTAAATTCATGAAATTTTCCAATAAACGAATATAAATTAAAGTAATTATAAACAGTGGTTATAATAATAAAAAAGTTAGATAAGGTGATTCTTTCATATGTATTGAACTGTTAATCCATGTGTCATTTATTTTTATAGACAGGAAAAAAGTAATAAAGTATTTATATAATTCTGCATAGTTTATTAAACTTATTTGAGGAATTGATTCTCATTAAAACTATATTAAAATAAAAAATAAAATCTTTCGCCAACTTTTAATAAAATGATAAGATATGATTGATACAATTCTAAGATTTTGCATGTTAATGTATTAAGTTTTTCCGCAGACAATCTTTAAAAATGTTCATGTTAAAAAAAATCTTTTGTTTAATGTGTAGGATGTCAATTAATTTTTCGTTTTTTATGTTTTTATTATAATTATAAACCAGATTATTGTTTATAAAGCAAAATGTTTATTAAAATTAAAAAAAATTAAACTATTTAACTATATTGAAATAATAAGCTCTATTTATAAATATTGTTTTAATCTTTACTATTTTGTTGAAATATTTAATAATGACTAATTTAAATATGAAGAAATATCTAATAAAGTAATAAATGAAATGAAATTATATTTAAACTGTTGGTAAAGAAAAAAATAAATTTGGGGAAAAAAAAACCCAGCTCTGCATGAATCAAACCAACCTTCTCATTGTTAGGCAGGTTTTCTGACTCTGGACTACTTTGTGACTAGTGAAGAGAAGATTTAACTAATCTATAAAATATGCTTGAATTTTTAAATACGTTTTCCTCAAAATTTTTATATTATAGTGTGCTATATTATTTTAAAGGACTACTAATATACCAGGCTTCATTGCAAATTCCCAAATCATGCTCTCTCCTTGTTAATAATTTTGAAGACATTGTGAAATTTGTTTTCAATTTAACATGCAAATTTGCGAATTATCTGTTTCGCAAGTCAATTTTCTTTCAAAGCTATGAAAATATTTTTATACCAAGTATTATAATTTGGTTTATATAATGCATTTTGAATTCTGCCAAATCTATGCTAAGAAGTTGTGAAGAAAAAGTGAAATCATTTGTACATGCTAGAAACAAGTCATTGTTGGAAAATAAGCCATTTCTTAATAAAAGCTATAAAAATATTTTTAAATCTTTAAGCCAAAAAAAAAAAACAAAAAAAAAAAAGAGGCAAAATTAAATTGCACAGAATTTCCCCTTTTATGGTCTTGTTTCTCACATGTACATTATTGAATAACACATAAAACATTCCTTTTAATAAGCTGAAAAAAACAGCCTTAAGTTCAGATGAAGCCTGAACTAATGCTTAAACTATAAAAGGGAAAACAATATTTGAAGCTATTTTAAGTAAAATTTATACATAATTCATCATTTTAAACTATTGAGTCAATATTCTATGTTTTTTAAATACCTTCCAAAGCTTAAATTGTTTTCATTCCATTTAACATCATTCAGGATTTTTTGTTCAACTTTTAAGCTGTTCGCTAAATATGTTTGAGTATTTATTAAAAACCTTTATGTATTACTGTATTTGAAAAATTTAATCATGCCCTTTATTCTCTTAAATTTAGTATTTTTAATTTACTACAATTTCTTTAGAAAAAAACAAACTGATGAAGTATACTTAATCAAACTTTGTTTATCTAAATATTATTTATAGTGAATGATTTAATATATTTTACTTAAACATGCACAAATGGGAATGGAAATTCTGTTCAATTCTTGTGTTTATTTTCACTTTAGGAAATTGCTGGTAGAAAAAAATTCACAAATTTGTTTCTGAAGAGTTTAAATGTGTTAAACGTCAAGTCTGATGCCATTTGTGGTGTTGATATTGCATTGCTTGCAAGTAACTATGTAAGCAGAACAAGGCGAAACCAGAAGTTGTTTTTTTCTAAACTTCCTCAGATGTATGTGAAAAATGCTATTTTTGAAAGTGAGTAGTTTAAAGTGATGCATGTTATAAATTATTCATGAAATGTGTGTATGAAACTTTTGATAAATTTTTATTTTTGTGCAGTAATGCTAGAAAGCAATATAAAAATCAATATGTGACATCAACAATAATGGATCTAAAATCATTCAGAAACAGGCATGCTTCTTAAAAAGAAAAGGCAAATTTTTTGAAATTTAATTATAGTTGAGATTTAAATTACTAACATTATTTTGACTATGGTTATAAAATTCAGAGGTGTTTTTACAGCATTTTTATTTTTCAAATATTTAAATTTTTATTAATTAATAAGTATGTGACTACTTGTTCAAATCTTTTTATTAAATCTCCGTCTATGCAATTCAAACAAATCACTATAATTTTTGATAAACTAATTACTTTTTAGAATAATTTTTGTTTGTTTTTCTACTTAAAGGTTTAGTTTGATGTCCCCAAGTTTCCTCTTTATAAATTATTTCTATGTAATATTTTCTTATGTTTATAAATTAGTAAATAATCTGATAGATCTGTTATTAAAAAGTTCTGTCATTACTAATCTGTTATTAGAAAGACGCAGAAAATTAAAACTTCAGTGTTTATAAATGTTTAATGTGAATTGTGTGTTATTGCATACAAGATATTTACACTTTTTGAAAGTGATAAAATAGCATTATACTGTAAAATTAGTGTTGTTGTTTTTTCAACGATGCTTTGTAAAAAAAATTAATGCACATAATTTTAATAGAACCTTTATCACTTAAAAACTTCAGTCTATTTACTAGTACAATTATTGTTTCATAAAATAATATTTTAAATTTCAAAAGGAATATCAAACTATCAAAAGAATGGAGCAAATTTTTTAAAAAAAAAGTTCAATTACATTATAGTACTGTTGATTAAGTACCTTTAGATTATTTTATTTTTGTGGAAGTACAAGTGCATAAAACTGTTCCATTCCTTCATTAAAGAGTTAAACATTGTTTTACATATAGTTAATCATTCACGATAAAGTTATTCAACATCAAAAGATACAGAAAAAGAATAAACTTGTTACATAGTACATGTTACATATAGAATAAACTTGAACTTGGAAAAACATAGAACTAAAAAACCTACAGCTACATATAAACAGGAAATGACATATTGATTAAATCATTTTGTAGCATTGCTAAGTGAAGGAATGATATTTCTTACTTTTAAAACAAAAGTAATTCCCTTTATATCTGATAACAAAATGACAAAAATTATCAATCATATTGTTTTTTCCTTTACTTACAAATACTTTTCCAAATTCTGTCAAGTTTATTGTTTCTATGAATTTAATGTTATCTGTGCTAAAAAATTAATATTTTAATTATGTTCTAAATACTGGCAAATATGCTGGCTTTTTATGTACATTTTCAAAATGAACATATGTATGAATATACAGGACGATAATAAAATAACTTTGCCTATATTTGTCTCCTGGCAATCTTACCGTTTTAGTTAATAGAATAAAATTTTGAACCCTTTTACTATAAGGCATGCAATCACAAATAGTGTTTAAAAAGATTATCTTGATTTAAGAGTAATTCAACTCATATAATGTTATGTTTATTTTTTTGCATAAAATATATTTTTCATTGTTATTAAATATAAATTTCATAAATCTTTTTAAACTTAGAATTTTATATAAATTGACTTGGGGAAAGTCAGATAAAAAATTTCTTCTTGAGTATGAATTTTAAAAATAAGGTTGTGCTACTAATTTGTAAACATTGAAATTCTCTCATTGTGATCGTAACAGTCAGTGATGGATAACTCATATCATCCAACATTTGACATTTGTATAAAATAATTTTTGAAGTAGTAGTGAACTGAAGCAAAAAACTTTAAAACAAATCTCAGTTATCTGTGGAATAAATAATATTTGTTACAATAAACAAATTATAAAACAATTTACTTTTATTTAGATTTAAAAGCATGACCACTTGTTTACCTGATCTTTTATATGCCTTATTAAATTATAAGTGGTGAACAAAATACTTTTAATTCTTATTTATTACAATATTAATATATTACCTTTACTACCACCAGTAAAAATATTTTTAGTAGTAATAGATGGATAACTGTTTCTAACAATATTCTTGAGTAATTCCTTTATGCCCTATCTGAAACTATGTGTTTGCCAGTAGATCATATGTTAGCAAAGTTATTTTATTGTAATTCTGTATGTAAAAATAGATGTAATGCATATAGAGTTATATGTTCTTATGTTATATGTTAATATTATGATATATGTTATATGCATATAGAGTCATACTCATTGTTATAATTTTTTCTATTTTATAGAACAATTAAATGGACTGAAATTGCCTGAAGATTTAGTCTTAACAAACAGTGATGAAATAATAGCTTTCCCTGTATACTTTCAAAATGCAACTAGAATGTCTTCTGATTTAATTGTCTTTGGATCTTTAGATGGTGTTAATATTTCTCAGTTGTTAAGAAATAAGATATCTTTAAGTGATTTCAGTAATCTACAGTCAAGTTTAAAATTTCTTGACAATACAAATATTTTGGGTAAGAAAAAGCAATTATTTTACTAATTTTTTAAGAATGTCTATTAATGAAATTTAATGAAGAATAAAATTTAACTAAAATGATGTGCGAGTCAAAGGGATGATACAACAAAGGATGATAAGCATCTTTAGAACATGTTCTTAATAAAACATTGAATTTTCAATTCATAAAGTTGAAATAGCTTTGTATGTCACACAATCATTTAATTTTTGTTAAAATTCTTGTAATGTACTTATATGTTAAATTTTAATTTGTCTTTTTAACATATTTTCTTTTTTTGTTTTGTTTTGTTAGGTATTGAATTGAATGTTAGCAGATTAACAATATCGCAAGTATTCAAATTCTTTTGAACAGCTTTGTGGCTTGAAATCTTTTAATTTTAAAATGTTTTCTTTTCTTTATGTAATAGACAAATTATTCAAAAGATTTTGAAATTTAAAAAAAACATTGTTTATTTTTTATTTTTACACTTAGATGGTTTTAATTTATAAAATAATGAAAGTATAAATTTTTGTTCAGATTTCAGCACCTTTAAAAGGAATATTTGATCATTTAAAATTTGAAACTTTTGAAATTTCTTCTTCATTCTTAAGTTATATCAATTCTCTGTAGATTTAATTTTAGACATTTCATTGTAGACAATTTCATTGTAGATTTAATTAATTAATTTGAATATTGAGCCTTTTACTCCTTTTTTTTTGTTGGTGTTCTTATTTGCCTAATTTTGTTTTTGTATCAAATATAGTTTTTAGCACCATTAGTTTTTTTTAATTTTGTGTAGAGTACAAATTATTGTAAGTTTTTTTCTTGAATTTTGTGCTGTATTGTCACACCTGGCTTTTGTGTAAACTAAATTTTTTTTTTTCATTTATCTAGATTAACCCAATCATGGGAATAAGAAAGAGAAACTAACTTCTTTCTTTCTAGTTGGCACCTAGAAAGTTCTGAATAAATTAATGTTGAACGATTACATATGTCACATAAGAATTTCATATTTCTGCAGACTTTAAAAACATATACCTTGGTTAAAAAAAATCTCTCTGTTCTAAAAAATTTTGATGAAATAAATCTTAGTGTCATTTACATTTATTTCAATTTATAGTAAATTTCATTTGTTTATAATATTTTTACAAATTAAATACTGAGTGTTAGTGATATAACACAATTTGTTATGTCTGTAACAATCATTTGTTCAATTTTCTTAAAAATTTTGAAAAATTTTAGTAGATGTAAATTGCTCTATATTATTATTATAAAATATTTAAACATTACATACTTCATAAAATATTAAAAAGTATGTAATAAAAATATGTCAGCAGATGTTTGTTTATAAATTTATTCGGTGCGGAACTTGTTTTGCGTCTTCTAATTGTAAATTATTTTTTAGGAGATCTGGCAATCAATGGATTGGTGAATAACATTCATTTTTCGAACGTTATAAAATTGTCTGGATTCTCAGTTGTTCATTCTAGAAAAACTTTTAACAAACATTTGTTCATACCAAAAATCACAGTGCTTGGATCTATTAACAATAAATCTGTAAAAGCTCTTTCACAAATTATTAGTAAATATTACGAAAGTGCAAATTTTTCAAAATTGGTAAGTATTTATATCAAAATCATCTTTAATTTTATTTTTATTTTAAAAACGTTTCCTTTAAATGAACTAAAAAAATCTTTACATTGTGTGAAAAAGGGAAGAAAAAAATTTAAGTTTAAATAATTTTTTTTAAAAATTATGTCTGAATCTCAGTTATCTGTGGAATAAATATTTATCTAAGATAACCAATTTATTTGGAAAAATCATCTGTATTAGTTATGGAATAACAGTTTTTTTAATATTAATTTTTTTAAAGTCCTTTAACTTTTCCTTTTTCTTTTGAATTATATTTTAAAGCACAGTAATTTATGATGTTTTTAAATTAAATTTTTGTATTTCTAAGGTTTGAACATTTTACTTGAATTGTGTGCTTCAATCATCATTCTTATTCTTTTTATCCAATTTCAAATTAGCATTTAAATTTAAGACTTCTATGAAATATTTTTTTACATACTAAGAATTAACTACCTACTAACCTATACTATATACCTACTAACATATTACGTTCAAATGATGTGGACAATTAATTGTGCTATAAAACTGCCTATTGAAATATTTGAATTGTATTTAAGAATATATAGCCAAGTGGTTTTATCAATGTCTTTCGAAATATTAAGAGTCATTTATTTTCATAATTAATGTGTTTTAGGTTCAATTTTTTAACTTGAATCTATCATCTTTATTGATAACTGGTGATGTAAATGATGTACCGATGACTAATTTGTGGAGCTCCATCCATATTATTGAAGAAGAAGTGTATGAATCATTAGATAAATTTTCAGAAGTTATTAATCAGCACAACAAAGAGCTATATGATATTGAAGATGGAAGTAATTGTAAGTGTATTATTTATATATTTTTCATTGTATTCTTTCTGTATTCATTCCTCTTTTATGTTCTTATTTTCTTCATTTTATAAAAAAATGCTTACCAAGTGATTTTAATGGTCATGATTCCTCATAATTCTTATACTTTGTTGGGAAATTCATAGTTCATAAGGTTCTTAAAAATTTATGAAGCTCTTTTATACTAAACTATAAAGTGGATTATATTTTTACTTGTTTCAATGCAAACTTTGTAGTCTTTATTTTTAGTCTGTGAAAAGAGTTATTATTTTTCTTTTTTAATATCAATATTATGTGACTATAACTCACGATTTTATTAATTAACTTCATTGCTTTACTTGCTTTTAGTTTATTATTTTTTTACTAGTAACTTGCTTTCTTTTTATGAAATGAAGTGAATAATGGATCTGATTTATATTATTATATTTATTTAATGAGAAGTGTATTTTCACAAGCCTAGTTGTCATACATTTATATTTTGTCATTGAAATGAGCCTTAATTCAGTGAAATCTCTTTAAAATGCATCTTTACAATGCATAAACTTCATCTTCTGCTTAGGCAAGTGGTTGACTTATAAAGAGTTCCTGCAGTGTTCTTCCTAAGTGTATAGAAGTGCAGTCCATCCTAGCTGCCCTTTGAACCCTATAAGTACGACCCCTTTGCCCTTTTTGTAAAAATAAGCTGCCATCCCTTAAATCCTTTTACTCATATGACATTTTTAAAAAAATTAATTGCTTACCGTTTAAATAATAATTATACGCTGGTAAAATTATCTGTTTATACGTTTAATTCTGATTACTATTACAAATATTTACTTTGTTAGGATTATTCTCAACTGGTTAAATTTTTATAAGTTTCTTTTTTTTTTCAGGGTTGGGAAGGATAAATTAATGACTTTTTTAAGTGATTTTAAATTTTTAAATAAATACCTTTTTTTAAAATGCACCTTTAATTATTAATTTTTTCATAATTTTCAGTTTAAATTATAGAAAAAAACTTTAACATTGTTTATCAAAAAGTCGTTTTTTTTTTTTTAGTTTACCTTTTTTTAAAAAAAATATTATGCTCAAAGCTCGTTTTTTAGCAGCCCTTTATTTTTTTAGAAGCTAAAATTATTTCTCTTGTTTTGATTATGTGTGAGAGTTATTTTTCCTTATACATACATAAAATAGTTTAAGAGAGCAATTAAAAGACTGGTGAGGATCAAATTCAGTTATTACATAATATTACACAATTTGATAAATTTTTACTGTGTTAAGTGACTGAGTGCCCTTTTCTGTGAGGAAGCACCCTGCCCTTTTCTATTCTTAGGGAGAATTCTGGTTTATGCAACTGTTTTCGTCAATTTGGTACTTGATTATAGGAATTAGGCATATTTACCTATTAAGGAGGCCAATTTAATAGATTGTTGTGTATTGTACTTTACTTTGTTTTAACTGGTGGGAAAATTGCAGCCTGCATGTCGAGAAAATTTTCATGTTTTTTTATTTATAAATCATTATAAGAGAGAAGTAAAAACGAAAGTACATGGTCTGTACTGGCAAGCTGTCCAACTTCTAGTCCTCTCTTGTTATTTGCTAAAAGACGTTTTGTTGATTATAATAAATTGAGGTTCTTAAAAATAGCTATAAAGTGTATATTAATCCATTTTTTTTGTTCAAGATTTATAAGTTTGAAAATTGTTATTTACACTTTGATTCACTGATTTAAGGGTTAGAATAAATGTTAATAAATGAATTTTTTTTTTGTAATTTTGCTCGTTTTCTCTTTATAAAACCTCATTTTTGGGTTTTTTTTTTTTGTTCATATTTTTAATTGTTTAGATTTTTCCAGAGTCATTTTATATGGAGTTTGAGTTATATTTTTCAGTTTGAAAGCCTCATTTTACTTGTAAATTAAGTTTTTCCACTTCAAATTAATGTAAATTTCGCATTTAATCTTGTTATTTTAAATATTTCCCGTAACAAGTTTCGATGTTCAATATAAATCTTGGATTCAATATAAATATTGGATTCAATATAAAGATATTGTCAATATAAATATTGGACAATAGGCATTCTTTCAGTTTAGAGAATATCAAAAATTCTTGACAATGAAATGATATTCTGATATTGTAGTTTTGTTTTGCATTTTGTATTTATTCTTAAATTACATAGGCATTCTAATTATTACCTTGTTTTTTATTAAATTTATAAATGCTAGCAATATTTGATAATTTTTTTTTTTTTAAATGTTGTTTAAAAATTTTTAATGGGTTTTAAAAGCAATTTTTTTATTTTTATTTTTTATACATTAAGAATTTTAACATCCTACCCCTGCTTCTGTTTTCATACTAAATATTAATTTAACTAATCTTTATTAATTTCCACTTGTTTTTTCCATTCAGGTGTATTTCTACTGAAAACTAAATGGTTTAGATTTTTATTTATATGTAATAGTGTTTTCTCATATTTTTTGAAATTAAATAAAGTTTAGATTTTGGTATAAAAATATCTTCTAAGTATTATTTTTTATAATTTGTGGCTTAAATTATTTGCTTTTTAGATCATCCTTCTTTATTTGGTTTTTTCATATTACATCAGTTGTTGAATGTTGGTACCTCTGTCCAGGCATTGCCTTTTTATGAATCTGGAGTGTCTGGGTAACTAAATTTTCCTTGCATAAAAAATAATTACGATTTTATATTTCCTATATGTGTCTATTATTCAAAGAAACAATTTAATAAATCTGTCAAAATCTATACTATTCCTAGACATTTTCAAGAATTGGTGAAAACTCAAATTCAATAATATTTGCAAAATAAGAAATAAGTAGTTATTAAATTATAAAATTTATAAAATCGATTTCAGTGAAGGTTGTTTGATGCTTCGTACTGTGGGGGCAGGTCTCTTCATTATGGCCAGAATTTCATTTCAAATGTAGTTAAAATTGGAATTAAATTATATTTTTCTAGAAAACTGTTAATTTAAAATTAATGGTATTTTTTTTTAAATTTTATTATTTGAATTTTATGTTCAGTCTTTTATTTAAATGTGTTAATTTAACCATTTTTAAAATAATTTAGTTTATATAGACCTAGCAATTTCTTTGAAAACAGGGTTTTCCTATGATTTTTTTAAAACAGTAAATTTACGCTTTGACATTTGATTACTGTTTTAAAAAATTTTATTTAAATTATTTTGACCACAAAGCCACAAAACAAAAAACAAACCAAATAGTAATGTAGTTAAGTGTTGGATTTATGTCCTAATTTAAAAAGAAAATCACTGACAGAGATTCTTGTTTTACTACCACTTTTATTTTACATGGGGATAAAATGTCAGATTTTTGTATTTTTATCCCCATGATCACACATTGAATCATCATAATTTTCATCATAATCATTAGTAATTATAATTTACTACTCCATTATAATTGGATATGTATCTGGAACAGATTTTGTCAGTTCCTCGTAAAATAGATAAACATAATGAATTTTTATGATTTGTGGATAATAAAAAACTATGAAATTATTATTTACTATTAATGTAATAATTGTTATACTATAATTACTAGTAATGTAATAACTATTAATGTATCTCTATTTGATAATAAATATTTAAATATATGTGTTAGTTTATTAATATTATATAATTTTTAAAATGCAATAGAAGGAAATTACTGTAATTTGTATACGTGATAGATCTTTCATTGTTCAGTTATTATAATGGTTACTTTTGTACTTTTTGATATTTTTTGTGAAAACTATGTGGGTGGCCAGTAAAATTAAGTGAACAGTGCAATATAACGTTTTTGATACATTTATGTAAATGGATTTATTTAGTGTAAAATTTGCAGAACTTTTGAAAAAAAAGTTATTGCAAAAAGGTAAAAGTACAGCTGTTCAGCTGACTTTTGTTTCTGTCTTCAGTTCAGGGTTATGAAAAATAAGGTGCTACATAAAAGAATTAGATGTTTTCATTGTTGAGTCATTCCCTGATAGTGTAATTTTCAATTTTCGTGACTTTCTGGATCATGCAGTTTAACACTGTACCTTTTCTTTGCATCACTGGTGCTCTGTTTGTTTTTTTTTTTTTTTGCTAAGTCTAAGATCCTTATGCAACTGAAACAAAATTCACTATGATTCAATCTTTATTAGTTATCTCGTCTAATTTATGTTCGTTAGTTAATTGTAACTTCTCAAAATAAATCGATAATGTTTGATTAATTAACATTTTTTACAAGGCATTTACAATCATCTCATTAGAGTTAGCTATTTTTTCGAGTGACTGTAGGTTTTATAATCTGGTTAGATATGTGTATTTTTTGATCCATAAATATTTTGAAATTTAAAAAAAAATATTCGATTTAATAAATATATGTAATCACAAGAGCTTAAAACTTTTAATAAGGGAAATATTAGATAAAAACATATAATTGTTTCCAAAATTGTTTAAAGTAATTACGCTAAAATAAATTACTTTTCAATTTTGTTTTAGAAAACATTTTTATAAATAATGTTATTAATGCTTTTAAATATTTCAATAGTTAAAGTAATATTTTAGATGATTACAGTCACAATTATCTATGATTGGATCGAAGCTCAGCGAGCAGACGCTAATTCAAGGTCAAAGTTTAAAATTCGTTTAGAAAACTCTTATGAATTTTTTCATTGGTAGAGTAAGAATACAACAGATGTGACCTGTCTAAAGAGATAAGTTTCTTTAGTGAGCAACTTTTTTACTTCAAAAGTGACCTAATGTTACAGTTGAATTGCAGAAATTGCCTACGATCATATAGTGTTAGAAGAGGTACAAAAGATTTGAGTTGAAAGAGCCTGTTTCTGTTTCATAAGGGTGTAAGATGTAGTTTGCCAAGAAGTCCACCATTCATGCTTTGAGAGGCAAAAAATTCAGTCTCTTTGGTGCAAAACTGACCTTGAAAATTTCTATATAAGTGTGCATTATTCTAGCTAAACTGTGGAGGCCATTTGCCTGATATGCTAATCTATATTAAACCTTATACTGTACACTTTATAAATCAATTAATATTTTTTTTATATCGTAATTTTTTGTGTGAGTTTTGTGACAACCTGTATTTGTATAGTGAATAATTTTTTCAAATCTAATTTGTTGTTCAGGGACACAGAAAATTTTGTTGGGAGAGTTAGCCCAAAATACCTATATTATGCTATGAAATTTTCATATTATTCTTGTAGTCTTTATACCCTAGTAATTTTTTCACCCTTAAAAAATTGCATAATTAATTTTTTTATTTTATTTTTTTGGGGTGCACAGTATGTAGTTTCTCTGTTAACTATAAAATTCATCTTTTCTGTTTTTTATTTTTAAGTTTCAATTAATTCTTTAAAAAACAATCTTCTAGCTTTGCTCACCCTTTTTTTTAAAAACTTATCTGGTCGACACCCGAGACATGTAACAAAATTGTCCCACTATTTTGCAATAAAAAACTTTCTCTTGTTTAAAAAATTATAGTGAAAGAGACTATAAATGTATGTTCTAAATTTTGTTGCTAAGATGAGAATTTTGCCAATGTTTTTCCTCTTTTTAAAGTTGTACTCAAACTTTGGGAGATAATTTATTTACACTCTATTACAAAAAAAGAAGATTTTTCTGTTTTATTCATAATATGTTAACATGCAGGGGATAAAAAAACACTTGCTAATGTTTGAAAAAACTACTTCTGTTAAAATGTCAGATACTTCATAACATCACAGGAGGGTGGGGTTATGACCCCTATGTCACACACTTTTGCTATTCACCTATTGATGTTTTTTTTTAAAACAAACACTGATTCAATGGATATTTTTTCTAGGAGTGCCTCTGATGTGTTTAGTTTGCAAATTATAATATGGACAAAACAAAATGCGACATGTAGTTATTTTAAATCCACAATCATGGACATACATCCAAATGGCACCCTTGAGGAAAGTGACACAGTAAATGGAAGGCTATTCCCTTTTACTCTTGGACTGTTTGAAGAAAATGTTAAGGGACTCATGTTTCATTCTGACAGACGTATACCGTAAGCTGTGTATTTCACTTTTCTTTTAAACCAGAATTTATTTAAATTGCTTTAAAAAGGCATCTGTGACAAACTTTCCTCTTTCCCCCACCACAGCGCCTCTGGCGGTGAACTAAGACAGTCTGCCAGGAACCGCCGTTAAATACGGACGTATAATTCGGAACCCTTAACCCCTCTTCCAAATTCTTGTATTTTTTTATTCTTGTTTTATTTTATATGTGTTTTGTCCTTTTCAATAAATATTAAGAGGTAGTTAATTTCTGGTCTTTTGTTATTTATGTGAATTGGAAAATACAAATAAACCCAAACTTCCCCTACAAAATGACGCCCAACTTCGCGCCGAATTAAAGGTTCCTTGCTGGCTCAAATTTTTTTTCAGAAAGCAAATGAACATCCAGTTCAGTTTTGTGCTTTTTATGAGGACATCCCGTACCTCTATTGCCTGGATTTTGAATTAGTATTTCCGTCACCCCAGCTCACCCCAGCTAGACGAGGAAAACCGGGAAAACCCTTTCCCGCCCAACACCGATAAGTATAGTTTTCATAGTAGTAAGGTTTACTAGAGTAAAATATTAATATTTACTATCCATTGATTTGAAATTTGTGAAAAATGTTATGTTGTATAGTTATTCGGTGTGTTCACTTTAATGTTATACGTATTTTGAATCATTAATTCTCAAAATAATTTTTATAAACTATGAATCTGGTGGAGAAATATATCATGAGAGTTAGCTATTTTTTATGTTTCAAAATGAATATATTGTGCAAAAGTTAAAAAAAAAAACTGCATTCTAAAATATTTAAGCATTGATATTGTTTTCTCATTTAAAAAGTGTGTTTAAAATTTCTCATCTATTTGAATATTATTACTTTCAATTAATACTTGTGCGTCTGTGAATCAGACAAGATTCTTTCTTTATTGCTTTCTGTGGCGCCAAAACCACAGACGAATTTCTTTTCATGATAAAATAGGAGTGTTTGTAAATCGAAACTGAAACTTATGCTTATGTTATATTGTATTTTGTTATATTGTATTTTGTTTTATTTTCATTGATCTCAATTACAGAGATAAATTGAGTTAGCTAAGATTATAATAAAGCTTTTTATTTTAAAAAAAAAAAAAAAATAAGAAAGAGGAAAAGAAATTTAAGAATATGTTGCTTCTTTTTAATTCATTCATGCAACTTATAGTATAGTTTTATTATTACAATTTCTATTTGTTACAATTTTTTTTTATAAAAAAAAGGAATATTTTTTTTCCTTTTGCTATGTGTTTTATATATATGTTTCTATATTGAATACACTTTAGTAACAAAGGTGGTTAATTTTGGTAAATAAAGGGTTGTGTTTTTTTCGGAAAAACAAGGAAAACAGAATCTTTATCTTGGTAAAATAAAATTTTTATCTGGGAAAATTAAAGCAAATAAATTAAGAAATTTATTGTTTTACTTTTGGGGTATTGAAAATAATAAGTGAAGCAATTAAATTTAATAGATGAGTAACACATGTGCATTTTTTCAGTAAAATTTTTATTTCATACATTCTAACAGTTAAACAACTTTCACCAATGTGATATTGAAATAACTTATTCACTGCATAAATACTCTTGAATAAAGTGAAATATTTGTATATTAAACGTATCAATGTTTATTGTTCAAAATTTTGTTTTATTTACAATATTGGTGTTTTATATGGAAATTTTGTGGATGTACTCATAGTTATAACTTACATTGCCACTACTTGCTTTATAATTAATGCATCGTGTATTTTCATTTTCCATTGGTTGTTTAAATAGAATATATTAACTGTTTCAAATTATCCCAAATAATGTGTGATAGGTTAACTATTGTTAGAAACATTTCATATTTGTATGGAAAAATTTTAAGGTGATTTTTCAAAATAATTAATTATTTATCAAACTAACACTGTTAATTTGGGTTTGAACAATATAAGAATCGAACAATTTTAGTTAACATTTGTGCCAAACGTACCCCTTTCTTTGGTTCCGAATCATCTAGTGAAAATGGCATTTCTTGGAAAAGGAAAAAAAGAAGACTTGCGACTTCTTGCCTCAGAGCTTGGTCTGACTGTGTCCGAAAATTTAAAAGTTATTAATCTACGAGAACTAATTCTTAAAAGTGAGAATTATGATGAAGAGCTTGTGAAAAATATGCTCACTATTATTATCGAAGATCGCCTAAAAGAAGAACAAAAAGCTGAGGATGAGAGAATAGCTAGAGAGAAAGAAGTTGAGGCAGAAAAACTTCTTAAAGCCCAAGTAGATGAGCAAATTCGGTTAGAGAAAGAACGGCAATATGAACTTGAAAAATTGAAAATCCAGCTCGAAACCCAAAAGATTTCAAATGCTGCTGTTTCTGTTTCCACAAATGACCCAAAATACGAGCTTAGCAGAATCATTCCAAAATTTAATCCTAAAGACGATGAAATTGGATTGTTCTTAATAACTTTTGAAAGGCAGTTGAAATTTATGAATCTTCCAGAATCATCTTGGATACCATATCTCATTGGTTCTTTACCAGCTGATATAGCACAGTTACTTGCTAGAGAAGATGAACAGGATGCTAAGGATTATCATAAAGTGAAGGAAATGCTCCTGAAGAGATTCCGAGTCACTGCTGATAAGTTTCGACAACTATTCTCCCAACATAGAAAGAGTCCTGATACGACATGGAGGGATTACTTCTTCGAACTGGCTTCTTATTTCGAAGGATGGACAAAGGAACTGAATATTACTACATTCGATCAACTCAAAAATTTAATAATTGCTGATCAGATTAAAAGGAAAACTCCTCCAGATATCAAGGAACATTTCATCGATTCATGGGCAGAGTGTGTCAATCCTTTAGAATTAGCCGAAAAACTGGATACGTACGAGAATATACGTCATGTAGTGAAGAAACAAGTGACTCCGACTCAAAGGAAAGCACATCCTAGAAAAGAAAATAGAAGAACCACTTCAGATAGAAAGTTGAGTTCTGAAGTAACCAGACATGAAAATGTTCAAAGTCGCCAACCAAGGACGCTAGTATCTCGAAATTCTGCTTCCAGATTCGAAGGAAGAGTGCCACTTCAATGTTTTGGATGTGGAATGCCAGGAGTAGTGAAATCCAAGTGCCCTACTTGTACAAGAGCTAAACCTGAAGATAGTAGTGTTAATTGTATGAACTTATTTACAAATGAAAAAAATTTGAATCTCTCGAGTTTAATAATTTTCGAACTTTTTGGAGAAAGGATTGCTGTATGTGCCGATACAGGTGCTTCACACTCTATAGCAGGAGAAAAGTTATATGACTTTTTACGAAATCACGGAGTTGTTTTTGAGGACAAAAATATTTCCTTGACTCTCGCTGATGGAAAACTCCACTCGATAGTTGCTCTGAAAACTGTCGTCAACCTGTGCATAGAAGGTAAAACAGTATCTACTGAACTTCTCGTTCTGCCCGATGCTAAAGGGAACAATACACTATTAGGGAGAGATTTTCTCCATGCAGCTGGTATTGTGCTTGATGTTCAAAAAGGAACCTGGCACTTCAGTAAAAATCCACAAAAACAATATTTTTTCTACGTGAAGCCTGTTGAAAAGAAAGAAATTCCAAAAACTTTTGAATCAACAATCGTACCTGAACCTACCACTAATTTCTACTTGAGAGAAGATGAAGGGAAACATCTGACTCAGGAACAACGAGAAAAATTGAATTGCTTACTTCAAGAACATAAAACCTGCTTCGAACCAGGGGGAGATGCTACTCCATACGCAAAACATTACATAAATACTGGTGATCATCCTCCTGTATCGGTACCCCCGTACAGATTACCTCTTTCAAAGAAAGAAGAGTTGAAGAGACAAATTGATGATTTGCTAGAGAAGGATATAATTGAAGAGTGCGAGTCGCCTTATGCCGCTCCCGTGGTTTTAGTTCCAAAACCGAATGGTTATAGACTCTGCGTGGACTATCGAAAACTAAATGAGAAAACTTTACCTGATACATATCCATTACCCAGAATGGATGATTTATGGCATGATGCAAAGACATGTAAATATATGTCAACCATTGACTTAACAGCTAGCTATCATCAGGTAGAAGTCAACCCAGCTGATAGGGATAAAACAGCATTCATCTGTTCTTTTGGCACTTTCCGATTCAAAAGAATGCCTTTTGGTTTACGAAACGCTGTAGCAACGTTCCAACGCCTGATGGATCGTTTCCGCAACGGACTTCCTTCGGTAAAACTGCTGGTTTACCTAGATGATCTGTTTGTGTTGTCACCTACCTTTGAGCAACATATCCAAGATCTGAAAGATGTCTTTGACCGTCTTGACAAATTTCGACTTAGTGCAAACAGAAAGAAATGTAAATTTGCATGTTCTAAAGTAAAGTATCTAGGACTTTGGATAACATCTGAGGGAATTGAAACAGACCCAGATAAAGTAAATGCCATCACCTCCATGCCTTCTCCAAGAAACGTGAAACAAGTTCAATCGTTTATACAAACATGTTCGTGGTATCGAAAATTTATTCCTGGTTTTTCCGAAATTGCCAGACCACTTACCAATTTGACAAAGAAAAATGCCTCTTGGGAATGGGGTGTTGAACAGCAAAAAGCATTTGAAGAACTGAAACAAAGCTTGGTTTCTCCTCCGATTCTAAAGCAAGCGGATGAAACTAAACCATTCCTCATACGAACAGACGCTAGTAACTACGCTTTGGGTGCTGTCCTTTTGCAAAAACACGGAACTCAAGAGCATCCTGTTGAATACGCAAGCAGATTGTAGAGTCCTGCGGAACGGAATTACTCAACAACAGAGCGTGAGGCCCTTGCTGTCGTTTGGGCACTTCAGAAATTCCGAGGATACGTGGAAGGCACCGAAGTCATCATTTCGTCCGATCACCAACCTCTCAAGTGGCTCATGAGTTTAAAATCTCCATCTGGAAGACTGGCGAGATGGGCCCTGCAGCTGCAAGAGTTCAATCTTAAGATAGAATACCTCCCCGGGAAATCGAACTATGTGGCAGACATGCTTTCAAGGCCCATATGCCAAACTGATGAAGTATTCTGCGAAGCTTCCACTATTTCTGTAGACTTCCCTAAGAAAACGCCCAAAGAAATAAGAGAGGAGCAAATGAAAGATGAAGAGCTTAAGAAAAAAATTACATGTTTTGAAGATCCGGAAAAAGGAGTAGACTATTCCAATTGGACACAAAGAGGATATATAATGAATCAAGGCGTATTATTCCGATATTCTCCTACTTCAGATGCTGAAGAAGCACAGTTGGTAGTACCCTTGCATGAAAGGGCGCAAATTTTAAAATTACACCATGACGCTCCAAGTGCTGGACACTATGGAGTAGAGGGAACATTAAATAGAATAAATCAACGATACTATTGGACTGGTATGAGATCCTTCATAGCTAACTATGTAAAGAGCTGTGTAGAATGCGCCAGATATAAAGCCAGTAATCAAAAACCTTGTGGACTTCTGCAGACACCAGTATACAGTCAACGATTTGAAACCTTGGCAATAGATCTCTTTGGACCATTACCCACAACTAATGAGGGTAAATCCTGGGTTTTTATAGTGGAAGATTGTTCTACTAAGTGGGTAGAATTATTTTCTCTCCCTACAGCAACTGCTAAAGAATGCGCCACTGTTCTTGTGGAAGAGATTTTTCTTCGTTATGGGATTCCTCGAAGAATTATAAGTGATCACGGAACTCAGTTCGTCTCTGCTGTCATGCAGCAATTGTGTTTCCTTTTAAAAATAGATCAGAACCTAACACCAGTATATCACCCGCAGGCAAACCCTGTAGAGCGGAAAAATCGTGACTTGAAGCCACGTCTCGCAATCCTTGTGGGTCAAGACCACACTTCCTGGGCTGAAAAACTTCCTATGATTAGATTCGCCATGAATAGTGCAAAGTGTGAAACAACTGGCGAAACAGCA
Source organism: Parasteatoda lunata (assembly GCA_949128135.1). Classification (NCBI taxonomy): domain Eukaryota; kingdom Metazoa; phylum Arthropoda; class Arachnida; order Araneae; family Theridiidae; genus Parasteatoda; species Parasteatoda lunata. Next base: position 63,546,795 of record OX421973.1, on the reverse strand, counting down.
TCATTTCTCATGTTTGGACGAGAAATGAGAACCATAGATGACGTTACGAGTGATTTTCGTGCCATCGTCAACAACGATAATTTCGTTCCCGAGATCACTCCCTACCTAAAGAGATTAGCCAATATCTCTAATGACATCCGAGATAGAGTTGAAACCAAGCAAGATCAGAGAAAGACCTACGCAGATCAAAAGCGTCAAAAATCACCACAGTACGCACCTGGTGATAAAGTATGGGTTACATTGCATCCTAAGAGCAATGCTGCGAAATCAAAGTCGGCCAAGTTCATGCCAAAAAGAGATGGACCGTACATCATCCTCACCCAAAGGTCCCCTACATCGTATGAAGTGGCCCACGTTGATGAGCCACATGAACCGTTAGGACAGTATCATGTGTCTGCATTGAAAAAGTGTTCTGATGAAAATGCAGTGCCGGTGGCACCTTTACGTAAACGAGGCAGACCAAAAACTCTTGATCCTGACCCAAAAACCTTGACGACCCTCAGAAGAAGCAAACGACCAAAAAGTGCTGGTCCCTCAACGAGACGTTAAATCGGAACCAGAGGGGGAGTGTGACAAACTTTCCTCTTTCCCCCACCACAGCGCCTCTGGCGGTGAACTAAGACAGTCTGCCAGGAACCGCCGTTAAATACAGACGTATAATTCGGAACCCTTAACCCCTCTTCCAAATTCTTGTATTTTTTTATTCTTGTTTTATTTTATATGTGTTTTGTCCGTTTCAATAAATATTAAGAGTTAGTTAATTTCTGGTCTTTTGTTATTTATGTGAATTGGAAAATACAAATAAACCCAAACTTCCCCTACACATCACGTTTTAGTTTTCTTGGTTTATGATATATGCTATCTCCTCTTAAAAAAAGAGTATCCTACAGAAATCTTGATTGAATAAAGAGAAAAAATATTGTAAATCTTTGTTCCCATTTTAGGTTATATTTTTATTTCTAAATTTTCGGTAATGTGTCTGTTTGCTTTATATTTTTACCCGAATTAACTTAGTCAGTTTATATTTTAAAAATTTTAATCTGTATTTTATGTAGCAGGTTTAATCTCTTAATTTAATCTTTTATATTTATGCATATCTAATTAAGAAAGTTTTTTAAAAAAATCACTTTTATTGATGCATTTATGCTTTATTAAAAATAATTAATTAAATTTATTATTCTAGCACTGAAATTTTTAAAAAATTTGAATTTCAATATTTAATAAAAGACTAAATTTGTTTAACATGAAGTTATTAATAATAGATTTTTTTTTTTTGAAATGTTCCAGTAAAATGCAAGTACTTGAGAGTTTTATAAATCTGTTATATTGTAAATCTTATAATAGTTATTTTTATATATTATAATTATTCTTTTTAATTTTCAAAATAAGAATACGAGTTCACGTTAATTAGTTCTGTTCATTATTTTATGTATAGAGTTTTCTATATGGAAGTTTAATAAAATTTAAGCTTGGGTTTTTCTTATCTTTCTATTGATGATTGCTAACTAGCTAGCTTTTAATTATGTATATGTGAATATAATTTTTTAAAATAAAAATAATCACTTGTACTTGCAAAAATTAAATATTCGATTAGATAAGTTTTCAACAATGTATGATAAGCCCTCGTAATTGATCATAATTTTTTTTCTTAAATAAAAAATATTAGAAAAATTATTTTTGCAAAGGAAAGATTCCAGAAAGTTATCTCAAGTTTGTAAATAGTTACTCTAATTTACAAGTTAATAGAACAGTACAATAAGTTGTGTAGAAATTGTTGAGTTGTAAGTTGTGTTAAATTTGTTATTATAGGTGCATTGGAGAGGATAAAGAAAATGTAATTAAAACTATATATTTCAATGGAGATACGCATCCGAGTACAATCACATCACCTCATAACCCTGAAGTTGTAGATGCTAAATTTATTGAATTAGACACTGGTGTTTTTCTGCTAGTTGCATACAATATGAAAAGTAAGTGTTAAAAAGTACATTTTTTACTGTTTAATCAGATTTGTTTACTTTTGTGATTTAAACGTTTGTTGTGAAAAGTGTTTTTTATCCTTAATTTAATTTTATAGGGGACGGGGAAAGACTTTACTTATATGAACATGACCCATTCAGAGATATTTGGTCCATTCATCAAAAATTTCATTCCTGGAATATTTCTTCTGTTGATATCATGTATCTTGATGATTTTGATTCAAATGAAATATATTTGGCGGTCACTGGAGACGGCACAGAGTCCGGAATTCATCTTTATACCTGGGACTTTGATGACAATTTGGTATATTCAATAATAGCTTAATAATCTGTTCTTTGTGCTGAGTAAAAAAAAAAGTTAAGAATTATTGAAAACAATATTAATCAACACTGCAATCATGCACAAAACTGAAAAACGTATACCAAAGTAATTAAGGCAATTTAAATAATTGCAATTTTTTTACTATTATTATTTGTTGTCCTACCTGATGGTTAGATGTTATTTGATAATTAAGCAAAACACGTTTTTAGAAGTTTTCACAAATTGTATCTGTGGTCAAAAACACATTGCAATTGCACATTGCAAAACTCACTCACAAACTTCACAAAAACACTGCTGATCGACTTTTTTTATTTCAACTCGTCAAAATAAAGATTAACTATACTTAGAGTTGTTTGGTCACAAAAATTATACTATTGATTATTTAACACAAACAAATAATTTTCCTGATGAATTTGCACTTTAGTAAATAACTTATTTTTTATATTCCAATTGAATGCAGTTGATTTTTCATTATTTATCTAAATATAAGTATATAAATTTATATGCTTCTTGAAACAAGATTCCAGAAAGAGTAAGTAATAAGAAAATAATCACAGTTTCAGATATTTTTCTAAGAAATGATTTGTTGACATATTTCATTAATTTTGCTTTAGCTTACCTGACATAATGAATCAAAAATGAATAATTATTAAAAACACGCCAGTAACTTTCATCATCATCAATGGCTCGACAGCCCAGGGTGGGCCAGGCTAACCTTTTTTTGCTAGTGTTCTCCAATTTTTCGTTTTTAAGACCAAAAGGTCTTTCTCTAGGCCATCTATCCATCAGAAATTTGGCCTGCCTCTTTTTCGTGTGCCAACTGGTCTGGCATTGAGAACTCTTTTTGTAGTACGGTCTTCATCCATTCTGATAACGTGGCCTGCCCATTTTATTCTTTGTCGTTTAATAAAGTTAATAATGTCAGGTTCATTATATGAGTGATAAAGCTCTAAATTTGATCTTCTAAGCCACACACCATTTTTTTGAATTCCTCCAAAAATACTTCTCAAGACCTTTCTCTCAAAGGTACCCAACATAGCCTCTTCGGTACAAGATATGGTCCAGGTTTCACAAGCATATGTTAGAATTGATCTTATAAGAGATTTATATAATAAAACTTTTGTTTTTCAATGAATAACATTAGATTTTATATATTTTCGAATTCCATTAAAACAGTTATTGGCTGTAGCCAGTAACTTTGCTTCTGATTAAGCAATGCTGTAAGATCATAAATGTCACTGATATTATCTTTAAAGTAAGAGAAAAGAAAAACTCTGTAGTTTAATTTGTAACAATCTAGTGTTAAATTAATGCGAAAATTAATTTTTAAATGTTCTCATTGAATGGAATTATTGTAATTTTTTTAAACCATTTTTGTAATAAAAAGGTTAAAATTGCTCCTTTCATTCGCTGTCTGAATTTCATGACGCTAGCATAAACAGTGCTCAAATAAATGTATGTTCGTTTTGGCACTTTAATGTAGTACCTTCTTCAGAGTCAAAACACATAAATTCTGAGTTTCAATACTGTCAGTTCAAATGGCACTTACTCAATTACATAATGAAATTTTATTGATGTTTTCTTGTTTTTTGAAGGAGTAGTTTATATGATTTATGAATTATGTTTAAAACGAGTTTAAATGTTTTTTTTGTTTTTTTTTTTTTTAACAGTTTGGCTTCAAGTTTGACATACCTGAGTCAACAGCAGGCATTGTGTTGTGGGTTAGAGTTGACAAAAGCATTTATTTACTCCATGCTGAAGAAAAAACTATGGTTCAGAAGAACCATGTCCGGGTTGATACTTATACTGAATCAGTTAAAGTCTATCTTCTAGATGATCTTGATGATTTAATTGTTGATCATACTATTAATGTTCAAGGTATAAGTTCCCTAGAGCAGTTCAAGTTATTAGGTATGCTATTTATAGCTTATTACTCCAATTTGTTTCTTAATTTTTATTTTTCTGCAAGTATTTTATAACACTTTAAATCCTTCACATGTATAAATTTTTTTCTGCTTAAACTTTATGCTAACTACTTTGTGTTTAAATTTTAAAATTTGAGAATATAATTTTAGTTGTTGTTGAAATACTCATATCCAGATAAACTTCAAATTTCTATAAACCACATTTTAATGTGAATAGCATTTTACGAAGTAGTTTTTTTTAAGAATATATTTAATGGTAAGTTGTATTATTATTTTTTTTTTGTGCATACAACATGTTTATCTATTTAAATTATCGTGTGTTTAAATTTTAAGACTTTAAAAGTTTTAACAAATTTAAAAATTTTATAGTTGTTTTTTTTAAGGAATAAAATTAATTTTATTTGAATAAACTTTAATTTTGATCTAGAAAACTTTCATTATTTTTTTATTGCTGTCCAAGTTATCCGGTTGCTTGTACCGGAAAATATCAATTTGCGTCCCAAAAAATATCAATGATTTAAAAAATTAGTTTCATTTCTTTTTAAAAATTTGCAAAGTTACAAAATTCGTCAACAGATAGAACTGCTGTTAAAAAAACTGTAAAATCATAACTCTGAAATAACCACAACGGCAACAGTGTGGCACTCAATATACGTAGGGGAAGAAGGCTGGCTTCCGTAGGCATAATGTAAACCAGTCCCCCAAGGTTTGGTGTCGTCCTTGTGTATAAAGGAAAAAAACAATAATTGGAAGCACAGCAGCTGAAGTTCTTGAAACAGGTTCCCACCCTCCTTTACTCCCCACCACTATTGGGTTCGGGGAGAAGAAAATTTTTTTCTTTTTATTTATTGGTCTGCTCTATATTTTTACACTGTTGATACTGTACTGGTACTGTACTGTTAATAAAGATATTTGGGAATACATTTATATCATTATGTTGATTAAATCTATCACATTTTGACAATGAAAGAAAGAATAAAATGGGGGTTGGCGGGGGAGGCAGTGTACCTAATCATACATTTAGAGTTGCCTAACAACCGGTTCACAGGTGACATACCTCCTGACAGTCACTTTGCTTCTTATGCGCATGTGCTGGATCTTAGTACATATGATGCTCTGTTAAATCTGAGTATGTTGCTCCCCTTATAAGTTTTTTTCCTAGTATAGCATACTAAACGGAGCACTTCTCCATGTTAGTTACATATTCTAAGAGCTGGACTTATTTTCCTTTCTATATTCTTTGAATGTGGAGAACAAAAATCAACAAAAGTATGTGAAAGTTGAATGGATCCGATAATCAACAAGAAAACATTATTTTTATTAAAGTTTTTCTCAGCAGGGCTATTCATTGACAAAATTTATTATTTATTTTCAAATTCCAAAATTGTTTGTTTCCTGAGTAGAAGCCAGCAACAATTATTTTCAGTCTCCTTCTATTTTACTTCAAGTTTCAAATTATAGGCCATTTTTGAAAGATCTCTATTTCATTATAAACTAAGAATTGCCTGTGTGTATTGAGTATTTTAGAAACGTTATTTTTCATTTTAGGAGAAACATATGTTCTTGGAGTCAGTCACCATTCACAAATTGTTTACATAATTCAGCATTGTGGTTTTAATGGTTTTGAAGTTATTCAAGAAATAAATGCTCCTGGAGTAGTTCATGCAAAGATATACATAACACCAAATCAGGATCTTTTTATCATAATAAGTTCAACAACAGGCCATACACGCATTCTGAAATCTGCTATTCGAGGCAATGCTTACGTGGAGCAATTATAAAAAAATTGTCATGCGAATGTTTTAGTTTAAGGTTAATCAAATAAATTCACTCAATATTTTTTGTCCACGTTTTTTTTTAATTCATTTATATATTATTTGTGATAGTTGGTTTCTAAAAAGTTTTTTTTCAGTTATAACTTTCAATCTATAAATTATTAATTACTTTTGTGTATTATTTTTTTTATCAATTTATAAATAAGACTGAAATTTATATTTAGTTTTTTTTTTTGTTTAATTATAATTAATTTAAAATGATAAACTTCTATGTTATTTAAAGTATAAATTATGGTTTTGATTTGTTAATTATATTTTTATTGAATTAAAATTTTTTAACTCTAAGTTAAATGGGCATGAAATTAATGACTGAAATATATTGTTAAGTTTCTATTTTCTTTAATTGTATATTTTGTTATAAAATAAAGTTTTTAATATGTTTGTGTGGTGTGGTATATTTTGTAAAAATATAGCTGCTATAAAAATATTTTAAGGAATAAATTTTTTTCCTAAAATGTTTTATCGTAGTTATCAGATTTTGAAGATGTTTGCAAAAATATAGAATTGATTACTTTTATATGCAACAAGTGTCTTGTGGGTATATAGCTATTGGTCAGCATCGGTATTTAAGTGACGAATTTGTGTCAAAACCAATTTGTTACTTGGACTCTTTACTATTAGGACGCAGTTGTGGGTGGTGCCGCTGGTAGTGGAAGTGGTTAATGTTTTCTCTGGTTGAAAATGGTGAGTTGTTCAGTTCCGCACACGCAAAAACATTGAAACAACCCCTTCGTCCAGTGACGGATTACCCATTGGGCCAGACTGGGCTGTGGCCTAAAAAACTATTTTTGAAAATAAATTTTAAAAAAATTAAGAAAAGCAATGCTTTTTAAAAAAAAAATCAATTTCAAATATATATTAATAAAATATGATAATTTTTTTACATAATTATTACATAATTTTTTACATATTTATTTATTACTTATTTTAGTTATTATTTATAAGTATTATTATAGTTTATGTATCATAATATTTATCAATGTTTTTTAAGTTCAAATTTGTCCTTTTGATTTGCTCGCGAAAAAATTGAAAGCCGTAATATAGCGAGCTGAGACTTGTTTAAGGGGTCACAGTACCTTTGCAACAATTTTTTTAAATAAAGGTATAATCATTCATTTTGTGGATGCTTTACATGCTCATTTAACTTATAATCAATAATTTATCTTCAAAACATAATTAAACTGACTGTTTAACTTTTTTAAAATTTTTAAAAAAATTGAAAAAATTCAAAATTTTTAAATCCCTAAGGCTTTTTTATTTTAACATATTTTCAATTTTTTTTCCTTCTTGCTTAGAATATACATCTTAATAATTTTGTGCATTCATTTGTTGATACATCAAATAAAATATTTTTTATAGATTATTTTGTAAAAAAGTAGAAAAAAAAGGTTAAAAATTCCTGTTAGATACTTATAACATGCTGTAAAAATTGTAATACCTCCTAAAATGCTTATTCCATGCACAGTTTAAATAAGTGTATTATACTTAAGATAAAAAAGTTTACTTCGAAGTTTTATCTTAAATAGAAAAAATTCCTTAGGGATTTAACTAAGATTAAGACACAAAATTATCACCTATGAGAAAAGGCACTTTAAAGTCTGTCTGCTAAGCAAGTTTCTGTATTAGGACTATCTAAAATCATTCATAACTTTTTTAAAAATGTAGATAGAGAGATGATGTTTTTTTCAGTGCATTCGAAATAGTTTGAAGTTTTATTATAAGCAATAAAAAAAAATTTCGATAGTTTGGTCATTTTTTGGGTACTGTGATCCCTCGAACAAGAAGCAAAGAATTAAATGTTGTTGACATTATTGAGACGCTTTAAATGAAAAAGAAGTTATTTAGTGCCTCAACTCAAGTGTCATAATTTTTTTAGTGTTTTATAATTATTTAGTGTCCGTAACTCTACTTGATCAGTAAATAATTACAAAATATTTTACTTAAAGGTAAGTATTTGTTTATTGTTTAATATACTCTAGAAAAAACTCATCCAACTGGTCACTTTCAATCAAATTTTATATATTGAAATTGTCACTGTTTAAGAGGTCCAGGATATTATTTATTTTTATTTTAAATATGCTTTCTTAAATGAAAAGATATATAAATACTTTTATATTTGAATAAGTAAAAAAATATACGAGACAGTTTTTTTTATCTAAGGGCACCAAAAATTTGAATGGTCCAGGGCCCCGCGTATACGCTTATTCCGCCCCTGCCTTCATCGCATGCTTATACCTGTTTTTTTTATGATGACTTAAAATAATCCTTCTGGGTGAAATATATCTTTTAGTAAGATATGGCCTATCTCAATACATAAGGCACTTCTTCTGGTTTTGGGAGAAGTAACCATGATAAAGAAATAGTGTTCAAGTGATCTGTTAATTCAGGTCTCTTCCGAAAAGCAAGCAATCAAATTGACAACATGTCACAAAAACCTGCTCTTTGAGGTCACCGTTATCCCACATAAACCTCTTAACACTTCTCTGGGTGTTATATATGAATTTGTACTTCTGAACGATGCGGAGGACATGATATAAGAAAACCTGAAAGACCAGCATGTTGTAGAGGTTTTTAGGATTAAGATTCGCAGCGTTGAAAAACTCATACACACGAAACATCCTCACGTTTGACACTACAACGTTACCATCTGATGCCGAAAGTTCCACTGTCCTGTCCGACCCTAAGTTCTAAATTCTTTGAGATGCTTTCAGTGTCACAGATTTAGACATTCGATGACATCGTTTATGCTCGCTGCTCTTCTCCTGGCCACTCAGACGCTTCCTGTGAGTTACCGCCCCATTGCAGGATGCTCATGCGACATTCTCCAGGAGTTGTTCTAGATGCTCGCAGGAGAAAGAAGTCTCCATCAGGCTTAAGTGTTTTATGCAACTGTAATTTGTCAGATTTTGATAGTTTTTGTTTTTATTTGCTCAATAATTAATTGGCAATCCATAATACGTAAGCTTTTTAAACTTTACCTTTGATAAGGAGTAAACAGCATTTTATTATGGGCGATGTTTATGGAATACACTACATATAAAAATATGAGAAATTCTTCCAAATAAAATTCCAGAACTCATCTAAATTTTAAAAAAATAACTTTTCAATGATTAAGGGGCTAAAGTATTCTCAGAACAATTTTTATTTTTTTAAATGAAATTAAAATAAGCATCTTTTCAGTTTCAGACGTGCACACTTTAATGGAAGTAAATTTTTAAATATTAGAAGTATGGCTCAAATCTTTTAAATATTCGAAAAAAAGAAAAAGAAATTATAAAAATTTCTCAATTTTTAAAACTTTAAATTTTAGCGATATTTTTCGTAAAAAGAAATTTTTTTTTCTCTTTCTTTTCAGCATAATAGTTTTTGCTATAAATCTGCGCATTCCTTTGCTTGTATATCAATAAAACATTTTCTATGGTTCCCTATTTGCAAAATTAAAGAAAAAAAAAAAAGAAAGAAATATCGAATGCAGATATAAATAACATGCTGTAAAAATTTTGACTTTCAAAACGCTTAATTTTATTTTAGGCTGATTGTGAAAAAAAATTACAAAATTACCTTCAAGTTCTCTCATCAACAGAAAAAAAAAATTCCTATTGATTCGAATAACATGTAATCAAAAAAAGCATGCATGTGAAAAAGTTTTATTTTTGCTGGGAAAACCAATTTTTTCCAAAAAACGTTCATAACTTTATGAATTATACAGATAGAGAAATGAATTCTTTTCAGTGTGTTTAGAATTATGGGAAAATTTAATGTAAGCATTAAAATATAGCTCAATACTTTCGACTATATTTGACGCCTTAAAATTAAATTATAAAATCTATTAATTAATTTTAATGTCAGAAGAAAACATTTATGACATCATAAGAGACACTAAACAATTTATCTGTGTAAGAAAGAATCATGCTAAATGAAGCAGTTTGATTAAAACTAATTTAAATTATTACCCAAAACAATTGAATTGACAAACTATGACTTAAGTTCCTATTTTTTTATTATCGAATGCGCAGGAATTTTTCTGCATCCAAGTAAAATATTTATGAAATTTTGATGAGATAATAGTATACTATCATTAAGAATATCAATTGCCAATCTATATTCTTATTAGTTGTCTCCTTTCTTTTAAAAATAAAACTAAACTGTTCATTTTACTAGTTCTTAAAATGATAAAAGTTTCAGCTCTTTATTAACATCGGAAATTTATTTTCGAGAATAGTTTTATATTTGGTCCGAATTCATAAATATTTGCACAAAACAAATGATGTTTAAATTTATTTTATTTCACGGTCAGAAGTTTTATCTGCTAACAAACAATAAGCAGTACCCAAAACATAGTAATTTTTTAAATAGGTCTTTTATTATGTAACTAGCTGAATGCCCGTTCTTCGCACGGGGTGAATAAAAAATAAGTAAAGTATCAATAAATCACAGTAGAGAAGCACAACGAAATCATTCTCATAACTGAAAAGCATAGAGCGACCACTATGAAAGAGCTTAATGGAAGAACCAGGTAAGTGACATTTTTAGGGGAATTGATGAATCACTGGTTTTGCCTTTCTATAAATCTTAACACAACTAATCACATACATTTTTAGTATGCTAGTATGATTTTTTATTTCAAATTAGGCAATAAGGTTTTATTTTTCTAGATAGTTAGTTTTTATTTAAAATTGGGAACAATAAAGCAAAGAATTATTAGTCCCGTCTTCTATAAAATTGGTAATGAAATATTTCGGATACAACTTCTTTTTCATTATGAAAATGTCACTTACCTGCTTCTTCTACTACGTTTTTCAATTAATATACCTAAAATTACTTTTTTTATTCTTCAATATTATTTGTTGCCATTTACGATGGCTTTACGTTATTGAAGTAAATAAAACTTGCTTTTTGTAATTCATCCCATTAAAATAAAGAGAAAATGTATTTAGCAACACTTGGCATGATGATATTACTCGCAGCTAAATCAATAATAATTAAACCTTACCATTATCAAATAATTTTCTCTGGTACATATCCTTTTCGAGGGACCGTTCTATTTAAACGGCTTAGTATTGGTTCTGTTTTAATCATAACGAAATATATCATTATAATATTTTATATCTATATTAGCATATTTGGTACTTATTATATAACCCTTCAACATTTAAATTTTGTGAAAATATATTTGTCAGTGACAGCCAACTTAAGCCAAAATTAAAAAAAAAATTATTCTTATTAGAAAACTTGATAGGGATTTTGGAGAATAGCCATTTCTCTTTCTAACCTTTAACTTATTATTAAAATATTTGGTAGTGAAAGAACAAAGTTCTTTTGCTCTCATTCATTAAAATATTAATAAATTTTTCTTTGCTACCACAGGAAAAATATTGTCTAAAATCGCGGAAAACCTATTGTAGAATTTTTATCAAAACTGCACCAATTAGTATAATACCAGTAGTACATATTACCGTCAGGGATACATATAAATTAAGCAACATCTGTGAATGGTGATTTTCTACGGTTTTCTTAGCAATTTTTTTATTAACTTTTTTTTCCTTTAACTTTGCTTTTTAGAGCATAGCTTATACTTTTTTTATTTCAATTAATAAATATTATCAATATTAATAAAGCATTAATGTCAGTAATAAGATATCGATTAAAAATGAATAAGTATCTTTTCTCCTATATTTTTGCTATAATTTTGATCAGTTTATTACGTCAATTAACAAATTACCAACATTAATTAAGCATCATTGTCGTCATTGATAACAGGACGATTCCTTACGCTTCTTTTAGACAAATAAATAGATTAACTCCATTACTTTTTCTCAGGGCCTGATTATCGCTTAGGCCTAGGGCCCACAATTTCTGGGAGCCTCAAAAATTAGTAAAGAGTTCTCAATATTACTGTTTAAAAAAAAAATACTGAAAGAAAGTTTTTCTCACAAAATGCATTTTTTTACTAAAAATTTTCTTTAAATCTTAGCATACATGCTGAACTTATTCTTAAATCTAATAAAAGGTGGGCTAGCTTTGTGTTGGTTTAAGTACTAAATAAAATTAGAACTTACAATAAAAAATAATTCAACTAATCAGTGACTTTTATAGCAAAAATCACTAATTTCAATTGTTTATGGTCACCAAACTATTTTTATTTTGACTTAACATTATTTTGTTGTTTTATGCGTAAACTTTATCTTAGAAAAATAATCTTCAATTGTCTACTTTAAAAATTTCTTAGAATGTTTCTCTTGAATCATGCAATTAAATAGGTTGAATCTTTTTTATTCTTAGGACCTTAAGTAATTTAATTTAAAAATATTTTGTAAGGGGCCCGGAAAATTTGGTGGGCCTTGGGCCTGAATTAGTCTTGATCGGTCCCTGCTTCTTCTTTCAAGTACAAAGCTTATTTCTTTCATTTCAATATGCTTATATTATTTAAATTGATTAAGCATTATAGACATCAATAATAATGTGGCGATTTTTTACGTTTCATCTAAACAAATACACCTAAATATACAAATTGCCTTTAAATACATACATATTTTTTCTATTCAATTACCGTTGACTTTTAAAGTAATTTTTTTTGGAAAAATGTTTTGAAATAAATGTAAATAAAACAAATGTGTGGTATCAGACAACGTTAAAATCATAAATTTGGCGACGGAGCTCTCGCGTGTTACAACATCATGTTGCTCATTGAATTTATCGGACATAAAAATAATTCCGTATTTAAATTCGCGCAATAAGTTTTTTTATCAAATGGAGCTATTAGCCGGATATTGTTACTGATGTTATACTTAAAATATGTGACAAAACTGAATTGTCTATAGTTAAATTTAAGGCAATGACTAACGTTTAACCAATCAGAAAATTCCATTCCGTTCGAACGGTTCGTCTTAGAATGATCTAATATCTTCAGTGACCTTTCTCGTGCTTCAAACTGTCTGTATTCTAAGTTCCGTCGATTTCATTTGAATGATTTAAGAGTCCATAAAGGACACACAGACATTTATTTTTTATAGATAAGACAGATTCGCTTAGATTAGACAATGGTAAATAAAATAAAGCAAAGAATTATTAGTCCCACCTTCTTATAAATTGGTAATAAAATAATTCAGATGTGCGTGTTCTTTTTTCTTTCTGAAAATGGCACTTACCTGGTTCTTCCACTAAGTATAGCTAAAATAATTTTTTCATTCTACTTAATGTTATATGTTGTAATCTTCGGTGTCCTTACGTTATTGAAATAAGAAGAGCTCTTTGTTTATGATTCATACCAATGGAAAAAAATAGAAAATGTATTTAGCATCTCTTGGCATAATGGTATTACTCGCGACCGATTCATGATAGTTAAAATTTATCACTATTAAGTGATTTTCTCAGGTCAATGGTCCTGTTTTATGGCCCTTTCGAAGGGCTTAAAACACTTAATTCCTAACTATGGGTATTAAAACAGATTGTTGCAGTTTTAATAATCACCAAATATATCAATATATTTTATACCTACATAAGTATATTTGGTTCTTAGCACATAATCCTTCAACATTTAAGTTTATACTTATTTGTCAGTGGCCCCCAACTAAAGCCTCATTAATTGAAAGAAGAAAAAACAGAACTTTATAAGGATTTTAGAGCATGACCATTAGTCTATCTGACCTTCAATTTACTGTTAAAATAATTAAAAGTAGTGATGGAAAAAAGTTATTTTAATTCTAATTCATTAAAATATTAATACACTATCTTAGCTACCACTGGGAAAAAATATATTCTGAAAGTACGGAAAACTTGTAGTAGAATTCTTATCAAAAATAAATCGCCAACTACCATAGTACCAGTAGTACATATTACCGTCCGGGATACATATGAATTAAGCGTCATCTGTAAATGGTGATATTTTAATGCTTTCTTAAGCGAATTTCCCATTAATCTTTCTTCCATGGGCTTGGCTTTTTAGCATGTAGCTTATTTTATATTATTTCAATCAATGTACATTTTTTTAATTATTTTTTTATCGTGTCCATGGACAATTAAATGGCCTCGTGTGCCTTCAAAACTGCATCCGCAAACTCCAATACATCATTACTGTAGAGGATCTCACGAAGTTCTGAAGCCAATGGCACCATACCCAGTTGTAAAACATATGGCGTAAAGGCTGGGCACTCGAGAATGTGATCCGGGTTAAAATCAATATTAATTGAGCAATAGTGTCAATAATAATATGCAACTTTTTACTGTTACCCAAAACGCTTTTCTCTTTATTTTTGCTTTTTAGAACAGAATTTACTTTTTTTTCATTTCAATTAATATATATTACCAGCATTAATTAAGCATCGTTGTCTTAAATGATAGTAAGACGACTTCGCACGGTTCTTATAGAAAATAAATACCTTTACTCCATTTCTTTTTCTTTCTAGTACATAGGTCCCGCAGTGGACTGATCGTTAAGACACGGTTCCCAGCAGATCACCGAAGTCAAGCATCACTAGCTGCGGTCAGTGTGCGGGTGGGTGACCACTTGGATCAGTCTGCGTAGGGACCGAGGGTGTGCGGTATTGGTCCTCGTTAAACTGTGCTACCGTAAAGTGCTCGACTTCGCGTGCAGGTCGTCGGGCTACCGAAGCGGGGGTGCCATCCCCTCTGCAGAGGATCAAAATTAAGATGGCATGTCTTCGGATCATACTCAGGGATGCTTCCCAGACCGTCGCCAATAGCCCATTGTGCAGCTCTAGTGCGACGTAAATGAACAACATCAACATCTAGTACATAGCTTATTTCTTTAATTTCAATATGCATATATTACCTTAATTAATTAAACATCATTGGCGTAATTAAGCCTCATTGGCGGCGAGTTCTTATGTTTCCCCTAAACGAATTAGTACCACTTTCCCATTAATTTTCGCTTTTGAATACATAAATATTTTCTTTCTATTTCTTTACCGTTGATTTCAAATATGTATTTCTTTAGAAACACATTTAAAAGAATTATTATAAATAAAATAAAATCGCGTAGCATCAGACAAAATATAAATTTGATGACGTAAACCACGCGTGCTACCACGTAATGTTCATCGAATTCATCTGACATAGCGAATATAAAATTATTAAATATTTAAATACGTGCAATAAACCATTTTTTGACCAAACAGAGCTATAAGCTAGCAATTATCACTGATGTTATCTTTAAAATATGTAAAAATTGAATCGTTAAATTTAAAACAATGGCTAACGCTTAACCAATTAGAAAATTCCATTTCGTTTTTTGCTCATCATACCAGAACGATTTGTCGCAGAATGTTCTAATGTTGACAGTGACCTTCCTCGTGCTTGAAACTATCTGTATTGCAAATTTCATCACTTTCTGTCCGATGGTTTAGAAGTCTATAAAGGGCATACACACAGACATTCATTTATATATATATAGATTAAAAAGCTACTTATAAAGTCTGCAAAAACGAATATTAAAAAATAAGAGAAATAATTCTTACTCGGTTTTAACTGCTGCTTGATAAATGTAGCATTTAATTGAATGTATCCATTTTTGTATAAATTCATTTTTGGGGAATTTATAAACTAAAACCTTAGGCCCATTTTTATAATTACATTTACATTTCGGTACTGTACATGCATACAGCATGCTTAAAATTTAATTAATAATAGATGTAAAGAATAGCGTAAGAGACTGTAAACGAAGCTGTTCTGTTCATTGTTCAATGACGAATTTTTAAAATAGGCGGTTACTCGCAGGGCCCGATTTAGCTTGATTAGGGCCGGGGCAAAAACTCCCCCCCCCTTTTTAACTTCAGTAATGAAGAACCGAACTTTATGGAAGTATTTAAATTTTTCATCTCATTATAGATAGATAACAAGAAAATTGACTCGAGCCTAAAACAGCTATAAAATCCCCCCCCCCCCCTTCAATCGTCAGACAAAAAATCGTTCTGTCCATTTCCTTGATTTTCTGACAATTCTATGTCCATCATGCGAAGGCCGTTTCCTAAATGCAGTTTTCTGATTGTTAACTTCGTCATTTAGCTGCGAAAATTTCATATCCTTGCTGACATTTAGGCGGAATTCAACTAAATTTTTACTATTACGATAGCTCAATTATGCCAATCAGAAACCTGTATTTTTGTAAATATATCGCATTTTGCGATATCTAAAAATACAGGGTTTTAATTGGCCAAATATGCTCTAGAAAGCCATGGATTTACAAAATATAGATTTTTTTGTATTTATACGATAGATTAATGAAGAAGCTAACAGAAAACTAACGGATTTTACTCTGTACTGGTATTTTGTTTAAAAAAAGGTTCACTAAAGAAGGAAACGTAAAATAAATTTTCTATTCGATTTTGGGCCCCCCTCTGACGTGGGGGCCCAGGGCAACTGCCCTTAGTCAGGCTTTATTGAATTGACAATTTTATCTAGTTTCAATTTAATTATCACCTTTGATTGTTCCTGCACCATATTATCAATGTTTAATGTATTTTTTTAAAAATAAAAATATATTATTATCTTTACTTTTTGACCTGTAACAGCATGTTGTTAGCATGTCTTCATTTGGACCTTGTCTTGTGCCATGAAACCTTACATTCAATTCAACTTAGCGTTCTAACGAACCGGTGTCTTGCAACCATTCTAGGAAAATACTTTGTTGATACCCAACAAAATATTATTTAAAAAAAAAAAAAAAATGTTTCATTTTTGTGACGCTGCCTTTTGCACTTTGCGTTGTTTCATGTGTTGAGTGTCACATGTATTTTTAAGGATATTTTGTCAGTCCACATGCGCTGCTTGGAAGCTCACTATTAAAAGATTGAAATAAATAAAGCTTTTACTTGTAATAAATAACAATTCAGCAAATTTTAAATAAATTTTAATTAATTTCCTAAAGCGATATAAATGTTTTCAGTTTTATATGACATTTTGCACTGTCAGTCATCGATTACTGCCTAAACAGAAAGTTCAGCATCAATTACCTAATGATTGGCATGGCACTCGACATATTAATGGGCATTTTGGCAAACAATCCATTATCGGGAGGAATTTATGGAATTCGTCTGCGTTGATAAGTAACTGAAAGGATATTGCTCCTTTTTTTTTTATGTAAATTTGTATTTTTATAAAGATTTTTTTCCCGTGTTTATTGAGTAAAAAGAAATGTGTTCGAAAAAATTTCTCCTACACCTTGGAATGTTCCTTTTAAGACCCTTATACTTCAACTTAATTTTAAAAATGTTATTTTATATAGAACTTATTATATTTACGTATTCTATATTTTTATTGTAAGCTTTTATAACCATGCATGGTCAAATAATTTAGGGAAAGGTTACATCATGTGACATACATGTTTAGATTGAAATAATTTTGAAGAACTCAATAACCAATACATATCATTAACTATCGACTATGTCGGAATATAAATAAAGCAATTATGAAACAAATTTGGAAAAAAAAAATGCAAAATGGTATTTAAAATCTCAGTCAGTTTTTGGTAATAATTTTTTTAATGTTAAAATTTAGCATCAAAAATATTATGGAAAAAAATTTTGTATGATTTTTAGAGACAAAGTTTTTAAAATGTCTGCATTTTAGTAATTAAGCCTTTTCCCCCTTTATCTGTTCTAGATAGTTTATTTTTGCTTATTTTTTTTATTTTATCGTATTTTAGTTTATCCTATTGTTTTTATATTTATTATATTTTAGTTATTTTGTAAACAGCATGTAGTAATTCTAATAATAATAAATTACTATTGTTTATATCAGAAAATGAGAGACTCAATAATTATCTTAATACACCAGTCCTGAGATTATTCTTGAAATTTTTCATAATTATTTGATAGCCTATTAGTGCAGCCCTAAGTATGACGTTAGCAACCGAATTAAAACCTCAGCATTTGAGTTCTAAGTTAATTTAGCTTTAAGTTGCAAAAACGACAATTACACATATTCTTCTTTCGATCGTTTTATTCCAACAACTGGAGACATTTATTGATACATTTACAAATTTACAGTCAGGAGGAACATAACAAACATTGAAAACATTGAAATTTAAATAAAATAAATTAGTTTTTTACATTTTCAGTCCAAATTTTTAGTATGGAGCATAGCTGCCACTTGGGGGACCTGAGTAAACTGGAGGTTGATATACTGGAGCAGATTCTTGATAGATTTTTGGTTCTGGTTGGTAAGGAGCTGGTTTGTATGCAGGTTCAGGTGCAAATGGTGCTGGTTTGTATTCGGGTTCAGGAGCGTAGTGAATTGGAGCTGGTTGGTAGGCTGGCTCAGGGGCGTAAACTGGAGCTTTGTATGCTGGTTCAGGAGCATAAACAGCTGGGGCAGGTTTGTATGGTTCTGGAGCTGGGGCATACACTGCAGGTTTGTATGGCTCTGGAGCATAGACAGCGGGTGCTGGTTTGTAAGGAACTGAGGCTGGTGCGTAAACTGCTGGTGCTGGTTTGTATGGAGCGGGTGCTGGTTTGTATTCTGGAGCTGGTTTGTATGGGGAAGGTGCTGGTTTGTATGCTGGTGCTGGTTTGTATACTGCAGGAGCTGATTCATATTTGACTGGAGCAGCATCTGAGTGAACATCAGTATCAGCAGAATCTTGGTTGTCGGTTCCAGGTTCGTTAGTTTTGATTACTGCGCGAAATCCTTTTTCATCAGCTACGTAATCAACTTGTCTGTAAATGCCATAACCATCGGTATATCCATAAGACCCTTTCTTGTTACCATAGTCATCACTTTCTTCCTTTCGGTTCTGTGTAGCACCATGCTCATCTTTAACGTCGTATCCAAAAGCATATGGTTGGGGCTTTTCTTCCTGTTGATAAAACATAGATATTTTTTAAATAGAATTTTTTTTTATACGCATTATGATTCTTGTCATCTCAAAAGAAACGTATGTAATAATGTAATCACAATATTATCTGTGTTTGAGTGGATCCTCTAAAAAAAACTTGCAATAAGATGAAGGAAATAGATTTATTTGTTGGCAATTATTTGTCATGATTTCTCAAAGGCCAGGTAGAGATTGAGATTATGGTTCTGAACTAAGGCAAATTAGATTCGTTTCTTATCAAAATAAGCAGCATATAAGCGATTATTTGAATTTGGACTAGTTTTTTGGTTTTAAAATTTCTATAGTTAAGAACAGCTTTGCCGAGGGTATCACCGTTCTGCCAAAAGCTATGAAGTATGCAGGAAGCGGGTTCGAATCGCACCGTAACCCTTGATGTATCTTAATGCTTACGGTTCTTCTACTTGAGAAGCCGTTCTTCGTATTTATCATTCAAACTCGCATTCGCAATGAAGCCCGAATTATATATTCCCATATATAAATTAGGCCTTACTGATTAGCAATTTCACCCGCCTGCTGCTCAATAGCGAGGAGGTAGCGGGTCCAAATCCCGTTGAGACCCTGGACGTATCGTTGAGCTGTCCTTTAATTTCTACTATATGCTCTTCAACTTGACAATGGCTTATGAATTGTACTCTATAATGTGATCATAAACTTGCATGCGTATGGGTAACAATAAGTAATTAAATAAATAAATAAAAAAACTCATTAGAAAGGATTGCTCAACGAGTTTTTGTTTTGGTAAAAATCTTTAATTCTCGTCATATCTATTGCTGTTACTTCATAGGATTGTACGAAATGTAAGTATACCTTTACATGCGATTGCTTCCTTCATTTTAAATGTGTGTAGCTAATTGTTTATTCAATTTAAAAGTGTAAACTACTTTTATCAACTTCTGATAAACAAAAACTAAGTAAAAAGCTGCTCTATAAATGCTGTGAAAAAGTATTAAATTTAAGTAGCAATCCTAAATTTTTATTCGTTATTTTTATTCGATAGTGCCGAATTCTTTGAAATTGCTGATTTCATATTTTTCTTTTGATTTATTATACACTAGATGTTTCGAAGTCTTAACTTTTTATATTACTTTCTATATTTGAAGATCGAACGGAAAAACTTATGTGCATTAGCTTTATTTTTTGTTTAAAAATCAATGTTTGAACTAAACTTACGTATTGAGCTGCATAAGGTTTGGGATACGCTTCAGCTGCGTAAGGTTTTGGATATGCTTCAGCTGCATAAGGTTTTGGGTAAGAAGGTTCTCCGTAGCTCGGTCCATACTGAGCTGCAGCCAGTGAGGCGAGGCACAAAAGTATTACCTATTAAAAAGAAGTAAAAATAAGTGTTTTAAAATGGAGGAAAGAAAATGGCTTCTTCGCAATCTGTTTCTTTTCCTTATTTGTCTTTGTTTTTATTTCTTCCTTATTTGTTTATTCAGAAAATATTCAAAATTTTTAATTTTTAATATAACTTTCGTAACAATATTTATAATTATAAAAAATATATTGAATATAAAATGTATGGTATAAAATATAGGATAAAACAATATATTGAAATATTGATTATTTCCATCGATTCTTATCAATACAATTGTTATTTTGCAGCATGTTAGTGCACATGTAAATTTGTTTTATAACCCTGTGAAAACATATTTTGCTATATTATCGTTGATTTATAATTAATTATTTATTTACGGATAGAGTTTTTTTTAAATTTTATAATCTGATTCGAAAAGCCAACCCGATTCTGAGTTTACGACGATGGATGTTCAAATCAGTAGCCTTCTAATTTTGAACCCAACCCAGAAGACAAGGGAACTCCTGGATCAAGAATTAGCACAAACTAGCCGCCTTCGCGGATGAGATTTTGATGGAACTCACCAGCAACATTTGGGAAGGAAAATCTCACATGGTTAGCCCGACGGCAAGGGGATTTTAACCAATGATCTGTCTACCACTGAGGATATTTTACGCTAGCACTGCGTAGCTGCGAGCCGGGAGTAGATAATGTATCGACCAGCCAACAATAAGATTCGAACCTGGATCACCTCATTGGGAGACGAGGGATCTATTTCCTGAGCTACATTGCATATATGATAGATTGCCGTTATTAATTTCAATGCGACGCAAAAGACAGACTGGCTCAGAGCATAGAGCGCTCGACTCCTAATGACGTCACCAGGGTTCGAATCTTAGTGATGGCTGGTCCGCAAATACAAATTCCGCACCCGGCTCGCACCAACCACAGTATTGACGTAAAATATCCTCAGTGGTAGACGGATCATAGGATAGAATCCCCTTGCCGTCATGCTAACTATGGGAGGTTTTCGTTGTTTTCCTGTACATGTAACGCAAATGTGGGATAGTTCTATCTAAAAGTCCCCCACGAAGGCGAATTTCTCCCAATACTATATTTAGGAGTTTTATTGTTGTATTGAGGATTGTTTACAAAATTACAAGGCTATGGAGTTGAATGTTGGGAGTCGTAAACTAAAAATTGGGCCATCTGTTCAGCAAAGATTGTAAATAAAAATAACATAAAGAATTAAAATTTAACTAATATCGCAAGACGCAGTTTTTGCCTAAGAGAGGTCTTAAAATTTAAAAAAACAATAATATTTAGGAAAACTTTAAAAAATACATACAAATTTAAAGGATCCATTTTTAAAACTTGTGAGAAATGAAAAAGTAAGACTTGATATTAAAATAAGCTCCCAATGAAATAACAGATGCAAAAGACAAACGAAGAGTTCTAAAAACGAACGAAACAAGTTCCCGAGTTCAATGTGGGCTTCGACGCGTTGTTTTCTTGGGTAAAAGGCACAAGTTTTTCCTGTGCCTGTAAAATTTAAATTTGTTGCATTTTCTTTTACTTTTTAATGAATTTTAAACGCTTTTTAAAATAACGCGGCACCTGTTTAACTAAAACTTTGATTAACTTAACCTGTTTAACTTAACTTCTTTGATACAAATCTGAATTATTTAATAAAGATAATTAATAAAGACAATTTTACAGATTAAGCGTCATTTTTTTAAAAATAATATTATCTTATACTTTTGGTATTGAGATTGGTTTATAAAAAAATCATTTAAACTATTACTTAAAATTGATTTTAATTTTTAAGACTGTTATTTTGGTTAAAAGGTGGGTGGGATTTTCAAAATTTTAGCTAAAAATAATAATTTAGCTTATAAATTGAATTTTTAAATTCTGTGTTAATAGCTGCAAATAAATTTGACGAGATGAACAAATAAATGAACGCTTCATAATGTATATAAAATTACATCATGTATATATTAAATATTTTTTTGAAGTTACTAGCAAATAGCTGATCCTAGGTAAAAAAATAATAATAGTAATAATAACTTCGCATCAATGTTTAAAAATTAACGAAATTAGTGGGAAGAATATTAGGTTGGCAAAAAAAGTAAGTAAACTTCGAAATAAAGGATAATCCTATGGTGAAAGGCCGGGGCTATATTAAGGATGCGAGATCACTTCCCAACTAAGTTCCAATAATTTCGTGTGCGTTGCTAAAGGCGTGTGAGGCCTCGTATTATCGTAGGGGAGCCAGATTCCTTTGTGACCCCCCATATTCCACGACCTTGCACCATCAGATTATCGTTTATTTCAAAGATTTTTAAATGGTAAACATTTCAGTAATAGCAATGGCTTCAAATAGCTCTTACTTGAGATTTTTGCTGACAGGTTCAGAAGTTCTATAAGCGCGGGTTCCTGAATATTATCAGAAAAGTGTGAAAAGTTCATCGAATGTAAGGTATTTCAGTCAAATAATTTGACTGATTAAAGTTAATTTTTGCATAAGAAGAAAATTGACTTTTATTTCACACTAAAAAACAAGAAATTTCTTGCCAACCTGATACTTCCCACGTTTTCATAAAGGATCAATAAAAAAAAAAGTAATTTTTTTAAAACCATTTATATGTAATTTGCAAACCTAATTTTCTAACTGAAACCTAACTATTTCAATAACCAATAATTATTATAATATAATAATTTCTAACCAATTCAAATTTATTTTTAAATTTAGTTACTTCTGAGTCAAAAATTTTAGTTCGTTATGCAGAGTCTTAAAATATCAGTTATTTTTATGTTTTCTTTTCGAATGAATAACCTGAAGAGATAACGATTGCTGTCTGCTAATGGTCGGACAAGATACTTGGATGGTTTTAAAACAAAATTTTCAAAATCATTTTACTCGGTGTGAGATAATATTTAATTACAATTAATTAATATAATTAATTTTTAAAAGTTTGTCTCTCTCTCAAATAATTGGAGAGTTGACAGATTATGTTTTAAATTAATTGAAATGCTTTTCAGCCAAATCAATGACAATCATTTATTGTTTTACTTCATAAGTATAAAATATGAAAAAGGTTCGATTTTTTCTCCCCTTTAACAATTAGTTTTAATTTTTCAACTCTGTGAAAAGAAATCACGTTGCTTATATTTATAAAAGCTAATGCCGATAAGACGAAGTTACTTTTTATCTAAGGTTTTACAGCTTTTTTTCTTCTTTATTTTCAAATTCTTAAAAATAATAATAAAATATTATTTTTTCAGTAAAAAATGGATATATGCAGATTACCGTTGCTAATGCACTTTACAATGAGACGAAATATTATTGAATCAAAAGCATTTTTCTCAATAATTTTAAATATTTTAATAATTTTAAATATTTTTGGTTGAAATCGCAATTTCAATAACTTGTATTTTAACATATTTCCTTTTCCTAACCTAAAAATATATTTATACAAAAACTCAATGCACAAGATCTATGCGCAATTTGTGAATCTTTTAGGAGAAATACCTTATATGTATTATAATGTTTCGTTATACAATGATATCTTTGAACTATTAAAATCTTATTTAAAAATTAATATCATTTATCTACAGAAAAGAGAGAAATAATTTTGATGTCGAATCAGGCTCGGACGGAATCAAGACTATCATAGTTTGAAAATTATATATATTACAGAATTTAATCATTAATAAATATTAACTAATTCTTACTTATACTGAAAAACAATGAACCTTGGAAATCTTAAATGTTAGCTTTTTAATTTTTGATGCCAGAAACCTAATTGTTTTGTGTCAACTGTACATACATATACAATATACTTTTTCACCAATTTTCATTTAAAAAAATGTTGAAAATTAATGGAGATATTAATCAAAATATTTTTTTAACTTTACGTGATTAATGTATCGTACGCATTTCTTATAAACAATTCAATTTTGAAAAAAAATTTTTTAGTCCTATATTTAGAGCAGAATTAAGATAGCAAAAAAATTTCAGAATTTTTTATTTCAAAGTTTTTTTTGCGCGTTAGTGACTTTTTTTTAAATCTTTAAACATCAATTAAAAATAAAAGAAACTTGATTGATATATATAATAAGCAATTTACAAATATATATATTTTAATATTTTATATTGCAATCATCATAATTCTGCAATGAGCTTATTAAATAGCACATATCTTTATAGTATAATTGTGGAATGCAACCATAAGAAAATATTCTACAATTTAGGAAATAAAAATATTTCTACAGAGTTCAAATAATTCGAAATAATTTTGATTAATTTTCCCTACGAGAAAAATATATTTGAATACTAATATTTGTAAAATCGAAATAATTTTTGATTCTCAAAGGAAATTTAAATGAAAAAAAAATTACTTAATCTTATAATTTTCAAATTTAGGTATAATTTTTAACTTTAATATTTAGCTTCAAGAGAAGATTATTTTAACAAAACATTAATGGTAAAAATAGTTCAGATGTTTTAAAACAATTAAATAAACCAGTTGTAAAGCGTGTTATACTTTTACATTAAAATCTCCACGTGTTTTAATTATGTTTAATAGGAGTGATTTAAATTATTTTAAACATAAAACTCTTTAGATTTCAAGTAGAAAATTCTAAAAATACATTTAGTTGTAAGATGAGAAATTTAAATATATATTTTTTTAGCAATTTGAGTACTTTTTTATAAAGGTAACATAAAAACTTTTATATGAATCACAAAAGAATGATGATTCCCAAAGAAAGTATTATCGCATGTAATTTTTTTTCATTAATAGCAGTTAAAATGTTAAAAAAAAATTTAAATTTAAAAAATACATTTTATAGTTATTAAATTAACGTAAGTATATTTTAACCAAACTTACTTCGTAAAAGTTGCTGGATTATTTTCAACAATTACACAAATTAACAGGAATAAGTTTTTTTTCTTTTAGATTGAATTATCCACATGTTTCCAAGTTATCATTTACATTAAATCGGATTAGTTCAAATTAAAAAAAAAAGTTTTAAATTTTAAAAAGGAAATTTTAATAATGCATTTCGTTGTAAAATAAGAAATGTAAACATTTTTGCTTTAATATAAAGGTTTTAAATTTTTAGTATGCCAATTTAAAAATTTTTTCGTTAAAAGATAGTAAATATTATTAATAATAATAACTTTGAAATAAAGCTCAAAGTGCAATTTCTCAATTTTTTTTACGAATTAATAAATAGAAAAATCTGAAAGTATGTTAATTGAAAATTATATTTTTCCTTAATATATTTTAGTTAGATTAATATATTTTAGGTATATTAATATATTTTAGTTATATTAATATATTTTATTTATATTAATATATTTTTTTTTTATTCAAATTTTATAAGACAATTTTAACAATTTCTTAATTATGAGATAGTAAATTTGTGTAATAATGTTGATTATAGTTAAAAGCTCCAAGAGCAAATTCCTCGATTTTTTTTACGAATTAAAAAATGGAAATATCTGTACAAAAAAGTATGAATGACTACTCTACCTTTGAGATCATGTTGAAAATTTACTTGCTGAACCTTACCAGCCAAAGATCAAACTATATTCCGAAGAATCAGTAGGAGATGTTTAAATAGTTGAAGATTAACCCACTTTTGATGGGGCGTCATGGCCTAATCAAGCCTTTTTTTGCCCTTAAGGCAGGGTAGAGAGTGAAAGTTACTAATGTGACACACATTGAATGAAACCACTTTCAAAAATCTTACACGAGTTCTCGAAAAAAATATCGAGGATATTTTTTTTCTTTTAATTGAGATTTCTACAGATTATAGTGTACAAATCACCCTGATTTCGATATTAATTACGCGATTTTTTTTTCTTCACCTTGGCATTAGTTTTTCGATCTTAATTAAAAATCGTTCTACTCTTTGCCCTTGATTATATCGTTTGACTTTGAAGAAAATATTCTTTGCGGAAAGGTTGTATCGTTTGCAGTTTTTGGACAGTCGGAACTTAAGAGGAATATTAATTAGATTTGAAGTTACTTAGTATTCTTTGTGAAGAACAAAGGTCACTATTTAGGGGGGAATGACTTTATTCAAGTTGATTAGTACAAATAAAGTGTGGCTTATTAGTCAATTAAAGAAAATGTGACAAATTATAGAGAGAAATACGAAGTTTAGCGAAATAAATAATTTTGTTTGTAAAGTGAAGTTTGTTTAACTAAAATTGTTTTCTAAAATTTTTAGTTTTAAGAAATTTAAGTTTTTATGTGCATATCTCACACTCAGTTAATTTTTCTTTAAATTTTAGTTATGCAGTTTACTGATATTTAAAGGCGGCAAAAAATATTTCAAAAGTGATTTGGAAAATTCCTTTTTCTTCTCAATCACGTCAGACAAGTCTTGAATATCGGCGCCTGTTCTTGAGCGCTTGAACATGTCGACTGTTATTTCCAATTTGTATATCTTTGAAGCGAATGAAGTATTTAATCAAGTAGTTGTAAATAACTTAATCTATAATGAAAAGATACTGAATATCTCAAAAATGACCGACTGTTTGAAAAATTAATTTAAAGAAAACGGTAACTGATGATAATGTATAGTTTGTTGCGTTCTACTTTGGGAACAAGATAATTATTTTCTAGGACTAAATTAGTTATAAAGTATGTTAAGAAATTACACTGTCGAAATAAAACACTGTTTAACGATTATTATAATTTTTCACAACAACGTGATGCAATCTGAGAATAAAATAAACATACTCCTGTGGAAATATTTTCAGCGGGAGTGGTTTGTCCTGAAATAGCAAACATTGTTTTAGAATTTTTTGTTTCAGTTAGAAGTGCTATCTATTGATGAAAACTTTTTGTTTCAGTTAGAAGTGCTATCTATTGATGAACTTCTAATCTAATTTTGAAACTTGAGGAGAATAAAACCTACTTTTTTTTTCCAATGCAGGATCAGCAAATCGTATATTTCTATTTTTTTCTAATATTCATTAACTAATTTTGTCATTTGCGGGAAAACCTATATACTTCTCCACTTTATAGGCTAAGACTGCAGCGGGATCGCGAAATTGGTAGTTCTTTCAAGAAAAAAGAATCTTTCTGGAAAGTTCTGTGTCATATAGGAATTGAAGTATAGAGCATTTTAAAACAGCATAATTTCTCTATGTTTTTGTTGAATTTGAAAAAAAAAGAGTGTTAATGAAAATAAAATATTTTCTTTGATCAAATATAGCTCGTTTTTGAATAAAACAGTTTTATGAATTTGCTGAAATTCATCATTATTTTATTATTTGCTAACCATGTACAGCATGGAAAATATCCTTTAGGTGAAAATATGTGTTTCTTGCATATTTTTGGCAGGAAATAGAAAATTGACAATAAATTTTTTGATTACTATGCGCATTTCCCTAAACTTCACGTTTTAGCTTTTTACACATTTTAACACCCTCAATAATAACAGGTAAAAGAAAGCCTTTCTCATTGACAGTGTGATCATTGTCAATTTTGGTGGCTATTGTGGTGAAATGATAAACGATTTAGACAACAAAAGCTTTATTTACCTTCTCGAAGTTTCGAGGTTCTAGTGTATGTACAACTTATAAAAGATAATTATTTAAAATATCGAGTGCACATTAAAATTATTTCGTTTGTCGTCGATTTATTTCGTTTATTTAGTGTCGAAATATATATATATATATATATATATATATATATATATATATATATATATATATATATATGTAATACAAAAATTATAATACTTTTGTATTGTAATAAAATAATTAAATC
This sequence comes from Parasteatoda lunata, assembly GCA_949128135.1. NCBI lineage: Eukaryota > Metazoa > Arthropoda > Arachnida > Araneae > Theridiidae > Parasteatoda > Parasteatoda lunata. Next base: position 63,518,791 of record OX421973.1, on the reverse strand, counting down.
TCTTTCGATTTCATAAAATGTCTTTGTTAAAGAATAAGCGTAGAGAGATTCTATTTTGGGAAGTCAAGGCTAATAACATACGATTGAGTTATTTTTAGAATCTCTCCCCCTTTTCACTTCCATTTAAGGAAGCAGTAAATGATTTTCCTTAATGCGTACGGATACAAGTATGTCAACGACTGTGCCTGTTTACTCCAATATGTGTTAGTATAAAATGCGAGAGCAATGGTTTTCGCATGTCCTTTCCATCATGTTGTGATCCTGATAAGTTGTTCCAGAATTGTCAGAAGTCTTGTCCACCCCCTCCCTTGTGGAGAGTGGATGTGAACTGTTATCAATACCAACCTAGCGTTAATAAACCATTTTAGAATGTATGATGGCTTACGACTGCATTATTTAAGCTAACTATAACACTGATAAAAGGGATTTTAGCCCTTTTATTATATATATATATATATATATATATATATATATATATATATATATATATATTGATTGTGAACCAATTATAGGGAACGTAATACTTTGCTTGGTGTTTTACAAAGAAAAATTCTATCACAATAATTTTTTTAAATTCAATTTTATTTTTAAAATTCAAACTATTTTTTTTTAATTTTTAACAAATTATTTTGATATTTTTTCATTAATCATAAACATAATGCTACATTAGTTTTGAATTTTTAAAATAAAATGAGAAGTTATTTTATATTCTATTTATAGTTCGCAGCATATAATTATTTGCCTTTGCAAAGTATAGTACCTCATTCTAATTATAATGTAACGATTCCTTTTTTTTTTTTAATATTTGCATAGTTAGATGTAGGTAATAGACGCCGCATATAAATTGGACAGTGGAAACTCAATATTAATTTGAAACATCTTAAAATTAAGTCTGCGGGCATTTTATTTAACTTCCTTACTACTCTTTCTTTATTTCTAGTTTCACTAAATTTAAACATGTCACAATGACGAGCAGTTTTTTTTCCTGTCAAGTATTGTAATTAGATTTCAAAGTCAGCTCTTCTTAACTGCATATTTTGTAGTATCCACTTAAGAATTTTGTAGTATTCACATCATGTTGAAAGGTTCCGTAATATTCGTATGAAATGAAACTAAATTTGTTTCTATTCGACTCCCCTGCAAAATGAGGTACAATTTCACCTAAACAAGCTCTACCCTTTGATTTCGACATATTTTTTCTCAAAAAAGAAGCAAAAAAATATTAAGTTTTTCTTTTTAAATAGATATAAAATATTTAAACTTTTCTCATGCTATTTTTTTTTCTCTATAATTTTCGAATTTCCTACAGTTATTACAATTATAACTGTCAAAATTTATTCTTAAATATTTTTGACCCTGTAATATATGTACCGGAAACATTGTAAGATTACATTTTTACGCATGTATATTCATTATTTTCGCAAGATGCATAAAAATGTGTAGTTTAGTATTTAAATAAAAAGTATTTAGTTGATTGTTTAATTTAAATTAAAAGGTGGTATACAGAACTCACATCCATGCAAACGTGCACATCCTTTTTGCGTGATGACTACTTTAATGAAAAATTGGCTAAATAAAAGTTAAAATATATATTCATTGGTCAATAAGAATTTTGAATAAAATAACGACTTGATTTAAAGGTATCAAATTAAAAATGTCAAAGAATTTAAAAAAGAGTTTTGTTTAATAAACTTTTGCTAAAAAAAAAACTCTTACATTGGGGAACAGCATACCTGCCAACTTTTAATCCTTTCGAGGTTGATTTTTCCCAGTGGTAGTAAAATGAAAATTGAATTACATTTTTAGGCAGAAAAAAACTTTTTATTTTGAAAAAGCTTAAGCAGATTACCATGATAGTATCACATATTTATATATATGCTTAATTCTTTTAAGAATAGTGGTTGTCAAAATCATTAAAAATCAAATTCTTAAAAGTAAGGATAGCATACATTTACTACCATTTTAAATATAAAAATAGAATTTTACACTAAATGCGTAAAAGTTGGCAGGTAAGGAACAGTGAGTTAAAAAAATGTTGGGAGCCTATGCCTTAGACTTTAGATGCACGTGAGAATGGTTATGGAATGGGGCACCTGCAAGTGACGTAGTGTGGAACCTGATTGTTGTTAAACCCGATTGTTGTTAAACCTGATTGTTGTTAACCTGATTGTTGTTAAACCTGATTGTTGTTAAAACGTAGCATTTGTTTATGTTAGCAACGGTTCTTTTCATTTTATTTCGAGTAAGCCAAGCCCATTAAGTATCAATTCTCTTAAGTGACACATTCTAAATTCTCTCACAAAGATTCTTTCTCAAACATTTCAATTTTTTCATTATATATTAACAAAGACGGGCACAAAGCCATTCAGAACATAAACAAACTAATTATGCATTGAAGTTACTAGATACACAAAACAAAAATATATCAGGGTTACTATAAAATGCATAAACAAATAATAAATCTAAGTCAAGTAAAAGAAGTAGACGAGAAAGAATTGTATTTCAACTAATTCGATGTGCGACACGGTTCTATATTTAATTTACTTATCGTTGATTAACATTCTAACTTATGCAGAGAAACTTAGCTCAACTTTAATACGACAACTCGGCTGATAAAGATTAGCTGGCTCTGACGTCATAGGTCACACGTGTGAGTATGAGAAGTCTTCTGGAAGTGCAAGTACCCAATTCGCTTTAAGGATGGCGACATTTCGGCAATTTTTTAAACAAAAAAGGGTTTGTGATGGCATCATTTTGATTTTGATGTAATGAATTAAACATATTTTGTTTATATTTAATCACATAGCTTCGTCTAAAGAATAGAAAAACATTCGAATTTGTTGTATAGTGTAATTACTATTTAACAATGAAAGATTATCTGATATCACATGTATGAGAGACAGAATAGCAATTAATTGTAAAAAAGACATTTGAATAACAATTTCGTCATTAATGGCATTTACATGAGAAAATACCGCCAGATGCCGTCTTGAATTCAAAAGAACTGGAACCTTTTTGTTAATTACATCTTGCTCGCATATTCTTTAATCAAAGCACATTTTATCTAATAATCCACATTGTTTGAGCTCTTATTTATTTTTTAATTATTTTATTTTTATTTCATCAAATAATATGCTGCTCTCTCTCTTTTTTTTTTTTACTTCTTTTTGACTAACTTGTTTTCATGCTTGTTAGGGTTGATTATTGCAATCAAGATTTCAATCATTTCCGACTAGCTAAAGAGATCGAATCTTCGTTGGAGATTTGAGCCTGATGACAATACTAATTTCATTCATTTCTTCACCACTGTAAGCAGAGCGTGTAAAAACATCGTAAAAGGGAATTAACCTTACTCACAATTCTATTCATTTTCTGATTAACTAGTGAGCTCATATTTAACTAGAACTCTGAGCAGAATAACACTACAAGTTTAAAATGTTACCTAACCGCTACAAACAGAAGCAGAATTTAAATCGCTATTTTACAGAAACATAGAATTTGCTATCAATTGAAATCTCCACAACTTTCCAATTATCTAGAGTATGCAAATTTAAACTGTCGCTATGTATCTCATGCTTATACCATTTATGTCCTAAATAGTGCAAGAAAAAACTATCACCAAACGAAATTTTGACATTAAAAAATAACAGACGCAAAATTAAAAAAAAAGAGAATTATAAATTAAAAAAAAAAAAAAAGAAAAAGAAAACAAACGTCCAGAAGCGTATTTTTTAAAAGAATCTTTTACGTTTTATTTGAGTTTATATGCTGATGATTCGAATTCCATTGATGCTGTCATTGTATTCTTAACTTGAAAAAGCTGTACTTCCTATTAGTTTACCCTAAATATTCTTTTACTTCAATAGTCAAGAATTGTTGAATTAATATTGAGTTGTTAAGAGATATGATGACAAAGAGTTGTTTTAAACTCTATTCGTCCTACCTGTCAATGATATAGGAATGCTACCAACAAAAAAGTGATAAAATATCGCAGTACTTATCAGGTCAAGATGTCTTTAATGGTTTTTAAAGTACGCCAACGTAAAGAGAAAGTTAAAAATACTTGCCAAATATTTACACAAAGCATTCCTCTGAACGTCAACAAGCTTCTGAGGATAATTAATAAAAAAATCAGTACTTTTTTTTAAAAAAAATCTTTCAATTGATCGAAAATTTTGTGATGCTGATTAAAAGTCTTAATGAGTTTGAATTTCCAGATTTGTTACCTAGAAATCGTGCTCCTGAGTCTTTTTATCGTCTACAAAAAAACTACAGCGCATAATTTTTTTTGTTGAAAAATTTGATTGAAATCCATTTTTTTTTTTAAATTATGAGGCGCAGCTTTTCATTATCCAAGCAGTTTGATTTTATATATATAAAGATTTGGCTGTATGAATAAATATTCTAGCTGACTGTTGATTATTATATCCAATCTGAAAAATTCAGCGTTTTTACAAATTGTCTTTTAAAATTTTCCTCAGATCTACGCTTTCAAATTTTAGTGGATTGACCATTGTTTATGTATCGTAAGGTTAGCGTCTTATATTGGCAATTATTATTCATATTCTAGAAGGAAAAATAAGATGTAACGATAATAAACAATCTACTAAAAAGTTGATAGTAATATTTGCTTGAAAAATAATGCGATTATAACTTCAGGAAAATGATTGCTGTCTCTGGTATAACCTACTGTACGTTTTTGAAAACAAAAACTACCCCTCTCAAAAGATACACTTTCGAGTAGAGCATTTTTTGAAGTTCGAAAACGTGAATCAACCCTTCATAAAGACCAACAACCCATCATATTTTCTTTTATTTTCGTTTCTAATAAAATTGAAATAGATTTGGCACGTGCGCAGAAGCTTAAAAATTCTTCGGATGAGAAAATGTATAGTAACTAAAATTAGCTTAGCTGCTTTATATAAACATTTAAGAGCTATTGATTATAAAAAGCAAATATGTTTCTAAAGAAAAGCTCGCATTGCAAGCGACTGAAAACAGAAGGAAGCTAATCTTGTAAGCTAGAGAACGAAACAGAAACGTCACTAAATCAATTTTTAACTAGAATTCCATAAAAGAATAAAAATAATGCAAGCGATATTACAATAGACATGAAAAATGCTAAATAATAATTATGCTTAAAATGTTGCAAGCTGATACAATACTCTGCGAAAACCATGTAAATTGAACTGAAAACAAACTAACAAGCGATTATATTTTCAGTGTTTTAAAATGATTTAAATTATATACTTTCTGCATTTATAAGTATAAAATCGTATTATAAAATCGCTGAAAGTATACGAAACGGTGAGTAATAAAGTTTTTATGTGTTGTAGATTGACAACCCTTTTAAGTCACTGCTAAAAGCTTGTCAATTTCAAAAAAAGTTTTTCTTTTTATGGTGTTCTATTAGTACTTTGATATAGTGTTTTCTGTTCACGCGGAGAAACAATATGCAATTATGATGTCAGGAAGTTATGACAGATTTCTTTATTGGTATTTCCAACAATTCCCAATGTAAATAAACCAATTTCTCGTCAGCTTGAATGCTGTGTGATTAAGAGTTGAAAGGTTTTCGACTTTAAGTCTCCATTATGTCACCGTTTCTTTTAAGGACAAACAATACAAAGTTCCTTTTATTGTAATAGTTAGGTGAGGTTTTAAACATGTATGCGGGTTTATGGATCTATCAATTGTTCCGTACCGATCCATATTTCAATAGTATTTCAAAATTACACATTTAACACATAAAGTAATACTTTATTACACAAAGTTATATTTTAGTGAAAATATAAATATTGTGCCTATATAAATATTGCGCCTCAATATTTTAAAAATCGTTAGTTTTAAGAAACTTTCTATTTAAAGTGATTATTGCTGTTCCATTTCAAAACTTTAAATTTCTTTCAAGGTGGCAGAACAATAGTTATAAAAGACTACTTCGAAACCTATTACTTTTGATGTTTTACTATAACCAGCTAAACTAAAAACTTTTTACAACCTTAACAATATTAATCGATCCTTACTTTAACAAAAGTGCTTTTTCAATAGCGCGTTTCTCCGGTAATTTAACAATAGTCTGTTTCTCAGGTAAATTTTTTGAGGAATGAAACCACAGCACAGGTGAAATACGCATCTAGATCTGCAAATTCTGCCTGAGTCTCGACTTAATTAAAGTATTAAAAGAATACAACAAGTATTTTTTACTGAAACAACAGAGACTTGTCTTAATGTAATCGAACCATGTGATGGAACAATAATTATGAAGCTCTACTTAGAAACTTATTGCTATTTTATTATTAGTTGCAACATTTGATATTTGAATTAAGAAAAAGTAAAAGAGCAATTAAAGCAATTAGTTTTAGATTCAACATATGATATTTCGACTTATTAAAAGTATTAGAACAATGTCGTCGAGTAATAATTATGAAACAGTACTACTTAGAATTTTATTACTTTTGCCGTTTTATTAATAGCTGTTACATGTGATACTTAGCATTATAAATTGCAAACATTTTCATATTTCTTATGGTTTTTTAAAATGTTCTACTTACCTAAATTTTTTATCAGATTTTCCTGTTTCTGTTATTAAAACGTTTGTTATGAAGAGACTATATCTATTCGATACATTTTTGCCGATTGATATTTTTTTAAAAATTGTTATAAGAGAAAAAAAGTTGCGTGTCTTATCGTAATTTTGATAGTTTTTTATTGTATGCTTCCTTGTGTTTCTTTTAATGTTATTGTCAGGAAAGCAATTTTTAAAAGATTGTCGCAATTTTTATGACAGCCATTATTTTCCTTTTTTTTAAAATTATTTTGAGAAGAATTTCAAAGAGACGTTTAGAATACTAATTGGTTTATTTAAGCATAAGAACGTTTTTTAAAATTTTTGTTCAATGTAACTTGTGTTATTTTGCTTAACGTAAGTTTTGTTTAATGTTTGTTGATATGCAAGATGCACTTTATAGGCCAGGGCTGTCCAACTGCAAAGAGCCCACGGGCCAGAATTCCGGTCACTGATCACCTGGCGGGCCGCAGTTTGAAAAAGTTGAACAATACCCTTTTACCTCTTATACAATAACAATTAATAGTTGAATTATTAATTATAAAACAATGGAACAGAACGATTATAAAAGAATTTGCTTAAATTTTAATGAGAAAACTGAGGCCGATCAGCCTGAATAAGAAGTTGGCGGGCCACACAATATGTGTTTAAGGGCCACATGCGGCCCGCGGGCCGCCAGTTGGACAGCCCTGTTATAGGCTATTGCTCATATAATACTGATAAGGAATATTTAATATGTACAAATCAAAAAAATATTGGGACACGAAATTTATACTTAAATTTCAAAATTCAAACTAAAAAAACAAAGAGAAACGAAAAGAAAAAAAAAAAAAAAAAAAGAAGAAGAAAAAGAATTTGCTCAAAAATTTAAATAAAATAAAATCATATTTAAGAGCTGTTTTAAGCAAAGATGACACACAAGCAAAGATATTATGAAAACTTTGTATCATTCTCTCTGTAAAAATAAGTTCGACTTTTTCTTGATATTAGCTTTCAAACTTTATGCAATTAACATATTATTTTCTTTCAAAAGCATAGTTTAAAAATTTTTTTTCGGCCAAAATTTTAAATTAAATACTATTTTAAAGTAATAAAAATATTTTACTTGTCATTTTTGACGCTATAAATACTTTATTTTAAAATTTTCAGTTTTAACTTTTATTATTAAAAAAAAATTTAATATATATATATCGAAACTTTTTTAGCTGAATATTGTTCGATAACAATAAGTTGCAAAGTTGGGTTAAATTTAGAATCCTGATTTTAAAATATGCTGTTAATGGCAATTTGTTTATACTTAATTATTAGGAAACAACAACCTTAAACGCTAATTGTTCGAACAAAATAATAGTTTAGGTTCATAAGAATATTAGAAATTTTACAATTGCTTATAGAGATTTAAATTTAAAAGAATATAATTATATTAAAAAATAAGTATAATATAATTTAAAAAATTTTATTTATTATACTATTTAAAATAACTGCATTAAAAACTACGTTATGAAATTAGGAGAATTTTAACTATTAATTATCTATACTTTTCATTAAAATTTTTATTTTCTTTGACTTTTTCATGTTTTTATTTTTTCGCCTGCCTTTCTTTTTGAAGTAGCTGGGCGGTTTCAATTTAGATGGCGAATTCTTATAAAAGTTCTAAAATGCAAAATAAGCGTATTGCTGTTTTATTCACCGAGGGATATCGTTCCTCTTATTCATTTATAAGTTCTTTGATGACACTTTCTGATTTTCTGTCCCATGCAAACTTTGAAAAATGTTCTCAAATTCCTGACACACTTCCATCCATGTTGCTGACGGAATAATTGATCCTCCCTTAGATAAGAGAGCATTTGGTAGAGTTAGAGCAATTTTAAAATCATTTAGAATCATTCTAATCGGCAATCCAAACAAGCGATTTCTCATATCATCTTCATAATCTTGTTTTAAGAAATGCTTACTGCATATTCATTCATATTTAATATTAAACTGGGTCCTTTCGTTTGATTGCAATGTTTAAGCCATTCTTTACATAGTTGTTCATTTACTTTAGGGAACACGTGGAAAATTATATTTTTTCCTTTTGTGATTCTATCAGAATTTTTGTAAGTGCCAATTGCACAAACTGGCATTTCATAAATAATTTTGTATTTTTGTTAATTCACTTCACAAAACTGAGAAAAATCATTATACGAAACAAAGAATGTCTTGGAATATAACACAAAAAGGAATGCTCCAATATTAGTTAAAGCTAGTTAAACCGAACACTTCGCTCTTGAAGTAAAAGCTCAAGCTTTGCGCTACCGTGACGTCACTGGTAAAAATCGGAGGTTTGGCGCGGCGAGAGTTTCTTCAAAGGAGTGAACTAGCTCTTCTATTCTCTTTAGCCCTTCACTCAAGATCGGCAGCGGATATTATTTAGTCTGTAAGTTCCTGACTAAATCCTGAATTAAGTTAACTCATGAATTAAATATTGGAAGAAATGTGCCTTCGTGCAGGACATTTTGATGCAACTAACCCGCATTTGCGTTACATAGAGAGGAAAACCACGAAGATCTTCCACGGTTAGCCTGACGGTAAGGGGACTCTAATCCACGATCCGTCTACCACTGATGATATTTTACGTCAGCACTGTGGTTGGTGCGAGCAGGGTATGGATTTCAAATCGACCAGCTACCGCCGGGATCGAACCCGGGTCACCTCATTGCAATTTAAGCTTTTAATTGAAGCAGTCCTAAAATTTTGAAACAATCCCTACATTTTTTACGTCCTTCTTTGTTTGTTTTCAGCGATATTTGTTTTATTGGATCCAGATATAGTTTTATTTAATTTCCATCGATAAACAGATCGTATAAATTGTGGATTTGAGTCAATGAATACCTCCCAATCATTATAACTTTGAAACTATATTTTAGTAATTTAAGGGGAGTGATTCAAATAAAATAAAATCGTTTTCATGAAAATTTAAGTGTGAGATTGAAGAAGTGAAAATTGAAGCTTGAGAAAATAAACGTATGCGTTCCATTGAGAAGAGAACCAAGTAACTTATCCCCCTTTACTCCAAATACAATCGAACTCTATTTCATAATTCATCTATGGATATCTGTTGTCGAAGTTGATGTAGAATAAGAAACAGCCAGTTTCTACCAAGGTTGTTTAGGTCAAAATGAGAGTCTGTATTTCCTTGGCCATCCCGAGTTATTCCGGTTCCTGTGGATAAAATATGAAATAATAGATTTTTTCTGTTTCAAGATTTGTTCTGAAAACTCGAGGAATTAACCTTCTGCGTTTTTGTTACACGCTTTCGCGTCTGTTTGGAATGGTGGAAATGGTGGAATCCTGATTCGATTTTTCCTGATTCGCTCGGGCACTTAAACCTTTACTGGAGGTTTGTGCCTGATTCAGAGCAAATTTAAATGGTTTTCCGATCTCTATAAAAAAGAATTAATTGTAAATGAAAATTTGATCACTTCCAGACTAGCCAGAGTACTCAAACGTCTACTAGAGCTCTGTGTTTGAGGCCAATTTGTTTTCTAAATGATGCTAGCGCATTTTTATCGACGATTGAAATTTTGACCACTTTCCTTCGAAATGTTGACATTTTTATTGACAATGAAAGGAAATTAGAATTAAAAACATTTTTACAAATAAATAAATAAATAAATAAATAAATAAATAAATTAAAAAAACACCGGATCAATAGTTAATGAAACTTGTTTGCCGACTTCTGACGGCCATTTTGTTCACAACATAATTTAATGTATCATGCAGCGTCACAGAAATGACTATATATTTTTTTTCTTTTCTTTTTTAAAACGAATAATTAAAAAAAAAAAAAATTAAAAAAATTTAAAAATCCAAAAACAAATTATTCTATTTATTTTGCGAACTAAAAAAATTATTAACAGCTTAATAATTAGAATCTTACCAAAAGCATTAAAAAAAGAATTTAAATATAAAAATGTGATTCTTCGATCCAGTTACATTCATTTGTAAAAAAACGCCGAGAGGTAAGGTTAATCTAATTATGTAGATAGTGTAAGAAGAAATGTTTGTCAGAATTCGATTTCATAAAATAAATTGAAGATTGTTGTAAAAATGGTTAAAATTTAGGGCACGCTTTTTCTCGCTCTGTAATTAACTTTTCGCATCTTATATTTACTTATGAAGAAATTCGGCTAAAAAGTCTGACTGCTTTTTGTGTTGCAAATCATAATAAGAGATATTAATTTGAAACATTAGTTTTTAATGCTGAGTGTTATAATAAGACTAGTAATAAAACTGGTTTTATTAAAAAGAAATTTTTATTTTCCATTTCCTACTATTTATTATTAATTGTAACTTTGATTTTTATGGATATGCCTCTAGTATTTCTCAATAACTTGTCTTCTCCCCAATAGTTTAAATTACGGTAATAAAAGTACCTGATTATTTTAGCAAAAATTTTTTTTTGTGTATAAAAAATATCTTTTATTTGTCAACACGGAGTTGCGTTTGTTAAAGTAAAAACCTATAAAAATAAAGGCATTCATTTTTGTGACCTAGATTTTCTGTTAAAGGGCAGTCGGATTTTCCACCCCAGTTTACCTTAGGAAAAAAAAAAAGTTTTGAAGTACGTTTTTTTCGAAAAACTACTAAATCGATTTTCAAGCTCTTTTTATTTTTATTTTGTTTCTCTTCATGCAGCCGTGAGACATTTTAATTCAGTTTTTTTTTCAATAATTTTTAGCTGTTTAGTCTTAAGTCAGCATAGTTTAAAAAGTAATAAAAGTACTCGCTTATAATTAAGAGTTTTTTGTTCGTAAAGATATACCGTTTTTTATCAATATAGAATTGAGTTTTCCAAAATAAAATGTAGGAAATAGAGGCGTTAAACTCCGTGACCAAGTTTTTTCTCTTAAGGAGAGTCACATCTTCCATCGCAGCTTTTGTAAAAACAGTTTGTAAAAAATATTCTCAGAAATTACTAAAGTGGTATTGAAAAAAATCGCGTATAAATAAATCTGCAACTCTCCTTGAATATTTTAACTGGGGGTTTTTCAAACGTTTTTAAAATTTGCTCATTGAAATTGAGAATTGTTGACTTTAAAAAAATTAAAAACAAAAATTTGGAAAAAACCCCGCTTTGGGGAAAACCGTACAACACGAACTAAAAAATGTTTTTGAAAATTAGTGACGTATTACTTTGTTTTGTTTATTTATTCATTCTTCTTAACCCTTTTACTCTTGTGTAAGATATATTTCTTGCAAAGCTTAAATTTATTACATTGGATAGGATATATGATATCATCCCCCTGTTGAGTTTAGCGTAGTATAATCGCATCTGGATGTAGTGCACCATAATTTATATTCAATCCAAACTAATGCAGTCTCTACATACTAATGCTACTCCCATAACAATTCATCAATTCATATCAATAGTTCCTCATTTTTTCCCCCTGGAGTAATTAGAGATGCTCAGTATTCGACAAAATATTTTAAAAACGGTAGAGAACAAAAAATTAATATTTCCAGATATTTGGTTAATTTTGCTAACTTTTTAAAAAGCTCAACACGGCTTAATTGTTACAAAGTGGCAGATCACATAAGCCTTTGAATTATTTAGAAATTGTGATGAGTAAAAATCCTATAAATTGGATTTACTAAACTAAGAATCATAGATTAAAAGACCACCACTCGAAAATATTTATTCGATGGCCGGAGCAAGTTACATCTCTGACTTTACCATGTCTGTTGGTTTATGTAAATGAGTTATTAAACTATAATACCATTAGAATAATACATTCAAATTATATACACACTACGACATAAAATATATTTGTGACTTTTAAGCGCACGGGGTAATAAATGGCATTACGAATATTAAATGCTTATTAAGTTTATGATACTACCAAGAAATCTGTAATGTAAATTTTTTACGTTAACAAACGTCTTATGAATTTTTATGGCTTTCAGACTAATCTGTATTCATGTTTCGAAATATATTTTGTAAAAAAAAAAAAAAAAAAAAGGTTTTGTTTTTTGTTAAAGATTTTAGAATGAAATAAATGACACAAATTAAATGAATTTTTTAAAAAAAAAGGAAATTTTTTCCATTTATTTATTTTAAAATTTGTCTGAAGTTTTATCGATAAAAGTGTGTATTTAATCTGGTAATTAAGTTGCATGTGTTATTAGACTCTTTTTCAGTTTCTATTTTTTCAATTCCTACTATTAGCTTACACTCTCCCTATGTATATTTATATATCTTGTTCAAATTTCCAATCGTTAATAAAATACTTTTTATTCATACATTCAAGTTCAAATACATTTTTTAAAACTTGTAGTGGATGATGACTCTTGATGTTAATATAGTTTTTTCAAATATTAATTCATTAATTAAATTTAATTAATTAATTTTAGATTTATATGGGAGAAAATTTCTCTTATATAAGATATTTAGCAGGATATAAATTTTTAAATAAATACCGTCAGTGGCGAAGCGTGTAGAAACATTTCTGGAAAAACATTTCTTTTTTTCATTTTTATGTAAAGAAAAATGGAAAATTGCAAGGAAATTCGCTTTCTATTTTGCCATTTAATATTGCGATTCTGTCATATGTATATACATATTTATATAAAGTGTAATTATTTAATAAAAAGTAACTAAAATACAATTTGTCTTTGTTAACCTAAGTAGGAATTGACATAATTTTTTTTAATATATTACTTATTTATCGAAGCTCATTTTTCTGTAATTTCATAATTTTAATTAATTAACAATTTAATGTTTACTGTAGTTTCTTTTCTTCAATAAAACATAAATATGCTTCTTCATTATAACTTAGTGTCACCATGTGACTTTTGAAATCACTACAACAAGGAAATTGAAATCAGGTTTAAATGACGGAAATGTTTATAAATGGATTTTAGAAATGAAAGAAAGTCTTTCATTGATTAGTCATATTAGAATTTCAGTCTGATGAAAAGTTCAGTAAAAGTTGCGAAATTTGTTGGGCAAGTATTTTAAAGTATTTCAAAGCTCAAATACAAACTTCTTGTTATCAAACTTTCAAGAAATAGTGATTCAATTAAAAAAAAAAATATTTAAAAGATGAAATTTTTTTTTTATATTTTATTTAAAAAGGTTACGAAATAAATTATTTCTTGTCATATTCAAAATAAAACTGTTACTTATTTACACGAAGCTTCACCAATCTGTAACTTACACAACGTATTATAACACTACGTTTTTTTACATTTTGATACGTTTACATTACGTTTGATTACATTGAGTATCGAATATCTATTTGGCTCAGTATGGCTTACATTTGCATTTGTGCGATTGAACGCAATATTAAATTTATTTTAGTTCTTGGTCATAAAAGGATATTTCGAGTTACCCATAAAATATTAAAAGACTCAAAACAGATTTTTCGTGAAAAGTTTTATACTTGATAAAGCAAACGATGAATAAAAATTATCGAATAAAGTATATGGTATAAGTATTGAGCTTAAAATGATTTTAATGCTAGTGATCAGATTTTATGCCTTTTGTTCAAAATGATCCATGTGTAATGTTTAAAAAGCTAAAGTAGGTGTATTTTTTGTGGCAAATTTCAGTTATCAAAAAATAGAGGGTCTCAAAAACTAAGTCAAGGCTAAATGTGACTTCCGGGTATGCCTTGAGATATGAGATGTACCCCCTCATTTCTGTTCACTGGTAAATGGTTTTTATTTCCCTTTAATGATTATGTTCAACTCAATAAAACTTCATCATTATTAACTTTTTCTATCTCTCTTTTATGACTTATTTACGATCTTGCAAACATTAAAAAATACTGTTTATTGAACATTAAAACCAATTATGGTATATTAAACTCTGATAGTACAAGTAATTGTTGCTACGTAACAATACTTTTAATACAACTAATAAAGTTTGAAATAAATATGCTAGAGATGCCGCACCCCTTGAATACTAACTGAATTCAAGCGAATGTGCATGACAGACTCATGAAACAATTTTTTTTGTTGCATAAATGTTGCGACAAACTTCTAGGGAGGTTAGGGCACAGGAATAAAATTGAATAAAAACCCATTTCTAGAAATGTCATACGCCGCTGGGGGTGCTCTCTGCTATGAACTGTTTCTTCGTGTGCTTCAGAACAAGTTATAATAGGCAAGCGTCCCTAGCTCCTTGATCAAGTATTGGGAGAAATTTGCTTTCTGGAAGACTTTTGGATCGAATTAACCCGCATTTGCTTTACAGGGAGATGAAAACTAAGTAAAAATCTCCCACGGTTAGCCTGACGGTAAAGGGACTCTAACCCATGCTCCGTCTACCACTGAGTATACTTTACGTTAGCAATGCAGTCGGTACAAGCCGGATGCGGAATTCGTATTGACCAACCATCGCTGGGATTCGAATCCGGTTCACCTCATTGGAAGGTGAACGCTCTATCCTCTGATCCACCTCGACTCCCACACCCGAATTAGAAAAGATCATGTGTTTGTATAAATGCAGCAAAAAATTTGTTCTTCAATGTTATTAGATGCCACTCTAAAATCCCGTAGACACGCTACACCCCCCTTTTTTTTTAAAGGGGTGTTGCTCTAGGCATGGCAAAAATTTGAACGAAGTTTAATCCTAAAATATATTTTAGGTCTTATTTATGCCTAACTATATATATTAAGATGGACTTACTTAAATATTTTAATCTTATTTTATGAAATTCGTATATTCTAATGCATTTATTTATTTACTTTTGTTGAATGAGAATTTATCAGAAAATGAAAAGTACACTGAAAATATCCGAAAGTCAACTTGATCTATTTTTTTTTTTTTTGTTTCATAAAAACTTAATTTATTTAAATAAGAGAATAAAGTAATTTTCTAAGACAAATACAGAATAGTATTTTTGTTGTTTCTAATGACCCTTGGGCAGCCATTGGGCAAGCCAAGCTAGCGAGCCATTGAACTTTTGCGAATGAAATCCGGAAAGTGCGTCTTTCGTTTAACAAAAGAGCACCGCAGGGGTGAAACTGAGTCTTAGCTGAGAAGCTCCACGGATAGATAACAGCACCACTATTGATTCCACAAATTTTACGAGTACGTATATCGGATGTATTCTTGCGGAGTTCAGGATCGAATTCAGGCCTCTCAGGACTGAAGTCCAATTCTCTGATCACTATGCTATCACGGCCATAGAATTGTGTAAGACATGCAAGCAATTTCAATCTTAACTTTTTTTTAACCTTATTTCATCGATTTTTCAGAAATTTTTAAACTTATTCCTTTTTTTCTTCTTATGAGATTATAGATAATCACATTCTCTAGTAGAGTATAATCTAGTAGAGTTAGGTTTTTTTTAACGTATAAATTTCGTATAAGCTTCATAATATTAATTAAATTTTGTATAAGGTTCAAAAATCCTCTTTTTTGGAAAAAGAAATTTTTCAAACTTCTATAAAAGTTTTTTTTAAAAAAAAAATCGGCATTTCTGATTTTTTTTCGAATTAAAAATAGGCAAAATGTGTATTAGTATATTTATATTTCATTCAAGATACTCTTAACGATATAAGATGTTTTGAAACTGACTTTAAACTATCAAAAATAAAATTTCAGACTTTTCTTTTTCATTTCTTATGGTCTGTCGTAACAGAAATCCACGTATGCTTGCCAAAACATATCGAATCTTGTCAAAACATGTTAAAAAATTATTAAAATTTCAAAGTTCATGATTTTGAAAAACATATGTAAGTGTAAACTCATAGTATCGCGTACTACATTCATAAATCTATCATATTTATAAAAGGAATGTTGAAAGAGGTAATACTTTAATATAGCAAAAGTAACTGCATGTATAAAATGCAACGAAAAAATTATTCCAAAATAATTCGATTATGTTAGATTAACAGTTTTATACACTAAAAAAGATACATCAAAGTATTACATATACATGTGATGTTCATGTTTATTTCTGAATTTATTATTTATTCATATCAAAATAAATAATAACAATGTGAAATGAAATTATTTGAATAATCATAATAATATTCAAACTGAAAATTGCAGTAAAGAGTTGAAGAATAATTAGTTTAAGCAATTTTTCAAGCAAAAGATTATTTCTAGATTAGAACAAACAAAGTCTGTATATGAGTTCAGTAAAAGTTTAATTCGTTTGTAAAAATAAAAAATAAAAAACACTTCTTAGTGCTCTTTGATATTTTATGTTTTTATGCCTTTTCAGCATAAAATAATTCAAAAGTAAACTGAATAAGATTTGCACATCATTAACGGAATAGTCATTGATCCTTTTATGTTCTGAGTTGACATTATTTTGTGTTTACAGAACAACAAAAGAAAAATTAAATTAGCATACACCGATATTGTCCTTTTCTATATCATACTTGGCAATTAAACGTTCCGCAAATTAAAGAAATTGCAAAACAATGCCTTCCAACCCACTAAATCGCCCACTGATGCGTTAGTATAAGGCCAAATGAGAATGATTTTCCATCATCCATGTAAGCAATCACACATCTACAATTATTTTTTCGCAATTCTATGATAATTCGAATCGAATTGCTTGCCTTTTGAATCATTAGCTGTCCTGCTGAGAAGATTAAATAAAAAATCGAAACAAACAAGCAAAAAAACTATTTTTCTTTCCGGAAGGGATAAAAAGAACAAGAACAGTAACTTTCAGAATCAAGTATCACGAAAGTGAAAGGTTTCTGCTTTCCTCAAGGACAGCTCTTCTATTTTCAAAATGGCTCCAGGCAAGGGCCGACGCGTTCCAGTTTTCACTTTCGATGCTGATCACGGGCGTAGTCCATGCGGTTTGCCTGTTGTTCCACACCTAATAAATGCCCCTTAATTCTGTCTGAATGGCCATCTGAGAAGAAAAGAACAGAGTTCCTGGTCAGCAATGAGAAGATGGTATAGAGCAAGTTTGACCATTTGTTGCCTCAGCTTAAGGTCATCGTGAAATATTCTGTCGGTCATTTGAAATGAACTTTGATTCCAAACTGTCAAATCAAGGGCGCATGGTTATTATTTGTCTTGAAATGAATTTTATTGTCTTTGTAACTATGGGCGTTTTAAATTTCTCTGTCTGTTAGAACACATTAATTTTGATTTTATTCGTATTTTTCCCTTTTTTTTTATTTCGCAAATAAATACATATTTTTAATCTTTCGAATAAATTTTATTTAGCAATTGCTAATGTTCAGTGTGCAAATTAAAAAGCGAACCACCCTAAATAGCTTTTGATCTAATGATCGGATGTTCAGTGCCTAGGGCTCGAAGGGGTGACCTCAAATATTCTAATTTATAAGTGCAGACAATATTTTAAGTTAAGAATTTAGACACAAAAACGTACTTTTTCTGAATTAATCTATATTTTCCTCGGCGGATTCCGATTTCTGACCCGCAAAATATAGGGGGTAGCCGCAATCTGGGTAATGTGGTCCCAATAGTTTGGTTTGGAGAGCGCTCCAAAGTTTTGACCCCTTAATGTTAATTTTTGCGTTTTTCGCTTTATCTCGAGAACTTCTCAAACGAATCAAAAATTTTTGAACAAAATTATAAAATTCCTTTATCCAAAGATAATTCCATGCTAAAACTAACTTCTAGTAAATATTTAGTATTTTTTAAAAATAATAATCGAAAAAAGTTTGAATTGTTAAGGTATACAATTTTTTGCATCATATTGAAGAATATAATTTTACATGGTAAAATACAAAATTTGAGGGAAATCGGTCGAATCTTGAGAAATCAAACTTTAAAAAATCTGACCTTATTGAAATTTGATTTTTCAGGAACTTTTCATTTTATTTTATGACCGTCGTTGAACAGTCGACCCAATTTCAGGGGTTTACGACTACTAATGTTCAACTCCGTAGCCTTGTAATTTTGAACCAATCCAGAAGACAAGGAAACTCCTGGATCAGTACCCCCAGAGGTATTGATTTGTTATGGGAACATGGAGGACTTTGAGACTCGACAGATTTAACGTGCATCAGTCACCATTTACTACACGGGGAGTCTTCGGCCGGCGAGGATCGAACCCACGACCTCTAGGATATGGGCCCAGCGCCCTACCGACCAGGCTATCCCGACCTAGGAACTTTTCATTGTAGATTGTGTACATTGAGGTATCATGTATATTGAATGTATGTTTGTCATTCGCTGTATTCAGTGGCGTAGCGAGCTTAACTCGCGCCCGGGGCACAATACCTTTTTAGCGCCCCCTCCCTATTCGAAAACCATATAATATTATATGTAAAATATACTCGCAAATTAATAAATAAAGTAAAAGAAATAAAGTCATATGCTCAAGCTAGGCTTTAAATTTGAGACAAAAAATGCAGTTGAGAAAACAAGACTAGATTTTGAAATGTATTCGATCCTTTAGAATTAGTTCAAAAGATACCTATTTTTTATTTTAGATATTTATAAAGAAATATTTTGAAAACGCGTAGTTTTAAAACAATGAAAAAGTAAATATTTATTATCTCTAAGGAGATGCATATATTTAATAATAATATAATTATAATACATTAATAAAACTAATTACTATTTATAAATTTTCCTTGCTTTTGATGAAGCAAATTTATCAATAATATCATCAATGTAGGTCATTTCAAATTTTTCTCTTTCCACGCTTAAATATGCTAGGTGACTTAGGTGATTTTGTCCCATCGTTCATCGTAGATATGTCAAAATTAATTTTAATTTGCTGAATGAGCGGTCGCAGCTAGCAATTGATACTGAGATAGTCAGGAGTATTTGAAGTGCCACTCTCAGGTTTGGAAAAAATTTTCTCCATACGAGATTATAAAAGTAAGAAATTCTAATGGAGTTTTAGGTTCAATTTCTTTTCTACTGCGGAGTAACATTTTTCAGTCACATATTTCGATGAAGAGTTCTATTCCATTGAAATCTGTATTATAAAATTTATTCAAATTTTAAAAAAAACTTTTTCAAGGTCGTTATCAACATTATCCTCGTTTAATAAATTTTCAATGTCTAGTACAAAACCAAATTAGAAATTAAGGTCACTTAATCGTGTACATATTTCTTGTTGGAGACGATCAAGAGCGCTTTTCATAACGCGAGAAATTTCACTTTCTGCGGAAAGACCAACATCTCTAGCCAATTATCCGGGCATTTTGCGGCGTCTTCTTACACGTATTGTTGCACACGTATTCACAAAGAGACTTCGATTTTTTTTCTATTGCCTCTTCGCATAGCTTGTGTCGAATTTCGGCTAGTTCAGTCGCTAATGATTCAAGATCATGGAACGTTTCTCTAAAATTCATTC
The DNA here is from genome assembly GCA_949128135.1 of Parasteatoda lunata. NCBI lineage: Eukaryota > Metazoa > Arthropoda > Arachnida > Araneae > Theridiidae > Parasteatoda > Parasteatoda lunata. The sequence continues at coordinate 63,498,922 of OX421973.1, read as the reverse complement.
TAGGATCTTGTAATCTGAGCTACACACGATCAATCCTCCTTAAATCCAGTCCTTATCATACCAGAAATGCTATGAAACTAAAAGTTAGAAACTTAAGTTATGAAACTAAAAGTTAGTATATTTTGCAACAGAATTGTAGCTTCACTTCTGGTGTCACTTGTAGTGGTAGTGTCCTCTGCTAATTTTTCTAATAGTTCTGCCATATTCTCTAGCTCATCGACGATAACGATAACCGCTTGTATTCCGAGGCTCCATCGTGTTTCAGATTCACGTTTGACAGTTTTTGTTAAAGCATTTTTTAATAATTCTCGTAGTAACGTTGAACGTGATAAAAGAGATATATGTTTTCAATTATTCCAAAACATGTAAACATGGATCTTGTTTAGCTGCAATAACTCCTACTAAATTCAATAGATGGTTATCACAATTTACAAATAATGCTTTATGATTTTTTTTCCCATTATTCTTTGTTCAACGCCAGATGTGGGACCTGCCATCACGGCAGCATTATTGTAACATTGTGATCTGCAGTTTGTTAATGAAATTTCATCGGAATTTAATTTCTCTAAAATTATATTTTTGATCGAGGCTGCATCTTTAGCATGTATTTCAATAATATCCAAAGAAGATATTTTGATGGAAACTTTTTTATTCATAATATCAACATCTACATACCTAACGACTTGGGACATTTGTTCACGATGAGAGATATCAGTAGTTGAATCAAGCAAAAGTCCATAATATTTATTTCTTTTGATATCGTTTATTAGTTGATTTCGAACTGTAGATGCCAGAAAATGAATGAATTCATTTTAAATCTGTGTTGACAAATATGAGACAGTTTTTGGAGTTTCTGTGGCATGTTTAAGATTATTTGCTAGTAGCGAATCAAACCAACGCTTCCTAAAAGAAGGAAGGCCTAAGCACGAATCAATTTAGTAGTCCGATGTGACGAAGTTAATTGTGCAGTAGATGAAAAATAAGAAAGATGTCATTACGTTCGGGGTACTAAGCTGCGCAGTGGTTGAAAATACGAAATAAGTCATTACGTTTGGACTACCAAAAGATATTTATGGTAACCCGTGCTGAGGCCTACTCTTTCTAGGAGGTGTTGCCTCAGCACGGGTTACCATAAATATCCTTTAATAGTCCAAACGTAATGACATATTTCGTATTTTCAACCACTGCGCAGCTTAGTACCCCGAACGTAATGACATCTTTCTTATTTTTCATCAACTACGCAGTTAACTTTGTCATATCGGACTACTAAATTTATCCGTGCTGAGGCTTTCCTTCTTCTAGGAGGTGTTGGCTGAGGCCTACTCTTTCTAGGAGGTGTTGATCAAACTAAGCTACAAGTCTAAGTAAAGATAATAGGTTTCCTACATTTGTACCATCTTGAAGTGCTAGTTTTTTAACATGGCTTCATTATTTGTTTAATTACTTACCAAGAATGCCTTGAACTTGAAAGGTAGTAATACAGTGAAATATACACTATAATTTATGTTAACATTAAACTTTTAATATATAACATTCAATATTTAATAACATTTCATTTTTATTCTAAGCAGAGCGCGATGACAAGGACGTAAAACTGAAAAATACACTCACAAAATAACTTAAACATTAATATTTCGGGTATATCCCTAATTTGTTGCGGACTTCCACAACCTGTCGCAAGTGTCACGGATATGTACAGTCACGGAAAAAAGTATCAAGAAAGTAACAAATAAAGAATCATTCATTTTTTAATACAGATAATTCTCAGGAACACAATAAATACGGCGTTTTTGTCCTTTCCTAGAAACGGCAAAACGCTGTATTTGTTGTGTGTCTGAGAAGTATCTATATTAAAAAATAGACGATCCTTTAGTTGTTATTTTCCGGATATTTTTTTCCGTGACTGTACATATAAGTATATTAGAATGTTATTGTTATCGTTTTAAATTAACAAGCGTAAGCTACATTACGTTTATAGAAATAAAAATATCTAGTGTTCTGAAAGAAAGAATGTTTGTACTTTGTACACTGCAAATATTTATTATAACATATCATTTTATCAGACAAATCAAGAAAGGAGATAATTTATGTAACCACACAGCGTAGATGCCATAAGGAAATGCTGACAGACACAGGTCGAGTCAGCCCTGACAGTAGAAAAGACGTGCCATTTCTATTATGAATATATTATTACAGTTTGATTTAGACTATTAATGTTCCTTTTTTCCCTTTTTATTTACAAAATAACAATTTTTCATATTACAAAAAATAAAAATTATCCAGCAATTTTTTATTTTGGGGACCATTTGGCGCCCCTTTGTGAGTAGCGCCCGGGGCATGATGCCCCCCCCCCTCGCTACGCCACTGGCTGTATTAGATTCCTCTTCACTGTATTAGATTCCTCTTAACACTTGTGGTTTAATTTTTGCTTTTTATCAACGTCTAACATCATTGTTAACGTTTCCATTATTCCATCTTATATTCTCAGTTTTATCAACGTATGGTATTTATGTTCCACTAGTAAACTTCTATAAAATTTCTTGAATTGAAGCTCATTAGAATACAGGAATATCTAAAAATTCATAAACGATGCATAATTGGTATACTAACGAGTAACTGAAAAAAAAAAAAAAAAAAAAAAAAAAAACACTTTAAAGTACTTTATGATATATTTCGGGAAAAATGCTTGGTAACTATTTTTTTCCCTTGCTAATACAATCAAACGCTGAGTAAAATGTTAGGAAACTGATTAAAAAAATATTAAAATACATTTCGAGAAAAGTAGCTTGACAACTATTTTCTTTCTCATGCTAATGCAACTAACGCTAAAATAAAATTTCAAAAAACGGATTAAAATAATGTTTTTCTTTAAGAAAATTTTTTGCAAGATGTAGCTTATCATGCGAAAATGCCAAAAAATATATAAGTCTCAGTTTTTAATTTTGAGTCCCTCACGTTGACTTTTCTATGACATGGCCGGCAGCATAGTTAAATACCCAAGCACCCGAAAACGAAATTTACGGGGGTAGTTAATACTAGTTTATCAGAAACAAGAATGTCAACCAGCTTATCAGGTGAAAACTCTCAATACTAATTCAAATTTAACAATAATCACTCAAATTAATGGATTAGGATAATTTTATTCAAGCATCGTGGTTCAGTGGTAAATGTAAAACTGAAGAGAGTAAGTGTAGAATAAAAATAATAAATTGCTTGCGCTTAGCGCCATCTGGTGTTATCAATCTTAATTGATAGTATTCACAATTATTAACAATACTATAGAGAAACGTAAAGTAGAAAAAGAAATAAAAAATGCTAACATAACGTTACAAAGCCCTAGCTTGCAATTTTTTTCCTTCGCTGGATTATTTTCTCTTACTGCGGAATGCTTTGACAAAAAAGGTATTTTCATTTGGCAAAAAAATGTTTTTGTGTCTGTGTAATTTGTTAATAATAACTGATTAAAATATCAAGTGTATCCATACAGCGTTTGATTTATGAAACTAGCTTTTGCAAAATAAAATTTAATTGATATAAAAAAAAATTGAGGAAATTATTTCATTCGTTGGAACTTTTTATTGTGAAACATATTTGCCCAAACTTAATGAGAAACGGCTGAAAATTACAAGTTTTTAAAAGGAATATTTATAATTTTAATTCATACTTTATATGCTGCTTATAAATATTCAAAGCAATCTTATGAAAGCGTTGCTTAATTAAATGCTTCACGATTTCCCTTTAACATTCATACTCTTTGGTTAATGTAATAAGAAAAAAAAAGAGTTTAAAACAATTTCCATTTCTCGTAAACAGTTGTTTACGAACCAACAAATTAATTTTGTTAGATTCTGCAAGAAAATTGTATTATCGTGACTGAAACTCAGCATTAAAAATTAGTTTACTGCATCAAATATAATGTCACGCATAGTGTAAAGTTCTAAATAAATGAATAAAATAAAAGCGTACGGCGTAAAGTTGAAGAAAAAAAATGCATGTAAATAGTGTATTTCGATTATAGCATAAAACGAATTCTCGAACAAATAATGCTTTTACCTGAATACTTAGGTTTGAAAACTGAACGGAAGAGAAAATATCTGCCCTTTTAAACCTGTTAATCGTTTTACTAATTATCAATTCGTACAACACGCATTCTAAGTAGCCATCGTTAGGTGAATTGGAATAATATGTTTCCTTTTAAATTTTTTATGCATGGCGCTCTCTCTTATATGTATGTCAGCTTATAAAGTTAACAGATCTTAAAGATTGCCTGATAATTGATTGAAAAGCAATTAAATTTATTGACTTTTAGCAAAAAAGTTTTTTATTTAAATATAAATCTCTCTTTATTAAGGGGCACTGTAACTGTTTTGGGTGTAACCTTAATTTTGCATTTTTGTTTTACTTCGCAAAAGCTATTAGAACCTTGAAATTTGGATGGAATATTCTAAAAGGATTAAGATGGAATAAAAACATAAACATCGATAATTAGTTCGAAAATTATTAACTGTTAAACTTGTTGAAAAAAATAATACCTTGTGGGCCGCTCTACAGGACGCTGGAAGGAAACTACTAAGTTAAAATTTGAAATGCTGAAAAGGCCATATTTGTTTATGAACTTTACACGTTTTTTTTTTTTTTTTTTGTTCGAAATTCCGATTTGTTTGATAGTTATTGATATTTTTAATGCTTTTTGTGTGAACTTTTTCTCAATTATTTTTGCTATATGTTTCACTTTGCTTTGTTGCTCAAAATCTATAAGATTTAGAAACGTGAAATTACGAAGGTGTGTAGAAATCTGTACAAAAAAATTCGAATAAAAAATTACGATTCCAGTTTTAGTTTAAGAATTATTAATTGTTAAATTGGTAGTAACAGAAAACCATGTTGGTTGATCCGCTGTCCACTGAAATGCAACTACAGAGTTGAAATTTGACAACCTGATAGGACCATTTTGAATTATAACTTAATCAAGATTTTTTTTTCCTCCTAATTCCTATTAATTCGAAAGTTTTAGAAATTGTAATTGTTTTTTTTTTGCATGTTTTTTCTTTAAATGCTAAATTTATCAACTGTTCTAAAAAAATTGATCTTTTCTACAATTTTGTGCTTAACTTGATATCAAAAGTAACAAAAGCTCAATAAATGAATATAAAAGAGAGTTTAGATGTTGCCGGATATAAATCTTAACATTTATATTGAAATTATACATGAAAATATATATAAAATATATAAAGACAAAAAAGAGATAAAAAATGTTTCCAATGCAAATTGTTATATGATATAAAGTTATATTTACATATTGTTAACGAGTAGAAATATTTATTTATTTATTCCTGCCTATAATTTCGCATATTCTGTATTCCTAAGTTTAATTTTTTGCAAGTACATTTGAATCTTTTTCATATCCAGCAATACTTTTATTTTGCTACGATTAACATATTAATAAAAATGTGTCTACTTAAAATGATGATAATTATAAGTTTTTTAAACAAAATTATCTTTTTTTATCGAATTATATAAAATAAAAACTTTTAAGAAGATCAAGAGAAGTTTCTGCTTTATGGCAATTAAAGCAGATTCTGAAAAAAAAAGAAAAGAATTTGTACTCGAACAGGAACCATTCTTCCTCAGTGTTGCCCATCTTCACTGAATAATAACTCTCAGGGTGGTGAGTCTCGATTTGTCATGTTATTGATTTGCTAAAATTTACACATCCTAAAAATACAATAGATGGCAGTCGAAACGTATTTTTTGAAAAAAAAAATGGGCATAAACCGTTCTCCTTCCTTGATCTATACCCCAAGCAACCACGGGAATGGGTGAGCGAAGCGATCAGAGGGCTGAGCCTCCTATTAGAGTAAAAACAACACAGCATTTTTTTTTCTTAAGTTTTTATTATTTTTATTTTTAAAGTTTTGTACAGAATTTTTTTTATTGCGAATAGTTTTGACAGAAAAGCGATCAAAAATTCGGGTCTGGGGATGCTATATATAAACAATTTGCTTTTTTCAGTATATTTTTGAAACTAATTGCTCAATTTGAAAATTTTTTGCATGCAATTATGAAAAAATTATTTTTAATAATTATTTGATGATAATAATAACAATAAATGAAAAAAAAATATTTGCACTGAAAGGTATGGGAATTTTTAAACCTTTGTTAAACTAAGCAATTTTATAAGCATAGTATATTCTGCATTTCCTAAAAATATCGAATATGTAAGGGGTGATTTCATTGAAGGAAAAAAAAAAAAAAAAAAAAAAAAAAACAGGCCAGCGGCTTTTTCAATATATCAAAAATATTTGAAATAAACAGCTTGTAAGTAAATTGACATTAATTTTTACTAACATTATTTTAACTTATTTTATAATACTAGTTAAAGAGTTTTTAGTATAAAACCCTTTAAATCTGCTTCAGATTGTTGTAAAACTTTTGTAGAATGCTACCCTCAGTTACGAAAGCTTTTCATTAGATTGGGTAACATTAAAATAATGATCCAGAACAACTTTGACAAGTTCAAATTTTCCCCCCATTATAATATCTGAGGAAAAGTTTCCCTCCCCATATGAGGTTACATTCCAATTGCATCATTAACTTTATTGCCGAAGATAATCTTTAATGTCTGTTTATACTTCGGTGTAAGTTATTAAACAAAAGAATAAATAATACATTGCGTCATAAGCCTAGAAAATCCGATTAGTTTTACGAGACATTACTGCCTACGAGATATTACGTGCGTTTTGGGTAATTTTTTTTTTCAGTTAACGTTTTATTATTACGTGTTTGTTCGCATTGATGTGTGTGTGTGTGGCTTTAACTACAGATAGAACCTAACACAGGATAGAGATATCATACAAAACTGTAAATGAGAAATACACTTTTTAGTTGACTTTATTTTTTATTTCCTTATTTTTTATTTTTAAATTGATGGTATTGTCTAATAAATATTTATGTTCCTAAAAATTATTATACTGATGAAATATGTAGAAATATTTCAGATTATTTTAACAAACTAATTCGATTGTTATATAAATAAGTGCTTCTCTATATTAATATAAAAAATTCAGTTTGTTTTGAACTCAAACCTTTGAGCTTGCATGCTGTTTAAACGTGCACTCACTTCAGAGGAAATGGAAATTCATATGGTTTAAAGATCTAAACTAGATAGGGTTTAGGGGTGATGAAGTATGAAAAGAAACTGCACACTTGCAACAATAGGGTATTTGCAACTCGAGAAGAAGTGAATTGATTATGCCTAACCATGTGATTTAAAGCAGATTTAATTGGATACCTGTAAGTGATTTCAGATGTGTGTGCTGAACCTGAATCGACAAATGCCACGATTTACTTATGTTGATGCCACTTGAAGGTATCTAATTTCCAAAAAAAACTCAAAGTAGGTATAGTTTTTTTTAAACAAAAATCTTAATTGTGATATAGTCACAGTATTAATGTCAATATTTCTTATAAACAGTGGAATTTTCCATGACTTGCCCTATGCGTTTCTTATTTTAAGTCTGCTAAACTGCCGTTTCTATGCTATTATGGCATCTATTTTCAGAGAACCCTACCTTTTTTTTTTTGAATGCATAATTTCAAAACGTATAAGTTTGTAAAGTGAATGATTGGGTAAAAGAAATATTAACATATAATTGTCCGATAATCGCATATTAAGCCCAAAAACAAAATTTGTGTGTTAAAAAAACAATTGTTTTGGATCTTGTATTTTAATATAACTTTTGATACCTTTTCAAATTTTAACGATTTCACCTGATATATCTTAAAAAATTTCAAAATGCAAGTCCAAAAAGCGCTCTAATATTCTTAGATCGTAGACTAAAAATGCTTTTTGTTTAGACGGTTTATTACGGTATCATAGTTTTTAAAATTAATATATACTATTAAAGTTTTAAATTACGTTCGTTATTAAGTTTTGTTTGAAAAAAAAAAAACTTTCATACGTTTATCCCCTGGAGTTTATATCTCTTTGACAATTTATAAGAAATGATTTTTCTTTTATATTCGGTCAAAAATGTCATTTATATTTGTATAAAACTATTCGATACTACAAATTTAATACGTTCTGTTCTACAAATTTAATCAAAATTCTCAACATTTATTATTTTTTGTTTTAAGAAAGTTTTTCTCCGAATTAAAATAACGTAATTCACTTAGTAATTTATGAACTTAACAGCTGATTACTTAGAATATTCGTGGAGAAACAAAACAGCGTGGAAAAGGCTGCGACATTGCCATCGGCACTTCGGCGAGTGTGACATTGGTCTTGAGTAGCAAAATTGTCCTATTTGACCCTGTTTAAATAAATAATTGAAATTAAAAAGAAAAGTAATTGTCAGTTAATCATTCATTTAATTATTTCGCTGTCAAAAGTTTTTTTTCCCTCATCCTCGCGAGACAGATTTATTACTTAGTAGGAAGTTGTTTCTGTTTCTTTTTTTTTTTAACAATTTCAAAACATGCGAAAGAATTTGTAAATCTATGCATATAATAAAAAAAAAGAATATACCGTAGGCACTAACAATACGACATTCAACATAAAGTTAAATGAGTACAATTGCAAACAAATTACGAAGAACAATTTTCGATTTTTTTTAAATTTGATTTTTAATTCTGAGGTATTTAAAAAAATTGAATTTTCTCATTGATTTAGTGGACAGCCATTACTTTAAATTAAACTTAAAATGATTCAGTTTTGTTAAATGTTTTAACCCCTTGCACTATTATTCGTTGTTTAATTTCATGTCAAACGTGAATAGCACGAGTCTGACTCGTAATCGACAATTCGGGCCAAACATGAATATCACGAACCGTACTCGTGGTCTTAATCTCGGGCCAAACAAGAACAACTGAATGGTTTCTTATCTTTTATTTATATGAATAGGTATTTTATATCTTGTCTCCTAATATCTTATCCTCTAATCCTCTGTCTGTTTCTCTTGTCTTCGGCTCTTTTCGCGAACATTCGGGTGCATAAACTAGGCACGGCTTGTTCCGAATTTCAACGTAGTGCAAGGAGTTAAAGTGATGTTTGCTATTTTATAGCAATAATAAAAAAAGTTTTTTTTTGCGTGTTCTATAATACTGAATTTTTTTATTCGTTGTGCCAGATTATCTGAATTATCAGCATGATCGTGGTTGCTTGGTTGGACTATCACAATCTGCCACTAAATTAGTATTTTTTAAGTTATCTGAAATCACGTGTTTAAAAACTGATTTTCAAATATTCACGCTAAAACGAAATTTTTCTTTACACTTCAGTTGTAACTTTGTAATTCAGTGAATCGATTTTTTAATAAGATTTTCAACTCAAAGACATTTAAAAAATGGAATTTTTTTTTATTGGTTTAGCGGAAGGCATTGTTTTAATTTAAACTTCAGACTATCTAGTTTTGCCAAATATTTAAAAGATAACATCAGTAATGTTTGCTAGCTTATAGCTGTAATAAACTAAGTTCAATAATTTGAAAAGAAAAATTAGGGATTTTCAAGCTATTTAATTATTTGCTTCAAAAAATGTATGATATTTTTTAAACGAAATGCTAATCTCATATATTACAAAATTCGTAAATTCAGTCAGTGAAAATGAGTGAAAGAATTTATAATCTATAAATTATTAGATTTCGTAAACGACTATAATTTTCCTCTTGTTGCATGAAACCTTTATGTACGAGTTTACTTGTAATTCATAATTACAAAATCCCGCGTTATTGCTTTTAAAATTAAAAAAAAAGTTCACCCAAATATCTGCTGCATTACTTATGACGAAGAATTTCTAGTTTTTATATGATTTCAAAAGAAAAAAAAAAAATTGAAATCTAACATAACTAAATAATGCTCAACCGAGGAGGGTGGCCTCTTTGGAATGCAGGTAAACAGAAATTACACGCTGAGTTAGAAATATAAATTGATTTTAAACTCAAAAGAGCATTTATCGGACAGGAAAGTGTCTTTTAAAATTTTGTATAGAACGTTTAAAAAGTTGAATGTGTTATTTTCGTTTTAAATTTATTTATTCTAGTTTTTGAATTGGGAAATAATTTTAGCGATGGGATATCTTTCAAGATTTTTATTATTTTCAAGTAATGACTGAAAGTATACGTCAGTTAATTTTTTTTAAGGTTAGCTGTTTAAGTTAATCGTTCGTGAGCTTTTTATTCCAAAATGCGCATTTATGAAAATGGACAAAGCAACATTTTTTGAGAAGTGCCCATTTTTTTTTAACACGTGTTTTGAGCTATGTCCAGAATAAAATGATCATCAATTATCAGTACTATAATTATGTATTAGAATAGCAATTTGGTGCAAACTGAATTGTACTGAACTGTAAACTGAACTGTTTGTTACAACACATGTGAAAATACTCAGATACCTCAGCATAACATGTATCAGGAATAATGCATATATTTCTGATACAAGAATTTGCGTATTGTTTACAAATTTTACACGATTTTACTTATTTGATCAATTTATTTTAAAGCAATTTAGGTAGAAAATAGCTTAAAATTATTAAATATTAGAGAGATTTTGCATAGGGTTATGGTCCTCCCTAAATTCTAACAATAATGCTATTTAAACTTCTCAGCGCATGTGTAAAAATTTTCCGTCTCCACAAGTGGTAGAAAATAAAGTTAATATTACAGTTAAATATACGGCTTAATATACAGTTAAATATGTTTATTTGATGGTCATTTCTGCTTTCATTATAAAACCCTTTTAAGAGATTTGTAGTGCTAGGGACAGAAGTAACAAAATATTGAAAATATATTAATTTGTCCAAACTTAGACATGCTGTTAAACAATATGAAATATTGTGCTGAAACACAATAAATTAACAGTAATCAATACACCAGAAAAACGCATTGGACAAAACAGAAAAAAAAGTATTACACTATTTGCAACTGAATTTAAATTTAAAAAAAATTAAGAATAAAATAATGATTTAAAACTTCTAATTGATTTGTTTTTTATGACGCAGAAACAGACCGTAATCAAGGAAAAAAGAAAATTCTCTGAAAAATGGTCAATAATGAACTGAGGTGAAGGCTCAAGTTTTAACCTTCTTCTTCTCTTCTTATAACATTCATTGTTACGAAACAAAATTGTGTTTCAGTTTGACGTATTAATGGATCATTCATAGCGAGATAAATACTTGTAAGAAATTAAGAAAAAAAAAAAAATTCAGAGAATAACATTTTGTTTTATATTTTTATTATCAGAATGCTTTGTTTATATATTCGTTTCATTTTACATTGAGTGATACATTTCTTAGATATTTGTAGAAAAATAGAAACACTCGAGAATAGTGGTTTCTAATTTTTTACTCTCCATTGAGGTAACTCGGGTTCGAAATTTAACGATGGTTGGTCGATAGGAATTCAGCGTCTGGTTTGCACCGACCACAATGCTGACTTAAAATATCCTTAGTGGTAGACGGATGAGGTCAGGATCTTCTTGTCGTTAGGCTAACCGTGGGAGGATTTTGTGGTTTTCCTCTCCATGTAACACAAATACGGATTAGTTCCATCAAATAAATCTTCCACGAAGCTAAATTTCTCCCTATACTTGATCCAGGAGTCTCCTTATCTTCTGAATTAGGTTCAAAATTATAAGGCTACGGAGTTAAATGGTAGTCGTAAACTCAGAAGTGGATCGACTGTTCAACACCGGTAATAAAATAAAATGAATGAACATAAATTCGAATTTTTTCATTCTTTCTTTTTATCAATATTATTTTGTCAAACAATTAAATTTACAGGTCTGGAGTGGCATAAGGTTTTTTAATTTGATTTTAATTTGATTTAGCTAAAACATGGTTTTCATAGAAATAAAAACGAAAAAGAACGGAAATAAGTGTTCAGAATGGGTATTAAAGAGACATATTTCTTCAACGTTGAATGTGGTTACTTTTAATCTAAGCAAATTATTGACGCAATTTTTCACAAATGTGATCTTTTCATTATTCATTTTTCAGTCAATACCTTTTTTTTAATAATTTTTTAAATTTTGTTTTCTTTTTTTTACTAGCATTTTAATTAAATAATGCAATGAAAATATTATTTAAATAATGGATAATCAATCGGCTGTAAATCAAATAACAGGTTTCGAAAATCATAATCGGTAAAAAAACGTCTATGATCCATCCACGGAACCCCATGGTTCCGTAGAACACCATTGGATATCGTTGAGCTAGAACAAGAAGATAGTTAAAGATAGTCATTATAACATTATTTGGATTTTGTATCCTTAAAATATGGCAGAGGGAAATGGCCTGGGCTGGTTAAATATTATTGATGGGGGTTGATCAGTTCTATTTTAGTGGTTCGTTCAGGTAGCATCATCGTAGTATTAAGCATATTTTTGGTCGTGTGAGATACACTTCAATTTGAATATCAAGTAGGGATATTTATTTTAGAGAAATGAATAAAATCGCTTAGGAAAAATTGATTTATTTATTAATTAAAAAATTGAATATGGCCACATTCAAAAATATAAATATAATGAAAAGTAGTTCCTACAGGGATTAAGATAATCATTTTCTTAACATCTAATAATCATTGGAGTAACTTAATTTCTGTTGAGATAGATATTCAATGGTTCTGTTATGAAAGGACCAAAGGCCCTCCAATCCTAATGCCAATAATTCCAAATTGCAAGTGAAGGAATTGTTCCCAACGGACAGTTAGGAGCATGGAGGAGATCCATGGTTGGCGAATTACCGAAAGATAACATAGTCAAAAATAAAGCCAACCCCCATAATCAATATTAAATTTGAAAATAATTTGGCGAAAGCAAATCGCCCAAAAGACTGTGAGAATTAGTGTAACCATGTAAATGAAACATTTTTGTGGTAAGAAATAAAGAATAAAGAGTTATAAATAGGGTTTTTTTTCTAATTAGTAGCGACAGTAAAAAGTTAGCCGTTAGATTAGTTGTTAAGAAAAGAATAAAATATTTTATATTCACTTTTTCTAAAATGTAATAAAAAATAAATAATTGGTTTAATTTAATTAAAATTCGATTAAGAATTATTAAAACAAAAGTTTAAGAGATGAAAGAAATTTTAGAAGCTAGGAAATATATATGTAATGCCTATTGTGGCATCACAATATGGTCTTTATAGTTTAGTCAGGGGAGTTACTGAATGTTGGAAACTTCGATCATAAATATAATTTTTGGCGCTATATTTATTGCACTTTGCACTATTTAAGTAAGAAGAAAAGTTTTTCACGCATATATTAAACTATTTTATACTTTTTTTAAAATCTAATTATTCATAATATAGTTTAATAATGATCGCAAGAAGTTTGAATCGTAATGCTAACAAATTTATACATAATTTTGAATGATGGAATTTTAATTTTGAATTATTCTTCATTAATTTCCTATAAGCATTTTTGTAAATAGTATTATGCTCGTGTGGTATTATTACAGTAAAATAATTTGTTTTGGTTCACTTTGTATAACTATTTATTTTTCACAATCGGTACATATTTCATTCAGGGGATTTGCTTTCTAAATGTAAATATGAGTTCCGTGACTCCGAAGCACTGTTTTATCTTCATATTTAGTTTGCTATGTTATAATTTTTTTAAGCAGTTCTGTATTGTCCAATTTTTTGAATAAGGAGTAAACTGTAAAATTTCTACATTTGACGTTAAAAATTCTCTTTTTTTTTATTGACCGTTAGGATGTTTATTGATTGGTTATTTTATTTTACAAGCGTCGTTGAACGACCGACCCAAATTTGGGTTTACGACTACAAATGTTCAACTCCGTAACCTTGTAATTTTGAATCCAATCCAGAAGACAAGGGAACTCCTGGATCAAGTATTAGGAGACATATGCTTTCGTGGAGGACTTTTTTGATGGAGCTAACAAACATTTGTGTTACATAGAGAGGAAGACCACCAGGACCTCCCACGGTTAGCCTGACGGCAAGGGAACTCTCACCTATGATCCGTCTACCACTGAGGATCTTTCACGTCAGCACTGAGGTCGGTGTAAGCCGGATGCGGAATTCGTATCATCAAGCCATCGCTGTGATTCAAACCCGGTTCACCTCAATGAAAGGCGAACGCTCTATCCCCTGAGCCATCAAGGCTCCTGATTGATTCTTTTTAATTTACATCGTTTTTCTAAGACGGAAGAGGAAGATTAATGATGTGAATCCTTAACGACCAACTTTAGTATTATGTGTCAAATATGCTTGCTGCGGTAAAAAATGACACCGTATACTGATTATATACATTTTCACTAAATTTACAAGAGCGAAATTTTTTACAGTGCATAAAATTTTCAGAAAAAAGCAAATTTTACAATTGACAAAAAATCTAGAATTATTACTATAAAATTGGATTTTTTACATACTTATATGTGTAATAAAGTAAATAATAATAATAAAAAGACAGGAGGGTATGCCATGTCTACGCGAAACTCAGCCAAACTTCTGCATTTAGGTTTGGAGCAGTAAGTCGTCTCTGTTTCGCAAAATTAAATGAATCACACAATTTTCACAAATTTGTTACTTGACAAGAAAAAAGTAAAAAATTAGATGCAAATTTCGAATGTATAAAAAAAAATTTAAGAAACAAAATAGTTTTTTTTTCTGAATTTTAAATACTACAGTTATACATACACCACCCTCTTCACTTTATTTTAAAAATCAAATCAAACTTAATTTTCTTTTAGATTAAGTTAAATTGTTTTTTTAATTTTCAACCGACCAATTTATCTTTGTTATTACTTTCACCGTACAAGTTGATTGTTAAAATGGCGGTTAGCTTTTTATCATTAGTTACGCAGTGTCGCCATCTAATGCTTTCATATGAGGAAAAAAACGAAAATTGCGTTTAATGGGAAATATTTCACTCCCGACTTTATTGTTCTATAAAATAAAGTTATGTGGTTTTCAATATAGTAAGTTCAAGGTCAAGGTTGTCGGGATGAGTGCATAGTCAAGTCACACCTCTGAATTATTTCCTGGTAAACGGTCTCCAATTTTAAATTTATCCAGTTAAAATGAGATAAAAAACATTACTCAAGCCGTTTTTTAAAATTTTATATTATTTGAAATTTATATGATTTAAAATTTCTCATATTGCTTTTATATATGTAAGTCAATATATAAAAATTAATTGCAAAAACCAGAGTTAAAACTATCAACCTTTGCATTCTACAAATAATTAGTTCAAATGTAATAATAAAAAGAAATATCATGCCTAAGGTGTTTTTTTATATTTAGTTTTTTAAATATTTATTTTATTTACTATTTAATACTGGTAACGTATCAGAAAAAGTGAGGAATGATTCTTTAATATGAAAGAAACGATAATACGTTTTTTATTTTTAAAAAAATAAGGCCCCTTATGTGTTTATTTTTTTTGGATATTTTTTTAATTATAAATGAGGCACCAAAAGTGTCATTGTTAAGGTTGTATTATGGCGCTGTACATGACTTAATTGTTTAGTGGAGCTTAAATTATCTGCGCGCTAATTGGTACAAATATGTCTATATCCAAACGACGGATGGGGTAGGACATTGTAATTGTAATTATGCATAAAAAATAATTGTTTCATGCATAAAACTGTTCCTTTCTATTATTCCCTCATAGGTAAAAATTATATAGCACTAAAATTCTAGGCATCACCTTCAATTTAAGGTATTTAAATTGTTGCCTTTATTATTTCAACAAATATTCTTAAATGAAAGAAATTCTGAGATATTCAAATAATGGATTTTGTATTTTTCTGTCCACAACAGATAATAAAATATTATTTAAAAGTGCTTTGAGTTAGCAATTGCTTTCAATATAAAGGCTCGGTGCAAGAGAATTATATACCTTTTAGAGTTTTCATTTCCGTAAATAAAAGAATCCATTAATCGATTCTGAGAAAAAACATTTATTATCGGTTTTATATTTATGTTGAACAACTGACCCATAGCAGATTAGCGGACAATATTGAATTTCGTTGCCCTGTAAGTTTGAACTTAAGTCAGAGGACATGGTAATTTCTGAATCAAGCATTGGAACAAACTCTCCTTCGTGGTAGTGATTTTAAATGAAACTAATCTTCACTTACGTTACATGGCGAGGACAAACACGAAAACCTTCAATGGTTAGCCCGGTGGTTAGGGGACTCTAACACATGATTACCACTTTAGATTAACGATTTATGTTTACAACTGAAGACATTTCTAGTTAGCTTTATAGTCTTTGCGAGCCGGGAGTAGTAATATGCGTGTCGATTAACCATCACTCGTGTTCGAATCTGTCAGTCTGATAATGAGGCGAGTACTCTATTTTCTAAGCTATTTCAGATTAAGAAAATATAAATAAATAAGATAAAAAAAAAACATTGAAAATTTAAGCACAATTTATATAAAAGTTTCACGACAGCAGCATCTTTAGTGGTCATGTATTTGATTCCAGTCCGGATACTCAGGGTTTGATTCCCATTGACGGTCGCTTTTTATATTAATTTAACTGTTTTTTTTAAAGGATACTGTTTAAAAATATTAATAATTTAAGTAGAGAGGATTTAATTTTATTTAGTATATATTTTTTATTTTTTTTAATTAGATAATAATTGATATTTCAATTATAGTAATAATTAAATCATTCAAGCCAAAAAAAAAAAAAAAAAAAAAAGAAATAAATCAAAAAGAAAAAAAAAAAAAAAAAAAAAAAAAAAAAAAAATCTGCATAGTAAAGTACGAATAAAAAAAAATTGAGTTCTGCATTAAAAAGTTCTGCATTTTCGGTGATTCTTGTCACTTTTATCATGAAAAATGCTAAAAGTGAACTAAATTACTTAACAATATTATTCTACAGAAATAAATATATCATGTTAGAACGTATATTTCATTATAAAAAAATGATTTTAGTGAAGAATTATGTCCAAGATAAATAAACCTACAAGTGTGGGTATTCATGACACCCAAAAAACTTATGGAAATGATTAGGAAGAGAAGAGCTACGCATTTTCGTATCGAAAAACGTCTAAAAATAGCAAAGGGGCTCAAAGAAGACCAAGATTTGTAGACTTCGTATTTTCTCAGCAATTGATAAGCGTAGAATATCATTGTCAGGACTCTGATTCCACTCCCACGCATATGGAACCTGAAGGTCAGTGGGTGTCATACGGGAAAGTTCATTCGGGTTTAGTTAAATTAAACGAGAGTAAGTACATTGTAAGAGACATTGTTTTCTGTTTATGTTGAATCCAATGGCACCAAAATCAAGCAGATAGGATAAATGCTTCAGAAGTTAGAAGGGATTTCGCACAGGGTGTACATAAAATTACGGGTGGTTTTTAAAGCTCCATAACACGTAATGTACTGATCAGAATGTTAAAAGAAATTAGCACACATACTCAGCAAAGTAGTATAAACTTTTAACTTCTATAAATTAAAATTGTCTAGGGGAAAACCTGGCGCTCTCAGTAGGAACAAAGAATGAAATTCGGATACATCAGTATAAAAGAAGCTTAGTGTAGGAGATACTTGAAATGCATAATTTTTGAAGCCCGACATCTCAATTTTAAAAGACAGATCTACTTTCTGCATCAGAGGAATAAGCAATAAGCTATGAGCTTCTGTTGAAAATATCGTATATCGCATGCAATTTTTAGAACATCAAAAGTGTGCTGACATTGAACCTTATTTGTAAATTATAAATAAATACTGTTTATAATTATTGTTTTGTGAGTCCAAGGCCGCTGGTTATCGAAGGCAAATTAACGACAAATGTAATAGTTATGAAACTTTCAATTAATAATCTATCTACACAGGGCCAGACTTAGCCTAATTGGGGCCCGGGGCAAAAACTTCTTTGGAGGCCCCCTCTGGTTCACTACTTCAGTAATGAAGAATTAAACTTTATAGAGATATTTAATTTTTTCGCCTCATTTTACCTATATATCAAGAAAATTGAGTAGAACCTAATCCCCCCCCCCCCCCCCCCCGTCCAATGATTAGACGAAATATCGCTCTGACCATTTTATTCATTTTCTGACAATTCTATGTCCATCATGCCAAATGCAATTTTCTGATTGTTAATTTTGTCCTCTAGCTGCGAAAAACCCATATCCTTGCTGACATTCGGGCTAAATTTAGCTAAATTTTCGCAATTACGATGGCTCAATTAGGTCAATCAGAAGCTGGTATTTTTGTAAACACATCGCATTTCGTGACATGTGAAAAATACAGGCTTTTGATTGGCCAGTTTTGTCCATCGTAATTGCGAAAGTTTAGCTGAATTCCACCCTAGAATGCCATGGAATTACGAAAAATAAATTTTTTGTGTTCATACAATAGATTAATGAGGAAGCTAACATGAAACTGACAGATTCATTACAGAAGGAAGCGTTAAATGAACTTTCTATTCGAATTGGGGGTCCCCTCTGATGTGGGGCTTGGGGCAGCTGCCCCGTATGCCCCTGCCTTAGTCAGGATCTGTATCTACATATTTAAAGGGAACTTACACCATAGCAAACTCCATCAAGATTCTTGCAGCCACGACGATTCTTGCATTGTCTAATTAAAGTATTCCTCAGTAGAGGGCGCTGTTACGATATTAGAAATATAACGAAAGTTCTAAGTACGACCGAACAATTATAAAAAAGTAAATTACTGCTTCAGTTGACAATTATTTATTTATTGCACGAATTATACTCAAAGTGCCAAATTTTCTCCTATGGGCAACTTTTGTAACTATTTTTCTTTAAAATTAAAACCCCATATTTTGCTGAGTGTGTGCGTCAATTTTTTTTAATGTTCCGATTGAATATTACGTGTTATCGAGCTTGGAAAACATTACGTTTACTTATGTGCACCCTATATGTATCAAGTATAAAAAAGTTTATTTTTATTATATTTTTTAACGTTTGACAAAAGAGGTAGTATTTCTTATGCATTTTTTTACGCTGAGTCGAATGAAATTTAGAAGTCAAATGAAGAGTCGAATGAAGACTATAAACTTTATAGTTCAAAAGTTATTAAAGTTTTTATGTATTAAAGTAAATTTCTGTATTTATGCATATTTGTACTTTCTATATAGCTGTATACAATACATGTTTAACGTATTGTATCTTCTAAAATTTTTTATGCTGAATCGAAAGAAATAAAAAGTGATTAGATAGGACTAATAATTCAGGCGTTCTGCGAGTTTCAAGAGTAAAACATTTGCTTTTTCATTTATTTTTTTACGCATGAAACACTTATATTTTCAAACCTATTAGTTCTATATTTTATTGAATTTAACGCAAAGCGAAACATAAAGATAAAAACGAAAGAATTTCTAACTTTTCTGGAAAGTTTTCCTAATAGTTTGCATTAGTAGAAATATTGCATTAATTATTAGCCCTTTCCGCTTGGGTTTAGTTTCACTAATATATAGGATCCAATACATTGCTTGTAAATAAAGCAATGCTTGAGGTTCAGATAGAGAGAAATACAAATGTGTACCCTTTAAGCATAAAAACTTGAATAACTTTTAAACTGTTACTGCTTTCAACTTTGTTTTGATTTAATTTGATTTAGCGTAAATATTATACACAGATAATGCAGTACCTAAATCGTCTCAATAGTTACTTCAGGCACGCCAGAAGGCATAATCAAAACTTTTACTTTTTATGCTGAATCGAATGCTTCTATGTACTGTACTATGTATGATTCTATGTATTAAATCCCTTATAGTTTTTAAAATATTAGTCCTATATACTTCTGGGGCCATCAGATTAAGCATAAAAAATACGTAGAAAATAATACCTCTCTTGTTTATGTAGTGAAATTTCAGTTTTCAGATACTCTCCCCCGCAATAAATTCAACTTCAAGGCTAAGACACTCCTCGGGGAGAAGAGAGAACTTCAGATATTTATTTTGGGTTAACTCTACAACTTTTAAAATAATTTACAGCTGTCTCCTAGTTATTTCAGAATTGAACTTTTTCCCCCCGGTTATATGGGAGCTGGCCTATTTTGTAATGAATGTAGTTTATTATAAACTGTAGTACTAAGGGTAGCTTTACACTGAGAAAAAAAGATTCTGGTAAAATTATAGCGTACTGCATGATACATTTTAAAATTAAACTGTAGTACTAAGGGTAGCTTTACACTGAGAAAAAAAAATTCTGGTAAAATTATAGCGTACTGCATGATACATTTTTAAAATTATGGTAAACATTTACATGTTTACATTTATGGTAAAAAACTCCACTATTCTGATTAAACACACGAGAAATACGGTATTTAGACCACTCATTTAGTAATTTTTCCATTCATATGGTAACGGTTTAGCAGAAATTCAGATTTTCAAAATTATACTTCTTATCACCACACATTTATTAAAAAATACAAAATTGAGAAGTAAATTTAACCGAATAAATGGTTAATAAGTCATGCTCTTAAGTATCATGATGAAATTACCAAATGATACCACATTTACCAAATTTTATAACATATTATAAAACCCTATTTTCTTGTTAATTTTGCCAAAACCATTATCAAGGCCTTTTGGTAAATATTTTCTAACTTTTTGGTGTTCCCGTAGAGTAAAAAACATGGTAAATTTTACCATATTCTGATACTTTTGACCATACTTTTTTTCTCAGTATAGTATTTCAGTGATATCACACTTTTTCTGTTTCAAACTGCAGAAAAAAATGCAAAAAAAAAAAAAAAAAAATTGAATCAGCTCCAACTTCAATTTTTGTTAAAATACCAGCATTTTACAATTCATAAGATTATGTAATTTGTGCTAAAATTAAACTACTGTCTTCCTCCTGCTAATATATTTTTTAGAAATATTATCTGCCTGATAATATTTCTAAAGGCCTGTAGGATCTTAAATGTTTTTCTGTGGCCCTCACAATAAAAAAAAATCCTACTTTAAATGAATAGACTTTCATGGAACTGTTATGTCATTCTTAAAAGCATGAAAGAAGATTCTTACAAGAATATTTAAATTTCTGACGTTGATAATGGTTGTTCTCGAAATCCTGTCTCTGTAATAGAATACCTTATAAAGGGACTTAAAAATAGTCTTTATAGTAGCAAATATGAATAGTCTGTTGATCTACCGTTTGTGTGTATGAAACTCTGAAATTGATCCTGATTTTGAGAGCTTGACAAATAATTATTTTTCGCTTAGATCTCATTAACAAAAGACGATGATTTAAACAATCAGACGATGTGCAAAATGCAAAGCATATAAGTTATAACCAAAATGTTTGTGGTTGCTATAGACAAACATTAATGAAATATTTAAAGTTTTAACATTCTCAACGGAATAATTATTTTCGGTATATTCATAAACGTTACTTAATTTCAAGTGGCGGTTAAGTTCTGAAAAAACAGAATGAATAAGAGTCTCACTTTTAAGTTCAAGTCGTTTGACGCAGATATTTATATTAAACATATTTTTCAAATTTTTTTCATTATTTTTTATTAATTTAGGTCAAAATAAGTTAAAAATATTATATTTATCATTTTAATAATTTATCATAATGAAATACAGCATGAAACATGGGTGTCTTTTTCTGCGACAAAGGTAAAATCTTCCAAATACGACTAACTTCTAAGCAACAGTTTTTCAAAATTTGCCCTTATTTGTAGTTATTTATATCTAAGAGAAACAATTATTTATTATTGAAATTTCTTTAGTTTACAAAATCAATTACTGATAAATTTTTGAATATGAAGGAAATTAAAATTCAAATTACTTTTATAATTTGATAATCTAATTTGATAACATATTTTATTAACTATTAGACTGATTTTTATAATTAAAAAAATTCCAAAATATATTTTAGCTGTAATAAGAGCATCAGAAAAATATACAAAAGGCACACCGGTGTAGTATATGTGTCAGAATGTTAATGTGCGTTTTTTATTTTTTTTAAAAATTACTAAATTGTTCCAACTGCATTGTTTTTAAATGATAACCATTTGATTGTTTTAAATGAAATTAAGTTTGCCTTAACAGGTATTTGTCTTTTGATTTATGCAGTGAATAACGAATCTGTTTTGCAGTTTTTTTACTTAAACGAACTATTGTTCACTGAATTTTCATTTAAAAAAAAGTAAGTTCTTATCTAATTTTGTTTTCTTAGTTTATCATCTAAAATGATCAATTTAGAAATTGATAACATCGACAAAAATGAGATAAAATATAAAATAAGGTAAGGTCAAGGTAAAAGTCTCTTATTTTATCCAAAAAAAAGCCTCAAGTAATATTAAAAAATGAGTTATTAAGTCTTAAGTTTTAAGTGTTATTAAAAAACTAGTGTATTTTGCTAATCTGAGATTAACTGAGATCTGAGATAAAATTTTAACTTACCTTGATTCATAGAGGGCCATTTAAAATGCATTTTTTTAAAAATATAAAGTGAATAATGCTAATTTAAATCCCTTCCTTACAAAAATTTAGCAAACAAATAATTACAATAAATAGAACAGTGTGCATCAATTATTATTTAAGATTTTGAGTGAAAATAATTCACAGTAAACACACACACATAAAGAAATGTTTATTTCAATAGTAATAAATAAAAATAAATAAAATAAATACAAGTTATTGATAAACTCTCTTTCATTAAACTTTTTTAAACATTTATGCAAACAACAATGAATATAAATAATGATAAAAAAAAATCAAAGAAAAAAAGTAAATATGGCTTGAATTATGATAATTCTATAAATGCAATAACAAAAGTGTTAACAATACAACCTGGGCAAAAAAATTATTTTCGTTTCTTTGAAAAAATGCCACTTTATTTCATTGAAGTTTCAATAAACTAGAGATGATAATAATTTAAAATGTTTTAAGGTAAATTGTCTTTTTATTTGCTGTGTTTTAACATAGAAAGCAATTTAATTAATGTCAATTGTTTTTGGCACATTGCACGCACGAAAATTAAAAAAGTGAAATAATGCAGCAGAAGTTAATCATCAATTTTCTATGTCTTAGTAATCATTGCGTAGAAAATTTTATTTAGTTTTTGTTGATTTTTCACTAATTCTTTTCCAATTTTATAGTTTAATTTAGAAACGTAATTTATAAATTCGTTTTATCTTAATTTGATAGATTTGTAAGAGTGATCTATAAATACTACTCTTTAATTATGAATAAATATACAGCACATCAACTTTGTATTTACAATAAAAGATGAAAATAATGTCTTTGACATACGGTATGAATGGCATTTGCAAACAAATGCAAAAATTCATTGAAAAACTTTTGCAAAAACGAACAAAAAAAAAAATTAAAATTATTTCGAACTTTTTTCGGATATAGATTTTAATCTGCTCAAAATAAATAAGTTAATTTGTTATGTACATAATTTAAATGAAGGAAAAAGTATGATTTATATTACAAAAGTATTATTTAACAATTTTAAACGAAAATTAATATTATCAATAAAACGTATGGCGATGAATTCTGAGGAATAATACATTTTAAAGTTCACTTTAAAAATAAGTTCTTCTTCATTCAATATAACTTCCATCTAAAATGTTGTGTTGTATAGACAATTATTTCTATTTCTTAATACTTATCTAAATTTAAATCTAGCAAAACTTAACAATCATAGTTCAAGCAAAATACATACACTTCTTAATATATTCAGTATTTTGCTGCTTCTGAATGTATTTCAACATCAGCTGGGTTTTGATTTTCTGTGCCTGGCTCATTTGTCTTCACGATGGCTCGGAATCCATGGGCATCAGCTACGTATTCCACTTCGCGATATATGCCATATCCATCTGTGTAACCATAGGATCCCCTTTTGTTACCATAATCATCTCCTTGCTCTTTCCGACTCTGTGTAGCCCCACTTTCATCTTTTAGTTCATATCCGAAAATGTAAGGTTGAGGCGATTCATCCTGTTACAACAAAGAAAAAGAATTGTATTTTTCAGTTGAATAAATAAGATATTATAAAAAACTTCATTCGCTTTCAAAAAATATATAAAAAAAAAAAAAAAAAAAAAAAAAAAAACAGTTGACTCGTTTCAAGCACTCAAAAATTGGCGCCAGATGTGAATTTATTGTCTGCAAGACTTGTCATTCAGACCTGGCAAGTCTTGAAAATAGGCGCTTGTTTTTTTTCTCTTTTGATCACTTAAAGCATGTCTATTGTAATTTCTCATTTATATATTTTTGAAAGTAATAAAGTCTTTTTAATCAGTATTATTCGAACCGTGGTGGCTCAGGGGATAGAGCACTCATCTCCCAATGAGGTGAACCGGGTTCGAATCCCGGCAATGGCTGGTCGATTCGAATTCCAAACCTGGCTCGCACCGATCACTGGGCGGACGTAAAATATCTTCAGTGGAAGACGGATCATGGGTTAGAGTTCCCTTGCCGTCAGGCTGATCTTGGGAGGTTTCTGTGGTTTTCCTCTCCATGTAAAACAAATGCGGGCTAGTTCCATCATAAAAATTATCCATGAAAGCAAATTTCTCCCAATACTTGATTCAAAAGATCCCTTGCTTCTGTTGGGGTTCAAAATTACAAGGATGCGGATTGAACATTGGTAGTCGCAAAAGGAAAATTTCGGACGGCTGTTCAACGACGGCCATTAAATAAAATAAAATAAAATAATATAAAATTATTATTCAGGGTTTTTAAGTTTTTAACTTATTAACCAGCTGTTTTTTTCAATTATTGATCATTGCTTTATGAATGTTTCAGAATAAAATTTAAGTTATCGGGTGTTCAAAATTTAGGTTTAACAGTTAGTTAAGATTGGTTATCAATATGTTAAAATTTATTTGAAGCATATTTTATGTACGAGTATGGAGGGTAGCAAGAAACTGTGTTTTGAGAAATTCTTTATGGATTTCCACAAAATACTTCGTTATTTTTTAAAATTAATGAACTCTCGTGTTGAAGTTAAGAGACGTTAAAGTTAAGCCATCTCTCTTTTTCCTGGGAATTGGAGTAGAAATTCAAATTTCTAGTGAGTATTCGAAATAGTTCAAGCCAGTCTCTCGAAAAATGTATCCAAAGGTAGAGATATAACTTATCTTTTTATATAGATTATTGTCAAGTATATTTTCGAAAAATATACTGAACGAATATTTTTGGTAAATTTAGCTATTATATTTGTGTCTATCTGGCTTTGAGTTAACGTTAGCATAAAAAAATAAAAAATAATAATAAAAATTTGCTCTTAATACAGAATTCTTGCTTTTTATTTCATTCAGTTGAAATCTTTTTAAACTTAATTGAAAACGTTTAATATAATTTAAAATTTGTATGTTATTGTTATATTTTAAATTTCATTTTGTTTAATATGATTACTTTTCAATTTTGTTTATCATACTGCCTTTAAAACTGCATTTGTACCTTTTTTTTCCTACATCATAAATAACTCACTGTTGTTTGAAATTAAAGGATTTCGTGGATTTAGTCAAGTATTTCCAGAATTATCAGATAGATTTTAATGAAATTAGGAATTAAGAGCTAGTAAGTTAAAAAAAATAATCACTCTAGTTCACAGATATGCAGACTTACTAAATGCTTTTATGTTTGAAATAAAGCAGTTTAGAAAGCGATTGCTCTCAATCATTCAGCAACTCTGTTCTCTCGATTAATGTTGTAGGAAGATTACAATTTCTTAGAACCTTCCTTGAAATGCCCCAGAGATGTTCAGTAGAATTGAGGTCTGAAGATCTGGCTGACAAATTCATCCGACGATTGTCTTTAATTTCCTAAAAATCGTCGATCACGTGAGCTTTTTGCAGCTGGGTTTTACCGCCCACGAAAATAAAATAAGGGTCAACTGTACTTTCTGAAAATATAAACATAAATTTCAGAGATTTAATCCCCATATTTCATACAAATTAAAGTGTCTCTTTTCAAGTGGAGAGGTGCGCGGCCATTCCGTCTGTTGTTGTCCCAAACCATCAAAGCTCTGATGCAATGATGGCCAATGTTTGAAATATTTGTGAGAAAATAGTGGGTCCTCGTTTGGCTCATACTTTCATATAAAGATGGAGAAATTTGCTACCTCTCCTCAAATATTCATGAGGAGATTTGGTGGTCTGCTCAGGTCTCATGTTCAATGGCCTCACACCGTTTTAGGTCTTTGAAAGAGCCACTTTGAAAGACGGATAGGCAGGCCTCTACTCTATAGATTATGTCTGATATGTCCTCGTGTGGGCAATTGGAACTCGCACCTTCCATTTGACATCCACCCAAGGTCTGAGAATGGTATGGTGGAACAATTGGGACTATTTAACACAGGTATCTCCTAAACAATTTTACTTTCAGTATCTAATTTCCCTATTTAAAATGTATATGCATAAGAGAAAGACATACCCACTATAACCGATTCGTTGTTCGATTCTCTAACCATTGTTTTATACCTTCTAACTCCAGTGTTGACTGATTATTCTTTGTTCAAACTAAATATCGTTGAAATGCATTCAGTATTTCAGAAGATTATTGACCAGATTTAAAAATAATCTTAAGTTTAAACTGTAGTGTTTTTTTTACAAAGAACTGCTATTTTGCTTTTGTAGTTTTAAAATTTTTAAAACGTTTAATACAAATTGCTAAAAAAATTACATTCCAGCTAAACTGCATCACTTATATTCCAAAATGAAATTAATAATATATAAAAAATATGTAGTTCTAAAAAACTAATGTATAGTACTCAATAAATTTTCTAGCCGACTTATCACACTAAAATATTTAAAAACCTACGTTACACTAAAATAACATTGATTTTACTTGCAAAAAAGGAAAATTTTTAAACGTAAAATTTTCTATGATAACTTCGAGATATTAACTTACGTAAGGAGCCGAATCATATTCAGAATTATGAGTTGCTGGAGCTACTTCCAATCTTTGAGGTGCCGGTAGATACCTTAATTTAGGTGCGTTTCCAGCTGCTGTACCGTATTCCGATGGACTCTGGTGTCTGCGTGGTGCATAGTCATCAATTAAACCATGTTCATTTGGTACTTCATCGTCATATTGGACTCCCAATGGGGGAGCAGAATAAGCTTGTTTAGGCGCTCTGTAGTCTCTCTTCGGTTTCAATCTGGGATATTCATTCTCAACTACAGAATTCGGTAAATGATTGGGTACCCTTTGAACAGGCCTTACTGGAACGGGTTCTGGTCTGTGGTTTTCTGGTTTCGGAACAATTGGTTGGTGATAAGACGCTGGTTTTGAACTTGATGAAAGTTTTTTGGATTCAAAACGTGGCACTCTTGCTGGTTTTGTTGGTTTACCGGGAGATACTTTTTCAGTGTATACAGGAATATCATCTTCTTCACCTAACCTTTCGATTGGATTGCACACCACAACGGTGGCAAGTACGGAGAGAAATATAACCTGAAAATGAAATTAGAAATCAAACTATACAACTTAAAATTCTACACTGTTAGAAATTTCACAGTAAATATGGTTAAATGACAATTTATTTAATTGTTATTTTACCATATTTAAACAAAACAGTCAAATAACAAATAAAATAGTATTCAAACTGTTAACTATGAGAAAAATCGTTTATTAACTGCTTTCACCTAATACAGTTAAGCAAATAGAATTTTATCGCACCAACTGAGCCCACCTACTGAAGCCACTTAGTTCCTTGCAGACAGGTACGTACATATTATAGCCGAGAGGGTGAATCTATCAACCTCATGACCTCCCAGACCACAATATTTCTTCAGTCCCTTCAACACACGAGTTTCCAGTGTCTTGTATTCCAGTTGTGTCCTGGATTCTCCATTGCCCATTACCTAA
The DNA here is from genome assembly GCA_949128135.1 of Parasteatoda lunata. Classification (NCBI taxonomy): domain Eukaryota; kingdom Metazoa; phylum Arthropoda; class Arachnida; order Araneae; family Theridiidae; genus Parasteatoda; species Parasteatoda lunata. The sequence continues at coordinate 63,471,140 of OX421973.1, read as the reverse complement.
CGAAAAACCTAGCTCCATTGACCAGTAAAATTCTATTTTACTCTTATATATATGTATGTATATATATGTATGTATGTATATTTATGTATGTATATATATATATATATATATATATATATATATATATATATATATATATATATATATATATATATAAATATATATGTAATACAAGAATTAATACTTTTGTATTAATAAAAGAATTAAAACCCTTTCGTTTTCATAAAATGTCTTTGTTAAAGAATAAGCGTAGAGAGATTCTATTTTGGGAGGTCAAGGCTAACAACATGCGATTGAGTTATTTTTAGAATCTCTCCCCCTTTCACTTCCATATAAGGAAGCATGAAATGATTTTCCTTAATGCGTAAGGATACAAGTATTTCAAAGACGGTGCCTTTTTACTACAAAATGTGTTAGTATAAAAGCGAGAGCAATGCTTTTCGCATGGCTTTTTCATCATGTTCTGATCCTGATAAGTTGTTCCGGAATTGTCCAAAGTCTTGTCCAGCCCCTCCCTTGCGGAGTGTGGATGTGAATTGTTATCGATACCAGCCTACTACCATTAATAAAGCTTTTTGGAGTGTATCATGGCTTACGACTGCATTATTAAAGCTAAATACACCACTGATAACAGGGATGTAGCCCTGTTATTATATATATATATATACGTATATATATATATATATATATATATATATATATATATATATATATATATATATATATATATATATATATATATATATTTATATATATTATATATTATATATATATATATATATATATATATATTATATATATATATATATATTATATATATATATATATATATATATATATATATATATATATATATATATATATTTATATATATTATATATTATATATATATATATATATATATATATATATTATATATATATATATATATATATATATATATATATATATATTTATATATATGTATATATATATATATATATATATATATATATATATATATATATATATATATATATATATATATATATATATATATATATATATATATATATATATATATATAACTAAATTTATTATTCAGTTATAAACCTTATCACTAATATGGTTCTAACACTAAAATGATACAATCTTTGTCTCAAATGAGATGATCAATATTTTATTAATTTTGTTACATGAAATGCTATGCATCTGGAAAAGCACAAATAAGTAAACATTGGTTTGACTGATAAAAATCTATTTAATGTTCGCATTAATATTAAGACAAGAGAGTCTCATTTTATCATAATTTTTGTTTTAATTTCGCAGCTCAATCCCCAGATAGTTTCCTGCTTTGTATATTGCTACGTTGGTTTGACGTTAAATCATAAGCTTAAGAAAATTATGAATAAAGTTTAAACTATAAAATTATTATAAAATATTTATTTACACAAGCTTCTTTAAACAAGCTTAATAAATCTTGCACATTCTTTTGAACTTCCGAATGCAAAGTGTTATTATTATCATTATAAATTGATTATAGTGTTAAAATATTAAGTTAAAAAAATATAAAAAAAGCAAATCGGATAACCATTATTTATTTAATGAAAAATATTCTATATATTTTCGTGGGACTTATTAATTTTTGAAAACTTTTATGGATATAACCATTTATCGAAACATAAGCACTTTCTGGAAGTTATTGAAAATTTTGAAGTAACTATTTCTGTAAAGTGCAGAGGTATTTTTCAATTTCAGTAAATTATATAGGGAAAATGTGCTACATGAATGCTTCTATATCAGCCAAAATGATGTATGACGTAATTGGTCTGATAAAACTATTAACACTCAGAGAAGGGAATGTACAGGGGTTAGCGTGCTGGCTTCTTAAAAAATTTTCCGTATTCAATCCCTTGTGGTGACTAATTTTTCATTACGTCGAAATTTTTTCTACTGTTTTTTTTAAAGATAAATATTGTATTTAGAGTAAGAAGTAATGGTGCCTACAAAAAATATACTTTTCAACGTATAAATTAAAAAAAAATTTTTTTTTAGAGTGTTTGTAGTTAAAAATATTACTTCAAACTGCAAAATTATGATGGTGAATACTGAGTTGAGATGTTGTTGTAATGAGGTTTGGTAAATATAAAATTCGTTAAATACGGTATTCAAAATGAAGAAAATAATTAAAAACGTGATCGCAACATAGAAAATTTTTTATTCTTACAAAATAATCCATTGCTTATTAGATTTATCGATCAAAAATTTATCTGCAACAAAATATTTTTATGCAACATCAATTAGTCATTATTCATTTTCAGTAGTTGTTAATATATTGTAAAAATCACATTAAACGCATGCTCATCTTGTTTGTAAATGTACTCATTTCATCTAATAATTAAAGTTATGTTTATAAATGCATTATGCATTTTATTTTATAATTAAAAGTTTATTTTTGGATTTACAATTGGACCTCTATTTTTTCACGGCAGAAATGTGTGCTTATATTTTTATTAAGTTATAGTTACTTACAATAATACAAGGAATAGTTTTCTTTACAGAAGAAAAAAAACTGAACTAGTTTTACGCTTATATCTTTCCACACAATAGGCATTTTTATTGGTTTATATATGTTTAAGTTTTAAACATAAGATTTATGTAAATGATTTACATGTTTATTGCACACGCAAAAAAAATTAAATATCAAAGTATAATTAAATTGGCATTTGAGTTATCTCTCACAGTTCAAAATCTGAAACAAATATTTCAAACATGGTATTTAAAAAGTCATTTTATAATTAATTATTTTTTAAAATAGCTTATTAACTTTGCGGGAAAACATATTTTAATAAAACAATAATTAAAAAGTATATAAAATAATATTATAATAATTAATAAATAATAATAATTAATAAATAATAATAATTAAAAAACAATTAAAAAGTAAAATTATAAGTAGATTTTTTACGTTCATGTTTTTAAATAATTGACATGTGATAAAAAATCTATAAATCACGGACGATTAAGGTTCTTCTTTCATAAAAGTTTAAAAAAAATATTAAAAATGCTCTTTAAAAACATTTCATCATTTAGTTTTTTTAAAGTGAATATTTTCTTCAAATAGTTTGCATTTAATGTGAAAATAACTTAACAAAGAAAAAAGTCAGTCAAAATTAAACACCAATTTTTGATGAAATTAAATGAACCTAATTCGAAATAATTTTCTAAATATAATACTATTAATAATAATTATTCTTAATTGATGAGACAAAGTACATAACTAGCATTTTTAAATTATATCGGGATATAAAATGGTTAAATCCAGTTATTAAATGACAAGTTTCTTAACAAATTATATGGTACATAACTAGCATTTTTAAATTATATCGGGATATAAAATGGTTAAATCCAGTTATTAAATGACAAGTTTCTTAACAAATTATATGGTAATAAAAATTAAGAAAGAATTCTGAGCTTATTTAAAATAAAATTGCTTTTAAATTGCTTCTCTAATTAAAAAATGTTAAGATACAAAATGATCAAAATTTTTTTAATAATGATTTTGATTTTCAGTGTAAGTATAAATACTTTGAATTTTCTTTAATGAAGGAAAAAAAAATTTTAAGACAGTAATTTAAAAAGATATTTAAAATTTCACAACAAAATTTTGTTCAGCTAACAAAAAAACAGCATAATTTTTTTCATATTTTACAAATGATAAAATTAAAATAATAACTAAAATTGGTTGAATTTTTTATCATTAAATTTGGCGAGAAAAATAAAACTATGAAGCATGATTTATTTCTAATGAAATTTTGACTCCACGTTTTGAATAGTTTAAATATTTTTTGAAAAACCAGTTATTAAAAAAATATAGAAAAGTAATAATGAAAGAAAAAAGAAGTTTAATTCAAAAATTTTTTAATAATGATTTTGATTTTCAGTGTAAGTATAAATACTTTGAATTTTCTTTAATGAAGGAAAATTTTTTTTTTAAGACAGTAATTTAAAAAGATATTTAAAATTTCACTACAAAATTTTGTTCAGCTAAAATAAAAAAAATAAAAAAATATAATTTTTTTTCATATTTTACAAATGATAAAATTAAAATAATTACTAAAATTGGTTTAATTTTTTATCATTAAATTTGGTGAGAAAAATAAAACTATGAAGCATGATTTATTTCCAATGAAATTTTAACTCCCCGTTTTTAAATCCTATAAATATTTTTTGAAAAATCAGTTATTAAAAAAATATAGAAAAGTAATAATGACAGAAAAAAGAAGTTTAGAACCATAAAAACTAGTTTTATAGTTTCATAATTTTTAAATCTCATTTAGTTTCAAATTTTTATAGTTTTGATAGTTGATAGTTTGATATTTTTTAAATATTTATTTGGCTGTATTAAAATTAATAATTAGATAAATAATTAACTGTAAAAAAGTTATGCGAACATTAAAGGCAAATAAGCATATGGTTAAAATTAATAATAAAGTCAAAATATGTAGAATTTCCCAGTATTATTTATATATATAAATATATATATATATATTAATTAACATATAGCTATATTAATGATATAATTTTATGAATAATATTTTTTTAATTTAATTTATATTATTTCTAAACTTAGAAAGAAACTGATACCACCATTTTTAATCCAAATTGAAAAGATTTCATCAAATTGAAATATCCAATAATTGTTGCTTAGAAAATATGTATAATTGTTTTTGAACTCCTTTGTAGAAAAATTCAAAAACTCCAATCTTCAACTTTCACACACATCCATAGGAATTCAATTCAGATAAAATGCATCGTAAATAACGTAGGAATGGTGCTAACGAGTTCATTAGCTTATTAAATCCAATTTAATTTGCATTTAAAGTTTTAAAAAAACACTTTTCCGAACTCACCTTTGCAATCATGTCTATCACATGGGAGGAGACAAAAGTGCTTTGATTAAACGCAAACACTTTTATAACCCCGCTTGCCCTACATTTTGGCCTAAATAGGCCGATTTCACTCTCACTAAACACCAGGCATCGGTAACTACCGTTTTAAGCATATTATTTTGCTTTCCGTTTTCAATATGGGTTTTTGATTCTAAAAACTTTAATGAGGGAGTTTTTGTTTTGGTGAAACAAGTGCCTTTTCATGTGGTAATCGAGGGGTGTTTGAGGAAATGATTATTGAGCTGACGAGATGTTTCTGCCGAGTACAGTCGAGCTCGTTTATTTACGAGCTCTGATTTAACGTGATTTAAAGAAGAAATATTTAATAAATGGGTAATTTAATGTTAAAAGGTCTATATGAAACCCTGTTATTACATGCGTAACTTGGACATAACGAGACAGCTTTTTAAAACTTTTTGAGAATTATTTCATTATTTAAGAATTATTTTATTAATATATTGGTATTTTTTAATTATAAAAAAACAGTCTAATAGTTACTTAAAATATATGTTAGATTACCGGAATTTTATTTGTATTAGCACAAATAAAATCTAAACACTTTTTACACAAATAAGATCTTAACCAAAAGTATAATATCAAAAATGTTTTTTTATTCACATTCAAAAAGTTTTCAATAACTGATTTTGTATATTGAATTAATTTCAATGATGAAAAACTGTTTCTTTTATATCTAAAGAACTGCAAAAAAAGCGTTATTTTTAAAATTGTTGTCTGAAGGGAGCTGTGATTGGAAATTTTTACCTTTAACGAAAAAAAAAGACATCGGTGTTTCAGGCTCATAAAAATAAATAATTAAAATGCTAAAAATACTATTTTTTACTTAAATTGAATGAAATTATTAAAAAATAATGGAAAAAAGTATGAAAAATATGTTTAATTAAAATTCTTCTGCAAAGGGTTAAAACCATCAGGGGCTTTTCGGTGAAATTTCCTATGGTTTAAAAATGCTGCTTTAATCCACTCTGTCCAAACACTGTATGTAGACAAGCAATAACGAAAAATAATGTGAAGTTTCTCATACATCTTGCCATGAATCACACATTTGCAATAAATTACAGAACTTGTTTCTGTGCAACATTCTATACCTGCCGTTGCACCTGGTGTCTATGTTCTTGACCAAATGCTTGTAGAACAGGGAATCTGAAGGGTAAGAAACAGTTACGTCATCACCACGCAAATCTGAAAATATAGAGTTTACGAAGAAACTTCATATATTTTAAAGAAGCATTTAGCATTTTAATAACTTATCGTTATGAAATACAGCAAGAAACACCAGTGTCTTTTTCTGCCTTAAAGGTAAAATCTTCTAATTGCGAATCACTTTCAAGCAATAATTTTTACAAGTTTACAGTTATTTAAAAGAAACAGTGATTCACACTGTTAGAAATTTCTAGGCAAAAATGGTTAAATAGCAATTTATTTAATTGTTATTTTACCGTATTCAACCAAAACAGCCAAATAACCATAAAAAAGACGAAATTCAAACTGTTAAGTGTGAGAAAAAACGTTTATTAACTGTTTTGTCGTAATACGGTTAAGCAACCATAATTCCTGAACTAGGCCCACCATATGACGCCATTTTGTTCCATGCAGATGGGTACATACTGTAGCTGAAAAGGCTAATCAGCCAATCTTATGACCGGTTGAACAGGGGTTCAAATCCCAGCATTGACCACGATATTTCTTTCATTCCGTAAATAGATCAAGAATTTTCAGTGTTCTGCACTCTTCAATCAGTGTCCTTGATCTATAAGAATACGAAACTATCATTCACGCTTAAATGACGCAGCACCCACAAAGCTACAATCAGTATTAGTTTCATGGCTTAGAAACTATACTAGTAGTAATTGTTTGCGAAACCATATAGTTTAATACTCATGGTTTTTTAAACGTACCAGTTGAAAACTGTTTCAAAACCGTAAAGGTATGGAATTTTCCTAACCAAAAATTTTATGGCTAATCGGAAGGACAGACTGCCGCCGGTTATTTTATATAAATTTCAGCACCGAAATTTTTTTAATTTACAAAATATTATTGATAATTTTTGAATAGAATTTATTTGAATTCGTCCGAGAGGGAATTTAAATATTTTAAAAGTATGGTCTTTGAGGAGTGAATATAAAATATAGTCGTATTTTGAATCCACAAATTGTCCATAAAAAAAGAGGGGAGGTTTGGAAAAGTTTATTTGAAATCTATGAATTTAAATAGTATGACCCATTTACAACGATCCCCCATTAATCGATATTCGGGATTTAACCAGAAAAATAGGATCATTTTTAGCTAAAAATTATAAATGTACACTTTTTAGTGAGCACTTATCATTACTTTTCCCTGATTTTATGAGAGAAATATAATTTTTGGCATGTAATAATATGAAAAATTATGAAAACGAAAAGGCAACGCTTTATCAATTACTTGATGCAGTAAATGGTTTTATTTTACGTAAGTATTGCTTGAAAAAGACCGAATTAAATTTTTTACTAATTAAACTTTATTTCATACATCGGCAATTAGTTGTGCCGTAACAGTTTTTTAAAGCCATAGAAAATGCAGATGAAGAATTATTTAATGCATTATATGTTTTACGACGAAAATTAAATGAAACAAAATTACACAAATCAAACAATATACGGTAGATAAATATGTATGTACTTCTCAATGAGATTAATGTTGAAGCAATGCTCGTCAGTTGCTTTTACGTAAAAATTTTTTTTGTACCAACCATGAGTTTTTTATAACCATCGTAGAACAGCAGACCCAATTTTTGGGCTTACGACTACTAACGTTTAACTACGCAGCCTTGTAATTTTGAACCCAATCCAGAAGACAAGGAGACTCTTGGATCAAGGATTGGGAGAAATATGCCTTCGAGGAATACTTTTTTAATGGATACTCCGTATTTACGTTACATGAAGAGAAATACCACGAGAATCTACCACGGTTAGCATGAGGGCAAGGGGATTCTGTCCCATGATCCGTCTACGATTAAGGATATTTCACGTCAGCACTGTGGCCGGTGCAAGCTGGATGCGGAATCTACCAGCCATCGCTGGGATTCGAAGCCGGAAGTCGAACGCTCTATTCTCTGAGCCATCGCGGCTCCAGCTTTGAGTTTGAATTTAGTGAGTGGAGTGATCAAATTTATAGAGTTTCTCGAGCTGTTATTTTTCTTTTTTTTTTAAGAGCTCTTCGTTAAATGCTATTTCGCGCCTCCCATGTGTTAACTTTAATTTTATGTTATTAAATGTGTAAATTTTATGTTATTAAATTTTTCATTAAAATCGTTTTTCATCAATGCTACGTTTGTTACTTAATAACTACACTATATGTAAGATTTGAGATAAAATTTTCATTTAAAAAAATTGAATTGAAATATTCTTAAGTTTAAAAATACTATTTTATCTAGCTATTCATTAAATATATTTTTAAGTTTATTAATTATTTAATGGTTTAAAAATAATTATTTTATTACAAGGCTTACATTTCTTTAATAAAGGAAAGAAACTTTAGTTCCAATCCCAATATTAATAAATAAAACGCCTAAATGTCTTGGTTACTTTTTCTTTTAAAGAGATAAAAAATATTTTTAGCCAAAGATAAAATGCATTCATAGTTGGTTGGTTGATGAGCGTGGTGACCAGGTGGATACTACTAATTAGGCTCTTCATCTATTTGAATTATAATAGCATATAACATGCATGTATCATTAATATCACCGTATTATCATTATGGATAAATGTTTGAGGGTTGTCGACAGCTTTGTAACCCTATTACGATATTTCAAATCAAATATAATTAAATTTTCTCATTTTAGTACATATGAACATTTGGCCATTTTGGTAAAGAGCCCATAATAAAATTTGTTTTTAAAAATGTTTTTCTCTATTTTTATAAAAAAATATATAGAAATATTGTCTTATTCAAATTTTTATTAAAAATAATCTAACTATTATAATTTGTTGTATTTTGCAAAAATTTGAGTTAACATTTTTTCCTAATTGCAAAAAAAAAAAAAAAAAAAAAAAAAAAAAAAAAAAAAAATTTTAGTAAAGACTTTGTTATAGCTGAAATACTTAGTTTGCCAAAGAAGGTAGTTTGTAAATACTTTTGGTATTTTTGAAATTTATCAAAGGCCATGAAATTTATCAAAGGTCATAAAAATATCGATCGATACAATATCGATAAAAAAGATGGTGTGAATCAAAAATGTATTTTGGATCAATGTTTTGTTGATATGGCAGTAAAAATGTAAACAATAGATATTGCTTTCATTTTGAAATTTAGCTGAGTTTTTTAAATAATCGCGCCCGAAAGAAATAAAAACTGTGCTAATTTAACAATTTTAAACTTTTTTTTCGAAATTTCTTTAAAAAGGTAAGAAAAGTGATAACGATTTCAAATTAATTCATAAATAGTTAAAACCATATCAACGAGAATCGCAGAACGATGAACTCAAGATCAATTAGAAATTAAAAAGAATACACGTTTCTCTTTGGTTCCATATTGACTTCAAAACAAATCGTTTTTTTTAAATTCTCAAGTTTTTTGCTTTACCTTTATTTACATTATCTATTATGATAATACCGCTCCATGTTATTTTGACCCCGTGACCCGTAATTCTAAGAAATTTCTAAAAATTTTTGAATACCACTAATAAAGTAGATTTCCACCCTTATGTGGTTTCTCTTTGGTCATACATTTTTTTCATTACAATATTTTTTTCATTACAATATTTTTTTCTTTACACTAAGAAAAAAAGTATGGTTAAACTACCAGAATATGGTAAAATTACCGTGTTCCTAGCTCTATAGGAACACCAAAAAGCGCTGTTATTTTTTTCGAAGAGCGTTTATAATGATTTTGTTAAAATTAACAATGAAATATGCTTTTATAAAATGTGATAAAATTTGGTACACAGAACAAGATTCCATATAAAATTACGTTATAATGTACCGGTACCCAGGGTGCCGGCACTTTTCACTGTAAAATTTAAAGAAAAATCTGTCATTCCATAATTTTCACAGTAATATTTATTGTAAAATTACTGAATCGCTGTAGTTAAATGATTATTACTAAAAATATACGGTATAAATTTCACGGTAAAAAATCGATTTTATGGTAAAATTAATTTAATTTATGATAAAATTAATGTAATTTGATCTGGAATTTTTAACAGTATAAGGTTGTAACAAATTTTAAAAGCATTCAACATGATTCGAAATTTCTAATAGTGTTGTAGTTAAACGATTTTAGTAATTTAGTTATAGTAGTTAAAAAATATCACAAAAGTCCATGTGGACCTAAAAAAGAGAGCTCGTAGAGCCCAATTATGAGAATTTAACGATAATTCTTTGCTATCTTAAGCTATTGTTGATTTCTCAATCAGCAAAAGTTTTTAATTCTTTTCAAAAATCAAGTGTTATCTAGCAGAAAAAAAAATTCTTTCAAATAATAAATATTCATTTAAAATAACCACAAAAATTCAGGCGTTAATATGTTTTTAACGATATAAAAAAATGTGTCTAAAAGATTTTTGATGCAACGATAGAGTTCGATTATAAACATTATATAAAAGTATGCGGTTGTTTTAAAACTTCATTTAAATAACTGCGAACAACTCCGTTGTCATGAAATTAGAGTGTGAGAGATTCGTGTGATAACATTGCTTGAGATTTTTTTCCTTCCGATCACTGAATAGGGTGCATATTTACGTGTAGAATGTTTCCGTGCATTATTTCAATTAAAAAATTTATATTACAAAAGATATCTCAGATATTACCACTTTGTTAGATGGCGTGATATGTAAAGCCTTGTTGCTCCTTCTTCGTGATAAGTTGAACCTCTTTCGTGAGTTGTTGATAAGCAACTTTTTATTTTTTTTTTTGTTTCAGAGTATTTACCTGAATTACTCATTAAATCTTACAACACATGTAAAGACTGAAAAGGCTCTTGTTCATTACACCAAATAGTATCGACAAGGCATTCATGATAATAACAGTTCTTGACATTAGAAACTATTTCTACGGAGAATAGAGGAAACTGTATCAGACTTTTTTTATTTTATTTAACATATAAGGATATTACCTAACTTTAAAGTATAGTCAAACCATAAATTTACATTTTATATAAGAATTACTATGTACATTAACATTTTATGTAAGAGAACTAATATTAATTTAACATAACTTGCAAATTATTGTTGCAGAAAAAAATGGATTATTTAAAGAGTGTCTTAAAGTGTGTATGCCGAAGGCTTAACAAGAAAACTTCTGTTTTTAAGTACCTTCATCATCATTTTGCAATTCACTTAATTTATTGGAAAAGTCTCCAGTAATTTCTAATCGAGTTGCGGTGGCTCGGGGAATAGAGTGTTTGCCACCCAATGAGGTGGCTTAGGTTCGAATTCTCTCGGTGGTTGGTGGATATGAATTCTGCTCCAAGCCAACTCTGACCAGAGTTACTGACGTATTATATTCTCAGTCGTTGATGGAGCTTGGATAAGAATCTACTTGTCGTAAGGATAACCGTAGGATTGCTTTCTTCCATTTAACGCAAATGCGGGTTAGTTCCATCAAAGAAGTCCTTCACGAAGGCTAATTTGTCCCAGGCTAGTTGTTGTTAGTTTGTCCCAAAATCGACATTGATAGCTTGATCCAGAACCATAACTTGGTAACCAGAACCATAATGATCATAACTTGGCATCCCTTGAAATTGTGATCCCTTGTCTTCTGAGTTGGGATCGAAATTACAAGGCTGCGGAGTTAAACATTGATAGTGGTAAACTCAAGATTGGGTCAACTGCTCAACACTGGCTATAAAATAAAATAATCAGCTTAACACATTTTTGAGTTATTGCAACGAACCCCGATATTTTTAGATTATTGAAAATGCATCATTACATGTTCCATCAACCTGATTTGTTTCAGACCATTTCCAACGAGCCTAGATAATTTTCGGTCATAAGAAACGATATCATCATAACTAAGAAGTCATACCACCACTCATTTAGTTTGATTTACAACACTTCTCTATTTATATTCACTTTGATCAGTCTGCGTAGGGACTGAGGGTTTTCGGTATTGGTTCTCGTTAAACTGTTCTACCGTAAAGTGCTCGACTTCGCGTGCAGGTCGCCGGGCTACATAAGCGGGCGTACCATCCCCTCCGCAGAGGATCAAAATTGTGATGGCATGTCTTCGGATCATCCTCTGGGATGTTTCCCAGACCGTCGTCAATAGCCTAGTGCGACGTAAATGAACAAGAACAAGAACTATTTATATTCCCGGCATTAATATAATGCTCACTGCAAATATCCTAAGCAATTTCAGACTAAGTAAATTTTTGTACATATTTTACTTAGCCTAAGGGCATATAGGTTGACTATAATAAGTCTGAAAAATATCAGACTGAATAAAAACATTGGTGATTTTTTTTCTCCAATTAGTCTGGCACCTAGCAAGATGAAGACATTTGAAAAGAGCTATATATGTTTCTATTAGCCTAGGACGTGTATGCTCGGTGAGAAATGTCGAAGATTTCAAATGTTTGAAAAATAGTTTTAAAATGTAAAGCAAAAAGCACTCCCGAAACAGCCCGTTGTAGCCCAGGAGGTTCATGGAGGATAAGGCTTCACAATTTCGTGACCATTAACACGATAGTGGCAATGTGGTCAGCACTACGCATAGGCCGCCTTTACTTCCCTGACAAACTGGTACCCATCAATCTGACTCTGAGTGGGTTTCGAGCCTACTCAGACTATTATAAGAAGTTTATGAAGTTATCATAAGAAGAAGTTATACAATTATATTATATAACACTATTATAAGAATTTTCTGAAGTTTAAAAATAGTTATTATAAGTTAGTTTGGTATTAGACATTCAGCTCAAAATTTGTTTTGATTTTAAAGTTGATCCTAAATAAATGGAAAAGAAACCAAACATTAACACGAAATTATTCATTTTTTTGATAAAGTTTTGCTTGAATATCCAACAAATAATAAAATAATAATTCTTTTATAAGTTGCAGGACATCAAAATACAATGTTGCATTTCAAAACTTATGTAATAGAATTTCGTGAAGTTCATATAATCGAATCAAACTATTTATTAACTTCACCTCATTAAAAGAGCTATTTGAATAAAAGGTTGCGAAATTAATTAATTGTCGTAACTTAATTATAGTAATATTTCAACCCCTTCCATTGATTGACTGTTGAGTTATTGTTTAATAAACAAATCTGACTCCCCCTGAGGCTTTTCGTGTGAAGTATACCTATTGTGTGATACTTGAAGAGAAATTAAGAGACATTCACTGACAGTATGTGAAAAAAAATGCTATTATTTTTTCATGTATACTTGCGGTTTATTAAGAAATTAAGTGTCTCCATTTTTTCCTCCTATATTTTGATTAAATACCAAATTGCCATGTTATTAAGACTTTAATGTCCAGTGTTCCTTTTAAGGCGTGATTGTATAGTGTATCAATGTCTCAAGAACTTTGTTGAACATAAATTTATAACAAATTATTTTCATGTATTCTTTTCTTCTAAATTTTATCTAAATATTAACATGGGGCTATGCTGAAAAATAGAATTGTTATTAAATTCGATTACACAGTGATATGGTTCATTATTGATTTCAATGCATTATTAAGGCTGAAGAAAGTTTGCACTGTATTCTCGTTCAAGATACCGATATTAGAGATCAACATTGAATCAATACATTATTAAGGTTGATGAAAGCTTGCACCGTGTAACTTTTCGAGATCCCAACACCAGGGATCAACATTGAATCAATACATTCTTGAAGTTGGAGAAAGTTTGCACCGTATTATTGTTTAACATCACAATATTATGTATCAACAAGGAATTAATATTTTTGAAGGTGTAATGTTTAGAGGAAACGTGTTAATTTAATTTATTGATTGATTTGCATTAACCAAATATAGCACGTATCAAGCATGTGTTTTGTTATTGTTCTCTATTTTCCAATTCTGATATAAAAGTGATTTTTTTCTAATGCCTAGAAGTAAAAATTTAACTTGCTTCATTTCAACTTCGATTTGAAAGCATATTTTGTTAATATTTAGAAGAAATAACGTGTCAATTTAATTTTTATTAATTAATTTCTTCTCATTAACTGAATATTTTTGTAAATGCAACTAATTGTAAGAAAGGCTTTTTTTCCATTGAATTTTATACAATATTTGTTCTTTATATGGCTTTGGAATTTTGCAAAGCGTTACTAAATTGCACAGATATTCAATAATATTTGAATAAAAGCAAACGTTTCCTAGTAGGATTGCTTTTTGTAATTTAGTAGATGATAATAAATTAACTTAAATATTATATGTTTTAAAGAATTATATGTATTGTATTGTTTTCATTTTTTGCTTTTTATAGTTTTGTTTATAATTCATAAACCGAAAAATATTAAGGAAACAAATGTCAGTTGGTCAATATTATAATATGTAAAAACAAGTAAAGAACAATGAATTACAAGAAAAAGGGTTTTGAAATAAAAAAGCACTCAGAAAATAAAAGATACTTATAAAAAAAATATGACACTCAAAAAACAAGTACTAAAATTTACAACTATTTATATCTAGATGGAACTTTAGGTGGTGTACTTAATTCAGTTACATTCTGACCCCATGAACATCAAACACTCTAGGAAACTTTACACACGTTTAAATGAAATGTTTAAATTATACAAGTGAAATAGTTAAAAACACTTTAGAATGTCTTTTATTCTATATCAAATTAATGCTTCATTACGAACACATATTTGAAAAACAATTTTTATACTTTAAGTATTGATTTTTAGATGTATTATACAAGGGTACAAAAAAATCATTTTGTTTGAGTGAGCCAATTGTAAAAGATTCAAAATATGTAAACTATATTAAAATATGTTGAATTCCATGAATTTTTTAATGTGAAAAAGCATTTTAAGATGTAATTAATATTTTTCTGAATTATTTTCTTAAAGCTTTAATATGTAATATTTTACTGTTATATCGCTGTAATACTAAACTTCATGAATTATAACTTTTTGCTTTTGAAAAAAAAAACATGATTTTTTTTGTGATCACTAAAGATTCAAATAAATTCTGTAGGACATAAAAGTTTTGTCGTCAAGTGCTTATAAAACTACAGAACATTGCCTAGCACCTACGTTAGAAGATAAAAATAATAACTCATAAAGCTTTTCATTTGTTTTCATTTCATTTTTGTGATCACTAAAGATTAAAATAAATTCTCTAGTACATAAGAGTTCTGTTAAAAAATGCCCACAAAACTACAGAGCATTGCCTAACATATACGTCTGAAGATTTAGAAACAATAACTCATGAAGCTTTTCATGTTTTTTATATTGCATATTAGAAGCTATGACGAAAGAAATTCTCGTCACCTATAAAAAAAATTACAACAAACAATGCTTGTTTTATGTTTTGCTTAAGGCTGATAAATAGTTTTCTGGCAAATATATTTAAAGCATAAAAAAGTGATAAGTATATTTAAAGCAGCAATTAAGCTTACGCAATCATGATAAACTAAGCTTAAAGAAAAGTGATTTATTTTGTTGAGCACATGCTTTATAATATTTTGAAATAAAGGCCGTGACGTTAACTCTATTTGAATCATCAAAATGATAGAATGATTAGAAACAATTCTTAAAACCACTAATTTAGTTCGGTTGTAATCCACCCGGAGCTGTACGTACGAAGTTCTGGGTCAAAATCAAAACTTCGTGTTCCAAGACAAGAAAAAAAAAGAACGTCTTTATGAGCTAGGAAATTATACTTCATGATTTTCAACAACTAAATAATTACGACAACAATTATTTGTAGACTATTTTCTTAAGATGACTGATCCATCGTTTGATCATATCTCTAAATAATTCGTATAAAAGAGTTTAGTTTTCTATTTGCACAAAAATTTAAGGCTTTGTAATTAGAAAGACTTGGCAGACTCTTCATTTTTCGCATAGAAATATTTTAAAACTTGATTTTTATTTTTAAGCTGTTATTTTTCAACAAGTTAAAACTTGAAATATCTGCAGGTTAGGCTGAGGGGGCACCTTTTTGGCTTTTAAAAACTTTTCAGTTTTAATATTATGAGTTTAAGAAATGTTAAAGCATTTTCAATTCATTATTTACTTTCACAATTATGTAAATTTTAACAGAAAAAATAGAGATTTAAAATTTTTTTTTTATCCAAGGTGTCCTCCTTTCTTTCAATTTTAATTTATTTAAAATTAATCGTATAATTTCGGAAATTATAAATACGATTGCAAAATAGCGACATTAATGCAATATTCCTTGATCTAGTTCTTATATATGAAATAAAATATAAGTTCTCTAATAAAATTACATAGGTCAAAAAAATTTTTTGTTAGAAATTATTCTAAAGCTAGTTTAAAACTAATTATAATTCTTCGTAAATATGCATAAAAAAGAAATATATTTCCAAATACTTAAACATTAGGAAATCAATGGGATCTTTGTTCAGAAATTCACATCTATGAGTGAAATAATTCGAAAAAAAAAAGCAAATTTTTCTCATTAAAATGTATGAGGAAGGAATGATAATGTTCTTGTTTACTTCCAACAAACAAAGGAATAAAAATATAATAGTTAATGTAATTTTAAACTTCCTGAAAAATAATTGCTATATTTTTTATTTGATCAAATTTCAATAAAATCAGAAAAATATTAATATACACAGAAAAATGAGTGTTTTTTTTTTGTTTACTTTTTTTTATTTATATGACCATATCTTTCTATTCAACTTATGAAGGTTTATCAAGAGTTTAATTATGTTTTTCATTCCCTGAATAGATTTTGTTTTTCATAAAAATTTAAAAAAAAAGCTTATTCTTGAAAACTTATAAGAAATTATTGTTCAAATTTTTATAATTGACTTGCAAATATTTTGACTTTAATTCAAATCTCAACATCTTGCCATAGTTACAAGTAAATTTTAAAACTTTTCATCTCCGTCATTAATTTTGAACAGCTTTTTTGTAACTAATTTATGCTAGGAAATGTTTTAAAATGTTTTGTTTTAAGAGAAGATTTAAAAGCATAATTGCAGTGATACCTAAAGTTAAAGCTGTATGTTTTTTTATTTTAATTGGCTATATTTTCAGCATAGAAACGTATTAATTTACTATGTAAGGAAAAAAATTCTGGTAAAACTGCTGTAATTTTTCATGTTACTATAATGACATTTTTGGTAAAAAACAACAACATAATTCTGGTCAATTAAACCAAAATATGCGCTATTTAAACCATTTTGCTGGTAATTTTTCCGTTCATATGGGAGTGGTTTACCGGAAATTCTGGCACTTAAACATATAATTCTTATAAGCAAACATTTAGTAAAAAATACAAAAATGAAAAGCAATTTTAACCGAATTAATTATTCTTGTGCCATACATACACTAATATATTATGATGAAATTACCAAATTTTATCACATTTACCAATTTTTTTCCCATACTATGAAACTGAAACTCTTCAGTAGAGAATTATCGAGCTTTTTGTTGTTCCCATGACACCAGAAACACTGTTAATTTTATCACATTCAATTAGTCTTGACCATGATTTTTCTCAGTTAATGATTGAAACTTAAAACAACTGAGTATATCGGTAGGAAATTATTAAATAGTTATTTGTTTTAACTATTTAATAATTTCCTATCGATAAATAATTTCCTATTTAATAATTTCCTATTAACTCTTAAATTGCTATTTATTTTAGTTCAAAGGTTTTTCAGGTTATTATATGTTAAATGTCCTTTTACTTTACTTGCGTAACGTTAGTTTTCGTTCGCTAAGTGCTTAATTATTTCATTCTCACGTTGTCCCATGCCAACTCCATAACGCATCAGTGCTTTCCCATCCCTTCACTCCTTCATTTTGCCTATGTCTCATTCAATACCCATGTTAAGTTTTATACTTTATTTTCTTAATCTTTCCATCTATAATCAAAATATATTAGAGGGCAGCTCATTCAGTAGGTACCAAATCTTCATATGTGTACGCTATGCTATTCTATCAATATTTCGATTTTGTTAATGTTTTTTTATTAGTATATTAAATATTATTTTTCAAATTGAATCTTTACGATTTGATTGCATATTTACAAATCATGAAAGTAAGTTGATAGTTTTGTACAGTACGCATATTAAAAATTCTTTGCATTGACTAAATTTAAAAAAATCTTTAATTTAAACATAATTAATAAAACGATTTGTATTTGAACTGAAAATCAATTTTCAACTCCATTCCCGTGAATGGATATTTTGATCACATTCGCAGACAGCCGTTCAACCAGGTCAAAGAAAATAATATGCTTTTTAAATCGAATACAATACTAAACTCGTTCGCTCTACTAGACTCACTCTAAAATTGCTGGAGGCTATCTTACCGATCGTTTTCTCGGGTTTTAAATACTTGAACCACACCTACTGCTTTACCCGTGAAATGGAAATGATTAGAACAAATAAAAATATCAATAATCGTCTGACAATTAAAGATACATTTATCGTCTGATATTTTTCAGGTGCCAATAGATGAAAACGATAACATAATGTTGAATATAAAAATTTTGATTGACAGTTTTGGACTGCACAATTGTTTGCACGGGTATGGGATATAAAGTTGTCACGAAACTATGTAAATAGTGACATCAATTCAAAAGAACAGTATTTCAGCCTATTGGGTTCTAAAAAATTGGGTTGAATTAAATTAGTTAATTTGTCAAATTGAAACTAGAGGTAAGTGGGCGTTAGAGTTGATTTAATATGATAGCGTCTGAGAAAATAATTTGAATGCTCTAGATTGTTCTACGAATATAACTCTTTTGTATTGTTATTTTTCAATTCGAACGAACTTAAGATTTAATTTTTTAAAATACATGTTTAGAAATAAAAATATTTTAAAATTTATTGTACAAATATTAATGTAGTTTATTGTACAAATATTAATATAATTTATAATACAATTTTAGTTCAAATGTATTGAAATTTCCCATTACTTAGGAATTTGTCATTATCAACTATTCAGAATTATAATTTTTTAAGCTCCAGCTACAGAAAAATCTTCTATCAATTTTTAAAGGAAACAAATGGCGCTTATTGTGGATTTGAAGAATAGACTCTATACAATAATTTAGTGTGTCTGGCTTGTTTTTCTTTAGTCCATTATTTTTAGTTCTTATCCACGAATTTTACTATAAACAAGGAAGAGAAAAAATCAATACTGATAATTAATCAAAAAGTGCATATAAAATAATTATAAGAAATAATAATTATTCATATTTAATTTCTATTTGTTTAAACGAATAATTGTGTATGCCAACTATATAAATATGTATCACATTTATCCCAAAATTCAATTTAAGAAAAAAAAAAAATTTATATTGAGAAATTTATATCAAATCATAACTTGAGAACTTATTTTCACTAACACTCGGCATCATTTAAGCAAAACATCCAAAAATTTAAGTAATTAAAATCAAACAAATAAACGAACAATTAATGCGGATTCATAAATTCAATTGAAAATTATAAAATCAAATCATAAATTTATCGTCCAATTAGAATTACGCTTATAACCGCAGAGAAACGCTGTACACATTTAGTTAGTGCTGTGATTTGTCCTTGTTTAAAAAGCAATGTAAAAAAGGGGCGCATTTTGTTTGTCGCTGTACGCATTTGGTAAAAAAGTGTTGTCGTTCTCCTTTGAAATTTTTTTTTTCGCATTTAAATTTTTTTTTTCGCATTCGCATGTCTAACATTATGTAGTGAGTACTCTTCATGTTCTTCTCCTTGTTTTAAATTTAAAGTAATAATTAACAGAAAAAAATCCTTCGTCTACACAAAATGTATCTAAAGTATGTTACTCTTCACCCGAGCTCAAATTTTGAATACAGATAGATTTTAAGGAAAGGAAACAATAGGTAAATAAATTTTTACATTTAAATATTGTTCCAAACTTCAAATATTTAGCCAAAAATATCACTTCCATATTTGAAATCCGCAGACGAATTTTTAATCATTTCCGTTAAAATATTTTCCACTGTTTTATAAAATGAATTTTTTATTCAGTTTGAATACTATAGGATTGATATGTAAAAGTCTGTTTCGATTTAAGTATAGTTTTCATTGATGTGGCGATACACGAAATATTTATCCCATTTTCCGCATTTTACAAAATATATTTATAAAGTTAATATCACAAAAATTGTCCCTTATGTCCAATATTTTATTCCAAAAGATCAACAAATGCTTATGCTTTTAAAGCAGCAAAAATAAATATTTTTAGCAGACGATCACAGACGTATTTTTATAGTCGTTTTCTAACTCTCTGCTTGTGCCAAAAAGGATTTTTTTTTTTTTGAATAAACTTTAAAAAGGGATGTTTTCTAAATATAACATGTTTTTTAAACCTTGGATTTTGTGTTTCCTCATAATTTTATTTCGTAGCTTCTTCTCAATTATTAGGTATAAATATTTGTAGATACAAGTAACAATATTCTTATAAGTAATTATTTGAATATATAATTGTGCAAATGAACATATAAAGCTTTCATTAATATTTTTTTATGCATCGAAATTTTCTTTAAATTTATTTGCGTCAAATAATTTTTTCAAGAAATTAAGAAGCATCAAATCTAAATAATTTACCTGATGTTTTTTTATTTCAAATTTTTTTAAATATTTAATTTTTTCAATATTGTCAAATCCAAGCCTCTGGTTTTATGCCCAAACCTTTTGACATGTATGGTAACATTGTACGTTTAAATGAATAATTTCCAATTGAAATATCTATCACGATTTAAAAAGAAATATTTCAATTCAGTTTAAATTCGAGTGAGGTAGCGGAATTGTGTTCAACAAGTTTAAAATACATTGGGTGTTGGGCGTTTTCTCAAAAACGTTCCCAATGTCACATAAAATGAAATATTTTATTCTGTTTAGCACTATTTATATTTAGAGTTCATGGGTGATTTAAATTTGAGTGAGATTGAGAAACAAATAAGCTGTCAAATAAGCATATTTCAGAAGGGCGAGTCCTGAGCAGAGCGTACCTGTTTCTAAGCGATTAATCTGCGGTATTGATATATTATGCAACGTTTTGACTTGGTTGTAAGCTGCCATCATAATTGGATTTCGGGTTTCATTTAACAAGATTTATTAATCTTTTAAGTGTTTTTTATTCTAAAGAATTTTAAATAATATTAAATTTTGCAATACATTTTCAAATGTTTTAGAACTTCGTTTGTAGCTAAAGCATAATCGTGCTTGTAATGTCTAAAAAAAACATGAGCTTGAGAAGAGATTAATGCTGAACAATACATGTAGCTGAACTTACAATATCTTGGGAAAACATATATTTAAGAAAACTTACAAGTTTGTAAGAGTTCAAACAATAAATAGTGTTTCGTAATATGTTGATTTTTTTGTATATAAATAATGTTGAGAAACAACTAAGTAGTAGAAATAAAATTGGGTATGTTTTAAGGAATAGTTTGTGTCCAATCTGTGTGTCAAAGGGTTAAAATGTTGTTTTGTAGAAAACACAAATGAAAAGATTTCGATTATCTATTAGAATAAAAAAATAAATACGGCATGGTTACATATGAGTTAAAACATACATTATTAATTTTTAAGTTAAAATTGCTTAACTATCGAACCTACATAAAATGTATTATCTATATTTATCTGTACTTCTAATATTACATAAATGTATTATCTATAATTTTTAATATTAAATATATATTTAACTTGGATAATCAAATTAAATTTTGTATTAATTAACGTTACACACTTTCATTCCATTTTCTGTATTGTTTAATACATTTTTGTTTTAATCCTAACAATTGTAAGGTACACTGTGAAAATTTTCGGATCAAATTATGGTATTAAGTACCGGCACTTTGGGAGCTTCCTCCGTAAAATTCATTTTCCTCTTAAAATATTAAACCGTAATTCTTACAGCGATATTCATTTAATTAGTGTGATTCAGTGACTTTATGGTAATAATTGCTAATTTGGTTTATCAAATTTTTTGTTCCGTACATTAGATCCTAAATTTTTTTCATTGTAAAGGTTAACTTTATAAAAAATTTCATTTTTTGAGGAAATTCAAACGCTTTGCATATAGCTCACAGCTTTTTTATTTTTTTATTCGTCTCTCTGTTTGACGCTTTAACCTTCTGTTGAGTTTTCTTTAAAATTTTACAAAGTTATTGTTTGCAAAATAATCGGTATATAAAATAGATATTTAGGTAATAAATAAGGTAAAAGATAAAATAGGTAAAAAATAGATATTTGGCATAAAAAAGTAATTTACGTCATAATAGAATCGGTAATGGTAATATCTATGATTACAACCTACCGATTCAATTCCTCATACTTAGAGGAATGTATGTCGAAAAGCTACATGAGCTAAAAAAATTTTATTTCAATATTTCTTTTATGTTCATAGTATGTCTACTTTTACAAATTTCCATTATTATTATTTATTTTCAATTTTATTTTACGCTTTTGAAAATAGTTGCGTATTATTTTAAGAATCTACCATTTAGTTTAAGTAGTCAAAAATTTCTGATATTGTTTTTATAATTTCTTTTTGCATGGAATAGGGTTTGAATAAAATGGTTGTGTTTAAAAAATAAAAATCTTTTTCTAGAATGTAGAGTTGATTTTAGAAACTAATTTAATGCAAATATCATTTATAAATTTCGTTTAAAAGAGTACTTTTATAGATGTGATAGTTCCTAAATTTACTTTTATAAAATATGATAGTATATGCATTTGTTTACGGGTAATATTGAGTGTATAAAAAGCGTAAATAAAAACTTGTTTATTTAAAATTTCTAGAAGCAAAAATATTTGTTTATGCATAAAAGAGAAAAAAATTGTGTCAAAAATTTGTTTTTCAAAAATTTTCAAAGGTAATTATTTGTAAGTTATACATCAAAGGCGTATTTGAATATTTGAACGGCAGGCTAATAAATTACTGGATAATAACAATATGAATTTTGTTACGTAAACACTTCACTCCATAAAGAAAATACTGCAAAACTCATTTGCAATCATATATTTTTTTAAAATAAATATTTAAGTTTCATGAAGAAAAAAAACGAAAAAAAAAAAAAAAAAAGAAACTGATGACAAGCATGAAAAAATGTTAATTTTATTTAAAAAAAAAGAAACTCGCATATAATAAGGTTGAATTTTTCATGCGAGTTTTTCTATATTAACTGATAAGCTTAAAACATATGTTTCTTATCAAGTTTAAGATATAGAAATCAGTCTCTCACAATGAGCCATAAAAAGTCAAGATGAACCAGATAAGGCCAGATAAAAGATTATTTTCTGAAGTTAATGGGCAATAATTCGTCGATGAAGTGCACATTAAGATAGTCCCAAAAATTTCCCAGGGTCAGAGTGGCGCTACCCCTTCAGCGAATCAAAATCTCCAAATTTTATCAATTGAATACCGCTTCATGGAGATAAGAATATTCTTGCAACCACATCCCCTTTTCAGAACCTCCCTTTAAAAATCAAGCACACCAAAAATTCGTGTCTTTTTCATATTCTTCATGGCTAGATAAATCTGGGCCAAAATCCAACATCCCTGCAATGGGGAAACAATCGATGTAAATATCCCACGAATAATGTTTTCAATACTCCATAAAACGTAATAAAATGCCTTTTTATCAGAAGCCGCCTACGTCTCTTAAATTATCTAGCCATTAAAGGCATAACATTATATATATATATATATATATATTATATGTAATAACAGAGCTTCATCCCTGTTATCAGTGGTGTATTTAGCTTTAATAATGCAGTCGTAAGCCATGTTACACACAAAATATCTTTATTAATGGTAGTAGGCTGGCATCGATAACAGTCCACATCCGCTCTCCACAAGGGAGAGGGTGGACAAGACTTCGGACAATTCTGGACAAATTACCAGGATCACAACATGATGGAAAAGCCATGCGAAAAGCATTGCTCTCGCTTTTATACTAACACAGATTTGAGTAAACAGGCACAGTCGTTGGCATACTTGTATCCTTACGCATTAAGGAAAATCATTTCATGCTTCCTTATATGGAAGGGAAAGGGGGAGAGATTCTAAAAATAACTCAGTCGTATGTTATTAGCCTTGACTTCCCAAAATAGAATCTCTCTACGCTTATTCTTTAACAAAGACATTTTATTAAAACGAAAGAGATTTAATTCTTTTATTAATACAAAAGTATTATAATTTTTGTATTACATCCCCCCCAAAAAAGATTTTTGGCAAGCCAAAAAGAAATCATAATAAAATTTAGAATTCTCTGAACTTTTAAAATTTATGTTGGTACGACTGTTCCTTTTCACTACTACAAATAACATTTTTTCAATTATCTGTAAAAAAAAAAAAAACAACTATATACAATGACAATAATAAAAACATGATAATACACTTTATCTGTTTAGGCAACTAAACAGAAAGAAAAATGAAACATATTTTTATAATTAATCTACTAAAATTTTCAAAAAAAATTATTTTTTTCACACAGAAATATACAAAATTTTTATCCAAATATCACTTCTTCCCTTGAAGTAGTAAAAATTTTCTTTTGTTTTGGACACTATTCATGATTTAATTTCAACAATTGTGGGTTGTTATTTCCTAAGATTTGATACATGAACTATTTCAAAATTTTGTTCACTTAAACTTTTCTTTTTATTTCCTATTTTTTCGTCGATGTTAACCTGATAATGTATGCACCCATTACCTAGTTCTATCTTCGAATCATTTGAAATGTTTGGCCTTTCTTTCTTTTTCCTATTTTTCCTGTTCTTTTTATTTTTGTTACCCCTCACATTATTTTTTTTTTTTTTTTCAAAATGTTTACTTTTATTGAAATATCTTAAACTTCTATTTTTTTCAAAATGTTTACTTTTATTGAAACATCTTAAACTTCCATTTTTTCAAAATGTTTACTTTTTTTGAAACATCTTAAACTTTCATTTTTTTTTTCACAATCTTTGACCTTAACATTATGAGAATTCTGTTGTCTAATGTGCAAGGATAAGTTGTCATTGTTAGATTTAGCAGAGATGATCAGTCTCTTACCAACTTGAGTAACAACTGGCCCGACACAATCAATAAACAAACAAAAATCTTTGCAAGTTTGCAACCCTACTAAAGCATACAGTAACTCAGTATCAAGTATAAAAAACTTAGCTGAGTTAACAATTTCGCCTATCGTAATAAGGGGAAACTCACAAATTTTGTTAAGTGTGAAATGTCCTTTTGTTTGGGTAACATTTAATTTTTCACATTTTTACTAGGAATATTTAGTTTTGACCAAGTCCAAAAAAGAAAAAGCATTACAAATTTCTTTTAGTTTTGTTTTTTGTTTGAAAAGCTGAAAAATTTAGAAATTTGTTTGCCGTCACAAATTTAATTGACGTTTGAAACACATTTATTTCCCTCAAAAACATTTTAAATGCATAAAAATACACTATTATATAATAATTAAAAAAAAAAAGCAATATAAACACAAGAAATGCAATCAACTATTCATAATATAACATACTCAGTTATTCATAATTTATAAAGAAAAAGCAATATAAAAACAAGAAATGCACTTCAACTATTAATAAAATTCTATTGATTAAATTTCATTATAAAAAGTTTAGAGCACTTTCATATCCAATATCAATAAACTATTTAATCATAAGAATGAGAGAGAAAAATAAGAGGATAAAAAAAAAAATATATGTATCTGAATGAAATCCTTTCCATTTGCTACACTTTTCCTTGACCTTCATGATTGTGAAGAGAAGAAATAAACAAATTTTTCATTGCACTTCATGAATATTCATGATTAAGCTTCGCGCACATTCACTTTTGTTTTCACAATTTGAGCACTACGGAATTGTAGGGTCATCGGTCATTTCCAGATTGGACACTGTAGGGTCATCTCGATCAACACTATGGGTTTCAGAGAGGCATGTGACGAGCTCGAGCCAACGTCAGCATTCTCACAGAGATGATGGTACGGGTAGTTAAAGATCGAATGGTGAAAACAGACCTTCTTTTTTCACTGCGGACTAGGCACTTCTTTCTTTCGTCCTTCGTCCCCCGGGATGAGGTTTTATCAACGTTGTAGTCAGCCGGAAAATAGATAACAATGGTTTCCTCAGCAAGTAACCATCCTGTCGACTTGTAATAACAGTGCTTCATCTCTGTTATCAGTGGTGTATTTAGCTTTAATAATGCAGTCGTAAGCCATGTTACACTCAAAAAATCTTTATTGATGGTAGTAGGCTGGTATCGATAACAGTCCACATCCGCTCTCCACAAGGGAGAGGGTGGACAAGACTTCGGACAATTCCGGAACAGTTTATCAGGATCACAACATGATGGAAAGGCCATGCGAATAGCATTGCTCTCGCTTTTATACTAACACAGATTTGAGTAAACAGGCACAGTCGTTGGCATACTTGTATCCTTACGCATTAAGGAAAATCATTTCATGCTTCCTTATATGGAAGGGAAAGGGGGAGAGATTCTAAAAATAACTCAGTCGTATGTTATTAGCCTTGACTTCCCAAAATAGAATCTCTCTACGCTTATTCTTTAACAAAGACATTTTATTAAAACGAAAGAGATTTAATTCTTTTATTAATACAAAAGTATTATAATTTTTGTATTACATATATATATATATATATATATATATATATATATATATTTATATATTAGGTGGGTCAACGTTACTCCCACAGTAAGGACAGATATTACAGAGAAGGAAAGAATATCCATGCCTTGCCCGGGATCGGAACCCAGAACCTTTCTGATGCATATATATATATATAATCGCTAATTGTGCCGCTCTAATGCGATGTAAATAAAGTACTACTGTGTTTTGAGAGACACAAATTTCGATTGACAGCTATTGCTCCTTTCTTCGGAGTTCGGCCTTGTTTACTCTTTGTTTCTTCTTCGCGCTCTTTGTTTTTTTTTCTGGGGGGGGGGGGGAGGGTTCTACAGTTTACAAAATTAATACATATACTTTTAAAAAAATTTTCAAAAATTTATCAAAGTATATAAAATGTGTCTGACAAAGTAGGCTTGAATAAAATCTCTTTTAAAAAATTAAAATGTAATGAAATAAATAAATATACAATCATAAATCAAAATAAGAAGATTTTAATTGCTTTACAATGTTTTACTATGGGAATTCAAAATATTTATTAAAGTTTGTAAAATGAATTTGCCTAATTTTTCATGACTAAAACGTCATTCAACCAATTGAAATAAATATAAAAAATAAACCTATAATTATAATGAAAAAACAAATTTTATGTTATTCTTAAATAAAAAGAATTTCTATCAGAAACATATACCCCAAAGATATTTATTAAAGTTTCTGCAATGTGTCTGAATTCAGAGGAAATGCCACTACAAAAATTTAAACTTAACAAAATCATAAATACCAACCTAAAAGAACCTAGAAGTTCTTATTGTTTTTAATTTTACTACTTTGTAGGTAAAGGAGGTTGTTATTAATATTTCCTTAAGTAAGTGAAATTAGATAATTCAGTCGATTGTTCAAACAGAGTCAACTACCAACATTAGACATTACTCTTGATCCATTTACCTCACAAACAAGCTTCCGTTTCTTCGTTCCTATCAGTGATATTTCGGTCCATCAATGCCTTAATATTAGATTGTGTAACCTATTTTACCTTGTGAAGGTCTCCCTTTCAAATTACGATCTTCTTTTGTGTGCCACAAGTGTTTTTTCCTAAATACCTTTGACAGCAGCTTGAAATATCGATGTAATAGAGTTGTTTTCAGTAAATGTTTGGAAACATCGACACAAAAGATAATCATTGAATTTCCAATTTGTTCAGGTCATATTTAGTCAAGGCGCATAAATTACAGTTGCTTATGTGTTTTTTTTTTGCCTTAATGTGATAGATTTTATAAAGGGTATTTTTCAAAGCTCTTTTTCCAAAGAAAATAAAGTAGCCACAGCCTTGAACTCGAAGCAAAGTTACAATTTGAAACTATATATACTTTTTTTTGTCGAGAGGAATTTTCCGGGCTTTAGCGCTATCAAAAAATTGTAATATTTAAAATATTATGGATTTTTTTTTTAAAAAATCGCCAATTTGGTGAAATTTTTACGCCTAGATAAAAATGATTAATATCAAATATAATATTTCTCAATTTTTGTACATTTTGATGAGTACAGACCTACAGTGTTGCGAAAGCTTTTTATTGTTATAGAGCTTTGTTTTTTCTTCAAATTGACATTCTGCGAATTTTTTATAATTATCAAAGAAAACACCGACTAAACATAGTGTTATGAATAACTGTTACAAATTCACAACAGTTGACAAATAACGTGCTATTTAATTTTAATAAACATAAGTTAATGCAACAACCGAATTTTCAAAAAACAGTTTTAATTTTTTCAAAAAAAAAAAATTATTATTCTATCTTGACCTTTCCTTTCAAAAGAAAAAAAAAATTAAATGTTACGTTTTTAAATCGAAATGTATAAAATTTTCTCCCTTAACAAATAGTTTGGATAGCATGGTCTAATAATAATATTGAGATGATCATAAATTAAAGCCATCGCCAAGAGACGTTTAGTCAAAAAGCACATCATTTTATAACGAAATAATTATCAAAAGTAACGAAATACAGCTCAAAATTTCTGAATTGTCAAAAATGAGAGACATCCTACGAAAACTCCAAAAAGTTTAAGTTACAAATCACGTAAGTACGCGAGATCAACTCTAAATAACGGTAAAGATTATAAGGATCGTAATTATAACCGTTATTATAAAGGCTCAAGTTTGTGTTCATGCTAGTAATTTTGAATAAGAGTTTTACAGTTGCTAATTTTAACTTTTGAAAAAGTAATTTATGATATTGAAATCAAATCAAGTCAAAATAAATTCATTTATTTTATGGAAACACTAACTTTTTTCACATGTAAATTAAACTGATACGACCGCATTAGAAATAAAACTGCAGTGCCTTACAAATTATAAAAAAAAAGATATTTAGCTGTAGAATCAGAGATACTATTTAGAGTATACTTTTTTATAAAACTTTCGATCACTCAAAAATATATATTTAGAGCGATCACTACGGAACACCCTGTATTAATTCGAAAAGTATTTTAAAGTGAGCTGAATTATTAATTCTTTCGAATAACATTATATAAAAAATGAATAAAAGTTTTTGCTTTTTATGTAGTTTAGTTTCATTTCTTAAAAAAAACTTATAAGCTCGCAACAGTGTTGATTATATTTTTGAAAAATATGTTGTTTTTTTATAGATATTGTTCAAAAGTTAAGAACGGTAGAAGAAATTGCAAAACATTTCAGATTTGATTAAAAATAAACTTTGTTGATATGGTTAACGAAACGTCTCACTCAAACTCTGTATTTAAAAACAATCTATCTCGGAA
Organism: Parasteatoda lunata; assembly: GCA_949128135.1. NCBI lineage: Eukaryota > Metazoa > Arthropoda > Arachnida > Araneae > Theridiidae > Parasteatoda > Parasteatoda lunata. Next base: position 63,441,668 of record OX421973.1, on the reverse strand, counting down.
ATGGAATATGTAATTTTTTTTTTACTTAAAATAAATAATCTCAACTTTTAAGTAACAACACTAGCATTTAAAACTAGCTATAAGACAATTTTAGAAGTTATTAAAAATTCATACGTTTAGGAAACAGTGATATCTCGCATAGATGACGATTGCACCAAAGAAAGTATATTTATTACAAGGATGAAAAAAAGTTCCGTTAAAAAACAATTATCTTACAAATAAAATATTCAATACAATGTATAAATTAACTTTCTCCTAATCTTATGAAATTTTACAGTTACCTTCGTGATTTTTGTTATTCGATAATTATGGGTTCCTGATGGTTTACTATTCAATAGAAGCACTTAAAATCATCCACAAACTGACTCAGAATAATCAACTTTATAAATATGTAAGAGAAATTCTATGTAATAGAAATAATTATAGGCTTTCTTTACATATGATGTGATATTGGAGATTCGTTTTGAAATTTTTTTCTATTACATGATTTTCAAATACGTAATCGAAATTATGTAATTAAATATAACATTTATCTCCATTTGTTGTTTTATTTCTACAAAAAGACACTAATGACTGAGACTTCACCTCAACGGGAGTAATTTTGAGTACAAAAATAATTTGGAATAGGGAAAATTTCGGACATTCTTACTAAACAGTGAGATTTAAAGTAATTTATTTGAAATATAATACTTGGTGGTTTATGCATCTGTAAAGTGCAGGTTAATATGAATTAGCTGAAAGTCAATGTCAGGGGGATAGTTTGGTGATTATGGGATACCAGTTCAAGCCCTTTCTTCGTCGTTTGGTTGGGGTTAAAATTATCTGACGTGCCCATCATTTCAGTTTAAAGATAGAGCTCAGAAAAAATAAGGTTGAATGGTGTGGTTTATTTAACATACGCTTTACCTTTAAGTGAAAGAAATAGTAGAAATATAGAAAAAACAGAGTAGAGTAATAATTTTAATATAGAAATTACTCGTTTATTGTTTACTACTAATACAGGAAGACTCAAAATAACTTGAACCAAGTTTAAAACCAAATACATTTATCGCAACACGTCACAAACTCCTTCTGTAAGATGCTAAGCTACTAAGGCGACAAAAGAACAACACAATAAAATTTTTAAAAAGTAGAACAAAATGTTTATGTCATATTTTGATAGTTTAGAGTCTCGGTGCTGCCATCTAGTGTGGCAGAAACTAGACGTCCAAATTAACATGACCAACGGTATCTCTCCCATTGTGGTGGTCCTGAAAGAGTGGATACCACTTCTGGAGAACGCACTAGGTCTGCTCATCGGGAAGACTGATTGTGCAGCTCATAGGAAATTAAAAAAAATATTTTGATAGTTTATCCTTTTGAGATCATTGTACCAAAATGGTGAAATGACTTTTCGTAAAAATATATAAATTACATAATAATATACCGAGCACGACACAGGAACTGCTGTGACGTTGGACGTATTTCGTTGAAGTAATTTAATTTGTGTAAGAAAAAGAATTAATAGTACTCTCAATATAAATAGTTGAAACTGTTACTTATTTGACCGTGATCATTTTTTACGAAGGTTGCAAAGGATTATTGACAGATTTGGAACAAATAGAAACAAATGCAGGCTCAGCAGCCAAATAATATTCTCAAAATGAAGATGATCGCAGAGTTTCGGATGCTACTAAAAAAAAAACAAAAGAGGCCTCACATGAGCGTTGATGAACAAGAAAGAAGGCTAAACTAACACTTAAGACTGCGGATAATGGGGAAGAGGCAACTTATGGATCTAGAATTGATGCATCATAGGTAGTAATTGCAAATTTTTATATATTCATATGCATTATTTATCATAAAACTTTAAATGTGATTTTCTCAAAAAAAAATTTTTCTTTTACTTGCTGTTTCTCTAAGGAAATTTTTAACCGATTTACTTTAAAATTTGAGACGATATTCACAATATAGTTTTCGTTGTACATAGGGATTTTTTAATTGGGTTGATTGGTTTTGAGTAATCCTCGAAAAGGTAATTTGTTTTAAGTAATTTTTTTTTTAATTTCATTTTTAAAAACACCATTATTTTGTGAAATTTATTTTTTAAAAATCCTACGTGCAGCGAAAACTATATTCATGTATTTTATAAAAAATCAAAACGGAATCAAATTTAGATGATTTTTTTTCAACTTATGAGCAAAGTAAGTTGAGGGTATTTTAAAACATAAGTTGTACAATATTGTACAATAAATATGCTAATTTTTATACATTTGTATTTGTAACATGATAAAATGAAGATTAAAATAAGTTCAAGAATGTTTTAAGTTAAATTTATTATAATCATTGCAAAGTTTAAAATTAATTAAAAAATATTTTTTTACAGGCTTTCTATTCCACCTTAAGTACTCCACCTCACCTTTAAGTATTCCTACTTTCTACCTTGTATTCCAACTTAAGTATTCAGAAAGTAAATTATATAGTTGAATTTACTTTTTATATTTGGCAATGTAATATTGGCAATATAACGTTCTTAATAAAAAATTAAAATATAAAAGCAAATAATTTTCAAAAATCACGTTTGATTATTAAGGAAAAATGTATTTTTATCACACCTAAAACAAAAACTTGCGGAGTTTATGTTTTTTTGCAATTAAGTTTCATTACTTCCAACAATTTTCCCAAAGTTTTTCAAAAATGTAATGAGTCACACATTTGTTTCTTTAGGTGTGAAAAAATTCAATAGTTGTTCCTCTCTATCCGCTTAAAAGAATGCATTTTTTAAATTTTTCTTGCGAAAGAAATATTAGCAAAAGACGTAAATTAAACGCAATTTAAAATAGAAAGAAAATAGATTGTTTGATTTTTTTCTAGATTTTATTACTTAATGGCTAAACCTTAAATGTTTTATGCGCGTGAAACTAGAATGCAATATAATTATACACCCAAATAAAGTGTGAGAAAAATAGTTCAACCCCATTAACTTCATCCCCTAGCTTCCGGCTGAATAACTTATTTTATTTCATGATTACTCATTGCAATTCAGATTGCCGAGGAAAAAAAAATTTTTTTAGTTAATATTCAATGATAATATAAAACTTTTAACATTGTGAAAGCTAAAATTAATAATCAAAATAGCTTAATGAATTAAAAAAAAATGATCTTAGTGAAGTTCGTTAAAAATTTAGTTTGAAACATTGTCTTAACATGCAAATTTTATTGTTTGCGATTCGATATAGGATACATGAATATTACGTTGCCTATTATGCAATATTTTTGGAGATTATGAGTTCTCAAAAATCGTTGGAAATATAGTGGGTGGACAAGGCATCACTTCCTACATTTTAGGTGTGGTTGAAGAAAATTGTTTTTTAATTTCCCCTCAACAAAAGTAAAGCCATTCATTTGCATACTGTCCCCTAAATTATTTGGAAACAAACTTTAACCGCACCTGTGTAAAAAGAAGCAATATTGCTCGAGTAAATAAATGTGTATCAAATATGAATGTATTTTCCATTTGTTATTGTGTTAAAATAATTACGATAAAAGCAAAATAAATGTGTTTCCGGGATATAAACAAAGTATGTTAAAGGGATTGTTTTGAGTTACTACAATGGCGTTTTGTATAAACTATGTTTTGTTTAAGTGTGTTATGTTTTTGTTTGCAATTTTGTTTAGCGTGGGAATCCAAAAACGCATTTAAAGAACAAGATTTTAAAATTCATACTGTTTGCAAAATTTTTAATTAATAACCCACACTGTCGTAACTTAAACGATTAATTATTTTTATCTACATTTCGCACTACTTATTTCTTTTCTATTAAAGATGCATAATTTTATTTTTTAAACACACGAAAAGTATTTTTAAAGCATAATTAGCGAGTAGTAGCAGTATTCTATTTATTTTTGTCAATGCGTCCCATGATATCTGAACAAAAAAAAAAACATACAACGAAGCATAGTACTAATTATTGAACTGTTTAAACGTTAATAGGGATTTCAGATACATTAGTTAATCTAGAAGTATCGTAGAAAGTTTGGAGTATATAGTATTAGAAAAGTTTCAAGTTTTAATGAAATGAGTAAAATTAAATCTGCCATATGAACTTTTGTTACGGTTTCTAACCATTTGGAATATTCTCTTAGTTTTACTGTACATGGAGCTAAATTTTATCGCATAGCAAACTTTCATTAAATTCATATATCATCTAAATCCATAGTTTTTTATTTTTTACTTCATATGAATTAACTAGTGCTATCTAGTTTCAATGCTTCACCTTTTTCTAATTATAATTTTCTCATTGTGAAAAAATTGAATTATTTGATTTGGCATTTTCCGTTCGAACGAAGACATGGTTCACTATGCAATCTGTCTTAACTCAACTTTTCCAAACAAATATTCTTTGATTAAGTTTCTACGCTAAGTCTTTGTTTTAAATATCGGTGCGGGTCGGGAGCAAAATTCGAATCAAGCAGCCAACGCTGGGATTCGAACATGCATTACTCCATTGGGAGGCGAACGCTCTGAATCCTCTCAATGAGGTGACTCAGCGGTAGTTGGTTGATATGAATTCTGCTCCTGGCTCGAATTGACCAGAGTACTACCGTAAGCCATTTAATGGCAAATGTGTTCAAAGAAACCTTGCGGTCGACATTGGTATACACAAAATCTAATTAGAAATAATTGTAATGAATTTTAGTGTTAAAAAAGATAAGAACGCAATAGTTTCAAACTTTAAAAACTAAAGTTTAAAACTATTATTTTCTCAGTTTCTTATATGAGAAGTGTAAAGCATGAAGATACATTAATATTCGATACAGTTGGCGATACAAAATATTTTCTCTATCACACCAAATGATGACCGATTATCTGCAACTCTTACTTATTTATAATTAAATGTTTGCCCTATATTTCAGCTGCTAATGACTAAAGCTATAGTTTTTATTCAAAAGAAACGCGTTTGATTCCTTTTTCTGGAAATTGCTTAGATTAATCATAAAATCTCAACTGGCGCAAAGTGTTTAATTGACAAATTATGTATCATTTATCGCGAAACTATCGGGTAAACTAATGCAAGGCAATGCAATAAAAATAAAACAACAGTGTTTGATTTATAAAGGAATAAAAAAATGAGTAATAAGATAGATTCAATTAAAAACATTAACATTTGCCACTAATTGTTGTAATTTTATCTCTGAGAACTGCATTAATAAGGGGCGTTAATTCATCTGGTTCTCTACTTTTTACCAATAAACATGTTTTAACGGCAACGAACAAAAATAATAAAGTTAATTACATGATTCAGAGATGGTTTTAGGTGCAGTGTAATATACCTTCGAGGTCAGAAGTCTGGAACGAAAATCTGATTAATTGTCCTTATTTAGTTTCCAATAAAGAAAAAGTAAGAATTACAAGAATGATTCTTTTTATCTTCGGATTTACACACATGCATTTCCATAGTCTTTTTTTCCCTTGACCTAAACGCCGCTTTTGTTTTAAATTAATATCGATTTTATGATGAAGGGAATAATTCATTTATTGTAATAAAGTATTGTCTTATTGTTAAGTCTTTAACCATATGTAATACTCTTAATCTAATTAACATCAGGAACGCTTCGAAAATCTGATTAAATGAATATTTATTATTGATTGAAATCAAGACATCTTTTTAGGCTAATTAAAAAATTATGTTGGATTCGAAATTCAATGCTTGCGTGGTTTGAATTTTAAGGTATAACACAGCGGAATAAATGAGTAATGAGAATTATTTTCAGCCACATAAGGGAATAAATCAACATTTCGAAAAGGGTCTTTTATTATGCAAATAATTGTGTACAAAAATTAATATATCAGAATCAAATCAAAATAAAATGGCGGCTATACTGCCTTTTTTTTTCGTAAGAATTTTTTTCTAAAGAGTACAGAGCCGATCAGAGCTATGTATATTTTTTTCTGATGTATCAATTTTTGCAGAAACCGTACGTAAACAAAAAATCATTTTAAAAGTCATTCCCGGAAATTTTTAGAAAATTGTTTAGAATAAGAAATTATGCGATAAATAAAATAATTCTACGTAATTTTGTAAAAAAAAATATTGTTTTAAATATTCCGTTTAAATTTGAAGTCAATCGATATAGTGACTGATGATGAGTAATGTGTTTGGCCGCCGTCAAAAATGTAGCCCTAAGCGATGATTTCTGGACACACGCGAAGGACACGGAAGGGTTGTGTAAAAATATCGAATTTGAGTATTTAGACATTCTTCATGTTCATAAACGTTTGGGTATGGCTCCTTTTAATTATGCATTTTAATCGCAAAAAAAGGGGGGGGGGGAGAGAAAAGTTTTGACGAAATCCTAGGGCGGTCTTACCTTTTAAGATTTAGATTTTGAATATAGTATACTCTCGATATCTTAAAGTTGAAGGAACGCTAAGAAATTTTCGAAGCAGCGAGTTTTTGAGTTAACACGTTCAGAATTAAATATATTCTTAAGTATTACTAGAAAAAGTAGTCATGAAACATAAGAATAACAACTAATAAATATGTGAGTAATGATAAGTTATATTCCACAACATATACGACATATTCTACAGCATTTGAAAGAAATATTTCTATTTGCCTTCACTTTTGTCTTCATAGCTAGATTAAATTTTTCTCAAAGACATAATCCGCTACTCAGGAAAAACTACGTATTATCAATGAAAAGCTAGAAATAAATACATTACTAGGCATGTTGATATTATATATTATGTTGTTGTTGATTAGGTATGTTGTTATATCAAAAATTGGTTTCTGTTTTGAATTGTTATCTATATTTGTTTAATTTACTAACTAGTAATTTCTCTTTCTTTTCTCAAAACTTGAGAAGGAACTTGAAAGTGTGTCATCATGCCTAAAACGTTTCGTTTTAATTAGTCACACCTATATTGGGGAGCATACCTTTTGAAATTAAAAGGTTACAAATTGGCTAAACAGTGCTAAAAAATAATTCTCTTTTTTATTTGCTTTTGCATTTTCTTTTTGTCACAACTTAAAACGAAATTTGTCTGGCGAATCACTTATGTCATAAACTTCTGTCGCCACTAAAAGAATTTTCACCCGTTTTGCGCTTTAATTTTAAAATTTTTAAAAAAATTAAATTAATTTTTTTTTACCATGATACATTTAAGGTTTTATTGTTCTGTTAAACGTAGTGTTTTTTTTAAATTTCATTTCGTTATTTATTTTACCTTTTTATGAATTTCTATCATAGCTCTATAAGGTACTTTAAAAGCAATATTTGCTATTTGTCGTGACTCTGTCACGTGACTGACCTTAACAACCTTGAACAAATTATGCGCATATTCGAACATGCACTATTTTTTTTTTTTCCATGTTGGGAAATTATTTTAAAATACATTAAAGGACAGAACTATCAATAAATTTATTTTATGCAACATATTTAAAAAAAAGAACAGTTGAGACGTTTTTTTAGAACGATCAATTTTATCATAAAACACATAAAAGCCGTAAAATTTTAAAATTAATACTTACGTTACTTTATCTTTTCATATCGATCAATCTTTTTCGTAGAAGCTGAAAAAAAAACATTAATGTGTTACTAACATCAGAAAGCAAATAATTTGCCGACCTTCAGCTTTTTTTTTTCCATATTTCTCTGCGTATCAGCTATAAGCTATGAAGTTTTATATTAGTGTTTAACGTATTGATGAAATACGATACATATTAATGTCGTTTGTTTTAAGTGTAATTATAATGCATTTGAGTTTGAAATTAGCTTTATGAAATATTGCAGACAGAGGCAAACAATTAAAATTATAAATTGTTTGAGCGATTTTGTAAATAACACAGACCTACAAAATTTGAGTTATGAAAAAGTGTCTGCAATGTAAGCTGACCAGATTTCTAAATGATTTGAGGCACAAATTCGTTGAGCATCCTCAAAAAATGTTGCGATTCAAGGACACCCATATATTTATGGAAAATATAAATTTATTTGTGCAACAAAGCTTTCTTTTTTCTTATTATTTCAGTATCTTAAGGACCTTACGAACTCAGTTTAAAAGGAGATTATCGTATCAGATATGTATAGTGATGGTGAGAATCGTAAGTTAAGTTTGCAAATTAAGGGGAAAAAAAGAACGAAATCATAGTAGTGTATTTGGTGGTAAATGTAGCTGACCGCAGTTGATGAACACGCTGAGCTACATTTTATGCCGAATTTGCGAAAATAAGTTTCAGAATGTATCGAAGCATCAGGATACTATTAGCAAATTATCTTTATCCAAAAAAAAAAAAAAAAAAAAAAAAAAAAACATGTAACCTAAATACTTGGCAAAATGAATTTGGTGATTTTTTAAACAATGAATCATACAATATACAACATATTATTACAATAAGTTGTTCTTAAACATAACATATTTCAATGTTTTTAAATTGCCGCTTAACATTCACCAATTTCTTTAGTTATAGAAAAAAATATCGTAAATTATATAAGTCATTGTGAATGTGAATTAGACTGTACATAATCTCTGCATTTATTTTCAGGAACATTTTTTTTTTGTTACTTTAAACTTTCTTGTCTAGAAGACTCGATCAATGATGTAAAAATGATTATCCTTAAAATTTTATATATAATAAATTATGTAAGTATTATTTTAGTATGAAATCCTCGTAAAAATAAAGTTAACACAACATAAAAAACTTTAAGTAATGTCATATAAAAAGTTCACGTATTCAAATTTTGAAAGCTTAGAAAATCATAAATAATTTATAAATCGATTCAAATTTTCTTTTCAAAGGAGATTAAAAGAAAAAAAAAGCGTTTTGGACAGAAATCAGATTTAAGATTGTTTATTGCCTAGAAATTTAGAGATATTTTCCATTAACTATAAATAAATAAACCTTTCCGAGCGATCACAGAATATTATTTTAATTCTTTTATTGTATGAACTCGCTTGTTTAGCAGCCAAGTTCAACGGTGTAAAATTAGGTATTCCACTCTTGAATTTGTCTATGGGTTATCTTAAAATATTCATTTCCGTCGGCGACTTTTCTTGGCTATTTTTTGGGACTATCGCCAAATATAACTTATTAGCTCCCCCCCCCCCCTCCCAATTCATGATCCAATATTTTCGAAACTTTATCTACCCCCTATTTTAAGGGTCAGGAATCCAAATATGTAAAAAAGAAATGTGTATTCAAAGAAAATACGTTTTTATGTTGATTTCGTAATTTAGTACTAATTAATCCTCATATTTGAAATCACCCCTAGGAACAATTAAGATAGACAGTTAGTACGTGGAAATCCAATCATTAGCACGAAAGTTATTCAAGGTGATATCTTATTTATTTTGCTCACTATACACAGAGTACAGAATAGGTGAAAAGTTGTACTTTTTTATATGAAGCATTAATTATTTCTAAATGTTTAGTCATATCGACTTGAGATTTTATTAAGATCGGCGTTATAAAATACATTCGAAACTATACCTTTCCTTATTTTGATAAGAATATTTTAGTTTCCTATCTCGAAGTCGTGTTTTTATGCGTGAAAAAAAAAGTTTGTGATAGAATTTTTTCACTATTTTTCATAAAATCAGTACCCAGAATTAGTTAATGGATTCTAATCACTACTTAGGAAGCTGACATGTGTTATGGACGTTCTCCCTTTCAACTGTGTTAAATTGTGTTCTATGTGAGTTAAGTGTTGACATTTTTCTTTTAAAAAATTATGGTCCCTGCGAGTTATGTTCATTTTCTGTCATCTCATTGGAGTGCCAATTTATTTTAAATCATATTTGGAACGAAATAATTTGTGAATACTCAAATATTCAATTTATTGTAACGTAATATTGTAACGTCGAAACTAAAGATAAAAAGAGCCTAAAGTTACATTATACTATATCTTATTGATGTTGATGTCTTAGAAATGTTGTTTCTCTCGTTCTATCAAAACTTGCAAGTCCCATTATGAGTGGACAGTGTTATCTGATAATTTTTACAAAAAATAAATGACATAAACTTTTTTACCCTAGATAATAAGTAATAATTTTGCAAGTTAATCATATGTTTTTGCATAATTTATATTATTCGTGCTCTTAATAAATTTCGATACGTGGCTTACTCTGAATTGTCACCTAATACATTTGCTAAATTTATCTATAAATAAGCAAACATAAATTAAAATTATAATCTATAAACTAGACATTATAACTACTTAATGAATTATTTTATATTTAAAGTAAGTCAAAATGATTATATGTTTTAAATGTAAAATTAGTAACATTAAAATTAAATAAATAAATAAATTATAATATTTTTCCCCGGTAAAAACAGAAACATTGTATGCATATACTATTTACAGTAAGTATCAGTTTGTATGCAAATTTTTTCCATAACAAAATCAGTCATGTATTATAAAATTAGGTGAATTTTGTTTTCTCTCATTGTAGTGTAAAATTGTCTTTTAAAAATGAAATATTATTTTAAATTTAGAATAATTTTTTGTTTACATACATGCTTTGATTTTTTTTGATCGAAATTAAAAACAAACTTCTACGTGTCAAACATTATTTAGGTTTTATATGATATTGATGGCAATAATAATGGTGGTAAAAATACATGACAAATAAAGAACAATCATTATTTTAATCTTACCTGATATTGTATAAGATATCAAATATTATTAAAAGATGTAATTTTTTTCAATTAACATCAAGTCAAATCTCTAAAAGTTAATATCAAAAGTTCATGCCACTGCTTAAAATTATTTCAGGATTAGAATATTACTTTCAGCAGAAATATACAAAATGTCTGTATTACTGTTTATTATGAAAATACTGTTTTTTTCAAAAGCTCAAACGTATCAAACTCTCCGTCAAAAGTTACCAGTAATAAATAAAGTATTGGAACTGGCATATAAAATGTTGATAGTGTTAATGGATTTATTTTTAGTCAAGACAAGATAGAATAGCTCGTTCTAAGCGCCAAAATTTTGTTATTTGCACTAAATCCTGAAGTTTCAACTTTGAGCGACTAAATGATTTATTACCAATTGAAGGTGATAATTATACGAGAATATGAGCAATACAAAATATTGTTAAGTTTAATACAACTATTTTCGAATGTATTGCGTCATACAACTATGCACGAGTCATGTAAAATATTGCCAGTCTTAGTCAATTAGAGTTATTTTTTAATTGAAAAGATGGGATAGCTCTTAATAAATACTAGAATTCGTGTTATTTGTGCTAGATTCCGTAGCTTCACTGTTTCCATTGTTATTCGTCCCATTATTTACAGTTTGGGCAACTAGATGATGTATTACCCTCATGGCTTTTGGATTCATCTGGATTACTACTACCGTATATGTAACTAAAGCTGCACTAACATTAAGTATAAATCCTTTATTGATGGTAAAGAAATTCCATCCGCTCAGTCCCACTGTCGGCGAAGTTAGACGATTCAGAAAAAACTGAACTTGAAGTTTTGTGTCCAAGTCCATTCTGCTCGTTCGTAAAGTGAATGTATGAACAGTTGACAGGGAGGCATGGGCTTCTTGAGAAACATTTGCAGCTGTGGCGCAAGTGCCTAGGAAAGAGAAAACCGAGTATATGACTTTAAGACTGAAGAAGAACACATCGTCTTGAGTTTTATTTTTAAGCAGAGTATCGTCAGTAAAAAGTTGAGTTATGTCCATGCACACAGCAATGACGAGAAATAAAAACCAGAAAAATATAACTTTTCCGAATATAACATCTATATATGTCACTAAAGAACACAGTTTCTCATGGAAAGAACGTATGCGATTAAACTCGTTACCTAGATCTTCAGCTGGATTTGATGGACCTATTAAGCCTAAAATAACTCTATTATGTTCAGCATATGCTTCAGCCAGGATCATACAGACTGACATGAACAGAATGGGCGTGAATATTAGCGTTCCTTGGATAAAAAACACTTCTAAGCCTGATACTAGTGCCACACAAAAATATGCTATTTCATCTGTATAAGAGTCGGGTGGCTTGCTGTAAAATATGCTCTGATATTGTTGTGTGGCAGGGGCATTGTCCACTACACTAATTGCTGCTATCATGCGAAGAGAGAGATAAAACCAGCCAGCAATTGTGAGGATTATAACTTTTCGGAAACATCCTCTCAACGAACCTTTATTCGATGGTATCTGCTTAATAGTGCCATCCAGTTTCTCTACTGCTTTTCTCAGTTCATTGCTAGTTAAATTTAACAGAAGCGACGCCATAAGGCTACTGATAGTTGTAAGCACAACAGATATAAACTCAAAAGCAAAACTGTTATTGAGGACCATGTTTCCAATGCATGAGCCTAAGTACAGTAATCTGAAAAGAGTGACGATAATAGCCCATAATCGGCAACTAAAATTAGGCAAAACACAAACACCGACTATTCTTAAAGTAGCTATTACTGGACGCAAAACAGCTGTACAGCTATATTGTTTACCACGTTCTTGTCGAGTCGACCCACGAGGTTTTATTGCTGTATGCGGGGAAATTTTATGCATGGCGCGACCACATAATCTACATCGAGAAGGAGAATTTTGAAAACGGCGTTCGATCCCCAATAAATGATCCATGACTGTTTTGCTCGTTTGTCCAAGGCAGACGTTATGACGTCCTTCATTCTCTTTTTTCAGTCACCACCCACCCACTTTAGAAAAACCCATTTAGATTGATCGTTATTTCGGAACATCTTGTGTAACTATTGACAGATAAATGACAACAAAGTGGACTTAAAAGCTCTTCACTTACTGCAGATATTACCCTCATAAGAAAAAGAGGACGTTTATGTCATGTATTTGTTTTGGGGATTATTTCCGGTTTTCTTCCTCGGTTTCAAATATGATATACTTTTGTTTTGGTTCGAAATATCTTAGTCCTTGAGCCATTATCTTTTTTCACCTTCAAAATTATGAAAAGAAGGGATGAAAAAGGATATTACGTAATTTTCTAAATTTGTTAAAACTGTTACATAACATTAGTCATGCATTTTTAAACAGAATTTAGGTTAGTGGATAGTTTGTATTATCATCACCATATTCATGTAAAAGGTATAATATGAAATTTTATTTCTATGTTTAGATTTGCTTGAAGCATTATGTGGTAATTTTAGTATCTCTGAAATGAAATGAATTTAATTTTTTTTTTAAATTTTGATATAGAATAGGATTTTATCAAAGTTTAAATTTTTTAAAACTTTTTTCTTTCTGCAGAAATACTTTTCATTTTACTACACAAACATGATATATGAAAATAAACAGTTTTGATTTTAATTCATTTAATTTAATCTTGAACTATTTTCATTTTGAATTAGTTGCAATTATTATCATTTTTACTTAATTGCAATTATCAATACTATTTTGAAATTGTCACAATTATTATTGCCTTAAATTAACTGTAATTATTGTTTTTTACATAAACTTTCTGAAACAGCTTTAAAGAAGAGAACCATGAGATTGTCTCAAAAAGTTTTAGTTATGTTATTATCCAAAATTAAAATAAAATATTACCTCTAGAATGGCATTTTATTTAGATTTCTATCCACACTCAATATTTCTCTAACAACTGAACTTGCCACGAAAATATGAAAAATTTGCTAACGAAAATATAACACTTATTTAAAAACTGCGTTCACCATTTTTATTTTTTAATTATTTAAAAGTTAAGGTTTGAGAACACGATTACGATCATGGTGGAACACTTATTTCGCTAAATGCCTTTAACATTTCTTAATGGCATAGCAAATAAAAACATAGATATTTATCTCTATATATTGCAATGATGTGTTTTTTTTTAAATGCCATTACAAAATGGTGATATATTAATGAAAAAATGACTTAAAAATAGGGGTGTCTCATTTAATAAATCAAACTATTGTGATATCCGCTTTTTTTGTCTGTTAGTTTTTTTATGCCGGAAAATAGCGAAAATACGCTACATTCTACTTGCAGTGGTCAGAGAACGATTAAAATATATTTTTAATTACAGATCAAGGATCCAATTTAAATTTGTGTCCACTAGCTGCTCGGAACAGGATCAAAAATTTTTATGAGCATGAATTCTCTTTTATATCAATATGGTTATAAATTCTGTTTGTAGCGATAAAGAAACAATTTAAATTTTCATTGACATCAGACACAGAGTGCCAGTAGAGATTTAAATGTCCTAGCTAGTTGAAAAGTTGTCGAAATTTCGATCGTAAAATTTCCCCTTCACAAGCGAATTAATAAGAATGCAATAATAGTAAAAAATGAAAGTTACTAAACGTTATTTCTAATAACAAAATTAACTTTATATGCTTTGATAAATTTTAGATTTTTACTGTATTCAGTTTTAGTGTTTTTATCCAATAATGATGTCCCAGTTTCTTTAAAAATCTCTTTAATTCCTTTCTATTGTCTGCAAGAGAAATATCTTCCTACAATACTACATATTTGTATATCTGATTAAAGCATTGGTAATCAGAAGAAAGACTTGATAAATAGTTCTTAATGAAATATTTTAATTTTTTAACGTATCCAGTATTAGGAATTGAATTAATATGGATGTATACGGATATATAAAAATCTGTTTTTCATTCATTCAATTGTGCTTGAAAGAAATATCTTTCTGCGAAATTCCTTCTAACATATAAAATAGTTTCTTCTGTCTTATGTAAACATATAAAATAGAAAATACTAGAAGTAAAAATAGATAAACAGATTTTGAAAAAAAAAAATAGCTGTTGGATTTTTATGTGTCCATTATTATGAATATATCAAACATTACCGTATCAGTATATATTTTTTTCCCTTTCTTTAAATGATCCTTGAAGAAAATATCTTAATACAATACTGCTTAATACAATATATTAATACATTACTTGCATCTTTCGTAAGCAGATTAAGCATCGAGAAACAAAAGAAAGATTTGACGAAGAGTTTAAGTAAAAAGGCTTTAATTCGATTGTGTTTTTTTTAAATATTTACATACATTTTCATCGTATATTCAAACAATGTGATGCAAAACAAGTTTAAGTATGTAATTAATCCAGAATCAATATCACCTCAGTTCCTGGCAATAAATTTTAGTTTTTGTCGACGAGGTGTATATGTAATCTCTAATTTCCCTTCAAGATCTGGTGGGTGGCTATCTCCAGGAAGAATATCAAATTTCTGGAGTACCGAAGCAAAATATCTAAAAATTTCCATCATGGCTATCGATTCTCCTGGGCAATTTCTCCGACCTGTAAGAATGAATTCTTTCTTTAGAAAAAACATTTCATAAAAATAAGTTATTCAATGATTGTATGAAAAATGAATCATTATTTCTTTTCTAATAAAATATAGACTCTGGATTAGCTGGGATCTGATTTTTCAGGTTGCTTCTAATCCGGGTTAATCAGAGTCAAGTCAGTGCAATGTGTTGATCACATCGGATGCAATGCGTTGCATCACATTTGACACGTCGACGATTTTGACACAATTTTGCACCCGGCTCACACCGACGACAGTGCTGACGTAAAATATCCTCAGTGGTAGACGGATCATAGGTTAGAATTCCCTTGCCGTCAGACTAACCATAGGAGGTTCCCCCCCCCCCATGTAACGCAAACTGCGGGTTAGTTCCATCAAAATGTCCTCCACGAAGGTAAATTTCTCCCAATACTTGATCCAGCAGTTCCCCTGTTTTCTGGATTGGGTTCAAAATTACAAGGCTACGGAGTTGAACATAAGTAGTCGTAAACCCAATATATTGGGTCGGTTGTTCAACGACGGTTGTAAAATAAAATATTAAAAAAAAAGTAATTAGTTCAAAAAATTTTGTACCGATTGAAAAAGGAATGTAACTTTCAGGTTTTGTTTTGCTCAAGGAACCATCTTTTGAAAGAAATCTCTCTGGCATAAAGTTTTCTGGATCTTGCCAATATTTCGTATCGTTATGCAAGGCCCACACATGTGAAAAGATAAGTGTTCCTTTGGGAATATGAAAATCTCTGATTGTTGTATCCTCATTGGCCCTAGAATAGGAAAAAATGACAACTTGAATTTTGGAAAATAATAATTTTTTCTTTACTCATACAGAGCAAAATTTCAGAAAGAATAAAATATGTTAATTATAAGTATTTGATAAAATGCCTTTAAAACGTTTTAGAATATGTCACTTAAAAAATATAGCCATTTATTATTATACATTGCTTGGATAAATGAATATATTATAGAACAGCAGAAAGAAAGAATTTTAAGCGAGTTATCGCCAATTAATCTGAATTATTTAAGCAGCTAATTAATAATTATCTGACTAAAATTATGAACTGTTAACGTAAAAATTCATGTAATGAAATATTAATTAAAAAGTGTATTTAGAAAAAAAGCGAAGTGACATTTTAGAGAATTAAAAAACTTTATCTTTAAAGTATATTATATCAAAGACATAAAACGATGTTCATAAAAAAATTTTACTCAGTAAAATATCATCTTATTTAAGAATTTAGAAGAAAAAATTAATTCATCATGCTTTTAGCTTAATTTATGGAACTACAACAGAATTTATTAAACTATTGTAATATCTTTCGAAACTTCTTTTACTGAAATGTTTTACTATGAAATTTAAACTAAAAAATTAATGAAATATTTAACAAGGAGGATATTAGATTGATAAATAAAATAAATTTTTTTAATAACGACTCGGGAACATATGCGCTAATTTGCAGAAGGTTTGCATCTATAGTTTACTATCATGCCGGTAAAAATTTGCAACCATCGCTGAATTCTTTTGATGTTTAATTTGCATGTATTACCAACTTATTGAAAATAAAATAATAAAAATGCATTGCGTGGTAACAACATTTTGAAAATAACTTATAACTAATAACTTTGCTGTCTATTTATAATAAATCCTCAGTAATAAAGTTATTTCATTGCTTTCTTGAATTCTATTGTTGTACAAATGCCGTTGTCAAATTATACACTCCAGTGAAAGTAATGCCAGAATAACATAACCACTTTTAGCTTATTGGACCGCTGAGATATAAGCAGAAAGAGACACCGATACTAAAATTCTAAAAGGATATGGAGCCACGCTAATTCCATTGTTGTGGGATGAAGTTGTCTAGGATGAAGAATTGAGAATTCATCGTTAAAACAGCATGATGGAAGTGATCCCAGTGACTCTTGTGTGCATTTAAGGCAAGAAAAGGCTGTACAGTGCACACAAAAAAAGGACCATCTTGAGTAACTTTTGATCTCATGATCGGATCTTCACATTCTTGGACTCAAATAAGGAGATGACCACAAATATGCTAATTAATAAATGAAACGATATTTAAGTTGCGAAACTAGACGCAAAAACATACTTTCTTTGAAGAAACATACCTTTTTTCTGACGGATTCAGATTTCTGACCCCCAAAATATAGGGGGTAGCCTCAATCGGAGAAATATGGTCCCAATAGTTTGGATCCCTTAATGTTAATTTCACCTTTTTGTGCATTGAACTATATCTTAAGAACTTTTTAAGCGAATTGAATTTTTTTTTATTCACAAATATAAAATGCGTTTATCCAAAGATAATTCCATACAAAACTAATTTTTAGTAAAGATTAATTATTTTTTATTATTTTACTTAAAACATTCGAAAAACGTCGAAAAACTTTTGAATTGTGAGGTATACAGTTTTTAGCATAATTTTTAAGAAAGTAATTTTACATGAAGAAAAAAAAAAATAGGAAAATCAAATCAAAATCGGTCGAATAGTTCCTGAGAAATTGAAATTCAAAAATACAGATATTTAAAATTCGATTTCTCAGGAGCAATTCGACCGATTTCGCTTAAATTTTGTATCTTACCACGTAAAACTACATACTTAAAAACAATGTAAAAAAATTGTGTATCATACTATTGAAAATTCTTTTGATCATAAATTAATAAATATTTAGTAAAAGTTATTTTTTTGCGAGGAATTATCTTTGGATAAACGAATTTTATAAGTGTGTGCAAAAATTTTTCAATTCACTTAAAAAGTTATATAGATATGGTGAAATACGCAAAAAGTAAAATTAACATTAAGTTGTCCAAACTTTGGATTGCTCTACTGACCAAAGTATTGGGACTATATTTCTATTGCGGCTATCCCTTATATTTTGGGGGTCAGAAATCTGAATCCGTCACAAAAAAAGATATGTTTAATTAGAAAAAGTACGTCTTTGTGTCTGATTTCGTTACTTAAAATATCGTCTGGACTAACTAATTAGCGTATTTGAGGTCACTCCCTTGAACTATTAAGATGGAGTCCTAAAACTTGAAGATTCCATCATTAGATCAAAAGTTATTCAGGGTTGGCTGTTTTTTTGGCGGTCTGTATAGTGAACTCACCCTAATGCTCATTGAACGTCTCTTTTACTCTGAAAGCTACTATGTCAGCGCGTATACGTTCGTATTGTCCTGCCATACGAAAGTAATCGTGTAGATGGTTTGCAAGGACAGCTGCATACATCGATTATCCATCATGCTTTCCACTTCGCTTAGTGAGCCAAAGGAATGTCGGGAAAATATTCCCCAGACCATAACGTTGCATGATACAAGTATTTTGATGATGTTTTACGCTATGCACGTTCTTAACTATCTGCTTGACTAAACATGATTAATCAGTAAATCTGCAGAGTGACGTGTTTTTCTAGACGTTTACTTAGGGCACATTCTTGCAGCAACATTCACTGAACTGTCATTGACAAGATGTGTTGCATCACATTTGACGCATGTCTGTTTAGAAAAGCATAATATTTTCATAGATAATATAGTTTTAATTATGCAGCACCTAAGCACTTTACAAAATTAGCAGTTTCGATAATTTTTGTACCCGAAGCTTCTAGTTTACTATTAAATTTCAGATAAATCACCCCATTTCAACCTACTTCTCTAAGATACATTTATAGTATATCCTCTACTTCTAATGCTGCTACCCGCCCTCTGTGATTTCCTATTTCACATTAATTGTAGGGGGTCAGATTAAGTCATTTATGCATCATTTTCATAGCATATTAACATAATCAGCTTTGTTTATTATCTTAATTTATAAGTTTGAGAGATATACATGTTTTTAAAGTTCTAAAACGTTGATTCGAGTGAAGCTATCGAACCAAAAAACCAAAGAGATTCAGAAAGTTTAAAATTTGCAGTATATAAAAATTAGTTGATTTCTCCGACAAAAATTTTTTACATCTTTCACGATAATAATGAATTTGATAAAATTGGCTAAGAAAATATTTATAAACCATTTTTTAACTTTAAATTCTGATTACTTAAAGAATTTTTCAAACAAATTAATGTTTATATCTTCCAGCTGAGAAAGAAATGTTTTTTTTTAAAAAAAATATCACTTATATTTTTACACTAAGCCATAAGCCATTTTGTGTCTTTTTTTAAATTTTTTGAATGCATATCTTACATGCGTGCAAGATTTATTGGGCTCACTGTTCTCCACCTTTGTCCTTCCATGACTGTTGCATAAGTAAAAGGTAAATTCTTTGCATTTGACCACTGACATTTGCCGTCCGTGCCTAAAACACTGTCAATTTCTTGATGACACTTGTTTTGTACACCTGGATTCGATGCCATAGCGAAGAATAGCCATAGCAGAGATGTCCTTGTTGTTTCACTCCCGGCTTGTATCAGTGCTTGAGCATTGGCAGTCAGATTTTCCTCTAAATGATAAATATACGAAACAATATTTTAACAAGTTTTTGAAATTAAGAAAGCTCATTCATGTAGTACAATTGTCATGAAAAGTACATGCAATTAAAATTTTATTCTCCCATACATATTACTCATAAATAAATATATGTATGAGTGAAATTAAACTCAATTTAGCAGCTATATTATTGCTACATCAATAAGTTTTACTTTGTTCTAATTTTTATGTTTTAAATCATTTATCATGAAATTTATGATAACTAAGTAAAGTAAGCCCTAAAACATTGAAACATGTTTTAGTATTTCAATATATTAAAGTATTAAAACTATTTAAAAAAATAATTAAACTCTTAGTTAAACTGCTAGTTTTTACTGGTGTCATATGACAAATTGTAAATCCGAGTTTTAAAAGACATTACTCAAATAAAATCGTTAAAAAAACATGTGTTATACCATCTCCACAAATATCCGTTCTAAATCAGTTTATTTTAAAAATAAATATTTTTGAAAATATTTTGTTTATTCGTGAGAGAAATTTGTATGAAAACTGAATAAGTTGTGTGCTTTTTAATTGTTTCATTTTTTTAATGCATTTGAGAACAGTTTCATGTATATGTTACGGCCAAAGCCCGAAGTCCGGTTAATTCGCGATCTGGCCGAGGATGGCTGACCAAAGTCCGAAATAATTGAAACGATCAGTGAATATTTTACTTTGGCGGGCTTCTATAATTCTTTAAATAATTCTTATAAATCTTCTAATTTAAAAATATAAAAATAGAAGTTTTTAAATTTAAAAGTCTTATTTTAAAAGTCTATTAAATAATCATTAATTTAATAATCATTATTAAATTGTCTATTTAATTATCTAGTCATACTAGTCATACATACACCAAAGGTCTAGTCATACTAGGTCTAATTAAGTGCCACTGCCCGGTATATCCTACACTGATGTTTTTTAAGGTCACGTGTCACTTCCCGGTATGCATTTGCCCGGTATATCCTACTCTGATGTTTTTTTAAGGTCAAGTGCCCGTGCCCGGTATACATTTGCCCGGTATAAGGATTTTTTCTTCCAACTTTGTCTGATCTTCCCATGCCAATTCGCGATTTTGGCGGCCAATTTCCGAAATCAAGAACAATTTCGGACTTTGGCCAGCTAATTTACAGCATTCTTAGCCTATTCGTGATCAGGCCGGCCAGATCGCGAATTGGCCGACTTCGGGCTTTGGCCGTATCATATATATTAATTTAATATTTTTTAAATTTTATTTTGTGTTATAACTGACACAAACAAAACAACAAACGAAAGAGAGTTGATTTTTTTCCCCTTCATAATGATTAATTTTGTAGTTTCTAAAAGGTGTTTCTGACACCGAAACAGTCAAAACTTTTTAGGTAAACAAGTTTGCGAATACAAATATAGAAGATTTACTTCAATACGTTTTTAATTTCATAACTTCATTAAAATTTCTATTAGATAATTGCAAATTAATGACAGTTGAGTTGCACTGTGATCACAGAATTATCTAAGAAAAGGGGGGGGGGCTCTTTCCCTCCCTGTATCAGGTTTTCAGCATACACACACACAGAAAAAAAAAAAAACAATTTCATTTACTCAAAAATAATTTATATAATTTTTGACCTCATTTACAAAGAGTTACTATATTTTTCGATCTTATCTTTTTTTTAAATAATTTACCATGAAGAATTTATTGAATGAAAAAAAATATTGTGGTTGCTCTTACCAGTGAAACAACTTTTTATGTTTTTTTCTTTCAATAATTTCATTTGTCTCAAATAACCATCTATGAAAACAGTTTCATCTGTCATCTCAAAAAACTTTTTCCTAGAACTGACTTCATTTCTAAAAATAAAAAAATATTGAATAATAAACAATACTGAAGATGTAATTAATTAGTACTTACATTAAGCAGTATAAAGTAGATGTATTATTTTGATGCGTCCTTTTGTTTTGCGCTTTTCATTCTTGAAAATTTTTTTGCGTGAATATTTACGTTGACCTTCAAAATATAGGGCTCTGCCACCATCTGAGAAATAGGATTATTTTTTGCATGGAATTATCTTTGGATAGACGAACCTTATAATTGTGGGTAAAAAATTTTCATTTCGCTTAAAAAGTTATACGCAAGAAGCGAAATATGCAAAAATTCAAATTAGCATTAAGGGGTCCAAACTTTGAAGCACCCTCCTGACCAAAGTATTGGAACCATAATTCCCAGATAGGGTCTACCCTATATTTTGGAGGTCATAAATCCGAACCCGTAAAAAAAAAGGTATGCTTATTCAGAGAAAGTGCGTTTTGTGTCTGATTTCGTCACTTAAAATATTGTCTGCACTTATGACCTCAAATATGCTAATTAGCATACTCGAGCATATTAGTACCTTCTCGAACCATTAAGATTGAGTCCTAGAGCGGAAAAATCCAAACATTTGATCAAAAGTTATTCAGGATAGTCCGTTTTTGTTGGCAGATTGTACATGCAGTGTTTAAAATAAAAAATGGAATATCTTGAATAACTTATGTTCTAATGATCGGATTATCAAAAACTAGGACTCAATCTTAATAGTTCAAGGAGTTGACCTCAAATCTCAATGTCCACCCAACCCTCAAATATGCTAACTAAGTTTTGCATATGATATTTTTAATTACGAAATCAGACACAAAAACGTACTTTCTCTGAATAAACCTAATTTTTTTCCGACGTGTTTGGATTTTATACCCTCAAGATATGGGGGGGGGGAGGGGAGGGATAGCTGCAATCCGAAAAATACAGTTCCAATAGTATGGTCAATATAGAGGACCAAAGTTTGGAGCCTTAACTGTTCGTTCTACTTCTTGCATGCTTTAATTTATCTGGAGAGCTTTTCAAGCGAAACGAAACATTTTCCAAAACCAATTTTAAAATTTATTTGTCTTAAGACAATACACTAAAAAGTAATTTTTAATAATTATTATATTTTAATAACCTGTTTAATAACAATTGAAAATTTTTTTAATTTCAAGAAATTGTTATATTCGTTTAAAGAATGTATTTTTAAATAGCAAAATTCAAAATTTGAGTTCAATCGGTAGAATAATTTCTCAGTTATCCAATTTTAAATTTGGTTTATCATGAACATAAAGTAATCTGAACAATTTAAAGAATTTTAACAAACAAAAAATAATCTAAAGTAATGTAACTTTTGCTTTATACGTGTTAGATTAAGTTTAGTTATTACAAAATTAATTTTCAAATGATAGTGTTGTGATAGCTGACAACTTTTATTTTAAAAAGATTGCGCTGCAGAACGACTCTTCTGCTGCCAGAGCTGTAGAACTTCTTGTCTTTTAAGTGTTAACCGATAGCGTCAGAAACGATTGAATCTTTAGTGTTAATTTTTGAGGTAAATGCTCAAAGATTAACTTAGCGTATATATTAAATAGAATTAATGTTTTTTAAAACCATAAAAGTAAGAAAGTTACTTGAAATCTTCTTTTTTGCACTATTATGCTCTTTAATGAATGCTTAAAACACGTCTTTTTAATTCAACATTCGAAAGCGAAAACGCAGATTGAAAACAAAATGTCATTTTCCAGACAAAAAACTGATAAAGCAAGCAAAAAAATAAATAAATAAATAAATAAAAAAAAAATTAGCACTACAAATAAATTTGTTTTCTCTTTTCGCTTTGGAAATTATGCTATTCTGCTAAACTTCTTTCATTTTCAGCACACACACAAGTTCCCTTCCTCTAAATTAAAAGAAGTTAATACAATTTTAATTTGCATTTTTCTGTATCTCGCCTCTTTCAAAAGAAAGAACGTTATAAAATATCGTTATCTTATAATAATTATCTTATAATTATTAATAGAACGTTATCTTACAATTTGGTATGCAGAGAATTTGCTTTGCCTTTATATAGAGAAGTTGTCTTGAATAAGGCAACCTGAGTTGCCTTGAATGAGCTTGTGCCCCAATCTCAGAAAATCATATTGAGGCCATTATATTGCAAATGTCTCGAGCTGTACAATAAAATGCTGTTTTATTTGATTTATTGAAAGCTTATCAGCCATAGTTGTTTCTATAATTAGATTATGATATAATTTATTTCTTCTATATGAGCATCATAAAATGTTTTAATGTACTCTTTATTGCCTGTGGGGATTTTTAATCAGTATTTCATACTTGCGAATCATGTTAAATATTTTACTGACTTGTATATGGTGATAATTAATTAAAAAATAAAATTGAACAGTTTAGAGGTATTCACAACAGCTTTTTACCTCAAAGTACATGTTTCCTTCACTGTTCCAATATAGGCGTAATCAACAATATAGTAATTTAATCAACACATTAACATGTGCAAAACTATAAAATCCATTTGTTGAACATTTTGTTTAAGTGGTTCATTGATGGCAATCTTAAGTCATATCTCTTAATTAAATATAAACAGTATCAAGTAGAGCACAATGCTACATTGTAAAATCCAAACCTCTCATAAATTAGAAAAATTAAATAAAATTCAAATACCTCATAAAATCATTCAGTTTCTTCATGCTATAGTACTGAACGCTCAATCTCGATAAACCTGTTCTGGCAAGAAACTTCATGAGATCTGGAAAGAACAAAACTGCACCAGATTGTCCGAGTGCAGAAAGTGCGTTCACGGCATGGTTGATAGTTGTTGTTTGCGCATCGTGTAGTGGTATGCGTTTACCCAGAACCAAACTTGTCATATTGTTGGAAATGCTGTGAGAAAGGAGGTCTCGTATGTCTGTCGGCTCACCATGAAGTTGAGATAAGTTTTTAAGAAAATCCCCTATTTCAGCCTGCACAAAATTTTAAGCCTTTCAAATTAACAGATTATCAAAACAGTTGAATAGACCATTGAAATTATCAAAATAGTTGAATAGACCATTCAAATATACATATAATTTTTTTAAATCTTCATGTTAAAGACTAGAAATCAGTTTGACTGTCATATGCAACTGAAAGTCATTCTCACAATTGCATTTTGTTATTTCTATGTTACAAATAAAGTGGTTCTTGTTACGTCTTCAATGAGGCTTATCTCGATAATGAATTTTCAGATTTTCATGACGTTTTTGTTCTTTCACGAATATAGTACTAATTTCGATACCAAATGAGGAAAATATAAAACCAATATAAATAGACAGTTACTGTGATTGACCACGATAATAATTTCTTTTATTTTAGTAACGTTTTTATTTTTAACCAATAAATAGTATTTTGCAATCCCAAATGACAAAAATATAAAGTCAATATACACTACTGGTCATTAAAACAGGCCAGGAAGATGCCGAGCCCCACTCGTGAAATTTGTGTGAGAGATAAAGCATAGTGTGATATTTAAAAGATTTAATTTTCAGCACATAAATATTAAACAGGTGACAGTGGCGATACATATGCATATAGAAGTAAAAGTTACAGCGATTCTCTCATGCTGAATTAGCATTAGATCGTTATTTTCGGCTTAGAAAGTGTTGTAATGCCTCTGTATTAAGAAAAAACTCATGGGAGAAACATTAAAAACAGCCATATTATTAATGAAGCCATTTAATTTTGGAAATTTTAAGAACGCGAAGAAATTTTAAAAATGTCTTTTCTTACTTTAATAACTCAAGGCCAATGAGATTGTCAACGAATACTAATGAAATAATTGGAATTGTTTTAGCTAAATTGTGTCGCCATACGTATTTATCTTAGCGCATGAATTCACAGTGTTATTCTGTAATATTGATAATATTCTCTTTGTCACACCGTACGTATAATGAGGTTTTAGCTAGTAATTACATAATATTTTCTAATATTAACTAAAAGTTAAAAATTGATAAAGTTTTGTTAAGACTACAAACAACCAAAATACGCTATTAACAAAAGAACATAATACTTGAAGCATATGGTATGCGGGTGGTTTTTTTTTAATACATCATTTACAAGTAAGAGATTTATAAATTTAATCTTTTAGTATTTTTATCCACAAGTTTAGAGAAGATAAATGCAGAATTCTTACTTCTAAATCTTCTTCCCATCTTGATTTGCCCATACCAATATCTTTTATTATTTTCATAACGTAACGCCTTTCTTCTACCCAAGCATCTCCGTTTGTCGAGACAAAGCCTGTAAAAATAAAATACAACGCTTATTTAACTAAAAAAATAAACCGAACACATCCAATCAGTTTTCATATTTAAGAGTGTTTTTTGGGGTTAAAGTATGGGACCTTTGCATGTTATTATTGATGAAAGGAAACTCTGTCGCCCCGCAAAGGTAATTTCGGCAATCAAGTTTTTCTCACTAGGCTTAAGAAAATGTTTGGAATTTACGAACAATTCTTTCAGAACGACAAACTTTCATGTCATTTTGCAACCTTTGTCAAATAGTGGTATCAAATTATTGTTATAAAGAAACGTTGCATTGCCTATGAAATAAAGGAGAAATTTTTTTTATGCTGGTGATCATTGCATTAAAATTATTGCGTGCTCTGGATTTATATTTCAAGCATCTAGTAAAAATATATTTAATATTTAATGATTCACAGTAATTTGTTATAGAAGACAATTGGTTCATCGGGTTAAAGGTGCAAGTTCTCGTAATCTTAGAACAGTTTTGTACATTTTAATATTGTTAATTTTTTTAGATAAGTGTATTGATGGTTTAAATGTCCATAATTTTTGCAATTAATTCCCATGTCTTGTCTTTATGTGTTTGAGTGCTTGAGAAGAAACATTCTTTAACTCTTTAAACTATATCGATTATTTCATATTGTAATCGTTTCATACTTTAAAACACAGTGGTTCTAATCATTGATAAAATTTATTGAACATTGTTAAATTATTACCTAATCCACCCGGATGAAAATCGAAAAACTTTGGAGGTCTATCAAGAATGGCTGGATTGCTAAACGCATCTTTAACAGATTCAAAGTCATTGAGAATAACAGCAAATGATCTTCCCATGTATATCCTAAAAATTAAAAGTCTAATAATGTACAGAGTATAGAATATTCACAAAATAAAAATATTCCTGAAAGTTAATGTTTCTTTTTTGGAAATGTACATGCGTTAATTTCCAAGACTGCAATTGGAAAAATGTTAAAATTATCAAGTTAATGTTATGTTATCGGTATTAGTCCGACGGCTCACTTTTTTAGAAACTTTTGCAAAATTTTTGATGAAAGATATATGCTCCATAAAAATGTCGATAAGTCTAGAATACAATACAAATTTAAATTATAAAATGTAGCGAATTGTTAGAAAAAAGTATCTATACTTTTTCAACCGAAGTGTTTGCGTATATATATATATATATATATATATATATATATATATATATATATATATATATATATATATATATATATATACTTATTTTTTCTTTCTTACTTCAAAAGCGTTAAAATATCAAAATTCTCTTTGTGGTATACCTATCTCAATTGACGCGATCGTAGTTTAGACTAAATTTTGAGTAAACATGCAAACATCACATCAATAATAAATAGGAATGTACCGACAATACTTCGATACGTTATCCGATATCGTTATCTCAAATGAAACAAGAGATAAACAACTGTTGCCGATAAGCAATAATAGAGAAAACAAATGCAAATGAAAATGAAGTGATTCAAAACGAAGATGAAATCGAGATTTTGGAATCTGATGAAAATATGCAAGCACGGGAATCATCAGACGGTGAAAAAGGAAATCATCAGAAATTAGATCTTCGCAGAAAAAGGATGCTTATCCTATCCGATTCTGAGAATGAGACAAGTATTACGGGATCGTCCCAAATATTCGGATGCATTCAGTGATACATGAATAACGGTTGATGGAACAACTTGGACGAAGTGGGTGGCTCTAGTGGTCGATATCCTATCCACAAAATCTTCAAAGACATAGCTGGGCCTACTGGTCACGCAAAACGAAATCACCCACCATCTAGTACTTCGGGAGAACGCAAGACTTGCCAAATTGACTTTTGTAAAAGAAATAGGAGCAATAACACCTGTAAAATATGTAAAAAGGTTGTTTACGGAAAGTGTATAAACAAAATTGAGTATTTGTGTAAAAGATGCGCGAAATAATATTTAAATAATGCATAATAAAATTATTGAATAATAAAAACTTTCCATAAATATATACCTCATATTTTCATTTTTTCCCCATATAGTATATAATTACATTGCTTTCTATGTGCTGTTATATGTATTCGTTCATGCGTCAAATTGACGCGTGTTCGTAGAGATAGGTATATAAGAAATGTCCCTAAACCTAGTGTTAACAAACGAGATATAAATACTATGTGTGTGATATTTTATTTAACAGAAAATCAAATTGTTTTAGCCATTAAAATTATATTTATTTTGCACCTATTTTCAGTTGAAAATTTTATAATAATTTATTTAAGCATTTTTTACAATTTTAATCATCTTTTTTACAATTACAATTTTACATTAACTACAGTATGGAAAAGGAGCATAGGGTATACTTTGTGCTACTTAGACTAAGGCAAAAAACAACGCGAATAAAGCACAAATATAGTACATAAATGGACATACAATACTGCAGTATCTGTTCTCCTAACAAAAACATTCCTCAGTACCTTATCATGAAATGACGATAAAAAAAGGAAAGAGATAAATGCTTGCAAAGTGGTTTAACCAATAGGGACAAGGGAACAAGCTTGAACAAGATAATAAAAAGAAAAGTGATACTACACAAATGTGAGGGAGGTTTGGTGAGAACTCCTGTGTGCAGAAGATTAAATTAAATAGATTTCAAAACATTCGAAAAGGGTGTGATATATGAAATTACAATAACATTATATGACATAACAATGTTTGCTTGATAACCAATATTTTTTTAAACATAAGATTAGAAGCTGTTGAAAATTGAAATCGGGGAAAAAAAGAGTATTGCAATTGATCATAAAAATGATAAAATTTTTCTATATTAAAAAAATCGCAAAGGACGCTGCTGTTTTGAGTGTTAAAATTAACGTTGCAATTTGTTTTGCTGAGCAAAAACTACAAGACATAGAAACTTAAAATTACTAAGGGGTGTAGCAAAGTGTACAGAAATTGATACAGTTTTGCTGAGCAAAAACTACAAGACATAGAAACTTAAAATTACTAAGGGGTGTAGCAAAGTGTACAGAAATTAATACAGTTTTGCTGAGCAAAAACTACAAGTCATAGAAACTTAAAATTACTAAGGGGTGTAGCAAAGTGTAAAGAAATTGATACAGTTTTGCTGAGCAAAAACTACAAGACATAGAAACTTAAAATTACTAATGGGTGTAGCAAAGTGTACAGAAATTAATACAGTTTTGCTGAGCAAAAACTACAAGACATAGAAATTTAAAATTACTAAGGGGTGTAGCAAAGTGTAGAGAAATTAATACGAAATGAAAAAAATTACCATTCGATAATTTGTACGAGAATTATTAATTGACTGTTAAACCTGGATAAAGCACCATAGAGGCAGCTCTACAGGGCACACGAATGCAATCACAGTGTTGGAGTATGGCATGCTGAAAATGTGTTTATGAACTTAACACAGAGGTTTTTTTTCGTTATGATTAAGACTTATGATTGTTACAATAATTGTGTATTTAAAATTTATTGTTTATTTTACATAAAGCTACAATAATTGTGTATTTAAAAAACAAAATGTTTAATGTTTTTGTGGAAAATACTTAAATTTAGGATGAAATATGGATAATTGAATGAGAAGAAATTACGAAGGCGACATATTTTAAACAAGTTTTAAAATTTTCTTCAAAAAATCATATTTGAAGGGTTTTTATCAGGGTTACTCACGTGGTGTAAAAATATCAAATGCGTAAATTGTTTTAAATTAAATACTAGTTTTACTACCCAGTAAAATCATAAAAAAGTTTTTTTTATCAAAAAGTCAACTTACCCAAACACATATCCATATTTTTGGCTGAGCTGTTTAAAAGTTTTAAAAGGGAAATCTCCTAGGAATGGTAAATATCCTAATAGTGGTATCCCTCTTGGTCCAGGTGGAAGTTTTTTATTGTTGCTCTTTACATATTTATTAAAATAACTTAACGCAATAAAAGTTATAAATAAAAACAAAATTATATCCAATAACAGAATGGTCATATCCATTTTTTAAAAAAAAGAAATCTGAATTAAACTGCTAAGACCAAGTCTAACTCAGCGAAGCACACATTAAGTTGCTGCATATATCTTTGTTCGAGACGATGGTTGATCGAAGAAAGCCAAAATGTAAATAATTATATCACGTGGGGGAGTCTTTTTGAAGATTTTGATTGACAAGGTTAGATGTAGCCTCCGGTATTATGACGTAATTTTTCTATTGATAGTAAAAGAACGAGCAAATATTTAAAAAAAAATAATATAAATAAATATAACCTTGACTGACGCAACAATTACAGTTATTACAGTTACAGTGATAGAACCAGCGAATGAAGAGTCATTTTATTTTATATACTATAACAAAAGATTTTAGTCACAGTTTCTGCTTGTTATCATTCAGAAGATATAGAAAAATATAAATATTTAAAAAAAATTAAAATCATTATTATTCTGATTTTTATAAAGTGTACGGATTTTTATTTTGATAAAATATAAAAACTCTATATAAAAAGAAATGTTTGCCTATCTGTGCTTTATAGAATCCTTAACTATCCGACAGAGAGGGATAAAATAATCATACTGATAGTTCGAAGTATGGGGAAGGTCACTGTCGACATTTGAATGTTCTACTACGAACCGTTAAAACGGAAAGCACGAAAAACGAAATAGAATTTAATGATCGGTTAATCGTTGCTCAAAATTAAACTATAGAGGATTCTATTTTATCAAATAATTTAAAGATAGCATCAGTGATACTTCCTAGCTCTATTTGATCAAAAAATATTGTAACCCCTTTAATATTTTTTATTTGCTATGTCGCATAAGTTCATTCGACAACTTTAACTTGGTAGCTTGGGAGGACTACATTACCAAATTAGTATTTCTAAAGATATGAAGACCATTTGTTTTGTTATTATTTTTATTTTGTTTAACTCGTAAAATATATTTTTATAGATGTAAATAATTTGAAATTAACGGTAGTTGAAATGCAAAAAAAATTAGTTTTGCATTAAAAGGTGTAAATTGAGCTTAATTTAATTACGTAAAGCTGCCAGAAAAGACAGCAAATAATAAATTCTAAAAAAGGAAATTATGTTTGCTTTATTAATTGTGATCGGGTTAGGCTTTTCAGTTTTATGCATAATTTTGTTTTATTGTAAAACAATTTGAAACTGTATTTTCGATTAGCTGTGATATATATCACTCATAAAACTATTATTACAATTGTATAAATTAACATTTTCAGGTAACTGTAAGCTTGAATGCAATTAAAAAAGGTAGAAAAAGGTGGAACATAGCAATTTAGTTGGGTCTGACAGATTTGAGACACATTACACTGGCATTATTTTCAAAATACTAATTTCTACGACATTTTACTAAAAAATATAGTAAATTAATTTGAATATCATACTCATTTTCATTCAGACATGACATCAGTTACGTAACTTTAGCTGCAACTGTTCGTAAGTTAAGAAGCTGGTTACAAACTTGAAGCAAACACCTTGCATGTTAGTTATCTCAACTGTTACTACATCAATACTGACAATTGCGACATAAAATTAATGATGTTAATATTTATTATTGTTTATAATAAAATATGTAGAAAAAAATACATTCAAAAGCTTTTGCTTTAAACAAAAATATAGAACTGAGATAGTTGGTTGTTTAATGTGTATTCTCTGAATATGTTCTTTAATCCTCTATACAAATATTATATTCTGAAATGTTACACAGAAGGAAAAACCTATTTGTCTGATTCAGGTGAAAATAATACAAAAAAATGGGGAGGGGGACTATTGTAAGAGTCTGTTTGAAATTATTGTATTGTGAATGAAAATATAGAAACTGCAATATACATAGAAAAAATGTTACTTTATTCATAAATATCCTTGCCTTAACGATGCTGAAAAATTAATGAACAAGAAGTAGTCCATCTAGAATAAATCTTAAATCTTATCTGTAGGGATAAAAAGTGAGTCCGACTTCCTCTTTCAGAACTGGAAGATGATCTTCTAATGGAAGAATTTCATATTTTTGAAGAATGGAAACCAGATACCTGAAAATCTCCATCATTGCTATCGATTCTTCCGGACAATTCCGCCGACCTTTAAGGAAAGAAATATCGTTCTGATGTACTGGAAACTAAATAAGTTATATTAGTAGATTCACTAACATCGTATGTGGTTAGTCAATAAGGGTGGTCCAAAAAGTAATGACACTGATTTTATTAGGAAGGGAATGCGTGTCACTTGGAATCGGTAAATGGAGCAGTCAACTAACGCACGTTTTGTCACTTAGTCATCTCTGACTATTAGAAGAGTAACGGCATTCATTTTGTGAAAGCTTTTTTTAAAATTCCAGTGCAAGCTACCACGTAGTGTTTGATAAATTGCCATCAAAATTTACGCGAAACTCAAACAAGTCCTTAGTGAAAATTTTTCCCATGAATAAGAAGGCTACTGGTGATCATTGTTTATCGGAATGGCAAGTCAACCACAGGTGATTTAAAGCACTTTTTAAAGCCAATGTAGAGGTCAGCGATGAAGCCCATAGCTCTGGAAGCCATAGATGAGGCGTATAACTGAAGTTTAAACTCAAACTGTCATATGAGTGTTCGTTTAATAACACAGACATTAAGCATTTCGAAAAATCGCGGGTGACCTTCTCCTTGACAAAGCTTCTTGCTGTTCTGTGTTTTTCATTGCTTATTTTTCAGTCAATCAAAATTTCCAATGCTCCTCAGCCGCCTTAAAATTTCGACATGGCTCTCCTCCAGACTTCTACTGTTTTCGTTCTAAAACAATTCAATCAAAGGACATCTATTTGAGAGTCAAGGTTCTAAAAGTTATTCCGTAGAAGACCAATCCTGACGTGTTGGGTGCCTGAAAATTTTGCTAGAAGCGATCTATCGACCATGAGGATTATGTAAAACATTTTAATGTGTTAATATTTGGTTTGGTGGTAATACTTACAAGACAAACCCAAACCATTTATCATTGATTAAAAGGAGAAACAGTGTGTTGATTATTCAGAAGCAATTTGAAAATATTATGCAGAAACTAGTGGGTATTGTATAAACTGATGAATCATATTGAGGTGAAAGAGATGTAAAAAATATGTAACAGCTAGCCTGCATGACGTTAAATTATGTCTTTCGCTACATTTCACTATAGTTGATTACCCAACCTCGATAAACGAAGCTGCTTAAAGTAGCATAACGTCCCCGCAACATTACAAAAAAAAAGAACGATTAACAATAAAATCATTTAAAAGATATTTCAAAAATAAAAAATTACTCTGGTCGTTTAATTATATTTTTCCTCAAGGCTTAAGTGTTCACATAATTTTCTTTACAAAAAAGATAAAGTATACAAATTTTTCTCTTTTTTATTTTTGAAAAAATATTTAAAAGACCTAGAAGGGAGTAGGTTCGATGCATTCAACAGTTAACAACTTTTTTGAAAAATAATTCAACTAAAAAATTTCGTTTAAATTGCCTGGAATTAATAACTTAATACTATAAAATACTACTATCCTTTAGTAGAAAAATACAGTCTAAAATACTTCCATTTTAAAATTTAAGTTCTTTATATTTAGGCAATACACGTGCAGTTTGAGATTTCGACTCCTTATATTACTGTCATGGTCAATTTAGCAAAGCAATGACATAGAATCTGCTAGTGTTATGTTTGATTTTGTGGAGAGAGTAGCTACACTTCTCTATTTTTCGCTTTTTATTTATAGCTTGTTTGATTTTATGTAAATGCCGCATACTGTTGACCTGTAGCTGGTTAATAATTAGTATCTTTTAAAAATGCTCCAAGTAAACGTTTCATCAAAATGAGAAAATTACTATATCGTCACTTTTAAGAATAATAATTTGGTTGAAAGCAAAGATGTCGTTTAAAAACAGACGTTGGTAATCCGAATTTAAATATTAAAGGAGGGAGTATAAGTAAATGCTCAGTCAAAGCCAGGAATTGATCACAGAAAACTTGATTAAAAGAGAATGCTCTAACTCCTGTACCATCCCCTCATATAAAACAAACAGTTTTAAAATCAGATAAAATAGAATTTCTAGAATGCCAGATCTTAAATTTAATTTCTCAGGAACTATTTGACCAATTTTTCTCAAATTTCAGATTTTGACATGTAAAATTACAGTCTTAAATTACATTAGTAAAATTAACATTAAAGGTTCCAAAGTTTGGAACTATCTCATTTGAACCAAACTAAGGGAACCATATTTATCGGATTACGGTTACTCCTATATTTCAGGGATTAAAAATCCGAATCCGTCAAAAAAAGGTAAGTTTATTCAGAGAAAGTACGTTTTTGGGTTTGATTTCGTAAACTGAAATATAGTCTGCTTCTATTAATTAGCATATTTGAAATTACCTCCCCCCCACATCGAGCCATTTAAATTGAGTCCTAGATAGTGAAAATCCTATCATTAGATCAAAAGTTATTTAGGGTCATTCGTTTTTTTCGCGCACAGCACATCTAAAAAAAAACAATTTTTAAAACTATAACTGGAATCGGAGTTTAATCTAATAATTTTTGAATAGAGGTGGCAGCTAATGCACTATAAAAATTTAGAAGCTTTTCCAAAAATTGTAGATCACTATCGATTTTTTTAGCTTAGAAAATGTAATAATATGACTTAAGTAAATTGAGAAATTTGACACTCTCTCGTTACAAAGTTTCATTAATTCTATCCATAAAAATGTGAGGAAAACCTATGTGGGGAAATTTTTTGCAACCTTAAAACGGCGATGAATTTAATCATATTTTTATTCAAGTCGAACCATAAAACTGTTAAATCAAGTTTAAAAAGGGCGATAGTTGGCCAGACTGAGGTTGTTTAGCACCATATTAAGGTTGAAGCACCAAAATAATTTGAGGGATATAATGGTTCAGTACTCTCTAAAATATAAAACAATTTATGTTTTCTCTTAACAGGGATTTTATTAGGTTAAAAATGCAATTATTATTACTTTTTTAAAATTTTTTTTTAAAAATAGTGAATTATTCAATGCAAAAAAAAAAAAAAAAAAAAAAAAAAAAACTTAATTATACTGCATAAAACAGGCCATAAAAATTTTAAACTTCTAAAAGATAATGAAGGTCACACAATTTACTATGGATTTCAAAATTTTGTGAGGGCATTCCTGAGTTGATAATGGAAACTATAAATTGTATTGAAGTAACATATTTCAATCATATTATATTAATTATTATATTATATCAATTATATGTCAATTACACAGAAACAAAAAGCTATTATACCTAATGAAAATGGTATGTAGCTTTCCAACTTCTTATTTAAAGTTCCATCTTCTAAAGGAAATCTTTCCGGCTCAAACTTTTCGGGTTCAGGCCAGTATTCTGGATCATTATGAAGAGCCCATGCATTTGAAATGACAATAGCTCCTTTTGGAATGTAAAAACCTTCATTCTTCGTATCTTCTCTTGCTTTGAAGAATTTAAAGTCATCATTGAAATTAGTAAGAAAGTAACTAGATGAGCAATTTTAACAAAATAAGTCATAACGTTATAGGTTATAGATTTATTACTGATATTAACAATTTTATGGGTTATAGATTTATTATAGATGTTAACGATGTTATGGGTAATAGATTTATTATAGATATTAACAACGTTATGGGTTATAGATTTATTATAGATATTAACAATCTTCTAAATTAAAAATAGTATGTTTGATTCTAGTATAATTACTTAAAGTAAATACAATGGGAGGAACAACATAGACAAGTTTAATAAAAATATGTATAATGAAAATTTTAATTGCATAGTATTTTAATTTCAGTTGAAAGTAAGTAAAATGCAAATATAAAAGTAGGAAAAAAGTTTTAAAAAAAGTTTTTCTCTATATAAAAAAATTTGAAAGACATCCGCCACCTCGTTTTGCTACGCAAAAACTATACAGTCTGGAACTTGAAATTACGATCCAGAGTTTCTTCACATAAATTAGAATGTTAATTAACGATAAGTTAAATGCAGAGCTGTATCGCACATCGAATTAGTTGAAATATAATTCTTTCTCGTCTACTTCTTTTACTTAACTTAGATTTATTATTTGTATATGCATTTTATTGTAACAGTGATATATTTTTGTTTTGTGCACCTGACAACTTCAATACATAATTTGTTTTGTTCATGTTGCACATGGTTTCGTGTCTGTCTTTGTGTTAAGTTTATGTGTAAATTTATAGTGAAGGAATTGAAATCTTTGAGAAAGAGTCTTTGTGAAAGAATTTAGAATGTGCCCCTTAAGAGAATTGATACTTGACGGGCTTGGCTTATTTGAAATAAAATGGGTAGAACAGTTGCGAACATAAACAAATGCCACGTTTCAACAGCCAATCACTATCGAGGTACCCACACTACGTCAATTGCAGGTATCCTATTGAAATCTCCAGAACAGTTATTCAATTCAATTTTGTAGACTTGGATTAAGAATAGAAAAGTCTCGATTTTATTTGAGAACGTCTCAAACTCTCTTGTTTATAGTATTGTTCAAGTCACATAAGTTAATACATAAGTAAATTTTTTTAATCAATTCCTAAGATATGACTTTTGAAAATTTGAATTTTTAAATTTTGTTTTTATTTATGGTGGGGGTGATCAATCTAATTTAGTGGTGAGTTTAGGTAGCATCATTGTAGTATTAAGCATACTTTGGCCGTTTCAGATAAATCCTAATTTGGAAAGCTTGCAGGGATATTTATCGCAGAAAAATGTATAAAATCGTTTAGGAAAAATAAATTTATTACGTAAATATTAAATAGAACATGGCCAAATTCAAAAATATAAAAATTAAGAAAAGAAGTCTCTTAAAGGAATCAAGAAAATTATTCTGTTTGCATCGAGAATATTATATAAAGATTAATTATTCAACGGTTGGGACTGACAATTCAATCGCCATTAATTCTAAATTGAAAGTAAATGAATTGTTCCCAACGGACAGTTAGGTGCATGGAAAGAGATCCATGGTTGGCGATTTATCGAAAGATAACAAAGCCAAAAATAAAGCCACCCCCCATAATTAATATTAAATTTGAAAATAATTTTGTGAAAACGAATCGCCAAAAAGACTGTGAGAATTATTATAATCATGATGTAACTGAAACATTTTTGTGGTAAGAAATAAAGAATGAAGAGTTATAAATAGAATTTTATTTTCGATTTAGTCGCGACGGTGAATTAATAAGTCTTACATTAGTATTGAAATAAAAAGTTAGCCGTTACATTGATTGTGGAGAGAAGAATTAAATATTTTATATTCGCTTTTTGAAATGTGACAAAAATTAAATAATTGGTTTAATTTAATTAAAATTCGATTAAGAATTATTTAATAAAATAAGTTTAAGAAATGAAAGAAATTTTAAAAGCTAGGAAATATATGTAATGCCTATTGTGGCATCACATTATTATTATTTAAAAAAAAAAAATTACGAATACTTACCTAATGGAACCCGAATGGAAATCAAAAACTTTTGGTGGTCTGTCAAGAATTATTGAATTAGAGATAGCGTCTCTTACTGATTCATAATTGTTGAGTACAACATAACTTCTTCCCATATATAGCCTGTAAAAAATATCTATTCATTTTTATTAGATTAAAAAAAAAGGTTATCAAACCAAAACCTCAATTAAAATGTTGATATTGTTAACCCAAACAGTTACAAATAACTCAATTATATTTCAGCAAATCTATAAAAATCTATTGAAATCAAAATTCTTAAGGGGTTCCAATCCAAATTATTCAGAAATCCTACACTGTTATGTTCGACAAGACGTATGTTAAAATTAGTATTCCAATTTGGCTTAGCATACACATATTTTTGTAGAACAATGTTTAACTCAAAATGCTTGGAGTTACTCAATAAGGTATCGTAGAAACGACACAGACATTGCAGCCGATATTGTTATTTTTAACTATGGATTTATTAATAAATTCTCAAATGACTTCCAACTTTACGATAAAAATATTTAAAAAAAATCGTTTTCAGTTTAAATATTAGTCTTTTTTTTGAATTTTTTAAAAATTAATTTTATTTTACAAATGATAAAAAAAAATTAGACATTCTATCCTTGTTTCAGGGGCGTTCAATAGAAAAGTTATCCAGGTCTTATCTGCACGCTACTGATTAGTAACACCACTTGTAAGTCAAATTAAACAAAGAAACAAGAGATTTGATATTTTTTAATATAAAATCAATGACTTACCCAAAAATATTTTCATATTTTAAGCTGAGTTCTTTCAATGCTTTAAAAGGCAAATCTCCCAGAAATGGCAAATATCCCACCAATGGTAATCCAACTGGTCCTGGTGGAAGTTTAACATAACGCTGTTCAACATATTTATTAAAGAAATAAAATTCAGAAATTAAAATTAATAGAATCAGAATTATATCAAAAAATGAATGAAAAAGCTGTCCCCGTCATTTCAAAAAAACACATGGAAACTATTTTAAAAAGATAAAGTTTTTTTCATCATAATTTGTTTATAGGTTGCTTATTATATTATATTATATATATGTAATACAAAAATTAATACTTTTGTATTAATAAAAGAATTAAATCTCTTTCGTTTTAATAAAATGTCTTTGTTAAAGAATAAGCGTAGAGAGATTCTATTTTGGGAAGTCAAGGCTGATAAACATACGATTGAGTTATTTATAGAATCTCTCCCCCTTTCACTTCCATATAAGGAAGCATGAAATGATTTTCCTTAATGCGTAAGGATACAAGAATGTCAACGACTGTGCCTGTTTACTCAAATCTGTGTTAGTATAAAAGCGAGAGCAAGGCTTTTCGCATGGCTTTTCCATCATGTTGTGATCCTGGTAATTTGTCCAGAATTGTCCGAAGTCTTGTCCACCCTCTCCCTTGTGGAGAGCGGATGTGGACTGTTATCGATACCAGCCTACTACCATTAATAAAGATTTTTTGTGTGTAACATGGCTTACGACTGCATTATTAAAGCTAAATACACCACTGATAACAGGGATGAAGCTCTGTTATTATAAGCCGGCAGGATATTTTGCTTGGTCGAGGAAACCATTGTTATCTATTTTCCGGCTGACTACAACGTTGATAAAACCTCATCCCGGGGGACGAAGGACGAAAGAAAGAAGTGCCTAGTCCGCGGTGAAAAACAAATGAAGGAAGCAGGTCTGTTTTCCCCACTCCATCTTTAACTATCCGTACCTTCATCGCTGGGAGAATGCTGACGTTGGCTCGAGCTCGTCACATGCCTCTCTGAAACCCATAGTGTTGATCGAGATGACCCTACAGTGTCCAATCTGGAAATGACCGATAACCCTACAATTCCGTAGTGCTCAAATTGTGAAAACAAAAGTGAATGTGCGCGATTTACATTAAATTTAGAGAGAAGCTTTTTGCTTCTTTATTAAAAGTTCCTTTCATTAAAAAGCTGCTGTGAACACCAGTGATATGTGAACGCCTGTAAAATCCCGAAGATTTATGTGAAAACAAAAGTGAATGTGCGTGAATCTTAATCATGAATATTCATGAAGTGCAATGATATTTGTTCTTTCTCTTCAACGAAAAACAAAAAGTCATGAAGGTCAAAGAACAGTGTGGAAAATGGAAAGAAAGTACTGTAGATATATTTTTTTTTTATTCTCTTAGTTTTCGTTCTCACGAGTATGATCAAATATTTTATTGATATTGGATATGAAAGTGCTCTAAACTTTTATTATGAAATTTAATCAATAGAATTTTATTAATGGTTGAAGTGCATTTCTTGTTTTTATATTGCTTTTTCTTTATAAAGTATGAATAACTGAGTATGTTATATTATGAATAGTTGATTGCATTTCTTGTGTTTAGATTGCTTTTTTTGAATTATTATATAATAGTGTATTTTTATGCATTTAAAATGTTTTTGAGGGAAATAAATGTGTTTCAAACGTCAATTAAATTTGTGACGGCAAACAAAATTAAAAATTTTTCAGCTTTTCAAACAAAAACAAAACTAAAAGAAATTTGTAATGTTTTTTCTTTTTCGGACTTGGTCAAAACTAAATATTCCTATTTAAAATGTGAAAAATTAAATGTTACCCAAACAAAAGGACATTTCACGCTTAACAAATTGTGTGAGTTTCCCCTTATTACGATAGGCGAAATTGTTAACTCAGCCAAGTTTCTTATACTTGATACTGAGTTACTGTATGCTTTAGTAGGGTTGCAGACTTGCAAAGATTTTTGTTTGTTTTTTAATTGTGTCGGGCCAGTTGTTACTCAAGTTGGTAAGAGACTGATCATCTCTGCTAAATCTAACAATGACAACTTATCCTTGCACATTAGACAACATAATTCTCATAATGTTAAGGTCAAAGATTGTGAAAAAAAAAAATGAAAGTTTAAGATGTTTCAATAAAAGTAAACATCTTGAAAAAATGGAAGTTTAAGATGTTTCAATAAAAGTAAACATTTTGAAAAAATGGAAGTTTAAGATGTTTCAGTAAAAGTAAACATTTTGAAAAAAAAATAATGTGAGGGGTAACAAAAATAAAAAGAACAGGAAAAATAGGAAAAAGAAAGAATGACCAAGAAGTTAATAACAAAAAGTACAGGAAAAAGAAAGAAAGGCCAAACATTTCAAATGATTCGAAAATAGAACTAGGTAATGGGTGCATACATTATCAGGTTAACATCGACGAAAAAATAGGAAATAAAAAGAAAAGTTTAAGTAAACAAAATTTTGAAATAGTGCATGTATCAAATCTTAGGAAATATAACAACCCACATATGTAGAAATTAAATCATGAATAGTGTCCAAAACAAAAGAAAATTTTTTACTTCTTCAAGGGAAGAAGTGATATTTGGATAAAAATCCATAAAAATATGTATATTTTTGTGTAAAAAAAAACAAAACAAAAATAATAATTTTTTTGAAAATTTTAGTAGATTAGTTATAAAAATATGTTTCATTTTTCTTTCTGTTTAGTTGCCTAAAAAGATAAAGTGTATTATCATGTTTTTGTTATTGTCATTGTATATAGTTGTTTTTTTTTTTTTTTACAGATAATTGAAAAAATGTTATTTGTAGTAGTGAAAAGGAACAGTCGTACCAACATAAATTTTAAAAGTTCAGAGAATTCTAAATTTTATTATGATTTCTTTTTGGCTTGCCAAAAATCTTTTTTGGGGGGGATGTAATACAAAAATTAATACTTTTGTATTAATAAAAATCTCTTTCGTTTTAATAAAATGTCTTTGTTAAAGAATAAGCGTAGAGAGATTCTATTTTGGGAAGTCAAGGCTGATAAACATACGATTGAGTTATTTATAGAATCTCTCCCCCTTTCACTTCCATATAAGGAAGCATGAAATGATTTTCCTTAATGCGTAAGGATACAAGAATGTCAACGACTGTGCCTGTTTACTCAAATCTGTGTTAGTATAAAAGCGAGAGCAAGGCTTTTCGCATGGCTTTTCCATCATGTTGTGATCCTGGTAATTTGTCCAGAATTGTCCGAAGTCTTGTCCACCCTCTCCCTTGTGGAGAGCGGATGTGGACTGTTATCGATACCAGCCTACTACCATTAATAAAGATTTTTTGTGTGTAACATGGCTTACGACTGCATTATTAAAGCTAAATACACCACTGATAACAGGGATGAAGCTCTGTTATTATATATATATATATATATATATATATATATATATATATATATATATATATATATATATATATATATATATATATATTGATAATGGAAGTAAACTAAGATCCATAGTCAACTTGACAGCTTTCATTGTTTTTAGAATTAAATAGAATTACATACCGTGTTTAGAAATAATGAACTACTGCATTTTATTTATTGAAAAGTAATTTGCAATAGAGTAAAAATAAAATTTTCCTTGAGGTTTTCTTTTTATGCACTCCTATTATAGGCAAAAATTTTTATACAAAAATACCATAATTTGACTGTCGGAAAAAACTAACACTTGAGGTGGATTATAATGGCCGCCGTAAATATTTATTTTTAGAACTGACAAAGGTCAAGTAAAAACTAAATACATTTGGAGATGCAAAACTAATATTAAAGTGAGGGGAGAAGACATTTTCGAATTTTAAATCGATTGATCAGGTCAGCAGAAGCAAAGGTGGGATGAACTTCAGTTTTCAAATTTAGTTGGATTAGGTTTAAAAATCTCTAGAAAAGCACATTTTATGCAATACTGTAGAAAATATATAAAAATTTTTTTTATGTAAATTGTTTAAAATTATGTCTTGATGTTATTAGTTGTTCAGAAAAATTTGGACTTTAGTAACGAATAAAACAAATTTTTCCGTATTCATAGTTTCAAAATACGGAGAAAAAAATTTATAGATATCCTCTCATTTTATCACTGAACAGGAAAATGTTTTGGAGAGTGTCTAGAAATATTTTGTCCAGTGGTGCCATCTGCTAATTAATAAAAGAATAATCGCTTTAATAAACAATTGTATGCTTTTTAGGATAGAGGAAAATGGAAATTAAATAAATGTTCAGAAAAATTGGAAATAAGTTTTTGATAGTTTATTTTCAATGAAATTTACAAGTTTTAATAATTAAATGAATATGTTGAAAGTATATAATTCTGACAATAATGCAATGTAATACTGTTATTATGACGTATCGTTTTTATATATAAAGAAATGATTTTTTTTTTTCTGAAAACAATTTAAAGATTTTTGGCATTATTAAGTGAATTTCAATAATTCATTGGAGGCACTAGTGTAGGAGATGAGTAGTAGTAAGGGAAAAGTGACTAATGTGCACATGGGATAATGGACAACTGGAATTTTTCCGTTATTATCTGCTCTCGCAAAATTTCTCTCTAAATTTTGACCCATCAGTAAAACTATTATACAATTTCATATGCAGTTGCATGACAACACTCTCGAATTTTAAGTTTTTAAATTATAAAACGTGAAAAAAGAAAATTATTTTGTATTTTTTTGTTAAATGTTTTTTGTAAACGTTTGTAAACGTTTTTTTGTAAAAAATTACATTATTTTTTTTTA
Source organism: Parasteatoda lunata (assembly GCA_949128135.1). Lineage (NCBI taxonomy): Eukaryota > Metazoa > Arthropoda > Arachnida > Araneae > Theridiidae > Parasteatoda > Parasteatoda lunata. Next base: position 63,398,766 of record OX421973.1, on the reverse strand, counting down.
ACTGTTGGGATATGCGTCCTTCTAAAATTCTATTAACGTCCTTTAGTTGATATATAACATTAATTTGTCAAACTATTTTTAAAATTTAAATTTAAATTTTAGTTAAAATATAATAAAATAAGTAATTTTTTTCCTTTAAAAAAAAACATTAAAAATAGACTTCTAGTAGACTATAGACTTTCTTCTAATAGACTTTTTGGTATTATTTTTTATTAGGCCTTTTGAAAGTTTTAAACAATTGTCCCAAGGCTTTATTATTTCTCTTATTATGCAGGTATGAAAATATTAAAAAATTTTTTTGTTACCTGAAAAAATTATTCATGAGTTTCTTTTTTTTTTTTCACTTGAGTTTAAACTTAAAATCTAATTTTCAAAATGTCATATCACAACATTTACTTAATTGATATTACTTAACTGATCAAACAGAAATGTAGGCCTGCAACAAGTATCTGTCAAAATTTGATAAATTAATTGTTAATAGTATAGAATTACAAAGACATAAAAAGGATAAAAAATCAATGAAAAGAAATATTACAATAGAAAGTCGAGTTTTAAAAGCTTTGTACTTTATTAGTTCAATTAAATACTTTTGGAGTTTTTAAACATATTTCCTTTTCGGTATATTTTTCTCCGTTAGTGTTAGTCATAACAATGCATATTAGCATCTTAAACTATACTTCTAATTATAATTATAATTTTTATCGTAATTATAATTATAATTTTTAAACCTATAGCCGATATGTCACTAATCCAACGATTTTATAAGCTATTTACATGCAATAAGTGATAGTTAAATTTATTAAGAAGTTGATTCAAGAAAAATTTTCCATTCTTTGTTAGCATATTTATATATTTTTAATTTAAATCTAGAAAAGGAATCTGAATATTTGGGACGCGTTTCTTTCATTTTAATATTATTTTATAATCTAAAGTTGAGTGAGTTTAAGTTTCTCAGGAAAAAGTATGACTAAGAATTATCATATACATAGTTTCTTAATATTTTATTTTATATTATTTTATAACCGTCGTTTAACAGCCGACCCAATTTTTAGTTTACTGCTACAAATGTTCAATTCCATAGCCTTGTAATTTTGTACCCAATCCAGAAGCAACTCCTTAATCAAGCATTCGGACAAACTACACTTGGTATCACGTAAAAAATTTCTTTGATTTATTCTCATTAGCCTAAATACCTTAGCCAGTATAGATGAATTAGGGCATTAAATGCTTACCCCTTTCTATAGCAACACAAAGAATTAGTGGCAACGATAAAAATTGAATTCGTGAAAAATGGTACGCGATGAAAATTTTTTACTTTTTTACCTCAAATCAACACCCAAAAATCTATCAGAATCACCTAGTGGGTTTCAATAGAATTTTTTTTTTTGGTCACAGACCTATGTAATTAAATTGTAAAACTCTATATTTGATAAAAATCCTAATTGGCTAATTAAATTAATATTTGCATAACATTAGTAATAAACAGTGTTGTTCCAATTATTTTTCTTAAATTGATTTAATGTTAAAAGTTATTAATTAACCTTCGAATATAAAAAAATGTTATTTTAAGTTTGCGAAGGGTTTTTCAAAGAATCTGAGAGTCATCTTTGTACCTTTATTATTTATGCGATATTATGTTATTTTCCTATAAATGTTTTCGAATATGCGGTTACATAATTAGACATTTTGCAAAAATATTAAAAATAAAAACCTTTTTTTTTTCCAAGTCTTTTGTGGTATTTTCTTATAAATTGATGTTTTTAATTAATTACGATATTCTATTTTAAAAACTTTACTGATTCTAAAAAGAGAGAAATAGAGAAATATTTTTCGAGTAAAAAATTGAGGTTAAGGGATCCATAATTTATCCCGATATATGATGTGTAATAGTTTTAATAGTAAAGTTTTATTACTTCGTTCAATAAGCTATTTTTAGAAAGTCTCTCAAATATACATTAGAAAAGTTATTATCTAGTGAAATTGTTATCTAAGTTTCTGATTTTTTTTTTCCAGCTTCTTAAACAAAATGTTGGAGTTTGGTATCATTAGAAAGGGCTTGCACGTCTATATGGACAATATTTTTTTTATGTTACTTTTTTAGAACATTAACTTAAATGCATGTAGTATTGGAAGGACTACATAGTCTAAAATGCACCATTTAATTAAATGGGGAAATATTCAAGAATAAAATCCTTGCTTAAGATAAAACAGCATGAAAAGCACAATTAGTACCACATAAGCACCTGTGGCGAAAGGCAGAATTAAAAACTAAAAAAAAAAAAAAAAAAAAAAATCGTAAGCACAAGTTACGGCAAAAAATAAAAAATAATAATAAATAAATAAATAAATAAATAAATAAATAAAAAACATTGGGCTGACTAATAGGGAGTTAGAACAAATTTGAAACTATGTCATTTCTATAATATTTAAGATTAGAGAGGTTAAGTTGGTTAATAGTAAATGTAGCGATGGATCAAAGGTAAAAGGCACTGAGCTGTCATCGCGAAGGACTGGTGTTCGATTCTCAGTGGTGACTGGAAGTCTACACATCTTCATATACTAATAATCACAAACTTGAAGAGGAAGCTAAGACGGCTTAACACGTTGAATGTCACGCTAATTTTACATGGCTTGCCCGTCTGGCGACAATGATTTTTGTGTCTTCTATATTGCATTAATTTCTTCAAACCATTTTAGTAACGATAATAATATAAAAAAATTAAAGAATTGAAAATTTATTTGAATTATGTGTTTCTAATAATCCTGGCTTTGCCGGTCACAAATGAGCCCCGTGGCGCTGCGAACAAACTTAGTGCCTGTCACCAGTGAGCCCCGTGGCGCTACGAACAAACTCAGTGTCGGTCACCGGTGACCCCCATGGCATTCAAAGTGCTAAGCGCAATGTCGAACTTGTTACAACAACCATGTCGTTAATCACGAAGTTGTGAGACATGACCTCCTGATTATTTTATCGGAATACAAACTTCTTTAAACTCAAATTTGATCATCATAAACTTTGGCAATTTGGAGATTGATTCTGGAATAATAAAATAAAGCAATCGAATTATCAAGATTTGAATTAGAAATTTAATTGGATTGCTTGATTAATTTTCGATCAGCAGAATCAATGATGTTAGGTGAACAACGATATCTTCAAGAACAAAGAAATCTGGAGGAGAGTGCGTTTAGAACAGATTTTAGAAGCATGGTAAACAAATGTGCGAAAGGCAATTTTGTTTTGATTAGGGAATTAGAAGTAAAGATTATGAGAATGGAGGAAAGCCGCTGGCTGTTTCCATAGTCAGAAATGAATTAAAATTACGAATAATAGGAAGTTTTAATCATGTAAAATATTTATTAATTTCTTTTTATTCCATGTAATCATGTAGTTTTAGAAATTTAAGCATCAAATAAAAAGCTAATTCATTGTTTTTGGCTTTAAAAAAAACTTAACGTAACCTGTGTTTTTAGCTGGTACTTTCCGCGATGTTAAAAAAAAGAAAATAATTTTTTACAAAAAAATATTTAAAATGCATTCTTGTTTTCGTTTTAAATTAATGGTGTGAGATATTTTATACAGCATTGTTTCCTTACTGATGCGTGAGTAAAATACTTTTTATTCCGACCGATCGACTTTGTTTATCAATTGCCATGACAATGTCAGTGCCAGTCACATGACTACTTTGCTATTTTTTGAATATAGAATTAATATGGCGGGAAGATAAAAACAACCTCTTTTCATTCTGCTTAAGCATTATTTTTAACTTAGTCTTCAACGCACGAAGCAAATATTTTTCGTCCTCTGAATTTGCAGCTTTAGTAGAATTGGTAAAATCTTTAAGCCTAGAAATATCAACTGCTCCTTTTGTAGGTATTTTTATTGTTCTATTATTTTAATTTTTTTTTATTTAAATAAAACATTATAAAATTCTTTAAAGAGTTGATTTGAAAGCAACTTTTCCATTTAAAAGTAAGTTTTTATTTTTATACTTTTTAAAAATTTTTAAATTTTGTCTCAATATGTTTATTCTAAATTTTGAGAAATGCTTCAAAATTTTTTATAAATGTTTACTTAACTTTAACATAATAAAATGGTTAATTAAAAATATACGAAATACCAATATTTTAAATAATATATATATTTTAAAATAATTTACAATGAAGATCATTATTTTTAAAATTTTAACATTATTTATTGCAATAAAATAATTTTTAAATCTTTAAGAAACAACTTATATCTGCGTAAAAATGAGATAAATAAAAAATTTGTACAATTTAAAAAAAATGAGTTTGGATAGTCAAATTTATCAGGTATTATGTTCATTTTATATAAAGCTTATCATAAAATGTGTTGCAAGTTTTTCATATAAAATTTTTAAAAGAAGCAGATAAAAAGTCGGTGTTTTTTAGAACAACAATAATAAATCCAAATGAGCCACTTACTTTTCATCAGCTTTCGTCAAAAATGTCATGGCAATTTTTTTTAGAAATTTCCCACTTTTTCGTGTTTGGAGTGATTAAGACTTTGAAAAAATTTGCATCTTATCTTTTTCCCGAAACACGTTTTGAAAGTACTATTCCAAACAAATGAAGCACTTGGTTGCAAATAACTTCAGAAATGCTTATTCGATGACGTGATACATTTATTCAAATAATGATACATTTATTCAAATAATGATAATGATTTATTCAAATAATGATAATTATATTTCTCCAGAATTACAGATTTTGGTTAGGGTGACCTGGGGTAATTCCTGATCAAAAAATGCAAACATCTATTTTGTAAAAAAAAACTATTCAAGATAGAATTTTAATATTTACTAGAATTCTGAGGCTATATGAGATGAGTCCTATGCCACTTTCTTTTCTTTGAAAATCTAATTAGAATTTAAAAGATTTTAAATTTTTAGTGATCAGGAATTATATCTTCTCTTGATCATTTCTGGGGTAATTCCTGATCACTTCTGGGGTAATTACTGATCACCAGTTTTTATAGTAAAAGGGCTGTTTAAAAATAATTATATAATGGTAATTAACAAATAAGACATCAAGATCAAACAAATAAACCAAAAAGATATGTTTAAGCAGCTAATAAAATGATTAATTCAAAAGCAAGAATAAAGATTAACACTTAAAATTTTCCAAAAATCTTTGCATCGTGCCATACATTTTAGGCAAGCAGCCAACTCATTCTCATGTTCTGCTGGAATATAAGAAAGAGTTCCCACATGGATTACTTTTGCTGGATTTTTTAACTTCATTTAGTGAGAGTGTAAAAGTTAAGTAAGGTATGTCAACAGCTCTGGCAGTAGCTCTCACGCTGAAATTTTCATTTTCAATCATTAAAAGAAATTCACTAATTTTGCTTTCTAGAAGTTTAGCATCCTTTTTAGGCTTATAATTTCTCACCATATTTATATTAGGCTAATTTATAAACTTAAAAATTATTCTAACAATGTACACACATAAAATTGAGATAGAAGCAAGTCAAGACAAGCCAGAAATGGTGCAAATCAGAACACATTTGTCTTGTATACAGTTAAAAACAAATTTTGTGATTACAGTTAAAATATATTTTATAGTTGTTCCACTTAATAAATATGAACTGTTTTTTAAGACAAAACAATTAGATATTTTTTATACTATTTATAAGAAGAAATGACAATGATCAGGAATTACCCCAGTGATCAATAATTACCCCATCCGTAGGGGGCAACATTTGATATAGTGTCCTATAGTCAATTATAATGTTTACAGTAGATGTGAAACAATTAAACAAAAGCTTACACTATTTTTATATCAAAGAAAAAGAAAGTAACTCAAAATATTTATTATTAAGAGAAGGAGGGGGATCTTTGCAGAAATGTGCACATTTTGAAACCCATCTTTGAAGTGGAAAATACGGAAAGCAATTTAAAAGATACTTATTTTGTTAGATTAAACAAAAAACTATTATTAAGTAAATGTAGTTATACTTTAGAAAAGTGTACTAGCATTCTTGTCCATATCTCAAATTTAAAAAAAAAATTTTTTTTTAATAAAATTTAGGTGATCATTATTTAACCCAGAATCAGAGTGATCGTGAATTACCCCGGGTCACCCTATCACTTTCGTAAAATTAGAAATCAAAATAAATTTTTATGATGTGAAATTTTTCTTTATTATTTCGTGATGAACTCGAGAATTGATTACTACCTTGATTAATTATTGTCATCTATTACTACTTCGATTAATTATTGTCATCTTTTTTTTTTTTTTTTTTTTTTTTTTTAATTAAGTTTTTGTAGTGTAATTCCGAAGATTTAGCCTCAAAGATTTTCCATGGTATCAAGAACTAAAATTTGATTCCAAAATATGCGGTTAAAAGAGCTCAGAACTAAATTTTTATTTGAGTAATATTTTATCCAACGTTTGATAACTGGTTGATAACTGGTTGATAACTAAGCAAAATAAGCAAAAAGAAATAAATAGGTTATTGAAACATAATAAGCAACAAAAAAATAGTTATTGTAAAAATTCTTTATAGTGAACTTGAAAATTACTAGTTTCATAAAAATTGGATAACATTAAATACAGTGAGCTCAAAATCAACGTTATCTTTTTGACACTATTATTCAAAATGGTTGAAAACTGATTTGTTCCTACAAATTTGTGAGACATATTCATTATTAGAGAATTCAATGTGTATTATGCCAGAGGTCTTGTATTTTATTATATAACAGTCGTTGAACATCCGACCCAATTTCGGGTTTACGACTACTAATGTTCAACTCAGCTTTGTTATTTTGAATCCAATCCAGAAGACAAGGGAACTCCTGGGAATTTTCATGGGACCCAAGGGACTTTTTGATGGAACTAACTCGCATTTGCGTTACATGGAGAGGAAAACCACGAAAACATCTAACCGTTAGCCTGATGGCAAGGGGACTCTAACCCATGATCCGTCTACCACTGAATATATTTAACATGAGCACTGCGGCCGGAGCAAGCCGGTCACGTCCAACTTTTTAGAAACTGAATCTATAGAAACTGCTTCTAACTCAGCCCATTGAAATTCAGCCAAGAGATGACAAGCGCATATTTTTTCTAAAAAGTGTTGTTATAAATGAGGTTTTTTCTATTGATTAAAAAGAAATTTCTCTATTTTAAGAGGCTTCTAAAGTTCATTATTATTCTGACTTATAAAGCCAAAAACTTAGATGGAATAATCTGAAATTTTGAGCATTTTTAAAAAAGTTTAAGAAACACTGTGCTTTGAAAATGATATTTTTGCAAACATACGATGCTTTTTTTCACCTAGCTTTGTAATTTTGTTGTGTGGAAGCTATTAGCAGAAGAATATTGATTTTTTGCAGCCACGTACTCTTAAATCAGAAGATAAAAATTTAAAATTTAATTTTTTTTTTTTGAAGTTCTTTAATTTTATTGTATTACATTGAAAGATAAGCAAAAAAAAAATTTTTATTTCTTTAAATTTTTCCATTTTTTCTAGCGATATTTCTCTTCCCCGATTTTTTAGTTACGTTTTATGTTTAGAAAAATGCTCCTTTTTCATTAGAAATCAAAAGGGAAATTTAGCGATTTAAAATATAAAATTCAAATCACATAGGCGAAGCTAAATTTCTAAAGGTTTTTAGTTCACTAGTTTTAAATTTGCGTTAAAAGGTTTTTATATATTGATTTTAGTTGCTTTATTAGTCGATGAAGTGAAAGGAGCAAGAAAGGTTATTTGAAACGGACTGCGCTAGCAGTTCTGAGGGTTGGCGAGTGTTAGCGAGCAAGGATTAGCCTTTAATATGTTTAAAATCAAGTCTGGACAAAATTAAAGCAATTAAAAATCCATTCGCTCTTATCGCGAAGTGATCTGAATGTATAAAAGCTACGCAAGGTGTAATGAACGAACGAAGCTATTTAATTTCTGGACAATGACGAGCGATAGCTAGTGGGGTGAAGACCATAGTTAAAGAAATAATAAAGAGACAGTTTATGGATATTATTATTATAACTTCTGTTTAGATTTAAAATTATTACTAATTAATAATGGAAATTAATTATTATCGTTATGTCTTTTACATTTATGAAATTTTTCTCTGTAATAATAAAGTACAATCACAAATACTGATTGTTTCTTAAGTATCACTCTTAATATTTAATGTTAAAATACTTTTCAAAAAACGAAATAAAAAAAACATGTACATAAGGATTCGTAAATTAATATTCAAGCAAGGAAGAAGTAAAAGCGATATCAAAGTCTGAAGAATCCATAATGAGGAAAACGAAATAAATCTTAAAAGCAGTATGATTTCCTGATAAAAAGTATGCACATGTTTCTAATAATCATCTTTCAACCACCTCTGTTCCATACGGCAATCAAGCAGGTTTTGACATCACCAATCCTAGCTTTCTCACACGAAATTCAATTTATTATAGTTTTTTTTTTTTTTTTTTTTCATGGCTTAAGTATTAGTTTGCGACCCATGTGTATTTCTTTGATTTCATTTATTACAAAAATTTTATAAATATATATTAAGGATTTTAGTAATTTTACTATATAGATGTTACAACTTACAGTCTAAACAAATAAATTATTCTATTAAAAACTAGTAATTCTTTGTTACTGATATCACTACCATTACCGTTACATTATCCTATTTATTTCCCTTTTAAGGCAATAGTTATTCAAATTTTATGTACAAGTGAAAAAAAAAATAGATAAGATTTGTTAGTGATAAAAAATATTTTATCAACAGATTGTCGTCATTACAAAAGTATTTTTCTTTATTCTACCTTTTTCGTAATAAATAAATCGATTAACCTTTTCGTGTGAGCAAACTTCTAAGAAATAATGCAAACCCGCAAAACTCACGCAAAATGTATTGTTATTTGTTGTAAGCGTGTGTCTTTTTACACTTATTTTTCTTACATTTTATTTTTCTACATTGATTGCTTTCAGTAAAATTTTTCTCGGAATCGCATAGCTACTGTAACTTATAGATTGAATGAGTTTTATTTTAAGGAAAAAATAATCAATGCCATCTATCAATTTTGTCACATTTTTAATCGCTTAATGCTAGTTTCAATGTCAAATCAATCTGGAACTTAAATATAGTCTGCACTGCATAGTTAAATATCATCATTAAGTGTTCAGAGCCGACCGGCCTGTGTAGAGGGCAGGGAACTGTCCTTGCATCAGAAAGGTTCTGGGTTCAAATCCCGGGCAAGGCATGGATGTTTCTTTCTCTCTGTGTGTTCTATGTCCTTTCTCCTTTGTGTGTGAATGTGACCTGCCCTATAAACGGGTTTGTGGTTGTGTGAATGATGTGGCAGAAGTCGAATTCTTGGCCATAGATGGCGCCACTGAAAAACAAGAACAATTGCACCCCCTCTGCTTAAACAGACATACGACAAAAAAAAAAAAAAAAAAAAAAAAAAAAAAAGTGTTCAGAAATTGATTTAAATTTTCTGCTTTGTTCCGAAACCTGATATCTCAAAAGTATTGTAACAAAGTATTAATTCAAAACCTAACTTAAGAAAACTATAGCTTAGTTAATCTTTTTAAAGTATTTTATTTCATTACTTTGTTTATTTTTAACCTTTAAATGTTATATTAACGTTACTTTATAATCTTTTGTTAAACATAACTCTTAAAATCTTCTATGCAGCCTACGAAAACTATACATTACTAATATATTACAACTGGTTTTGCGATGGTTACTGTTAGTGACTAGCTGGTAATACGGTACATTAGCCATTATATTTATTGACTACGGAACATTAAAAGGCGTTATTTTTCAATGTTTACAATATAGGTGAGAAATTAATAAGTGACACACTAGAAGGATCGTATACTACTGTTTGTCTAACTAAAGAACCTCATTGTCTTGTCTACAGTTTGTCTATGGAAAGAAATCACCACACCTTGTCTACAGTCTGTCGATCGAAAGAACGCCCCTCACCATTCGTTTGAAACAGTGACGGTGACTATGGTTACGAGGTTTAACTATTTCAAGTAGTTGGGTCAATATTTAAGGGTGGTTTTGGCTCAGGTTGGCGAGAGAAAGGGAATCAAAGGAGAGAGAAGTTCCCCTTTTTAATATCCTCTTTTTTAATCATTCCCTTGAAATACGCTATTTCTCGTTTCTGTTGCAGCAGATAACCCTAGACTTTGTGTAGTGAGGGGAGTTCTTTCCATAGACAAACTATAGAGCACTGTAGGTGACTATGATTACAAGGGTAAACTGTTGGGGGTGTGAAGTAAATATTAAGTGCACTGTACATGTCTCCCGATATTTGAAAAATACATCAAATAAAAGAATGTAGTAAACTGGGATCTTATTTAAATTAAAATATTTCGCGTTTGAATGGGTGAACAGGTTTTGAATGGTTCAACAGGTTTGAATGGTTCAACAGGAAAAGAAGTTTTCAACGCTCTTTTTATTGAAATACGTTTTGTCTTGTTTCCGTAAGAGTAAAGAACCAACTTATACTGTGACGAGAGGAGTTCTTTCGATAGTCAGATAGTATTTCGGATAGTATTCACTCTTCAAAATTTTGAATAACTTTGAATCGAAATTTAAAATTTCGCTAAAATGAAATATATTGCCACTCAAATTAAGACATTTTAAAATTGAAGGCAATATTTAAGCCATTTTAAATTCGAAGGTATTGTTTAGAAACTAGCGCCGTATATAATCAAACATTTCTATTCCAAGATTTATCCCTACGGGATTGTTATTTTTTTATTTTATTAAAGTGGGGAATACCTACTTTTATTTCTTCCGAGACAGATTCTGTATACAGAACGTGTTTCCGATTTCAAAGTTCGGAAATCAAAAGTAAAACCTTTCCTTTTTTAATAACAAAATGCATCTAAAAGTATTTTTTGTTACATTCTGTAATAATTTTATTTTATATTGTAACATTCATTGATTTTTTTCAAAGTCGAGAGAGTGTTTTTCCCCCAGAAAAAAAAATGGCTACAAATTTTACTCTGAGGTTAGATTAAAAAAATGTCAGTTTAGTGTATAATGATGCGGGCGATGACTCTGAACCTTAAAATAACATTAGTGTAAAGAATACCTGGCAAGTGTATACCAAACAATGGCCTTTTACCATCAAAAAATAGCAGTGCGTGAAAATACCAGGTCAGTGCATATCAGATAATAACACATACATTTCTGCCAGGTTTTTTATGCTTGGTGATCCGGTTTTTTTTAAGTGTCAAACTATAGGCCGGGATAGCCTGGTCGGTAGGGCGCTGGGCCCATATCCAAGAGGTCGTGGGTTCGATCCTTGCCAGCCGAAGACTCCCCGTGTAGTAAATGGTGACTGATGCACGTTAAATCTGTCGAGTCTCAAAGTCCTCCATGTTCCCATAACAAATCAATACCTCTGGGGGTACTGATCCAGGAGTTTCCTTGTCTTCTGGATTGGTTCAAAATTACAAGGCTACGGAGTTGAACATTAGTAGTCGTAAATCCATGAAATTGGGTCGGCTGTTCAACGACGGTTATAAAATAAAATGTCAAACTATGGGCCGCGATGGCTTAGGGGATAGAGCGTTCGCCTTCGAATGAGGAGAACCGGGTTCGAATCCCAGTCGATACGAATTCCGCATCCGGCTTGCACCGACCACAGTGCTGGCGTGAAATATTCTCAGTGGTAGACGGATCATGGGTTAGAGTCCCCTTGCCGTCAGGCTAACCGTGGGAGGTTCTCGTGGTATTTCTCTCCATGTAACGCAAACGCGGGTTAGCTCCAACAAAAAGTCCTCCACGAAGGCAAATTTCTCCTAATACTCGATCTAGGAGTTTCCTTGTCTTCTGGATTGGGTTCAAAATTACAAGGCTACAGAGTTGAACATTAGTAGTCGTAAACCCATTAAATTGGGTCGGCTGTTCAACGACGGTTATAAAAATGTCAAACTATATATTTCGGTAATTGTGATAAAAATGCATAATTTTCATTTTCTCCGGTATACACTTATTTTGAAGGTTAAGATTCATTTCCCTGGCTTACTCAGCATTTCTTGCATGGGTAACTTTCAATATTAAGTGCCATTGCCCGGTATTTCCTACACTAATGCTTTTTAAGGTAAAGAGCCCAATTCCCATTATTTCATTCATTGACAGTTTTCCTAATTTGAACTAAGGGGGAAATTCGTAGTCAACTGCTGGTAAAAATAAGTAAATAAAAAATATTAAAAAAAAGTGAAAACACTTCTACAAGGAAGTAGCTTTGAATTGAAGGGATAGATTAAAACTATGCTGGTTTCAGAAAAATTCTGAGTGGTGTTTATATGGATTTATCTATAATTTTCAATATATATATATATATATATATATATATCTTTATATATATATATATATATATATATATATATATATATATATATATATATATTGGCTATTGATTTAATAGAAACAAAATAATGTCAAACTCTACTTATCATGGATAACCTCGAAATTATTTTAAGATATAGGACAAAAAAATATTTTTTTCAATCGGTTAAAGTACAATATTTATATAAATAATTCTTGTTTTTACAGGGTATTTTCGTTTTCTATGGATACATATGGTAGGACACCCAAAATCAGTTCATGCTTGTGTTCAAGGCAAAAAACTACATTTATATCCAATTGCTGTTCTTTTTCATCGGCCTTTTATTGGCGAATGACTTTGTGTGGACGACGAATAAGCAAAAGAGGCTACAATGGTTAATGAGCCGAAAACTTTTGCGTGACAGAGACAATTTCTTTTGTTTTGTATGGTGGAAACTATGCGAGGAAAATGGTAAGTTGACGACAAAAAACATTTCTATCACTCACTAATAATTTGAACAGAGGCTTAGATAGTCTCTTCGGAAATTATTACCCGGATGCTAAAGTGTCATCGTTTAATTAAATTAGTATAAATGTAAAAGGTTTTTGGTGCCCTTTTCCTTTCGAGTTAAATTATTTGTTTGTTTGCTGGCGTTGGTATCATTACCGTTTACCAGCAAAGTTATATTTTTTGCACGTTCTTTTTAACTTATTTTGCTTGTTTTCTTTTTTGAACTTTCACGAAAATTGATTGAAAAAAGATATTGCGTTAATTATTAAAGATTTAAAATGTGCAAGATGAAATGATGATATGCTGTGAAATATGCAAATTTAGTTAAGTAAATTATTTTTTTAAACTTATAGTAATGAAACTATCTCATTGCTTATAATTGATTTAAGAATTGATTTAAGGTATAATATGTAAATTACTTTAAGGAAAAAAATTTTTCATTTTAGCGCAAATATTAAACGTGAGAATTGTATGTTAAGAGGTGCTTAAATGAATTCAAATAACTTATGACTATTTTCACACAAAACCTTTTCTCTGTATTTTTTTCACCAGTTATAATAAAAATACTTTTTTCTGAATGAACGTAACATTAATCATACTTCTGTTATTAAGTATGGTGAATAACATACTATTTTATGATACTCAGAAGTTACCATGCTGCTATAGGGCAAATTTAAAACGTAAAAAAATTCAACAGGCTAAATTTTCCTACCTAAATCACATTTAAATCACAAATATTATAATGTAAAAATCTTATAATTTACAGATCACATTTGAATCATGGATATAATAAATTACGCAAAAATACTTAGTCAAAAGAGTGTTCAAAGTTCATTATTTATGCTGAACTTCATAAAAAAGTGAGGAGGGAGGGGGCCGGTTAATGGATTTCAGCTTAATGTGGATTTTTATAATCCTTATCAAATCGAAAAGAAAAAAAGTATACACATTAGAGGTTAAAAATTTATATTTAGCCCAGGGAAAAAACGCTATGGAACATGACAAATCTCAATAAAGAAAGGCGGGTTAATTATACACCAAAACAGGTTTGATTGGCGAAGAAAAATAGCGGAAAGAAAGACGATTATTATAAAACCTTCAAGTTTAAACTTCTCGTTAAATCTGTTTTGATGTTTATTACATCAATCTTCCTCTTTTGTATTTTGCCAGGTTTCGACAACGTTTTTTGCTTTTCCCTCCCTTAAATATTAGCTTGTGTCCTTCAATGTGTATGCATTTTTATTTTTATTTTTGATAAGTATTCTAACAGCACATATTAAGTGTGGTCTTTACAAAATATCCTGGGGTAATTATTTTACTACTATAAACTTTCAAAAGAACATGAAACAAAAATGATTTTTTTACTTGAGGGTTGGCGAGCAAAGTTACCAGAGACAGAGATTTATAGCATTTGTTCAAAACGTTAAATTAAAAGTAAACATAGTATTTTATCTCCACTTTTAATCTAGCGTTTTATTTAGCGTTTAAACATCATTGTTACAAAAAATCGCTTTGAAAGAACGTACATACATTCAATACCTTGCCTACATTGTTACATTTGCAGTCATCTAAATTTTTGTAACTGCTATAGATATAACTGAAATAGTACAATTCTCTATTCCTTTTACTATTCTTTACAATTGTTATTATCTTCTTTCTTCCTCTATTTTTCAGAAACTACATAAATTTGTTCTTATTTTCAGGTAATAGTGATAACGAAGATTTATCGAATAATAATAAAATTCTATGGGAAAGTTGGTTGAAAATTTTTAAACCAAAGAGGGTTCTAGATTATAACACGCTGTCGGAAATAACAACTAAAAATGGAAGAATCACATCACCATACTTTCTCAGTGCCAACGATGGCTGGATGTGTAAACAGAAATATGTATCAAAACAGAAATTTTCTAAAAGAACCGTTTTACATAATAGGGTTCGAGAAAGGAGACAAACAAACAAAACTTTTAAAAACTTGCAGAGTGGAAAATTTCCCAACAATCTGAACGAGAAATATAAAGTAATAGCTAGAAAATGCTTTGAAAAGATTTCAACTTTGCCATTAATCTTATCAAATGGAATTGATAACATTGAATCATCTGGAGCTTCACAAAAGAAAACGATGCTGAAATGTATAAGAAATTGTTTGCATAATAAGAAAGGGACAAACTTTGCATACAATTGTTTTAAAACTATTTTTGATAGAAAAACTTTAAATTATTCGCAACTAATAGAACAAAATGACGAGCTTAAAATTCCATCTTTTAGTTTCAATTTGAGTAGCATTGAGCATGCAATATTAAAACTAAGATCTAATCCAAATCCTGTATTCCATCCATTTTCTTTCCATAAATATTTTGCAAACAATTTACTTTCACACAAAACTGTTTCTAAATTTCGTGGACGACGTCTTCTGGGATTTCTTTCAAATGATTTTCTAGACATACATGGAAATAATCAATTAAACACACAAGATGGTACGGCATCCTTTCAAAATGATATCTTCAATAGAATGATTCAAAATAATAAAAACGCTAGTATTACCAATGAAACAAACTTTAATTTTCAATCACATTTAGAATCGAGGAAAAACGAGTTTGATACAAATGCTTCAGTGTTGTCTCCCACAAATGCAGATATATTATCTTTTTTGAAACCAAGTATTACTTTAAGAATATCTCAATTTTTTCAAAAGTACAAACCCGAGACTTTAGATGCATTAAACAGCGGCAACAGATATTTACAAAAAAGTGTTGGCTACACGAGTGAAATGTCTCAGCATTTAAACGATCTCACAACAAATCTTAGAGATGATATTAAACCTACACCAGTTCAAAGAATATACAAAAACAGTAATGACTATTCATTTCGTAATAGCAAAAAATTATTTCAACACAATAATAGTATCGAACACGTCTTAAATCTTAAAGATGAGATTTCTGTTATTCAGAGCTTGGATAAATTGCATTCATTGATTCATTTGACCAGTGACATAACACAGATGACTCAATTATCCAATTACAATGGCTCTTCTCAAACCACTTTCGTAGAAAAAGCATCTCATCAGTTTGTTCAGCGTTCCATTGTATCACATATTGGTTTACAACATTCACAAAAGGAAGCTAAAATTGCATCTGAATATTTTGACTACTCAATGCAATCTGGTGACCGGCTGGTTTCCGTGATTAATTTAACCAGTGGCGTAAACCAGATGACTCAGCTAACGAATGATAATGACTCCTTCAAAACCACTTCCGTAGGAGCAACATCTCATCAGATTGTTCAAAGTTCCATTGTATCACTGATTGGCTCTCAACATTCACAAAATGCGTTTGAAATGGAATCTGGTATTTTTGACTACTCAATGCAATCTGGTGACCGACTGGTTTCCGTGATTAATTTAACCAGTGACATAAACCAGATGACCCAGCTAACGAATGATAATGACTCTTTCAAAACCACTTCCGTGGGAACAACATCTCATCAGATTGTTCAAAGTTCCATTGCATCACTGATTGGCTCTCAACATTCACAAAATGTGTTTGAAATGGAATCTGGTATTTTCGACTACTCAACGCAATCTGGTGACCGACTGGTTTCCGTGATTAATTTAACCAGTGACATAAACCAGATGACTCAGCTAACGAATGATAATGACTCTTTCAAAATCACTTCCGTGGGAACAACATCTCATCAGATTGTTCAAAGTTCCATTGCATCACTGATTGGCTCTCAACATTCACAAAATGTGTTTGAAATGGAATCTGGTATTTTCGACTACTCAATGCAATCTGGTGACCGGCTGGTTTCCGTGATTAATTTAACCAGTGACATAAACCAGATGACTCAGTTAACGAGTGACAATGACTCTTTCAAAACCACTTCCGTAGAAGCAACATCTCATCAGATTGTTCAAAGTTCCATTGCATCACTGATTGGCTCTCAACATTCACAAAATGCGTTTGAAATGGAATCTGGTATTTTTGACTACTCAATGCAATCTGGTGACCGACTGGTTTCCGTGATTAATTTAACCAGTGATATGAACCAGATGATTCAATTAACCAATGATAATGACTCTTTCGAAATTACTTCGGCAGAAACTGCATCCCCTTATCTTGCTCAACATTTAATTTCTACTGTATCACACACTGACTTACAACATTCACACAATGTGGCGAAAATTGAATCTGATATTTTTGACAAAGATAACAATACAACTATACAACCTTATCAAACAATGAAGTACAAATGGAAATCACATTTGATAAGTTCTTCATTTGCCAAAAAGAACTTATCCGTATTGCGTAGGAACTACTTTGAAAAACTCTATAGCACTCCAACTTTAAAACTCAATAGTTTTACTTCTTTTAACAATTCCTCAACTTTGAAATCTAGTTTTACTTTAAAAGTGAATTTAACCCTTTATAATGATTTAAAATATCGGGTAACTCCTTCAACTGTACACTCGCTTAGAGTGCCTGGTACAGTTTTATATAAGTCGAGGAAAGACAAAATACACGAAATATATTCTAAATCGTACTCTGTTCTTGACGAACATTATTATTTTGCAACTTCACGTGATATTGTAGGTTCTGTTGAAACCTTCCGAGCAAATGACGAAAAAAATGACTCACGTTTAAAAATAATTAACTCTGTTTTGTTGCATGAAACGAGATCAAAACAAACTGATCGGGTATTGAATGAAAAGACAACTGATTTTAATTTAAACTCTGTTATTAATACAGTGAGTCACGGAAAAGGAATTTCAAAATTGTTAGAAACTCTTACACAAAATACGTTTTCGAGTGATGAAAACCGTCATTCAAACATAGTGAATCTCTCTGGACATATTTCTGGAAACGAAAATCAGAATACGACTGTCAAAATTTATTCTGATAAGTATCCTGATATGAATTTTTCAAGAGTCAGAGATGATTTTAATGGGACAAATCAAGATAATATCAATTTCAATGAACTTAATTCCAACTCAACAGACGGGTTCCTAATTAGTACTGTATCAATGTCTTTTGATGAAATCATGTCTACTAAAACTGATTTTGTCAAAGTATTAAGTACTTTTCAAAATAACCATACAGAGTCAGTAAAGGGAAATTCACCGCACGGAAGCAAGTTCAACGAAGAAAGAATATCCCCAGATCCTATCTATCAAACTCATTCAATGTCAACAGCGTTAGATGTATTTTCAACTGATGGGTTGAAAGTTAATTTTGATAAAAATAATAATCTGATATTGAGTGAAAGCCGAAGTTCAAGTATCGACGTGTACCTTAAAAGCAGTTTGAATTTCAAACAAAACAACGGTGTGGAAAATAACTTTTATGCAACGGAAGAGTTAAACCAAATGCTTCAAACTTTTACTACAGTTCCAACAGAATTCAATACACAAATTTTTCCAACTCAGCATCTTGAGCTATCCAGAAGCCCATATGCAGTTTACCAAGGAAAAACAATGGGCGCTTTTTCGAAAGAAATGAAAAGTCTGAACAAACTAAAGACACAACAGGTATCAGTCCAAACTCAACTGACTGAAATAAATCACGACAATAAAAGACAAAAGCCGAGTAGCACATATGTGAAGGAAATATTAAAGCAAATAAGTAGAAGCAACCATGTTACAAATGTTCTTAAAAGCATAGAGGCATCTGGAGGCATTGATTTTGGAATGGATGCTGGCATAAAAATAAAAAGTAGTACCAATAAGAATATTATTCCCCATTTAAGTACTTTTGATAATTATGAAAAATTCAGCAACAATCCTAATACAGAACAATTTTCCAGTGTTTATGTAACAACTACTGAAGAAGTTCAGAAAAATTCTCAGGAAATTCAAGATGAAAGAAGAACTTCTACTCCATATAACAATAACGTAGCTTTTACAGAATATAACTTAACTCTAAAAACGAATTCTGCAGCCGAAGGAAATATTGTAAGAAGTCGAAATGATGTAGACGACAAAGTGATAGGAAATATTAACTCAAATAATAAAGCAAATAATAATTTAGATAATTCGGTGAAAAGCTTATTTCAACAAAAGAACGAAAGCTTAGAATGGAAATTTATCGCTGACGAAAACAACTATGTTATAAAAAGAAATGATGGTTCTGATAGTACCACAGAATTAGAATTGTTGGAAATTACTGAAAAAGGGAATGAGAATACGAGTCTGAGCAAGAATGGAATATTTTTGACGCCGGATTCCGAAGAAAATGCTCTCATACGAACAGAAAGAGAAATTCTATCACCCGAAGAAGAATTTGACATAAAACCTAGTTCTGGAAAGGAGAAAATTGAAAACGTTATAACACCTCTTCATAATGTAAAAGAAGATTTGAAAAATGTAACTAAACCTTTTACTAACCCGAAATTACCATCTATTGATATTGAAAATATTAACGACACTAATTCATACTTTAATGCTACTGATAATTCGGAAGGTACAGGTATTACATATCCTCTTTTAGAAGAGAATTATGATTCAAAAAATAAAACTTTATTGTTAATAAAAGAAAATTCCAAATCTAGTAATGATGAAGACTTCAATGAAAAATCTCCATTCTTCAATATTTCAATAAACGACGACCGTGACAGAGATTTAGAAAAGTATTTAACTTCAAATTTAAATGCTTCTTTAAGGTTACAGCTCGGTAATCTCAAAAAACAGATTGATAGAGAATGGAAAAATATGAGCTATAAAGAAGGCAAATCGAATGTCATCCCATCAGCAACAAATGTGCAAGTCAAGAATTTATCAAGGTTACCTGCATCATCAATAGATATACTTATAAAGGCCGAAATAAGAAAGCAGTCTTCAAATGAAGAAAATTTAACCGACTCCTTTTCTGACATTTACGAACAAGTAACCAAGTCAAAAGATTCAAATGTTCAAAGGAAACCAAAAGACTTTACTATCACTAAACTGAATCGAACTGAATTTCATTCAAATATGCCCTCATCTACTTATATTTCTCACAACGATAGCGTAGAACCAAATTTTGACCAAATTAATGAAATTAGAATAAATCCAAATATTGCAAGTAAATTTGAGAAAAATAATTTGAATGTGAATTCATACATTAATGGTGGTTATCATAACAAAGCTATTTCTTTTACAACAGTAGGTTTTACCGAACAATACAATCCGTTTGAAAAAGAAACTGAATCCATTACTTATAGAAGTATGTATGAATTATTAACTAATAGTGAATTTGAAATAAAACGAAACAAAATATTTCATGATGCAAATTCTGAAACAGAATCATCAGAGAAGTTGTCATTAGATATCGATGATAATATTTCGACTCCTGAATTGATCAAGCCCACTCAAATTCTACCATTTTCTCAGCTATCAGATTTTGAACTTATTGATAAGTCTTCTTTAAAATCAGCTCTAATTAATGAAAATAGTTCAATCTTAAAATTAGTAAATACCAAGTTTATTACTACAATAGAGTTGGCAACAACCAAAGTTTCTGATTCGTTTGGACAAAGAGCTCATGGCTTTTCTGGCGTAGAAGAGATATTAAACGATAGTGATTTTAAAATTAAACCTGTTAGAACATCCCATTACGTAAGTTCTAAAACGAAATCATTAGGAAATACATTGTTTGATGGCAACGATGATATCCCTACCCTTGGATTGGTTGAGCCCAACCTATTTTTAACACCTACCCAGAGATTAAGTTCTAGTCTTGTTGATAAATTCCTTCCAACGCCGATTGAAGGAACGAAGACAAATGACAAAGAAAGTTTAGGCATAAAATCAGTATTTACCAAATTTATCACTCCATCTCGAAGAACTGTTGACATTAGTGATGCATCAGAAAATTTAATTCCAATCGCTGATTTACTTATACGTAATGAAAGAGAAACGGAATCGTCAAATGAAGAAGTATTAACCGAAATTTTTTTTAATTTTGATAGTATGCCTGTTAATAAAATAGCTAGTTCGAGAGATTTAGATAAGCAGTTAGAAAACGAAAATAACCTTGTTTATAATGATTTATCGAAATTCAGTCAAACTTTGCTTCTTTCAAGCTTGCTTTTTCCTTATCCTTCTTCAAATAATCTGAATTCTACCATAAGTGTAGGACATAAAATAAACCTTAGTGATATCGAAATAAAAGCAAATGCTTCCACTAAGCTGGGCAGTGATGGTTTGGAGATAAATTTTACCATTAATGGGAACATTCATACTGATGATAATAAGCAAACATTGCTTACAACACCAAAGAGCTCTTCGAAATCTGATAATGCATCAGGAAGTGTAAATGAGATAATCACTAATAAAAATGTAGATAAAAATATACCGAGTAATGATTTTTCACCTGGAAGGAACGAAATTGATGAAACGAAGTATAAAAAAGAATTATCGGAGAACCCATTAATGAATATTGATGATGAAAATTTTAATCCTGATGACATTCGTATTGGTGAAAATGATAAAACCTCGTATACGACGCCAATAAGCTTAATTGAACATGATTTTACCCTGGGATGGAGAGACGAGATTTCCACAGAAAAAATAACAAATGATAAAATACCTGGGAAGAACGCCATATCTGGAGAGAACAAGAATGAACGCAGTGAAGTGCATCAAGAGGAATCACACGGTAATCAGCCAAAGATAGAAGTTGACAATGAAAGTTTTGATACTGAATTGGTTAGTTTCGATGATGTTATTACTGAGAAGAATCCAATGTTGTTGTCTACTCCAAAGAGTTATATTGAATCCGATGATGCACTGGAAAGAGGAGACACAGTTGACAGTGATGAAATAGTGAAGGTTGTATTATCTGATAATGACTTCCCTATTGAAAAGTACAACAATACACGTGAGAAAAAGAACAAAAGAGAGTCTCAAAATAATCCAACAATAAACGTAAATGATAAAAAATTAAGCATTGAATCGGTTAAATCTGATGACGTCAATATTGATCAGAATAATCAAATCTTGTCAACAACATCAAGAAGTTTTATTACATCTGATGATGCTCTGAGAAATAGAGATATCAACACCGCTGATAAATTATTGAAAGAAATAATTCCCGACAATGACTTCTTCTCTACCAGTAGAGAAAAAATTGCACTTGATTCAAACGAGGAACTAACGTCATTAAAAAACCCATTATTGAAGGATGATCAAAGTATTAGTCTTTTATTTCTGAAACCCACGACAGTTACTATCTTCCCTGAAAAATTAAGTTCTACAACTATCAATTCATTGCTTTTAATGGAAACTATAAAGAAAGTTAAAAACATTGATGAAACTTATACCACGGTACCGGTATTTACTAAACACTCAATTACATCTCAGACAACTACAGAAATTGATGACGTGTCAAGAAATTTAATTTCATCTGATGATGTAATAAAAAATTCAATTGCATTTGATGGTGGATCTAGAAATTCTGTTTTGACTGATGATGTGCTTATACGTACAGAAAGAGAAACACAATCATCGAACGAAGAAATTTTAACCGAGCCGATTTTAAATGCGGATGACATATTCGATGTGCCAGATTTAAGAAATCCCAAAGTTCAACCCAAGGAGGAAAATGTACTGACTACAAATAGCTTTTCAAAAATCCCACTGCCTGAGTTCGGTTCAAACTTACCTCTTCCTGAAAATACCTCTAATGACAGAAGTTTTGGTCGTGAAATAAATATTAATGGAATGGGAACTAGAGTAAATGCATCTACTAAAATGGGTAGTGGTAATTTAGATGTGAATTTCAATATCGATGATGCTTCTAATAAAGATGGCATCCCTGAAATGTCTGTTACTACGCCGAAGCTTTCTGTTGAAATTGATAGCATTTTGGGAGATGGGGGAGTGGTTACCACTGATAAAAATAGTGTGGAAACATTTCCAGATACTAACATTCTTTCAAAAGTGAACAAACTCCCTCGTGATTTAAAGGATGAACAGGGATCATTAGAAATTACAACAGGAAATATAGGAGATAAAATTTTAAATCCTAATTTAATCCAGCCCACACCAGTTTTCAACCTCGATATAAGTTCCGTAGACCTTAGCCAATTTTTTCCGCATTTACCTATAAAGACAAGCACGATTAACTACGAAACATCTCCCAAGAAATCAGTATTTACCGAAAGTGTTGAAGATGAAGAAGTTTATTCTGATAGCACACCTGAAGTCATCAGTAAAGATATAACAAATGAAAATAAAATTTCCACTCAGAAAGACATTGAAACTTTTAGTGAGCCATCTTCTCTTTTAGATGATGTTGAAAGTGTTGATGATAGTATTAGAACGTCTACTACATCTACAAGTACAGTTGTCGGTACAGAAAGCAGTATTATACCTTTCCATTTCACAATTGACGCGGATTATAAAGAGGTGGTTGGTACAAGGAAAAAAGAATTCGAAGAAAGCTTGGCAAAACAGCTTGGTGTCGCCATGAGAGTTCCGATTGAGTGTGTTCAAAATCTAACAGTAACTAAAGGTAAATTATTGAATTTTTCTAAAGACATAGTATTTTGAGAGAAAAAAAATAATTTCCTTTAATTTAACAGGTGTACGATATTAATATTATTAGTTATTTAAATTATTTAAAAGTCTAAATCTCAGACGTTAGAGAAATACACGCAGATGTACCATATGAAATTTTATGCGTATATATCTGATAAAATCATATACTAGAATTAAAGCAATTCGAACACTTTATCTTGATTATAAATAGAATTTTATGAAGAAGTTTAAGATATTGAAATTAGATTTACGATTAAGAAAACCAGATGTTTATTAGGTGGATCGGGAAGTAATCGAATTGTTCGTAGAAGTGCCGTTTCGGCGCATTAAATGTTCGTAAAATTTTTCGGCTATTACTAAATAAAATAATAAAAAATGATAAGTATTTACTAAAAGTTATTTTTTGCTTGGAAATATCTTTAGATGAATTTTATCATTGTAGGGAAAAAAATTTAAATTTGTTTAAAAAGTTTTCGAGATATGACGAAATACGCAAAAGCTAAATTTAGCAATAATGGGTCCATACTTCAGATCGTTCTTCTGGTCAATCTATGGGGACCATATTTCCCAGATAGCGGCTATCCCCTATATTTTGAGCATCAAAAATCTGTCAAAAAAAGAAGAAAAAAATGTATTCAGAGAAAGTACGTTTTTGCGTCTGATTAAATTATCGTCTACAGTAATTAATTAGAATATTTGAGGTTAACCCCTCTAATCTTTAAGATTGAGTTTTAAAACGTTAAGATCTGATCATTCGATCAAAAGTTATTCAGGGTGATCTTTTTTTTCACACTGTACATGAAAATATTTTCATTGCACATTTAAGTTTCTTTGAAATATATAAAATTATGCTTGGAAATAGCTTTATTGTACATTCAAAGGTCTTTGGAATGTGTAAAAATATGCATGGAAATAACTTTATTTTACATTCAAAGGTCTTTGGAATGTGTAGAAATATGCATGGAAATAGCTTTATTATACATTCAAAGGTCTTTGGAATGTGTAGAAATATGCATGGAAATAACTTTATTATACATTCAAAGGTCTTTGTAATGTGTAGAAATATGCATGGAAATAGCTTTATTATACATTCAAAGGTCTTTGGAATGTGTAAAAATATGCATGGAAATAACTTTATTATACATTCAAAGGTCTCTAGAATGTGTAGAAATATGCATGGAAATAGTTTTATTATACATTCAAAGGTCTTTGGAATGTGTAGAAATATGCATGGAAATAATTTTAAAATACATTGAAGATTAATTGAAGCATTTAGAAGTACGCATAGAATTTGCTTTTTTATGCAATCAAGTTTCTTTGAAATGTATATAAACATAGAACGAAATAGCTTTTTTATTCATTCAAAATTCTTTGAAATGTATTAAAATAGCTTTTCTATGCAATTCAAATTCCTTGGAATGCATAAAAATGTACTTTCCAATGAAGTTTATATATCATACAACATATTATTCCATTAAACTTTTTATTTGTTTGAGAAATTTTTTTATTTTCTCTAGGTAGTATTCAAGTGGATTTTAATCTTGTTCCCAGTCCTGATCATGGTCATATGAGCGATGAAAAAGCTATGAAAGCTGCAGCAGATGAACTGAAGCGTATGATAGATAATGGACTATTAAACATCAATGACTTAGATGGAAGTACTTTAGTGGTGGTACCATTGGATCCTCCTACGATGTCACCACCAGGTACAGTCTTTTCACATTTCTTCTAAGAATTCCTTCTTTAAACAAAAACTGTAAGTTTTAAGCTCTCAACACACTGCCACACTTTTAAAATTAATTGCCGATTTGTAACTAGCATTTCATTTTTTTTTTTTTTTTTTTTAGAAAAAATATTTTGTTATTGAGAACATTACAAACGAAATTTGAAAGAGATTTCAGAAAAAAGTTTTATTTTGTTTTGTTGAACTTTTTGTATTGTGATATAATTCAAAATGACTATTTTTAAGAATAAAAAACCTAAGACTGATGGGTAAATTTATTAATAAACCTATAATTATTTTAAATAAATTTTTTAAAACAAACTTTTGAAATGAAAAAAAAAAAAAAAAATTGTGTTTTCTTATTTTAATTTGCTAATACGTTTACCAACTTATTTTTTTTTAAAAAATTTAAATAAAAATTCTTTTATTTTATTTTTATATTTTAGTATGCATTGTGTTACTTAATAATAACTATCCTTAAAATTGTTATTAAAAATCGTTTTTCAAAATTATGTTATAAATATAACCATGGGGGAGCCACAACCTATTATTTAAAAAACATATTATCCAAATCAGGAAACTCAATAACAAAGATGGTGGGTTCGAAATCTTGAAAACCTATTTAACTTCCAAAGGAAATAAAATAGGCTTAGACTGAGAATAAAGACGACCATTAGGAAGTATTGAACTTATTACTACAGAACGTCTAGAACTTAGTTCTATTTGACAATTATTTTACAAAAAATATGCTTCGATACATTTAGATAGTATTTCTGTCTTTCTGTTGTTTTCTATCACTCAATTTGAGAATCCAAAACATGCTTGAATGTTTTTTTTTTTTTTAATTTTATTTTTGGTTGAAATTTTAGAAATCTATATTAAGGGTGATGATTAAGGAAGTCATAGTATATAGTATTACTTATTCATTATGTTGCATGTAATATTTTAAACTTTTAAATTGGCAGCCCTTCTAAATCTTAAATTTGCCTTCTAAAATGTGAATTTATTAAGTTTTCTTGATTCTCAAAAAGAACAAAAAGAAAATATAAACCATTTTAATGATCTTAAGTCGATTATCAGCTTAAAATATTATTATTGAAAAGCACATTGTTGAGATTTTTTTTCTTAAAAAAAAAAAGGTTGTTATGGATTGTTCATCTATATGCTAGTAATGAAACAGAAATAATGTATTCTGAATTTAAATCCACCTTCTCCTTAATCTAATTTTGTTTAAATCCACCGTCTTTATGAATTCGAATTTTGCTTTCTCCTAGAACGTAAATTTATTTGACTTTTCCGATCTCTAAAAAAAAACTAAAAATATTAAACCAATTTTATAATCTTAAGTCGATTATAATCTTAAAATATTACTATTGAGAAGTATATTGAGAATTTATTTTAAAGAAAGGATATTCTGGATTGTGCGTGTGGATCTACAGGCAAATAATAAAATATAAATGATATATTCTGAATTTAAATCCATTGTCTCCTTAAAACCTAATTTTATTTAAATCCACCATAACCTAATTCTAATTTTCATTTCACATAAAGCCTGAATTTACAAAGCTTCTCCGAATCTCAAAACGAACAAAAATATAAAACAATATTAAGGATCTTAAGTCGATTATCAGCTTAAAATATTACTATTGAGAAGTATATAGTTGAGAATTTATTTTTTAAAGTAAGAGTATTCTTGATTGGGGATCTACAGGCAAAAATAATGAAATATAAATAATGTATTCTGAATTTAAATCCACCGTCTCCTTAGAACCTAATTTTGTTTCCTCCCAAAAAATCTAATTTATCTAGTCTTTTGCGATTTTTAATAATAAAAAAAAAGCATTTCATAATCTTGTGTTGCTTATCAACATAAAAGATAACCGTTGAGAAGTATATTAAAAACAATTTTTTTTTAAAGAAAGGGTGTTGAGGATTTAAAGGTTAAATAATACGTAAAATGATAGACAATATATCCTGAATTTAAAAACACCGTATTCTAAATAAAGTGTAAAGGGCAAAACGAATGATAATATATTCTGAATGGTATAATAACGTTTTAAAAATAATTTTCAATTATTTATCTTTAATTTTTAAGCTAATATAATATTATAACTATTTCTGTTTTTTTTTTTATAGCTAGTGAAATGGAGCATACAACATTGATTTTAGGAGTTATAATTGGAGCTTTTATTTTAACTATTATTGCGGTGGTTATTTCAGCAATTGTAATAAAAAGAAAGTCCAACGGGATTTCAAGATTAAGTCCCATAGAAGAGGTTTGTCTATTAGTAGTTCGTAAGATAAAATTGTGTTTAATAATTGTGTTTGTTAATTGAATCAATTTTCTATTCTAATTTTATATATTTTATATTATGTTTAAATTTATATTTTACAAACTTTCTAAATATTCCTTTTTTTTTTCAATTTAAACTTTCTAAACTTTACTTTACAGTTAAAAATGGTTGAAATAATAATAATTATAATATAACGAGTGTCTTAAAAAGAACTGAGAATAAAAAAAAATTATTAAAAAAGTGGGATTAGATAAAAATGTTCAATTTGCTGCCTTTTGCTCAGGAAATTAGGACCTTATTCTTTCCGAATTTTAAAAATTGGTTTTTAAGTTCGTCAACATATGATGCAACTTAAAAAAAAGCTATAAAACACAGTTCAAAAGTTAATTTTGTACTAATTCAAAGACCCTCATGCAAATATTTCTGTTAGAATGATCTAGCATTAAGTTGTACCAAATTTTCACGAACTATGAAACTAATTTTAAAAGTGGTCAGAATTAATAACTCCTTTCCTTAGCAGAACGTAAAAAACTGTACATTTCTATGTCTTACAAAGTTGTTGGTCATTTTTGTGATGCCAGGTAACATTTTTTTTTGTTATTGACGCTTTGCAGATATTCTATTAAGATTTTTCCTCATATAACAGTTTAATCTAACAAACTGAATAAGTTTTATTTTTGTATTGTTATATTTGATTCATTGAAACACGAGTGATAAATTTATATAATTTATATAAAATTCAAAAATAGCAGAAAAACGTATTAGATTTATATCTGATTCGTAGGGTAGATGGTTTGAGATAAAATAATTTCAATAAAATCAATAAATTATTTGTTTTCTACGATATTTTACGTTGCGAAGTCAGTGTGGGAGAATACTAACATGAATTAAACTAATATGAGCCATCGAATAATGAACTAAAACTAAATTTCCAAAAATAAACTATTTATAAAAATCTTTAAAATAAATAGTTTATTTTTGGAAATTTAGTTTTAGTTCATTATTCGATGGCTCATATTAGTTTAATTCATGTTAGTATTCCCCAACATCTGGTCCATCAAGGTCGGAGCAATAGAAATTAAATTTTAGTTAGGGCTTTGAATTACTTTTCATGAGCTTTCAATATGCCAAAATTATTAGAAGAGCTACTTAAGCTGAAAAGAGCAGTTAAAAGTAAAGTTACTAGGGTAACTAATTCTATCTCTGACTTGCTGCAAAATACTGAACTTAACGTTGAACATTCAGCTGTTTCTTTACGTCAAATAAGTGAACTCAATTTGGACAGATGTGGGGGAATACTAGCATGAATTAAACAAATATAAGCCATTGAATAATGAACTAAAACTAAATTTCCAAAGATAAACTATTTATTAAAATCTTTAAAATAAAAACTGAATTAGAACATACTTCAAACTTCCAAAGTAGTTTGGGAAAAAGGCTCTGCGTCCGGAAACTCGCTTAAAGCCAAAGTAAACATGCTGTCGCGAAATCGCTAATTCAACTGAAGTAGGCAAAAAATATTCTAGTTACCAAGAGTTTCAGAGCGCATGCGTAACAAATCAACAAATAACAAATAAGAAAAGATTTCTCCTAATAAGTGATTGTTAGATTATTCAACTACGGCTGAACAGTCAGACATAAAAATGAACTTTCTCCGAATAAAACTTTTTTTCCCGGCTGATTTTTAAGTACATATTTATGAATTATATTAAAAAAAGACAAAGAAATTTTTCGAAATTTCACAGCTCTAGATTCTAGCTGTTAGATTTCACGTAAACCATGAATAATTCTTAGTGAAAAATTTCTAAAATAGCATACACATCATTAATTATGAAACCCTAGTTTTTATGCTACATTGTGATAGATAGAACTACAATATTTGTTTGAAAAATTACGTCCACAGTGGAGAAGAGTTAAAATTTAATGAATATTTCTTTTTTTTTTTTTGCATGTTAAGTTATGAAGTATGACGTAATCAATTATAAATTAATAAACAATGCTTTCCTTTCTAGCTTGAAATCATTGTTACGTTTATGGATGTAGAATAATGAAAAATCATTCTAGATTAGATCACTACTTCGCGATTGTTGTAAAACAAAATTTATTTTATATAAAAGTTAAAATTCACATATTAGAATGCTATGTTTCCACGAGACAATATTCTCATATTAATTTACATTTCGATATTCCTTTTAACAGCTTCCGTATTACTTAAATACGTCACTATACATGATGTCCCTATTCTTTATTTCTTAATCCTGATGATTGGCTTAATATTGAACTCAGAGAGTTTGATTGATTTCTTTTACGATAATTTTCTTTTCATGTAGGCAAGAAGTAAAATGCCATCATATCGAGATATTCCATTCCAAGAAGCTTTGTTTATGAAAAATACATTACATAATAAGTTGATGTTGGGAAAATACAACTATGATACAGGTAAATGGGTTGGACCTGGACCAGAGCCAAAAGCCTTTCGAGCACCAGACTCGGTTGTTTATCGTCCTCCCACAGATTCTGAAATTCGAAGAACACCTCGACCTCCTACAGCAGTAGTAAGTATACATAACATTAGATATACTTTTAACATAACATAGTGGAGAGAAGTTTTGAAAACATTCGAATTTATGGATTTAGATAGTTTCAATACCATCGGAGAAAAATTGTGGTTTTTGTCACAATTATCTCAGAAAAAGCTGCCAAATTTTTGTTTTTCTTTCTATGTTCCACAGATTTAGTGTTATGCGCTATAGTCTGTTTCGTCTGTCTATTTTGTTGCCTGCATAACTTATCCCTAACACTTAGGGTTATGGAAGAGTTAAACGGGTTCCCAGATTTAGTGAGTTTTAAAGTGGAATTAGAAGTTTTAAAGTTTTTTTTTTTTTTTAATTTTTAGAAGCAATATTAATAATGGAATATTCAGATTCAATCAATAATTCATTATTTACTAAATATTTTGGTTGCTTTTACGATATTGTTTAAAGTAAAATGGCAATAAATAAGAAATAGCACATTTTTTCAAATAAAAATAGACATTCATTTATAAAATATTGCAACAGTAATTCCCATCGCTTATAGCAGTTCTTTTGAGTTTTTATTTCAACAAAAACCATAATTCGACTTATTTAATTAATTTTTTGCTTATGTTTACACAACAAAAATCATACAAAACTATAATTTGTCTGTACAATCAAGAAACCATGGAATCAAGAAATACCTCTCTTCTATAAGATGTGATTTTCCTACTTCCCTAATCACCTCTCTTCCGCCGACACGTTCCAAAACCTGTCTTATATATTGACCATAGAGTCAAAATTCGTAACCAAAGTCACCTCCACCGCACCAGAACTGTGAATTCAACTGACAGATATAAAACCTTATTTAAGATTAAACACTATTAATAATAAAACGATGAAAAAATGCTGTTCTTTTCATTAAACATTTTCAAAATTAAGTAGTCTTTTATAAATTAATACGTTTGCAATTGTCTTTATATACTTTAGTTATAAATTTGGGACTCCGTCGAAAGAATGTTGATTATTTAGGGTTTTATAGCAGAAAAAAATTAGGAACCACTGATTTATACTGTATTCTATTATGTATTTTAGAGACAAGCCCAAAGTTTTATTTAAGAAATTAATTTAAAAAAAACCTTAAAAAAGTCATTAATCACATAATGTAAATAAAACGTCTACACTAGCAATTACACAGAAAAATGATATTTCCTTTTTATCATATTTTATTCTTTTCATTAGAACAATAAAAAATTCAAAAATGAAAGAAACAGATTTTTTTACTCTTTTAATAAATTAATGATAAAATTAAAATTATTTTACAGAGAGAGAGACTGCGGAACGACTGGGAATTGGACTGGGATAGTACAGTCTTCAGCAGATGAAGAAAAATAAGCTTGGTGTCAAGAAATGCTGCGTCTTCCATATTTCAACGTTATTGTGACATTTAATAGTTTGTTTGAAAAAAAAAAGTGAAGGGAGGATTTTTTTGTGTTTCAGTATTTTCCCTGAACAACTATTCTATTGTAATTGTTTTCCATAGATGTTAAAATAAAATTAAAAACGATTTAATTCCTTTTAGTGAATTAGTTACCAAAATTAACCTGATACATAGAGTAGTTTAATTTTAGTTAATGAATCAATTACCTAAACTAACCTGTTTCCTTCACTAAATACATTTTTACAAATACAGGGAGTCCAAAATTTATTCGAAGGTTTTCAGAACTTTATTTCAGGAAAACGATTACGGTAAAAAAAAAAAAAGCTCTTGCAGCAAATTAATGTGACAGACAATAATTTTATTCCCATGATTTTTCTTTTTAACTAAAAAAATTTCCGACAGATGGCAGTGAGAGTCCCTTCTTGGGGAAAGGACGAAATTTGATTATTTCGTCCTTCAATTAAAATTCTGCAGCGTTATAAATCGGAAAATTTTAAAACTAAAATGAAAAACTGCGGGAATAATATTCTTGCCCTGGCTTACAAATTTGCAGCAAAATAGTTTTTTTAATATTTTTAATGGCGATTGGGTTCATTTCTACCAAAGCGTTTTATGCAACAAATACATTTTCTGTTCAGCTTTTTAGGGTGTAAAATATTTGCTTCAAATGTTAAGAGATAAAATTACAGTTTTGTTTATTATGACCTTTTCAATGCTTAGTTTCATAACTTTTTCGAAAGCTTAAATACTTGGACGTGGAAAGAAATATCTATTAAATTACAGGTTTGTGATTAAACAGAATTGATCCTCCACTAATAATCACAGAGTATTTTGATATTGCATATAGTGAGAGAGAGCATTTTCAGAGAAATTTTAAAAGCACTTAATTTTTTTTAAAGAATTTTTCGTTATTGTCGGTTTCAGTAAAATTCCATTTTACGTGTTCTTCATTTCAGATACACACATAAATTAAAATTATATTCATTAGTTTTAATATGAATATTTATTTTGTATCCAAATAATGTTTATTGAGAGCAAAAACTGATTTAATTATTAAAATTTCTATTTGTTGTGCAACCTTCAGCCTTTATTGGTTATTTCAATCGCTGAGTTACTCAATAGCCAAACATGAGTGCTACATTAATCCCACTCTCTCTATATGGCAGGTAAAGTCTTCCACGACTTGAAGCGGGTTCAAATCCCCGTGTAAAGGTTTGAATGTATCTTGCAGCTCCCCCAATTTAATCTTTAGCGTTTCACTCCACATATGCCTAGTGTCTTCAGAGCCA
Source organism: Parasteatoda lunata (assembly GCA_949128135.1). Classification (NCBI taxonomy): domain Eukaryota; kingdom Metazoa; phylum Arthropoda; class Arachnida; order Araneae; family Theridiidae; genus Parasteatoda; species Parasteatoda lunata. Next base: position 63,366,162 of record OX421973.1, on the reverse strand, counting down.
CTACAAACTATTGACTGATTGAGGAGTGTGGTACTGAGACTGGGTTATTACTAACATCAGCTGCTCTTTTATCTAAATCGTGGTAGAGTATTGCGTGCATACGCCATCATTGTCGACGGACCATTCTAGAGTAGCTCTAATGTGATGAAACAAATCAATCTAAAAACAATCTCATTTTGCCCAAACTTATTTTTAGAAATGACCCAAGTGAAGTTACCAGTCAGATGACATTACAAGCAAAAATTACACGATCCCTTGTTATATGCAAGATCCAAAGAAAATAATCCACTGATAGAAGTTAATACCTGTAAAATCCGAATGGCTGCAAGTTTTAGTTATGCAATTAAGCATTCATATGTTAAACAGTTGTATATGCTAACATAATTATTCTCTAGTGATTTTCGGTATGGTTTTACAACTGCCTCAATCAGCATATGGGACTTTATCTCTAGACCAGCCTAAATCAGTTTACTTATCATTTATTTATTGGTACACATACATGCAGTCTTGCCTGCTCAATAATATAAATATGGCTTACAAGCTTTTGTCAAGTAGAGAAATAGATAGTACAATTCAGAGAAAGACAGCGTAGAGATAAATCCAGGGTTATGGTGGGATTCAAACCTGCTGTCTTCACGCTACAGAGTGTTTGGTGGGTGATACCACACGGCTAGGGAGGTCCCGCCTAGTTCAGAATGTATTCTTATTCACGGGATAGCTAAGGTTATGTTCTTGTATGATGTTCGCCTAAGTGTAAATATTAATATCAACATTAGTGCGTGAACCTGAAGCTTGTGCTCTCAAATGACTTATAATCTCTTGTTAAACGGAAGAATGGATAGCACAGAATTCAAAAAGACATTATAAAGATATAATGAAAAATATACCAAAGGTTACTTCGGGAAACAAACCTACTACCTTAACTCTTTAAAACCTTCGGTGGAGGAACAATATTTCTCGGTCACAGAAGATTCACCATAAATATCTTCCTGCGGGGACGCATAAGTTCAGATAGATTTCGATGTTCATTCTGGATCTTCCTGAGCCAGCGGTCCCGCCAAACACTATGTAGCTTGGAGTTAACAGGTTCGAATCCCGCCGTAACCCTGGATGAACCTTCGTGCTGTCCTTCTCTGAATTGTGCTATCTGTATTTCTATTTGACAGAGGCTTATAAGCCGTACGTATTTAATTGAGCATACAAGCCTGTATGTGTATGTATCAATAAATAAACAATTACTAAATACAGAGCTGTAAGCGAAAGCAAGGAGCTCGTCGCACTCATCTACAATTACTGTGATATCATCATGCGGTCGGAACTAAAATTACGGTGCGTAACTTATGGTGGGTTACTTTCGTAGTTTTGAAACGAGACTTTTATATACTGTTGTCTTAAAAGTGATGAGATTCTTCAGTTATTACCTTTCACTTTTCGACTGGAATACGAGACTGGTTCCTGATGCAACTCAGTAAGTTTCTTTCATTTACGCTTTATGTTTCATTTCTGCGTTTTGCGATACATTTATGGTTTCAGAGCCCTTCAAGACTATTTATTATTAAACATAAAGTATGCAGATTTATCTAAGTAATAAATAAAAGAGCTGCAATGAATAAATAACAGTTCAATCTTGTGAATCCAAATTAATATTTCTCCAGTAAAATTTGTTTTTTTTTCTTCAGAGAAATTATTACCCGTGATTTTCATAGGAAGCTTTGCTTTTTTATTATAAATGATGCTTGAAAACTCATAAATCTCCTCTGTACGCTTACCTTTTTTTGAGAAGGAAATGGACGGGGTAAATTGAATTTCTTCTAAACGAATATGTGAGGAATTGTTTTCGGCGTATTTTTTCACGCTGAACTGAATAAGACCAATCTCGAGAATATCGGACTGATAGTTGAGAATTTATAAGTGTTGCGTGTACAAAAAAGATAAGTTTGTATTTTTTATCTACACATCTTTAATTTATACTCTTATTTACACATCTTTCATTGTTCTATAGACAAGTGAGGTATTGTTTCTTATGTAATTTTTCTCGTTTAATCAAATAAGACCAAAAATGAATCAAAAGGGTTAATATTTCAAACATTGAAATTATTTCTTTGTACAAAATTTACTAATTGCACTTCCTACGAAAAACAAAAACACTTACCACTTCAAAAATATTTATTTTTTCAACTCTAATTTTATCTTATTCAATTCAATATGAAATATTTCATTGGAAAATATACCTCATATGTTCAACCAGCTCATAAGTAAAATAAAAAGAGTATTAAGTTATGTCAAAAGTAGTAGTTTCTATACAAGAAAAGGCTTACAACTTTTAAACTATTCGCTCTATTGACACGCGTACAGTCTTATTGGATTCAGCGTAGAAATTACATAGAGAATGTTTCTTGCTTAGATAGCAGTATCAAATACGTAAATAGATTTAAGTAAAAATGTATACTTTTTGTGCATAAAACCCTTCTAGTCTCTAAACTATTAGTGTAATTCAATTTAGTGAGAAAATTATGTAGAAAATAACGCCCCACTCTCCTTCTAAATCGCCCACATCTCTCTCAAAAAAGTGAGAAGCATGCAGAGGAAAGTTGGTAGGTTTTCATGTTTCATTTATAAGAGTGAAACAAATCCTTTTGCCAAAAAACTATCTTGAGTATTAATTTTTCCGAGGAAACGCCGTTTTTTTCTGGACTAAGCAGCCGTGCTAAAGAAAAAAAAAGACGTAAGAGACAAAAATTTCAAAATTGAGATTTGACATCTCTGTTTGATAAACTAGATGTTACAAAAAAAATTTTTTTGTTTCAAAAATAAATTTTGTTTCATAAATTTTTTGAAATTCTATTTTAGCGTTCATAGCATTAGCAATAGAAAGAAAAAAGTTGTCAATCCTCTTTTCTCGGAATCAATCATGAAGCACTTACGTTTTTTTTTCCTTTTAATTGCAAGGCAGTATGCATGTACTGTACATAAATCAAAACTTAATTTTCATATCTCGACGAACTAAAGCTTTCATCAAATAACATAATTTGTCTCGCGATTTTTGTTATTGGGGAAAAAAGTAATTTATTTTGTAAAATCATTATCAATAATAAATAATCCATCTTCAGTTTTTATCTTTGTTTTCTATATTAATTCATTTTGAGTTATAGTGTTTCCAAGAGAAAATTTATAAGATCAAGCTGAATTTTTTAAAACAAGGTAAATGTTTTAAAATGAAAATTATGTTAAGCACTAAATCACGACGTTACACATGTTTTGCTGCATTAATTTATATATTTATTTTGAAATTATTTTTACTTTAATTTTTTTTAAAAATTGAATTACTTTAATTTATATTAAAATGAACTTTTCAACTTAAAGGGTATGCTCCAAAAATAAAATAGCCTTCGTGTTGCTTTTTCCGTACTTTTCCATTAAAGTAGGCCATACAAAAAAAAAAAAAAAAAAAAAATTCAGGGTCTTGCGCCGTTTTGCGAATAAGCCACCCATTCTACTTCTCTATGCCCTCCCCGGTCTTTGACTTGAGATCTGGCTTCCTCTAATTTTTTTAGTTTTTCTCTCTTAAAAGCTACTTTCATTTTTTGCTGCCAAAGCATTCTTGGTCTTTCCCTTTTTCTCTTACCATCAGGGGCCCCAATATGTGCTAATTCTTAGGTATCTATATTGGATATCCATAGTAGTACATTAGAAATCTTTTTTCATAATACTAGAAGTATCTCTGACCTCAAATAATTAAGAAAAATAGGAGTAAATAATACTTTAGCAATTTTTTCTGTCCATGTCTAAGAAATTACTCCAGAATGAATCGAAATGACGCCAATGAGCCACACACGCATCGTGACTATCAACACCAATGAACAAAACTGTTATGTCAAATAAGATGGATTATTGAAGTTGCCCAAACCCTTAACAGTCGAGTGGAAGGATTCGCTTCCAGCTACGAACAATTGTCATACTTGAAAAAATAAGATCCACCATTTAAGGGTGTTTTTCGAAGTCTACGTCGTCATAAGAAATGTTTTTTTTATGCGAATAATATGCTATTTTCATAACTGCCGTGAGTCTCCAACAGTAATTCAAGACTGTTAGGTCAATATTAGCCTATCTATAGCCAGTGCTATCCATGCTTATTCTGTAAATATCACAAAACGTAATTATGGTCAAAAGCCTTAGTTCAGTGAGAATTAAAAGCATTTGAGGTCTAAGTTTTTAATTTTTATAAAGTTACTTCCATGGGGCGTTATCCGAGCTCATAAAAATTTGCAAAAACTGAAAATAAGGATATAATTTTGATATTTTTTATCTTTGTGGAAAAATGTCGCCAAATCGCAATTTTCAAAAAAGTTTAATAACTTCTAAAACATTTAAGTTATTTGTCCGTTCTAAATCCCGAGATAATTCATCATGACAAATTTTTATATATAGTGTAAAATGATAGCTTCAAGTGTAAAGCACTTAAACTGGAGCTTTTTTATTTTCCTTGGCGAAAGAGCTTCGAAAAATCATCTTAACTGTGATGTATCGTATTTTCAATATTATTTTTTTCCTGAACAATAAGGGTTTCTTTTGTTATTTCCTTCTCTGCCTTACAAATAAATGTAACTACTTGGAGGAATAACAAGGTTGTCGTCACATCAGCAGATTGATTCAAGAAGGCAGTAGTTTGTGGCATTTTTAACAAATATTTAAGTAAGAAAGTTAAAGAGAATCTGCCGTATTTTATCCTATAATAGAAGAGCTTAAATTTCAGTTTTAGAAGAAAAAACTGAAATTCTTCCTGGTGAAAATATTTTTATGGAATTTGATTATAAAAAAATCTATTTGTTTTTTATGTTTTTTCACAATCAATCACCCTTAGCCAAATAACAGAAATTCGTCCTTTTTAGATAAGTATAAATAATTTATTATTAAAAAATATCGATATTTGGTCAATGATATTGCTAATAGTGCCGAATGCGCTAATGATCTTTAAAAGTTTTTGTTGTTGAAAACGATTCCAAGAGAATTTAGCAACAAACAGTTGATGTCAATCTTAGAAGATAGCCTCTCTTTTGATAACATATTCATATTATAACGCTGAAAGTCTTCGATTTATAGATTTCGCCAAAAATTTATTTATATTTAAATACATAAGCATGCATAGTTAAGGTATAAAATGTTCATGAAAGATTTGTCACGAATTAAATAACTACCTCATCCTTATATTCCAAAAATAGTTCTTTATCATTTTTTTACACAGCGTTCTGTAATATATAATAAAATCTTCGTCATAAACATGTACTCATTAGGGGTTTCATATTAATATTTGAGGGAAGAAAAAAATCTTTTCTTTTTTTTTAATTTTAACGAATCACAACCAAAAAAGGTGGGAATGAGAAAAAAGGAGATGAAAGGTGAATTTTTGAAGTACATTCAACTAATTTTCAAGCAATCAAACAGGTTTTTGATATTTTAAGTTCCACCTTCCATAAAAGGGACGCATTAAATTTCGATATTTCTTTCGTTTTTTCCTTGCTTAAATATTAATTTGACTTCTAATGTGTGCATTTTTACTTCACATAAAGTTTTATATTCAAAGCAATCATTACGCAGCACCTTGAACACAAATGAAGACTTAATAATATATTGTTTTAATCGATGCTGTTCGTAAATAAACACAACAATAAAAAAAGAAATTTTAATTTAAAACAAAGCACCATTTCAAAGTTCAATAAAAATTTAACACTTTTAATAGAAAGTCCAACTTATTTCCTTTAAAACCGTTCTCTACGGTTTTGGCATCTTTTAAATACTGAATAAATGACACCTATCAGAATGCATGCACATATCGCAAGTCCAAATCCCACAACCCACCAATGCAACTGTAAATTATGCCTTCCAGTTAAGCACATAGAAGGTTCTTCATCAGGGGCGTATATTCTGAAAGGGGCGTCTTTACTTCTTGGACAGTTTGGAATACCATTACATACAAGTTCCTTTCGGATGCACGTCATTGAAGCTGCGCACAAAAATTCGCATTCTTTTCCCAAAGACATAAGCGAATAGTCAGATGCAGTCGATGGTGCTGGTAAAACTCTAAGCTGCGTCCACCAGAGAGTAAAGTTTATTTCAGACGCTTCACTGGCACGCAAGTCCAAAATTACATTTGAACTTTTAATATCCTCTCTTTGAACCACAAATGAATGTTCAGCAAGAGTTGGACAAAGAAGAACATGGTTCACTTTCAAATAATCAAAGCTGCAATTGTTACCGAGAAAATTCTCCAGTCTGAAGCCGGCATCTTTTCCAGGGAGTAAGGGAACCTGCCAAATGCATCGCACAGGTCCTGGAATATCATTCTCTTGAAATGAAGGGAAGGTGATGGATCCTTGCAAATCTAATTTAAGGATTTCTGGCCCGCAACGGACATCACTAAAGAAAGTGAAATTTCCCGTAATGTCTTTGGAATTCGAGTTTTTGGAATTACTTGGCGTCATTGGTAGAATTTTCTGTTCTGAAGAAGGTGGGTTTGTGCGAAGTGTAATAACCACTACAGAAGCTACAGACACAATATTTACATTTCGTTTTCTGCTGATGTGGCAGAAACACAGCGGAGTGTCATCTAGAGTTGCGCCGGTAATTTCTAAAATAATAGTTTCCAGCTTGCAGTCGAGACAAAATCTTGTCAACTTCTCAAATGGCAAATCTAAGCTTAAATTAATTCTCCCGTGCATGTAAGAACTAGCATCTAGCGTGTAGTTACACGTTACAGGTTGACTCGTAGAATTTAGTTCGTGTAGTGGAAACGTCAACTGACCATCGTGATCGAAAATGCGGCTACAAGCATGCCCACTTTCCAAAGAAGAGGCTCCGACCGACTTTACTTGAAATTCATAGCTTATTGATGAACCGTCAAGGGACCCACGCGTGCTTACAAACTCGACGTAAAGAGAAGGACCAGTAGACTCGTACATCGCTTGAGCTTTGTTCATGTCGCAGAGTTTGGTGATTATTTTGGTGGGATTTGGTTCAGAAGCATCGTACAACTTAATGGATTCTTCGCATAGTGTGAACCTTTCTATGCGAAACAGCAAGAAATCAAGTCTGATGACATCTTCAGATGTTGTGTAAAACTTGTATGCGCATGTTGTGTTAGGAGGATACCATGATCTTAGATGGGAAAACGTGCTTTCTTTGTTTTCTGGTAAATACCTTTCCACGAAGCAACTGTTGTTTCTCAGTTGCAAGGGCTCTGATGTCTCAGGATCGATGATACTGTCCGCTTTAAAGTGAAATCCTGTGTTCAAGAGTGGACCCGCGTTTGAAGTGATGAATTCTACTAAAATATCAGGACCAGATGCTGTAAAAATATAGTACATATTAATATTTATAAGCAGAAATAAATGCTGAAAATACAAGATTTGTACATTTGTATCATTGTTATTATAATAAAAGTAGTAGCGATTTGTTAGTTTTTTTAATTCGAATTGAGTTTGTTTATCCTTAAAATATCGGTTACATACACTACCCTACATTAATGGAAGAGACGTTTTCAGTTTTTGATATTTTTTGGAATTTCTCAAGAAATGCTTAGATGACTATTTTGTAATTTTAGAAGTGTTTGGTTTATGCGATTTTTCATACTTTGCAATAAAGTTTAAAGCTAAAGTTTTTGGGACCGACAATAAATTTCAAAATAAAAATACGTATTTTTTGAAAACCCTATACCACAAAATCATGCAATAAGCTTGTAACTTGTATTGAATACTTTGATTGTTATTTGCAATTTCTTTTTTACAATTTTTCTCTTAAATTCATTGAAAACAAGTTAATGAAACATAGTTAATAAAATTTTTGTGACTGTTTATTTATTCAATATTTTACTACAAACATACAGTTCTTATCTGATTTATTCTTGTTCTCGCAGCACCGAATAAATTATGTCAGGAAGAAAAGATTCTCTTTTAAAAATTATTACAAAATCATGGAATTATCAACTTTTGTTCAATTTTATCTACTAAAGATTAGTTAAATGTTTAATAGTAATAATCCACTTAAGATAGATTTCTTACGAATAGAAGAAACAATTGAGTATTCATAATTTTTTTTTTTAAATTGATGTTTGAAATATAATGTAATAAAAATTTCGAGCAAAACTGATATACTGTTTTTGCGGTAGAATTAAAAAGAACCTTTTTGAAATCGTTTTAAAGTTGGACTTACAATTCAATTAGCATCATTTTAATAAAATAACTGTTACTCTAACCAAGGATAAACTTGATTGTATTTGTCTGCATGCAGACATTTTCATTACCTAAATTCAATCTGTTGTAACAACTCAACTCGAAATTATTACTATCGAATTGTTTACTTTACGTAACATATCAGTACGTCGTAGGTAAAGAACTCCATGTCACTAAAATGTAATTTTTGAGGAGCGCAGATTTTAGTACCTCTAAAGAAATTTAGAGATGATATTTTTTCAAACTGCCTGTCTTCGTTTTTATTTCGCGACATTTATTAAAATACGACATAGTGTCCTATACCACAAGATAAAATGAAAAATCTACAACTCAAGTTTAGAAACAAATAGACAGGGTGTCATTGATTTCCTACACAGTTTTTAAATTTCGACATTAAGAAACTCGTTCTAGTTGCCTTGACAACAAAAGAATAAGAGAAATCGTATGATAGGAATTTAACTAATTGATATTTTATTGTTGTAAAGAGCATAGTTTTTACTGAATGCTTTCTTGTGGTGAAAATTATTTGTTATTTGTTGTGTATTTACGATGTTCTACATCCTATTAAGATATTAAGCATCATTAGGATTTGGAATTGCGATTTGGATTTAGATATTCCAAAGACGTTAAGAAAGTTAAGTTACTGATCTGGTAAAGTTTTGCTCAAACAAAATTTGGGAAATTTACGTTACGAAGCCTAACGTTACGCAAATTTTCAATACTAAAAAAGTAAATAGATAAAATTTCATAAAAAATAGAGATTGTATAGTATAGTTAGAGTGTAGTGTATAATATTTATATTGTATTTTATACTATATTTGATTCATTGTAATGATTTAAATATCTCGGAATGTAAATGGCTTCTCAGAAGTTTCCTTAGATATAAATTGGAGCATGCAAGAAAAACTTACATGCATAATATTTCTTTGACAAACATGAATCACTTTCTTTTGTGACAGTTTTTAAATTACATACATACAGTTTGGAAGAAACTAGCGAGGAATATCGCTAAGTAAAATGCAGATAATTACAATGAATATAATATGACCATTATGTCAAAAGTTAATTGAGAGTATGGTCCAATTTGACAATTTCATATCAATATACAGGATGTTCCGTAACAACCATCCTTTATATATAGTTTTATAATCCTCATTGAAAACGTAATCAAAATTACTATTAATTGAGAGTATATATATTGGAAGAAACTTTAAAAGAAAGAAAAGCGTAATCGAAATCTGTCAAATCACCGCTAAAGAAAAGGGGACTGAAAATATCCAAATATGTTTGATTACCAAAGAGAACAAAAAGACGAAAAGTGGTTATAACATACACCACTGTATTTTATCTCGCTCCTTTTAATTTATATTTCCTAAATGTGACTCAACAGATTTCTGTAACGCTTTTTTCTTATGTTAAAATGTTGGTTTGTGATCGCTCATGTGCATATTTTTCTACCTCATTTGGACGAGGATTCCGAATATATATAAATAGTGGTTATACCGAAAACCTTTTATTAAACTAAAGTCATTCAAATCTATTCAAATGTGATCCTTAACTTACCAATGATGTTTGACTTCAATCTCCCACGACCACAAATGCTGACAATGAGAGGACTTTCATCAGTTGCTCCATCATAAACTTTTACAATATCAAAGGGACAATCATCGGCAATCTTAGATATTGGTCTGGGAAAGCACATTAAAAGGTTGTCGCAGCGCAGACCATCTACATCGAAGGCCGTCAAATCAAGGCCCACCAAATACTGCCGGACACTTACGTGATACCGGCAGTGCAGGTTACGTGGATAAATTCCCGGAAATCCAGGTGATTGGACGAAACAGCGACTGGGAGCGCATTCGTGAAAGACTCTGTCACAGTAAGATCCTGGTACTGGCGCACCCCTTCTATGAGGATATAAATGAGGAAATTGTCCGTACCTAAAGTAAATATTAAGAATTGTAAATTTAAATTAGAACTCAAAATTTTAAATGTAATTAAAAATAAATTTTTTTAAAGAATGATTATCAAAATATTTCTATGGAAACCTGCAAAAACATTCACGCAAAAAACCGTTGTAAGGTCATGGATATTAAGACTCTGCAATTTTGTATCTAATGTAATAAGATATTAATTTTTACATTTGTAAGAAGATTTGTAAGATATTCATTTTTACATTTGTAAAAATGGATATGATATGGTTATGTACATAAAATATGGTTCACATAACAAATCATTGAGACCCACGGATGTCAACGGTTAAGGCTCTACACTTTTGTGTCTAATATAACAAGATATCCATTCTTACATTTGTGTGAGATTATTTGCCACTCTTTAAAGGATTCAATGAGGATTTTTGAAAATTTTTCATTTTTTTTACATCTTGCAATACTTTTTAATGTAAGAATTTACACGAAAGTTATTCCTATTATCTTCCAGCTTATAAATAAAGCATTATGAATTAGAAATTAGGAAACCTGCATAATTTAGAATTGTCCTATAATGTTTTTTTCTGTGCAAATTACTTGTTTCATCAAATATTTATTTCAGTTTCAACGACTAAAACTATTTTATGTAACAACTGAATAAAATCTCTCTGACTGATTGTTCAAGTTTTAACTTTTTTTTCTGGTAATCATGAAATCACAAGTTTTCAATAACTTTGTTCGTTTAATTCAAACTTGTTGATTTAATTATCCTTATTCAATGTTTGGAAATTTAGATTATCAAATGAGAAACTCTATCAAACAAATATCTGAAAATAACACGAAATTATAGACTCTAAATATAAATGTTGCGTCTTTGAATTCCACAGATTGAGAAAAGCCAATACCATGTTGAGGAAATGCATGTTCACAGACTAAGAACAGAGAATTAGTTTTACCTGTTGAATTATTATTTCCGAAATTTTAATAAAATGTATAATCTGTAAAATAAATGCAACCAGGAAAATATTTAATCTTATACATTTAGTAGTGTTTTTTCCCTATGTTTGTAGTCTTAATAAGAAATTAATAATAATTAAAAAATATCTAGTACTTATTTTTATATAAAACCTTTTTAGTTTTTATATTTATTTTCCACATGACTTTTATACATTGATTTATTATTAGCAATTTAACTTGTAAACTAAAATATGGTACGTGTCATAACCACCTTATTTTTATATATATTTTTAAAATCCTTTGAAAAAGTGGAATGTACACATTAAAAGTAAAAATTGTATAAATGCACAGATTTTAAAGTCGTAAATTAATATTTTAGGGAAGAAGAAATAAAAACACTAATAATTATTACTAGACAAGAAGATGAAAGTAAATACTTGAAAAACCAGTTGAATTACCTGAAACTTTATGGTGATTTCATTTACCAGTTTAGATAGCTTTCTGTTTTTACCTACTAAAACAGAAAGCTGTCTAAACTGACTACCTACACGTTTTGCTGTTTCTTGTCTCACTTTTCATTTGATAGTATTTTTTTTTATTTAAACGTTGTTCAACTTGTGTATACTTTTCTGACTTAAACTTCTGACTAAGGAATCTAAGATTTTATACGATGGGACTCTCTATATAAAAATCTAAGTACTGTATAAACTAGTATTATTTCAATACAAATATTCCTTAAGTTTAGTTATTTCCTTTATTTCTATATTTCTAACACTAACAAGCATAATTTATCTATTAGACGTTTTTACAAAGCATCTAAAAAATAGCATTTAATTCATTGCCCTATGAAACTCAATACTCCAGTTCAGTTCATTTTGTTAAAATAACGTAGAGTGCGAATAGCGCACAGTACTGATATCAAATATGCTTATAATAAAATTACACACCTGTAAAATTCTAATTGGAACTAAACAAAGCTTAAATTAACGAAAAAAAACTTAAAAATTAGCTGCATCTGTTGCCCTGGGACAAGATATGAACCTACTAAGTTTTATTTAATTTATTTTAAAATTAGAAGTTCTTTTTGAGTTATGTGAAATTCGTGGCCGAATATAATGATTTACATATCTAAATGATCGCAGAGAGAACGAAGGTCTGTCCCAGTTGATAATAATAATTTTTAATTTTTATTACTAAAGAATATTTTTATGTATATATTAAATATTTATTTTCGTGATCTCGCGATACTCGTATCTTCACTTTTTCAACAAAAAAAAAGAAAAATGTTTAATTTTATCTTTTGAATTGGAATATATGTTTTTTTCCTCAGTATTTTTTAAAATTAATTCTATCAACTTCATGCGTGGAAAATGCTTAAAAAATAATTAGTTTTTTCTCTGAAAAAACAAACTGCTTTTCTTTTGTAATAGATCTGAAAATTGAAGAAAAATATTTATATATTTATTATAAAATACTTCAATTTTTTTTCAATAGAAAAAACTTTATTTTATTTAAAAGTATATATAATTGTGGTGAAATTTTTATTGACGTGAAACTATGAAAAATATATTAAGAATATTCAATTTTTTTTAATTTCAGTTATTAACGTTAAAAAAGATTTCATTTCTTAATAATTATTATTTTTAAAAAAATCTCCTATTTAACTAAAAAAAATAACTTTAAACTAATAAATATTTTTTTAAAATAATTTCTAATTTAAATTAGAAGCTTCTTAATATAAATACTTTAAATAAAAAGAGAATTTTTTTTAATGAATATTAAATTAAAAACAATCAGTTTCAAGAATACGTATGACCTCTCTGCTTGGAGTATGGTTTCTTAACCATTCAGTCACAAATGTATGTCTAACTATTTTTTTAATGGTAAATTAACTAGAAATTACAATAGTCGTGTCTAGATCCAGGCAGTAACAGTTGTGGTAAATTTTTACTTCATCCTATGTTTTCGACCGTGCTCTTTTATTTGAGCTTGATTTTGTTTCAATAGGAATTTTACAGGTGTGTACTTCTCTTGTTCAACTATAACACAAAAAATACGTACTCCTTTGCAAATGACTTATGCCAAAAATATTGTAGGCCAGTGGCACGCAAAAAACTAAGTTTGGTAACTATTTTTTCTTTAATTTTCCTAAAAATGCTGATGTTCTTCTGCGTTCTGGCAATGATAGTTTGAGCAAAAAGAGTATCAACCAGGGAACTTAAATTTAAACCTGTCTTACCCTCTTATTCTTTTAAGGGCGTGCAGTAATAATAAGCCACTTTTTTTTCAAATCGTTTGCATGAGCAGATTATAAAAGCACTTTTGGTTTGAAAAACAGTAAAATTTCCTAGTAGGAAAACAGAAATAAACTGGCAGCATTTAAAAATTAACTTTGCTTTTTGCTGCCGTTTAGTGGTATTATAAAATATTATTAAATACCTGTCTGTAGAAATACTTAGGAACATTTTAATGTAACAAAGTAACCTTTGGAAAAAGTGTATCTTATTATATTGCCGTTAACTTATTAAGTTTTATTATATTTTTAAAAAAGTTTCATTATTTAAAAAAATGGGGGATTAGTTTAGCAGTAGTAGATATTAAAAAGCGCTTCGCTTTATCTAGACCAGCGGGTTACCGAGCTCGGCTCGGAGAAAACAGGTATCGAAGCTAACTCGAAGATTTAAATTTTCAATTGTGATTTATCAAAACAATACATGCCATAAGAAAATTTGTGAAACCATTGGTGAAAAGATAACCGGTTAAAGTGCACCATTGTAAACTATCTAAACAAAGTAAGAGTTTGGAAAGGGAACTATTCTATACAAAGGTAAAGTTTGAAAAGTCATAGGAAATAAAATGTAATTGATAACAAAAAATTATACAATTAAAGAAATGGTACAAAGTGAGCAGTGTAAAGATTGAAGTGTGTTGAAGTTCAATATTTTTGGCAAATTTATTTAGAAAAACCAAACATATATACATACATAAGAAACATATTATAAACCTATAACAGCATAAACATAATAAACATTAATCATCGATTGCGAAGTCTTCCATGTTGTCCAGGTAGTTCCTTGTCGGAGAGGCAGGTGCGGCTGGTGAGTTTCTCTTGTTCAGGACTTCCTTCCATACGACGTTTCGGGTGTGGGTTGGATTCTCAGGAGGCAGCAGGACCTTCAACGCACTTTGACGCTTGACTCTTGAAAACGCGACGTAGAGCATTCCGTGCACGAAGACCGTCGTGAGGAGAAGCACGCCGACGAATTCGAATGTTTGGCCTTGTGACTTGTGTATCGTAATGGCGAATGCTGGAGTAACTGGGAATTGGTGCCGTTGCATAGTTGCGCCAAGCTGTGATTTGCTGGAGTCGAGCGTGATCCTTGGAAGGTGTACTTGTCGGCCTGCGTGTTCACCGGTGATGATCTTAGCCTTGATGATGTTGTTGCAAAGTTCGGTGACAATCAATCGTGTTCCGTTGCACATTGCTTCAGAGACGTCCAAGTTTCGGAGAAGCATGATGATGGCGTTCTTCTTGAGCTTCAGATTGTGTGGAGGCAAGTCGGCGATGTTGATCGAGTTCAGGAATTCAGGCGCGAATTGAATTCCCCCTTCATGTTGATCCTTTACCGAGTCGAAACTTGTGTATGTCTTCTCTTCGCCTGGAAGCATAGCGATAATCTGCTCGTTGATCTTGTCCTTATCGTCGTTCAATGGTGCAAGAATAGCGCGATTCTTCATTGCTTCGTAGTTCCCACTTCTGAGGCATGGTCCGAAAATTTCATCGATGAGGTTACCACCAGAGCGAATTTCTTCTGGGACTTCTATTTCGCCGAGTTCATTCACTTCGAGTTCCCCGTCGCCGAGCTTTTGCAGGTATTTCGCGAATTCTTCTTCTTCGGGATCAACGTGCATGTTCTTTTCGAGCGAATAAGTCTTGAAGTGTTGCCACAGATGGCTTCTCTTGATCAAAAGGTCGAGTATTTCGCTTTTGTTGGCACGTTGTTGAACTGGACAGCACTGTTGAAAGTCGCCACCAAGCACCATGACTTTGCCTCCAAACGGAATGTTGTTGCAAATCGCGCGTAGGAGTTCGTCGATGTTGTGCAAGCCGTATTTTGACATCATCGGAACTTCGTCCATCAGACACATGTGGGCTCCTTTGAGTGCGTTCGCCTTCGGTGATCCTGGTTTGATGGATGATCTTGAGTCGGATGTAAGCGGGACTTTCAAGCCAAAGGTTCGGTGCGTTGTTTGACCACTCGTTAGAAGAATCGCTGCTATCCCGGTGTAAGCCATGCATTTCACTTTCTTAAGCCTTCCGGTAACGATGCGATACAGCGTGCTGTAGACGAATGTCTTCCCGGTTCCTCCTGGTCCATCTATGAAGAAGCATTTCGCAGCAGGAGTCGGGTCTTCAAGTGCTTGGATTATGGTGTCGACGATTTCACGCTGCTTTTCGTTAAGTTGCTGGTACATGCGGTCTCCGATTGCTGTTGATTCGTCGACGTCGATCATATCGTGTTCCAAATCTTGCTCATAGTTGTCGATGTCTTCCATGCCATGTGTCTGCACCCAGTATCGGAAGTTGCGGCCTTCGGTAGCTTCGGTGTTCAGCTTATGCGCGATGATTCGGTAGGCACGCTTTATCGCTTCTTCTATGGAACCACCAGTGCGTCTTGCTTCTCGAATGAAATCTTCCGCGAGGTCCTCTTTGAACAGTTCCCATTATCTCTTCGGGTTTTCTGGCGCACCAAGTATCAGGATTTGAGCGAAGAGTATGCGCATAACACTTGGCATTTTCGATGAAGCAGATTCGCGGAGTCCTTCTACGTACTGTTGGTCGTCGTATGTAAGGCCTCTGGCTAGACAGGCTTGCTTGTAGGTTGCGTGCTGGACACCGTCGACAATGTAGAGATCTCTGAAGTTCGTTGGTTCTTTGACGTGGAACAAAAGCGTGCGCAGGAAGAAAAGTTCTGGCTGGGAAACGAAGTTGACTGGATGTACGCGACCAATTCTGCTGCAAGCATTCACGTTCTTCTGCCAAGTGCTCGTCTGGCCAATCCGTCGGTAGTGCTCCGGCATTTCATGGTAATAGTGGTAGGTGACTGCCTTTCTGTTCGCTTCGTCTTCTTTCAGCGCGGTGTTATGGCGGAAGTAAGCCCTTAAGGTCGATCCCTTCTGTCCAATATCGGCAAGGTCAACTGGCGTTTGGTCCAAGTTAACGCCATCTTGTCCGGGTAGGTGAATGTCAAGTCAAACGACGGTGTGGCTTTTCGCTTGGATCTCGAAATCCTTGAATAGGTGCCAACATGCGGGCGCAACGGCGTTATCATCGGGTCTTGGATATTCAAAGCGTGCATATTGGTCGAAGATGTGAAAGATGCGGTTACAGATGGTCCCGACATGTTCAATTGGTCACTGTTCACAACGAATTCGTAAATTTGCTTCCGTTCATCCGCTTCTTGAAAATTCTTGTCCAGGAAAAGGCGTCGATGAGAGAGGTATTGTCGAGCATAAAAGACTATGTAAACTCCGCAGGAAGACGCGTCATCTTGGTGGTTGTAAGCGTTGCGAGGTTTCACGATGCATCCTTTCAGCTTTTCATTCGTAACAACGGTATTCAAAACGTGTCGCAGTATTTTTCTCAAAACAGCATCTATGGGCAGCGGGTTGTCGACTGGATCGCAGACTAATAGTTGACGTTCTCCATAGCTTGCTTCGTAAATTCCTAGCATCCAGTGCTCGCCTCTATCCATTTGAGCTCTCTTGTGAATGGGAATAAGTAGCACGTCGAATCCTTGTTGAACGCCGTATAGATAGTTGGAAGCCTTGTTCTGGTCACTGATATCGTTGAGAAGAGCCATTCCTTCATAAGCGCCATCCGCTGTTGTAACGTAGAAGCGTGCGACAAATTAAGGGTGAAGTACGGCAACTTTGACGGTCGGGTAAGCTTGTTCGGCGTAATGGAGAAGCATTCTGACAATGACGGTATCTTCTAGTTGTCCATTTGCGGGTAGAATTGAGTTGATCGCTTGTTGTTCCTAAATTCCGGCTCCTTGAAGAATTTCATGTAGAGGTGCGTTCTGCATGTTGAAAATGTAGCTTGAAATCTGATGAATGTTGAAATGTCGGACTTTGTTGACGGTGATTTGAAATCGAAATCAGTTCCTTAAATGCTTTTTTGGAAATTCGAATATTTGGAAATTGGAATTTTGAACGAATCAAAAAGAACGAATCTTTTTAGTTAACGAACGAGCGCTAAATTCAAAATTTCATTAACAAATTTCCCTTAATAAAAAGCAGTGGAATTAGAATCGTACTTTTTCAAAAGAAAATTTAGTAAAAATATCAAAGTTATCCTTATTTTTTTCTTTTATATTTGTTTTACCTTAATTTTGTGATTTAAAAATAATCGTGTAGTCATCAAACTTTATTAGTTCGCCATATTGGCTATAGATGGCAGCACGTTACCGCTTGAAACTTATTAGGCAATAGACAAAGAAAATTTTAAGAATTTAAATCGTGGAAAGACTTATTATAACAATTATGAACAACGACAGCTAAGCGTTCTATTTACGTATCTAATATGTTGCCACATTTTTAATACAAAAGTTAAACATTTCTCCACTTTGATAAATGTAAACTAATGCGAACCTTACAATTAAATTATTAATTCCTTCGTATATTATTGGTTTAAGTTGTCGAAAATTAATATTTCAATTGTAAGGTTCGCATTAGCATACATTTATAAGAGATATGTATTTTTTTAATAAGTTTTTTGAAGACGAAGAAGTATTCGCGATCGCAACGAACTATAGGGGGCGTTGTTGTATGTGCCGAATCCCTGCGATTTCCACATGAACAGTCATTCAGTTGCACTGGAGACGTCTTTAATGCAGCATGTAGCATTGTAACGTTCCATCTTTATTGTGGCTGATTAAATTTAAAAAAGAAAAATGCTTGTTTTCTTTCTTATGCAAACGAAAACAAAATGGTATCTCCTTTTTTTTTAGAGAAGGAACATTCAGAACACATCGGAAAAATATTTGTAAATAAAGAGAAAAAAATAGGTATATTCTTATAAAAGTTCAAACCTAATGCCTGAGAAATAGTTTTACTAAATTTAATGGCATAACATGAAAGGCCCATTTAAATTTTAACGTAAAATAAAGAATGCTTACGAAACAAAAACAAAACAAAAAAAGAACTATTCTTTTTTTGTCGCCATTTTTAGTGTTACGAAAATGCGTCTTTGGGACTTGCCAAAAACAAAACAAGATGCAATTTTATTTTTTTAAGAGCGAAATATTTTATGGAGTGAAATATAACGAAAATGTACCAATACCCATAACATGAAACTTTATCTTAGTAAAATTCCGTTTTGGAAATGTTATTTCATTTTGAATCTTATTTATTAGAGTTCATAATGGCTATAGAATCAGGTGAGAGAAAAGTTAGTTTTGAATCTATGCTAAACTCTATATCGGCCCATTTTCCACCGAAATCCGATTGACTACTTTGATTTTAAACAAAGTGTTTCATTTTAAGATTTTTTCCAAAAATTTTAAGTGTAGATTGGCGGCACTTAAAAATCTGCCTAATCTGTAGCTGTGGTTAATACGTAAGTACCGAATTTTTCTTCCATACTTTTCTGAATCATATTACTTCAAATATTAGAATATGCAAGAAGTATACATAAACACATAATTTAATACCATTTAATTTTTCAAAAAAAGTATTTTGACAACAATTTTATCAAAAAATTATAAACTAAAAAACGTAAAATAAAGAATTCTTAGGATAAAAACGATTTTAAAAATTCCTCATTTTTCAATAAAAACTTTCGTTTTGCTTCTTTTTTTTAATTCTTATAGTATTTAATCAGACGTAAAAAAACCATTTTGTAGAGAACGATCATCAAGTAAGAAAAAATTATTTACAAGCAAATTTTTTATTATAAAAATCATAACACTTACCTGATTTATAAGTCCGGAGAATCCCAAAATGATATGTTCTTTGTTTGAAAACTTTATTCTCAAATAATATATACATAGTTTATCCCTTCATTACTTTTAGGTAACATACCACACATCAAAATTTTATAATTGTAAGATCTCGATATGAATTTTAATATGTAGCTTAAAAACTAGCTGAATTCTAGTTGAAATTCTTTCAAAACTAAAAAACACTTACCAAGAAAACGATAAAAAATTTATTTATAATCAGCACAAAAGATGCTTTTTCAAGTAATTCGGATTATTCTTTATTGTTGTTTTCTGAATTATGTAGATACAGAAATATATACTATTCCATGAAGAAGAAGAATATTCTATAACTATTACAGTTCTGTATGGAATTCATTGGAACACATTTATTCATTGGAATGACGAAAGCAATGTTGATTTCATTTTAATTTGTAATGAATTGAAGACAGAAAAATTATTTTACCGCAATACACACATCTGTAACAGCAAGTGATCATGAAATCATGTTATGTTGTTGGTAATAGAAAGGTAAAAAATATTGAGAAGTTGTTCTTCAAATGCTTGGCGTGTTCTGCTTCAATGTTTGGCATGTTCTGATTAGTTTTTTCAAGAAGTTTTACCTTTTCTTTAGGGAAATTTTGCTTCTTTTTTTATGCTAAGAAAATGGCGTCCGTCATTGCCAATGGTTATGTGGGAACTAATGCACGATATTTACAGTCTCCCGCTAGATGGCGTATCGAGTGTTGCGATCGCGAATAGATTTTCTTACAAAATGACTGATAACTAAAAAATTAATTAATTTTTGAAAAAGAAAAAAAAATACTTCTTCATTATGTCAAAACACAATTATGTGCCGAGTTTAGTGCCTGGGCGAGGCTTCTGGGGCGATATATTGTGATTACAAACAGACTAATACAGAACTAATAAAGTTTGAAAATATCCTATCTGTAACTCCGAGCTGCTCGACCGTAGCGCTTCAAAACCGACGCCAATCGATTCCTCGTGGCCAAAAACCCCAGACCCCCAAGTTTACCGGAGTTTATTAATTCTGGGGCGATTTTCGACTTGGCAACCATTCCTCGTATTATAGTATAAGATATAGGTAATATTTCGCTAATGTTAAACTCTTGTATTTCTCTATCGATTGGTAACACTATAGTTATTTTATATTTTGTTAGGTTGTCTTAAGTAATAATTTAAGTAGCGTTTAAAAATGAGTTATCTTTAAGTATTTATTTGAATTCATATTTTAGGGTGTGTTCAGTAATAATTTAAATAGGGAAGAATAACACAGGCCTGCGATGAAAAAAATACAAGAGGTCTGATTGCTGAACTTTATGTATTTTTTGGGGCTGAAATGAAAAACAATAATGAAAAATTTCTATCACGTCAAGTTTTCTTGAAAAAATCAATTTTACTGGACTTTTAATGAATATTTAACATAAAAAAATTTTAGTTTTTGAATTTCTTGCCTGACCAGCATTCGATTTTGGTTAAATCTACAAAAATACCCCTCTATGACATCTTCCGATCACAATCCCTCTCTCTATCACAATCTCTCTCTATCAATACCTTCGCGAGAATTCTTATCTAGTTTCACTGACCTCTCAGGAACACTATCAATTGTAATAGGGAGTTCGAGTTCGAGACATTGTGAAAATTTCCCAGATGACTTTTATCATATATGCGGCGAATATAGTGTTGCTAAAATTCGCATGAGGTACTTTACAAACTATGTAAGACAACTTTATCTTACACATTTTGGCATGAAACTCGGAGAAATGAAACAAGAAACTCCTCATAAAGTTTGTGTGCAGTGTCTCAATGATCTACGCTTATGGTACCAAGGAAAGAAGACTGCTTTACGATTTGGAATTCCTATAACGTGGAGGGAGCCCGAAAACCACTTTGATGATTGTTATTTTTGTTCCTGTCGTGTTCTTGGGTATAACCGAAAAATCAAAGACTAATATCTTATCCTGATAACATTCCATCAGCCATACGCCCCGTTCCTCATGAACCTGATGTGTCTGTTCCTTTGCCTCCTACTAAATTGCCAGTCATCTCTTCAGAATCTTCAGACTCGGAACATCCAGAAGTTCAAGGCTCCGATATCGAATATAAGCCATCTGTAGCCGATTCACCTCAGCCCTTCTCTCAGGTTGTACTGACAGTGTGCGGGTGGGTCACCACTTGGATCAGTCTGCGTAGGGACCGAGGATGTGCGGTTTTGGTTCTCGTTAAACTGTGCTACCGTAAAGTGCTCGACTTCGCGTGCAGGTCGTTGGGCTACCGAAGCAGGGGTGCCATCCCCTCTGCAGAGGATCAAAATTGTGATGGCATGTCTTCGGATCTTCCTCAGGGATGTTTCCCAGACCGTCGCCAATAGCCCATTGTGCAGCTCTAGTGCGACGTAAATAAACTACAACTACAATCAGGTTGTACTGAATGATCTGACTAGAGATCAGGGCCTTTTGAAAGAGGCAGCTGAATTGTTAGACTCCAGACTGAAAGAAAAACACTTATTGGCCAAAGGAGCATCTTTTTATTGGTACAGGAATCGAGAAAAGGAATTTATTAAGTACTTTGATGAAGAGGAGAACTTCGTCTTTTGTTCTGACGTTGATGAGCAAATTTAATGTAATCTATGATAAAGATGAGTGGAGACTGTTTATAGATTCACCCAAAAGAAGCCTCAAAGCTGCACTTCTTCATCATGGGAGCCAGTATGCATGTGTGCCAGTTGGACACTCGGTATATTTAAAAGAATGTTATGAAAACCTGGCTCTCGTCCTGGAAAAATAAAATATATCTACCTCAGTTGAACTATTTGCGGTGATTTGAAAGTTATCTCCATGCTTCTTGGTCAACAAGGTGGATTTACAAAGTTCCCATGTTTTATTTGTGAGTGGGACAACCGTGACAAGACACAACATTGGGTTAAAAAAGAATGGCCGAAAGGACAAAATCTTGACCCAGGTACCAAGAACGGTACTCAAAACAGCTTAGTTGATCCAAAAGAGTATAGTTACCTCCGCTACACATAAAGTTAGGTGTAATGAAGCAGTTTGTCAAGGCTATTCCAAAAGATGGCGATTGTTTCAAATACCTGTGCAAAAAGTTTCCAGGTTTATCCCAAGCCAAGTTGAAAAGGGAATCTTTGTTGGTCCAGATATCCACAAACTCATGAAAGATAAAGAGTTTTGGACTAATGATGACAGAAACACGGAAAACGAAGCTTGGGTTGCTTTCAAAGATGTCGTCAGTAAATTTCTGGTTAACTACAAGGATCCTGATTATAAAGAAATTGTCATGAAAATGCTGGACAAATTTAAAACTTTGGGTTGCTCCATGAGTGTTAAAATGCATTTCCTTCACTCACATGTGGACCTTTACCCCGAAAATTTAGAAGCAGTCAGCGAAGAACAAGGGAAAAGGTTCCATCAAGTTATCACAGATATGGAGCGTAAATATCAATTAAGATGGGGCAAAAACATGCTTGCCGACTACTGGTTGGATGATCGCTCGGGATAGACCTGCTATTAAGCATGAAAGGAGATCATCAAAAATAAGTTTCAGAGGAAAACGATAAATTAATTAGATTAAAATAGATTAAATTCCGCTTCATAATAAGCAATATTATCATACACATTTGCTACAAATTTAAACTCGATATTAAAAAAATTATTTTGCGTTTTCTTAAATTAACGTTAACAATTAACAATAACTCAGACTTTTAGCACATTTAAATTGCATCATTTATATTTTCACAATATTCTGATAGCACAGAAAATATTTTTGGATCGTATTCGATCACACACAAAATGAGTTATCTTTAAGTATTTATTTGATGTACCTAAATATAAACTTTTTTCTTTTGTTTGATTTGTTTTTTGTTTCAAACTTTCATGTATATACCTACACAATATTTGCTATTGTTGGTCAATCGTCAATTTTATGTAAGTTATCTTAAAAAAATTAATTAAAATGGTATGTTGGTGATTTTCTTCTAGAGACTGATGTAAAAAGTTTAAACACATGGAACTAATTGTTTTTCTCTCGACCAGACGTAACTTGTGCGATCTGGCAACAGTATTTTTTATTCATTTTAACTAATAAAAAAATTAGCCGATCACTCAAAAATCAATTTACTTTCACAAGATTAAAGTTTACATACATCAAAATGAATGAATACGACAATTACCAGATAGTATAAACAAAATTGTTTGAGAGAATTCCCTTCCAAATAGGATTTTAGTAAAAATATTAATATCGATTTTACAAAAAATCCTGATGTGATTGGGGAAAATGAAGGTCATTTTCGTAATCAGCGCATAAAATAACATATAAATCAACAATAACTTCTCTTGTATTTTTCAAAAACTTCAATTTCGCAGGCTTGTGTAATTAGTTATACATTTAGTGTTGGTTTACGAAGTAGTTTTTAGATTTATTTTTGATCTTTTCGAAAATGGCTGTAGAAACTTTAAGCGTCAACGATGCTGCATGCTATCATATCAAGTATTGGAGGAAGTTTTCGAGCAATAGCGTATGTATTTTATACAATACTCAAGTTATGGCTAGAGACGTGTGTGAGAAAGTTACCGCACGTTATGGAGTATTTGGGATGAGTTTCCTATTTCATTATCTCATGGCATAGAGGGAGATAATTTCAATATTTCTGCTGATTACCATACTGAAATACTACCGAACATATACTTACGCTGGCTTAAGTGATTTAATGGCTGCTGGACAGATTTTTCCATTCATAAAGATCTTTGATAATATCACGAACATCTCTTGAAAATAGTTAAATAAAAATTAAAGTATTAGGGGGACTGGAAAGTAATGTCGTTTCGGTGCATTTATTATTTGCTATCAAGATTTTGTTTTTAATCACTATTGTATTCACCCTCGTTATAGTAACAACCTTTCAATGCTGGATCGAAAATGAATCGAAATGGATCGAAAAAAAAGATTTGGTTTTAAAGACTAACGAATACTTAATGAGCCGAAACAACATTACTTTCCGGTCCCCCTACTACTTCTAAGCAGGCAAAAGCTAGACGGTGAAAAAATTTGGTTAAAATGTGATTTAAAACTAATTAAGTTGTTAGGATTGATGGAAAGGGGGAAGAATTAGAATATTTAACTTTAGTTGGTGTTGTGCAATTCGGTTTGGTTACCATTAAAATTTATATGTTGCACTTGATAATTTTGAAAGTGAGCAAGCTGGTCGTCGAAGGTAGCTAATACCATTTACAGACTAATTCACTCATTTTTAAAGACTTCACACTATTTTCTTTTGCTTACTGTTTTAATAATAGATTCTCGAAAACACATTATTCATGTTGATACAATATTATACTTCATACCTAGCATGAACTTCTCCTTGTTTTTCAACGTTAGCATCGAACTGTAAGAAAGTTTCTGGTCCGTAACTGTCTGCGTGAAATATTATTTTGACCTGAGGAGTTTCAGATATGAATGTTTTTGGAGAATCTATGTCACCACAATAATATCCAGGGGATTCTCTGTTGCTAAATAAATAAAATAAGTTTAGAATATTTGCAGCAAACATTTCATTAAATATTTAAATTAACAGAAACTTTTGTTTCAACTTCATTGTACATTATGAGTGGCTTAACCCATTAATCGCTGGTTATTTCTTTAAGTGCAGTAAATAAAATATATAAAAGTTATCTAACGTACCAAAAAAGTTTTAAACAAAAATTATTCATTAAAAAAATATTTATTTATTATAATATATATTTATTATTTATTATAATAAAATATTTATTTATTATAATAAAATATTTATTTATTATAATAAAATATTTATTTATTATAAAAAAATATTTATTATTTATTATAATAAAATATTTATCTATTATAAAAAAATATTTATTAATTATAATAAAATATTTATTTATTATAAAAAAATATTTATTATAATAATATATATTAAGTTATTACTATACTGAGGGAAAATCGATAGAGGAAAGATTGCACTGGAGAGCAAATTTTTGTTGTATTTATACAATTAGTTTACCTAGCGTAAATCCGGTGTGGGGATTTTAAATCTAAAAGTAGTTTGCTCCTACAGCTGCAGATTATTTCAGTCTATTTTTTTTTCAAAATGTACAAGTTTAAAAATATCATATATAACAGGGGTCGCATAAATGTTGTGATAAACTTCTAGGGAAGTTCGGGCACATCATCAGGTTAAAACTGCATTGAACTCATGCGTAGATTAAAGGGGCGCTTCCCTATTATGAATTGCTCACAAGCGCACGAAGAAATAGTTCGTAATCTGGAAAAGCCCCTAGTGGCGTATGACATTTTCAGACTTGGGTTCCTATGCAATTTTTATCCTGCTGATGTGTTTCAACTCCTCTAGAACTTTGTCACGACATTCATGCAACCCCCTGCAATATATAACGATTTTGAACCTATACAATTTGACAAAAAATAGACTACAAATGTCATTTAAAAACGACTGTAGTTTGGAGAGAGAAATCAATTGTAGATTTGAAATTACTGAGATTAAAATGTTCATGATCCGCTAAAAAATCTCATACAACAAAAGCTTTGTTCCCCAGTGTGCGCTTGGATAATATTAGACAATGTAAATAATGTATGTAACTACTACATAAGAAGGAATCAAGTGGTGTAAGGTCTGGAAATCTTGGTGGCCATGTGATTAAAGGTGAATCACTGTTACCCACGCTTCCTAGAAAATGCTTATAAACCTTCGAAGCCGAAGAAACTACAAGAACTTAAAAAAAAGCATTGGCTCATCATTACGAACCATGGACAGTGTGAAATTGCAAAATGTGTGGAAGAAACATGATCAAATGTTAGATGTTTCTCATGTAACAAGAGGGTCACTCATCAAACATTTGTGACTGAAAGAATTGTATTTTCCCCTTGAATTTCGTGTGATACTTTCGAGGCGAATAGGAGAAAGAATGGAATATTGAAGGAAGGGAAGACTTATTGTGGTGTTTGTCTATACTGGGAGTCGAATCCCGCTATCGTTTGACCACTTAGCCATCTCAGCTACTGTATAGAACAAGTTTCAAGTTGTCAGTGACTTCATAAGGCGCTAACCACAGTAGTTAATGTATTAGTTTCGAAAATATAAATATTTAAAATCAGGTCATAGATTTGTGTTAGCCCAATATATTCTAAACTAAGAAAAACTGACAACAATGATCACGTAAAATATCCTTACTGGTACATGGATCAAGGGTTAGAATCTCCATGCCATCAGGCTAGTCGTGAGAGATTTTTGTGGGTTTTTTTCTCCTTGCAACCCCAATGCTGGTTAGTTCTATCTATAAGTCCTCCACAAAGGCTAGTTTTTCTCTATGCTTGATCAAGGAGTTCCTATGTCTTCTGGGTTGGGTTGAAAATTACAAATGTACGGAGTTGAACAGTGATAGTTGTAAACTCAGAATTTGGTCGACTGGTCAACGCCGGTTATGAAAAATAATTAAGAAAAATATTGGACATCTGGAAGGAAGCTTGATAATTCTCGTACCTGTTCTGCAAATTTATTCACAAGTTCATAGTTTTATTTATGGGGGGGGGGGAGTACACAGCAAACAAAATGCACTTAAAATATTTCAAATTATAGATTGACACTTTATAACTTTTCTTTTAATCTGTCGAATGTGGCTTCAAAAATTGTACTTTGGTTCATTGTTGGTACTGGAAATAACTTTAAATTAAAACTTATTTTTAAGCATTGATAAAAATTTGTTTCAAGATTTCTAAAAATTAATAAAAATGTTTTTTTTTTCTTCATATTTACAGTTTAAAATAAACGAACCTGTAATTGCTATCTTTATATCCATCAACTATTTGGACATAGCCTCCGATGCATTGCGAACGATTGTTACTAGGTTGTCCCACTCGCAGTCTGGTGAATCTGACGAACACTACCCAATCATCCCTGACAGGTCTCACTCGAATTTTGTAACTGCAATGCAGTGGTTTCCCTCTGTTTGCTTCTGTTACTGGTGGACTCGACACAGCTTGATAAATATCTACAGTTTTGTTGCAGTGATCGGAATCTCCTAAAAAAATTAAAAATAAATATATATAAAGTTCAAGTAAAATTAAATAAAAAATTTAAAATCTATACTCTTTGAAGGGCCTAAAAAAAGAAAATAATTCTATTTTTGTCACATCTAAAGTAGAAAACGTAGAATGCATCACTTTCGAAAAACGGAGGGGGATTTTCTGTGGTGATAACTTTATTACAGTAATGTGTCTTACAGCTTTTGAAGTGTAACAAAAATAGAATTATGTATTTTTTAATGCTCTAGAATTGAAATTGAGTTTATCATAGATCGCATAATCAATAATTCAAAAAAAAATTTTTTAAGAAGAATTTATGTAGCAACTATGTTTACTAAGCAAACATTAAATATCCAAACATCATGTAAAGCACATAATAACAGTGATGGCAACGAACAAGTAGTTAACTGAGCTAAAGGAGCAACTAATAATGGTCAATTTATCAACATCAAGATTTCACACTTATACATTAAATTTAATGCTAAAACACAAATAAAAAGGAATTTTCAATACTACTGGCAACATCATAAACCAAAATCGGGAATATTAATCAAACAATTTCTATCTGAGGTCTCCTTCAAGGTAATAAATTGCAAAAGTTATCCTCTTCGTTACAGAACACGGCCCCTTTAAAGCTTCTTTCCGGTGAATTGGTTTTATACATTTATGCCATGGGTCAATTGACACACCGCCATTTTTGCCAAGCAAACAATAACCCTTGTGGTGGAGTGAGCACAGTGTGGCACAATGCAGTACAATACCCAGTCACCACAGCCAAAAATTAATTCCTCACCACTTTAAACAACCAAAGCAATAATCTCTCATAGCCTGGAAGAGATCAATTTAAAAAAACCACTAATTAAGACAGAAGGCTACCAACCTAATAAACTTTCCAGAAGATTACGCAAAGATTCTGAAGTTTAAAGACAAAAATATGCAAAAATGAACAATTCACGAAGTAACTCGGCCGCACAACTACCAACATTGGCCAAAGAACTATAGAAATACTCTAACCATAATGTCGCAACAAAGCATGCTTAAATGCCCAAATGACCCCTTCACGCTCCCCTAAGGAACCCCGATCCTATTGACCACCAATCACTATTGCATTAATTCACTGTAAATTATTTAGTAACAATTGTTCAATTATTATGTCATGAATGTTTAATGTCTCTCTCATAGGTAAACACTAATTCAAACTAGCTCCTTTGAGTCAATTCACCCAGGGCAACAATGTATAATACTTATTCAATCATCCTACAAACTCACTCAACATGACAATCCTAAATGTGCATGAACTAACAGCAAAACAGATTGCAAACTGTTTTGAACTGTTGCAACTGTGCAGAAAACAAACCTAAGGAACCCCGATCCTATTGACCACCAATCACTATTGCATTAATTCACTGTAAATTACTTAGTAACAATTGTTCAATTATTATGTCATGAATGTTTAATGTCTCTCTCATAGGTAAACACTAATTCAAACTAGCTCCTTTGAGTCAATTCACCCAGGGCAACAATGTATAATACTTATTCAATCATCCTACAAACTCACTCAACATGACAATCCTAAATGTGCATGAACTAACAGCAAAACAGATTGCAAACAAGCCTACAGCTGTTCTACTGCTGTAACATTAAGTCCTAGCTTAGTTGAATAAACAAATTTTTCTATTTGAGATCCTCTCTTTATCCATTTGGAACTTGTTTTTATACGACTACTGACATTTTTTATATGTATATATTTGTACTATTAATCACCTTTACCATTTAATGTAATTTTTTTTATCTTTCACACAAATCATCATTTGATACTTTTTATGAATCATCAATTTTACGTAAATCTCGTGTATTACATGTTGAGTTCAATGTAATATCAGCAAATGATCTCCGCAATTACGTATCCTATTGATTGTATGTCAACAAAATATTCAACACTATTGTGATGTAATTTAAATATTAACTTTGTGTTTAAATGTTTTAAATTTTTGTTTCTCTGTCCTATCTTAACCATTAACTGGCCCCTTGAAGGGCATAGGCGTGGGATTAAGTGTTGATTGTGTGTGCGCGTTAATGGAAGAAGTGGAAAAATAATGATTTAAAATCTCGGTAACATTTCAATGGTTTCTAAATTAATTTTTTTACATTACAAGAGTGTTATTACGTTAGAATTTAACTGTACTTTTTAAGAAAAGCTGGACGGTAATTTTTAAATACGAATTTTTGTGTACCTTTTTTTTTTAATATGGTTAATAGAAGTCGTATGTACTTCTTTTTAATATGGTTCTTTTTAGAAATAAATAATTAGAAGTTATATGCTTTTTATCTCTGATAAAACAACCCTTCGGTATTACAAGATATAGCCTACCTCACAGTATATAGCCTACCACAAGATATAGCCTACCACTTCATTTCCATTTAAAATTTTCCTTTAAGGAACACTTTAATTATCGGTCCAAAGGAAATTTGGTACACATAAGACCGAGAAATATAAGGCATTAATGAATTTTTTTTCGAAAATATAATAAGAGTCTATTATTAATCGGGCTAATGCATATCGAGAAGATGATCACTGAAATCGGCTGCTTATGAATAAATAAAATGGGTTAGTTAAAGTTTGAGCAATTAAGCTAGATTTATTATTCTTAGGAACCAATTTTCGAATCAAATATAATTGGATGCTTGTAAGTACCGTCACGCGTGGGTAAATCGTGATATGATTATGTCACGTGAACTGAGCAGCCAATCAGATTTGACACACGCTTGACATCTCTTGCAGGTATCTAATTAAATCTGATCTAAAAATTGATTCAACTTTCTAATAAATCAAGCCTAATAGTTGCACACGGTAATGAGGTGGCCGATGGACTGGCAAAGGAAGGCTCTGAGGCCCCGGCTCCCCTCCCGATCTGGAGATCCACACGATCAAGAAAAATAGGGTAAAATCGCAATTTCTTACCCCTCCAGCAAGTAATTGGTACAGGAGAAAGAGCCCTGGTGGATCCCTTGGCCTCACCTGTGATCGCAGGGACCAGACAGCTTTGTCCAGATTCGCCAGCGGTCATCTGAGGTCTTGGAGGTCGCAAGGTTTTCCAAGTTTGTGGAAAATGTTCTTCCGATGTGGCCTCCCCAGACCGCATCCTGGACTGCCTCCGCCTTTCCTGGGACGATCTGATCAGGGAGCCCTTGAGTTTTTTTAGACTTTTTGCGTGTTTAAAAAAAATAGTTGCAACGTGAAAGTGACACGCACAACCACGTGATTAGACACAACCATGTAATTTCAGCGGTATTCTTTTTTTTATTATAGTTGCAAGTACACAATTGTGCTATTATTGTTGAATTTAAAAGCGTTGGATTTATATCGCTCTTCAGTAACGCAAACTTTTAAGGTTGGGTTAAGTTAAGAACGTGTTCTATTAAAACTAACAAATCTTATGTGATAAAGTAAAAAGAGAAGTGAAAAAATAAACAAAGAATATGTCTTTACTGAACTAAGTACAGAAGATGTTTGGATATTTCTTGGTTAGTAATTTAGTTTAAACTTTTCTGAATTAGGTGAAGAGCTAATAATCTATAACAAAGTGATTTGTTTAATGTGCAATTATACAAGAGTTTTAAAATAATGTGATTTGCATAAAAACTTATAAACTATATGTTAAATGTAAATATTTTTTTATTGACTGAAAACTTGACGCGGTTTAAGTTAAGGACTTTTCGGTTAGCTGAGCGCAAGGAAATTCAACTACTTTTTTAAAAAAAATTTATTTATTTAATTTATATTTAATTTTATTTTAATTAATTTTTATTTAATCTAATTTAACTTTAAGGTACTTTTCTCTTTAGCTCTGCTAACCGAAAAGTACCGAAAGTATTATAAATAGAATCTTATTTATTCTAAAAATGTGAGTTTATCAATATTATGATGGAAAATATATTGTGAAGCCATGAAATAACGTGTTAGATACGTAAAAATATATATGATTATTTAAATGTTAAAAGATGAATATTTCCATTTCATACAAATACCTAAATATATAAAAAATAATAAAAAAAAAATAAATAAATAATTCATAAAATACCATTTTATATAATACTATATATGAAGAATTTTTGTTAAAAATTTAATAGGTACTAACTTTAAAAATTCCTGTAGTAATTAACAAATAAAAAATAATAATATAAGTTAATAAATGAAGTAATATAATTTTTTAAAAAGTCATCACAAGCTATATTGCATTCAATTAACAGGGTCAATCAATCATTAATTTTGTTTAAGAATTGAGTACTCATTTTAAAATATATTTTTAAAGGTCTATTTTTATTTGTTTATTTTCCGTTTTTT
The DNA here is from genome assembly GCA_949128135.1 of Parasteatoda lunata. Classification (NCBI taxonomy): domain Eukaryota; kingdom Metazoa; phylum Arthropoda; class Arachnida; order Araneae; family Theridiidae; genus Parasteatoda; species Parasteatoda lunata. The sequence continues at coordinate 63,334,634 of OX421973.1, read as the reverse complement.
GCCAATCCATAAATTATTTGAGACTATTTGTTAATGTATTTAGGCTAATTCGTAAGTATTTCAAAGAATAAATAAATAAAGACCTTTAAAGTATGCATAGTATTATTTTGGTACTTACGTATTAACGCATCCAGGCCAAAATTCGCATAAATCGCCAAATTTGGCGACCCTACTTACGGCAACCCTAAGTGATTTATATTATTTTTCTTCACACATCTTGAATAAATGTATACCGGGCAGTGGCACTTGACCTTAAAAAAACATCAGTGCAAATCGCATACATACAAAAAACATAACATACAAATCGCGCCAACCTGGTTGCGATAATACGTAAGAACCATTATTTTATTACTGTAAAAACATATATGGCATAAATATTTCATCTTTCACTTCAAAAAATGATTTAAGTTCATTTACATTTGAAAATACTTTTTGAAAATTTATTATTTATCCAAATATTACTTATTATATTGGTGAAAGTAAAACATTATGAAAGACTATAAAGTGAAATTTTAAAATTATATTAAACAATAACAGTTTTAGCAATAAATACTTCAAGTTTTTAAAATTATCTCTTCCTTTGTATAATTTTATTTTTAAAGCAATATAACATAAAATGACAATGGTCTAAAAGCGTTCTTTGTTACTGTCGGTTAACTCTTATTGATCAGAAAAACCATATAATGGATTCTTTTTCAACAAAAAAGATCAGAAAATCTTTGTTATTAGTTCAACATTTAAAAAAAATTGTAACGGTATTCGTGGATAAATTATTTGTATCATTTGTTTAACGGTATTTTCATTACACTTTATTTTATTTATAGTGATATTAAATATTCATAATATTCACATATGTTACTCTGTCTACATTAAACTTAACCATTTCAGCTTTTTTTTATTTTTATTTTAAGTCTTAAAACTATGGTTTTTTTTTAATATATTATAAAGAACATTGATTTTGTTTCATAATCTTTGGCATTCGTTCAACCAACGTAAGCAACTAAAAGAATGAATACAAATGAGTTAAAAGTCGAAAGCAATATTTGCAATTAACTATTCCCTTCATTGCTAAACATTTAACAAGTTTTTCTTGCAACCAAAATTTAAATAAAAAATTAAAAAACAAGTTTGAGGATGAAGTTGCAATGATAACTGAATAAACTTTGAATTTTACAGCTATCAAAATGGAAACTTATTCTGTGGAATCAATTCTGTAGTAATAAAAAAACAGAAAAAGACACACTTAACAACAACTTATTTTTGACTTTTAACTTTAATTTTTGATGTACCAATCTGTCTATCGCCAATAAAACAAAAAGTATTGCCAAATAATCGGAGGGTGGGAGGGTGAGAGGGTGAGAGAAGCGTGCAGGAAGCAGGTCCCTCCATTAAAATCCAAATTTAAATAAAAATAGCAAAACTTATTTTGCAATTAAATTTGGGAAAAATAAATATTTTTTTAAAAAAAAAATAAACTAAAAATTACTATATTAAGAAGCATTTGGTTTGCACTTCGTATTATGTGCAGTGCCAAACATAAAATCCTTTTTTTTTTTTATCTCAAAGCCTAAAAGATGATGCTTGCTTATGACACAGAAGAGGAAAAAAAATCAAATTTTTATTGTATGCTTATTACATCGATATTTGTTTAATAATTTAAAATCTTGTGCAACTTTAAGTATCCATGAAAAAAAAAATCCAAAACAGAATATTGAAAATAGATACCATAAATACCTGTCCGATGGTTAATATCTGGTACAGAGAAGCCGATACTGAACATGAAACAAAATAAAATTTCAAAAAGCAATGAATCCATCTTCAATGAGAGGATGCTTGATCACAATGACGAATGGGAGATGCGACTGTTAAATCCATCTATATTTTAATGTACTTTTAACGTGTCGAAGACGGACATTATCATTGCCAGATTAAAATACCTACATCTGTGTGTATATTTTTTTTCTCTTGAAAAATGCTCATCAAAATTCTGAAGCAGCATAACATAGAACCGAAGATGGGCTCAATAAGTTGCTCATGCGCAGAAGGGATGCGGCCTCCTAACTCCTGTATTGATCGTGAGGGATGTCGGGGGAAAGGGGTGGTTGAAGATTTGGGAAATTATGTATCAGGTGTAGGGGGAGGAAAGGAGAAAAAAAATTCGAGGAGAATCTCGTGCATTGGATGGAAATTTTATGGCGAATTGTACAGTCTGATCAATGCCATTTGCTTAATTTCTTGAGCAGATGTAAGATTAGAATGTGTTGGAGTCGTTGGCGGGGAATTGATTTTCTTGTGAAAGATCACTGCCCGAATTCACGTTACATTTTTCTACGAAATAAGGGGTATAAATAAAATATCATTGATGCATGAATATTTAAAGGTTCTTATAGAAACGTTAAAAAATTAAATAAATACACTACCTCCCATAAATCTTACATGGGCTAGTATATCATAATTTCCAATATCACTAATTTCTTGATCTGATTTTAAAAAAAATGCAACTTCTTGCAATCGGGCAAGGAGTTGACTTTCTTGTTAAAGATCTTTCTTCCAATCCTCTTACAAATTTTTTTTTTTAAAATAAGGAATAGAAATAAATTAGGAATGGTGCAACAGAATGATTTAAATTAAATGGACTTTTTAGAAAAAATTTCGACTGTTTAAATACTTCAATATAATTCTTTGATATAAAAATTCTGCAAGAATGACACATTTCTCCCTCTCAAAATCAGTGATCTATGGAAGTTTTATTTATTTTGGTTCATTTGAGTCTTAAATGCGCACAAACAACATAATATATATAGCGAGTTCGAAACTATACTTAATTCTTTACTTCTACAGGTCTTCAACAAGAGTAAAACTTAGAATTTATCATTATGAATTTTGTTCCACCACGCAGTATTACAACTGAGAGCAACATTTCCCACAATATGACGAAATCAAGACATGCATTACTTCTGAAGAAATTCAATGAAACCATTTTTGAGAGGAATTTTTTAACAGATGTCGAACTGGAAGTGTGTGATCACGTTTACAAAGCTCACAAGCTAGTTCTTTCATGTTTCAGTCATTACTTGGAGAAACTTCTTGACTCCGAAGGAAGAGAACCATATCGAGTAAACCATAGTGTTTTTGATCGAAGGTTTTAGTGGAAGATGGTGATGAGTAGAGCCCGGATTTTGATGACCTAAAAAATCTCAATTAATGCCCTTAAAAAGTGCAAAAAATGCCCTTTAAAAGTGCAAAAATGCCCTTAAAAAGTGCAAAAAATGCCCTTAAAGTGCGAAAATTGCCTTATGACATGACTTAAATAAAGTAAAAATATTGAACTAAAACAATTTTTTACTCTTTAAAATTACAATGAGTCATTTCTAAAAATATAAAGCAATGCAATACTTGTTCTACGTTCATTAAAGTTTGAAAAATATGTTTTATATCCTAAAATATAACAAAACAAAAAATAATAAATAAAAAAGGAAAATATATTGACTCCAAAACATTTTCATTTTGTATAGAAACTTTAATGAATTTAACAACTTCCATCTCATAATATTACTAAATATCAGAATTACATTGGATTATTAATTTTTTTTTTTTTTAATATTTTGAAATGTAAACGATTGCTCTTGTCTGAAAGTTAATTTTTATACCTGAAGAAGCTTCTTTCAACGTCTACTGATGTCATTGGTGCGTACTTGAAAAAGGCGGTCTCATTTACTGACAATTCTTCTTCAATTTGAAAAGATGTTGCTTCACCTGTTAATATCCTAGAGATTTTCTTCATTGTTTGGAAGCCAGTGTAAAAATGAAAAATGATAAAAAAATAATAAAGATTGGAAAAAATAAACAAAAAATTTTAAAAAGCAAAATATGCCCCAAAATTTAAAGAAAAATGCCCTATAATTCTAAACAAATGCTCTAAAGGACAAAGCATGTCCAAAAATGCAAAAAATGCAAAAAAAAGCAAATGTCATCAAAATCCGGGCCTTAGTGATGAGTGTTATTTTAGAGCATAAGGTTTAGAAGTTATAACAACAGCTGGAAGACGTTTATAAAAAAAAAAACATATTTTTTCAATGAATTTTGTTAAATAAAAATTGGATTAAAAATCAATGATCCAAATTTATAGCTGATCATAATACATTTTAAAAAACTGAAATATTATCGATCTCCCGATTGTTCTTCCACTAAGATCTTAAATTTGTTTATTGTTTTGTTAAAATATTTCCCTGCTTATTTGAAATTAATAATATTAAAATGAATACTTTAACAAGCCAAGTGCTCTTTTAGACTAGGTTACAAACTAACATTCATAATACCTGATTCATATTACCTTTATTCGCTTAAAAAATATATAAATAAGAAATAACAGTCGACAAGTTTCCAGCGCTCAAAAACAGGCACCCATTTTCAAGATTTGACAGAGGGGAATGAGGAGAAACAAAAGAGATTTGAAATATAAACCTGAATACCGAACAGATTTATTCATATGAATGCCGATTCCCTTGTAATTGACATAAGTTCATCACCCTCTCTCCATAGCGCGTGAAAAGGCATCGTACCCTGATTTGCCCCTCTCTGTACTCTGGCTTTTCTTTTTCTGTTTTTCATCTTTTTTTTCTTTCTAGGTTTCCGTGGTTTTTCTAGTTATGTTTCTCACTTTTATTTTTCCTTTTTTCAGTGGCAACTTTTTGCTTTATCTTTCAAATCCCTTTTACTTCTTCTCTTTCACGTCTGGCAAGTCTTGAAAATGGGTGCCTGCTTTTGAGCTCATGAAACATGTCGACTGTTTTTCTATTTATATATTTTTGAAGAGAAAGAAGGTTTTAATCAGGTAATATCTTATCGCTTCAATTTCTTGGGATAATTTATTTAGCATTCAGATTGAAATGTCTTTTTGAAAGATGTTTTTTAAAAAACAAATTCTATGCAACTTGCAATTTATTTTTAACGAAACATTTAATCGGTGATCTTGTCATTTTGAACACAGCTCCTAATGTGATTCTAAGCTCGAAATGCTAATTTCATTGTCATAATAGACACATCAAAAATGCAACTTTTTAATGTTAAATCCAAATTTAACAGCTAAGAATGGAAAACGGTTACAAAGATACGGCATTTTAGTGAAGCTTAATGCTGTATTTACAAAAATAAAAATTTATAAAAATACAGCATTTTACAGAATCGTTTTCGAAAGAACGAGTAAAAGTGTTAATTTTCTACAATTTAATTTATTATTAGCATTTTTTTTAGCAAAAAAAAAAAAAAAAAAAAAATCACGTGTATAATCGGTTTCCGTACAGATAACATTTTAAAAATTCCAACAAAATCTATCATTTCAAAATCCAACCTTTTCTTTTTCACCCAATTTTTCAAAAAAACTGGTTCTTAATTTATTAATGTTTTGATTTTTCATAAATTGATTTGCGTCACTTCGGACTGTATTAATTTTAGTTTTATTATACATGTTAGTTTCGGCTGATGTCTTCTAAACTTCTGAACCTATTTCCATGCACATTAGTTGCGCCTTTAAGTAGCCAATTTTAAGTGGAATTAACTGCTTCAAAATATTTACGCGTGAAAACTAAAATATTTCATTTTTAACACGATTTTGTCTTAGTATTTCACATGAATACTGTTTTTGCCGTTACCTTTTATTTTTGCACACGTTGTTTTGATTTTTAGTGACTTAAAATTTAATATGAGATGCTTGTTTTATACATATAATATGAATGTTTAAAAAAAAAGTGATCTTGAAAATCCTTTATTGTTTTATTTTTAAAAACTTAACAACTTGGCTTCCCAGCTTAAGTCTTAATTATTCATCTTATTTTGAATTTACCCTAATTTTCCTTCTCAGTTAGTGATACCTAAGGTGGGAAGAGAAGAGATAGAAATACTTCTTCAATACATGTATACTGGTAAACTTAATTTAACTTGTGAAAATTTTTTTGAAGTATACAAAGCCGCCGCTATACTGGAAATGGTGGAAGTTACGCAAGAATGCATTCAGGTTTGTGAATTACGCATAGCTTCTTTATATAAGTAATAGCAAAAAAAAAAAAAAAAAAAAAAAAAAAACTCTTAATTATCCCTATAGCAGGAATCCTAGTACTGTTCCGATAAATTATCCTTTGTTCTTAAATTAAATTGTGAAAAATTATTATTAAAAGATAGTTATTTTTTTTTTCAACCAATAATTTTAAAATGGGTATAAAGAATGAATTTTTTTCACAGATATTGCTTTTCAAAATTTAAAGTATAACCATTTTATTGTGTCTAATTTGAACAAGAAATTTAAAGGAAATGTGCTCTAAACAATTAATTCATTGAATATGACATGGAAATCAAGATAAATGCAAATACATATATGATTTACAATAAAAAATCCCCATTGACAAGAATAATCCTTCAAAGAGGAAACAATACCTCACGATTTTATGTAGAAATTTACCGTTATGGAAATGCAGATTCTTATAAGAAATCTTTTCATCCCTAACTGTAATTGATTGGTGGCGCAAACTTTCCATGTGGCTAATTAAGTTCAGACACTTAAGTTAAGTAAGCTAGTTAAGTTCAGAGTTACGAAAATCTGCCATAAAGTACTCTTAGTTTCAGCTCATGTAATGACTATTAAGGAGAGAGCTCAAAGTAGAAACTTGTCGGTTAAAGTAGCCCACTCTTAATCTAATTAAAGTTCGGAGATCTGGGTGGCCAATCTATGCGTTGAATATTTTCCCACTATATAAAATCCTTAGAGTATCTTAATTTTTTAAATAATTAGTTGTAATAGTCACGAATATATATCAATTCCTCCAGCAGCGGTCAAATTATAAAGCCATTTTTAAAAAAGATCTTAAAAAAAGTTTTTCTTTTTAACTGATCATACTAACTGCGATTACTGTCACCGGCAAAAGTAGAGTTAAGCTGTCATATAAATTTTAATACCAAATATATATATGCTTTTATATTCTCAAATATATAGTAAAAACCGCAATATCACAATTTGTTCAAAAGCATTACTGAAGTTTAAACTCTTTTTCAGCTGTTGGAACCTAAGGGCGACATCAAAAGTTGCTTTTACTCATTCATTGCGGCGAAAAAGCTAAAAAATGGCACAGCCTATTTAAAAGCACTGAAGCACCTAGCACACAGATTTGAAGAGACAGTAACTTCCCCGGAGTTTTTGAATTTTGACGCAAATAGTATTCTAGAACTAATGTCCAGCCAAACTATAGGGACTCGAAGGTACGTGTTTTTGTTTACTTCATTTTTCTTACAACCTTTACCATTGGGTTTTAAACAGTATTGTTCTCTTAAAACAAATTTCATAAACACGTGTAAAACATCAATTTAGATATAATTCAACTTTGACTTCAATAACTGTTTCCCCTTTGTAAGGAAGATGGCAGATTACACGAGAAAAGAAAAATATTGCTTTAAAAGACAAATGACTCTTTGAAACTGGTCACGAAGTCACTCTTATTAGCACAGTCTTAGCGGACAAGTTCACTTATAAAATGACATCGGTGACTTAAAATGTTAAGGCATAATATAATATATAAAATTAGTTTTTATTCGTTTTTTTACACAAAATTTTCTATGAATTTGGATTCTCGTTTTCATCTTTTTCTCCATGAACAACTATTATTTTACAAATGTTCAAACTTTTTGTCAAAAAATATATAAATTAATATCATATTTTTAAGGACTGGGTAGTTTCTATCGAAACAATGCTATATCCTAAACAAGAAAATACATAAACTATCTTTTGCATATCCAGAAATTTTCTTCTCAAACAAATTTTTCGTTTAGATGGGGGGGGGGGAATAGATATCGACGGGAAAAATCAGAGTTTCATCAAATTTATTTCCATCGTCTATACATTCATATTATGCTTCTAATTAATCGCACCAAGGAGTTAATAAGTTAAAGAAATAGGATAACATAAGTTCATCCTATCAACATATTAAGGTTGCAATTTTGAACGATATTAGGGTTTAACATTCTCCTAAGTATTTAATAATTAAAAGAAATAAAATAAAAATGTACTTGAACAGTGATTTACTTGGAAAATTTTTCCTTAAACATTGTTGGTGCAATGCTTTACAATTTCAAAAATTTCATCACTTGTAGTTGTCTGAAGTAGTATTTTGCATTTATCCAGAGAGGTATTTTTACACTTAATTATTTATAATTATTTTTCGTTGTGTATCGTGCTTCTTTTTATATTTTTATCATTTTATGATTTTATTTTTTTTTAATATTTATTCCCTATATCACTAGGTAGTTTTAAATTTGTTCACAAACTTTATACGGTAGAAACAAGTTAATTAAAATACAAATGCTTATGATTCATTTATGATTTATTAATGCTTATGATTTAGTACAATTCACAGATTACCTACACTTTTTTAAAAAAAAAACGTGCCGTTTTCCCATCAAACTGTTACTTTCCATTATTTCTAGTTATTTATTTTAAAGGTATCTGGAATTGACACTGGAAATAATAATAAAGCAAAATATACCGAAACATCTTATTTCCTGCACAAAAATCATGGTGTTTCTTACCAAAAATGCTTTCCTGAACTATTTGAAAATGTGACTTATCAATAAAATGTCACGATTCTTTTTAATCTGCATATTGTAATAAAAGAGGGCACAAAAAAAAAACATGAAAGTAACAAACAGATACTGAAGATTTAAAAACAGTCTAAAATACACATAAATAATTCATTTCGTGTATTTTTCAGACGTATTCTTTCCGCCAATCACATTTGAGTAAAATTTATTATTAAGCTACAACTTTAAAATTGGGATATTTAAGTTTACCGCTTAAATAACACTGGGGAATAAATTTTTTGTTCATTTATGCAAATACTTGATATTGCCTAATTCGGGTGTGAGGATTTCAAATCTAAAATTTGTTTCGCTCCTGAAGCTACAGAATTTTTAAACATGACATTTTTATTCTATATTTTGTGGAAATATGCAAGTTTAAAAGCGTAATGCATAACAGTGTTCGTATGTATATTGTGTCAAAGCTCAAAGAGAGATAGGACAGATCGTTAGTTAGGGCGGGATTAAAATTTCATAAAACTCATGACCAGAAACGTCATCATACGCCGCTAGTGGCGCTAACCTATTATGAAATGTTCAGAAACTCACGAAAAAAATTTTTATAGTAAGTAAATGCCCTTTGTGGCGTGTGATGACATTTTCATATAACGACATTTATATATAACGTTTTTAAACTAGTACATTTCGAGAAAAAAATAGACTAAAATGTCATTAAAAAACAACTTTAGATTGGAGAGAGAAACACATTGTAGATTTGAAATCTGCGATAAAGAAATATCTAAGATCTGTTAAAAAATATCATGTAACAAGAAATAATGTTTCCTTGTGTAATTAACGCAATTATTTTCAGTGAAATGATTATATTTTTGTCTGCTTTACATTGGTTGAACCACGATTATACACAGCGATCCAAATATGTTGTAGAAGTGATGCGACGCGTGCGTTTCAGCTGTATGAGTATGAATGAAATTATAGCATGTTATCATCCACCAATTTTACCACAGATTTTAGAAATACCCGAAATTGTGTTGCTCTTATATAGAGCAACATGGTGAGTAATTTTTTTTAATAATTCTTAAAAAGAATTTAAAAATTCTCAAGAATATTGAAAGTATTATAAAATTTTAATTTTTATCTTTTAATAATGTAATAAACATTTTATTAACAGTTTTAGTAAATGCAGCAAGAGCTAGATATAACGAGAGCTGCATAGTACGAGAAATTTGCTATTACAAGACGTGTCCAAGTCTCCATCAAAATATTAATAATATAGATAGGGAAACTATATGTTTACAAGGAACTTAAAACTACTAGGTTGCTGCTATTGCGAAATATATTTTTCTGCTGTTTAAGTGAGCAATATTATACAAAAAAAGGGGCAAAATGAAGACATATTCTTTCGTTTTTGGTGTCATTACATAAAACGGAAAGAAACAAATTTCAATTTCTGCTTATATAGTTATGCGAGGATGATCACCGGCTAAGTTATCTGTCTCATTTCAAAAGAAAAATTATGCTATTTCTAAGAATGCTGTCACACTGTTCATAAGAATTATCTATCTACATATCTACAATACATATATATACAATGCTCCCTTAATTATTTTCTTGACAGATTACTATTTAAATAAATTTCCAATGCTATTCATGACATCCAAAAAGGTATTGCACTTCGTTTCGTCTTTTTTTCTCTTGAATCTTACCAAAATTCTCAGACTAAACCGGTCTAAAATGTGTCCCAACTGAACAAGGCCATCTCGATTTTTTTGTTTGCCATAATTGTATGCAAGGAAAACCAATGAAAATTAAATATAAAGTTTATATCGAAGCACTTATGTGCAAGGACTCATCTTGTGCTCCATCTGGACAGGAAAAAAATCCTCGAATAAGTAAAAAAGGAGGAAAAAAAGCGTCATATTGAATCAAGGGCCACTTCAGATTATAGTTAATATATCCTGCATGTTTATATATGACTTAAAATACATGCTGTTGTGTGTCATTTACTAAACTCTGAAGGTCATTTGCATCAATATTTTACCAGGCTTCAATACTGTCAGAAACTGAAACCTACTTTTTGCTTTGCGCTGTTTAAAATAGTCCTCGTGTTTTCTTGGAGATAAATAGTCGGGTAAAAGGGCGAGTCATGCATGGAATGCACCCTATTATCCAAAAGTCACCACTGTGAAGATTTTGCAATATAAATGGAGGCATTGTCCTGCAGGAAAAATCCGACTTGGGCCACCAATTTTCTCTGTAAATGGGAATAAATTAATTTCTAGAGTTTCTTTTGATTATGGTCGGCCTCCATACTGGGAGAGACAAGGTTATGTTTTGTGCCATATCTGAAGCCTTCCAACACAATTAACAATTAATTAGCCTCCGCCTTACTGTATAATGGAAGAGAAATCCTCTTCTCTCATATCATTGTAAGAGTTAACAAAATTATCGTGATTATCTTAATTCTTTTAATTTCTCTTTTGCTTGTAGCTATCAATATGGGCTACTGTTAATTTTTTAATATCGCACATTTCTTGTAAGATATATAAAACTAAATAGTGGATGAGAAAAAAACATAAAAATCCTTAAATGGATAGCAATGTGGAAGCTCATAAATGCTGTGGAACGACTATTGTGGTAAATTTATCGTCTCTATTCTCTCAGATCACATGAAGGCTGCCGATTACCAAAAGAATGCTAGAAGCTTATTTACTGACATTTGAAGTGGAAATTGTCTACCCAAGTCGAATTTTCTGACAAAAGAATGCCTTTAAAGTGCAAAATCTTCTAAATGATGGATTTTGGTTAATAAGGGTACATTTCATGACCTCAATCCCCCAAAAAAGGTGAAAGGATATTTACAATAAGAATATACGTACAAACGAAAGCAGCTTCAGTTTGTGGCAGAATTGAAGACTGCTATCATTGAAACGTGACTGATCCTATTGAATGAATAATCTCAAAAAACTGATGAGGGGAGATACTAATTGATTAAAAACAGTATTCGCTTCAAAAACATAAATTTTACAAGTTAATAATATATACATATTTCCTATTTGTATATCTTTGATGCGGATGAAGTTTATAATCAATTAACTGATGATATTGTGCTCCTGAGATTAATAAATGGTCTACAACCTCTATCAGTTAAAACCAGAAATATGGTGAATAGTTGGCTAATAATCAGTAGTGGCTAATTTTAATGGGAATTTTTTTTCCTCCTCTTTTTTTTGTTATTCATTTATTCAATGCTTTTTTTTCCTGCGCAGGAGAAAGAGGAATAAGAGTTATTCCTTGCAAATAAATGTGGTTCGATATATTTGCTTTCATAACTCATATTTTCGGTTCTCGTCGGTTTCCTTTGCGTCCAGTTATGGCAAAAGGTTACGGTGGCTTTATTTAGTTAGGGCACACCGTACTTCAGTGTTGTGTTTTTTTAAGTCAAAAAAAGTTTATCAAATTAAAAGCAAATGAGTCTATTCAAATTTTAATTCCAGCAATTCAATCTTTAAATTGAAACAAAATAGCGATTTTTCCGAAAAAAACGCAACAAATATACATTTTTTAAAATTTTATCTTAGAAAAGTTACTTAAATCATTTTTTTTATTTTATTTAATCTACAAGAAGGAAAGTAAATCACATGAGTGCTTAATTATTGAATTATGTGTGGAACTAAAAACATAGTATTTACGTAAAAATATTCAAAATGTTTGGGCGAATGTTACATCAATGCAAATACCTTTAGTTTAAAGTGCTATAACCTCTGTATTATTTGATTTTTTTTAAAAAAACAATTTAGCATAATATTAAACCTATTTCGGTGTATTTTATTAAAATTAAAAAATATATACTTGTTATCTTCTAAAACTCATGTTTTTAATTCTTAATAAATCTTCGCTGGTATAGAATTATAATATAGCTGCATAAATTTGTAATTTACTTTAGTTTATGTAATACTGAAATTACTAATTTATGCGAAACTTAATCCACATTTTTGTCTTAGTAGATCTCGTTCAATTTGGCTTAGACTTTAATTTCAAACATATGAATTCCAAAGCAGAGATTTTGTTTTTGCTTGAAAACTCTGACATATTTTATTTAAATTTAAACAAATTTGTAGTTGACTATTACAAATTATAAATTTTCCATTGATTCATTTATTAAAATTTTAATTTTTGTTTTGCAGTTATATTACAGCTAAGTTTTTGGGGCAAGAGAATCTTTTCAGACAATATGAAGTCCATAAAAGAAATTTCTTGTTTGAGGAACTACCGATGGATATATGGGTGAAACTGTTTTTCTGTCATTTCACCATACGTTTTAATTTTATAAACATTGTTGCACACGTTTGCAATTTATGTGGATAATTTAACAAGACTTATAATTACAATTGATTACTTTTACAGTCACAAATAATGACACTTAGGTAATCTAAATTGGTTTTACTATTAAGTCAAAAGTAAGACTTCATCAGCAAATTTTCATTTCATAACATTAAAATCATTAACTGAATAATTTAAAAAATAGTTCAAAAGTTTTTATAAACTCTAAGTTTCGTTAACTTATTAATGTGTCAATACACCTGAATCCCGATAAATGGATATAACTTTGACTGAGAAGTAAAAGGTGGTTGTTAGCAATGCCAACTCAATGCCATATATAAATAGCGTCGTTGCAGAGTGGAAGGATTAAAACAGGTCTTAGGCAGAAAGGGTACAAAATTTATTAATTATTAGACAGAGAACGTTTATCAAAGTGTGATCATAAAATGTTGTGTTCCTCATAATATGTTTGGGAAAATCTTGCAAAGTAAATTCGTAAAATTCTTCGTTTTAGGGAAAGAGGGAAATTTTGGTAATTACAATTGGTTTACTAAATAGGTTGCGCGATTCCCACAATGAGCAAAGAGAAAATGTCTTATTTTTAATTAATGCATGTTTGAGTCAAAAATAGATTTAAGGACAGGATGTGAATTTAAAAGTGTGAGAAAGCATTTCGTATATAATATAATATGTAATATATAATATACAAAGTTTTTCCTCCAATAAAACTCAATTATTTACTCTTTTCCGTATCTAGCATGACCATCAGCATTCTGGTGGTATAAATATACCACCACCACAACAACAAGAGAATGAAACTCGAAACTGTTCTTCAGACGAAACTATTTCAATGCATACAACTGACTGCTCATATTATAACAAAAGTGCTAGCCTCACAAATAAAGAAACATTTTTTTCTGACAATCATCCGTTGCAAACATGTGCAGATTTTATGAGATCGGCAAAGAAGAGATATTCAAATGTTATCCCAGCTGAAAAAGAAAGTAAGGGATGAGAATTTATCTCTTCAAAATTTATTTATGTAATATTTTCCAATGTTAAACAAAGTTACGAATAAAATATTAACCCTTTGCAGTCGTATTCTTGACCAGTGAAAGCTTCTTTTACCGTTTCAGTGTTATGTCTGATCTTAACAACCACATCAAAGAACAGCACTAAAAATATAACTGAACAAAACTGTTAACTTAGGCGTGGTGGCTCAAGGGATAGAGCGCTCACCTTCCAATGAGGTGCACCGGGTTCGAATCCCAGCGATACTGGTCAATACGAATTCAGCACCCAGCTCTTACCAGCCCCAGTTCTGACGTTAAAATATCCTGAGTGGTAGACTGAATATGGGTTAGTCCCATTGTCAGATTAACCGTGGGAGGTTTTCCTTTCCATGTTTTGCAAATGCTGGTTAGTTCAGACAAAATGTCCTCCACGAAGACAAATTTCTTTCAATACTTGAGCCAAGAGTTTCTTTGTCTCCTGGATTGAGTTCAAAATTACATGGCTACGGAGTTGAACATTACCAGTCTTAAACCCAAAATTGGGTCGGCAGTTCAAAGACTGTTATAAAATAAAATACTGTTTACTTAAGTTGATATTATATAAAGATATATAAATTTCAAAGAGAAAACTTTTTTTTTCTCGTTGCGTTTAAGTACATGCGTTTACAAAATCACGTGATTTTTAACAGAAAATGTGTCGTTTATGTTGGAACAACGGGTAAACACCGAATTCTGGGATCAGCACCCCTCGCAATTCGATAGATTTGCGCGAACAATTCCTTAGAGAATACTAGATAAAATAGTTTGCGATGCGCCTGCTAAATCTAGTGGACTCTCTTCTTAATTGATTTCTGGTGGTTATAAAGTCCAGAGGCAGAGTTCAAATTTTTGTCCAGTGCGCTTTTAAAATGAACTGTTCGCACTATCCTTTTTTTTATTTTTGCAGGTTTTGAAACAGCAGAAATTTTGGATAATAATTACTATGATTCTAGATTGCTGAGAAATTCAGATTTATACAGAAGGAATGTGGAAAGAAGCCCATTAAAAGCGTGTGGACCTGAAACAATCCATATTAAAGTGGTGAATGAGGAATCTTGTGCAAAATATCCAGACCAAGAACGCGCACCAATGTCCTCCAAAAAGAAAGCTCATCCACATATGTTTTCTCCAGAGGTACACATACATTATATATATATATATATATATATATATATATATATATATATATATATATATATATATATATATATATATATTTGAATTAGATATCAATATATAAATAAATATTAAAAGTAAAATGTCAGTATGAAAATATTTTGCAACCTTTTTAAAATTACAGAAATAACATGGTAAAAATTTACCTGATTAAAACTTTCATTAGCTTCAAAAATATTTTAAAGCGAATGAAGTCTTTAATCAGGTAAAATAACTTATCACTTCAGTTTCTTGTGATTGTTAATTAACGGCAAAAATGTTTTTCATGAATATTGTAAGAATCTTTATATTTTAATAAACTGCAGTAAATTTCAAGACCTTCGACAAAAAATTTTTCCTGAACATTTAAATTACATCCGACTTAAATTATTTTGGAAGCAGAAGAAAGTCAAACAGGGAATTATTGAAATAATGGAACGCCTTTTCCTTACAAGGGAACTTGACTAGACGGCGTCAACAAATGTGGACTGTACAATTAACGAACTCTATATTTCATGTAATGCATTAATTTTGTCTCACTGTTAACAATTTTCTGTATGCTAATAGTATTTTGTTTATTATTATAATTTTTTTTTCTTTATTTTTTTTCTTATTTTTTATTTATTTATTTTTTTAAAATTTATTTATTCATTTACTTATTTATTTAAACTTCGCAAATACTGTATTTGTGTTCTTTAGAAATGATTTTCGAATTTTTGATTAACTTATGGTTCAAAATTTTGTAAAATTTTTCAACTATTCATGTTTTGATTTTCCTCTTGTTTGAGGATTTTTCTTTACGGCTGCCTCGCCGTAACTCTTCTTTTTGAAATTGTATCTGTTTTTAGTTTGTTAATTTTAAGATTTCCCTAAATTCTTTGAGGCCTTCTGGTGTTGCCATGAATCGTCACCAAGCCTACCTTTTTGATTCCTTTTTTTTACTAAGATGTCACGTGCGTGCACTTAGAGTCTACAGTATTCTCCGGATGCCCCCTGACGGGGGCGGGACGGGGTTAAGCTTTGATTGTAAGAATCTTTCCGTAATATGTTATAAGGATCTGTCAATTTTTAAACAAAACTATTTTAAAACTTAACTAAAAAAGTAATATTTCTGTCGTAATTTAGAACTTTTAATTATCTATAATATATCAAAATATTGAAACAAATTTTGTTTTTACTATTTAAGAAGATTACAAGCTTCTCTAATGGACAAAGACGCCTTAATCAAGAATCCTCAGACCAATGTAATGAGCTCTATTTGCACAAGACGTACATCAATTTTGATAGGAAAGTAAAGAGAAATCAAAGAAAGATATTCCCAGAGAACGAAGTAAACATTGAACCGGTGCATTCTGTGGTAAGTTATAATTTTCATACAATTGAAAACTTTCACGAAAGAAATAATTTATACTATTTTCATAATTAAATATTTAATGGGTGAATATATTAAATAACATTTCGCAAACACTCTAGTTTTTTAAATGTGTCTTGATCCACTATATTAACTTATTATGAAATTAGCTAATTTTCATTCATAAAAGATGTTTTAAAATCAGGTTGCTGATGCTTCTATACAGTCAAAAATTGATTTATCAAACTCACTAAATGTAACTTACATCTTCTACTACTAAGCTTTACATTTATTTCCAATATAAAGCTTTCAATTTGACTTCATATCCATTTAAAATAATTAGGAAACTAAGATTTGTTTGAAACTTTTACTATTATTCAGAAATACACGGGCAATAGCGCTGTTGAATACAGAATGATTGCAATTGTGTAAAGAAAATTAATTAATTGGAAGCTTTGTTAAAACGACTCAAGATTAATTTTGAGTTACATTTTATTCTTGTATCTGATTGGATAATACATATATTAAAGCATTTGCACGCACAATTATACGGTGAAGATTTACCTTTTGTTCTGAAAGAAGTAGTGCAGAAAGCAACTTAGCAAGGAAAAGTAAAGTTTTCAAAGGCATACTTTTATATACAGTGAACCAGAACGTAGTCTTTCTCGCTTTTTCTCAGAACCACAGAGTTAAGTTCTTATATATACCTTAGCAAAGATGGTACTTTCGTATAGAAACAGCTGTATGTCTCTAAAATATTTTTATTTTCATTATATAAA
This sequence comes from Parasteatoda lunata, assembly GCA_949128135.1. NCBI lineage: Eukaryota > Metazoa > Arthropoda > Arachnida > Araneae > Theridiidae > Parasteatoda > Parasteatoda lunata. The sequence continues at coordinate 63,317,397 of OX421973.1, read as the reverse complement.
GTTTACAATAAGTCTGTTTTTTTTTTTAAACTAATTTGCTTGCAATAATTTTTTTTTAAATATTCTGTATTGTTGTTCTTTTCGTTTCTTAATATATTGGTAATTGGATGACCTCATACACCATTGTGTATTTACTTTGAATTTACACGGCGAAATACTTCTTAAAATCGTTATACAATGCAACAAATGTGCACGACATTTTTTTAAGAGTATAACCCTTACGCCAAGGATTTGCAATGCGTATAAGTTTCATTTTATAACCGTCGTTGAACAGCAGATCCAATTCTGAGTATACGACTAACAATGTTCAACTCCGTAGCCTTGTAATTTTGAACGGTATCCAGAAGAAAAGACAGCTCCTGAATCAAGTATTGCGAGACATTTGCCTTCGATAGAACTAATGCGCATTTGCATTACATGGAGAGGAAAACCACGTAAACATCACATGGTTAGCCTGACGGGGCAAGGAGACTCAAACCCATGATCCGTCTACCACTTATAATATTTTACGTCAGCATTAACTTCGGTGCGAGCCGGCTGCTGGATTCGTATCGACCAGCCATTGCTGGGATTCGAACATTTGCTACCTCATTGGGAGGCGGGCTCTTGATCCCCTGTGCCACCGTGACCAGCGTATTTGTTTGATATTTTCTTCTTGATGAACTGTATTTCATACCATACATTTTCGAACCATACATGTATAGAATATGAAGGTCTGCCTCCAGCTTGCTTTCGCTGCACAACCCCATGATCATGGCAGTTATTTATGCTTCTTGTTGTGAAACATAACATTCCTTGAAAAACAAAGTTTATTCTATTTTATATATTTCATTCCATTGTTACTCATGAGTTATTAACGTCGACTTCACTATTTTTTTATTTTGAATTCAACTTAGAGAGTTATTGTGAAGGAAGCAAACTCGTCAGCGATGAATACATTTCGATAGAAATTAACAAGCCACAAAATTGATTAAAAAATTTAAAAAAAATTTTGAGATATAACAATAAGTTTTACTCTTTTGGTCCCAGGAAATGATTCTAATTTGTATGGCCAGTCAGCAGAGTTCTAGTTAAAATTTGTGTACCAATCGAAAAACGGTTAAAAGTTTAACTTACGGTATAATTATCTTATGGCGATAAGATGTCAACAAACTCTACTGATATAGGTCAGTAAACGTTTGAAACTTGAAATTTTATCAAGATGAAAAGTGCAATTACATGCAAGTAATAGAGAAGTGGGCGGAATTTTGATTGATAATTCCTAAATTCCATTTATGAATTACATCGTTGATAAACTAATATTTAAAACTTACATTGTCATACATCACAAGGTGGCAGTTAAAATTTAGCTAGTCTAGCTAGTCTACTAAGGATCGAAATATTTAGGTGTTAGTTTTGTTATAAACTTTGCTTATTTCGATCATAAAAAGGAGGAAAGTTGCCATACAACTAGGCGCAGATCTGTATTACAGATTTGAGTAATACTGGTATACTAGTAGTATTAGTGATCTGACAATCCGTTTTGGAGCTTTATGCTTCATAAATGTGCTTGCAGTCTTAAAATGCAGGATTAAGAGAGATGAAATTGATGGATACTCAGTTGATTAAGAATCATTTAGTAGATAGAAAAAAAAGGACCTTAAATGAGTTCATTTTTAAAGCCACTTGTTTCCATAAGACAGGAAAATGACAAAGCCTTTGGGCCGAGTACAGATTTAAGTGATTAAGCTACTAAAAAAGTGGTCGTAATTTTGATTGTAAGATACGTCGTTACAAACACGAAAACTGCTTAATAAAAACGTAGTATAAAAAGTGTGCTATGGCGTAGAAAACCAATTATGCAAAAGCATATACGAAACTCCTTTTTTTTTTTATCACAGTGAACTCAATTTATTCTTCTGAAAAAATATATTTTGCAATTTTAGGTAACTAAAGGTACCGCCACTTTAAAGAAAATATCACCAAAAAGTTCAACTTTTGATTCTTTAAAATTTAGTACAACTCCCAAACAATGCCGTCCAGAAGTGTTTGTAAAGAAACAGAGAGCTACCTTTGAATCTAAATCCCACATACCAGATGTTAGAATTCAAATCGTATCACCGGAAAGTTTACCAGAAAAGAAACTGGGATCATCAGAAATTCAACCACAAAACAAATCGTTTTTACACGACTCCAAATCGTTAGACCAACAACTGAAACTTAAAGAGTCTCAAGAGGCAGCCAGGGTTACCAAAAAGAAAATCATTAACCATTCCGATACTGTGGTAGAAATGAAAAACGTTTCACCGAAGTATTATCAACATGATGAACAACTGCCAAATTTTAAAATTTTGAAGCAAAACAAAAGACAATCAGTCTCGAATTCGGACTTCAATAGACTTTACTCCGCTAGTAAAACAATCTTTAAAGATTGCTTTCTTCAACCGGAGGATGATTCACACAAGATGTTAGGGGACGAATTAACATTAAAACAAGCCAGAGAAGTTGATGACGAATTTATAACATATGTGCTTCAACCATATAATGAAGATGTTACGATGGACGATGACAAATGCAAAGAATCAGAAGTTGTACAGTTTAGCTCCGATTGTGAAATCAATAAACCTGGTACCTCAAATTAAATAATTTATCAAGGCAACTCAACTTAATTTCAAGATTATACGCATAAGAAGACAATCGAATAGATGGTGAAGAAATAAACAAGCTTTTATGTGGAAAATACAACTACATTTATCAGAAATTTAAAAAACAAACCAGATTATATGTTTAAAACTAAAATATATGTAGGTATAATGAAATTGTAGAAAAAAAAATGATTTTGGTAAAAAGGGTCTCTTTTTTTCTAAAATGGAATTACAATTAATTAAAGATAATAATTTTTTCGCATTCAACCTTTTCCCCCATTAGTACGTGTAAATTCCATATGCTCACTGTCTTTTCAGAGGTATAAAAAGTTTTTCGTTTTATATGCCTAGTAAGTGGCCATAACCTTACATTCGTTTTGAGAGGAGTCAAAATCTGAAGATAAAATATTACTAATAATTAACTTAAACTGGTTTTAACGATTCTAATTGTTGAAATTAAAAATCATGTTGTATCGTGTAAGAGGTGTAATATAAATACGACTGTACAGTGCTAAAAAAATAAATTAATAAACGAATCGCTTTGAATAACTTTTAATCTAATGATCTAATTTTCACGTACTAAAAGACAAACTTTAGTTAGTTCCTGAGGGTTACCTCAAATAAACTAATGGATTAGAGTAGACGATATTTCAAGTTCCTAAGTCGGACACAAAAACGTACTTTCTCTAATTAAACATACCTTTATGTCATACGATTTGGATTCCAAACTTTCAAAACATGCGTGGTGGTCGAAATCTGGGAAATATGATCCCCATAGCTTGGTCAGCAAGAGTTAAAAATTTGAATCCCTTAAAGTTAACTATACTTTTTGCATATTTCGCTATGCCACTAGAAATTTTTAAGTGAATTAAAAACTTTTTGCATACAATTATAAAATTCTTTTATTTAAATGTATACGCAGAAAGTAATTCTTAATAATTATTTTTTATTTTTTATTGTTAAAATTAATAACAGTTAAAAAAATTTTGAATGATAAGAAATACAATTTTTTACATTATTTTTAAGAAAATAATTTTAAATGGAAAAATACAAAATTTGAGCAAAATCGGTCGAATTATTTGGGAGAAATCGAATTTTAAAAATACGAGTTTGATTGAATAGTTCCTGACGCGCTAAAAAAATTTTTAAAATTTAAAAAATAGAAATAATAGAAACAAAACGTCTGTAAAGACTTAATTTTTTTCTAAAAGTGTCTTTCTTTCGCTCTCTAAAGTTCAGAAACCTGAAATGAATAGTTTTATTTTTTCCTTAGATTAATTCCAGACAATCCATTTTACGAAGAAAAAAAAATGAATTATTTCTTGCGACTACTATTACTACCCTTACTTTATTATGTCGCCATCTCTTGGAGTAAAATTGAGTTTTAATCTTCTCGTATTTTTAAGGACTATAATTGCGAATCGTTTGGCTTTCGCACTTCGCATTGCATTTTTAAAGTTAACGGGTTTTTCAAATTAAAAAAAAATTTACAGTATTTCATTAACCATTTTTGAAAAGATTTCAACAAATTTACTGATTATGGTTAATCTGAAGAAAAATTACATTTTTCGCTACAGCTTTTTAATGAGCTTATTATATGCGATAGCAGAGATTTTGATGAAAGTTTAATTAAAAAACAAACTTTGTGATTTAAGCGTCTAAATAATAATTCATTTTATAGTGCAGAATTATTTATTATCGAGAAATTTATTTTAAATTATAATTTTTTCTCTTAGAGCATTTCTATAAAAAAAATCCATTGAGAATAACAATTTGTGAAAGAAAAATTTACATTATCGTTTTAAATTTTCTCAAATCATAAGAAAAATTCAGAGGTGTTGAGTTTTTCCGATCTGGTCAAAGAAAATGAGTTTAAACATTTTCAAATTATACAAACGTATGATAAAGCATCTGTTAATCATAAAAGAATTTGTATCTATAGCCTTGTATGGAAGCATTTTGAAAAATTCAGCTTACTCTAGTGAATATTTGTATTTGGGAAGTTTCACTTATTCTAATTTTGTCCTTCAATTAGCTAAAGAGCCAAAACATTTGTTTCACTTTCAAATATAGTAGGCTACAGAATAATATTTTTTATTTTAAATACTTAAAATGACTGTGAAACACTGGGAACTTAAAAAGTATTTTCCACTCCATTTTTATAACACTCATTATCAAGTAAAAAAGTATCCGGAAGGAAATAACAAATTTTTCAACCATTTTTATGATTTTCACATTATTATTTTGTAAAATTAAACAAAAACGATTGCTGTCGATTTACCCATCTGATCGCAGAGCGTTTGGTTAAAGCTAAAACTTTTCAAATCATGTAAACATACCGCAAGTGTAAATCATAGAAAAGTAATTGTGACTGTTAGAAATATTTGTGTGACGCCCACTTGATATTGATTTCTAAGTCTACAGTATTGTATATACAGTATTGTATATTGTACAGTATTTCTAAGTCTACAGTACAATAATTATTTTCTAATTTTAATTGGTTTCTCCCCTTTTTGATTCAGAATACAAAGTCAAAAAGACGGAAATTAATATTTGATTTTATTTGAATTCCTATGAATTGCCTTTCGTCAACCACACATACTACATTTCGGCAACCCACATAGCATTAAAAATTTTATGTTTTAATTCCAATACAACGCTGTTAGACCGAAAGACTAACAGCAATTAGTAAATTTTGTAAATGTGTTAACGATAATATACAAAATGCCGGCAATGTGTACATCGACTATAGGCATAGACTATAGACATAGACTACAGGCAATACCTGGCGTTTTCAGGCAAAGTATAATAAATCAGAATTATTATAAATTTAACCTAGACATTGCATAGAGTGATAGAGCATTAAATATAATGAAAAATGTCCTTTAGGTAAATTATGATTGCAGGGTTCGCTATAATTGTTACTTCGCTTTTTTTTTTAAAAAACAATATTAATGCGTTGATGTCCAATGGAAAGTAAGATTTTCTTTATTCAATAAATAATTTTTTTATGATCCGAATTATATTTTAAACGATTTATTTGAATATTATTAATTATATCAGATTAGAAAAAGCATCAATGTAGGAAGAGGGGAAGAATGTAGTACACAGTAAAAAATTCTGGATCAAATTACTGTAAAAAGTACTGGCACTCAAGGTGAATGATCTGTAAAATTTCATCCATTTTTTAATTTCGCAAAATTTCCCGTAAAAATGGATTTTTCGGTAAAAAGAACCGGCACAGTAATTTGATCTGGAATTTTTTTCAATGTATTTAATGGTCTTTTGTTTAAAAACAGTGAAGGGAATATCTGATAATGGTAGAGACATATCTGAGTTATTTTTCCGGTTAATCCATTTATTATCAATACATCGAGATAACTAAACATATATGTTTTTTGAATTAAATCAAACTAAATAGTATATGAATATACTTGCTGTATCAAGAAATTATTTTTAACTGGTACTGATAAATCATATTCGTACTACTTGGTGTATGTTTGTTACTTGGCAATGTATATAAAGTAAGTTATTATGAGAAATTTTTTATCATTTAATACATTGCGGGTGGCATGACAGATGAAAAGTCAATGACTTCGTTTCCATTACGCTATAATATACACTATGATCTGTGACAATTTCATCTACCTTGATTGAGTATTGGCAGATGTTGCATATTATCGTTATCATAAAATAGGAAAAATCATCCATAACGAAAGTTTTATTACGTGACGATGAATGATCAAAACTTAAAGCTATAAACTATGAATTTTATTGTACTTTAATTATTATTGTAATTATTTATAAAAAAATTTTATGCTTGTTTTGGTGTGCACATAAGAATAAACAGATTTCATATTTTTAATCTCAGAAAATAAAATCTTCATTCATCATCAAATGTAATTTTTCCCAATTATATCAAGAAAAATACTACAAAATTAGATTTTGGAAAACTAATTTGAAAAGTAAAGGGGAAATTAACTAATTGGGAAACAATAAGTATGATTTGATTCCTAAGTAACCTCTGATATTTTGTGTTTGTTCTGGATTGTAAAGTATCAAGTTTAAGAAAACGAGATTTTGTATTTATAACGGTTGAAAATTATTCTTAATTTTTCAGCAATCATTTCATAACAGACTATTATGACAGTGACAGATTATAAACCAAATTATTTAAAATTTATTAGAGTATTTAAAAACTTCAATATATGACGAAAACAAAAAATTTCATATACAAAATACTCCGTAATCGCTCGCCAAATTGAAGCACGGGAGCAAGAAATTAATCTGTTTTTGGGGCAAGATACTTTATTCAATATTTAATATAATTTTTGTTCTAATATTGAATGACATTTCTTAATCATTGAAATTTTACTCAAATTTAAATCAATTAGAAATACATAAAATTTTTATTATAATACTTTTTTTTTCTTGTTTTTATTAAATTTCTCTTTGGTTTTTATGCATTTCATAACGAAAATATATGTCCAGTGCGCAAAATAAAAAACGGACAAACCTGAATAACTTTTTATCGAATGATTGGATCTTTAATTTCTGGGACTCAATCTTAATGGCTCGAGGGGGTGACCTCGAATATGCTAAATAATAAAAGCTGGCGGTATTTTAAGTAACATAATCAGACACAAAAATGTACTTTCTCTGAATAAACTTACCTTTTTTCGATGGATTCGGACTTCTGACCCCTAGAGTATAAAGGGTTACCGTAATCTGGGAAACATGGTCCAAATAGTTTAGTAGTCAGGAGATTTGGTCAGTTTGGATTCCTTTATGTAAATTTTACTTTTTGGGTATTTCGCCATATCTCGAACTTTTTAAGCGAATTGAAAATTTTTTGCAAGCACTCATCAAATTCATTCATCTAAAGATGATTCTATGCAAAATATAAATTTTAGTACACATTTATCATTTTGTACTAAATAATAGTAAAAAAAAATTTGAATTGCAATTAATTTTACAATATGAAATATGGCAAAATACAAAATTTGACAGAAATCGGTTGAATAGTTTCTGAGTTATTGAATTTTAAATATACGAATTTTTTTCACGTTTGGCGAGTACGGATCTCTTCCTTCAGAAGTACTACCTCTCTCTCCAGTAGCGTTAATAACATCCTCGGAAGACCAGCTGCGCGAGGGTTCGCACGAGGTACACCAGAAATAATACGCTACAACTTGAAGTCCGTGGTAACACTTGGACATAATAAAAATTAAAAAAAACTATTATACTCCCCCCCCCCTCCAAAAAAGGAAAAAGAAATAAAAAAATTTGAATAGCGCTTCTAAGTTTTTAAACGCGCCAAATCCAACTCAATGTAGTTTTTTGATCGCTTTTTTCGGTGGTTATCACTATGAATTTCAAAAGTTTTAAAAATCCCGATTATTTTAATACGACAAAATTATGAAGTGAATTTCAAATGTTAGTAATCACTAAGGCCCGGATTTTGATGACATTTGCATTTTTTTGCATTTTTTGCATTTTTGGACATTTTTTGTCCTTTAGAGCATTTTTTTAGATTTATAGGGCATTTTTCTTTAAATTTTGGGGCATATTTTGCATTTTGAAGCATTTTTTAAATTTTTTGTTAATTTTTTCCAATTTTTATTATTTTTTATCATTTTTCATTATTACACTGGCTTCCAAACAATGAAGAAAATCTCTAGGATATTAAAAGGTGAAGCAACATCTTTTCAAATTGAAGAAGAATTGTCAGTAAGTGAGACCGTCTTTTTCAAGTACGCACCAATAACATCAGTAGACGTTGAAAGAAGCTTCTTCAGGTATAAAAATTAACTTTCAGAGAAGAGACGCTCATTTACATTTCAAAATATTAAAAAAAAAATAATTAATCCAATGTAATTTTGATATTTAGTAATATTATGAGATGGAAGTTGTTCTATTCATTAAAGTTTCTATACAAAATGAAAATGTTTTGGAGTCAATATATTTTCATTTTTTTTTTTTTTTTTTTTTTTTTTTTTTTTGTTATTTTAGGATATAAAACATATTTTTCAAACTTTAATGACTTTAATGAACGTAGAGCAAGTATTGCATTGCTTTATATTTTTTTAAATGACTCATAATAATTTTAAAGAGTAAAAAATTGTTTCAGTTCAATATTTTTACTTTATTTAAGTCATGTCATAAGGCATTTTTAGCGCAATTTTCGCATTTGAAGGACATTTTTTGCACTTTTTAAGGGCATTAAGTGAGATTTTTTAGGTCATCAAAATCCGGGCTCTAGTAATCACTTTTATAGCTCTTTGTGTCCATTTCATATTGACTTTTTCGATCTCGTTTTCGGGGATTATTGCCGGTTTTCCGCGTGTTTCTTAAAATCCCGATTTTTTTATTACCATATTATAACTACTCCTGACTTTCAAATTGTGCAAATAGTAATCATCTTTGACTTGCTTTATTTGTGTCAATTTTTTCGAAAATCTAAGCTATTTTTCTATTGTTTGTTTTCGGCACTATGCATTTCCACATGGTTTCGGAAATACCGATATTTTTAATGTATTAATATGACACTTGAATCGTGCATTTAAATGTACGTACTTTATTTGCGCTAATTTCATCCACCAGTTATTGCTAGGTATTTCCACGTGGTTTCAAAAATCCAAAACAACTTGCGATTTTTGAATCAGGCATTTTAATCATTAATTTTGACGTACTTTATTTCTGCTGATTTCATCGTCCACCCATGTTATTTTACAATCCTTTTTTTTCCCGATTTTTTTAACACAACAATATTATTATAAAACGCGAAATTCGACTGTGAGTTTTAAATTGTTTACTATATTATTCAGTTTTGTTTCTAATTTTTGGTAGTTTAAAAAAATAATTATAAAAACAGTTTTAAGACTGAACATTCATAAAATCTCTAATAATTCACTTAAATTAAAAATATATTAAACTTTATCTTAACTGAATATTGAATCTTATTTTAATGCTTTGTCTTATTTTAAAACATTTTAGAACCCTTCTTTATTTAATTAAAACATTTAATTTGCATTTATGTTGCTCAATAAAATATATGGTTTATATTTACTTTCATTTAAGAACAATATGGTTAATTTATTCCAAAATACACTTTTTTGTTACGTGATGTGATAAAAAAAAGACGTCATACCCCCTCCCCCCATCTTATATTTTTCGATGAATCTTTTTTTTTATATATATATATATAAAAAGACATATTTTTATTTTGTAGAGTATCAGTTTGGTTTTCTTCAGTTTTTTTGTGTTAAAGCTTAAAATAATTCAATTTTATCAAAATATATTACTAAGTTAACTAATAAATAGAGAAAAAAGAATTAATTAAAAGAATTCAAATAATAAAAAAAAGAATTATAATTACTTAAAATAATTTAATTTAATGCAAATAAATCACTAAGTTGACTGATGAAAAGAACTGTGTCTAAAACACTTATGTTTACATTAAAATTATCATAATTGCCGTCAACATATCCAAATACTTGAGGACGTAGCCTTTCATTTCAAAAGGTTGTGCACCCTACTATATGAATTACAATAAAAACATTTCTATATTTTATAGATATTTTTCAATTCACTTTATAAATAAAAAAACTCCTTAACTAAACTTTTAATATAATTATTGTACGATAGCGAGTTATTTTCTTGTATTATTAAAATAAATTTCGTGTCAATGTTTTTACTCAATAAGTGTATACAATGTTCTAATTTATTACTTTTTGGAAATTCCATCTTTTCATTGCGATTATTAATTCATTACAAAATTAAATTAAAATGTATTAAAATGAATTATTACAAATTACCGAATGTCTCTTCAGTGTTCTTGTCATAATTTTTTTTTAAAAAATGTGTTATGTCTAAAATAAGGCGAATTTAAAATTTCTGCAGGGGGGCGCACCTCAGTCTACGTACACCACTGTCTCCCTCTTTTTATCTTAGATAGCTTTCTTGTGTTTCTGACTTTGAGATAGCTTTTCAAATCTAACAAATATTCTTTTTACAATCTACTCCAAAATGAATCTAGTAGAACTTGCTGATACTTCTAAACTATCGATAATACTTGTTTCTCCTTATTGTTCGCTCGAAACGAATTTTGTTTTTGACCCAAGAGGAAATGTGCTGGTGTCAAGGCGATCATCAATTGCGTCTTCATGCGTAAGTGGCCAACTGTTAATGGCCGATTCAATTCCCACCAGACTTTGATCGAATCTTTTTCTTCCAAATATGCTTGTCTTATGATTTTGCGCAAACATCTTTTCGAAGTTCCAACCATTCTCTCCCACCAGCCTCCGTACCTAGCCGCTCGAAGTGCTATAAACTTCCAATTTGTACGATGGTCTGCATTAAAACGCTGAACCTCTGATGCGGTTAGAATATTCCAAAGTTCAGAGAGTTCCTTACTGGTTACATGGAAGGTTGTTGCATTATCCGAGTATGTAATCTTTGCAGTGACATAATAAATTTGTCAGTTGACAAATCGGAAGCAAGCTCAAGATGTAATATTCTGGTAACAACACCTGGTGAATAAAGCAACTTTTTCCTGTAAACTGATATCTACGAACATGGAAGGGACCAGTAAAATCAATTACAATTATTATAACTTAAAAGGGTTTAGATATATTGACTCTATCTGATAGAAGCTGGGGTTTAATCAACCTTTTCCTCTGATTAAACATCTTGCATGGTAAGCACACTCGAATAATCCTTTTTATTGCTCGCCGTCCTCCAAAATTTTGACGGAAGTTCAGATTCGCACTCCCAGGTCATGCAAAGGTATCCGAGTGTGTCGAATTCGAAGTTTTGTAAATGCACCGAATCTATCTAAGAGCAAAGGATTTTTTCAAAGTAGAAAGTTTTGAAAATTGAAGTCTTCCTCCAGGACGTATTTGTCCATTTTCCCAAAAAGGATTAAATCGACTTATTTTCGAATTAACGAGTATCGAAAAATTAAATTCTAAGTCTTGCCCGTCTTTCGCAAAGTTATTTTGCCGAGACGCTCTTATAAGATAATTTCTAGCTTCTTCCAGTTCAAAAGCTGTAAATTCTCTCGTATTCCTGGTATGAGTTCGAGAGTTAAGAATATTGCAAAAGCATCTTATAACAATACGGAGAAGCCTTTTATACGAATTGTATTTTGAATAATCAATGATGTTTTCGTTTTAAGCGATTTCAACTTTAAATATACAATGATCGAACTTTAAATATACGACTTTTTTAAAATTTGATTTCTCAGGAACTTTTCGACCGATTTCGCTCAAATTTTACCAATTAAGATTTTTTAAAATGATGTAAAAAATATTTGAACAATTAAAAAAATTTTAAATTATTATTTAGTAAAATAATAAAAAATAATAAATATTTATAATAATTTATTTTTTTGCATGAAATTATCTTTGGATTAACGATTTTAATAATTGTGTGCAAAAATTTTATAATTCGCTTCAGAAGCAAAATACGCAAAACGTAAAAATAACATCAAGGGGTCCAAACTTTAGCTTGCTCTCTTGTTATGAACCATGCTTTTTCAGATAGGGTATATTTATCTACATTTTATCCCCCTTTATTAGCGTAAAAATCAAAATCCGATTAAAAAAATTATGTTTATTCAGAAAAAGTACATTTTTGTGTCTGATTTAGTAACCTAAAATATCGTCTACGCTAATTAATTAGAATATTTGAAATCACCCTTTTCAAAACATTGAGATTGAGTCCTTGAAAGTGAAGATTCGATAATTTGATCAATTCATGTTGGTCCGTTTTTCAATTGGCGCACGTACGCAACATTGTAGTACATCATGTGTTTAATAATTAATGTTTGCTTGCTATCAATATTTCAAATATTTTTAAATATCATACACTTAATAATTTTAAACATTTTATTTTGTATTAAGGTGATACAGTATTAATAAAATAACTACAGGTCCAATGAAATCGACCGGTTTCCTTCATTGAGACAATTAAACTTTTGTTTTATTTTTACAATTACTTCTTAACCTTTTTTGATCATAACGTCTATGCCTAGGCATGTGCTGTTTGAAAGGTAACAATTACCTTAACCCGTTCAAAGCTATAAAATTGCCTGATACGTTAAAAAATAAATTTCCAAGAATAGTGGTCCAAGGTTTCCCCTATATATTTCATATTTTAGTGGAATTTTCTTTGCAAATAAAAACATTTTTTTTTTAACTTCATATTTTATAACCGGCGTTCCGAGTTTACGACTATCAATGTTCTACTCTGTGACCTTGTAAATTTGAACACAACCCAGTAGATAAGGGAACTCCTCAATAAAGCATTGGGACAAGCCTTCGTGGAGAACTTCGTTGATGGTACTTACGCCCATTTGTGTTACATGGAGTGGAAAACCACGAAAACCTTCCACGGCTAGCCCAACGTCCAGGTTATTCTAACCCATGATATGTCTGCCACTGAGGATATTTTACGACGATAAAAATTTACCCATATCTAATGAGCGACAACATTAGTTTGGATAGAGTAGCTAAAAGAAGCAACAAAAGTAGTTCGTGGGTTTGCAGAGTGCAGCTCTCTAATAGTCTTAGAGTTCTTGTCAAATATTTATATTAACAAGACACACATTAGGGGTCTTAACATAATATTAAAACGAAGAACAAACGAAAGCTAAAACGAAAACTATCACTAGGGTTAAACGAAAAACATCAAAACCCGTTTTTCAGCAATTGAGAGTTGGGAGTGTTTTTAATTATCATCTTTTAACTTTCTTCTATTTGCTCCAACATTCAAACTGGTTAGAGCCAAGGTGTCTCAGGGGATGGGGCATTCTCCTCCCAATGAGGGGAACCAGCTTTAAATTCCAAAGGTGGCTTGTTGATCGTTCCAACCATAGTGCTGACGTAAAATATCCTCAGTGGTAGACGAATTATGATTAGAATCCTCTTGCCATCGGGCCAATCGTAGGAGGTTTTCGTGGTTTTTCACTCCATGTAACACAAATGCGAGTTATTTCCATCAAATAGTTTGTCCCAATGCTTCATCCAGGAGACCCTTTGTCTTCTGGGTAAGTTTCAAAATTACATGGCTACGACGGAGTTGAACATTAATAGACGTAAACTCAGAATTGGGTCTGCTGTTCAACGCTGGTTATGAAATAAAAATAAAATCGAACAGATTAACTTTCATTTTTTAAAGGGATTTTTTAAATATGCAATAAAAATTTTAATAACGAAAAACCATATGTAAGCTATAAAAATTTTATTTAAATCGTTACAAATAAAAAAATACTGCTGTGGCTGCAGTTATGAAAAACAATATTTTAAGAACTTTTTCTTCTATTTAAAGTCTGCGAAGAATCATGACTGAAAATACTAAATCTCGCATTTTATTTAAACTTCAATGGATACTTCTTAGAATATGTTGTAAATAGGGTGAAATAGAAAAATTTATTTCCTGAATATTTTATGGTGGCCTTCTCGAACATCGAGAACGTTTCACACGTTGTATAAAATAAATTTTAAAAATAATTTCCATTAAATTATAAAGTGTGTATTGGTATACATGCATGTTAATTATTTAATAAACGAAAAGTATAAAAAATCATTTATAAAATTACTATTTAGTCGTAAAGTTACTATTAGTTAACAACGATAATAAGTCATCAATTATATGTTGTGTTTGTTTTATGCTCGATATTCTTCTAGCTTTTTTTTTATTTTTAAAAATTAGATTTTATTACAGGCGTTCCTTTGATTTAAAATTTTAGAACATACCGCGTGATCAATTTAATATGTTTCTTCTTCTATAACGCCAGTCTGTGTTAAATCAAGGTCACGAATTCTTTCAATTTTCAAGGACTTCTTAAGAAAAATAAAACTCAGACAAAAATTAAATAAACAAAGAAATGTATGAAATATAACCTTGATTTATTTTAAATTGAGTTCAATGTGATTGCCATTTTCAACATTTCAACGAAGACATAGCTGCTTTTAATTTTGAGTTATACGATTTGTTTGTGTGCAAAAGATGAAAAGATTAAATAAGTAGAGCAACTTTTATTTATAGATATATCGATCTATATATCGATTATAGCAAATCGATCAGATATCACTTTGGAATCTTTTTTTTTAATGTTTTATCACTTTCTTTGGTGAGCATTGCCAACATAATTGGAGTTTAAGAAACAATACTTTTATTCCACGTGGATTAAACATTAAAGCTTCCGAATAAATTTCTTCAGCTAAATCAGTTTCTTTATTATTTTAATCGCAAGTCCTTAAAATCATAAAGCAATACTATTTATTTTACCTTTTTGACGTCTCACAATGTCAAAACAATGCTTTTGATGTCAAAAATAAACAATTGATTGAAGAACACTGAATATTTTATATGGAATACTAATTTTTGAAACGAAAAATTTGTTTGTGATAAAATACAAAGAGTATTGTTTGGAAAATAAATTATTGAAACATCATACTTAATCATATATCCATATATCAATAATGTTGTTGTGCTGAGTTTAGAATTAGGCACTAAAAGGGCTTAACAAAAGATAATTTTACTCATTATTTAACAACCTGTAAAAATTTCTGTTAAAAAAAAAACACAATAATTCTGTAATTTTTCAACGGGAAATTTCTGTTCTCTAAAATTACAAAAAATTACTGTTTAACTTAATTGTAATCTGTTAAAAGAAACATTTTTTCTATTAGCATATGAAAAAATTCTATTAACTATTCGTATTGACAAAAGATTCCATTATTTTTTCTATTAAAAATTAAAAAACATATACAATCTGTAACCACTGGTACAGATTGTATCTGTCAGAAAGAGAAATTTTCAGTTTCGAATAAGAAAATGTGACAGATCGAAACATATGCCGACCGGCTGTATGGTGGACAAGGAGTTGGCTTCATACCAGGAAGAACTCACTTCAGCACGTTTGAACTTAAGGATGGGAAATAAATAAAAATTCTACGTCGATTCTTTCAGCTTGCTTAGTTATGCTTTTAGTTATCTTAAAAATCGCGAAAAATCTCCCCAAAAATAGAATAAATAAAACACTAAAGAAAAATTTACAAATCTGGTTAACTATGTAAACCAGAAAATAAACAACTATCTCCATGCTAAATTTCTCTGTCGTAATCTGATCTACGGAAAATATCTGGTGCGTAAAGATATTTTCTGTTGTGCTATGTTACCGGAAATTTCTGTCAATGTATTTTTTCCCGTAGCATACGGATAATCTCTGGCAAGTTTGCTGCCGGAAATTTTTCTTTACAGAGTACAAGTAAAATATTGTATTTTATTTAATATCTATTAAATTGGTTTCTATTAAATATCTATTAATTAAGTTATTCGTAGACTACAATTTTGAGACCTAGAGCTCTTCCTATGTTGCCTGACCTGTACTGCTTTGCTTTATCTTTACAGTAATGACGTAAACAGTCTCTTTCAAAAACATGCCTTTCCAAAAACAAACAAAAAAAAATTGCCACAATTAGCATATGATTTTCCATGCAATGTGATAAATTTCTAACCTTCGTTAATTTCTGATTTAATTGCCTTTTATTTCTGAAATATTTTAACAATCTTAATGAAGGGAAAAAATCCAGAAATATGAAGGTAAAAAATTTCATAATAATTTATTTATATAAAATTTTTTAAATTGTGTCACCATTTTTGTTCATAATTCTATATTTTTCCATCTATTGTTTGAGGTGAAGATACGATTTTTTGCATGTAATAAATTTTAAAATCAATTTTCACATTTATATCATTCTAGCCAATGCATTAATAACAGCGAGATCGTAAAAAAAAAATGCATTTTAAACTAAATGGCGATAAAAAATAAAAATTTAGCGAAAAGGAGAGAAACTCTCTTTGGTACACTAGCAATCTGTGTCGTAAAATTTAAAGATAATATGTAAAGGATTACAAATAAAGTATTGCAATGATAAGGTTCATACCTATACATGTACAATCGCTGGTGGTAATAATTTCTTTTTGATAATAATTCCAAACTGATAACGTAATAATATAATAGGGTGTTCTGCCCGCTTTACATGTTTTTAGAACCCTTGCTATAAATAAAAACAAAAAGTATTAATATTTCAGATAAAAAATTACTATTTAAACGAAGAAGAAACAAAACTTCTATCGAAATCTTATAAATCCAGTTAGGAAGGTCCCGCTGTGGACTGATCGTTAAGACACGGTTCCCAGCAGATCACCGAAGTCAAGCATCACTGGCTGCGGTCAGTGTGCGGGTGGGTCACCACTTGGATCAGTCTGCGTAGGGACCGAGGGTGTGCGGTATTGGTCCTCGTTAAACTGTGCTACCGTAAAGTGCTCGACTTCGCATGCAGGTCGTTGGGCTACCGAAGCAGGGGTGCCATCCCCTCTGCAGAGGATCAAAATTGTGATGGCATGTCTTCGGATCTTCTTCAGGGATGTTTCCCAGACCGTCGGCAATAGCCCATTGTGCAGCTCTAGTGCGACGTAAATAAAACTACAACTACAACAACCAGATAGGAAGGTGAGATGAGAATATCAAAATCAGTTCTATTGCTTTGTGTTGGAGGTGGATGTTGAACTTGGAGGTGTAATTAATGATCACATTTCAACTAATTTCCATAAATTCTTCAGCAATAATTCCTTAGCTAGTAATTCTTTAGATTTAGATAGCGTTTTTGTTTGGTTTTTTCACTCGCTTAAATATAAATTTGCATTCTCTAATGTGCATACTTTTTGACATTTTCGGAAGGAATTCTAAAAATATTTATTAATGGAACTGAACATGATGAAATACTCTCTATAATTTTGGAACCTTTCGAAAAATGTCAAAAACAATGCCGATAGGGGTTGCAAATTAATAATAAAGTGTGTCGCAAACGTTACGAAATTCTGACCAATCAATATATTGAAGTTGAATATAGAAAGGGATGGACGAAAAGAAATTTAAAACTAAAGTTTTTCAGAAATTAATTTCGTTTTTTCCCATCGGAGGACTTAATTGTATTTTTTCTCAGATAACTTCATGCGTAAACCACATAATCATTATATATTTTGATAGCTGATATAGCAAGGCTTGCTTGTTTAAAAGTTCGATTGATTTTATGCAGTTGAGTTTGGTTGGTGCTGTTTCAAGCTTGAAAAGCTAAAAGTGGAATTTTTGGCATATTTTACTTTCGTGCTATCGAAAAGGTAAGAAATACTGCACACGTTTAAAATCAGCCGATGTGTGTAGAAAACATGTATTGGCAGATGCTAGCGTCCAAACAGGATTGCAAAATCTTGATCCCGCAAAATTTTAATTTAGATGCACGATGAATCACTTTAATGAAACTGATGAACACGCAATAAAGGCAAATAATTGATGCAAACCGCTAAACTCGTGAGATCGCTGATATAATAAATTTATCGAATTCGACCGTGCATGATCACGTGAAAAGTCTTTACTTCTCAAAAATCAAAAGAAAAAGTTCATTTTTGAAAGACATTGTCACTGGAGACGAGAAATGGATTGTCTACGTCAATGTTTCGGTCTCTTCGAAACTTTTTAGACGGTAAAACTTTTACTTTAAGTATGGTCAAAAATCACAGGAATCAGTTTTTTTGCCAGCAAAAAATCAAAAATTTTATGCGCGTAGAATCATGCTACTACGAGAAATATGGCACAAGGTATTAGACCAGAATGGACAATATATTTATTCACTTAAATTACTTACGTTAAAAACGTTAAGTTACTTTATAAAAAAGAGTTTCTTAATAAAGATGAATTTAAAATAATAATGAATAATATAAAAAATCAATATTTAAAACAATTTTCAAATTTCAACTTTTACTTTTATGTAAATAGAATATAGAAACAGAAAGACGTTAGTTTATCAGAGTGTTTGTATCTTGAATGCCGTTATTTTGAATTAAATTGTTATTGTTGTTTATTGCCGAAGAAATTACTTAATATTAAAGCCGTTTCGGCGAAAATGTTCTAGAAATTTCTAAGAGATATGCCCACAACATAATACCATGTTAGAAATGTGCCAAAGTTAAGAAGTAAAGAAATATTTGTTTAAGAAACGAAGAGCCCTTCATGAGATAACAAGTAGCATGCAATGGAGTGTTAAGAAAAATTGGTACGCAAAAAACTGAAGAAACTGATAAGAAAAGATGTAATTGTTAAGATTAAGTTTAGTCGTCATGAAGAAGATTAAAAAATCGGTGTATAAATTTATTTGCTCTTCGTATAATTTTTAAAGTTATATGGATTTGATTGAATATTCTAATACAAATATGTACTAAAAATATCTTCATTTTTTTTAAAATTTATAAATCAAAATTATGTTGCAAAAATGAGCTAAGAAGAATCTTAACTTTACTTAAATAATCCTGGCAAAACATGGATGTTCGTTCATTCTCTGTACTATCTATCCTTACAGTGTGGGCAACGTTGGCCCACCTAATATGGTGCACCTTAAAGAGTGGCCAACAAATCTGCCCTTCAGGTGCCTGTATGACTTCTGGTGCCTGGTGATTCTCCAGGTGGGCATTGGAAAAAAAATATTTTCTAATTATTTGAACATGAATTGAGGTGGGTCAGAGGTTAGAGCTTTCGCCTTCAAACGAGGTAAATCCGATTCGAATCCCATCAGTGGCCAGAAAATACGAATTCAGCACCCAGCTTGCACCGACTACATTGCTAAAGTAAAATATCCTCAGTGGTAGAGGGATCATGGGTTACAGTTTCGTTGCCATCAGGTAAACCGTGGAAGGTTTTCCGGGTATTCCTCTCTATAAAACGCAAATGTTGGTTAGTTGCTTCAAAAAGCACTCCATGGAGGCAAATTTCTTGATACTTGATCCTGGAGTTCCTTTTCCTCTGGATTGAGTTCAAAAGGTTACGGAGTTGAACTTAGCAATCGTAAATTTAAAAAATTGGGTCTGCTGTTCAACGACGGTTGTAAAATAAAACAAAATAATTTGAACATAGAATTTTTAAACAGCTTAAGCTAAATAAATTTCAGATTAAAAAAATATATATATAAAGTTCATATAATGCAAAATTTAAAAAAATATTCTTTATATGAAATTTAACTCGAATAAATGCATGATTCAATTTCTAATTATTAATCTCAATGGAAAGTAGAATAATTTATTAAAGGAAAAAGCATAAAAAATATTAAAAATTACTTTTTAAGAAATTTTTCTACGTGCATTCATTTAACGAGTTAATACTGTAATTGTCATAAATTTTTAACCTAATACATATTTAATCTATTAAACTATTTATATTAACTAAATAATATGAATATGAAAGTAATTTAGTCAATGTGGAGTTGTTCTCTCTCGTTGAATTTACCAGTGTACAGTTGTAATCGGTACGACTTCATAAACTTGAATCCAAAATTACTTTTGACTTCCAAAATTACTTACATCCATGACTAATTTTATCAGACTTTAACTAAGCGCTTTTGTGCTCTTTTCACTTGTAAACACTGAGGGCTCAATCTTAAGAGACAATTCTGCGGAAAAAGTACAAAACAAATTACACATACATTGGCAGGTTCGTGTGTTCTTCACAAAATACGGCTTGCAATTTTTCCCTGTTAAAAAACGGGCACTTTGTCTTTTAGCTTAAAGCTTTTTTGTGATATAGTTTTGAAATTTATGTTTCTCGAGGTAATCGGAAAACTAAGTTCATTAGATGTGCTTTCGCAAAAAGGTTCAAGTTCAAGTCGAAGTCTGTTTAAAATCATCATTTAGGCTTAATTAAACAGTATGTAGCAACAGTATGTAGCTATTTCTCTTCATGAGTTTTCAACCCCGCAATGGACTGATCGTAAAGATACGTTTCTCAGACACCTAGGTCAACCATGACCAACGACGGTCAATGACCAGGTAGGAAACCATTAAGGAAACTATTAGGAACCGGTAGGAAACCATTTGGATCAACTTGCGTAGGAACTGAGGATGCGCGGTATCGGTCCTAGTGAAACTATTCGACTATTAAGTTTTCAACTTCTCGCGTACGTTGTCGAGCTACCAGAGTGGGCGAGACATCCAGCCTGCTGAGGATCAAAATTGATATTGCCTCATGCCTTCGGATGATCCTCAGGGATGTTTCCCCCGATAGTCGCCAATAGCCCATTCTGCACTTTTAGTGTGACGAACATAAAGTACTACTATTATTACTACTCAAAATTTTACTAATAATATTTTTGTATATAGATCAAATATTTTTGTTTGTAATATTTTAATTATATTTTTGTACATAGATCAAATAAACTGTGATAGTAAGTCTTCGGATCATCCTGAGGGATGTTTCCCGGACCATCACCAATAGCTCATTGTGCAGCTCTAGTGCGACACAAATAAGGTACATGCCTAGATCAAAGTTTGCAAGTTTATGTTCTGCAGCATGAATAACAAATTGAGGAAGTTCATTTTGCCAGAAAACTTTTATTTTAGTTCTTTGAAACGCTCTAAAAAGAGAAGGTAGCGAGTTCGATTCATCTTTAACTGTAATCATAAGAATCTCTTTCTGATATCCTTCTTTCATTTATGTAATATTTCTTCATTTGTTTTAAGTTTGAAAACTGGACACACAAGTGAACAAATATAAGTATAAAGGGGATCTGATGTGACTGAGGGGTATTATCATTCTGCCAAACGCTCTGAAGCGTGGATGCAGTAAGTTCGATTTCTGTCCGCTACCATGTATATATTCTTGTGTAGCCGTTCTATAATTTTAAATATCTGTTCTTCAACAAAAGAAACTCTTATAAACCCTTCTAGGCGTAAATCTTGATTAAAAATAAAGAAACAATTATATGAATGAAGAAGAAATTTTTTCGTAAAGGAAAACATTAAATCTACTAAACTATTCTTAAATCAATGTTGTTCCATTACAAATTATTAGATTCAAAGACTATTAATTCTAAACATAACATCTCCTAAAAATAGCTGATTTCGGTAGTGTACTGATTTGGTAGTAACAAATGTTTAGTAAAATCGAAAAAAACTTTTGAATTTCTTATTTACATGTGCTAAATCACTAAACAAACCTTTTTTTTTCTTAAATAAAAACTATTGTTTTTGCCCCAAACAGAACAGAAAACATCACATGATAATCATTCCATTTAAAATTAAAGTATGAGATAAAAAGAAACTTTAAATAATTAGAATAATAGGTCATAAAATTTGAATATAAATTTCAGAACTAAAAAAAAATTATCAAAAATACATTTAAAATGCATTTGTTAAAAAAATATTGGGGAAAAAAAACTATTTTAGAGAAATCTAATCAACAAACGCAAATTTTTATAAAACAAAGACAACCTGATATAATTCACGTAAATCGTTTTTCGAAAACAACAACAGAATTTTCCAAAAAAAAACTGTAATTTTGATAAGAAAACAGTATTTTATCACTTCGCAAGCGATAATTCGCCAACTAAAGAGCACTCTTTCAGAACCAGTCGAAAAAGTTGGACGTGATAAAGAAAATCATAATTAAGCTCCGTATCGCCACGGCAAAGTTCAATGCGAAAAATCATTTCTCTAATCTGTGATCGTTCGTTAACTATTACTATAAAGGGATAAGTGAGAAAAAATAACTTTCCTTTTAATAACAGAATGGGAGAGAGAAAGCATGCTGTCAATCATGATGCCAAAGAATACGGAACTTTCAACAACAAAGTAGGAAACTATGAAGAAAAAAGTGAAAAAGCGAAAATATTCGACTCGGAGCTTTATACCACAAAGTAAGTGAACTGTCTTCATAATAATTCTAGTAAATATTAAAATAAAAATATTGATTATGAATTAATAACTAATTTAATTATTATTAAGGTCATTCGTGTAGTTTCTTAGTCAATATTTAGAATCCTTTCTTGCTTGCCAAATTTTTATTGCAAAATTCATTTTCGCGCAAGATTTTTGAAACAAAATCTATTTTATTAAATTATGAAAACTAAAAAGAAAAGGTCTGACATATTTAAATCAAAACCTGAAAGCTAAACAAAAATACTAATTTTAATTTGTTTTCTATAATAAAACAACAACAAAAAGTTATTTTTATTGATATTGATGCATGGAAATATGTACAATAATAAATTAGTCTGAATTAAAAAACTCCAAATTAATTTTCAATCATAATTTAATTAAAAATTTATAAAAGCAAATAAGCTTTTTTATAAAGTAAAAAATAATAAAATTTTTTAAACAAATTACAAAATTTTTTATGACATCATAAAAAAGTATGTATTTAATAATATAGTGAAAACTAAATAATTTAACCCTTTTATGGGAACATCACAAAATGCTTCTTGTACAAAATTTGTGACAAAGCTACATATTATTGTTAATAAAATATAAATCACGATAAAAAACTGGAATAAAAATTCATTTCTTGTGATAAATTTACTAGTAATAAATATAAATATTTATTTTATATTAATGAAAATTTTTTTTCAAAAATAACTTGAAATTTCCAAAAAGAAGAAAATACTTAACAAGGTAAAGGAAATATAAAAACGGGTTAACTTTTTTTATTTCAAACTGATTTGATTTTTTTTAGATTAAGAAATATTCTATTAACCAGTAAAATGCATAGTAAAATAATAAAAATCTTCACTATGTCTTAAAAAAACTGTTTCTAAAAAACTCTAAAATAAAATTTAAAATTTTATGTTTGAAATCTATACAAAATTCTTTGAAAAAATTGAAAAAATGTATTTTGTTCATGTAACATAAATTTTTTTGAGCATATTAGTATTTATATATACACATATTTATTCTATAAATAAAATCTATAATTAAAAACTATTGAATGCAAACTATTTTTTAGCATAAAGTAGATTTCAGTTACTTTTGAAGGAAAAAAAACTAAATCTGAAATGTTCCAATAAATTTCGTTGATTTTCGATATGATGTGTTATTGTTAAGACTATATTACAACTATTTAACCCTTTTCTTACTGCAGATACAATAAGTGAATCAAAATGACTTCATCATACTTAGCGCTATTAACAAAAGGTTAAAGCTTATATATTATAAAAATATATCGGAAATTTTTTTTTTAGAGAACATCCAGCTGAAACAACTTACACTATTAATTATTTAAGCGTTAACCCTAAATACCCCAATTTTAAAGTTGTAACTTAATAATCAATTTTATACCCAAATATAATTGGTGGCAAGAATACATCTGAAAGAAATATAAAATGTATCATTTATGTGAATTTTAGAGTCTATTTTTAAAGCATCAGCATGTATTTTTTATTTCTATATTTGTTTGTTTTCTGTGCATCGTTTAATTACAATACGCACTTTTAAAAGGACATGTGATAATATAATGAAAAGCCGCATTTTCAAATTGTTCATGAAAGCATTTTCGGTGACAAACACCATGATTTATAAACAGGCAAAAAGATGTTTCAGTATATTTCGCTGTATATTTTTTCCAGTGGAAATTCCAGAAACATTTAAAATACCTATTAGAAATAATGGGAAGGAACAGTTTTATGTAAAAATGACACGTTTCTAAAAAGTGTTTTTTTTTTTAATTTTTTAATTTTTTTTATTTTTGGCAGTAGTACTTGATACGTCTATCATTCGATGGAGCGTGCAAACACTCCAAGCAAACATACTAGGAGAATAAACATTGAACATAAAACAACATCTAATTAAACATGTAACAAATAAACATCAAAAGATTATGAACATTTAAAAGATTAGAACATTAAAAACATTAGAACATAAAAAAAAATATAAAAAGCATAAACAAAAAGTTAATAGAAAGTTATTCAGTTTTCAGGGCTTATTATAGCTCACGAGCCCTCCAATATCTGTCGTACATGTTTCCTATCACTGCTCAGCAATCCCCCAGGCAAAGAATATAGAAGGGAACGAATACACTCTCTATATTCTTTGCCCCATGTGCTCAGAATTCATCAGGGCGTCCTTCTTTCACAGAACACCATAAAAAGTGTAGCTAATCGCCCATTGTTGCACAAACCACATTATGTGTGATGGTTAAATAGCAAAAATAAATAAATAAATAAAATTAAATAAAAATACTAACACCAGGAAATATATTATTTAAAAACTTTAGTTGATAATACGAATAAACTTTTAACAATGCAATATAAAACTTGTCGTGCAATGTTATAAAGTAAGAATTTTTGAATATTGAAATTAAATATTTAATCTCCAAAATATTATCAATTATTTGAGTATCGTAACTTCAAAGGCAATTATTAAGTTTTAACCAATAATATATGTTTGTTAAATCTTAGTTATAATCTACAATGATTTTAAAAATAAAATGTAAGTGCTATGTGTTGTGACAGTACACATCAGCATCTGATTACAATTTATGACTTAGTTACAGAAAATGTTCAGTTATCTTTGATAACAAATAATTCAACTGAAAATTAAAACAATCTTGTGTACACAACTGTTTAGCTCGTCATTTTAGTTTGTTTTACAAAACACCCTGATTATGGGGCTCTGAAGGTCCACTTTTTTGAAGGGGGTGACATTAAAATACACAACCTCAACATCTCTCTAAATTTAAAACGCAAGAAAAGAAATTCTTAGGTATGCCTGCAAAATAATTGCAAAAGGATTGATCGTTTTTTATTTATTTCTCATTTTTAGCTTTTCATGACTTGATATCGATGATTCATAACAATTTGTCTGAAATATTGAGGGGGATATATAGCGACTGCCCCCTGCGAACAATGTGCATGATCATGATGCAGAAAGATTACCCTTTTTACAAAAAAAAAAGATAAATAAACAATAACAATCTTTGAATTATGTAGTACAAGAAATGTGTGAGATTGGCAACTTTGATTTTGTTTTTAGACAAAAACATAGAGGCGGGAAGATAATTGGAATATATTTTAAGCAATTTTGAAACATAGCTCTCTCAGTTATATAGGCGCATAAAAATTATCGGTTTAATTCATTTTATCTACAATTACTAAAATAAAACGTTATAAAAAATTTTACAGCCCATGCTAGAATCTTCCGATCTAAGAAAAAAATAAGGGGGAAAAAAATCCCCAGTCGTAGGCAGGGTTGTAATCCTTTTATGGTCTGGTTAACCATGCAAGATTTTCGTGATTTTCCTTCCCGTGTGCGTTTCAGATTCACTCAAAAAAACTCTTAATAGATGTTTCAAACATCCCTAGAAGTTTCTATATTATGTGCTATAGGTTTAAAACTACAGGAACATTGAAAGCAACACATTCGCTTTATGGATCATATGATTTTTCATTAGGATTATATATAATACGAAAACTATAAAGTGAGCAAGACTTCGAAAAGTATAAATAAATTTGTATTACATAATTTTTTTCTATTTGATAATGTTGACAGTGCATTACATCTTTTGAGAGACATTACGCTTTGAAGCTTGTGAATAGTTTCTCTTTTTTTTATTCATTTGTAGATAAAAGAAATTTTAAACAAAATAGCTTCTAATTTAAATGACGAAAGAAATTTAGTTTTAAAGTTAGATGTACAAATACATAATTATTAAAAAAAACCTTAATTTTAACTGAAATGACAATAGTTTTTTTTTTCTTCCAATTTTTCACTTACATTGCATTTTTCGGTTTGAACGTTTGGAATTCAACATTAGTCGTATCTTTCCGTTTCTACCACCTGCCTGTCAATTAGAGATGTCCAATATTTTCTGGAACAGGTATTTGGAACCTGTTATTTAATCATACCTGTTATAAAAATAACAGGTTACTTCCAAAGGCCTGTTCCAAAATACTAGGCAAAAATTTTAATTCAATTATCTTGGCAAAAATTTATTTTTCTACTTTTTTTTAAAATGTTACACTGTTTTTTTTTTTGTTTGTTTTTTTTTCTTTTTTTGGCAATCTTTGTACAGTTTATAATAATAAAAAAAATCACGTTTTATTTATTATTACAGGGCCGTAGCCAGACATTGCAAGGGTCTATACAAGTTTTGTATTTCTAGTATTATAATTTTTTTAGAGCTGTTTTAAATCTAATAATTTAACGAGTAACTTTACTAAAATCAAATGAATTATTCTAAAAATGTTTATATATAGCTTATTTTCTCTAGTTCAATAGTTAATATTTCTATATATAGGTAGTTATTTTATTTATATATTTTTTTTTTTCTTAATCCGTGGTGTCACTAGAACTGCATTTAAAAACCATGTCTAGGCAGTCTTGTATAGGTTTGGAAAAAAAAAAATTCTACGATAATAGTTATAACAAATACCGCCTATGAAACGTGAGCCACTCTATGAAATTAATTTTAAATAATTATTTATTATTGTTTGTTCTTTATAAGAAGAAGAAAACTAAAATTTAAGCTATGTAAATTTTACGTCATTTTAACTACGTAATTTTAAAATGCAAAATTTGAACATTATTGATCAAATCGTTTCTAAGTTAAAAAATTTCAAAAAGACATACATGACTTCATTCGAATTTTGCATTGTGTCATTTAAAATTACATAGTTTAAAATGATACATGAGTTAATGTGCATTGTTGGTATTCAAAATTGTTTCAACCATTATTAAACAAATTAGTATAAATTAAGAAATAATTTCAAAAAGATTACATTGTATTTCTCTTAGTTAAACAAATTTTATAATAATGAATAAAAATTTTTTAATTCGTTTAAATCTTTTTTTGATGCTTTTTTTTTTTTTTTTTTTTTTTTGTTGCATGGAATACGTAAAAAGTAAAATTAACAAGCCTAAATAGAATTAAAAGGAAAATCAAATAACCCAAATTCATCGAACAAACGATCGGTTTAGTCAAAGAATGTGTCTTATTATAGATAGCACTTAAAACGTGAAAATCCGATCAATAGAACAAAAAAATTTCAACAGTCTTTTATTCCCCTCACTGAAAGTGTAAACATGATATTTCTAAACTTAAAAGCAATTTATAGACTTTAAAAAACTGTTTACTTGTATCAGCAAGAATTAAAAACTTCTCGCGTGAGTAGCATACCTTGTAGTTCATTTATGTCCCACTAGAACTGCACAATGGGCTATTGGCGACTGTTTGAGAATCATCACTGAGCATTATCCGAAGACATGCCATCACAATTTTGATCCTCTGCAGAGGGGATGGCACCCCCGCTTCGGTAGCCCGACGAACTGCACGCGAATTCGAGCACTTTACGGTAGAACAGTTTAACGAGGACCCATACCGCACACCCTCGGTCCCTACGCAGACTGATCCAAGTGGTCACCCACCCGCACACTGACGGCAGCCAGTGATGCTTGATTTCGGTGATCTGATGGGAACCGTGTCTTAACAATCAGTCCACTGCGGGACGTGAGTAGCATACGATAAGTTTTGTAACGTATATGTGAAATTATGGTAAGTCTTAATTTCTGTGTTTTCATAGTCTAAAAAATAAAAGAGCTGTAATAGAAGTCATAAAATTTAGTTCCAATAAAACTAAATGTCGTTCTATAAACTTACATTTAAATATTAATTCCAATCGTAAATTAATAATAGTACTTAAAATTCGCTTCGTTAAAATTATTTTGCGTCCGAAGTAAATCATTAAATGCCTTTTTTTTTTATTTCACTAAGAAAATGATTATTCTGCAATTATATTGTTAAAATACATTTAGAGTGTCTTAAATTTCTTAAAAAGAAATAGTCTTTCTAAAGTTTAAATAAAAAAAAAAATTAAAAAAATTGAAAATTATTGATAGTCCACTGCTAGCCCCCCCCCCTTGAGATTCTACTTCTGTGTCTTAACAACCTGTCATTAATAAAACTACCACCTAATATTTTAAACATGCTATATCGGAACAGCCTGTTATTTTTATCACAGGCTAGTATTTTGGAACAGGCGATATTTTTTCACACCTAGTATTTTGGAACAGGCGATATTTTGTCACAGGCTAGTATTTTGGAACAGGCGATATTTTTTCACAGCTAGTATTTTGGAACAGGTGATATTTTTTCACACCTAGTATTTTGGAACAGGCGATATTTTGTCACAGGCTAGTATTTTGGAACAGGTGATATTTTGTCACAGCCTAGTATTTTGGAACAGGCGATATTTTTTCACAGCTAGTATTTTGGAACAGATGGTATTTTGTCACACCCTAGTATTTTGGAACAGGTGAAGCAGGTTAGTATTTTTGAACAAATTTGTATTTAGGAATAGGCAATGATGCTCGGCCGTATGGGGGGGGGGCAGGTTGCTTCTAATTACATTTTCTTGTTTTAAATTTTTTTTTCTGTGATGCAAATTGTATAAGCATTTAAATATTTTTCCTAGTTTTGATATTGATACATATTTCCTACATGTAAGATAGAAAAAAAATTCACAAAAATTTCCTACAAAATACATTCTTACTGTCTCTCTTTCGCATTTTTTTCTTTCTTTTTTTAAGGTAATAACTATTTAAACTTTTTATTCCCTTATAAGAAAGGGGTGTTAAAATTGTTAAAACTATATTTAGTATGCGA
This sequence comes from Parasteatoda lunata, assembly GCA_949128135.1. Lineage (NCBI taxonomy): Eukaryota > Metazoa > Arthropoda > Arachnida > Araneae > Theridiidae > Parasteatoda > Parasteatoda lunata. The sequence goes on along the minus strand of OX421973.1, from coordinate 63,288,285 downwards.
ATTCAAGCTATATTTAAACACTTTTTTTTCGTTGTATGCAAGCTATATTATTGTGGTGTAACTACCATTATAAATATTGAATACTAATTCCCTAATATATAATATATGTTTTTCTTACTCTTATTTTTATGTGGTACCATTTGTTAGATGAAGGTTGACGTAGTCGATTTATATATCACCTCATTATCAAACACTATAATTTTTCTCCCTATCTGTATTCTTTTTTACTTTGTCTACTTTAAAATGCTGAACTTATGACGAAGCTGAAGCATGAAGGGGTAGTACAATAGTACAGAGAAGATGAAGGGTAGTAGAATAATATGAAAATATATATTTTTTTTCATGAAAAAAGAGAAACAATTCTTAACTTTCAGCCAAAGGAAGCATAAAGTCGTCGATTATGGACTATTAAGACTAATTACATTGCTATTATTTTTATTAGGAAACTATCTAATAGATGTTTGGCTTGAACAAAATATTTTATGAATGTGATTTAATAGTGAAGTTTAGTAATAAAGTTTTAGGGGTCATTAAATTTATGTATTTTATACATTTAATGAAAAATTCAGAATATTTTTTTTGAAATAGTGAATTGCTCACTATAGTGTAACTACGGCCTGCGTTTACATAAAAATTCTCCAATTCCCCCCCCCCCCTCTTTTTTCTGACTACTGTATTTACTGCATTAATTACAATCGTCTTTTGGGGGACATCTAATCAAGTAGTTTACTTCGAGAATCCAGGCACCTCTTTACGCCATTGGCCCCCTAATATAACTTTCGGTTCCTTTTTCGACCATGACCTTCAAGGTTACGAATCGACTCTCTCAATATCTTTACATGAAGGCGTGTCTTTTATTTCCCTCATAGTTATTTGTTGTAGTAATTCAATCAATGTTCTATGAGAAGAGTGATTTGTCATTGTGTTGAATTTCGTCCACTCGCATAGAAATAGATGTCTCTCTGCCATTGCCTATTATTTTTTTGCTTAAAAGATTTATTTATTTTGAATTTTTGAAGAAAATAAATAAATATTTTGAAATGATAATATTCTGCAGGAAGGGAAAAAATCTATTACAGTTAATTTGGCGAATTTCTTTTTGTTTTTATTGTTTTGAATTTTCCTTTGACATTAAAATTATCATTAAGGCTGTATAGTATGCGATATTATAAAATTAATGTGCTAATTGTTTTGAAACAAAAATATTATTTAAATAATCCAAGAAAAGTTTGGAATTGTTAAAATGGCTTGTTTCTTTAAAAATTATGCTAAATTCGTATACTGATGTTTATTTTGAATGTTTACTTTTAAAAATTTTTTTTAAAAGTTTGGGATTATGCTCTATTTATATTTAATTTGCTAAATATTTTAGCTGGTGCAAATTGATAAAGCTCAACCAATAAAATTTTTGTATAAATATTTTTTTTTTGTTTAAATCTATAAAATGATGTTATTCGAACTATTTAAAAAGTTGCGACGAGGTTGCAATGCATGCAGTTAGACTATTATTTTTTTCTTTTTGTCAAATGAAAAAAATAAAATATTGGTTATTCTGCCACATATACAGAATATAATGTGCAACTCCTACATTGTTTTGATTTAGAAATAATAATACACTATATGTTGTATTTTAAATTCAGAGATCAATTTTTTTTTTATTTTTAATTTCTAATTTATCTCAATATTTATGAAGTTCCATTTTTCCCCTCTTGTAGAAATGAAAAGATTCTGGTTATATCGTCAAACAGAATGTAATAGGGAAATCCTAAATTCATTTTATTTAGATTTAGAAACAATGTACATTGTAATATTCAAAACTTTTTTAATTCTCTAAGCTTTCTAAATTATTTTATGCTTGTTAAAAAGAGGCAAATTTTGTAAAAGAATTTTTTCTGCGTCCTCCTAAAAGTGCCTTAAAAAGAACTATATTTTGTAACAAAAATTATTGTTTCTATTATTATTTATTATATTTGATTACACTAACAAATATGCTCTTGAAGTGTTTTCAACCATTTTGAACTACCCAATCTAAAGTATAATCACAAAAAAAAAAAAAAAAAAAAAAAATATGTATACATAAAAAAAGACGAAATATAGTTTTTTCACTCAACCTAAACAATCGAGAATAAAACAAAAATTTATATGTAACTGATTTCTTTTAGTTTAAAAAAATAAATAGAAAAAAACTTCGCTATATTTTCTTACTCTTCGAAAGAAAAAATACTTTTCCTAACTACTTTGTCAAATTAATAGAAAAATATGTATCTGCTACAAAAATACTTTCCATTCTAAGTTATCTTTCAAATATAAAAAAGTTAACTTTTTTCCTTAGACCTGTTATTTTGGAACAGGTATTTGGAACAGGTATTTTTTTGTATTGTAACAGCTGGAACCTGTTATTTGAAAATACCTGTTATTGCCCATCACTACTGTCAATACCATTCAAGTTTGATTCTCCAGCTTTTATAACTCGTTATATTATGCAATCAGTACCAAAAATAATAAAATATAAAAATGTCACCGTGAAACAGCTTTTTCAAAACATTGCTCACTCTTTTCAAAACAATTAGTCAACGTAATCTCTGAAAAACTGTGATCTTCACTCTCATGAAAATATATATATATATATATATATATATATATATATATATATATATATATATATATATATTTTTATTTTTTTATTCTATTTTTGACAATGATTGTAAACAGAAATATAAATTGCGATCATTACGTACACTCTGCACACAAAAGAAAAATAAAATCTACTTTAAAAAATATGCATAGATATATGTAAAACACTTCGCTATTAATCGTCTAATTACAAATATTGGATTTGCCGTTATTCAATAAATTTACTTGCAAACTGAAGAATTTCTATTAAAGAGTGTTCATCAACAACGCTAAAGCAATAGAAATGGCTCTACATTAAATTGGATTGCACAACTAATGCGGGATTATGAAGCTGTTCGTGTAAAAGAAGTTCCTCATCTGCGGGTTTTGAATGGGAGCATTTATAGAGAGGCTGCATATTTCAGTGGCATTTATCTAGAAAATATGAGGTAGATGTAATAACTGGAATAGTTTTGGGAGAATTATACTAGTCATTTTTCCCCACTATTTTTAGAACTGAAACTGTGGGTACTCTTTGAAGGGATGACATATAAAATTAATGCGTATAAAAAGCACATTTCTTACAATTTAATTATTTATTATTTTCAAAAAAAATGAGGGAAAATTGATCTAAATCGAGCCAAACTTCAATTGCGTTTTGTATTCATGTGGTAAAGAAATAAAAACGTGGTATATACTAAATCTGATGATAGAAACAGAAGGGAGGAAGGAAGAACATTAGGGTTCTTCGGTTTTGTGTGACTTGCGGGGTACCTGAAAAATTAAAAAGTAATCACTTGAAGTGTAATGGAAAAAAAAAACCCGATCAAATTACAGTAAAAATTCTCAGGTTGGTGGTAAATTTCACCGTAAAATCCACTTTTTTACGGAACAAAAAATCTCATATATCGTAATTTTTACAGTAGCAATTACCATAGAATTATTGAATCACCTAATTAAATAAAAAGTGCTGTAAAAATTAAGGTATAATATTTTTGGTTAAAATGTATTTTACGGATGATTCAACCTATAATAAATATTTTTACAGTGTATTCATACTGAAATTATCCCGTTTATGCTCAGAGCCTTCTTAAAGAACTGTTCTTTTTTTCATAAAAGAAAAAGATGATAGCACAAGTGTTTCATCATTAATTTTGAATTATAAAGATTTTGTGTATCAGAATTCCGTTTCGTTTAGCTTCAAAATTTAAAGTACAGAGTATTAATCAAAAATTAGTTTTTCCTATTTTAAGTTTTAAAATTTTGCAAAATATTACGTTTTTTAAGGGAAAAGGGAGAAACATTAAAAATTTGGTTTGATCGAACTTTCCTTTGGTTAGCGGTGACTTTGGAGTAATGCTATCTGAAGTAGCTTAAAAAAAAATTCAGATATAATAATGCTGTTTACAGTGTGAAAATAGAGTTCATTAAAAAAATGACCCCGCCAAAAGTTAAACAAATAATGAAGTTTTGTATGTTGTACCGAAAACATAACTAAACCATATACCTATTAAATATTGAACTTATAGGTAGTACTTGTTTTATAAGTAATGATTATTTTTTAACTATAATTTTATTTTCAAATTATGCTTGAACTTTCTGGCAACAAACCATCATGTTTTTTTGATTTGCAATGCTATTACCAAAACTCTTAACTGTTCAGAAAATGTAGTACTGTATTTTACATTATAATACTTAACAGTTGTATGGATTACATATTCTTTATTTGCTTAGTCATTTTTACTCAAATTTTCTAGGTCGGTACGATTTAGGAAGCTGGCGGTACGAATTAAGGCAACTGGTTTCCAAAATCATAGCACTTGCAGAGCTTATAAAAAAACTTATCAAGAAAAGAACTTATAAAAACTTACAGAACTTATTTTCAGTACACGCTGCAAAAATATTAATACCAAAAATAATAAGAGTAGCTGAACAACTATTAAAAAACTATTTATTTTATTATTAAAGCATTTCACGTGTCAGTAATTTAAGACTGATAAAAATTAAAATGTGAAAAGTGGTATGGTTTAGGCAACACTCCTCTAATGTTTGTAAATGCTTATCACGCGTATAGTCATATCTCAAACCGGAAAAATGAAGACGGAAGCTGTCCCTATGTTTCGTAATTGCCTGTGATGCATTTGTATCAGAGAAAGAGAGATGGAAATATAATGAAAGCTGTAAATTGTCCGAGTTTTATCTTCTTTTTAGTTTTTGTGACTGATAAAATTTTTCAGGTAAAAAAAATGCAATTGGTTGACATCTCTATTGTTTCCAAATTAATATCTTAACGATCACAGAAAAAAAACAATTTATTATTTTTTCATATTGTATTATACTAAAAAACAATTTCACGGTATTTTTCCGCACGTGGTAGATGAAATCAATTAATATATAACTCAAAAATATTTTTAAAAAATATACATAAAATGTCTTAGTGTTAAATGTGAATACAAATAATTTATTTGAATCATATTCATAAAAATAATTCCATGTAAAATTATGATTTCTAATTGTCCCTCTGCTGTGGAAAATCCCTAACAAATTATCGAAACTTGTTTGAAATGTACACAAAGTTAATAATTTCATAATACTTTCGACCACGTATAGTGATGTAATGAAAAAAATTCACTTTTGTGTTAATTAATCCGTGCTAATAATTTAAGAAATCAGACAGTAAAAAACTATATCTAATTAGGCACACTATACATTGACAGTTTTTTTTTTAACCCTAAGTACTAAGGTTAAAAAATTTTGAATCTGAAAATTGTCTAGAACTTGAAATATGTGGACCACAATTTCATTCAGTGACTAACACTCGTGGCAAACCAAATCTTTAAGAATTATTTAAACTACGATAAATAATGAAAAAGCTTTAAAATGGTGAGCTAGTTAACAAGAGGAAAAACCAGCTTGGTTCATTAATTATCATGTCTTAGTTTCATGTCTTTTTCATATTTCTATACTCATTTATTTGTCCAGAGCGCAATTCTGTTTCTTTTTTATGTCTTAAAGATACAGTAAAAATATTTATATGTGAAAACAAAACGAAAATTTCATCACAGCACATTGAGTCACTCTTTTATAGTCGATAATTATGAATGTCTCGTAGCAGACAATAAACAAATAATAATTGTTATTATTTCTCTTATGCATTGTATATTTTCGTGTTCTGAGTGATAGAAATGAAGTTAAATTTAGCGAAAAAAAGTGTTGTTTGGCTAAACCATAAGCAAATGATGGAGGCTGTTACTGTGGTATTGGTTATGATTAAAGATTAGTTATGCCTAAGTATAGTCAAACATCTTGAGTTTTTAATTGTTGTTTTTAAATTTGTCGCACTATTAATAAAACTGTAATTTCGCAAAAATATCTTTTGAAAGTTTTTTTTAAAACATTTTGCACAAAATGCGAAAAGTCATTTACACAAAGAAGATTTCAAGCAGGAAATATTTTTTTATAATTCAATGGTTTATTTATTTGTTTATTTATTTATATTTTTGTTTCACTCACATCAATTATGAAAGAAATTTTTTATTATAAATCATACAGATTTTTTATAATTTTTTTTCAAACACCAAAATTTTAAATAAATCGTTTAAACAGTTTAGAGCCAAACATCGAATTCTTAGTTACTTCCCCGATTATTTTTAAAATCAATTTACGTTGTTAATATCTTTTTTATCAATCCTTTTATTTTATTTCATATTGTGTTAGTTTCACATAAAAGATACCGAATGCCATAAAATTTTTAGACATTCGTAGAAATGACTGGTATGTTTGTGCTAAAATTTATTATTTAAATACTTAGTCGTATACTTTCAAAAGCATTTATTTTAAAATATTTCATATCTTTCGTAAAATATGAGGTCTACGAGTAGTTAAAATTGCAAAAAAGTAAATTGAAAACTATAAGTAGATATAAACTTTTTAAGTTTTCCTTAAGTTACAAAGAAAAAATTACTAACAAAAAAACTAATTTGTTCTAAACCCAAAAAAGTCTTTAAAATATGGTACCTGATTACCTGATCGAAGCTAAAGCATTCAGATAGAATTCGGTCATTCATCTTAACAAATGACCTTCAATTAATTTTTGAACTAAAGCAGTTAGAACCAGTTTCACTTGGAAACTACAAGTTATAATTTGCAATTTTCATTCTTTTAGTTCAGACGTATTTCATGAGAAAATGACGTCAATCCTTTGAAACAAGTCACACTTTCTACCGGATTATTCATTATTCGATGGAAACGTTTATGAACAGAATATTAAGTTCCAGACGAATTCTTATATCTACTATCAAATGTACTTTTAAGGGATGTATTTGAAGAGGAGAGTGGATGAATATTTTAAGTGATATTTTAGTGGATTTCAAGAATTTTGCTTTAAAGTTTAAATGTTTCTCATTCTTGTGCTGGTCAAAGTTGAAATTACTCCTTCCCTGTCTTAATTGCACTTTTGACTTTTTAACATTATTAAGAAAAAGAGGATTTCTAAGGTTGTTGTCAACTGTTATTTGCTAAGTACATTTGGAATTTTCTTTCACTCCAAAATCATTTCAAAATTTCCACTTATCACCTTCCTCCCCAAAAAATTTGCAAATTGTGATGACTTGGTAAGATAAATCGATACTGTATAATTAAGTATGGCTAAAATAGGACCTTTCATCCAGAATTCTCAATTTTTTCCTTGTGACTTAGAGTTTTCTTCCACTAGTAACATCTTCGTTCATCATAGATATCCATTTCTTTATTTCGGCCATATAACAACATTTGCAATGCTATGTAAGCAATGCATGTAAAAGCATAGGATAATCAAGTCTCTCAATTCAGTCTTATCCACTTATCTTGAAGTGATTGTCTATACTTTTTATTATGATTATGACTTTAGATTATAACACATTTTTAACCTGCTTATATTCTGCTCGAATAAAATTTTTTCTGAGATCAGGATTTTCTTAGTTGTTTTTGTTCTTCATTTAACTAAAAGTTTTCGTTATTTACCAATTTCCGAATGCAATTTTTTTACCGATGATATAACATCTCTTACATAGAATAAAATAAAAAATTTATGTATACAATCATAATGTAAAACACATTCTCTTTACAGCCATTTCTTAACACTCCCTTCAAAAAAACATTTAATTTCTTTCACTTACATGTTAAGTTTTATTGTTTCAAAAGACTGGTCATTTCTTATTAAGTACTTATTTGTAAACTAAGTAAATAAATTAAGAATATTTGACTTTGCGTTTGTGGGTTTCCTAACTAGATTTCGCTTGTGAGTTATGTTCTTTGAAACACAAACCTCGAGCCACACTAACTGACTCTTTATTTATTTATTTTTATTTGTCTTTGTTTTCTCATATTTAGGTTATAAAACCTTTTTTTGAAACAGTTATTGCGGCTGTTTTATCTATTCGATCTCATTTGATTCTATTAAGCAACGTCAATTACAAGCGTCAATTATACCTAGACAATAAACGTATCTCAACTGATAGTTTTAGATTGCACTATTGTTTCCGGAAGAATAGATGTATCATATTAATGTAAGCTGATACCTAAATCCGAACTTTACTCTCTTGCATAATTATTTAGAGTAAAACCTATTATGTTTTTTCAGCCAGTTTTGAAGCTTCTGGTAAATTTACTATTTAAAGAAGTAAAAATTAACAAAAAACTTCATCTTGGAAAAGAGTTTGATTTCTGTAAATAAATTCATAAAATATTTTATAACTGATAAACACATAGTTTCTTTTAGTATTTAAAATTAGATTTTATTTCAGTTATACTGTTATTATATGAAATATATACAGGGTGTCTTAAAATTCCTAAAACTGACAAATAGCATGAGAAATACATGTTTGATATCGAAAAAGTAAAAGACGTGTTTAATATTATATAAAAAGAAGCTATCTATTGATAATAAAGTTGAAAAATAAATCCTGACCCTTGAGGGTTGATAATAAACAAAATTGAAAATTTGGATTCTCCAGAAAAAAGCACACCAATTAAACTACTCGATTTTTGTTTAGAAAAGGCGCGGTAATAAATATGAAAATGGAGAATAAATTGTTTATAATGGGAATACCTCCAGAAATAGACATCAGAACAGTAAAATGAACATGATAAATGCTGCGGAAAGCATCTCTATTGATACCAAAGTAGAACTCTTGAATTTCCAGGAGAGGGACAGATTCAATTTTAAAATATTAAATAGGAACTATTTTTTATTGTAGATTGCTTAGGAATTACTTATTTACACTTTCCTTCTAAAATATCCTATCAACTCGAATTTGGTTTTCAAGCGATTCAGCTTTAGAAATAACACTTGAAACAATACCCCATTTGTCTAGCATAACTTATATTTCTTTCCTTTTTTACATCATTTTTCACCTTCTCACCAAAATCCGCTAGCGAGGTCATGCAACTTTTTACCATTTATCCAGAAGAGGTTACTTAATAGTTTTTCACTGGGTAGAGCTTTTTTTTTTCCTAGATGCTACATTTAAACTCTTATTTTATTTTTTCCATTTATCACCATTCACCTGAAAAAGTATGACAGTGTTTAATTTCGTCCTTTTCAGGCAACTCGAATTGTCTAAATTTTCGAAAAATTAAAAAACTAAATATTCATTTTGAGCTTATTCTAGTCAAACTTGCAAAGAAAAATTTATAAACGCTGACAAATGATATTCGAAATTCAATTAAAAATTCAAAAGTTAAACTTTATGTCAACTATATATCATAAAAAGGTAATTATTTCACCGTTTCGTGCATTCTAATGGAACGAAAAATAAACTCATGGAATTATTATTTATAAATAAATCATTTCCACTTTTTATCACAAATATAAATAATAAGTTATAATAGTTATAAAATTATGCCTGTGAATTATTTGTTCCTTACTGAACGGTATTTACTATAATATATGAACTATATATATAAACTATATATAGTATAACTATATATAGTATAACTATAATATATAAACTATAATATATCGTTTTCTAATAAATTCTGGCTTCTTCAAAAGAGGAAGTTTGATTTCTAGCGAATGTCATCAAATTTTTCACAATTCTTGGAGGTGCGCACAATATTTTAATCTTTTTGTGCCTACCATCCATTTTAAAATACTGTACCTATTTTTCAAAAAAGAAAACAGTGGTAATACACATATTTCACGATTAGGATTTATTTTGCATAACCAAAATGGTTGTATCATAATATATTTAATAATATAACTATTTATGTTTTGAACTAAAGTTAATTCAGAGTGTTCTTTTAAAGCTAAAGTGGTAGATAACTGAAAAAAAATGCGCACTTAGTATAAACTAAATATGTACTGTCACTTTTTTCACAAAGGTGTTTTTCATATAGCCATTTTCTGAGATAGGGAATTAATGGGTTAAGTTGAAGTAAAAGATTTAGTATAATTGTATTTGACTAGAAGTTTTTTATTCATTTTTTTTTTTCAGAGTAAGTGTGGGCAATCCAACTATGCACCAAAGTTTGTCATTTTTTAAAAATTTTCTTTTAATTCTTTAAGAAAACAACTCATCATTCAACTTTATAGAGAAAAAAATTTTATTAAAATTTATTTCAATAATTGAATTAGCACATTAAATATTATTTCAAACAAGCAAAATCTTAAGAAGCATACTATTTTTTTTTTTAACGAAACTTTATTTTGGGAGTAAAACAGCAAAAATGGCTGTTTTTTTTCCCCGCACGGTAGCAACATACGGATAAACCAAGAAACTATCGTCAATTTTTTGTAAGAAAACTTTGTCTCTTTATGTCTATGGTGTATTTATGTTTATAAAAAGGTTACGAGACGATTTACAGTTTGTTTAACCTGCTTTGCCTGTTTTATTTTATGCTGCTGTTAATGGATACGTTATGTGTTGTATGAGTTTTTATGACAAATAAATATGCGGCATTCTGAAATTAACTATAATAAAAAAAATTATTACATCTAGCTGTTTCTTACGTAAATAATATTCTTAGATGAATGTTTCTTATTTGATATTATATATTAATTTTGGCATATTGAACTCTCCTCTAAATTTTTTTTTTTTTTTTTAAATTTGACTTGTGGTAAAGATCATAAATTTAAGAGTTAGTCAAAATTGAAATCATCTTTGATTTTTGGGCATGTGATAGTGAATTATCAAATGCCAAATATCAAAAACAGTAATAAAAAAAGGCTTTTAAACATATTATTTTTTAAACATTAAAATTAGACCAATTTTTGTTTCTCAAATTATCAAAACATGTAGAATTATTTACATAAGATTACCGTTTTTTGTTGAATATAAACTTTGTGAAAAAAAAAAAAGTCTCACGAAAAAATTATAAAAGTTATGTTTCAGAGTTTAGATTAAAAAAAAAAACTAAATAAAATTTTTATTCTTGGCACAGTTGTTTTATATTTTAGTATTCTTTGTTCACGTTTTGGTTAATAAAGATCCACAGATATAAATAAAAAGCAAAAGCTCTTTTAACACCTTTAAAAAAATGTGACTTGTAGCGGTATTGATGTTAAAATTATTGTCTGAACAAAAAGATTTGTGACTTATCATTGTTAAAATTTCTCAATTTAAATGTTAAAAAAAAATGAAAAATTTATTTATGACTACAAAGTGGTTTCCAAACAAACGCACTTGTTGAATCTATGCGCCAAAGGGTTAATGCAGCATTTTTGATAAACAAAATGAAAGTACTTCAAATCAAATCTCGTAATTTGTAACAATAAAAAATATAGGCCAGGGTCAAAGTATTATTTCGTTCTGATGGAAAATTTTCCGTATGCTTACTCAATTTTTAAGTTGTCAGTCAAAAGTTATATTTGTTATGAAAAAATAAAGATGGTAAAAATAGGTCACTGCCGGTATTGCACGACCTACATTATGAGGTTAATCGCTGCTCTTGAACGAAAAGTGATATCAGATGTGTTTTTGCATAGAGTTCAAGTTTTTTTTATCCATCTTTTATCTTAAATGCTTGATAAAATATTTCATGCAAAATATCTGAACATCTGTTGTCAAGTTATAAATATCAACATTACAGATTTGTAGGAAATAAGAAAAAAATATGTATCTGAAAAAATGTGAAGTAAATTTATACTCTAGAATTGCTACCTAATTGAATTATTTTCATTATCATCTGAAGTGCAATTTACAGGTTTGTGAGTTATAAATTGTTCTGAAAGTATTGTTCATTCAAATCTCCCTTCCAAAAATAAACATTTTGTTTTCCTTTAGAAGGTTTTCCTCCTGAAAAACCGCATTCCCCACTTTTTTCCATCACAAATAATAAAATTATAGTGCTGATTTATCTCCGAGTTGGTTTCCAAAATCATTTTGTTCTTAACTAATTTTGTTAATGCTAGAGTCGAAATTCGCTTTTTCAGAAGTTGTTAAAATGGAAAAAAAAAAAAAAAAAAAAAAAAAAAAAAAAACGTGTATACGTTATCAGTTCAAAAAAGAAAATTTTTATGTAAAAATCGTACAGCCATTTTCTGTAATCTACATCTATATGCGTTTTCTACACTGTAAAAGTGAAAAGTGTATACGTTATCAGTTCAAAAAAGAAAATTTTTATGTAAAAATCGTACAGCCATTTACTGTAATCTACATCTATATGCGTTTTCTACACTGTAAAAGTGAAAAGTGTATACGTTATCAGTTCAAAAAAGAAAATTTTTATGTAAAAATCGTACAGCCATTTTCTGTAATCTACATCTATATGCGTTTTCTACACTGTAAAAGTGAAAAGTGTATACGTTATCAGTTCAAAAAAGAAAATTTTTATGTAAAAATCGTACTGCCATTTTCTGTAATCTACATCTATATGCGTTTTCTACACTGTAAAAGTGAAAAGTGTATACGTTATCAGTTCAAAAAAGAAAATTTTTATGTAAAAATCGTACAGCCATTTTCTGTAATCTACATCTATATGCGTTTTCTACACTGTAAAAGTGAAAAGTGTATACGTTATCAGTTCAAAAAAGAAAATTTTTATGTAAAAATCGTACAGCCATTTTCTGTAATCTACATCTATATGCGTTTTCTACACTGTAAAAGTGAAAAGTGTATACGTTATCAGTTCAAAAAAGAAAATTTTTATGTAAAAATCGTACAGCCATTTACTGTAATCTACATCTATATGCGTTTTCTACACTGTAAAAGTGAAAAGTGTATACGTTATCAGTTCAAAAAAGAAAATTTTTATGTAAAAATCGTACAGCCATTTTCTGTAATCTACAATCTACATGCGTTTTCTACACTGTAAAAGTGAAAAGTTCCGGATCAAATTATGATAAAAAGTACTGTCACTCGGGGTGGTAGTTTTTTTCACCGTAAAATCAATTTTTCCCGGAACTTGTTACGGAACAAAAAAACTGAAATATCGAAATTTTACTGCAATAATTACCGTAAAACCACTGAATAACTTTAATTAAACAAATATTACTGAGAAAAATAATATTATATTATATTAATATTTTATAATATTTTAAGGTAAAAATAGATTTTACTGATGATGCACCCAAACTTTATACCGTAATTTTTTACAGTGCGTAGTCCGTAGAACATGTACTCATTTATGAATTTTATTATGATTAGGTACTTCAATTATGCATTATATTATATTCTTTAAAAAAAATTTCACAGATTCCACTCAAGTGCAATGACCTTTATTGCGAAATTACTTAATACTACCAACAAACTTTTAAGTCTCTTGAAAAGAATATGGTGATGCGACTGGGTAAATTTTTAAGGAAAAGTCCTTTCACGCACTGTGCATTTAAAACAACAACAAAAAATACATATAGGGAGATGATAGTCGTTTGGTTAAATTCTTAACTAAGTATTATGAAAATTTATTGTAATTTATGAAAATTATTATGGCAAGTTATTAAAATATGTTTTTTTTTACGATATATACAAGTTGCAATGATAAAATTTATTTATTCATTAAAAATTGTATGTAAATAAACATTATTCAAAAACCTATATAATCTCGTTCACTGATAGGAATTTGACACCATTTTTTTCGAACAAACTTTATTAAAATTTATTAAACAAGGTTTTTTTAAAAAAATTATAATTATTTTAATATTTAAAAAAAAGTTTTAGTTTAGAAACAAAAACCGACCAAATATCATTCATTTATTATTATAAATCCTTAAAAAAGGTTTAAAAAATCAGTATTACCATATTTCAGTTTAATTGACGCCAAATTGATGTTTAATTTAAACATCTTATTTGCAGATTTTCGCTTCGTCTGGTAAACTACAACGCAAATTATAGTAATAAACTTAAAATAGAATAAAAATTTCTATAAAAAAAGATTAGTAGCATAAAAATTAATGTTTGTTAAATATTAATCTCAAAAGGTTCCGTCAGAATAATTCAAGGTATCTAGAATAATTAATGTGCTTTTTCTATTAACATTTTTAATGCACCCTCTCTCTTACTTTCTTTTTTTTTTTTTTTGTTGATAGATATGTAAATATTATAAAAAAAACAAACTAAATTAATAAGACAGACAAAACGACATATTGTAAAATTTCAGAAACAAAATATTGCAAAATTTTGTTATGAATTTTATTAATCACTAAAATATATTTATTTCTGATCGATAAAAAGAAAATAAAAAGCGTTTTTACTAGGGTATCAATATTTACGAGTACAAAGTGTTGCTAAGCGACAATAGACATTTAAAAGAAAACATCGATATTATCTTATTTAATACTATTAGGTATATGTCAAACTTATCACTAACCTACAAATCTATTTTAAAAGTTTCACGGGGGGAAAAATTTATATCAGTAATTATATAACACACCAATATCCCCATTGAGCAATGCAAATGTTATCTGGTGAAAAAATTAGATTCATAGATATGGATTGACAGAAATATATGCATATATATAGACAGGAAAAGAAATATCTTGTAACTCTTATAAATTGTATAGTGCCGAAAAAATATGAATGACGCTAAATAACTTAGAATCTAATGATCTGATTTTAACGCACTTGGACTCGAACTTTATGGTTCCCTGGGGTGGTTAACATGCTAATTTAATAGTGTAGACTATATTTTAAATTACGAAATCAGACACATAGCATACCCTCTCTGCATAAACATCTTTTTTTGACGGATTATGATTCCTGATCCAAAAAATATAATAGTTAGCAATTTTTGAAATATGGTGCCAAAAGTTTGATCAGGAGAGCAGTCGGAAATCTGAACCCCTTAATGTTAAGTTTACTTTTTGCGTATTTCACCATATCTTGAAAGCTTTTCAAGTAAATTGAAAAAATTCTCTACACAATTATAAAATTAGTTTGTCTAAAGACAATTTTACACAAAAAATAATTTTCAATAATTATTTAAATTTAGAAGAAAACAATTTTGAATTGTTAGGTATGAAAATTTTTATATTATTTTTAGGAATGTAATTTCATAAGTCAAAATGAGAGAAAAAGGCCGAATAGTTTTAGATTTTTTAGATTTTATTAGATTTTATAGGTTGGAGAATAATTAACCACCGATTGCGCTTGAAACTTGTATTTTGCAATTTAAAATTACATTCTGAGAAATTATGTTAATATTTGCAAATCTTACAATTCAAAGTTTTTTCAAGTATTGTCAAATAAAATAATAAAGCATACTAAATAATAATAATAAAAAAAATTTACTTTGGGATAAACTATTTTATAATTGTGTGAAAAATATTTATTAGCTTAATTAGATCTCGAATTATGACGAAATACGCAAAAAATAAACATCTGATCCGATTTATTAGTACAATTAAAGATAGGCCCTCAAACAATTAAGATTTTATTTTATAACTGTCGTTGAACAGCCGACCAAATTTTCGGTTTACGACTACCAGTGTTCAACTCCGTATTTTTGTAATTTAACCCAATCCAGAAGATAACGGAACTCCGGGACTTTTTGATGGAACTAACCAGCATTTAAGGTTACATACAGAGAAAAACCTTGAAACCTTCCCACCGTTAGATTGACGTCAAGGATCCATGATCCGTCTACAACAGAGAAAGATTATTGCTGCTGAGGATATTAAGATTGAATCTTAGTATTTGAAAATCCTATTATTAGACAAAAAGTTATTCAGAGAGTTCGTTTTTTTTTTTTTTTTTAGCAC
Organism: Parasteatoda lunata; assembly: GCA_949128135.1. NCBI lineage: Eukaryota > Metazoa > Arthropoda > Arachnida > Araneae > Theridiidae > Parasteatoda > Parasteatoda lunata. Next base: position 63,272,495 of record OX421973.1, on the reverse strand, counting down.
TGTACAGTGTACCAAAGAAGAAAAAAACACCACTCTGAATAACTTTTTATCTAATGATCCGATCTTCACGTTCTAGGAGTCAAACTTAATGGATCGAGCAAGTGACAATAAATATGCTAAATAACAAATGCAGACGATATATTTTAAGTTACAAAATGAGACACGAAAATGTTCTTACTCTGAATAAGCATACCTTTTTTTCGACGGACTTGGATTTCTAACCCCCAAAACATAGGGGGTAACCGTAATCTCAGAAATATGGTCATAATAGTTTGCTCAGGAGAGTTTTAAAAAGTTTGGACCCCTCAATGTAATTTTTACTATTTGTATATCTCGAGAATTTGGGCATAGTCATAAAATTCGATTATCCAAAGATAATTCCATGCAAAAATCAAAATTTAATAAATATTTGTTATTTTTTATTGTTTTATTTATCAATAGTCAAAAAAATTTTGAATTGTAATTACATATATTTGTATGTTTATTCAGTGAAAGTACGTTTTTGTGTCTCATTTCGTAACTTAGAATATCGTATGCACTAATTAATTAACATATTTGAGGTCACCTTCTCAAACCATTAAGTTCTAGAACGTTAAAAATCAATCCTAAGAACAAAAGTTATTCATGGTGGTCCTTTTTTTTTTTTTTTGCCCGCTGTACATGTTAGTCTGTACATGTACATGTCTGTAAAACATCATACCTGAACATCGATTGAAACCAAGTATATCCCGTAATGCTGAATATTTATTCTAATGATGAGTAAGTACTTTTAACGGGATACATTCACATTTGTATGATAAAGGATAGGTTGAAATAATATGGTGGAAATTTGTTGTATTGTTAAAAACGATTACCAGATTTCAATCCTGTGGAGCATTTGTGGCATTCTGATCTATGTCAATGTTTGAAACACTCATTTTGAGTCATGTTCATTTTTCAAACGAACATATATCCGTATTCTTTGACAAGCATTTTTGCTATATAATTTTTTTTAAATCTGCATGTATTTAATCATCTATGAGAATACATGCTAAATTTATTTTTTTCCTTACACGCACATTTTGAGTTTAAAACATGTAAAATGTTAGCATATTTTTCAAAACTGATGTAAGAGTCCACTTTAAATCCTATTGACTTATACAAATAATAATAATAAACCATTTTTATGGAAAGCGTTTTATTCCAACTCAAAGAACAATGGTGAAGCTTACACAGCCACTATTTAATATCCGTAAAATTATGTAAAGATTTATTTGCAAAGATAGATGTCTTCCTTCTCAGCCAGAGAGAAAAAATATAAACAAACTTGGACTAATATTGTCTGCAATTAAAAAGAATGGGAAAATATTTCTTTGCATTTATATTTTCTCTACGATTCAGAAGAACAACGAAGCTACGATCACACGTATACATTGCCGGCAATTAAAAAGAAGGGAAAGACTGAATTTGCAATATTGATATTCTCTCACCAATCCAGAGGAACTATGTACTTAATATGTGGATTACATGTATATTGATGGTATACAAGAACATTAAAAGAAACAGAAGGATGAATTTATTGGATTAATGACAATCCACCGAAATCACATTCTGCGGCTACTTTGATATTCAAGTGTTCAAAAATAGCGGTTGACTGAATGCTTTGTTTACTGAAGGTATAACTCAAAAGAACAAAGTTCATTTATACGTACAACTTAAGCCTACAAAGATTGTGCACCTACCGTTACAGATTCTTGTTACCTCATCTACAGTTCCCCCCAATCACTTTGTTTGTATTGCTTTTTTTTGCTGTCATTTTTATCAGGTGTTTTCAACAACTCCTTACAACAATCCTTTTATTTACTCATCTACAGTCGATTTGATCACACATTATTATCTTGGTAAAACATACAGCTCACGTGACCTAGTTTTATGCACGTTTTAAATTATAAGCATATATGTACTGGGAAGTTGAATGCTTTAAGAACAAAATTTTTTAAATTGGCAATTGTCGAAAGAGAATAATTCAATTGTAAATTTTAACAAATATATATCAAACAGAGCTTCTGTGTCTTAGCAGTAAAAATACTTGTTTGCTGCCACGAAATTGGGTACTTGCAACTCAAAAAGAAATAGTGAAGTGATTATGCTAAACCATGTGATTTAAATTCGATTTAATTGGATACCTGTAAGCGATGTCACGTGGGTGTGTCTAACCTGATTTGGCTGCTTTGACGATGACGTCGCTTGCAGGTATCCCATTGTATTACGTTTTACTATTTTCTCGCTATTTTTTTATGTTTATACACTTTAAATATTGTATATAATATAACAGAAACGTGACTAAAATTCTATATTAGAAAATACAAAAATAATTTCAAAATTTGTTAAAATTTTAAAAAAATGTATTTCAAAGCAAAATTTCTAATAAAAATATCATTACTTCCTAATATTTTAGTTTTCACAAATTAAATATAGTATACAAATGAAACATCATAGATGATATGTTTGATACTTTAACAGTTCTGAAAAAAAAAAAAAATTTCACTTAGTTTCGTATGAGAATACGCTTAATTTTTATATAATAAAAATATTTGTTGTTCCTTAAATAAACAAATTTAAAACTTTTTAAGAAAATATTGGATTTACCTTTCCAATGCAATATCTTTATTTAAACCAAATAGAACTTCTGATGATAAACTTTTTTTGTTCTCTGTTTCGTATATGGTACGCTTTTTTTCACATTTAAAGTAAACATTTGTTGTTATTTAACTATAAAATGCTAAATTTTTTAAGGAAAAAATTTATTTTTCCAACCAAATGTTCCTTTTCAATGTCATGTCTTTGCTTATACTAAATAGTTTTATCATTAAAAACAGTAGGTTTTATTGTGAGAATTATCGTTATTGTATATTTAGTTATAATAACTCATTATTATTATATGTTTTAATAGATTTCAGTATACATTAAAAAAAAAAGTCCTGTTTATTCCTTTCAAACTAATAATGATTAATTATAAACTTCAGAACATTTTAAGAGCAGAAATATTAAATGTTTTTTAATTGGGATCAAAATCCTTAATTAGGATTTTTTTTTACAAAATAAATGGGAAAAGACGTTATTGTAAACTACTTTTCTTTGTCGAGTCCTGCTTACTGGTGCATGATCTCCTGTTCCACCATAATTACTCTTAAATTAAAGTTACTTCTATATTTAATGATACACATATCACCAAATCTGGTGAAACCACTATAATATTAATAGTGATGGACTGTAATCATTCTGAACGAAGTGATTCAAAGGTATTCTCTGCAAGAATACTTAGTTAAATTTTCTCTCGCTTTTATCTTTTATAATTCCTTGGGAAATATACTTCCCAAAAACTTAATTAATTTGTAAATTTCGATGGAAAGCTATTTTTCCACTTATGATTTGTACAACCATCTGCTGATAACTTCAGAAAATATAATGAAAAAAATACCAATAAAGGGCTTTGCTTAAATAAATGTGTGTTAACAGTAAGAGTTAAAAAGCTAGTGTGTGGTAAAGAATAGAGGTCAACATTGTGGGTAGCTATTTACCCTTATGCGTTCATTCATTTGATCATTTTTCATTGAATTTAATAGTAATTATATACCCAGAACAAGTAACGAATCAAGCTACATTAAAGAAACAGTTGTCCTACGCTTTTATTTTCGCTTCATCTTGTTATGTTTTTTTTTTTTTTTTTCATTCATGCTTTAGTAAGATATTTTTTAGATATTTTCCTATTTTTTGACTTTATAAATTCCTCCTATCTTCCCACCAAAACAAAAGACTTTAAAATCAAATTAAATTTTAGTAATAGCTAAATGAATTTCTTATCATAACTCAACCCTAAAAATATTTAGCATAACATTACAGAAAAAAATGGCCCCATAAAAGGTTAAAGAACTGTATACTTTTTAATCGCACAAACTTTAAAGTAAGTTATCTCACTATTTAAAAAAAAAACGTAAGAGCCAAAGCTGTTTTGGTAGTCCAACTTAACGTTATATGTTGGTTTGCTGTTCAAAAGCTGTAAGACTAAGAAACTTGAAATTACTAAGGACAGGAATTACAATAGAATAATAACAAATAATTTTTCTATTATTTGTTAGAGAACTATTAAACTTGTTGGAAAAAACACCATATCGGTCATTTTATAGGAAGCAGGAATGCAACTAAAGGGTTGAATTTTAGCATGCTAAAAGAGCTACATTTGGTAATGAACTTTACACTGTTTTTTTTTTCTTTCAAAATTTAAATTTGTTCGAAAGTTATTGCAATTTTAAGTACTTTTTTGTGAATTTTTTTAGAACTTTTTTTGCTTTACGTTTACATTTTGCTTTGCTGTTCAAAATTTATATGACATAAAATTACGAAGGTGAGTAGAAAAAATGTGCAGGGAGTTCGTTGGCTTAAAAAGATTACAATTCGATTGTTAGTTCGAGAATTAATAATAGTTAAACTCTTGTAGTTAAAAATAAACCATTTTGGTTCACTAAAATGCAACTACAGAATTGAAATGTGATGTACAGATAACATCAGTTTTTATTCCAATTTAAACAAGAGTTTTTTTTTTGAAAATCATTGCTAATTTAAGAGCTTTTTCGGGGATTTTTTTCAGCTTTTTGGCTTTAAATATTGTAGACAATTTTTTTTTTTTCTTAAAAGTTCTTTATTTTATAAACTCGTGCTCTAGTAGATGTCAATCAAAAGTCGCAAAAGAGAGAGAGATTATATATGTTGCTAGATATAAATATTAACATTCATAGTGAAGTTTTTGAAAATAACAAAATCAAATAAAACTTAAATAGCGATAAAAGTTGTTCTCTATTTTAATTTTTATGTCTTTAACGAATTAAACCACTTATTTATTTATTTCTTATTGAATCTGACAATCTGTAATATGCAATTTTCTTTGCAGCAATCGAATACCATGTCGTTTCGATATAGACAGAGAAGCCATGACACAGGTGCTGCTGGACGAGACTTCTCCTCCATTAAAAGATTCTGATTCATTTCCAGAAAAAGTATGTACGATATAGAATTAAAAATATTTTAGAAACACTCTGGCAAGTATGTAAAATAAAAGAATAAATAATTCAATTTCCAGGTCCATTCAGCCTTTAGAAAAAATGTCAAAGTATCATGTGATTGTGTTGATCGATTCATCAAAGCTGCTTTACCAATAGCTAGATGGCTTCCAGATTACAGTATTAAAAATGACCTCTTTTTAGATTTTTTAACTGGCGTAACTTTATTAATCATGCATGTTCCACAAGGTAATCATTATTATTATTATTATTCATTGAAAGGTATAGTTAAGGTGAAATTGTTATATTATATTCTATGTTTATAGGCATGGCTTATGCTCAGTTGTCAGCTGTATCACCAATTTATGGTTTATACACCTCATTTTATCCGGTTTTAGTCTATGTTTTATTAGGAACATCCAGACATGTATCAATGGGTAAGTTGATCTTTAATGTTTAAAAAAATAAGTAAAAATAAGAACGAAATTAAACTGATAGGAGCTAGCAGACATTTTTTAAGTTAGTGATTTCTCTATAGCAGTTACAGCTTATATAAATTTTATAAAAATAACTTACAGCTCTTGACTTTTAGTCAGTAATTATAAAAATACTTCCTGAAGCTATATGATAAATGCATCGAAATATTTTTACAAAATTTGTTCCAAATATGCTAACTTAACCTCAATATGTGCTAAGTTAGCATGAGTTATTTTCATACTACTTCACTATAAAATTTATTATGCATTTTATATGCTTTAAATTACAGCTCTAATCTTGAGTGTACTTAAATATTTTTTAACTAACATTTCTTTTTTAGATTATAATTTACAGTGATATTAAATTGCCCTCATCTAAATCTGTTTTTTCTAGTTTTATATAAATTATTGTTTTAGAAATTGGTGGTGATTAACTTTTTATAATTCTCTAATTTGATGCAGAACCCGCATCCATACTTGTCTCCTTTTAATAACAAAATATGGAATAAATAAGCTGACCAACTTTGATATTCTCAATGAAATGGAAATAAGACAACTTGACCAGAAAGAAAAACAAATCAACTTGAATATTAACAGCAGTATGCAATTTTATAAATGCGCAGCTTTTCTCTTATCCTTTATTTACTTACAATTGCTGACTTATATAGTTTATGTATTACTTCAAGTTTTTCATGTGCTACTTCATGGTATTTTTTACAATAGTTAATTTTTGTGTTGTTGATTATCTCTTGAAGAAACAAAAGTTTATGTAATACTGTAATATGACTGTGGCAAATACAACCAAGATAACTTTGTCCTTAGAAATTATCGATTTTTTAAGTTGTCAGATAATTTATAAACTTTTCTTGTACATATCGTATGTCAGCGAGCACACACGACTAGTAACACTTAAATTTACAACGGAGAAAATATGGACATAGTTTTCTGTTGATTGGCTTAGCTGATTGCATTGACTGGGCGATCAGCTGCACAATCGAAGCCTCGTCGTTCTGGACTTTCACGAAAAAGAAACTATTGCTTCAAATAATAATTGTAACGTTATTAATGCATGAGTGTCATAACAACATAGAAAATACCTTTAAACATTTGTGGGATCAATTCGTAGCAATTTTTAATGGTTTTCATTAAATATTTTAACGAAATTTATTTCCTGCACATAATAAAGAAATATCTCTAAAAACAGTACATTTTAAATAAGATTGTGAAGTCAAAAGATAGCAAATTTGTCACGTTGAAATAAAAAAAACTCTTGTTTGCGTGAAATAAAATAATTGGTATTGTGATAATCAGTTGCACTGCTAAGGAAAAGTTCAATTTTAACTATGAAGGAATATCTTGAATTTTTTCCTTTTATATTACAATAAATGTTATTTTTCAAAACAAATTTGTATGAGTAATAATAACCTAGTTTTAATTCTATTTCTAATCATATTAAATTACAAAAAAATAGTTACTTTAAACATTTACAATGATGTTATCTTAACAGGTACATTTGCCATTTCAAGTCTTCTGGCTGGTACGGAAGTAGAATATATTCATCAACAAGAAATGTTGCAATATAATTTACAAATGGATCACTGGAATTCGGTCGCCAATGCAACGAATTCTACAATAATTCCAGGCATAACTCCTCCCGTAGTTCATGACAAAATCCATATTGCAATGATTCTTACATTCTGTGTTGGTATACTTCAGGTAAATAATTTTTTCTGTCTCACGTAAAAAATTTATTCGTGTCAGCTATACCAACATGAAAGATTTAGAAATTTTACTACAGAAGAAATTATTTCACTAGCATTTTTTTTTTTTTAATTTGATATCTTGATAGTGTGCTATAAATATCTCAGATCAACCTTTTTGCGTAACTTTTTCAGGTACTCACTAATGATAAGAATGATGAACACATCACTCTTATCAGCATATTAAAATTCACACAATGTTCAAGTTAACTGATAATTTCAATGGTAACTTTCCTACACTACTGACAATATTCAATAATGAAGTAGTAAGGCAAACAGTTGAATAAAAATTTATATTGAATGTGAATAATCAGACCTGTTTTGCGAAGCTTCAACGCTAAGTAAAGATCATTGAACTTTTGCAGTCATCACGTTTTTGTTAATTTTTAACCTTGAGGTGTATGAAGAAAATAATTATATACAGGGTGTTTATAAAGTCCCGCACCTATTTTGATGTTTAATAACTCATAAAATAATGAAGATATAAACAAACTTATGGCACTTATTGATGGAATAACTCATATATTTTCCTTTTCAGATTTGAATATCTTTACTTTTGTAAATATCGTCTGCGCGTGTGGTTACTTTTAGATAATTTCATTTTCCAGTCTAAATATCTGTACTTTTCTAAATATCGTCTGCTTATTAATTGCATTTTTCTCTCTTTTGTTTTTGGCAACTATTGCAATGTTATGTTTACTTTTGGTGTGTTTGTTCTATGTAGTACTTTTCTATGTGATGTTTTATTCGAGCGGATATTGCATACACCACAAGAGAAAGCACAGATTTTATGGTGGTTCACAGAAGCGAAATCGATAGTGCAAGCACAGAGAAATTGCAGAAGAATTTATAATTATAGGATTTATAAAGGACAATGTTTACAGGAGGATCATGTCGAACATTGATGACCTAAAAGCCAGAATTACAACCGCAATAGCCTCTGTGGATGCCGACATGCTTGCCGCTACCTGGCGTGAAATTGACTATCGACTTGATATTCTCCGTGTAACGAAGGGGGCACACGTGAAAGTTCATTGACAAGGGTCATGAAACTTTTTGAGTCTATCTAACCATTTATGTTATTAATTTTAATCTATCTTTATTATTTTATGAGTTATTAAACATCAAAATGGGTCCGGGACTTTATAAACACCCTGTATATTCGTTTCTGTCTTGTGGGAAAATGAGAAGCAATTAAAAATGTGTAGATTATAGTTTCTAACATTGAATTGTGAGAACAAAAACTATATATATTAGTTCAGTTTTTCATTATGCTATTAAAAAGAACTCGGAAAAAATTAAGTGTCTTTTTCAAAGTAGTAACTAGAAATTAAATAAAATTTTGAAAATGACCCTATACAAGGTAGTCTTAACAATTTACAAAAGCAGCAACAACAGTTATTATGAAGGAAAAAGCTCTAGGCCGAAATTAGAAAAGTTTGGGAAGACGTTCTTTCAATGACGGTTTGATAATGGTTAAATATATATGTCACTGTTAAAGTGTGAAATGCGTTATTTAATAGAATAACTAGGTATTTCATGAAATAGCTAGACCAGTTAGTTAAAAGTATATAAAATTATTGAATTCTACAATTTAACTAGGTATTCTATAAAATGATGTGTGCGCTTCATTTCGTTACTTTTAGGCGGTGTATTTATGTTAGTTTATATTGCTTTTCCTTAGTATTTATCAATTAATTATTCGCAATAGGGATAAAATGTATTTTTCGTGAGATTTTTGCTATTTATAAATTTATTATGATCAATAAATTTATAAAATAACTTTCATTTTTCACTGTAATAGTCTATCATTAGTTATTTCATAGAATAACTAGATAAAGCAACAAATTTTTCATCTATTATATACTTTAACTTATTTGTCTAGTTATTTCATGAAATCCCTATTTATTCTATGAAATAACTAAATTATACACTTTAACAGTAACATATGTTTACATTCATTACCATAAAAATTAGCGAGTTGTCAGAATGAAACGAAACTTAACTAAGCACAACGTTAATACAAGTAATAAGTGATTAATAAATCAAAGCGAAATTATCATTAATTGCAGGAAAAATACAAATGATGCTTTAGTCCCTTTTTCTTTAAATTTTGGTGCGAATGCAGGATGCTATACGGTCGGGCACTGAGGTTTGCAAGTCTCTTACGATGTCTTTCTGCATTGCGTTCCACAATTCGTCGTTTTGAAACTAAACCGTAGTAACTCAAAAAATGAGATATTTGGGTCATTTTGTGTAAAAACAATCACCCTTTTAGAGAAACAACGTGTTATCTTCATAGTTCCATAAAATTAATTTAGAGAGCAGATAAATCGTTATCGCATTGGCACGATTTGCATAGGTGGGAAAAATTTGAAATCGCTCTCCTGAAAAACTTGCTTTTTTGAGTTACCACGGTTTAGTTTCAAAGCGACAAATTGCTGTAAAAACACCACTAAATCGACTAAGCTCGGAGGTTGTTCAAATGGTCATTCCAAGTCGTCCCAGATGTGCTCGTTCGGAGACAAATCTGAGGTTCGAACAGGCCAAGAAAGGATATTAACAAAGGAATTCCTTACTGTGTGTGGAAAAGCAATGCATTGTTGAATAGTGGCTCCTGAGAGCCATTTCAGGAGTGGCAACATATGTGGCTGAAGGAAGTCATGAACGTACCACCGAGCTGCTATGGCAGATCAATATTAGGGGTTATAGTGTATCGTATGCGATGACACCTTACGCCATCATACGAGCTATAACTGCGGTGTGCTGCTGTACAACGTAGGTAGGATTGAGGGATTTACCACAGGGGTCCCCCACTCGTATATTATCATCACTACTCAAATTGAATCTGGATTCATCATTGAATACGATCTGGTTTTGTTAGGTTGAAGTCCAACTCCGTTGAGAGCGCCACCACTCTAAACGGCAGCATGTCCTTCTGTGGACCTTGCGCCATTAAACCCTACATTCAATTCCACTCTAAACGAATGCAACAGTGGGAGGGTGTCAATCCTGCCTACGCTGTATAGCAGTACATCGCTTCCACAGCTAACGTGATTTTATAGGTTAAAGCCATCGCATATGACACACGATCACCTTGCTGTGTCCAGCGGTACGTTCGTGATATCCTTCAGCCACATATGTTGCCACTCATAGCAGATCTCTGAGGAGCTATTTTTCAAGAAAGTAATGCTCAGCTACACACAGCAAGGGTGTCACCGAAATTCTTCAGTCAAATTAGTACCCTACTCTGGCCAGTTCGATCCCCAGATTTGTCACTGAATGAGCATATTTGGAACCAGATGGGAGGGCAAGTTGTACAGCCTCCGAGTTAAGTCAATGTAGTGTTGTTCATAAGAACACCACTAAAGCTCCGGTGGAACTAGATGCCGCAGCAGATTAAAATTTATATGGCTCAATGCCCGACCGTATCGTCTCCTGCTTTCACGCTAGAGAGCACCCGAGAGATTACTAAAACCTCCATTCATTTGCATTTTTTTTTTCTGCAATAAATTGTCATTTTGATTTAAAACGTTTTTAATCACTTACTTATATCAACGTTGCACTTACGTATGCAGTTAAATTATTTGTCTCCTTCTCTTGTAATTTATCTTTATTATTTTCCATATTTTTCAATATTTTAACTTATTTTATGAGTTCTATATACTTGCAGCTTATGCGCAGTTAATAAAACTTATGAATTTTCTTCGTGTATATATATATATATATATATATATATATATATATATATATATATATATATATATTTATATATATATATATATATATATATATATATATATTAATGATAAAACCTGGAGTGTTGATTGCATTAAAAATTTCAGGTCTGCCTTTAGTGCATGCTTTTATAAGAAAATAAACATGTGCTTTTATTCACTCCACTATGAGTGTGATAATTCTGTTTATAAAAATAAGCCTTTTACAAAATTATTACTGTTGCATTTCTTTTAAGCAATAATATTAATTATATGTGATACTTTAGAACTTTGTTTTTTCTCCCTCAAACTAACAACTATAATGAACGTAATGATTTTTATTATTATTATTGATAAAAAATGTCAATACGGTTAAACTTTTTTTGCAGACAGCCATGGGTTTGTGTAGACTTGGATATTTGACTTCGTTCATGTCGGACGAGATGATAAGCGCTTTTATTACTGGCACTGTTGTTCACATCTTTACCAGCCAACTCAAACCCTTCACAGGAGCAGCTGTCCCTAAGCATTCTGGACCATTCAATGTAATCATGGTAAGGAAATATATATATATATTTTTCCCCAACTGAAAATTTTTCTAAATACTGCGACTTTGGTCTATTTCTGAAAATTTAAAAAAAAAATGTAGTTTTAATTGCATTTGATTCAGGTAGTGAATTTGAGAGAAAGAACCTCTTTTATATCATTGGGTTTTGGACTCTTCTCAAACTCATTGAGAAGAGTCCTGACGCCTGAGAAATAGAATAAAGTTACCTACTGTTAGGTATCCCAAAATAACGTCTAGCATTTAAAATACAAAAATTTTAAAATTGCGATACATTTGATACTGATAAAGTTATATTTGACCATTTCTGACTTCTTTCTAAAACTTTAAAAATTTTAAAACTAAGAGATTTTTAACGCTCAAACGCTTCAAAGTGCTTAAAATGTGCATTACGTAAGTGAACTTCTATTCTGGACTTTTTTATTCTTCGCATTTAAAAGAAAATGAACATGGGTAAAAGCGTGTTTAAAAAAAGGGAAAAACAAAAAAAGCATTTGAAAAGACGTGCTTAAGAAAATGGATAAAACTTGAAATGCGTGTTTGGAAAAAGGTTCTGCTCATACTAAAGAGTTCATTCTCATATATAACTCTGCTCATATATAACTCAAATTAGCTGAGCTAATTTGAATAAATGGGCATAGCTTAGAAAGCTAAATTATGATAATTTTATGGTAAAATTTTAGATTCATTTTCTAATTAAAATCCTGCACACGAAATCGGCATTATAAATTATGTCCAAACGAAAAAGAAAACTGACTGTTTATATTTTTTTGACAATTTTTGTTTTTAATTTTCAAAAGAAACTTAAATATTTTGCAACCTTCATCAAGAGCAAGTTTATCCTAACCAAACAATTAACTTCAGTTGTTCAGTAAAAACTAAATCTATTAATATTTTTTTTTATGTTTAATGTGAAATTATTTTATATTTTCAGACATGGATATCGTTCTTTGAAACCATCGATACCATCAACTATGTAGTGTTTCTAATGGCCATATGCAGTTTGGTGTTCTTAATCGTTGTTAAAGAGCTTGCGAATGGCATTTTGTTAAAGGACTTTAAAGTTCCAATTCCTGCTGAGTTAATTTTGGTAAAGCATTCATTTTTTAAATTTTTACTTTTCATCTGTTGTTCCAAAGAGATCCCAGGCTTTGTATTCCCCCACATTGTATTTTAACCGATACAAATTTTGTTTACTGTGGGCAAAAATAATGATAATATTAACTTTTGATTTTAATGATCGTATTTTCATGAAATGGGACTCAATTTTTACTGTTGGAGGGCCTAAACTTAAAGATGCAAATTAATTTGTGTAGACGATAGTTAAAGTTACGGAATCGGATACAAAAAGTATTTTTTTCTGAATAAACATACCCTTTTTTTGACGGATTTTGATTTTTAACTCTCATAATGGAAGGGCAGCCGTAATCTGGAAAATATGGTTTCAATAGTTAAGACATGAGAGCGGTTGAAGTTTCCGCTCCTTAAAGTTAATTTTGCTTTATAGAACCGTTCGTAATCACCTAAAAGTGCGGCGGTTTTTAGATTGGCTTTTTTTTCGAACAAGACGATGGAAGGGTATCAAGACTATAAAATCCCCTCACTTATAATTATTTTTAAATTGAAAAAAACAAATTAAGAATAATTAAGCTTAGAAACATTTTAAATAAAAGTCAAGTTTGGGGAAAGAAAAAGTTTGAAAAATAATTTTTTTAAAGGAGTTTTAAAATATTTTTAAATAAATGAAAACGTAAATGTCATTTCATACAAAGTATTATCTTTCATTTGAACTTAATCTACAGTAAAACAAGTATGTTTGCTCAGAGAAAGTACGTTTTTGTTTCCAATGTAATAAATAGGCTGCACAAATTAAGGTTATGTCCACAAATCATAAAGACTGAGTCTTATATACTTTCATGAGATCAAAAGCCATAATATATATTCACCTTTTTTTTAATGCTTGCTTGCTGTGTCATCGAAAACGATGGTTTTTATGCGTAGTTATTAGTGAAAAATGCGAAGTGTCTGAGAGCATCCGTAATTTCACGTTCAAGGTTAAGAAAGAAATCATTAGTAAAATTTTAAATCGGCTATTTAGTTTAACTTACAATCAGAACACGTTTTTATTACACGAATATCAATATACGTAACCGAATTTCACAATGATCGTAAATCTTTTAATAAACCACAGAAAATATTATTCAATTTAATTTCTTAATTTTGTGTTTTATAAATTTTGTTCAACTTATGAATAATATTTAAATTATTGTAAATGTTAATTTTTTAAATATTTTATATTAATCAAGTAGTATTCATTTTAAATTTCTGCGTGTTACAGGTAATTGCTGGTACTCTTATCTCGAAATTTATGTGTTTACATGAATGTCATAATGTTGACATCGTAGGATTTACACCAACAGGGTAAGTACTGCGTTCAGTTTGTACATAATTGTGCAATAAAGCACCATAACTGTGCATGCTTCCCAACTTTTTTATCTCTAAAATGAAGAAGAAAAGAAATGCAAATCCTTGATATATAAACAAAGTGTAAGAAATTATTTTTAAAGGCACTGGGTATAAGTGCTATCAAAATCATTCACATCGCAAAAAACTGAAGGAAAAAAATGGAAATTTTGATTCTTCCAACAAAGTAACGTCTTTAATATATCACATTGACAAAATTATCACTCAAGTATAAATGTAGTTCATTTTACAAAAACCCTAGGGTGCATGTATCCCAGCCAATAATTTTCCTGAATTTTTATAACTTCTTTAAACCACAAAATCCCTAACCACATTTTTTTTTAATTTAAAAGCCTTAAATCAAACATTTTCGATAGTTTATTTGTAATAGAACGAAAATATTTAATGATTGCACTTTTATGTAAGGGTTATCTTAAAAACCAGTCAAAGATTTTTTTTTAAAGTTGTAACAATTCGAACTCAATGAAACAAAATATAAGAACAATCAAACAATTTTTCAATGAAAAAAAATTAAAGTATTATCTACTTAATTTTTTAGATTATAATTGTTAGGTTAGTAGCAGCTATTTTAGTTTTGTTTATAAACAATATAATTTTTAGTATGATTTTAATTTACTAGGAGGCTCCGCTCATCAACCTCCGCGGTAGCCTTTCAATCATCCTTGTTTTTTATTATTCTTAAACATATATATATATTAATTATTTGTTTATGTAATAATTAAAGTTTTGTTTAAAAACATTTTGTTAATAAGTTAATCGCCACAAAATGAAAGATTACTTAAATGTTAAAAATATTCAACTGTACTAGAAAAAAAATACCAGGGAATTCAGAACGTGTGCTTTAATAAGAAGAAATAAGTGTAAAGTAATTTTTCTTGTTAATTACATGACAATGACCTACAAAAATTGAATAAAAATCTGGAAACACTTTTATCTTAACTCTATGTAAAAAATTTTTTTTTTTTTTTTTTTTTTTTTTTTTTTGCAGCAAATGTTGTAGAAGATTTTTCTTGGCAAAATTTGAAAGATCAAGCTTGAAGCTTTTAGAAATGATGTCTTTTTCTTCTTTTTTTTAACCAGTGCAAAAATTGCATAAGAGATTACAAAAGAAGCATAGGGAGTTAATCTTTTTTTCCTTCTTAAAGACCACTATAATTTTAAATCATTCTTTCATAAATATCATAATTCTGTAGAATAATTACAAAATTGCGGGCAAGAAAAAAATTATTAACTTCATCTTCTTATTTTGATCAATACGAATTAGGCATGGGTAAGAAGGACGTCATCTCTAAAATATTTAAGCATGATCTTTTAACACGTTGACTGCCATACGCGATTATAGCGAAATCTCCTTCAGGCCAAGAGTACCGCTGTACAAAGCGTATTCAAAGTACTCCAACCGATATTTTAATAACGCGAGTCTCCGTTTCTTTCCATGGTATCATGTCAGTTTATTTGTGTCCGTTGCTTCACATCTGTTTCTCATCTCGCAACTTTGCAGGAATATAACTTAAAATCTCTACCCTAATTCGTTGAAATTTCGAAAAGAAAAACTTATTTTGTAGTGAGTCAAATAGCAGTGAACAAGTAAACTTTTACGAGGCTCACAATAATTTTATTAGTAAATCATTTTTGAACTACTTTTATGAAAATTCAATAGTTTTGTTACTTCCTGTGAAATATATTTTTAAATACATACAAATATCCTTCGCAAGTAATCAAATAAGCGTCACCCCAATACGGGTGACGCGGCCCGATCAGAAATTTTGCTGTCATCCGAATAAGGGTGACGCGGCATTCAATGACGAGTTAAATTGTGCCCACAGTCTTGTCATCTAAAATCTTCCAAAATATTTTCTAATAAAAGAATTGCTGTTTACATAGAGTTAGCATAGAAGTGTTTCCATATTTTTGTCCAACCCTAGTACATTATATAACTGTTCAAATTGGAAACGGTTTTTATCTTTCTAGTCTTTTGCATTTTTAAAAATGTCGATACAAATATCAGAACTTATATCTGGTATCATTAAATGTCTTTCTCTCTCTATATATATACCCACACTTAAAAAAAAGCCTTGTGCCTCCTCAAAAGATTCTTTCACTCTATAAGTGATTAATTTTAGGCAATAGCAATAATCAATACGTTTGTATTGCAGGTTAAAAGCACCAGATTTGCCTCCATTTGAGTTGGTTCCAAAAATTTTGACCTCCAGTATGATTTTATCAATAATTTGTGCAGCTACAACACTTTCAATGGTATTAATCTATTCCAAAAAGTATGAATACGAGGTGGATACTAGTCAAGTAAGGAACATTTATATTCAGGCTATGTTTTTTTAAAAATAATGCAATAAAAAATTGATAAAAAAATATTTAAAAGAAATAGTAAACAATTTTCGAGCAAACCATTATGCGTATATAGCTGATTTCGATTCAAGTATTTTTTTTTCTTATTTTTTTTAAAAAGCCACTTTTATCGAACGCAAAAGCCTATAGGTTGAAAAAAAAAAAAGAATTTTTGTATATTTTTCAAGAAATGTTTGCGAAACATTCTGAAGGGAAAAAGTAATTAATGTGGACAGTTTTTGAATTATTTTATGTCAATGTGAAGAAGATTTTTATTCTGCTTAGTGTAATCTAGTCTGGCGATCTTTTTCACTGCCAAGTACTTCTTTCTCTAAAATTATGAGTACCGCGTAAGACTTCGAATTCCGAAATAGTTTTGGCGTAAGTTTTTTTTTCTGACAGTTTAAAAATAATTTATCACAATAAAATGTTGAATTTTTTTTTTTGCAGCCATGTTGGATAATCGAAAGGAACTTAGCCTTTTTCTTAAATAAAAATAAGATTTCTTGGAAGATAACTTGTTCATTCTTTTATTAATCAATAAAAAAATTAATTTTGATTATTTTAATTTGGGTAGCAATGCTAATATCTTTGTAATCTCTTATAGAAATTTTTTAAACTTCCATCACTAAATCATCGATTCTGGTGATACTTCTCTTTTCCCTTCTTCAGTAACTTAGGTGTTAGGCAAAATTTCCATTCTTCACTGCGGAAAAAGAGTAAAATTTAGTGCTTAAAATAAATAAATTATAAACTACATAGGTCAGAACCAATATCTTAATTTATAGGGTTTTTTAATCTACAATTTTAAATGTGCATGCCACAAATCAATATTGCTCAATTCAAATATCTTGATTTTTTGCCGCTTTATTAGATAATCCGTCTTATTTTGTTGGAGAGGTAAAATAAGCGAGCGAAGCAATCAGAAAATAACTGCGTAAGCAGTTCTGAGGATTTACGAGGGTTAAAGGTCAGGGCGGGGAACATTTAATATATTTAAAGTGAAGTATAAAAGAAATAATTATAAAGTGGCTCACTGAAAAGAACAGAACCCTCCTAAAATAAAATTGGAGTATTAAATAAGACTAAGACGAAATAAACAAGGAGAGGAAACTCATAAGGTAAAATCGTTCTGAAAAGAATTGCAGGGTGTTGACGAGCGAAAAATGCAAGAGCCCCGAGTTTCAAATAAATAACGAGAAAATGTGTCTATGATTATACACCTATTTCTTTCTTTCTTTATATTTCGTTTAAGTTTACGTAAAATATCTATGGATATATCCGATTGCCTATTTAAATCCTTAATATCTGAACCAAAACTGTAGCAGTTCAATCCTTGGAAGTTTTTATTTTATTTTGATAAGGTTTTTGCATTAAATTTGCATCATTGTTTATTATTTTGTAGGTGGTTGTTAAAAAACAAAAAGTAAAATATACAAATCCGTTTTTGTTTTTGACGCTTCCGAAATCTTTGAAGAAATTTAAAAAAAAAAAAAAAAAAAAAAGAAGTTTGTAATAGTGCCCAGAAACATTCATAGAATAGCAATGTTTACAAAGATGTATTATTTCGATGATAACCAAAATGTAAATTTATTTTTCTCGAACTATACGCATACATAAAGTTTATTTGATTTGTTCTAGTCTTAATCTAATTTTTATTCATATATTAAAATTTATTAATTAAGAGTGGGGACTGAAGTAAATGAACGGATTATTGCAAGTGCCCTTAAGTGTAATAGAGTATAAAAACAAATAAAGAAAATGTCCTTTTTTGTGTTTATCAGGAACTCATAGCGTATGGTGTTGGTGGTATTGTATCATCCTTCTTTTATTGTTTTCCAAGTTGTGGATCTCTTTCAAGAAGTGCAATGCAAGAAAGTAGTGGTGGAAAAACACAGGTAAGGGCACATTTTATACTGATAATAGAAAAATCTGATTAATAATGTAATTAGATATAGATTTGGAGATTTATTACTATGTATTTTTAAAATAGCTATTGCATTAAAATAAAGAAGAGGTGCATATTTTTATAATTAATAAAAACTAGTTTTTAATTTTCTTCATTTATATATATTTCTTATATCTCCTATATATATATATATGTTAGTAAAAGAACAAATAGCTAAAAAATAAAAAATACTAAATGTTTTAAAAAAATCGGCAAATTTTACGATAGTAATTCTCTAATAAAACACTTTCTTAAAACTTATAGCGTTGGAGTAACTTTTCATTCAGAATTCATTCAACTTATTTCTCTTAAAATAAATAAATTAAATAAATAAAGTCTTTCAATGACACATTTTAAAATCATTAAATTTGTTACGTCATAAACCTATGATTAACTACTTAATTTGAATGTTTAAAATGTCACTTCTATCCATAACTTCATCCATAATTGAGCATTTCAGAAAACTATTTTAAAACATTGTCTTACACACTATAAGTTTTCAAAAAATGTAAAATTCAATTTTTGTTAAAGTTCAGGACTTGGACTTATATACTTTGAGCACATATATTGCTGATACATAAATATTATTTTTAGATTTCTAGTTTCGTCTCCAGCATCTTGATGCTTGGGGTGTTGCTTTTTCTCGGACCACAGTTTGAACCATTACCAAGTGTAAGTCATAATTAAATATAATTTAGTAAAGAAAGTTTCCTTAACAATTTCTTACATTTTGCTGAACTTGTCTAATACAAAAAAAATTGTCTAAACAATACAAAAAGTTATAACAACGAGAAAAAGTGAAGGATATTCTTCAAAGGATCAATTTTATGCTAAATTATAAATTTTTACAACTGTTCCTTGAATTTTTAATTTAAGCTTTTATTATTATCATCATAGCGGGAAGACTGATTGTGCAGCTCATAGGAAATAAAATAAAAAAAAATAATAAAAAAAATTATTCATCATAGTATGACATACCAAGCAATTTTTTAGGTTACAAATTGTTCTATAGCAAGAACAACTGAGTAAACAATTTTTTTTCCCCTTTTATATTTAAAAATATCTAGTATATGATTTTGTAGAATTATTTAGTATCAAATCGTGAAACTTTGGATAAACGTATTGGAGCTATATTTGTAGGTTGTTCTAATTTTGAAAGCTAACTTTATCTTATATTTTTTAGAGGGAATATGAAGGGGAAGAGTTTTAATTTTTTTACTTTAACATGCTATAATTTTAAACTATTTGCAAGCTTTCAATTTATTACAGCAATCTTTTTCTAGTGTGTTCTTTCTGCTGTGATTGTCATGTCACTTAAGTCCATGTTGGTATATTTCGGAGATCTTAAAAGAGCTTGGACAGCATCAAAGTTGGATGCAGTAAGTTGTATTTTGCTTTTGGTCTGAAAACTATCTTTATCTTGGCGTATTAAGCGGAAAATTTGCCTATCTACAATTTTAGTTTAAATTAAGCGATTGCTACTGTGATACTGATGTTTAATGGTCACGGGGGACTTGAAATAGAAGGAAAAAAATTAACTGCACAATGTTAATTTTTTAATCGCAATTTTTAAGTATTGAACTGGTATAGCTTTTTGTGCATAGAGCTTTAGTGTTTAGCCTTAGTATGGCAGAACAGCAAGTTTTTAAGAAATGAATTAGGCTTTTTTGCAAATTAAAGATACAGGGACTAAAAATAGGAATTATATAATTAAGCTATTAACTAGAATAACTATCAATGTAATTATTATCAAATAATTAAAAAAATATTTCTGAGATATTTCCTGTTTTGTTACTTTGAATATTGAAGTTTCAGTGCTTAAAAAATGCAATAGTTTTTCATCTTTTTTTTTTAATTACTATACCTTTAAAATTCTTAATTGTATTTTAAAATTTGTAAAATTGGTTAGAAAAATTTTTAACCTGATAATATTTAATTTCATTTGAAAATTTAATTTGGTTTCTTAGAATTTAGCGATGCAGTAGTGCACGAAACAAAAGTATCAAAATTTAAACAAAATTAAAGAAAAATATCCTTTAAATTGTATTTTTTTTTAAAATATATTAATTGAAAATAAGTAAATAAATTAGACAAATTAACAATTTTCTTGTTGACACCACAATATATATGGGAAAAAGTTTTTATATAAGACACTTTTTAAAATAAAGACCAGAACAAAATAATTAAATGAGGTTCATTATTGTTGAATCTAATGTACTTGTGACCTGTGTAAAGATTGATAAATTAGCAGAATTCAAAAAAGCCCATTTTTTTTAATAAAAAAATAATAAATAAAAAAAAAATAATAAATAAAAAAAAAATAATAAAAAAAGAGAATATATATAACATTAAGTGTTCACTCGCAATTATCTATAAATAATACACTTAAATGACAAACTCAACATTTTTCCAAATACACTCTTTGCTCACAATACAGCCAATAGTATGCATTTTTTTCCCATTTACACAACCTTCACGTGCATTTTAAATTGTTTTTGGTTGAGTGTAGCAATATTAGGTACGATTTAGGCATCATTCCATTCTCTATAGATACATAAAAACAGCTACATTGCATTATGAATCAAACATATGCGCCCACTTATAAAATTCAAAACAAATGAATATTTAATGATGATTTCTAAAAACAGCCGATAGGCATCCTAATGGGTTAAAGCTTTTATGTAAGTAAAATGATTTTAAAATGGGACTTGAAAATTAATGAACACCATGAATTGCATTGTAAAATATTTTTTTCCATTATTTTAGTCTGTTTGGGTTGTTACATTCCTTTCAGTCATCATTTTGGACATGGATTATGGATTGGTCATTGGAATTTTATTTTCTCTCATCACTGTACTATTCCGATCTCAATAGTAAGTTTTTTTTATCATAAACATTTTTTATTTAAGGAAAACAAAAAAATACTTTTTTAAAACATTATAGTTTAAAAAGGCCAAATTTGAAGTAGTTTTTTGAGGAACTGTTGCCAAGTGGATTTTTAAAAAAATTAGTTTCTTGCAGTCTCTTAATAATTTTAAGAAATCTTCATATAGTTTTTTTTTTTTTTAATTCATAAAATTGATTTTAAAATTTTAAGAAAGTTTTCTATAAAAAAACTTGAGATAAAATGTAAATAAAAGATATACCACTAAAAATAATTTTAATAAGATTTATGTTAAAAAAAAAAAAGTTAACAGAACAAATATGAAGTTTAGACTGGGTTATTAAAACACATTTTAACTTTGATGCACAAAACATATTCTAACAACTGAAAAATCTGTCAGAATTAAATAATACAATGAGAATTCCGATGACTCCAAAAAAATATTATTCAGTTTGTCAGCTATGTTTGAATGACATTTTAGGAAAGTTATTAGTTTTCAATTAAAGAAAGTGCATAAATTTACCATACGTTATATTTTAAGATAAAGCTATGGGCATAGTTATAAGATTGGGTTTGGAGACAAAGCAAAGAATAGAAACTCTTTAAGGTTTATACTACTCAAATTACATGAGTTAATTGAGCAATAAAATATATTTTATGCAATAAAAAGCATTATTTTAAACAAGCTGATTTCAGTAAGTAAAAACACTAAAAGTCTTATATTCTTATAAATATAATAATTTATTTTACTGTTCAAGAAATAATTTAGAACTTCTAATACTCATACTCTTATTATAGCCCAGAAACTTGTCTCCTTGGAAACTTGCCTAACACAGAAATTTACAGATGCATAGAAAAGTATCCTAATGTAAGCAATTATACCTATTTATAAAATTTATATTAGAAGCAAATTTAAATTTATTAGTTTAAAAATTATTTATATTTTATTTCAGGTAGTTGAAATTCCAGGAATAAAAATTTTCCACTTTGGGGCTTCCATTTATTTTGGAAATAGAGAATATTTTCGCTCACAGATTTTTCATCATGTTAGTTTTCAAGAGAGGTAAAATAATTTTATTTTAGCAAATACTGGCATAATTCTCAACAATGCTATATAAGATTATACAATTTATATTTAATTAAAAATATTACTCAGGATTTATAATTTAACAAGAAAATGGCACGAAACGTAACATACAATCTTGATATCAAAAGAACCTTTTTTTTAAAAATAGATTTTGAGGCAATTTATTTTGAGACTGATTCCTCAGCAGACCTGCCAAAAATTTCAAAAGCCTGAAACTTTTTATAACTATGGCATAGGGTAATAAACAATAATAAACATTAAAAATATAATAAAACAACACATTATTTAAATTGCATTCATATAAATAACTTTTTTACCCCTATAAACTACAAAATAATAAATTGAATCAATTACTCAATCTGTTTTTAAAAAAATTTATTAACTTCTTGTGAAAACCTTATATAAAAAAAATTTCCGGTTTTTTCTAGTTTACCTTCCCAGTCAACAAATGTTCCAGAGTTTTAAATGACAAAGAAAAAAAAAAGGCTGCACTTTTGTAACAAATGCTTAATACCGCCAGTTATAACTTTTCCGGCTACTGATTTTACACCATTTTCCATCAACCCTCTTACAACAATAAAACAACATTTTAAATATTTTTGCACTGTTAAGCTCAAAACTAGTTTCTGGAATATCAAGCTTGGTAATCTCTTCCTAAAACTTTTACAAAAAAAAAAAGGAAAAATAAAAACCTGGGTGTTTGAAAAGGAAACAGCTAAAATGTTATTATGAAATTACAAATTAACTATTTTAACATGAATTACCATATATGTTGCAAATGCAGTGCTTTATATATGCTTAGAGCAGTGTTATACTTTATTTTGGATTTATCAAAGATTTTAAAAAAGTTCTAGAAAAAGAAATTACATCTAAAAAAAAAAAGGTTCTAAAAATAATTAAAGATAAACTAAATAAATATACTGGAATAATAAAATCGTTGATATGGAGGAAAGTTTTGGGGGCTGTATGTAAACCATGCATGGGTCCTCTAATTCATACACAATTTAAAGAGAAATAAAAAGTCTGAAAATACTTTGGTGGCCTGAGATTGAACACAAAAGCATGTGATTCAGGCTTAAAGCCTTACAGTTGGCAGGTCTTCCCCAGCTATTCCAAAAACATTACTTATGCTGCATAATAAAACAAATGCAGTAAATGTGATATTCTGAGACCACAGTGAAAAAAGCGCACACTTTGCATTTATGAGGTCTTTGGTTTCAAATCCTAGATCAGCCCCAATTTTAGTATCTCCTTGGTATTTTAATTTCAGAAACTCGAGATGTGTATTAAGTGTGTCTAGTTAATGAGAATGTTTCAATAATTGTTACAGTAGTGGTTTGCGAACTAAAGTATTCTAGGAAGAAATTAAAACTCTAGTACAACCACTAGATGCGCACTTTTCTTTAAAATGAAATTGATATGTTAAACTTTGCCATTCAAACACAGCGCATATGAAAAGATAATTTGTTATGAAAGCTATGTTGTCTTGTTTTATTGCTAAATCTTTATTTCAGACGGTAATTTTTATTTCATAAAATGCGCTCATATGTATATTATGTAATTTCAATAATAAAAATTGTATAGCCCGCTCCAAAAAATATATAATAAGTAATATTTTTTTTAAAATATCAAACAAAATGTCCCAGTAAAATATGTCGAGCAGCAGTTCTGAACTAATTATCACCTGTTTCACATGCTTTCCCACTACAATCTTTTACTTTCTAATAATTGAATAAAGTTTTCCGTTTTGCAAGAAAATAAGATAAGAACAATGCAAGTGCCCCAAAATAAATAACATTTACCTTCATTGCTCTAAAATCTTTAAAACAATAACAAACTAGTCTTGTTTCATATACAGTTTTTATATAACACTAGGTGTCATTTCTTTGCACGTTAGATGTTTATATCATAGTATAGAACAAAACTTTAATAAAAGTTTGTTTTATTTTCAGTCCTTTTACTAAAGCACAAATCAAATATCAGAATGTATATGTAAGTTTTAAATTTCCTTTTCTTAAAATATAACTTAATTTTGAAATTTTCATAAACACTATAAAATATCGTGACATTTTGTAGAGTGAAAAAGAAAAAATAGTTGAACCTGAAGACAAATTAGCTTTTCAAAGTTACAAACCAGATTTTTTGCGAGTGATAATTCTAGAACTTTCAGCAGTGGGATACACAGATTCTGGAGGTGTTTCCATGCTTTTGCAGGTTAGTAATTTTTAGTACTTATTTCAGAATAACATAAACATAAAATAACAAAAAAAAAGATTTCTTATATAAATAAAACGAACCCATGCCAATTTGAATTATTCCATTGTTGGCTTATTAAGAAAGTTCAAGCCAAGTTTCAATGGGTGTCGTTAGGACATGTTAGAACACAAATATTCTAGTATTTTAGGAGACAATTAGGTATGTGTTGCTCCCAAGTAGAGATAAATTAAGGACAACAATTGGAAAGAAATTAGAAGAGGTAGTGTTTCATCAAAGAAAAATCATACGCCTGACTACAGAAGTTATTAGAACTCAGTTGGGATGTTCTATTCCATGAACTATAGCTAGGGCTGCCACTAAATTGTCATCTTTTTCCCTAAAATTTGAGAATTTCTCAATATGTTTTGATCTGTGCGAAAATTGCTTAAAATTTTTTTTTCATTTTCCTGAACCTTAAAATGAACATGTAAAATTGATTAGATATTTAGGGGAGTGAATCAATAGCAAAATGACATGAAAATAGTTGAGAGATAATCACAATCTTGTCAAGTAAGGTGGTCTTTCTACACTTAGGGAGGGTAATTACCTTCCTGAAGTCAGAGTACAAAAGAAGGAAAATGTTATAAATCAAATCTTTAACAGAAAAATTGTTATACATGCTATTGCACTGGGCAATGAAATTTCTACTGCATTTCTGCATATCCAGTTAATTTTTTCTTGTGATTTCTTAAATATGGATCAGTTTCTTAGATGAGAGGGGAAGACTAGTAGTTAGTAGGGACTTGTAACTAGAAGTTTGAATGTAGAATGTTTGGATTTCACAGCAATTACTTCTTACAAAGCAACGGTCAAGGAATTGCACACGTTTGTGAAGGAAAATTGATCGAGTTTTGGAAATCAATGACTGAAGGCTCCAAAATTGGCAATTCGATGTTTGTCGGTGCCTAAAAACAGCGTTGACGCAGAAAGATCGTTTTCTAAGTATAAAAATGTATTAAGTGATGAAAGACGAAGCATAAATGAGAATAATCTGACAATGTACAATACTTTGTACCAAAATTCTGTTCATTTAAATAAAAATATTAATATTGCTTGAAATTCAAAGTAATACTTTTGTTGTGTATTTTCGCAATTTCTGTCTTTTGCATCATTTATATAATAAATTTTTTTAAATTTCCCCCAATTTTTCCGCGAATTTGGGGGGTTTTTTTCACGCGACAAACTTGCAGCCCTAACTAGAGTCACCAGACTTACAGCTATTAAAAACCAAACATACTTTCAATTTGTTAACCAAAAAGAAAATTTATTTGTTGAATCCTTTCCTCAAAACATTGTGTCATCTATAAACATAATGGACATTCACTCTAAAGGTAGCAACAAAACTAGGAAGCTTATTTTCCCAAATCTCTTACAAAAAATGTGACTGCTGACTTGTTTTATTTAGAAGATATTATTTCAATCATTCACTAAACTTATGTTTTTTTCCCCACCCAGGTGATGAGAGAATTTGCAGTAAACAATATTGTGATATATTTAGCCTGCATTCAAGGTAAAATTTATACTTTTAAAATATATTTTCATTTGCTTTATTACTTATTTCTAAATAGTTCAATTTTTTTCCCCTCTTAGAACCAGTTCTTGAAAGTTTAGAAAGTCAAGGATTTTTCAACAATGTGAGCAAAGAATTTTTATTTCCAACAGTCCATGATGCAGTATTATATGCACAGAGTGAATGCTTTGCCTCACAGCAGGATTCCACATAGTCATATTATCGTATGATTGCGAGTATATTTATATTTTGTATATTACTGTACAAATGGATTTTATATTTTTAGTTTCAAACTAAAAATGATTTAAATATCTAATTTTCTACAATGTAGAAATTATTTTTCGGACATTTCAATTGCTGAAAAGCAGCATGAACTAGAAATGATGTTTTGATACATAAAATATGAACTAAAAGAAGAGTACATACCTATTTGTCAACCTGGCTTAACACTAAGTGTGAACATGTGCATAATGTGTGTTGATGAAATTGTTATCTAGTCAAATATAGATTAAAGAAATTTTTATAAGATTTGAAACTTCTGTTAAATAAATCTCAATGAAGGCAGTTTTTAAGGATGTATGTTTTTGAAAATGGTGAAATATTGCATAAGCAGAGAGTTTTAGTTTCACGTTGGTAAAAAAAATTTTAGAGTTGTTGTAATGCTTTCAGAACTAAAATTGAATCTAGTTCAATTTACAAGAAAAAGACTAGGCAAAGTGATTTTGTACAAGTTTATCAAAGAGCATTAAAAATATTAATATTTATTTTTAAAAAAAAGAGATAATTTCATATAATCACTTACCTTGTAATTTATTACCAATAAAAAAATGGACTGCCTTGAATAACTTTTGATCTAATGATTGGATCTTCAAGTTCTAGGACTCAATCTTAATAGTTCAAAAGGGTGATCTCAAATATGCTAATTAATAAGTGCAGACGATATTTAAAGTACTAAATAAGAAAGAAACAACTCAGTTTTTCTGATCTCAAAATTATAAGGGGTAGCCACAATCTGGGAAATATGGTCCCAATAGTTTGGTCAGGAGTGCGCTCCAAAGTTTGAACCCCTTAATGTTAATTTTACTTTCGTATTTTGTAATATCTCTCAATTATAAAATTCATTTATCTATAGATAATGCCATGCAAAAAATAACTTTAAGTAAATATTTATTATTTGTTTTCATAATGGTAAAAAATTTTGAATTGTAAGGAATAAAATTTTTTTACATCATTTTGAAGAACATGATTTATATGACGAAATACAAAATTTAAGTGAAATCGGTCGAATGGTTCCTGAGAAATTGAATTTTAAATGTCTTACTTTTTTGAAATTCAATTTCTCAGGAACTTTTCAACCAATTTAGCTTAAATTTTGTATTTTGCTATGTAAAATATATTCATAAAAAATTTATACCTTACCAATGAATATTTTTCGGCCATTGTTAAAAATCATATTTACTTAAAGTTATATTTTACATTGCATAAAAAAGTGTATAAATGTGTGCAAAATCTTTTCAATTCACTAAAAAAGTTCTCCAGATACAGGGAATATGCAAAAAGTAAAATTAACATTAAAGGGTCAAAACGTTAGAGCACTCTTCGGTTTAAACTAGTGGGACCATATTTCACAGATTACAGCTTACTACTATATTTTTGGGTCAGAAATCCTGATTTTGTAACTTAAAATATTGCCAATGGTAATTAATTAGCATATTTGAGGTCAACCATTAAGCCCTCAAGCCATTAAGATTGAGTCCTAAACCATGAAGATCTGATCAGATCAAAAATTATTCAGGGTGGTCCTTTTTTTTTTGCTTGCTGTACGTTGCATACAGATGAGTGACAAAATAACAGTACTACGTTAAATCTATAGATATTTAATCAACTATAAAAAAAAATCAAACTTACTATGAGAGCGATAATTTATTTTCAATGAGTACATGAATTTGGTATAAACTAATTTTAGCATTAATCTTTCATCTTGAATTTCATTGTTTTTTTGTCTCCTCCATTAATATGATATTCAAGCTCAATGTCTAAAAATCTAAAATAAAAATCACATAAAATTTTGAAATGCTTAAGTACAAAGAAAGATATGAACTTTTATAAATACTTCTTATCTTTTATTGCAAAATCCTCAGGGTTTCTAGCAGTTGGTTGATTCACTTCAAAATCTCCAAAACAAAGAACAATGGAGGAATAAAATCAAATGGTATATCTATAGGGAAAGCTGGAAAATTTCTATACAGCAATTTTAGAAATTAGCTATAAAGTTGCTGTTGTATTTTGTACAGAATTTTTAAAAATAATACAAATGACATAAGACTACATTCTAACCTGTGATATTTCAAAACTTGCTACACAAGTTGAATAGTATAAATAATTTAAGAATCTGGTATAACAAAGGCCTTTCATATTTTAACGCTAGCAAGGATCATAGATGCTCACAATGATCCTTGCTATTTTTAACCGTCGTTGAACAGACAACGCTTATAGTTTACGACTACCAATTTTAAACTCCGTAGCCTTGTAATTTTGAACCCAATTTAAAAGACAAGGGAACTCCTGGATTAGTACCCCCAGAGGTATTGATTTTTTATGGAAACTTTGTGACCCTGATAGATTCAACATGCACCAGTCACCATTTAATACACGGGCATTCTTCCGCCGGCTAGATTCGAACTTCTGTCCTCATGAACTATCCTGGCCCCATTGCTATCTGTACATTAAAAGTTTTTTATAATATTTTAAACATTTTCATAGTAAATATACCATTTATTCCTCTAATCGCCCATTATTTCAGAAATTTTCACTTTTGAAATCAATCAATCCTTTGCTGGACACTCCATAGAAAAAAAAAAATGAACTTACCTACGGTAAACTTCACCTCTTCGAATAAACAGTTTCCCATCAATCACAGTGTCTTGTTCAACAACTTCAGGAGTAATATATAAAACAGATTGTTCCCAATGTGTTTCTCTAAAATATTTTGAAAAAAATTAGATTTGAATTAAAATGCTGATATGTGTAATCTATCAAAACTACAAAGCAGCTTACCGTTCATATGGGGAAGTAGATAAAACAATATTGTTGGGGAAATGCACCGTAAACCAAATAACAAAACCATGAATAATTGCTTTTCCAAAGCAGTTGCACTTAAAAGCACCCTAAATATTAAATTGAAAGTAATAAATATTCAACTGAGTAAAACAATATAAAAAAGTAGTCAAGGTAATATCTTTTTATAGCTAGTGGGAATTATCAGAAGTCATTATCTTCAGTACTTTTATACATTTAAAAAGAATTTTTTTAAACTTTTTCCCCCAAAATCAGAAATTTTATAGTTCAGTACTAAAAATTATGCAGTGAATGTTACGCAACAGCATTCAAAAAAGAAAGGGGACTCCTTATTTGAGGCATACTTGACTTCACATAAAACATTTTATGCAAAATTAACTTAGAGTCATTAGTGTAAATCTCAAATTTTAGAACTTTCACCCATTATCTATTAGGAATTTTTATGGAAAATAGACAGCACTAGATAAATAAATAAGTTATATATGAGATACACAGAACTAAGCTAAATTTAAAGCTTTATGAAAATACTGCAAATAGTATAATGTGATACTCAATTTCGGGAAGAAAAAAAAATTCTGTGATTATCAGGAGCACAATACACAAATTAAGAATATGGGAAATTACACTGATAGACAAAAAATTATATTCCCACATATTAATACACTTTCAAATCTCACAATGGAATTAAAACAATTCTCAACACTATAAAGAATTTTAAACACTAACAAACCTTAGAAAAGATTAAAAATTCTTTTCATTTCAGAAAATTAAATATTAATTCACATTAAAATAATAGCACATCTTAACAAATTGAATTTATATTAAGTTTCAATAAAAGCTTTTTTACAACCTAAAATTGATGTATCAATAGAAGAGAAGAATCTGAGTTTGTCATGACTTTGTTTTTTTAAGGTTCTGTAATCACATGTAGTAACGATTTTTTGGCAATAATGCTATTTTCAAAACTGCTCTGAATCTGCAACAATTATTCATGTGTTTCAGGTCAAGTTAAGCCACTCTTTAGCCAGTGAACTTAATGCTAATTCTGAAAATGACCCAAAACATTAATATGAAGAAGAGCCACAATTTTGTGATTTAGTTTTTTATTAATTAAAAAATTATCCCAACCCTGCATAATCTAGGCTCATAACTTTAGAATTATTTATCTAGACAGAAAATTTTTACCTAAATCACAATATTTAAAAAAAAATTAATCAAAATATTTCGGTTATTTGATCGTTTCAAAGAGCAAAAAGTTTTTTACGGCAAAATGGTATCAAAATTATAGTTTTGCCTCAAGTACTTAAAATGTGGCTTTTTTTATTTTCCTTGGCAAAAGAGCTTCGAAAAACAATGTTAATAAGCAATATTGTAAGAACAGCTTTCGCTGGAAAAAAAGGTCCTGAAATTTCAATTTTTCCAGGCTTTTAACATAAATTTTCATTTTCTTTGAGTTTTGCTTAGGTTTTTTACTCTAATTTTAAATCTTCTGAGTTTTTAAATTTCAATAGATTTTCTTTCAGCTGTGTAAAACTTAATATTACAACATGATAATGCTATTAATGTTATTTGTAACATATGTTTCTTAAGATAATATAAGACAAACATAGTATTCCTTCAATATTCAGAAATTTTATAAATTATCAATTCATTGCAAATACAAAACAGGTGAAATGAAAAGGATTATTTAAAAAAAAGTAGCGCATTATCAAAATTTAAAAAATTATTACCAATAATATAATTAAAATGATTCATTATCATTTGAAATCAAGAGGCAGTCATTATTATTATTAGAGTTCATTTCCTAAAACAGCATTTCAAGATTCATTTCAGTTATGGAACATTAAAAGTTCAAACTTCTTTTTGTGGAGATTCAACTTTATGGGCAAATTTCACTAACAATAGTAAACACATGGACCATTTCCCTGATTATTCCGAGCTAACTGGGTATGTATATATTGCAAATTATTATCCCGAGAAAACTCGGGCGTAGCAGAATTTGTCAGTACGTTTTGTTTTATCACCTTTTTACCAAAAAAAAAAATAAAGTAATAATAATCTGCTGTGTTTGGAAGTTTGCTGTTGGATTGTGGGACTGCAGACGTGTTTTGTGCGAGTCTATATAAATTCAGCAACCATCATACTATATTTATATACAAAGAAAAGTTTAAAAAACTGATGTATCACTTCACCGGTATTTGGAAATTATCACTTTTTCCTCCTTTATTATCCTCGCTTTAAAAACTATCATACAAAGTCCAATACTTAACTTTTTTTATTTGCCCGAGATAACTTGGGATAGTAAATCAACGGTAAATTAAATGTTTTTTTACACATAAAAATTTCAATTCAAAACTTGTGTATTATTTTTTTTTGTTTCAGTTCCTTGTATTTATTAAATGAAATAAAAAAATAAGTTAAATTTTTGCCTTCTTTTTTTAAAAAAAATTCGTAAAGGAAGCAGTTAACCAGGAAAAAAACACTAATTATTTTGAAAATAATTAAAGGAAAATATTAACAGGTGAAATATTAATCGATAAAATAATAACAAGGACATATTAACAGGTGAAATGGTAATGATTATTTAAAAAAGAAAAAGTAGCACATTATCAAAATTTTAAAAAATTATTGCCAATAGTGTAATTAAAATGATTTATTATAATTACTTGAAATCAAGAGGCGGTCATATTATTTTATATATATGATATTATAGTAAGAGTTTATGAGCTAGAAGTGCGTTTTTCAATTCATTTCAGCTATGGAACAATAGGAGTTTGAATTTCTTTTGATGCAACCAAAGCTTTAGAGGCAAATTTTACTTACAATAGTAAACATATTTACCGGAAATTATTTTAAAAATATTTAATCTTAGGAATAAAATTTTTTCAACATTTTATCAATGATAGTTTTAAAATTAGGTTTTATGTCAGCAGATGAATTCATTGGTCTCAAATAGCATTTAGTCTAGTTCTTTGTTTTTGATACAAGCATGCATGATGTGAAAGTTAATAAAAATTAGATGAATTTTGCTTTTTTTTCTTTTCTTGAAATGGTAATGAGAAAAACATACTTTTTATTGTTTTATTTGGTTATTTAATTTAAAAATGAAAATTTTTATGGCAAGTACTAATGCAATTGCTTTATAAATGTACATCCTTTTTTATACTTTATCCAATATATATTTTCAGTTTATATATTTTTAATATATATTTTCAGTCTATACTTGCATAGTATCAAATTACCTACAATCTGTAAAACAATATGCTATTCTAGCATGCATTTCTTCAAATACATAATCTACGAAAACTAATCAATAAATAAAAGGGAAATGATTATTACTTGTGTAGAATCTGAAAGAGACTGGGGAACAGTAGAAAGCTCTAGAACTGTAACACAACTGGCATGAGATAATATTGAAGCTGGATCAACTGACATCACATGTACTGAAGCTAAAGTTACAAATAAATTTTTAAAAAAATGTTAGAAAAATAGAATCTATTAAAAATACATTTGCTATTTTTCATAGAATATATTTTTAAAAGAGAGAAGTGTATATATATATAAAAAAAGGTTTAAAAGATAGAAGCCACAAGTATTGGTGGAGAACAAAGCATAGTTGTTATCTTCTAACATGATCATCAAAATAACTATCATAATTTAAATAATATTTATTAAAAAAATTTAATAATATTTCAAATAATATTTAATAAAAAAATATAACATTTTAAATAATATTTAATTAATAACATAATTTAAAAATAGAATTTATTAAAAATACATATGCTATTTTTTATAGAACATATTTCTAAAAGAGAGCAGTGTATAAAAAAAAAGAAAAAAAAAAGGTTTAGAAGATAGAAGCCACAAGTATTGGCATAGTTGTAATCTTCTAACATGATCATCAAAATAAGTATCATAGTTTTTAAATAAAATAATAATCTATTTTATATATATATATATATATATAGAATATAAATTAGAATATGTAGTTTTAAAGATTTGAAAGAGACCTCTTGAAAAAATTATTGATGATTTTTTAAAAAAATACAAAATGTAAAATGTATTTTTTAAAAACATGAAAATATATGAAGATCTGATAACAGTATTTGCACTCAAGAAAAGTCCATTAATGTAATTGAGCTCCAAGTGAACAGTCAACCAATGAGGTTTGAAGCAATGGAAAATAGTCAAAGTAAAAAAATTTGTAAGGAAAATATTAATAAGGCACTTGGATAGATTTTCTGGGAAAAGTAATTACTTTTTACTTTTGGTATTATATTTCTGGAAATAACAGTACCTTTGTAGTTTTAACTTTGGTCAAGTATAATCAAGTCTATCAAGTATAATAACCTTTGTAGTTTTATCTTTGGATAAAATTTGTTTATACAAATTATTTCATGCAAATTTACATATATTTTTAATTATATATTTATCTCACATTATTAATTGAAAAACTTAAAATCTCGTCAATGGCAAAAATTTGAAAGATACACATAAAAAAATCTTATAGGTGTAAAGCAAAAGTGTATATTAAATATTAAAAAAAATAGCTAAACAAGATAGAAAAAGTTGAGTTTGAACAGTGAGGATTCATAAAAGTTTACTTCGCTAGTTTCACATAGTTTCTTACATTCCGGATTTAATTCTGGGCATGTAAGATGCTCAGCATTAATGATGCCAACCAAACCTTACAGATCTGGCATACATTTCATGGAAAGATATTTATCAGAGTCAGATGTTCTGTCATGGTAATCCTAAATTTGTTTCAACCACCTAACAGGGTTTGTTCCAATTGTCTTGGCTATAAACCTTGAATTTATCTCATATCTTCACTGCTAGGTTACACTTAAAAGTGTTCATAATTTTCCTATGAACGTGTCACTTTTAAGTGATTCTGGAGAAATAGGTTTCTTGTTTCTGATGTTCGAAAGCACCTAGTCAAATTTCAATTTTAATTCATTTTTTTGCAGATTATGAGTTGAAAACTTAATATAACAAAATCAAGCAGCAAACACAGTAGCACAATGGTGATGAGGTATAGAATCAATAAAAGATTCATGCACAGAACTAGAATTTCATCGCATTCTTGTTGGAATAACAGGTTTTTATTTGAATACATATGTTTTCTTATGAAGGATTTTAGCTTCTCCCATAGGTTTTCTATGGGAGAAAAAATACTATATGCCTTCATATGCATATCTTTAAAAGCCTTGAGGTGTGTTTTGGAATGTTTCTTTGCTGAAAGGACTAATTTTGTGGCATAATTTTTCATCTTTTAAATTTCCATTTTAAACCATATCCAGCTTTATAACTAGTGATAGATTATTTACAATTGACTTTTATATTGATTAAAAAGGACAAAATTTACAAGAGGATAGGTATTCTTCTGAACATTTTATTACTCTTTCACATAATTCTAATATTCATGTCTATGATAGTTTTCTTAATGAAAGCAGATTTTTGTGACAGGCACACTTGAAGTTGATGGCAATAATTGTCATAAATTCTAAAACAAAAAATTTGCGAGCATACTTTTGAATTATTCTAGAATAACATATAGTAGGTTAAAATTTATTTATAATTAAAAAAAAAGACTTTTTTAAAAATTATGAGCTTTAAAAAAATTTTCTAACATACTGTAAATGATGCTCATCTCTTTACTTAACAGATTTAATGATTTGAAACTTTCCAAATTTCAAGAAATTTTACAAAATATACAAAAATCAGAAGAAACTGGCAAAATCCTGAAGTCGACTGAGAAACTCAGGGGTATTGGCAGTTACCCATATACCTTAAGATTTTTTTTAAAGAAATTAATCAACTTTAATTGTTCATCCTCATTATAAACCATGTAAGAACAGCAACAGACTAATTTTAAATCAATGCCACAAAAAAAAATTTATAAAATAATAACAATTTATTTTTTAAAAGAAAAATTAGTATGAGAAATTCAAAATACTTACACCTCAATTGTTCAGCAGCTAGATTAGCAAGAATACTCATATCTACCTTATAGTCATCTTTAGTTTTATGCCAATAATCTACACTAAAATGACAGGCAACAAAAAAAAGTACACAATGAAACAT
The DNA here is from genome assembly GCA_949128135.1 of Parasteatoda lunata. Lineage (NCBI taxonomy): Eukaryota > Metazoa > Arthropoda > Arachnida > Araneae > Theridiidae > Parasteatoda > Parasteatoda lunata. Next base: position 63,237,262 of record OX421973.1, on the reverse strand, counting down.
AAAGTAAAATGGCAGGCATTATTCATAAAAAATCAAAGAACAATTCAATTATCAAGAAAGCATTACTTCTTAAAAATAGTTAATCAAAATTATTTACATTTTAAGATTATTACTTATATTTGTTAAAGAAAACGGTTCTGCAATGCAAAAGAAAATACAAGAAAAAAAGTAAAAATGTTAATGTAGTTTAAAATGTAAACATAAAAAATTTAATAATTGTACTTTAATTATGGGGTAATCGTCTAGCTTTTAGAAAATAAATTCAGAAATTTAATTTAAGAATTTTAATTTTATTTAATAAAAATAAAACAAAACATAATAAACATAGTAATTGGCAATATATATATTTTAGAGAAGTAAATCATAATAAATTCCATTCCTGATACACAGGGTGTGTAGCTAGAATTTTCAACAAAAAATAAGTACCTTTCAAGTACTTTTTCAGCACTAAAAAAATATTTTTAATCACTTTCTAAAAAAAAAAAAATCATAATTAGGATCAGTTCAGTAATAAAAAATTGTTTTCTTTTGTTTAAAGTTCTTAATTTATAAACATAAAATCAATAAAATTCAAAAACATTTTCAAAAACATTACATAATCATGATAAAACAACTAGTTTCTGATAAATATTGCAGAGAAAATTGTAAAAATCGTGCATTTTTTTGTAATTTAGAACTATAATGGATACGCAAAGAAAAATCTCTTTTTAAAATTATAGCAAATCTCTTTTAAAAATTAAGCACTTTTTACAAACCTTGAATATAAAAAAAGCACCTTTAAGGGCTTTTAAAAAAAGTAAATCAAAAGTAAGCACCTTTAAGCACTTTTTAAAAATGCTTAACACCCTGTTTAACTGTAAATTATAATAATATTATAAAATTTAATTACTTTACAGTTCAATTTTGCTGCGTTAAACCTCTTTAAAAAGCTTCATTTTCTATACCACTATAATGTCTCTTAGTTAAGTCATAGTTTAACTAAATGGGCTTATGTGACACTTAAAAATGTCCTTTCACCTTTTTTTTTTTTTTTTTTTTTTTTTTGAAAAAAAAAACTTTTTATTTTCCTGTGTTATTTCATGAAAAAGTTGGATGTTGAGGAGAAATTTCTATGAATACTAACTTACTCAAATACAAAACACTTGGTTGGTAAATCATCTAGGGCAATGGAATTTGAATTGTTTATATAACTACTAAATTTATTGAATAGTTTCACAAAATTGTCATTTTAATTGCAACTACTTTCTTATATTCATTTAAACTCAATAAAAATAAAGCATATAGCTCCTAAATAACTATGAATGGTAAAAACTATATTTTTACTAAAACCAAGTAATTCCAATGAGAAAAAAAGATTAACTGTACTTGGGACAAATTAAGGAAAGAAATAATCTGTTGCTTCTATAAAAAAAAATATGCAAAATTAATATTCAATTAATTTATTTTTAATTACACAAGGGCAATAGACTAAATAGTAGATAAAAATGAGGCTCGGTAATCGATTGGTAGATGCTTCCGTGCCACAGGACCGCGGTTCTACTCTTGGATCGAGCAAGGTTGATTCAGACTTTTATCTCTTAAGTGGATCGATAAAATTGGTACCAGCCATGCTTGGGAACTAAACACAGGGGGGTTTCACATTTGGTAGACCACCCAACTGGAACATCTCCCTCTTGCACCTCAAAGCCTAAGGCATCAATTCTTCATGGGCTGTCACACCTTCTGAGTATAGTTTTAGTAATGAAAGATACTATTAACAACGGCAATTTATCTATATTTAAATTTAAAATTACCTTTTTCTCTAACTGCAATTTCTGCTGAAATGATACAGCTATCATTTAAAATATTATGAAAATTTTTAAACAATGATAATTTCACTCAGAAAATAAAACAAGAGATTTATTTTCATTCAATGACATATTCACCTATATTCATACTGCTGATGATCTGTGATTGGAGCAATGTATATCCTAACTTCTTCTGGAAAAAGGCGACCATTCTAAAATTTGTTATCGTTATGTTATAAAAAATCACATTTAAATTATAGATTTTACATTTTAAGTAATAAATCCACATCTTTAACATTATTAATGGAAATATAGTTAAAGAACTTCAAAATTGATCATGCTCATTAGTTGGAAAAGTATTTTTAAATATTACACAACCTACTTCCTTTAGATATTTATCACGAGCTTGGAGTAGTGAGGGAAGCATTGATTCATACATAAGCATATAACCCTGAAAAAAAACAAAAAAAAAAAACATTTAAAGCAAAATTTTATACACATATAAAAAAAACCTAATAAATGAATAGCTCAATTTCTGAATTATTAAATAGTTTTTCAATTATAAAATTTGCACGAATCCCATGTAAAATTCACATTTTTTTCTTCAATACAAGTCCTTTTATGTTTTCTTAGGATGATTATTTTGATTTTCTCAGAAAAAATTAACCACCTAGGTATAACTTTCTGAATAATTTCTACTTCTCTGATTTGCACTTAGAATATTAAGAGCATGGGGGCAGAAATGGTGAACTCATAGTAGTCAAGTGGCGAATCTCTGAAAGAAGCAATATAGCATTACAAGTTAGTATATGTAGGAAAGCGATTGCCTGAGAATTAGCGCATTTCAGGGAACTATATATATATATATTCAGGGAACTATTCATATTTATATATATATACATAACACCATGTACTTTATTTAAATCTTTATATTTTCAAAAATTATTTTCATAAATAAAAGAGAATGATAAAAAAAATATTTCTGAAGCCTTTATAAATAATGATGAAGTATAATTATTCTTTCTCTTTAACAAAATATTGATGCATAAAACTTATGATGTATAGGTCATACTTATAGAATAATTGAGCAATTGTCTTGTAAAATAATAAAATTTTTAACATCAAAAGATTTATTATTATTATTTTTTCCAAAAGTATTGTCACTATGAAACAAGTTACAAGAAATGTAATTAATGATACATACCATCCATTCACTAACAATGATATCTACTTTTTCTGGTAAAACAGCATCCTAAAATTAAATCCATAAATAAGGTCATATGAGTAAAATAATAAATAGGGGAAAGCAAATTAAAAGCATACACTGATAAAAGGGTTTAAAATATATTTTTTGAATTTATAAATCATTCAACTATTAAAATAATATAGTTATTTTATAACAACATTTTTTTTTTGATACTGCATAATATTACAATCATATTTCTAATAAATTAGCAAAAAAGATCTTATTGAAGTTTAAATAATGTCAAAATGGGCACAAAATGTCTAAATTAAAACATTAAGAGTGTTTGGGTATAGTCAAACTTCTATAGCTTGAACTTGGCATTTTGAATACTTCAGATATTTTAAATTTCAGGGCTGAGAGTTTCAACATTTAATCTTTTTTAGTGAGAAGTAATAAATGAAAAGAAAAATGCATTGAATGTATTAACTTTTTAAACATTAATGAAATTTGTATTCTGAAAAAGATAAGAACATTTCTACTTTACTGTAATTTTACTGTCATTTTGTGTTAGTAAGAATGCTCTTTTACTTGTGCAAAAAGAACAACAAAAAATTTTATTTTATTTCTGATAACTTAAAATGTTAGCTAAACATTAAAGTATCAACTTTGGATATTTAACTATGTTACAGAAGTTGCAAGTTACTGTACTAAATTTCCTGAAAATTCAAAATGGCAATTTACCTCCATTTTCTCTTCAATTACAGTAATTACATGAGAGTAACCATTAGTTGCTACAACTTTTCTAGCTGCTTCTGCTATGGAACTAGCTTCAACAGCATAAACTAAAACAAATGACACAATTAATCAGTCATATTAATATTAAAATTATTACTCAATGTTAATTGTATAATAATGATATTTGAGTGAGATAAAAGCAAAACAAAATTACTTTAATGAGTAATTAGATATTTTACCTTTCTTTGCACCAGCTTGAGCACAAAATACACTAAGGATACCTATAAAAATTATAAGAAATGGTTTAGATTGTTGATAAAGCAATGGAAAGAGTGCAAAACAATAAGCACATTGAAAAAGAAATTTTAGAAGTTCAACACTGTACTGTATGAAAAAAAGTTCTCAATCTACACCATCTACCCTTTATTAATTAGTCAAGCAATTTAGCAGATTGAACTATTTTGTTCTTTGTATTTTAGTGCTTTTTAAATAACTCTAGAGAATTTGAATTGCTTGAATGCTCACAGAACTGTCAGCATAGTTTTATTTATCATTCATAAATCAACATAATTTTATTGATTATTTTTTTACTATGGGTTTCTGTATAATTTTTAACTTTTGTTTCTTTTTATTTAGCAATATGATGTTACTAATTGCAAATTTTTGAGATACTTCTGAATTGGAGAAAACATAGCTAAGTTTTCTTTCCAGCTTATTTTGCTTAACATAATTTTTATTATAGAGTTAACTATTCTTTACTGTCTTAAAAAGAAAAGCTAATAATTTTTAAGTAATTACTATAAATCATCATTATATCCTTTTTTTTTTCTCTCTTTTTTTTTTTTTTTTAACCAGTCTTGTGGACCAAGTTATATTAGAGGAAATTTTTAGTTTTCTCTTCCTCCATTAATAAAATTTCTAATATATTTTACAAGTGTAAGATATACGATTCTTTTGCTTTTAGTTTGAAACTATTTTAAATTTATTACTATTTGTATCATATAAATATTCTTTATGTATTTTTTAAGGAAATATAAATTAGTTACCAGTATATTGCAAAACGCGAACTTAATATATATATGCTTAAAAATAATAATAATAAAAAATGATGATTTAAAAAATAAAAAAAACTAACTTGAAATCAAATAAATTTTTTCCAAAATAATTTATTAAAGCAACAACTCTGTTGCTGTATGTATGCTAAATGGCTACAAAAGTGGCTTTGACTTTGGTAGAAAGTGGATACTATTCATAATTACTAGTCTTGTAAGTGAGAAAGTTAAAATGTAGTTATATAATAGCTTAGAAAATATTAAAAATAGGAAATATAAACTTCATTAATGAAAATGATTAAAATACCTATTACGTATTAATGTAGAGCAGAATTTGGTGCATATAGATTATAAATGAGATAAAATTAAATTAAAGAATTTTTTTTACTAAAATAAGCAATTGGAATGGGTGCTAAAATGTGAATTTATACAGAGAATAACATGATTTTGTGACATGAGAGAAAAAATGTCATAAGATAAAAATAAGAATCCTAATTCAGAAATAATGTACTTAAATTTCTGTATTTAAAAGATCAGATCACTAAAAATATAATGATACTGAGAAAGAAAAAAAATTTTTTTGCAAGTTATTTACATGAATGAAAGACAAGTTATATAACTACCTGTACCAGCACCAACATCTAAGACTACTTTCTGATGAAACATTTTGTAATTGGTTAGAATTGCTCTTCGATAAGCCTGAGTTCTGGAATAATCTCCAATCATTACTCTATGAATTGATAAGTCAGCATAACACCTGGTTCATAAAAGCAAGTACAATCATAAGAAATGCCAAAATTTTACAAGATTGAATAGGTTGAATACTAATACACTTGACAAATGTTAAACAAGAGAAATATTAGTTTGTTTCAATAAAAGGATGCCAAGAGTTTCTCTTTAGGGTCAATTCTAAAATTGCATTATATTTTTACAAGAATTATTTCTGCCATATTAATAATTTTACTTACATCTTTGAAAATTTATAAATTTCAGTGGATATAAAGCATTTGGATGATAATATAAACTTTTTTTAAATTCATATTACATATACAACTTTTAAAACCTGCTTAAAAACCTTTTTCCAAATAAAAACTTAGGTAAACTCCTCTTTGTGAAATAAAGTATCATTATTAATGGCCTATCTCATAACTGCCAGCCTTTGAGTATGTGAGCATCTAGCATATAAAGTGTGGCAAGTTGGAGTTGCACCAATTTCTATCAAGTGGTCACAGACATGTAAATATTCACATACTGTTCTTGCTTCTTATCATATTCACCTGAAGTGCAGCAAGTGGGAAATACTCCAATATTTATCAAGTGGATACAGACATGTAAATATATTCTTATACTATTCTTGCTTGTTATCATATTCACAAAAAGTGCAGCAAGTCAAAGATATCTTGATTTCTATTAAGTAGACAGAGCCATGTATAATAATAATATAATTTAAGGTTCTATTTATGAAATATAGTATGGTTTATAATGGAATGTTTCAGTAGTTCCTGGTGTATCGTTTCTCTATTATTGTGCATATAAGTTAATGCATTTCATTTAAAAAAGGCAGTAATCTTGTTTCTTGTATACTAGAAATCTGTTACATTAGTGCAACTCTAGAACATGTTTATTAACAATTAACATGTTTTAGCGCTGTTAAGAAGAATTTTTCAGAAATTTATAGTTCATTTCACATGAGAATGGCTCACAAATTATATCAATGATTGAAAACATGGATTTTTCTTCATTTTATTGGTTTATATTTTTTATAAAAAGAAAAAAAATATATAAGAAAAAAAATCAGCTAACTTTGCTTATCTTTTTAGACCAAGTGCTTAAATTACTTCACAAACTTTTTCTTCGAGCCAATCATATTTCTACTTATTTTACACTTCATCGTCATTAATGCTTTGTCCTTGATCTATAAATTTTATGTTTTCAAAAAAATAAACTTAATTCAACTTTGTTCAGTATTTCAAAATGTTGGGGGTGGGGGGAATACAAACTTATGCAGAATTAGATTCAACACTATTAGTTTTGCTTAAACTAGCAGATGTTGAAATTCAGTCCCATTTTTCCAATGTAATATGACATCATTAATTGATCATTTTGCATTATCAGGGAGGCAACTGAAATCAGATTTCAAATTTCCCTGATTTTTCCAGATAAAAATCTAAAAATTTCCAGGTTTTTGTTTCTTTTTTCTTATTAAGTGTAGGATGTGTACAAGAAAAGTATCTATATTATAAAATATTTTATTCAAAATGTTATTTTTTTAACATATCATCTTGAAAAATATAATTTATTTTGACAATTTGGCAAGATTTTTTAATAAATTAAAATATTAAAATGAATATTTTTATATAAAATGAATATAAAAGGTTAAAATGAAATAGAAAAAATTAGCATTAATGCAACAGTTGTAACAATTTGTTGACAAACATTGCTGTTAGCGATTGAAAAAAAAATGTGTGATTGGTTGGTTTGCTGAGAAAAAATAATTCACAGATTTCTTTGAATGGGAGTAGAAAAGCTTTCAGAAAAACAGTGCTATACAAAATCTATTATTAAATTATAACCAACTAATTTTTGGAGAATTTTATAAAATTAAAAATACAAAAACATTTTGTCAAAATAGAAAAAAACTACCCCCAAAGCATCGGAACAAACTTAAGCCATAAAGGATTCAGCCTAAGGACAGAATTTAAAAACAGAAGCTAATATCCTAATCCCTTCTTCCACCTCCACCAGAATCTTTCCTAAATTGCACAGTCCCATAGTGGTCAAAGGTTTCTACATACGATTAACAACCGTGGGAGAATTTTATGTGGCATTCTAGTTTAACAGAGCTGTAATGGAGCAAATTTTTGATGCAAGCAAAGTATCACTAAGTTGATGATATCGCCAACAGTGTCACTGTTTGGCGATACATTTCCGTCTAAAAAAAAGTGGGTATAATGGATGAAATAATTTAAATTAATAAAATTAGTAAATAATTTAAATTAGTGAAATTAAAGAAATTGACAAAGAAAAAATTTCCAGCTTTTCTTTAAAATTCCCTGATTTTTCCAGGTCTTTATCCAAATTTCCCTGATTTTTCCAATATAAAAAAAATTCCCTGATAATTCCAGGTTTTCAAGGTGGGTGGCCACCCTGATTATTTATGAAAAACAACAGTCTTCAAAAAAAGTTATAATTTTTTTAAAATTTCTTTTATCATTAAAATAATTAAATTACATATTTTTAAAGGATAAGTTAATATGCAAATTAAAACTTCACTTGAAAAACAAATTAAAAATAAATATTCATTGTACGACAAAAAATCAGTTCCTTGATCTTTTCTCAAGACTGAAGAGTGGCACCCATGGTTCTAATAAATCTGTTCAACTTGCTTGCCAGACTTAATTCCATTCCTTCTATGCAACATTATTCCAGACATACAGTGTGCCAAAAAAAATTACCAACTTTTATAACTTTTGATCTAATGATCGGTCTTTCACATTCTAGGACTCATTCTTAATAATGGTTCAAGGGGATGACCTCAAATATGTTAATTAACTAGTGCAGATGATATATTAAGTTACAAAACCAGACACAAAAGTGCGCTTTCTCTGAATGTGGTTTCGGATTTTGGAACTCAAAATATAAGGGGTAGCCACAATCTGGAAAAATGTTCCCTACAGTTTGGTCAGGACAGCGATTCAAAGTTTGGACTTCAAAATGTCAATTTTATTTGTTTGCGTTTTTCACCATATTTTGAAAACTTTTTTAGCGAATTGAAAAACTTTTGCATATAATTATAAAATTCATTTATCCAAGAAAATTCCATGCAAAAAATAAATTTTAGTTAATATTTATAATTTTTTATTATTTTATTCAATAGTAAAAAAAATTTAAATTGTAAGGGACAAAATTTTGCATGGACAACATTTTGCATTTGCATTGCATCATTTTAAAATATGTAATTTTGCATGGCAAAATACAAAATTTTTACGAAATTGGTTGAATAGTTTCTGAGAAATCAAATTTGAAATAAGTAACTTTTTTAAAATTTGATTTCTCAAGGACTATTCAACCGATTTCCCCCAAATTTTGTATTCTGCCAAGGACTATTCAAATTACATTCTTTAAAATGATGTAACAAATTTCATAACTAACAATTTAAAATTTTTTGACTATTATGAAATAAAAGAAAAAATAATAAATATTAATTAAAATGAATGTTTTGCAGGGAATTATCTTTGGATAAACGAATTTTATAGTTGTGTGCGAAAATTTTTCAATTCTTTTAAAAAGTTCTTGAGATGTGGGAAAATATGCAAAAAGTTTTGGATCACTCTCCTCACCAAACTATGTGGACAATATTTCTCAGATTGTGGCCACTCTTCTTATTTTGGAGGTCAGAAATTCGAAACGGTCGTAAAAAAAGGTAATTCAATCAGACAAAGTGCGATTTTGTGTCTGATTTCATAACTTAAAATATCATCAGCACCAATTAATTAGAATATTTTAGGTCACTCTCCGGAACCATTAAGATCGAGTCCTAAATCATAAAGATTGGATCATTAGATCAAAAGTTATTCAGGGTGGTCCTTTTTTTTTTAGCACTTTACATGCAGATTATTGTTTAATAGTTATGAATCACCCTGCATATTCAAATAATCAATCAAATTGGTTTAGCAAATAAGAGAAATTTGAAAAATTATTTACCTGAAATAATTAGAGTCATTATCTTTCAATTCCTCTTCTGAACAGCTGTATTCTAATCTACAATTATGAAAAAGAATTACTACCAATGTATATCTTTACAATTAATAAATATTATCATGAAACAAAATGTGAAAGTAAGAAAAAAAGGTGTTTTGTTATTTAGATGTGACAAAATCAAATAAAAAAGTTCAAAATAAAAGCAGAAAATAAATAAAAATTATATTCATATCATCCAAGGTATTTTAAATATTTAACTTTATTATCAGAGATATTTTACATAACATAAAAATAAAAACCTAAATATTAAAGCAATTAGAAATATCTGGACATTTGCAATGCATAATTAAATTATTAAAACAACTAACAAAAGATTTCATAACAAACATTGCATTAGTCAGCATATTTATAGCTAAAATGTTTGAAACAATGTTACTTGTTTGAAACAATGTAAAAAAGAGAGCCTTTTTTCATGTTTGATGATTTTTTTTGTTGATTTTTTTGCGTTCAAATTTATAAATTTAGACTTAATGTTTAAGTGATCCTATTCATTTCAAAATTGGTAAAGTTTGTCTAGTGGTTAAATATCAATGAAATCACATAGCAAGCTTGGTTGAAGCTTCTTAACACCCTTGTTGGCTGAGAATGTTAAGACATAATATCCCTTATTCAAAAAGACAATTTTTTTAAATGATAAATTAGTGTTATAGTACCCTATTTTCCCCAGAGATCTGAATTTTTAAATCTGTAAATATAGGAGGTAGCCGCAATCTGGAGAATATGGTCTCAATAGTTTGTTCTGAACAGCTAGAGGCCTGCTTAGGGTTTTAGTGGCACTGGGCGAAACATTGAGGCATTTTCTGAGAGTTGTTAAAAACAGTGTTTAAGCCTATTTTCTGAAAAATAATTCCCCTATTATCTAGAACAATTTTAAAACTTAATGTATGCTGTAACGCAATACATCAGTTAAAAAAACTTGTAAATACTCATATGAGCAGACAGAAAACACCAATAAAACTGTAAAAACACAATATTTTGAAATTAATAATAATCCTTATCAATTCCTAAATACTCTCTTGTGTCATTATATATTGCTATGATATTACCGCATATTAAAACATCCATAATTCAAAGTCTTAAGTTTAAATAATTCTCAAAATTTTACAGAATTTTAAATAAAAAATTTTAATAAAAAAATTTAATTAAATTAAAACTTATTATTATTAAAAACTAAAAAATCTTGAAATAAAAAACTAATACCTTTAGTTCAAAAAATAAATCAAAATCTTTATTAAAGTAATAAAGATATCAATCAAACATTGCAATAAATACATATTTATAAAGTTAGAATAGTATCTAAATTTTACAAACCTAAAATTGCTGTAACAGAATTCATTTCCTGGTACATCTGCATTGAAAAATAGACAATTGATGATGGGAGGAATCCCTTAAGTGTTTTGTTTTTCTGGAAATATTTACCTCAACTTTAAATGTTATTTGAAGACAAGAAAGATTTTCAGCCAGTTTCGTTACATAACATGGAGAAGAACAAATATGCTTTAAAACCAGTATTTGTTCAGATTTTGTTCCAAGTCACAGTAAATAATGTTTTGGATAAGATTGGTCAACAGGTAACTTTGTCACGCCATAAAATGAAAGATGGCTAGTTGTCCTTTAATGATTTTGTGGGAAGATGCTTACTTAAAAAATTGCAACTTATTCTTTTAAAAAATTTCTTTAATCTGTCAAATTGATAGATTACAGGGTTGCAAAGAACCCGGGTGGGTTTTTCTGGGTTTTATTGGTCTTTTCTGGGTTCTATTGGGCTTTTCTGGGTTTTTCATGTTTTAATGGGGTTTTTTTTCAAAAAAGGGCAGGGATAAATACCTTACTTTAAAAAAGCATATTTTAATATTAATAATTAAGTTTAATTTTAAAAATTGACTTAATTAATAATTAATATAAATAAATTGATGCAAAAGTCTGAAAATTGTTTTCTTCTGACATCACGATACAAAATGTTGTATGATCTCACATACATCACACATTTGAAACTTATTTTAACACAGGATTAGTTTTTATTTATATTTTAATCTTAAAAAATATCTGAGGAAAATTTTTTATTTGCATAGAAAGTGATTCAATGGCACGGAATAATCAATGGCCATACAGTTAAACCTAGCCTGCAAGGTGACTCTTCAGGCTCCAACACAATTAGTTTTTTCACTGTAGGTAAATTCTTTTTAGATTAAACTACATATATATTTCAATAGAATAGCTCTTAAAATATAACAGAGGATAAAAAAGAAATCAATCTCAGAAAAACCCACTTTAGGGTGGGTTTTACTGGGTTTTCCAGAGTGGGTTTTACTGGGTAGGTGGGTTTTTTGCAACCCTGATACATTAAGAACAGAAATTTTAAATTGTAGTCATTATAACTTTGAAACAAAAATATATTATTTAAACACAGAATACATTATAAGGAAAAATAAATTACCTAATATCATTATAGTCACTTTTTCTATTTTCTTGGTTAACCGGTTTAACTTCACTACTTGATGAAGGAATATTGTCTGATGATGAATCATTATCTACTTTTAACCTCTTGCAGGGCAGAGTATTATACTTTAAAACTTGATCAGGCAATGTAGTTGTAAAATTTATATCAGCATGGTTAGCAGTTGAACTGAAACTCTGATTTTCAAAGTCTGGTTTTTCTTCGTTATCCATTTCCTAAAATTTAATTTATTCCTTTAGTTTACTCTTAAAAATTATCTATTTTTCAAACTTTAAATACTCTAATAAACATTTATACAATCACAAGAATGAGAAAGGAAAAAGGCATATGTCCTGTAATCAGGGAAAAAATATGGCTTTCCTATTGAAAAATTAGTATAATTTTGTTTTAAAAAAATTATGATTGTCTTTAAGATGCCTGATTAGGCTAGACATGATAGCTTTTTTATGATACAAATCAAAAAATATATGCTACATATATTATTTTCATCAGTATGATTTAGATTGTACTTTCTGTTTATCATTATAAGCAAAGTAGTAGTATAGAGTATCCAACATGTTAAAAAAATTATATAGCATAAATACACTAGAAAAAATTGTCAGGAAATAAAATAAATTCAATTTCACTTCAAATAAAAAAGAGTTTTAAAACAGTTGTATGACTAAACTACATATTATAGCAATATTTTGGGTAGCCTTTATATCGCATGGCATGGCATGGCCTTTATATCGCATGGTAATGATTGCATGGCATGGCTCAACAATGAAGCTAGAATAGAAATAAAAATGCATTTTCCAAATAACAGGCAATTCCTAATCAAAAATTTTTTATCAGTTTCTCTGGTCCATTCAAATTAGAAACAATGGGAAAGAAAATTAGAAATGGAAATACTTTTGACCACATTATTTATTATCAGATAATACAAAATTAAAAATAATAAGTTTGATTATGTAGTTTCATATTAAGCAAAAGGCAGATCTGTTACTTTTTAATATCAGTCCTAGCACATTGAAACTCTGATGATTACGTAAATAAAAGACAGAAACCAGTAACATTATTGATTTAAGGAATGAAAGTGCAGGAGGTGGAATTTTGAGACCTAAATCTCTATATACTTATTAAGAAAAACACTTTGAATACTGTCTGATTTACACAGAACTGACCGTTTTTGGTGAACTAAAGAAAGAAAATAACATTGCTAGTTGCTAAAATTAGTTATTCGTAATTCTAGTTTAGATAAAGGTATCTGATAGTTTAAATTTCTGCCAATTTATCTATTTTTGCAAGCGTGGACCTTTAATAAATGATAATAATGAAGCTAAATTTAAGTAGAAATTTCAAAAATTGTCTTAATCTGTAGAAATTAGTCGTGAAAACAGAGTATTAAAACGATGTTTATAAACAAAAGATTTAAATTATATGAAGTAGGTCAAGTCCTAATTACTTCAGGTGATTATGATTGATTGCATCTATCTTCAAGGAAAATTATTAAATGTTAAAAGAAAAACTTTCTTCTTATCTTTTTACATGTTCTAAAAAGTTTTTCATTAATATATTTTAAAAATAATTAAAACATAACAAGAGCATGAATAAACTTTCCATGTTTTTCCAGTGGCTCTGTCATTACAGTAGATTACAATACATTATCTATTATTCCTTGTCGATTCTTAGAGTATAGGGAGTATAATTAATGAAAATTTTAAATCTTTGTACATTCACACATAAAAGACATTCCTATATCAATACCAGTTTCAGTCAAGTTATACAGGTTTTTGTTTACCTTTTCTCTACTTGAGAGAGCATTTACATAGAAAAATTATTCCTACAATAGTTTTTTTTATTTTAAATTTTACAACATATTTGCATTACTCTTTTCGCTGTTCCAAAAATCAAAATATACTCTTCTTTACAATTTATTAATTGATTATTAAAATAAATAAAATTTCGACAATAGAATATAGTATAGAATTCTATAATTTAGGAAATGCAGAAAATTTACTTACAACAGTATGAGATAATGAAATAAGTCCGCAAATTTCCTCTAATATAATTTCGAAGGTGAACTAAATGTCACATTGACTAATGTGAGTTAACATTAAAGAGTACGAAACATTCTAATCAATACTTAGTTTTGGAGGTCTATAATTAATTTCGATTTTATAAAATACAATATCAATTTTTACAAGCTAAATGTACTAATAAATATTATTGCAAGAATTGATTATGACTTTAATGAAAAAATGTTCAAGCATAAGTATCAAATAGGAATTGAACAGAAAGACTTTATAAACAGTCTATGTAGTAATAACTTTACACTACTTATTCTTAATTTTCTCTATTTTAATTATTTGATAGTCTTAAACTGATTATAGTTGTCATAAATGACATTTATGACGTCCAAGCACAGTCGGCAAAAAACCAAAATAAACACTACCATGCCTCACTTTATATTGCCATTTTCTTCTAATCAAAATTTTTCCTTTACGCACTGTTTTGAATGCCAGCCTTTTCTATAACCATAAACTGAAATGGGTGATGATTGCCAAACAAATTCAATCGCCAAGAGCTTGGATTCCCGATTTTGGAGCGTGAGGAAAAATGGCGAGAACGTTTGAGCTGGGGTGATGATGTTATGAATACGCTAGGAAATACATATTTTTTTTTTTTAAAAGGGAATTTTGCTTGATTATCTACAATATTCTTTTTCTACAAAGAGATTTGTAGATACTGGACATTATTTAAATGTGAATTAATATAAAATGTATCTTATGGTGGACACTCTTATTTGCAGCTACCTCACTTCTGAAATCAATTATTTTGCATGTACAGTTTCCTCTCATATCCTCTTTATTTGTAAGTATTTTAATATCTTTTGCATGTTTATTTATTTGGTATCATTTTCATCAATTTTTTCATATAAGGAATATAACTATTTATCTGAAACATGAATAATTGCTTTTTAAACTATATTCCACATGAAAATCGACAATTAATATTTTTAAAAAATGAAGTATATGTTTATTATGCTAAGTTTTTTTTAAAAAGACATCAAAATCCCATTGACTTGTGGAGGGCGGTGTTAACGACAATGCCAACCTTCATCTATCAAAAGGATTGAATCAAGCTAACATATCTTATATACTAGTGAATTGATGTTTAATAATCGTAGTGCTAGTTATGCCACAATACTCCCCACCAGAATTTTATCAGGGATAGAATCAACACCAACTATAGGAGAGTAGGCCTCAGCGCAGTTAACTTCGTCACATCGGTCTACTAAATTGATCCGTGCTGAGGCCTTCCTTCTTCTAATAGGTATTGATAAAATTCGATGAACGGATACCACTTTGCTATACTCGTGAAAGACTGGGAGAGCTGGATTAAGGTCACCGGGGTCACCTGAATGTGGGAGGTGTATTAACTTCACGGTCATAGTCGCTCCTGTGTTGCATTTAGCAGCCGAGTGTATGCAGGCTGACGTTGTGTGTGATCGAGGCGAGACTGAGTAGCAGCAGCGTGAAGACGTGGGTAAAGTTTCAGTCTCAAGTAGCAAGTCAATTGTTCAATGTGGACCATCCATCGAGGTAGGCGTTACCAGATCTAAATGGGCGTTACTGTCAAGATAGGCGCGTGTTCGCATGACGTCCGGGTAACCAATGTGAGGGGCGGAGTTATCGACAATGCCAATCTTCATCTATCAAAAGGTACCTCGTGATTGAATCAAGTTAGCATGTCTTATATACTAGTGAATTGATGTTTAATAATCGTAGTGTTAGTTAAGCCACAGACTTATAACAGTCTATAATCTTAATCTAAACGTACTACGATTGGTACTAATAAATCATCCTTCCAAGCATTCTCATTTCGCGATCGCAACGCTCGAGTACGCCATCTAGCGGGAGCCTGAAAATATCGGACATTAATTTATTCAGTTCCATCAAAACCATTAGCAGAATCAGACGCCATTTTCTTAGCAGCAAATACGAAGCAAAATTTCCCTAAGGAAAAGGCCGAAGAACTTGAAAAAATTCTCATGAATATTGGTAAATCTTTCAGAAACAGAACATGCCAAACATTTGAAGAAAAATTCCTCAATTTTTATCTTCTATGATCAACAAACTTGCAACTGATAACTTCCGACTTCGGTATTGCATACTGTTCAGATGTGTGTATTACGGTAAAATGCATTTCTTCTGTCTTCAATTCATTCTATCATCCGTATTACTTGAAATAGTATCATTTGTGCTGATTATTAATACATTTTTATCGTTTTCTTGGTAAGTATTTTTTAGTTTTGAAAGAATAATTTCTAATAGAATTCAGCTATTTTGTTTTAAAGCTATATATTAAAATTCATATCGAGATCTTACAATTATAAAATTTTGCTGTGAGGTATATTCTCTAAAAGTAATGAAGAGATTATCTATGTATATATTATTTGAAAATAAAATTTTGAAACGAAGAACATTTCATATTGGAATTCTCCAGATTTATAAATCAAGTAAGTGGTATGATTTTTATTGGCGATCGCAACACTCGAATACGCCATCTGGGGAGAGACCGGTTTCATGCCTTTAGCCCTTCTCCCTTCCCTCTCCACCTCTTTTCAGTTGTATAAAAATGTACTATGATATTTCCCCTTTTCTTAATAGTTTTCCTCTTTATTTAATAAAATTTCCGTGATACTTTTCTTTAGAACTATGTTTAATGTAGTTTTAAGTTCCATATAGTTTTCCAAGTTAAAAGATTTTAATCTATATGAAAATCAAGAAGGAAACTAACGTACTTCCTTCCTCTATGACTTTCCACACGCTAATGGGGAAAGCATATGAGGTGTTGCCATAGGTAAAAAGTTCTGCTATACGCCACCTGCAGCCCATTTCGATCGCCAATATAAAAAAATTTTCTTGTAAATAATTTTTTTTTCTTATTTGATGATAGAATGGTTTTTTACGTCTTACGGTTTTCTACAGAATGGTTTTTTACGTCTGATTAAGAACTATAAGAATAATAATATTAAAAAAATATGGAAATTTTTTATTTCAATATGAAGAATTTTTAAAATCGTTTTTTTTATCCTAAGAATTCTTTATTTTACGTTTTTTACTTTATAATTTTTTAATAAAAATTGTAGTTAAAATAATTGTTTTGAGAAATAAAATGGTATAACATTATGTGTTTATATATGCTTCTTGCATATTCTAATGTTTGAAGTAATATAATTCAGAAAAGTATGGAATAAAATTTCTGTACTTACGTATTAACGCCACCGCAACTACAGATTTCGCGGTTTTTAAGTGCCACAAATCTACAACTAAAATTTTTGCGATAAATCATAAAATAAAACATTTTATTTAAAATCAAAACACTTTCAAATTTCAAAACACTTTATTTATAATCAAAGTATTTAATCGGATTTCGGTGGAAAATGGGCCGATATAGAGTTTAACCAGATTCAAAACAATCTGTGGTGAACCACCTTCTCACCAGATGGCGATGAACTTTGCTCGCCAGGTGGCAGTACAAAACTTTCCCCTCAAGGAAATGACTTTTCTATAAGATGGCAACATCTCTGAGTTAAAACCTTATTGGTATCACGTCCGGGTCACCAATCTGTGGTGATTAGTTTAAATATATTAAATAAATTAATTCAATAAAAATTAACTATCAACACAGTTTAATAATAATAAAACATAAAAGAAATTATATTAAGTTACAAGTAGAAAGACGAATAGGATTAGCGACAGCAGCATTTCAAAAAATGGTGTAAGTTCATCAGTCAGCAAGATGGAATGAATGTTAGACAATTCCTGTTGCCATTTTTTGAAACTAAGGTTTTAACTCAGAGATGTTGCCATCTTATAGAAAAGTCATTTCCTTGAGGGGAAAGTTTTGTACTGCCACCTGGCGAGCAAAGTTCATCGCCATCTGGTGAGAAGGTGGTTCACCACATATCTTTATTTTATTCCACCTGATGTGCTGTCGCCATATGAACTCTAATAAAATAAAATTCCAAATTAAATTACATTTCCAAAATGTACTTTTACCATAATAAAGTTTCATGTCATGAGAATTGGCTAATTTTCGTTTTTTTTTTTTTTTTTTGTAAAATATTTCGCTCCTGAATAAATAAAATTGCATCTTGTTCTATTTTTGGCAAATCCCAAAGACGTATTTTCGTAGCACTAAAACGTGGCGTCAAAAATCAGCAAACAACAAGGCAACAAAGAATCCAGGATTATTTGATGATAATTTTCTATAGAATGGTTTTCCACTTCCGATTATGAATAAAAACATGAAAGTTTTTTATTTTAATGTGAGGAATTTTTAGAATAGTTTTTTCCCCCTTCCGTAAGCATTCTTTATTTTACGTTTTTTAGTTTCTAAATAATGATTTTTATTGAAACTTAAAATATTTTGATAAAAATAGTTGTCAAAAAACTTTTTTTGCAAAATTAAATTACATAAAATTATGAGATTTATGTATACTTTTGGCTTATTTTAATGTTTGGAGTAATATGATTCTTGAAAGTATGGAATGTAAAATTTAAATAGGCCTTTTATGTTATATCATTAAATTTACTAAAACTATTTCTCAGGCATTAGGTTTTAACTCTAATTAGAAGATACATATTTTTTTTTCTGTTTATTTACAAATACTTTTACGATATGTTTTGGATGTTCCTTCTCAAAAAAAAAAGAGATACCATTTTGTTTTCGTTTGCAGAAAGAATATCAAACAATTTTCTTTTTTAAATTTAATAAGTCACAATAAAGAAGGAATGCTACAATGCTTCACGCTACATTAAAGACGTCTCCAGAGTAACTGAAAGACTGTTCATATAGAAATCGTAGGTATTCGTCTCATACAACAACGCCCCCCATAGTTCATTGCGATAGCGATTTGAAAAATACTACGAGCAAATGCTAAAAAATCTAGTAAACCTTATAAAACGATTAAAAGCAAAACGATAAAGACATTAACCAATCAGTTGAGTCTATTTATTATAATGCCGGGCAGTCAAGCATCAGCCTTAAAAAAATGTTTTATTTTTCCAAATAAATCAAGAAAGAAAACAAAACGTAAGCCCATAAATTAAAATAGCTCTTTCAGTTTAATTTGAAGAAAACGAGACTCATTTTTATTTATAATGTGCATTTACAATCATAATAAAAATTTGTATAAAGATCTATAAATTTTGGCAATCGTGTTATAATCAAAAACGTCAACAAACAGACAAATCACTCTGTTACTTCGTAATTTATTATTTCGTTTTAGTACTGTTACATTGATTATATTTTAGAAACGAAAAAATAATTACCTGAATTTATTGACGGTGGTCTTACAATTTTTGAATTTTCTATAATTAGTTATTGGTCTCTTAAAAACTTAAGTTTCGGTATTTGGAATGCATAACATTAGATGTTACCATCTTCATCAAAGAACTTAAAATATGCAAATAAATTAGTAGGTATTTCTGAGGAAAAAAATAAATATTTTCCTTTTATTTTTTTAATGGTGTTAATAATTATCTTTGTCTCTTGCTTTAAACAATTTTATTTACCCTACTTGTTTTTTTCCCTTAGGTGTACAAAAGAAACTAAAATATGTGGAATAAACTGTCTCAAGCTGCTGCCTTAGTCACTGGGGAGACTGAAGAGGTACAATATACCTACATGTCTTTAAAATTTTAATTCTTAGATTGTTGTTCAGCCTCTGATATGTTCTTGCTTATTTTCCCTCTATGGTATCGATATTTACTGCACTAATCTGCTTTTTCTGTCTAAAAAGTATCCTTTCTGACAAAGATACCTGCTGTAATTTGTTTCCTAAATATATTCACTTCATACATGAATAATTAATTATAATAAACATTTATTCATAAAATGGATAATCTAAATGTGTGTAACTTCTGTTCCTAACACAAGAAATTAGAAGATAACATATACATAAATTATCAATCACTTCAGGTCATGGAATTTAAAGTTAGACAATTGAAAGACCAATGATATGGACATGATGATGGCAATGTGGTCTGCATCATTTTCCAGTTGCCTTTGTTTCTGACACTAGCTGGTAGTTATCCATCAGTAATTGATCTTTAACTGAGTAAATTTAAAGCTGCTACTATGGATAGGACACAGTGCACAGTCACAATATCAGTGCAGTTTTTTAACAATGACTGTATTATCATAATTTAGCATAATGCAGCGATCTAAAATTAAAAATTGTTGAACTAGAATCCATGCTTCCCAAACTAATGCTTTATATGTTAATTCTTATGCAATTTTTTTAATTTTTTACTATTTATTAATGAAAATTTTAATTATCATATTGAAAAAAATACAGTAATTTATTTGTTCTTGCTTTCCTTATAAATATTCCTCTTTTGTTATCATTGCAAGGTTTGAGAAATAGCATGTTTATGTTATATATTTTAAAATATATAAATAATTGTCATATTTAATGTAAAGTGACAATTTAATCTTTAATTTTACCTAATCCTTTAATTTTTCTTTAAATTTTATTCCTTTTTCAATATAGCAATTATATTTATTTTTACTTTCTGGTTGACCTTCCTCATGGTCATCGCCCTCTGTGGGGAGAGTCAACCCCTCTATCAAGCCTTTCTTTTTTTTAGGGGGGCTAACTTAACCAATCTCTTTCCTTTTAATTTTCAAACTCTCGTCCTCTTTATTTTCATTGGCTGTAATTTTTCTGGTCCTACACCAGTTAACGAATTTTTAAGACTTTTTTCATACATTCTCTTTTTGTGCTTCCTTCTGGCAGGTTACTTTTTTTTATCCGAGATGCAGACTTCGGTCCGTATCGAGGGAATTTTATGCTTTTATATCCCCTCTTAACCTATAGTTTTAATTGAATCTATAGAATTTAATTTCTATAAATTAAATAGCCTAATTTTTTACTTTTTACTTTCTTAGCATTTAAAACCCTCTTAAATTTAAACTTTCTCTCTACAAATATCCTTTTCAATAGTTAAATTTCTCGTTTTCTCATATGTTAACTTTATGCATGACGCCTTTGGTTTCTTGAACTCTTTTGTCACCCATTTCTTTGCAATTAACCTTATCATTAGTAAAAAAAAAATTCTCTAAATTCTTGTTCAAATATTTGTTTTGAGTGTTGATGCGTGATATTGATAAGTAATAAAAATGTATTCAATTACTCAACTGTAAATCCTCTATGTATTGTTTTTTCCATCAATTTTTCCTGTATGTGTGGTGAGTACCTTTTTCTTATTGTTTTGGGCAAGCTTTCTGTTATTTTTTGGAAACATCCGCTTACTGTATTAAATTATATATTTATATCTGGATATAGCATGACTTTATCTTATTTATCTTCTAATTTTTGATTAGTTTAGTTTCACCCTTATTCTAAATTTGGTGATACCAATTTATCCAATTTGTTCAAACCTCACACTTTGTGACCCTTTGAACCTATTGGGTTATTGTTATACCACGATTGCATTGTACAACCACTTTCCTTAACGATCACACCCCCTTAATTTAATTACCCTTTATACTATTTTCGGCCTTAATTTGTTTTATTGTGACATTTTAATCATGACTATATCCAACTACAAACCCAATAATAAGTACTCATACAAATGATTTCAACCCACCTATTTATCAAATTTAATACTTAAATAATTTTACTTTATTCGCACCAAGTATTATTAAATTTACCTGTAACAATAATATTTAAGTTAGTTCATTTTTCTTATAAATTTTACTTGTATTTCTTTAAAGTTAGTGTGAAAATAAAAAAAAATAATGATAAACAAGTCTTTAAAATAGTTTGTTTTATAAAATTAAGTATGCAAGATTAACTTAGTTAAATTTTATAATGAACAATTCGCCTAAATTTTGCTTTTATGAATAAAATTTTTGAAAATTAAGAAATTCATTTTAAAGTTTAGAAAATGCTTTCTACTTTTGTTAAAACAGCAGTCATATAAAGTGCTATAACCAATTATTAGTAACCAGGCATTTTAATCTCTGAAGTTTCATACAAAATGTTTGATTTTTTGTTGTTGCTTATTTTATTAATAAATATCTTCTAAACTTTTTCCCAATTTGTAAATTTTGCCTTTTTACAGGAAAAGGATACTGCAAGTGATATTACCACTGAAGAGAAATTGCAGCACCAAGACCTTCTCATTCAACAATTAAAGAATTTAGTTCGAGAAAATGAAAAAAGTTTCCAAGAAAAAACAAAAGAATATGATGTACAGATTTTTCTTTTTTTAATTATTATAAAATTAATTTCATAAATTGTTATTATATAAAAATTTTCTATCTTTGAAATTTTTAATAACCACAATTAGATTGAATATTTAAAGTATGCATACTACATAAGTGTCATGACTTTTATGCATTTTATTTTGGAAATTTTGCACATAAAATAATTTACTTTGAGCTGGAGTTTAGAAAATCAGTTTTCCACACATTATAAGATAGGGAAATAATCAATTGGGAAGAAACATACTCAGACATTTACCTATTTGCAAAGCAACTTGAGGTTAAATTTCTTAGAAGGTAATAAGTATTATCTTGTTTATATATATATATATATATATATATATATATATATATATATATACAGTAGAAGTCCATTAGTCCGGCGTCCAACAGTCCGGAATGCCCGATAGTCCGGCATCGCTCCGGAAAATTTTTACAATTTTGGTTTTCTCCAAAAGTGTGTCTTTAAAGCAAATAAAAACGCTCGAGAACTATTCAGAAGTTTTCGGGGTAGTTCGGGATCATCCGGAAGCGCTCGGTATTGTTCGGAAACTTTTGTGCGTTGTTGTTTTGTGTCCTTTCACATCGCAGTAAACGTAACTTTTGAAATTGTTTATAAAAAAAGTGATTTTCGTTCTAACTGCACAGTGACCATGTTTTCAAAACCCGAGCCTTCGAGTTCAAAAGGAGAGAAACGAAAACACGTAACACTGACTTTCAATCAGAAACTAGAAATCATCAAACGGTTGGAAAAAGACGATAATAGAAATGTTTTAATGAATGAGTTTAATATTGGTTCATCAACTATTTATGACATTAAAAAACAAAAAGATGAACTAATGAAGTTTGCTTCTCAATCGGTAACAACTGAAAAATTGGCTTCTAGACAAACATCAAAAAAACCAAAACTGGAACAGCTAGATAGTGTATTGTTCAAATGGTTTAGTGTAGTACGTTCTGAAGGAAAGCCGGTAACAGGGCCAATGATTGTTGAAAAGGCAATGAAATTCGGCCAAGATTTAGGAGTTGCTGAAAGTGAATGTAATTAATCTGATAGTTGGCTCAGAAATTTTAAGTTTCGGCATGGAATTCGAAGACTTGATGTAACTGGAGAAACACTTTCAGCAAACCAAAACTCTGCAGAAAAATACAAAGACGAGTTTGAGAAAATCGTGGCTGATAATGATTTAACACCTGAACAGATTTACAATGCTGATGAAACAGGGCTATTGTGGCGATGTTTACCAACATCTACACTAGCTGGGGGAAGAGAAAAAGCAGCCAAGGGTTTTAAAAAAAACAAAGACAGATTAACCGTTTTGCTATGTGCTAATGCGTCTGGAAACCACCGAGTGACCCCTTTTGTGATAGGTAAATCTGCAAAACCTAGGGCTTTTAAGAATGTTACACACTTGCCTGTCCAATGCGATGCTCAATCAAATGCGTGGATGACTGCCGCCCTCTTTAAAGACTGGTTTTTTCACCACTTTGTGCCTGAGGTCAAGGAATCCTTCAAAAGCCTTGGTCTACCAGAAGATACTAAAGCCATCCTTCTTTTGGACAATTGCAAAGCCCACCCGCCAGTAGATGAGTCAGTTTCTGGAAATATTGTTGCTACTCTGCTCCCACCTAACGTAACATCTTTGATTCAACCCATGGACCAAGGGGTTATTCAAAATTTTAAATGCTTTTATAGAAGATCTTTTATTTAAGGCCTGTTAAATGCCGACTGTGACGTGACTGATTTTCAAAAAAGTTTACAGTAAAAGATGCCGTCCATGCTATTGCACTGTCTTGGAACCAGGTAAAAAATACAACACTCCAAAAATGCTGGTGAAAACTTTGGCCAGTTGCAAACCCTGCATCTGACCTAACTCTACAGACTGATGAGGAAGAAAACCATCAAGACACTCTGACCAAAGTTTTGGATGTCGTTAGAAGTGCTGACAATCCCTTGAAAAACCTGCCTGAAGATGAGGTAGAGGAGTGGCTTCTAATCGACGAGAATGAGCCTGTTGAACAAGAACTAACCGATGAGGACATTATCAACATTGTAGTAAACCCTCAGCCTACTCAAAATCTTGAAGAAAGTAACTCAGGTGCCGAAACGGAAGAAAAGGAAAAAATCAGCTGGGCAGAAACTGCAGAATCACTGTATAAGTTTATCTCTTTTGCTGAGGCTAGTACTAGCTACAGTACTTCAGAAATTATTGATTTCCATATCATTAGAAATAAATTTTATACTAAACGCCAAAAGTCAAGAAAACAAAAAGACATTCGTGACTTTTTTAAATCTAAGTGAAATATGTTTTACAGTACGTTTACATACATTATATGAAATGTAAAATAAACTTTGTTGTATGTATTTGCAGTTTAATTATTTGCAGTTTATTAGTTATACTGTATTTGTAGTTTATTTATTAACCTAATTGTTCTTATAATTACCGCCCGATAGACCGGAATTTTCGGTAGTCCGGCACCGAGCCGGTCCCGAACGTGCCGGATTATCGGACTTCTACTGTATATATATATATATGCTGTGTAGCAGGTAAAAAATTTCAGAATACATTATGCAGTATTTCAGCAAACGCTGAATTCACAATACAGTGTAAAAAATAATGAATCTTATATTGGGACATGCTTAGGGTCTTTGCAGCCCTGGGCGAAACATTGAGGCATTTTTTTCTTGGTTAATAAAAGAAGCATTTATTTATGTTTTTTTAATAAAGTAAGTATTAAACATTGGATTTTTTTTTATTTCAACCAGATTTTTTAAAAATTGTTTTCACCTTTGAGGATCAAAACTCTGAAAAAGTTTGTAAATAGTAGTATTTAATATTATTTAACATAATACTACAACTAAAATTTGTAATAAAAAATAATTTAAATTTTTAATAATAAAAAGATTAGTATTATTATTAAATTTTTGCAAACTGATTATTGAATAAATGAAATCAGTTATTATTCTTTTTTATCAAACTCCAAACATTCATGAGTTGCAAAGGCGAAAATCCATCTTGTCAAGTGAAAAGATAATTAAGAACCGAAAACATTTCTAAAAATTAGTTATTTTTGGCAGAACAAGTCTTTATTCTTTATTTATAAGTAGATATCCTAGCTACATATTTAATAAATTTAAAATTACTTGCTTTGAAATAAATGTGCATAAAATTAAATGGGCATAGTTTAAATATATATTTTTTGATTATAAAACAGCAAATTATTTTGCATTCTACATTGAGCACATTAGAATATAAAAATGATATGAAATGAATGATAATAAATTAAAAGTTACATTATTTTCTACATTTGAGCTCTTGAACGAAAAAATATATATTTTGTTTTTGAATTTATTAATATATTCCTTAATTCTACAAATAAAGCATTTATTACCAAAAAAAATTTATATCAATTGTTTATTATCACAGCCTTATATATAATGCAGTATAATGCAGTATTGTATAAATATTTTTTAGATAAATCTATGATTTAAAAAAAATTATGTCAACCCTGCTTTTTTTCTTTATATTTTCCACAGAAGTTCTTAGGGAATGCCCTCGGCACACTCACACACTTACAAATCGCCAATAGTTGAAATTTTTAATATAATTAATTTCAATAACTTAAAAGTTGTAAAAAGTTCCTTATTGTCATTTTAAAAATTACACTCCTGATATAAAGGAACATTAATTGAAATAAAAATGAATGCATTTGGAAATATAATTAGTTATAATCATTCGTTTGAAACCAAGAAACAGTAAAAATATATCTAAGATTTATGAAATGTATAAAAAAAGTTGAAATATAACTATTAATCAGTCGTGAATTTTTGGCGGTTGCCCAGTCTGTCCACCCCTAAGCACAGCTCTGATCTTTTCATTGAATATAAAATAATCGGGTGTATTTTTTTCTATGCTTTCTGTATCCAGTTTATATTTGTCTACCATTCAGTTTAATTACTTGTTTATAACTTGATAAAACTTATTATCGAATGTACACTTACAGAATTAAATCTAAAGAAACTAAGGGCTGTAAAATTCATGAATAAATTCGAAAAAGTGTAAAATTCTAAACTAATATTGTATTTCAACCAGTCAATTATCCACTACTCCTGCCTTGTGTGGTAAATAAGTTTATCATTGTGCGTTTTTTTCCCCTGAAAAGTAAAAACTAAAAAAAAAAAAAAAGCAATTTTTGAGAGAAAATTTGTTGATAAAATGCACTAAATCAGAGTTGTTCAAAATGAATAAAATGAATGAATAAATGAAATAAATGAATCCTGATATAAAGGAACATTAATTGAAATAAAAATGAATGCATTTGGAAATATAATTAGTTATAATCATTCGTTTGAAGCCAAGAAACAGTAAAAATATATCTAAGATTTATGAAATGTATAAAAAAAGTTGAAATGTGTTCTCGTTGCTTGATTAGCTAATTTTAAATGAAACAGAAACTTACAAAATTATGTTACATTTGATCTCTTATTGAAGTTATTTATTTATTTATTTTTTTTACTGCATTTTTTTATTGTGATAAAATATGTTTTCTTGATCGGAGTCATTACATTTTGTTTCAGGAACTATCCACAAAGTTTGATAAATTTAAATTGCAATCTAAAGCAAAAATCACTCATTTATCAAAACAGATTAAAGACCAAGATAAAACACTTAAAGTAAGTGACTTATCATTTTTATGAAGTTTGATTTAAATTGAATGATACTGAATTTATTCTGTTAAGTTCCAAAAATTTTTTTTTTGTAAAAATATGATGTAATATTTTTTTATCATTTTTTTTCTTTTTTTATACTTAAATTAAGAAGTTGTGTGAGTTGAGAAAAATAGATATTTTGACAAATAAAAATTATGTTTGTTAAAAATTTTAAGTTTTTATTTTTAGTTATTATTTATGTGTGGCTACCATTCAGGGTTAACACAATAGCAGCGTAATCAGAAGTCATGTACGTAAATGGGGGAAAAAAAGGGTTGTCTAAAGAAATCAGCTAAACATTAAGTTCAATGTGCTCCATAATTTGCATTTTGTTTTTAATATTTTTTGTTTAATTCGCACTGTATTTTTCTAAGTTTTGTAATCAGCAGTACCTTACAGCTGCGAGATTCAAGGTCAAGTAGATGTCAGTAAAAAACTCAATATTAAATCACAATAAATGATTAATATTTATTTAACATCAAGTAGAGAAGAGTTTATTTAATTTTTTGTATTTAAGTAACAGTAGTTATAAATGTAAGAAGTAGGTACTGTGGTTGAGTGGTAGTGCTTCACGCTTCCATGCCTCAGGTCCAGTGTCCTTCTTGGATTGCGCAAGGTTAACTTAGCCTTTCCTTCCTACAATGGGTGGATAAAATGAGTACCAAGCATTCTTGGACACAAAACAGCTGGTCCTGCACCCCAGAGCCTAAGGTCAAACATACTGAGATGGTAGTTCATAGGCTGTCATGCCACTGAGTTTAGTTTTAGAATTCTAGTAAAAGTAAAATTAGTAAATAAAAAAAATTAAAAAATTGTTTGAAATTAAAAATAGTTAAATTAAAAAAAAATCTAATAACATTTTAACTTGATTACTAGTGCAGAACAAGGATCTAGACATTGCTCAGATTCAGAATCAGAAGCACCTCAACTGATAAAAAAGCACATTATTACACAATATCATAAATTAATTTATTTAAATTTTTTTTTTTATTGATAACTGTTCGAAATTTATTGATAACTGTTCTAAAATATAAGACATATTATCTTGTCCTTGCTTTTTTAAATCTTGTTTTTTGTTTGTTTGTTTTTGCCAAATTCCTCTTGTGAGTTATGTTAAAATGTCTTTTTAGAAAATTTGTATACATTAAAGTCAAATAACTAATTAATTAGATAAGTTTTATCTATCCAGAATAATTTTTATAGATGATTATTATTTTGTATTTTTAAAGTTTTAGTTATAAAACTCTATTCATTTAAGAAAGAGGATTGCGACTTCGATGATGCGTCAAGTTCTGACTCCTCGGATAGGAGCCATCGGGGCAAAGTTCTCCTCTTAAAAAAGCAGCTTGATCAAGCCAAACAGCAACTTGAGAAAAGAGAAGAAGAATCCAAGTCTACCATCTCTAGTTATGAGAGAAAAATCAGTGATCTAGAATCACAGTTAAATGAGAAAAATATTTTAATATCTTCAATTGCTGATTCTAATATGTCAGTGCAACAAAAAACAGCTGATAGTTCACCAAAAGTGAGTAACAACTTTATTTATTTATTTATTTTTTCAGTTTATGACACTTTTTCCCTAAAAAACAAAACTGATAGGGAAAAAATCTGCAGAACCTGAAAGCACTTTTTGAAAATAACAATATTTACTGATAATATTTATCAACAAATGGATATAAAATTGTATAAATCACCCCCTTGATTAAAATATTTGTAATATTTTTTCTTGATAACTATTTTAAAATAATACACATATAATATTACCTAAGTAAAATTTTAGAGCTCCAAAGCAAAAATTTGTATATGCCCTTTATTCTGATTTCATCTTTTATAGAACTGTTTAAAGTATTGAAAAGCAAATTTTTTACCAAATAACAAATTAGAATCATATTTTAACTACAAACCAAATTGTGCTAAATATCTGCAGTTGAGCAAATGCTTGCACCGTGTAAATTAAAGAGATTCTGAGCTCATAAATCCACTGCCTCTGTGTTAAAGAACTCACCTATTGTATGAATAAGAGTACTTATTGTTTAAAGGGATCATGTGTTGGCGACTGTTTTCTAAGTTGTTTCTAACATGAACATTGGTCCCTATAACCCATAAGGACCAAATTTGAATATTGTTCTGCAGTGTCAAAAAATATTCATTTTTATCAATATATCGCTGCATATTTTTAAAAAATTAAACTCATTTATATTATTTTTACTCAAGTTGAATGCCTGTTTTTCATGCAAAGTGGAAAAAAAATAAGCAATCAATATATCAGTACTGAACAATACTACAAAATCTTGCATAAAACTGAAATTTTGCAACAAACGGTTATGGACTAATTGTTAGATATACACACTCAGGCAGGCAGACTGACAAACTCTTCATTTTATTTTTATAGATTAGTCAATATTTTTGTTTCCTAAATAAAATTTATCAGCACTCACAATAATATTGTATTCAATATCTGCTTATCAATAATGAACTAATTTGATATATATTTTCATCATTAATGTTCACAATATTGTAATATTTTATATATCTGTGTTTTTGACAACTGGTGACCTGCATAAACCAGATTCGAATGTTATTTTTATGTATTGAGGAATTTAGCTTCATGGTTCCTATAACCAATACTAAATAGAAATTTTTTTTTAGATGTTTACCAATTTGAAAAATTATCAGTGGATTAACTAGTTTGTTTTAATTTTTTGTAATCGACTGTATTCAGCTTTTAGGAGCAGTAAATCATCTTTTCCTAATTCTAGCATCGAGAAAGCCAGATTTGTGTGATAGAAACTTAACAGACATTTACTGGAGTGTAACTGAAAATCTCCTTTTTGTTAACAGCACTCTTAGTTATGATACCATACTTAATTGCTTTCTCTTTTATAAATTTATCATATCGAGTTTATAGATATTTTAGAATTGTATTTAGTCTTCAATTTTTGCAACAGCTATATCTGAATTACTGTGTTGCTCATTTTTTTATTATTTTCTTTTTTGTTATCAGAAAGATTCTAATGTCCAAGAAATGTATGCACAGATAGTTTACAAAGATTCCAAAATATTGGATCTGAATAATCAAATAATGGAATTAGAAAAGAAAATTATGGACTTGCAAGAAAACATTAAGGAAAAGGATGAGGTTTTGCAGCAACGAAATAGAGCAGTTCAAGTAGGAATTATTTTCTATGTTGTGTGTGTTTTTTGTAATGAAACAATAACTTGAATTAAAAGACAAAATTAAACTTGAGCTTCCATATTTCATTTCTTAAAAAAAAAAATAAAAAAATAAAAATAAAAATACTATGTTTTGAACTGTCATGTCATGTTTTTCTCTTGATTGGGTCTTTTACAAGGTTTTTATGCTTCTGGGAAAATAGGAGAAAACCTGGAATACTTAAAAAAAAATATAAGAGCTCAGCTGTAAAATCATAAGTTAAAATAAAAAATTATTTGATCAGTTTGTAATTAATAACAATTATAACCTTGATATCAATGTTTAATTTGTTTTTAATTAAAACTCTCAACAATTATGTATAATTAATTTTGCGATGGTTTATTTCAAAGAAACTTTAAAAACGAAACCTCATTTTAGGAAATAAAACGTTAAGGTTTTATGTATTATTCTTTAAGCTGTACAGACTATTAATGCTTTATTTATCACTTAATAATTATTCTATGAACATACTCCGGTTCAACAAATCAAGCTTATTATAACATAGTTTTTTTAAAAATTACCTTAATGTATTTAATTTTATTGTTATTTATTAGTTAAACAGAATTTTTTTTTGCTATATGTAAGGAAATGTTACACATTACATTTGTCTCTAATCCCAATTTTTAATTAATTATTTTTTCTTTATCTTCAATCAATTAATGTTTTGTAAACAATTATTCAATCTTTCTAGTAAAAGTAACTAAACAAGCATTGTTATTTGATTAGTTTTATTCTTAAAAAGTTGAAGTTCATTGCTTATTACTTGTAATGCTTTAGAGTTAGATCAGTTGATAAAATAAATATTATTAACTTGTTTTATTCAGTATAAAAAAATATTTATTTTATTTAAAACAAAATTTTTGGATGTTTTATCAAGCATTCCATTTATAAGGATTTTTCTTAAATAATAAAAAAGATTTTTTATGTCATTTATCTTTTACTACGACACATTTATGTCACAGGCAGCAATTTTATAGGATAATAAAATTGCCTCATTTATTTTGCTCTTTTTAGTAGTCAATATTGGCTAGTAATAGGCTGTCTTTGTGTAAACATGTTGTTAAAACATCAATCGGTTTAACTCACAAAAGTTAAGAATATAATTCCATGATTTTTGTTCACAGTAAGTTGTGATGAAATTGTTTTTCTTGATATTTTTATTCAGCATGTTTACACTTTTTTCATGTTTTTATTTAATTATTGCTTATTATTTACAAAACTATTTACTTGAATTGATTAATACTCTGCTTGCAAATTTTTGTACTTGATTTTGCAAACATTATAAAATCTGATTAAAAATTTATCCATAAGGCATTAAAAACCTCTAAACCTCTATTAGAAACACTTTTAAAATACAGCGCTATCATAAAAACACCTGCAAAAACAAAGGTTATATACAAAAGCAAAATAGAAAAAATGAAAACCCATCTTAATTTTGGAAAGAAAATTTTAAAGCTAAACATTTCAGTT
The DNA here is from genome assembly GCA_949128135.1 of Parasteatoda lunata. Classification (NCBI taxonomy): domain Eukaryota; kingdom Metazoa; phylum Arthropoda; class Arachnida; order Araneae; family Theridiidae; genus Parasteatoda; species Parasteatoda lunata. The sequence continues at coordinate 63,205,625 of OX421973.1, read as the reverse complement.
TTCCAATCAATTACTGTATATTCAAGAAAAAGTAAAAATTAAAGTATGTTAGAAACTCTCTTAATTGCTGCATCATAATAAAAACATCTTTAAAAACATAAGTGTTTCTGAAAAAGAAAAAGCTAGATAGAAATCAAAACAAACATAATTTTTGATTTTTAATTGAAAGATTTAATTCTAAAAATCTTTATTTAACTTTTTCATATTGCCAGATTTTTCGAAAAAAGTGATCATAAAAGAGTAACACTCATAACAAATGCTCCTTAAAAAATGCTGATGGAAAGAAAAGTTAATAAACAAAATCAAAAGAGTAACAAAAAAAAAAAATTTTTTTTTCTTAGTTCTGAAATACAACTTTAACGTTGAGAATCACAGTTTTCTATGTTACTATTTATCTGTCTTACTGTACAAGAAAATTTGAAGAAGAGTGAAGCATGTGAATGGAACATTTCATAGACTATGAAATGTTCCATTCACATGCTTCACTTTAGTTTAACAGAAGTAATGTGAAAAATGAAACAAAATGAAAAATGCAAAATGATTCCAGAAATGAAACAAAAAGAGATAAGTTCTCCATTTTTAAAGCATTAAGTATTAATAAAATGATAAAATTGACTTACTTCAAGATAATTAAAAAAACAAGAAAATCATTGTTACAAAACGTAGGATTCAGTATCATGTAGTAATCTAGTTTTAATTCTTCAAATTGCACTTTTCCATGTGTCTTTCAGAACATAAGTTAACAAGTATGTATAACAAATATGTTTAAAAACTATTTCTAATAATGTATTGTAAAAAATATGATTTTAGAGTATTCTTTATTAAATCTAATAAAATTCCCCCCAAAATATACTTTGTCGAAAAATAATATTTTCAATGATACTTTGCCGAATATTCGATTGGACATTTGGCCAAACAGTCAACCCAATATTTGGCAAAAAGGCCGAATATTAAATACATCCCTAATTTTTTAGCACATGTTAGTTATATCAGCTATAGATATTGTCATTTCAATTTTACATTCATACAGTTTTGGAAAGAAAGAAAAACTTTCCTAAATATTTTTCATGCCTGCCAACTTATAAAATTTTTTTAATATTTTTTGTAATTTTTAAAAAAATTTCCATCATTTTTACAATTTGACACACGTAATCCATTTTCCATAATTTTTTTTCTTATTTGGCTAATCTCATTATAATTTTTTTTTCGGTTAACATCAAATATTTTGTTTTGATGTTTCATTTGATTTTTGTCTTTTTTCTCTTTGAATCTAGTATTTCAGAACTTATTCATTAGTAATTTATACCTGAGAACAGATTGATTTTGCAGCACATTATTAGTTTTACCGGTATTTCAGAATTCATTCATTTGTAATTAATACCTGAGAACAGATTGATTCTGCAGCACATATTAGTTTTACCGGTATTTCAGAACTCATTCATTAGTTATTAATACCTGAGAACAGATTGATTTATCAGCACATATTAGTTTTACCGGTATTTCAGAACTCATTCATTAGTTATTAATACCTGAGAACAGATTGATTCTGCAGCACATATTAGTTTTACCGGTATTTCAGAACTCATTCATTAGTTATTAATACCTGAGAACAGATTGATTCTGCAGCACATATTAGTTTTACCAGTATTTCAGAACTCATTCATTAGTTATTAATACCTGAGAACAGATTGATTCTGCAGCACATATTAGTTTTACCGGTATTTCAGAACTCATTCATTAGTTATTAATACCTGAGAACAGATTGATTTTGCAGCACATATTAGTTTTACCGGTATTTCAGAACTCATTCATTAGTTATTAATACCTGAGAACAGATTGATTCTGCAGCACATATTAGTTTTACCGGTATTTCAGAACTCATTCATTAGTTATTAATACCTGAGAACAGATTGATTCTGCAGCACATATTAGTTTTACCGGTATTTCAGAACTCATTCATTAGTTATTAATACCTGAGAACAGATTGATTCTGCAGCACATATTAGTTTTACCGGTATTTCAGAACTCATTCATTAGTTATTAATACCTGAGAACAGATTGATTCTGCAGCACATATTAGTTTTACCGGTATTTCAGAACTCATTCATTAGTTATTAATACCTGAGAACAGATTGATTTTGCAGCACATATTAGTTTTACCGGTATTTCAGAACTCATTCATTAGTTATTAATACCTGAGAACAGATTGATTTTGCAGCACATATTAGTTTTACCGGTATTTCAGAACTCATTCATTAGTTATTAATACCTGAGAACAGATTGATTCTGCAGCACATATTAGTTTTACCGGTATTTCAGAACTCATTCATTAGTTATTAATACCTGAGAACAGATTGATTCTGCAGCACATATTAGTTTTACCGGTATTTCAGAACTCATTCATTAGTTATTAATACCTGAGAACAGATTGATTTTGCAGCACATATTAGTTTTACCGGTATTTCAGAACTCATTCATTAGTTATTAATACCTGAGAACAGATTGATTCTGCAGCACATATTAGTTTTACCGGTATTTCAGAACTCATTCATTAGTTATTAATACCTGAGAACAGATTTATTTTGCCGCACATATTAGTTTTACCGGTATTTCAGAACTCATTCATTAGTTATTAATACCTGAGAACAGATTGATTTTGCAGCACATATTAGTTTTACCGGTATTTCAGAACTCATTCATTAGTTATTAATACCTGAGAACAGATTGATTCTGCAGCACATATTAGTTTTACCGGTATTTCAGAACTCATTCATTAGTTATTAATACCTGAGAACAAATTGATTCTGCAGCACATATTAGTTTTACCGGTATTTCAGAACTCATTCATTAGTTATTAATACCTGAGAACAGATTGATTTTGCAGCACATATTAGTTTTACCGGTATTTCAGAACTCATTCATTAGTTATTAATACCTGAGAACAGATTGATTCTGCAGCACATATTAGTTTTACCGGTATTTCAGAACTCATTCATTAGTTATTAATACCTGAGAACAGATTTATTTTGCCGCACATATTAGTTTTACCGGCTATAGATAGATATTCTGCTTTCATTCTTACATTGATGCAGATTTGAAAAGAAAGAAAAACTTTCCTAAATACTTTTTGATGCCTGCCAACATATTTTATTATAAATTTTTACAAAAATTGCATTGTTTTCATGATTTTATGTGCTTAATCCATTTTTTTACAATATTTTTCCTACTCTTTAAAAAATGTCTGTCTTAGGTTAATTTTTTTCCTATTTGGTTAATGGCATATTTTTTTGTTTAAGACTCATAGACTTTGTTTTCATATATATTAAATTGATAGCTGTTTTTTTTAGATTTTATTAAAGCAAGTACGTTTATTTTTCTACTTGTTTTTGATAAATGACAATTTTTTCCCTTAATGTGTGAAATCTTCTGGTTTTTTTTTTCTTGAAATTTGGCCGGCATTTTTTTATTTATAATACAGCTATTTAACGAAGTATCAGTTATGTCCATTTTGTTTCTTTATTTTTTAAAAGAATATTCATTTGTTATTGAAGAATGATTTGACTACCCAATATAAAAATGCAGTTGGGCTTTTTTCTGATGTGGTCTTTACTTTTATACATTGTTTACTTTTATTATACCCTTACACTATTTGATTTAATTCCATGTTTGGAAAACTGTGACTTTTGTCAAATGTTTGCTCAAATGCTTATTTTAAATTTCTATAATATTGTAAAAGTTCATTCTGTGAAAATCTTCTGTTGTGTGAAAAATCGAATTTTTTAAAATTTATTACCGTATATTGCAAAAAATTCACTTTCTTTTGTTTTGAAAGGAACTACATCATAGAAAGTAAGAAATGTTTCATATTCTTTGCTAGTTTTTATGTTTTTTAAATAAAATTTATTTTTATTTATGAAACTAATCCTTAAGTTTATTATTAGTTTATAAGCGTTTCAAATAATTTTTTATTGCAAGTTTAATTAAATTTAAGTTTTAATGTGTTTTGAAAGCTAGCAAATTAAAGTAAATTGATGTGCTCATTTTTTTTTATTAATCTTCAATTGAAAACAATTTGAAAGCTTCACACAAAGGAAATTGATTGTTTATTTAAGTAAATTCAAAACTATAAGTTTGATGACTGTCCTAATTATTTGACTTTTTATTTATGTAGTTAATGGCTGAAGATTTAAATCGAAAGGGCCAAACAACTGTAATTGAACTTGATGAAACTCGTGATCAAATGAAAATCATGCAGCAAAATTTTAGTTCGATCGAAAGTGATTGGAAAATACAACTCGAAAAACATCAAAAAAAGATCGATGATTTAGAAAATGTTATGAATGAATTGGAATTCAAATTAAAGACAAGTGAAGCTACAGTAAAAAATCTAGAATCTACTAGGTATGAACTGTCTGTTAAAAATGCTGATTTGCAACAAAAAATTGTCAATGTTCAAGAAAGTGCTTCCAAACAGTGTGAACAATTTAACAAAGAAATCCAAGGTATATTCTTTTATTATTATTATTTTAAAGTAATAATATGGAATAGTACATTTTGATTTAAGTTAATAACACTTATGCAGGATGGTTTAAAACTAAATGTCAAAAATGTAAAGGTTTGTAGAGGGGATCCAAAGAAATTGATTTTTTTTGTAGGAAATAGCATTAATCACAAGAAAGGGAAACGAAAGTTGACAAAGCAAAAACATTGAACAATACAATTACAATAATTTACAATCAAGCAGTTTACAATAATGTTACAATCAGTTAGTTTTTCATAGCTGCTTGAAAGAGGAACCACCAGCAGCAAGTTTCATAACAGCACATGGATCAGTGTTCAATTTAAGCAAGAGCGCTCTCTATTGGCTCAACGTGACATTTTCTCTCACCCATTCCTTTATGAAATATGCTTATTTCGGTCCCTTTTACTGTCTTTACATTTTTAAATTCTTATGTTAATCCACCCAGTGTTTTTTACTACTATTAAATAGAAATATTAACTATAAAATGTTTTTTTAAACTTCTTTTAATGACTGTAATATAAAATTTTTTTTATAGCTTTCCATTTCAGGGCCTGATTTCGTAGAAGGCCTGGGCTTAGGGTTCTTTCATGTATAGGGGCTCCTGAATGTTACAAATATTTTTTATGTGCGTTTTCTTAAAAATTGTCTGTTAGAAATATGAATTAACAAGAAATAGAAATAAATATAAGCATGAATTTACGAATATTTATTAATTTGCTAATTTTGCATTTAATTTTTCTGTTATTAAAATATAATTATCAGAATTTCTAAGTAGTGCAATCCTCATTTTATACTGAATTCAATTAATTTTTTAAATGGTGATTAATATTTTAAATTCTATGTACTACATTGTTTTCCTTAGGAATTTGGTCTTGATACCTATAATCAAACCAAAGTTCTAAGGAATCCTATTTTGATGATAACAATTGCATCATTTCTTTATTATTTGACTATCTGTGTCAGTGGATCATCAATTTACTGTTTCAAAACTTGACAACTTACAAAGATTTTTCACTACTCCATGTTTGTACCTTATTTATTTATTTCTTAAGCAAATGAAGAGCTTTGTAGAACACTTTAATGTGTTCAAGTGTTTTCAAAATGTTACCAAACATTTTTACACTGAACTCTTTAAATAAAAGCTAAAGATCAAACCTCAAAAATGTGTAATGTGTTAGATGTAAAAGGTGCCCATAAGTATGTATAATGTGTTATATTATGCACCATTTCGATAGTCCATTTAGACAGGTGGGTCGATTTATGAAGAGCAATTGTTTTTGTCGATTTGGTGTTTCAATATAGATATATAATGAAACACCAAACACTATAGCCAATTTTAGCAGGGTTGTCCAACTTTCCAAAGTGCTAAATTTAACTGGGTTACACTCTTATTTAATTCACTCATTCGTATTAAATCTTATAAGGTATATTTTTAATATTTTATTAAAATTTAATTTAAATCTTTTAAACAATTTGATACTTCTAACAATTTGATTACCTTAAATTTAATGAAGCATTTCTTTTCTCCTTTGTTTAAAGACTCATAAAAAAAACCTTATTTTGAGGAAATTAGTTGAGAAAAATTAAAGAACTATATTTTATTTTTAATCCTTCAGTATTAAAGTTTTGTTTTCAAAGGGTAATTTTTATAGTTTGCTTTAAGTAATATGTCCTTTTTTTAATTTTAAAGGTGAAATTGAAGTGTTGAAAAAAGATTTAGAAGTTGAGAAAAAGCATAGTGCGGAGCTTCAGAAGACTTTGGATGAGTATAACGCTGAGTCTCAAAATAAAATTCTAAAAGCTAGAGTTGAAGAACGGAAAAAAGCAAAGAAATTAGAGCGAGAATTAAATAAATTAAAAAATGTAAGTTGAAGTTTTAAAAAGCAAACTCTAAAAGAACTCTTAGTCATTTCTGAAATACCATGTTTTAAGATTTAAAATTGTACATTTCTATTTTTACTTGCATACTCTAAATATTTGTATTATTTTTATTTATATAAGTATATTTAAATAATTTTTACTATGCACATATTAGTAATATAATCTTTATCAAACAATTAATATAATTTATTTTTCTTTTTTAGAGCAAAGGTAAATCTGAAGAAATGTTAAATCTTCAGCAAAGAGTTGCAGAGCTTGAGGAAGAAAAAGGCTCTTTACAATTGAAGTTGATTGAAATTGAAGATCAAGTTGCTCAAATAGGTATAATTTTTTGAATACTTTGTGACCATCAAACTAATTGAATCACTAATTGAGGTAAACATATAGAAACTTTTTAAACCTTTAGATTTAACTTTGAAAATATATGCATGAAATTGATTACATAACTTTTATACATATACATACATACATACATATATATATATATATATATATATATATATATATATATATATATATATATATATATATATATATTACATAATGAAGACGGAAAGGAGAAAAAGAACGAAGAAAATTAAGAAAAATGATAAGTTTTTTACTGTGCAAATGCTGCTATTATATAGAACTCATAAAATAAGTTAGAAAATATAGAGAAAGTATGGAAAAAATAATAAAAATTTATAAAAAAAATTTTATGAAAAGATTTTAAAAAATATTTAAGAATTTTAGTTAAAAACAAACTAAAAATCAAAAAGTCGGAAAACAAAATAATGAAAAGATATTATCTCGTCATCTGTTTTTTTTTTATTTATTTTTTTTTAAATTTTCGTTTTAATTGTTTATTGAGGTGCTCCTCACACTATTTTATTGATATATTTATAAAATATTAGAGAAGACTCTTTTTTGCAGATATAATATTGTGTGAACTGATAATGAGATTATATTTTTTCATTATTTTGTTTTCCGACTTTTTGATTTTGAATTTTTTTTAAATAAAATTCTTAAGTATTTTTAAAAATATCTTATTTTATAATTTTTCTTTTTTCATAAATATTTATTATTTTTTCCCAAGTTTTCTCTAAATTTTATATATATATATATATATATATATAATGAATTTGCATATAGTATAATTTTTTATATATATGTTATAGCTTCAAAAATAGTATCTAGGTATTATAAAGTGGATGTGATCTGGGTTGTTTTCTCAGAGACATCAAGAAGCTAAGCTGGCAATTTATATTCTTAACTGGTTTCAAAATATAAAATTCCTGTTTCAATTTGTATAGTATCTGATTTTGTTGTGCTTAGTAGTTTTGAAAATAGTGCAGCTAAAGGTGTGGTTTGTAGTTAAGTCCTTGTTCAGAAAACAGGTATAATTTGTAAACTATTTATTTAGTCTAAGATAATAAAAATTGCTGCTAGTTTGGCTATATTTATTTATTTTTCTATAAGTGTGATAATACAGAAAAATAAATAACAGTAGCATAGTATAGAACTGTTGTAATAGTAAAAACTAACTGTGTTTTGTGTCAGAGAATATTTCAAAGTCCCTTAAAATATGTTTTTGTCATACATTTTATTGGATATATGATGAGCACTTGATTTTTTATACGTTATTTACACACATTTATGCATACAATTAAGGTTCTCTTTTTCTTTAAATGAAGTATCTTTGACTAAATCTTTGCTATTGACTTTTTTGTATTATTTATGTAGGATGAACGTTAATATTGAATTCAATCGCAAGATTACATAATAAATGCAGGGGCATAATAAATAATAAACGCAATTACATAATAAATGCAAGATTACATAATAAATACCCTGATATGTATTGAATTACTTAGTTATTACTTGAGTGTATCCTGAAATTCTAGATTTCTCGTATCATTCTTCCTGGTCTAAAAATTTGAAGCAGGGTATGTGATTTTTCCTTGAATATTGCGGAGTTTCGTGGATCTCAAGATCATTGGTTCATCGCAATTCAAAGCTGAGGAAAGCTAATGTACAACCAACGAATACAAAAAAAAAAAAAAATATTTATATATATATATACTAAACTTATTTCTAATAGTAACTACTGAAATAAGTTTTGACTTTTGTTTTACAATGCAAGGTTAACTTTTTAAGTTTTTTTAATCATTAATCTTCATAATCAATAAACATAATGAATTAAATGGACAATAAACATAATGAATTAATGGATTTTTGTGTAGTGTATGTCCAAAATAATGTTGATAATTCTATAACTAAGTGAAAGAATTGCTTTTTAAATTTTGTATTTTTTAGAGTATTATGAAGTTTTATTCTTATTTGCTTTTTCCTTAAATTTAAAATATTTTTTAATCATTAGAAAATTTAAAAGAAGTCAACACAGCTGTACAAAAGGATTATGAAGAAGTTTTAATCAAAACTGAAACTTATGAAAAGGAAATAAAAGAATATCAGTTGGAAAGTACAAAATGGGAAGCAAAATCTGAAGCATTGCAATCTGATTTTGTTACTGTAAGTTTGGTTTTATTTTAAACCAATTTTTAATATTTATTACTGATAACATAAATTTTTTATTTTGTCAATTACTGTAGATCCTATTTTGTGTTTGTCTGATTTCAGCACTTTTTATGTTTATACATAATTTGAATGAGGTGGTGGATAGTGATTCTCATTTTTTAATATTTTATTATAATAAAAGTTACCCATGAATAATCTTTCTCCATATGTCAAATTATTTTTCATCATACTTGGCCAAAAAATAATAATTAAAACATACTCTCCAAGTTTTGTGATTTTTGTAATATAATTTTTTAACAGTAGTAAATTAAAATAGAAATTTTAAAAATGAATTTATATTTTATAAATCTTTAATCAGTACTTAGAAAATGTAGTGGTGGCAAAAATTCTTTTATTTCTAATACGTTGATCTTGCTACTGCTAGGAAAAATATCTAAACCATGGAAATTCTGTAATAGTTAGGGAAGTGTGAATTTAAAATAATAGTTTTTTAAAAATCATTGATGAAATGATTTGAAAGTTTATTTATTCTTCAAAATTATGTATTCTTGTGTAACATTTTGTTTTTTATTTTCTTTTTTAAAAGTTCTTTAGTTTAAAGTGTTTTTCATTTCAGTTTGATTTATGACCTATCATTCAAAATTGATCATACTAGGTTTACATTTTTTTACAGATCCAAGAAAAATTCAATATATTGAGTCAGGAACATTTCAAAACTCAAGAAGATATGACAGCTTTACTTGAAGATAAAAGAAGCATTGAATCATATCACGTAAGTTTGGTTTTCCTTTTGTGGAAGAACAAAAAGTTATTTAATCTCAGCTGCTTTTGATTTATATTATATCGTCAGATGTTCACAATATTTTTATTTTTTTTTTATGTTAACATTCTTTTTAGGAAATGTGAAACCTTCTGTGTTATCTACTTAAATATTACACAATGAAAACATTTTTTAAATAAAGATTTCTAAAGCTTCTTGAAATATTTTGATAAAATATTAAATAATAAGAGAGTTATTTATACAGTTATTATAGTAACTTTTTTATTAATATTATGCCATTCTTCTCAAATTGACTTGCATAGTTTTTTGTAATATAAAGGTTATAGTTTTACATTCTCTGATAGAAAGAATATGCCTCTTTATCTACATATTCATGCCATCCTAACAAGTTAAGAAGAAAGTAACTCATAATGTATCAATTTATTTTTTCAAAACTATCACATATGTAACTAGTTATCTAAAGAGTATCATCCGATGATTTATGATACAATGTGGTGTTTCACCTTGGGCCAATTTTTCTTACTTAAAAAAAAAAAACTGTTTTTCTAAAGTACATGATAGAATTTGTTCATAAGAAATATGCTAATAGACAAATGCATAATGTATTTCCCACAAAATTTTTATTATTATGATTTTCTACATAAAAAAATAAAAAGTTAAAATTGGTCCTAGATACAACACACTCCCCTTATCTATATTTTGTCCGAAAATTCTGATCTGATTTAAATTTAAAACTATAATAATTTAATAAACAGATTCTTAAGTTTGAAATAGAAATTTTAAATTTGTTATTGAAATCTACTCACTATCCAAGCATAAAATTGGGGAAAACGTGGGTATTATCTGTACTTGTTCCTATTTATGCCTGTCCATATTTTGTTTTAAGCATTAGATTATATATTTTTTTAGAATGACTTAAAGGAAAAGTATAGTAGTCTTGAAAATAAATATAATGAAATGGCTCAAAATCTACAGCAAGCAAAAGATGAAAAAGTGGCTTATGAACTTAAAGCAATTGAACTTGAAGAAATAAGAGATAGTGAGTATCCTGCATCCATGCAATTTCTTTTTAAATTCTAGAGAATAATGCAGAAATAATGAAATATTTAGTGTTCATAAACAATAGTTTATCTTCGTAAAGGAAATGTATTTTATGACTTTTATTCTATTTCCTACTTGTGATACTCTGTCCATACTTTGAGTTTTTCAAATTTTAGACCCTGTTTTTATGAGTACTACATAAAAATTTTGTATTAGATATGTTTTTCTAAATACAGTAATGTAAGCTGTTAATTGATAACTAAAATTAAAGAAATTTTTAACATTTAAATTCTCTTCCATAAAAAACCTACTAATGGTTGACCTAGCTGGACACGTCTCTTCCATGTTATTTAATCATTTAAATTTGTTATCATAGGTTTTCATTGAAATGAAAATAAAAAAGAAAGGCATGTAGACTTTGAAGTTGGAACTCATAAAAAATGTTCATCAGGCAATAAATATTAAGAGTAAAAGAAAAGTGTGGTATTGTTTTTGTGATGTTGTGTTACTTTTGTCTTTGCTGCACTGCTATAATTCCTTTAAAGTTTTAGTTTATCTTTTATAAGTTCTGACTTGCCTTTTTCTGCCCTAAAAAAAATAATAAAATAAATAGCAAGTATTGCCCTACTTATTTTTGTGATGGTGGTAGGAGCCAATAAGAGTGGTGTAGCTTTTGGGGGCTTGGTGAGGAGATTTTTGAAAGGAGGAGAGAGAACAGACACATGGTTTAGCAGGTCTAGAGAGAGAGACATAAAAATGAATGAGATGAGGATCCTCAACAGCTAAGTGATCTATAAATTTCTTGTTTATTTTAATCATCCCCATGATTGTTTTTTTTAGTAGCAGTGCAGCATCACATTTCTGTAATATCATGTTTATTTTTATGTTGTTCTTTTAATTGTGTTAATTAGTGTGAATGCCTTCCTGGTTCAAAATTTGTTAACTTAATTATCTTAATCAATCTAAACAAAATATAGTTTTAACTATATGCAAATAGTCATCATTCAAATGATCTTGCTCTCTTTCCTAAGAGTATGTTATATTTTTAATTGTTATTTGTTCTTATCTCAATATGCGTGGTGATGAACTGGACATGGCCACTTGTTTAAGACTTATATTTAGTTAAGTTTATGATTATTCCCTTTTATCAGGACATCACCACAAAAGCATTTTGCGTCAGTTTGTGAATATTTTTTATTTTGAAAATTCTATAAAAATAACTATATCATTTTTCTATGAATGTCTAATTTTATTTTGTCATTTTTAAAAATTCTACTTCATTATTTGAAAAGAAAAAAATATTAAAACTGTTTTTGCATTTGATTTTATAACTATTCTCAATCCAGCACATTAATTCAGAATGATAATTTTAAAATGATTGAATAATTAAAATTTTAATAGCATAACATTTTTTTTCATTTAAAAGCAATTAATAAATCTTATTGTCTTAGCAAAAAAATAAATAATAACATTAAATTTTAATTTTCCAAAAAATAAAATATAGAAAATAAAATAAAATATTCAAAATAAAAAAAAATATTATAAAACAAAACAATAGCAAAATAAAATATAAAAAAATAATAAAATGAGCAAAATAAATAAAATAAAATAAATAAAAAATCTGATAAAGCTTAAATAAAAATTAAACTTAAATTTTAATAATTCATTTACATTTAAAAAAAAAGACTATAGTTTTAAGTTTGTATTTTTCTTTTTGTGCAGGTTATTTTTTTCATTATTCATTTCCTAAAAAAATTATTTTACAAACTTCGCTATTTTTACAAATTTCTGATTTGTTATTAAAAAATCATATTTTATTAAGGTCTTAATGTCAAATGGTAAACATTTTTCAAAGAAGTTTTTAGGTGAAATTGTGATAGAAAAAAAAGTAGTCTTTTATTGGAAACCCTAAGTTTGATCACATATAAATGTAATATTCTTATTAAGCTATAAGAGTTATAAAATCCTTTGTAATATAGTTCTTTGTTTTTGTTTCACAGAGGATGAGGAGCGCAATAAAAGACTAACATCTAAAATTGCAGACTTAGAAGAAACGCTAAATGATTCAAGTAGACCTTTCATTCAGCTGGAGAAAGAAAATTCAGAAATTAAAGATAACGTGCGAATTTTAGAGCAAGAAAAACATGAGCTGGAAAAAGAAAAGAATGAAATGACTTCAAAAATTGCTTCATTGGAGATAATACTTCATGAAAAAGAAACTGAATGGTCAATGGAAAAAGAAAAATCTGCTGCTGACATTGCAGATTTGAAAGTAAAACTGAAAGCATTGGAAGATAATTTTGATTCCAAAACTGCAATCTTAAGAGATTTAGAAAAGGAAAAACAAAATATTGAAAAAGATATGTTGATGATTTTCAATCTCTTTAATGCTAAAGATGTGAAAGGGCTTACAAGCGTAAAAGACAATTATGAGGCTATTATTCTTGAAAAAAATAACTTAGTGTCAGATTTGTCAGAGAAGAATAACATAATTCAAGCTTTTACAACAAATAATCAGGATTTACAATTCTGTATTGATAACCTAAAAAGTAAATTGGATTCTTGTGAGTCAGAATTATTAGAATTGAACAACTCAATTTCTGAGAAAAATAGAGAAAATCATAAGATGTTATCAGTGTTGCAAGACAAAGATAACACAATACAAACTCATGTGGAAAGTAATAAACATTTACAATCATGTCTTGACAAACTTAAAAATGAATTATCTTCTTGTAAATCTGAGATTGAAGATCTTAAAGCAGTTATTCTGGAGAAAAATGATGTAAATAATAAACTATCTTCTGATTTAGATAATAATTTATTAAATATACAGCAGTTAGAGGAAGTTTTATTAGAAAAGGAGGCACTTCTTTCAAAGTATAGTGAGCAACAAAATATTTTGAAAGAAAGATTGAAAGAAGCTGAAATTTCAATAAACTCTGAGAGTGAAAAATCCAAAGATAAAGTAAAAATATTTTTAGACCAAATTTCAGATTTAGAAAAAGAGTTAACTCTTTTGAGAGAAGAATTAGATTCTAAAAATGAAGTCATCAATACTGTGAATTCAGAACTCAATGAGGTATTGGCAAAAAACAAAGACTTGCAGGAAATGTGTGAGGAAAAAGATAGAGCTATTCACAAAAGAGATGCAACTATGAAAGAGACGTTGCTTGCATTAGAAAATAAATCCTCTGAAATTGAAAGCTTGATACGAAGAATTTCTGATTATGAAAGCATGGTGCAATCTAAAGGAAGCGATGAAAAGGAATTACACATAAAACTTGAAGGAAAAAATAAAGTAATTGAAACACAAGAAGAACATCTGAAAGAGATGAATAAAAAGGAGAAGGAATTGATTGAACATAATAACTTATTGAAAAATTCAGTAGTCAAAATAACGGAAGAACTTAATTTAATGCGCTCTGAATATGAAGAAATGAAATCTGTACTTGAAAAACAAAACTCTGACTTAGGTTCAAATCTTTTGAATGCTCGTGAGGAAAATAATAGTTTAAAACAGTTAGCCGAGAATCTTCAATCTCAGATTAATGAAAAAGAAAATCTCTATCAAAATGTAATGAAAGAAAAATCTATTCTTGAAGAAAAAACAACTGAGATGTCAGATGTAACAAACAAAATGCAGAAAGATTTGGAGGTTGCTTCGACTTCTTTGCATAGTTATAAGAGTCAATGTGAAGAATTTTCAGAACAGCTCCGATTAATGAGTAATGATCTTCAAAAGCACATAAGTCTGAAGCACGGACTTCACGAATTCATTTCTTTCCATAAGCAAAAAGTAGAAAATCTAACAGATGCAAATAAGCTACTTAGAAATAACATTATCTCATTGCAAAACAGCTATTCCGTTGAAACTTCAAGGATGGGTGAAGAAATAATGTCTCGTGTGCGAGATGCTGAATTACTAATTACAGTTATTCAGGCTGACAACTCCAAACTCTCTGAGCAGTGTGATTCTTTGCAAAACGTTGTGAATGATAATTATGCATTAATTGATGCTCAGAAGAATGAAATCAATTTGTTACAAGAAGAAAAAGTAAGTCTTGAAAATGAGAGTGCAAATTATAAAAATCAAATAAAGTTGCTGGAAAGTAAATTAAAAACTGTTGAAGAGGAACTAAACATATCTAATATGAAACTTTCAGGTGAAAAATCAGAAATCGAAGAAATGCTACATAAAACTCTTGCTGAAAATAAAATGCTTTCAGATGCCATTTCTGAATCACAAGAGAAAATTGAATCAATGACAGAATCAAGTAATCTCCTGAAAAATAAAGTGGCTGAAAAAGGAGAGCTAATATCCCAGCTGAAAATTCATTTGCAATCTCAGCAAGAAGATGCTCAAAAATTGCAAGATTTGTTGTCCGAAAAAGAAGTGGAGAACAGTTCCATTTCAACTAAATTTATGTATTTAAACCAGTGTAGGCAGCATTATTGTTCTCTTATAAACTTGCTTAAAAAATCATTCCAAACTGACATCGATACATCATGGCTAGAAAGTGATCAGCCAAATGATTCTTCTTTGGAGAACTTTGAACGATGTTCAAAAGAAATATTTCAGCGTAGCTCAGCCTGCTTATTAGAAAACCAAAGTAGTATCACTTTTCTTAAAGAAGATTTAAAAAAATTGAAAGAGGAGAATTCTTCATTATTAAATAGTTACATCACTCAAAAGGAAAACATTGCAAACTTAGTGTCTGAAATAAGTGGAAATATGAGCAACATGGATTATAAATTTAATTTAATTGTATCTTCTCTAAGTGAAAAAGAAAACAGTGTAACTCACATGAAGTCAAAAGTTGATTCATTTAAGCTTAAATTTAAAGCATCAAAGGACATTTTAAGTGATTTAGCTTTATCCCTTTGTAATTTAAACAGGAAAGCTTGCAATCAAATTGAAAATATGTATACTTTCTTTGACTCTGATACACTTTTGAAATTTGATTTTAAAGAGAAATTACTTCACCTGCGGGAAATGTCAACTATTGAGGATAAAGATTTAAAAACTATTGATCTCATATGTTCTTCCACCATTGATGAGTATTTTAAGTTAACTGATCATCTAAATGACTTGCTTGTCTATAAGAATGAGTGTATTGATAAAATTCACAAAGAAAAAACAGTGCTTCAGGAAGATTGTGATACTCTTAAAGCAAAATTAACTGACTCCCTTGCATCTGAAGCATCTCTTAAAAAAGATTTTGAGTCAATGAAATGTCAATTAGAAAAATTTTCCCACGAACAGACCATCTACTCGGACTCAAGTAATTTGAAATTCAAAGAACTTGAAAAAGAAGCAGAAATTCATAAAAACAAATATCATGAGCTTCAAGAAAATATTAATTCTCTTGTGGAACAAATTGAACATTACAAACAGCTTATCCAGGAAAATACAAATGAAAAAGCTTTATTCGAAAATTATCTTGATCAATTGAAAGTTGAAGTGAATGAGTTAACTATCGAAAAAACTGAATTTCAAACGACTATAAAGGGAAAAGAAATTTTGATTACTCAGCTCGGGGAAAAAATTGATTCTCTAGCAAATGAGTGTACTGATGTCTCTTCCAAGTACCAAGAAGTGGTTGAGGAACTGAAATGTACTTCAACAAAATTAGAACTTGAATCCACTGAAAAAATGCGAGTAATTGACAAACTATCATCTTTAGAGAAGGCTAATAACTATTTGAAATCTGCTATAAAAGAAATTAGATACTATTTTACTGAAAGCAAAGAATTTAACATAATATCCTTTGCTGATTTATTAGATGAAGATAGTGTAAAAATTCTCTCTGATCTGCATTCATGCTTAAGCCTGGAAAAATCTTGCTTGACAGATAATAAGATTTTAGAAAACCAAATCGCTTCTTTAGAATCAGAAAACAAAAAACTCTCAGAGGAATTAGAAGTACTATTAAAAGAAAGGAACTCTCTGAAATCCAATGAGGCAGAAAATGAATCAATGAACAAAATCATCAAAGTTGTTGAAACTCCAATGGAACAAAAGCTTGAATCAAACTTGATTCAACAAGCCTCCTCTTCTGTATCAGAGGCCACCTTAAAATCACTCGAAGAACAAAATAGGTCTTTAAAAGAAGAATTACTAGAATATAAGAAGAAGTTTGCAAAATTGCTGAGTAAACTGAAGCATTTTAAGGATGAAAAAGAAAAACTGAATGAAAAACTAGAACTATCAGAAATAGCTAAATCAGAATTTGAAGATATTAATGCCAAAAATCTAGATAAAATTAACTTTCTTGAAGAAAAGATTGCATTGCAAGGGAATGAAAAAATTACCTATATGACTCAAATGCAATCACTGGTAGAGAAAAACAAGTTAGATGTAGGTACTTTAAATTCTGCTATTTCTGAAATGAAGGAGCGCTATTCTATTTTAGAGAAAGACTATTTCAAAGCACAGCATGATTTGCAAGAATACAAGCAAATTTGGGAGCAAACCAATGTTTCATATGAACTTTTAAAAGAAGACAGTGAGCGTCTAAAGTTAATGGTAAAAAATCTAAATGAACAACTTGAGACTGCAAATTCAGTTATATCAGATTTAAATCTTCAAATTGGGGAACTCAAAACAGAGAATCTCCATTTAGAGAATGAAGCTGAGAACTTAAGAGTGCATGCCAACATGCTTCTATCTGATAATGATGCATTTCAGAGTTGTATTGAAAAGCTTAAAACGAGCAAAAACTCTTTAGAGAAACGAATAATAGAAATGAAAGAAAAGCATGATTCAGATCTGATTGCTATGGAAAAGGATTATGATACAAAATTGAAAAACATTTGTCCTGATGAAAGCAAAACTGTTGAGGCAGAAGCACGTGCTGTTAAAATAGAAAATGAGTGTGCCATTTTGAGGTCTCAATGCACAGATTTACAACTGCGTGTTGAAACCCTCCAACTAGAATGTGAAACTTACCAAAAGAATTTAAATTTATTAGAAAAAGAGAAGACTTATTTCCAACATCAACTTTCTGAAAAGTCATCTGAATTGCAAAAAATCAAAATCAACTTAAATGATGCATTGAGTAGAACTAAATCCGATCTTCCTCCAAATAACGAATTATCACAAACTAGTAAAGGGTCTCAAAACTTATTGCAAGAAGAAAACAACCAGATAAAATTACAGTTAAATACCCTCATTGAAGAGTTAAATTTTACAAAAGAGATGAACACATTTTTGCAACAGGAATATACCTCTAAAGAATCTTTATTCAATGAGAAAATTATTAAGCTTGAGCAACAACTGCAACAAATGCAGTCTTCACCTACTCT
Source organism: Parasteatoda lunata (assembly GCA_949128135.1). Taxonomy (NCBI): domain Eukaryota; kingdom Metazoa; phylum Arthropoda; class Arachnida; order Araneae; family Theridiidae; genus Parasteatoda; species Parasteatoda lunata. The sequence continues at coordinate 63,187,578 of OX421973.1, read as the reverse complement.
GTCAGTTGGCACAATGAGTCAACCTAATGTAAGACATTTAGAGAATGAGCTCCAACAGGCTATGAACAGTCTGCACAATCAGGGATTAAGATGTGAAGAATTAAGCTCTGAAGTTAGCAAGGTAAACACTATGATTTTACTTTTTTTTATTTTTAATATCTGTAAACTTTATTTATGTAGGAAAAATTGCATAGAACTATAAATGACCAAAATCATGGTCTTTTTATGCATAGGTACTTTGTAAAGCAATATGGATTACTTGATATGGCAGATATTTCTGATTTAAGAATTTTCTGGGCTTAGGGTAGGAGCTTTGATAACTTAACCTAATTGCAATGTTTAAATTTATTACTAAATCACTATGCCTCCTAAATAACAGAATTCTTTGTATCCAGTCAGCTATTTTTTGTTTAAAATGTTACTGTTTTCCACTAGTTAGAAGCTTCTATATTTCAGATTTTGAGGTAACCCATTTAGATTTCGACGCCAATATAGTTTATTCTTATTAACGTAATTTTTCATTCACATGTTAGTGTTTTTGTTAAGTTTTATTATTTTCTATAGTTAATTTTTTTAGTGGCCTCAATTTAGTTTAGAGAGATTTTAAACATTGAAATAAAACTGTAATTTATGTGAAAAATGTTATGACATTTCCTTGAGTTTTATAATAATAATGCTTTCATTTATTTAAATGTTTAATATTTTAAGTTATTTGTATAGATAGTAAATGTTTTTTTAATTACATTAGTGAAATTAAACTTTGACTAGGTTATTTTCTATTATGCACATCTATCTGCAAAATTTATTGTTAATTATTTTTTTTTCTTGTGACAACATACACGTGTCCAGACAAAATTCTAAGTGGAATTTTCTCTTCGTAGTAAAACTTTTTAAAAATATAGGCTTTGTTTTCACAGCTATTGGAAGAAAGGAACATCTTACAATGGAAAGTACAACAGTATATGCAGTTGAATCCTGGTGTTATGATTGATCAGGATAGCTTAACTTCTACATCAGATCTTCAATCAATAAAGGTATTCACACATTTTGATTTTACACAACCATTATCTATTTTTTTATTATTTATAATTGAAATAAGTACAACAATTTTTTTTTACAATTGTTGTTAAAAGCACTTGGATGCATTCCTAACCTTTTTTATATATCCTTATTATATTTTCTTCAGTCTTTAAAGTCAATTTTTTTGTAATTCTTGGTCTCTTAAGTCTCTTTCATAAATAAAACGGTTAAAAATAAAAAGTATTTTTTCCTTTGATTTAGTTTCCAATTTCTTTTATTTTAATTACCCATTATTTTATTCACGATTAAAAAAACAGTTATTTCCTTTTTTGAACTTTTAAATTTGAAAATTTTAACTGAAATGTCTTTTTTTTTTTAATACAAAATTTCAGAAGTTAAGATATTGACTGATATTCATTATTTATATTACTTAATATTTTTGGAAATAGTTTTTGAAAATAAAATTGATAAACTACATTCAGTTGAAGCTATTACTTTGATTTTAAACATAGGACCGAAAACATAGGTTAAAGCTAAATAAAGTTTTAATATTCTATTTCAAATTAGAAAATCATAAATTTTCTTTCACTAAAAGAAAAAAACTATTTGGCTCTTGCTGTAAAAGTTTGATTGTAATTGTTTCTTTTTTTTGTGCAAAGTTAACACAATATCAGAGCAAAGTAACAAGACCATTTTATATGTTCTGCAAAAGTAATAAACCGGTAAAAGCAAAATTAAAGCAATTTAATTTATTTTATTTTGGCATATTTTATTTAATTATTATAATTATCTATATCATTATATTTTTAGGTTGAATCAACTGTTCCTGATAAGCAGTTAGCAGCTCTTCATGAAAGGTATGTTAAACAAAGGAGAGAAATGTGCTCCAATTAACAATATTCTCTCATTTCTACAGTTGAATGATTGTTGAAAAACTGTGATTATGGAATTTATTAAACAATTAACCTCAGATATGTACATCTGAGGAAATTTATGAGAAACATAGTTAGTATGAAAATTACTTAAAATCTAAAATATATATTGTATTTTTTTCTACAAAATGCTAATTCTATGCATTTACTCTTTTTGTAATTTAACAAATTAAAAATAATAGAATTTTATAAGCTCATTTTTGTTTTGTTTTTGGCTGAAATTTTATCTAATTTGAAATGAAACACTCTTAGTAAGGAATAATATATCTTAATTTTTCGTTTTGTTATTTAGTTCACCTAAAAGTAATGTCTAAATCTAGTTATGAAAAATGTCATGTTCATTAAACACTTATTTATGAAAGAAACAATGAATGAACAATTTAGTATACTTGAATAATTTTTTTATCAATTTATGTATTATTTTTATATTGCTTCTTTTCTTTCTTAATTAATGACAACAGTTGATATGTTTTACAAGAAAGCTGGAATAAATTCATTATTTTCATAAATTTACTATTTAACATCTTGTTAAATTTCTTATTCTTTATAATAAATTTCTCTTGTTTCACTCACTAACTATTTATTACTGAAAAAAGCTAAAACATTTTTTTCTCCTTGCAAGTAGATTAATGGAAAGTGAAAGAACATGCCAGGAGTTACGGAAAGCAAATGATGCCCTCGATAGAGCTCTGATCAATGAAAGAGATCAAAAGAGACGAATTGAGGAGGAATTAGATTTAGCTAAAGAACACATTACTGAGGAAACTAGACCATCTGATGAAGTAAAAATTACATATCTACAATAATCATTATAGTAGTTTTTTTTTTTTTTTTTATTGTTTCTAAATTAGGGACAGAAAGTTTCTTTGACACTAGAAGGAATGGGAGAAACTTTTCAAAAAAGAAGTATCAATTATTAAAATAATTTTTTGAATAGTTTATGACTGAAATTTTGTTTAAATAATAGCATCATTTACCAAGTTATGTATACATGATTTTTAAATTAATGGAAACTAAAAAGTATAAGAAAAAATATTCAATGAATTTCTTTAAAAATTGAATAATTGTAGTTTTCTTTTCTTTTCAGTATTATACATAAAGAAGTATTATAAAATCTAATTTTATAATTATAAAGCATTTCCGAAGAGTCGAGATAAAATACCACATTCTCACTAGAATTTTTTTTAACTTATTCAATGTGCAAATTACTTACTGGTACAAGACGTATTTTTCCACATAGTTGCTGTCATTGTCAAAGCATTTGTTAAGTTTGGATCCAAGCTTTTGTATTTCACAGTCATAGAACTTTGCGGCCTGTTATTGGAACACCATTTAAACTTCTGTTTTGATCACATCATTGTCACGAAAGTTTTGCCCTACGAGATGCTTTTTCAGGTAAAGGAATAAATGAAAGGTCTGAGCTATATAGCGAATGATCTAAAATTTTTCATTTGAAACTTTTGAGTAGTGCTTCGGTTTGAAAAACTGTGTGAGGATAAAAACATGAGATTCTAATTATCATCTGGAGAGATTCTGAATTAATGCAGATGTTATAAAGACATGCTGCTCAATCAAGGCTCACCATGAAAATAACAAATGACCACAAGGGAAAATCAAGGTTACTGTTTATGTTGTAAAATGTTTTCTTTTGTTGCTATCTGTGAAGCATCTTTACTTTCAAAAATGCCTCGCATATGAAGAATTGTAATAACATCACAATCAAATATTTATACAATTACATTAACAGATCACATACTTAACATACAATACTGCAAATCACATATTGAACATAATTACAAATAGCAAAAAATTTTTTACAATTAAATACCGTTAAGTCTGAATACTCAAACCAGCTGTTATATAATATGATGAAATATAGATTTTAAAACTCAATATAAAACTAAATTAATCTGAAAATGCTTTAAAAAATAGATATCTAAAATATTTAATTTTTGTTTTCTTTTCAGTATCGCATTTTATTGGGAGATGTTGCTGAAACAGAAATGCTCGCTGAAACTAACTATTTAATTAGTGAGTACTTTATATTTTGTTTTAAAATGGTTTTGCTCTATCTATTTTTTATGGTTGTCATTTTTATATAAAAGTTTTTTAAGCAAAATTTAAATATAGTACCAAAAATATGGAGTATTTATCATTAGCTATGCTTTTCTTTAGTGACATTGATTGAAAATTCCCAAATTGTATCTTCGAATGTTAGTGAAAACTTGAGGCAACTCTCAAAATAATGTTTTGTAAAAAACAACATGAATAAAGCACAGAAATGGAAATACTATAGTTTCAGTTCTCTAAACAAGAACTTTTTTTCAATTTTTAAATAAATGCATAGATGCTGAGGAAAGTGGTATGTTTGGTGTTTAGACACTAATTAAGGTCCTTGATTAGAGAACTGAAACATTAGTATGTCCATTTCTGTGCTTTATCTGTTCTTTACTCATGTTATTTTTTACTCTAATCTATGTTGATCTAAGTATACCCTATCCTTCTTTTTGGACTCAACAGTGTAGTTCCTAAAACTCCCAGTTATTATAAATTGACGCTAAATACATAAAATAAACTTTATAATATTTGACTTCAAGTATAACTTAACCAAAATTCCTACATTAAATTCAAAGTTAAATTTTTGACAGTTTTACGAAAGTGCTGTAGGTAAATAATTTTAAATAAAATGTAAAAATTTGTAGTTAGTTGTCTCTAAGTATTATATTGATATGTTTTGGATATATATATATATATATATAGTGTAAAAAAAAGACAAAAAGGATAAAAAGAAAAGAGAGGAAAACAAAGAAAATTAAAAAATGAATAAGTTTTATTTACTATGCATAAGCTGCAATGTAAATATACATATATATTCGTTTAAAAGTAAATTTTTATTAAGCTTTCCTTTATCAGTGCTTGTAAATATAAGTTTATTTTTCCAAATTTTAAAAAAAGTATGTAACTAAAAAACTTAATTCCATAAATCTTATAATTTTCAGGTCGAAATGTAAGGACACATGCTGATAAATTCCGTCGGTGGATAAGGGGCAGAAAGTAAGTATCTTATTTATTCTGACTGCTTAAAATGTTAAATTTTTTTAATTTTACATTCAATATAATTTTAGCCCTCCATCTTGATCATGATGTGTTCTTCAATCGATTCTGCTTTCAATTATACATGTTTGCATTCATATTAACTATCAATGATTAAAGATTAATCAATAAGTACCAATGATTTGTATCCATACATTACCCACAGTATAAAATCATTTATAGAGATCCAACATATATATTTTTTTATGTTCTTCAAAAAGATGTCTTTCATGCATTAGGAAATAACAAATACAATAAATATCTTGATTTAATTAGAATGATTTTATGATGAATTAATACTAATTATTAAAATTAATAATTAAAATTAATAATTAATTTCAATTGTAATTAAATATAATGAATAGAAAATTTAAATAAATTAATAACATTGATTAAAGAAAAGTTTAGCTATACATTTTAAATAAACAAGTTTTCAAGATAGATTTTGATGAAAAAAACTTTCTTTAAATTTGTATTTTAAATTTGTACATTTCATTTTTGACAAAAGAAAAATAAATTATGCACCAAGCTTTTTATGCTATAGATTAATGTAGCTTAAAGAGTTCTCTTTACTCCTGATATTAAATTATAGGGAGTACTGGAGTTATTTATGATTCAATATAATATTTCAATTTCAAAGAAACTTATTATATATTTTTTAATTACCCTTTATAGTTTTATACTTCTGTGTTTCTTTATCAGACTCAAATTGGTTACATAAATTCCATTTGTTTATATATTTCCAGAAAGTTAAAAGAGCACCAGAAGTTATTTATGACTCAACATAGCACTTCAATTTAACTATATTCAATTTAAAAAGATCTTACTGTATTTTGTTTACTTTTAGTTTTCAATTAACCTTTAAAATTTTATATTTATTTATTGATATCTTACTTTCTCAGTATTGCGACTGTCCTGAATGGGGCGTGGTCTTCCAAATTTGATGTTATATGACCCAATCTGTGTCTTAGTTTTCCCCTCAATTTATTTTCAATGTGTTTAGATTACTGTCAAGAAAGTTCAAGTACCTAAATTTAATAATTTTTTTTTTTGTAGTTCAGTAGTTTATGCAGTTTTGTAGTAAATAGTTGTTTTTTTTATTTTGTTAACTCTAATTAAATGCCCAACCCACCTAAACCTTAAACCTTTCTTAATGTTCTAACCATTTAATACTATACTCAATTTAAAAATAACTTATTGTATTTAATTTATTTTGAAATAACCTTTATTAACTTATATTTGTTATTTGATCCTACTGAAATTGATTCTACTATTTGTTTTTAATCTATTTTCAGAAATTTTATTTGGAGAACAGTAAAGAGTCGAAACTATCCACAACTGATATATTTGTTTTATATTGTTTTTATTCATATTTGGCTTTTAAGTTGTGTTTTTAGCTAGTTTTTTTAGTACTATAGTTAACTATTTAAACATATATTTTTATATACTATAGTTGCACAAATATTCACCAATATTTGGACAAAGGAAAATTGTGTTTTTATCACTATTTTAATCACATTTGCATTTGTTTTTGATATATTTGATATTAGTTATTTTTTAAATGGTATTGAACAATGATTTTAATATTCATACTGACAGATAGCTGTTTCTTTGTTTACATAATAATTTTTATTCCATACAGTTATTTGTTTGTGACCACAATAGATATTCTGGAAACAGTGAAGAGATTCAACTGGGAGTTTGGAACCTGCTCTAAAATCTCATAATCTATTTAAAACTTAATTTATTAAAAATAAACTAATAAAATTAATTAATCATCTTGAAAATATAAGTCTCAAGAAATTGTTACATTTTCCTAAACAAAATCATTACTCCTAAAGAAAGAAATATTCTTTTTCCATTTTGTTATTTTCTTTTCCTAAAACAACCCCCAATTTTTTTTAAATGAGTGGATTTACGAATGGTTTTAATGAATTTCAGTCACTGACTGGAGATATACTTTAGGTAATAGTTCATAACAATGCATTAATTTTAGTTTTTTTTTTTTTTTTGTACAAATTTTTCTAGAGAGACTTTATTTTATTCAAGTCTTGATTGAAAAAAAGAAAAAGGATTTAATATATTTTTTTGTAAATAAATTATGTACATATATATGAATTAGTGAGCCATAAATTGCTATGTTGTTGAAATATGATGTATATTTTTGTATAGTTATATGTGCCAGTTATATAAAAATGTATTTGTCACATATTTTTTTTTTCTATTCAAAATTAATAATTGCATTTGTTTTACGCTATTGTATTTTTTCTTCATCAGGAAAATTGTTAAACTACCTAAAGTAATTACTTAAAAAGTTTTAATAATTTTGAAAAAAAAATTTGAATAAGAATTTTTGGGCATTATACTATTTATTTTTATATTTGTTTTTTATCACATAGATAATTTTGTTTTTTATTGAAAAACTTTGGTTGATTGCTTCTTGTTACAAATTTGATGCTAATCAAAATTATAATACATAAAATGTGTTAGCGTCACAGAAAATGGAGGATTAATAAATGGGGCTTAAACTAAGATAGAAAAAATAAGTTTTAAAATCTTTTAACTATATTGTACTTTCATTTTCCTGGTACTATATGTATATCCAATTCGAAGTATAAGTATTATTTTTTGCTTACAGATAGTGCAAAATTTTATTTATTATTATTATTTTTTATGTTAAACTTTCATTGATTTTTTAAGGTAATGTTATACAATTTGTCAAAACTAACTAAACTAGTTAGGTTTATTTTATTTAAAATACTAGAGATTATAAATTACAATAAAACTCGAAGATAACTGGTATTTTTATTCTTGCTTATTTCTGGTCGCATATTTGTGAATATTGTTAAACTTTTAGCTAAAATTCAAAAGAAGAAGAAAAAAAAAGAGTTTTTTATTATTTCAGGTTAAAATAGTTTCTATTCCTATCATTTAATTTTAATTCAGTTATATTTCTCTAAAAATTATCAAATTAAATTTTGAGTTATTTAGCAATGTATTAAGTATAATTTATTATAAAGATTATATTCTACTTTATCAAGTATGATTGAAAAATATTGTATTTTTATTTAAAATTTGTGGAATGATTGTTGATATTTAAAACACATTTATAATGGCAGCTCTTCACTGATAATGATGATGTAATTATGATATTAATGTTTTTGTTGTTTCAATGAAAATTGTATGCATTTTAATTTCAAAACAGCTTTAAATGTTTTGCTCACGTCAAACTGTGATCAACTTAAACTGGCAAAAATTGTGATCCTATATTTAATTGCATGGAGACTAATAAAATATCTGTTTTGATTTTAGAAGTCTTTTTGATAAAATTTTCGAAATTTAATTCTCTTATATACTTTAATATGCTTGATGTTTTATATTGATACATTAACACTTGTTTGAATTATAATAAATTACATAATTTTCTGGTTCAACAAATTATCAAATAATGAAAACACCCAAGGAATAAGTGACTTACTCTGAGATTTTACAGTATATCTCTTAATGAAGTAAATTTATTTTATCTTTGAAATGTCAGATATGTTTATTGTACTTATATTCTAGTATTATTATCTTTAACTTATTAATACTAAACTGTTATAACTACTATCAGCTTACATTTTTCATGCATATTACACAAGCACACAAATAGTAATCTATTTCAAATTTATTAAAATCAATTTGTCCTGCACCAATTAAAATATTTTTGATTTATATGTTTTTGCTGAAATTTGAATTAAAATTTAAATTGAAATATGTTTTTAAATCGATGTTCAATCTATACAGTTTCTATAATTCGGAAACTCAATCCTAATTTTATAGATTGATATAAAAATGGATTATATACAAAAATGAAGGTCTATGAAATCTTATTGTTAAACTTTTTCAAACCATGAAACTTAAATTTTGATTATTTATATATATATATATATATATATATATATATATATATACACACACACACACACACACATACAGTGAAACCTCTTGTTATGAACACTCCTGCAAAGCGGACGTCTCTCAATACCGACATTTTTTTAATTCCCCGGGAATCTTCTATGAATAAACCATTATGTACATGCTCCGCAATGCGGACACTCCCGTAGCCGGACGCGAACACAGTCATTTTTGCCCTGAAACGTTATTTTCTATCTCTTCAAACCGGACATTACTTTTTCTAAATTTGAAAAAAAAAACTATTTCTGTTTTAAATTGCAAGGGGAAAAAATGCAACTTTCCAATGTTTTTAAAGCATGTAAATTTTTTTGCTTTATTCCTAACTAAAAATATTGTTAAGCTATTTCGCTAACGAAGAATCGATCTCTCTTCTGTCACCTTTCCTTATCTTTGTAAAGAAAAGAGAGAAAATGATACTGCTCTCCTGAAATAATTCGGACAGCGGCATCTTTTCATCTGGATCACATAGATTATGAGACCCTTCAAGTTGAAATGACATCTTAAATGCTCTCAATGATTCTTGCTTGAAAATTTCTTTAATTTTCTTATCAATTTGAAAACTATATTTAACGCAGATGAGGCAAAAAAGAGAACAGAAGTATAATCTTTGAGGTGTTCATATAAATGAATCGTGGGAGATTTTCTTTCAAAGAGTTATTAACCATGTTCCCTATCAAATGATAGGTAGGTGAAAGGGGATGTAAACCTAATAATTGAAACTGACTGAAGACTGAAAGCTTCTATTCGGTATCATATCTCTAACTGGAGTATCTAAGCTAATAATAAAATTATATTCTTTTATCTGTAGCTACATCTGGAATTATGCATTTATATCAAACTTCTTTATATACTCTTTTTTATCTCTCTTAAAGTTTAAATATATATCCTTGTTGATAGTTATTGTAGATTATTTAATTATTTCTTTATCTTTGAAAATATTTTAAAAACATTTACGGCTTTAAACTTCATTATTAGGGTACCCTTCCCTTAAATGAACAACTCTCATATACGGACCGTTTTTTCAGTCCCACGAATGTCCACTTAACGAATGTTTTACTATACATATACGAGTATATATACTGTTTATATCGGTGTATCAGTATTTTTGATTATGACATAGTAAATTTCTGGTATGTCGGATGTATAAGTCAACCGTTGAGAAAAAGCAACCAATGAAAATTTCTAAAATTAAAAAACCCTTCAAGGATAATATTTAATTTACTTGAAATAAATAGTTGATGGAAAGAGAAAAAACTATTACACAAATGGAAAACAGAAAATATCCAAGCTACTCTTTAGATGCCATTTGACAAATGATACTAAATGCGTAGCAAAATGTTTATTTTAATGTTATTTCAAAAAGTTTGGAATTTCGAATTCTTAAGAAAGGGGTGAAAATGATTTTTTGTGAGACGCAGCAAATGACTATGTATTAGAATCTATTACATGACAACACTGCTAAATGTTATCTGATGCAGATTATGTTTTGGAATCTCTTATTTGTTGTAACTCTAACTAGTACAATTTTCAGCCGATTTATTTTAAAATATGAAAACATTTTCTTAATAAATAGTTTTTGTTGCACCTAGGGATTTTTCAATTAATTTGACTGTTTTTGAGTAGTTCACGCAAATTTAACTTGTTTTATGTTATTTTAATTTATATATCATGTAAATTTTTTATTTTTAAAATTTTTTTTTACGTGCAATGAAAGCTACACTCGGGTAGTTTAAAAAAATGATTTTTTTTTCAAGTGAGGAGTACAGCAAGTTATAGATAATTTAAAAAATTAGTTGTTAAATTATATAGGCACAAATTCTTTAAATTTTTGTATTTGTTACTACTTGATAAAATGAAGATTAAAATCTATACAATAAGATAAAAATAAATGTATTCAGTTAAGTTTATCACTAAGTTTCAAACTATATTTAAAAAAAAATCCTTTTTTTACAGTCATATGTGTTGTTTCTCCTTAATAGAACCACTCTTTAATAATTAAATTTTCATTAATGATTTGCGTCAGAACGGCGTAGCTTTTAGAATAGTTTTGTCAAGAATTTTAGATTCGTAGCGTCATGCTGACACAACCAGTTCTGAAATATTTGGCCAGAAAATAGGCCAATCACTCCTTTATATCCTTTTAACTTTGGCCTATTACTTGGTATATACGCTTAATGCATTTCTATTAAACACTTCTAAAACTTAGATGATCAGATCTAGCGTAAAATTTCATATTTGCGCATGTATATGATTAAAAGCAAATGTAGGTAGATATTTATGTTGTAACAGATCTGCGCAATTGTCTATTGGCGACGGCCTGGGAAACATCCCTGAGGATAATCCGCAGACATACCATCACACTTTTATGAGGCCACTTCCTCAATTAAGACATAGATCTGAAGGGGCTGGGAATTTTCTTCAGATCCCTCTATACCCATGATACTACTCTGCGACTGGCCACAGGACTTTCGATTGCACAGATTTTACGAGCACGTATATCGCATGCACTCGCGGTGGTTCTTAGCGGAGTCGAGAATCGAACCTCGGCCATTCCGTTCCGGAGTCCGATTCTCTAACCACTCAACACAATCAAATACTAATACAAGTCTTGTTTGATTATTATTATTATTAATAATAATAAATTTTTACTTGTCTTTCATGGCCTAGAAATTTTGAAATCAATGAGGTAGGTAGTTTATTTACGTCGCACTAGAGCTGCACAATGGGCTATTGGCGACGGTCTGGGAAACTTCCCTGTGAATGATCCGAAGACATGCCATCGCAATTTTGATCCTCTGCAGAGGGGATGTCTCTCCTGCTTTGGTAGTCCGACAACCTGCGCGGAAAGTCGAGCACTTTACGGTAGAACGGTTTAACGATGACCTATACCGCTCAACCTCGATCCATACGTAGGCTGATCAAAGTGGTCACTTAACCGCTTACTGACCGCAACCAGTGATGCTTTACTTCGATGTTCTACGGGGAACCATGCCGTTACGATCAGTCCACTGCGAGACTTGAAATCAATCAGAGATAATTACATAATACGTTACGGTTACAGGAAATAATTTTCTTAAATTGTGTAGATGAATCAAATTAATCGGGAAAGTTGAAACAAACCTCATATTGAATCTGGATTTTAGAAAATAACGAAAATGTTTGTTTCTTGAAAAATACAAGCCTTTTTTCCAAAATAAAAAAATGTAATGAATTTTTTATTTTATTTTATTAAAATACGCTAACTGATTCACTCATAAGAAATAAACCGTAATATTTTTGAAAGAAATGAACAAGCAACTCATAAGCCAAAGGGATGTATGCAGGTTAGAGTTACATTAATTTGTTCAAAAGAGCATGCATAAAAGTATTCGATACATGAAAGAAAACAAGTGTATTAGTCAGAAAAAGAAGTCCCGCATTGGTTTTAGAGTAACTCAAATAAAACATTTATTGAGGAAGAAATAAATCACTCTCAAGAAATCTGCTGGTTGATTTAAAAATATTTTATTACTACTTAAACATTTAAAATGCAAAATATCAATTTTATAAATAGCGTTCACTTTGAATTGATGATCTGTTGGTATTTGTGTGAAATGATTTCCATCGCATCTAATAAATATGTAAGTTTAATTTCGACAATTAATACCTCCTTTAATCTTATCAGAAGCCTTCTCGGCAATCATAATAGTTGGAATGTTAGTATTTCCTGAAGGTACAATCGGCATAATTGATGCATCTACAACTCTCAAGCCCTTTATTCCCTTTACCCTAAAATAAATAAAAAAAAAAACAACTTAAGGCAAAATAATATTAATGATAAAAGTAAATGTAGCAAGCTCAAGTTTAATTTAATTCAGTAATCAATTTCATACATTAAAAGTGTTAGAAAAGTGCTTACTGTAATGTAAGCAGTTCCATTAGTTATTATCATAAAACGACAAGAAGATTAAAGGTTAAACCCAGGTCTAAAGAGAAGAGAGAAGGGCTAGTTCATTCCTCTCTTAAAGCTGAAGCTACGATTTCTCTCCTTATGACGTCATTGTGTAGACGGATCTCGGAGATCGCTAGCAAAGATATTGTGATAGCTTTGCATTTTTCTCTCTGTAAAAATAAGTTACATTTTTTCTGGTTATTAGATTTCAAACTTTACATAATTAACGCATTATTTCCGTTCATATAGTTCAAAAAAACTTTCTTGGCCATTATATTAAAAAAATACCATTTTAAACTTATAAAAATATTTTATTAGTTGGCGAAAATGACACTATAAATACTTTATTTTAAAAAGTTCAATTTTGACTTTAATTATTAAGAAAAGCATATATCGACACTTTTTTATCTACATAATCTTTGATAACTATAACTAGGGTTAAATTTAGAATCCTGATTTTAAAATATATCGTTAATAGCAATTTGTTCATACTTAATCATTAGGAAACATCAACCTTAAACGCTGATTACTGAAACAAAATAATAATTTAGGTTCATAATGATATTTGAAATTTTACAATTGTTTATAGATATTTAAATTTAAGATAATATAATTTATAGATATTTAATTTTAAGAGAATATAATTTTAAAAAATCAAAAATATTTAGAATAACTACATTAAAAAATTTGTTATGAAATTAGGAGAATTTTAACTATATAGTACTATATATTTTATTTATACTTTTTATTTACGCTTTAATTTTCTTTGACTTTATCCATTTTTAATTTTTCCGCCTGCCTTTCCTTTTGAAGTAACGAGGCGGTTTCTATTTAGATGGTGAATTTTTATAAAAGTTCTTAACGATAGAATAAACGTATTGCTGTTTTATATTAAATGTGTCATTTCGTTTGCAATTCGTTGAATCCATTCTTTACATAGTTGTACATTTACTTTAGTTGTACACGTGGAAAATTATATTTTTTCCTTTTGTGTTTCTATCAGAATTTTTGCAAGTTGCAATCGCGCAAACTGGCATTTCACTTATAGTTTCAATTTTTTGTAAATTTCTCTGCAATAAACTGAGGTAAATCATTTTATAAAACAACAAATGTCTTGGAATATGTCACAAAAAGGAATGCTGCAATATTAGTTAGAGCTAGTTAGACCGAACGCTCCGTTCTTGAAGTAAAAGTGCAAGTTTCGCGCCACAGTGACGTCACTGGAGAAAATCTGAGGTTTGGTGCGGCGAGAGTTTCTTCAAAGGAGTGAACCAGCCCTTCTATTCTCTTAGCCCTGGGTTAAACCACTATTAAATTAAAAGTAAAAACAGTAAATTAAACGAATAGAATAATTAAAGCTTGATTGAACTGAAGGACAGATTCAAAATAGTGTGAAAAAGTACAGTTACTTTGTTCCATACACGTCTTTTTCGGAGTTAATCGGCATCTAGCAATAGCTAGAATAAATGAAAACATTTCTGAAACTTTTGCCAATCTCAGGATTCTGAGAAGATTGTCAATTTTACAATTACTGATCTGTTTTGATCTACAAGAATTGTGTGCGTCTTTTGCTGGCTGACCTGAAGGTTTATTTTATATCCGTCGTTGAACAGCCGACCCAATTTTTTGGGTTTACCACTACTAATGTTCAACGAAATAACCTTGTAATTTTGAACCAATCCAGAAGGCAAGGAAACTCCTGGATCAGTACCCCCAGAGGTATTGATTTGTTATGGGAACATGGAGGACTTTGCGACTCCACATATTTAACGTGCATCAGTCACCATTTCCTACACGGAGAGTTTTCGGCCGGCGGGGATCGAACCCACCAACTTTTGGACATGAGCCCAGCGCCCTACCGACCACAGAGCCGGATTTCTCCGGCTCAGATCCTGGCAAAATTACGATCTGTGGATGAATGCATGAATGGGTCCCCCCCCCTATAAACGGGTTGTGACGTATGGGTGTGTCAGAAGTCGAATTCCTGGCCATAGATGGCGCCACTGAAAAAACAAGAAAAAGCACAACCTATTTGCCTTAATCGCATACGACAACAAAAACATTAAAACCTTGTCTTTAAATTTGCTTATCAATCGTATTGTCATAATTTACGTATGACAGTTTTACACGGTTTTATTATAGAAATATTCCAGCTGCCGATGCTATCTGCTCCTCGTCTTCCTTACATTTATATAGTAATAATATTTTTTGAATTTTTTTCTTTAAAAAGTATTTGGCTGGTTTATCTCACATTTCAGAATTTGGTTATATATATTAACAAGTTCAAAAATTTTTTCAGTTAATGAAATTAAAAATTTATAATGACAGTTTTATACCGTATATTTAATATTGTTACTAATATTATACCCAGTGTTTTTTCTTACTTTTTTGAAAAAATTTCCAGCTGTTTTGTATCGTTTGAGAAAAATAGGAGGACAAAGTAAGCTTATCAATAAATCAGCAAATTGAATTAGTAAATCATTAAATCAAAAATTGGTGTATTACTAAAAAAAGGAGAAATGGTTAATTGCTGAATTGGTTATAAGACAAATTAATGAATCGGTGTATTGCTAAAAGGATGATTAAGTGAATCAAAGTCAGCATAACAGTTAATGGATGATTTTGTGGACTGATGTTTGTATGTTTTGAAAATGTTTATCTCTAAATGGATGAATTAGTAAATGAAATTTACAAACCAAGAAATCGTCGTACAAGTGTGTCAGTAAAACATTGAGTTATTGAAAAGGAGAATCATAGAAAGGACAAATCTGGTAATTTTAATTATATTGCTTGCTTCAAATCTGTGAAATAATTTGTAAATCTATAATGAATCTTTCTGATAGGTTTAAAACTAATAAGACCTAAAAAATTTCTCTAATAGGAATTCTTTTTAATTAAAGGCCCTCAGGTAACGCTTAACATTCATAAATGCATGGAATTTAAAACCAGTGTTTTTATAAGCAGAAAATTCTTTCAAACGTGTGTTTATTACGATAATTTCAGAAAATGTTATCCATGCTATTATATGTCTGACTACGCTATGCTAAGTTTTAGAGTGCCTAGAGTAAAAGAGAGTGGACAAGGGAAAAACGATTCCTGATTGGTGGAAAGAAAAACTTTACCGCCGGAGGCGAGAGTGGAAAATTTGCCATTGGAATTACACGGAGTGAAAATTATCTGCCTCAAAAAATTTATGTTCTGAATTAATAAAGGCATGTAATAAGTTCATTATTTCACAGTTACAGTATATGTAAAAATTATGGCTGAAAATTTGGATAGTTATTAGTTATTTGAATTTATCCTTATTATTACTTACTTGCATGCATATAAAGTTTTGTTTATCTCATTGTAAAGAGAACAAGGAGATGAAATAACTAATGATTACATAAGAATAAATGTATTTACTTTTAATAAAAATAATTTCTATCTAAATTACATATAAATTTTAAGATTTGAACATCTTTTTATCAAAACTTCAGAAGTGCAGAGTTTGGCGATATTACTTTGAAATGTTAGCGCGTTACAATGTTCGCCAAGTAGCATTTGTTTACTTTTCGTTACGAACTTGATAAAATGCTAGTTTGTTTTAAATTTCAACTAATTATCGAAATTTTTGTTTACAATTTGTTGAAATAAGCAATACTTTTTTAGGTGAATATGCGATAATTTTTTCCTGAAAAAGTAATAAATAATAATAAATTATGTAATTTGTTTTATTAATTATTATTTCTGAAATGAATAACATAATCATTATTAATTTTTATATTTTATTTAAGGCATTTATTTAAAGCTGAAGTCTTTTCATAAGTCTTTTTTTTTTTTTTCATTGACGTTAATTTTTTAACAATGTGAGATGCTAATTTTTCTTACAATGTTTCTTAAAAAGTCTGTAATATCATGTGCTTTCCAATCTTAAAGTTTATATTATTGATACTTAAGTATATATACTCTTAGAATAACAGAACCTTTAGAATAACACCAAATAAGAGAGTGGTGCCAATTTCGGTGTATTATCTGGCAACCCCCTTGGACAAAAATATGACGGCAGCGCATGCGCTCTTGGATATTGTCATCACTCTTTTTCAATACAGGCACTCTACTAATTTTCTTTCACCGATCCATTTCATGACCGATAACCGGTTTATTAGCTTAAAATAAAATAAGTATTTGTAAAGGAAATATAATTTAAATACAAAATGTTACCTTAACTCTGGATCAACCACTGTCGTTGGGTAATTTGGGTGACCCATTTTTGCTGTCCCCACTTCATGACTTTGTGTTAGTTGTGCTGATCTTGCATGACAACGGTAATAATCATGGCTATATTTTTGAAATTTCTCACAACCAGGATACACAGTGCCGAGAGGCTTAGCTCCAATAGATTTCATCGCCTGAGTTTCGGAAAGCCTTTGGCAAGTTTTTATACCTATATAATTAACAAAATATTAATCTTAAACATAATAAAGTAAAGCATTTCCCAAACAACCCGTTTTTATGGAATTCAGGGTTCTACAATTTTGCAGCCAATGGTATAATTCTGGTAATGCATTTCAGCATTGCACCAAATTACAGATTGAATGCGGGTAATGCAATCAGCATTGCACCAAATTACTTTTGGAATGCAGGTAATACCATCAGCAAAGCACCAAATTACATTTTGAATATAAGAAATGCAACCACGGTTGCACGAAATGTCGTCTTTACTTTCCAGATAAGTTGGTACCCATCCATCTGAGCTGGACTTCACGCCACCCCTGAGGATTGAACTCTTGTTCTTCACAATGTCAGCTATTCATTATAGTCAAAATTAGTTTATTGATTTTGAAAACTTGGTGACTTACTAAACTAATAAGCACCCACAATCAGACATACCATAAAAACCTTTCCAAAGTGATACACGAATCTATGAACCATCACCTTAGTACTAAAAATACTTTAAAAATACTGTCTCGTAACAAGCGTGTTTCTTTGGAAGATTTTAATATTAAAACTAATTCGCGCATCTGTGCTACCCGGAAAAGAAAAATTAGTAAGTCTTTTTCAGTCTGTGCAACGGCAGTAATACTCAATCCTTGTAAGTTTGTGTAGAAAGTTTTGATCACGCTAATTTATCTCTGAAGGAAAATTATTTCTTTCATTAAAGGAAACAAAAAGGGGATTAATTTTACAGATGATAATGATTAATGAGATAGATGATTAATTTTGCAAATTTTAATTTTGTTGCAAGATCACTAGTATTATTTTTCTTTAGAAAATTAAATCGTTCATTTTGTATAAAATATGATTATCAAACAGATTTAGTAATATATTTTTTAATGATTGTAATGTAAGTATTTTTTTTAATATTTTTTTTTTACATGTAAGAATATTTTATTGGGAATCAAGCGTTTTTTTAAAAGAATAATTCTCGCATACTTTTGAATGGAAATGAATTTAAACTGTGGATTTATATTTTTATGAATAAATATCGTTACGCTGTTTTTCCTTTTGATTTACATTTTTTTCCCTGCCAAACTCTAGACATAACATTTTTACACGCCTCTTTTTTGGGGTGTCACATCGAGAAGATTACCCCAGTAATCACAAATTACTGTTGCAATGTTAATAAATACAAATTAGTACATCTTTCAAGTTCGATATTGTTCCCGAATCGTGTTAATATATTGTCATAGAATTCACTGTTCACTCCTCTTTTTTTACAATAAAAACATTCAGCTCTTGTTACAATAACAAATTAATTGCTTTTCGTATGCACAATTAGACTAATGCCATTAATGAGCAAATTTTTTTCCTATTTTCTCGTTCATAAATTTTTCATTTTTTGAAATTTAACTCAGAAGACAGATTATATTAAAAACTTATCTTGGCGACTTTTTGAACGTAACTAACGAGTATTATGGAGTGGAATAACTATGAAAATTTTCCGAATTTACTTAACGACTAATAACTCGAACCCTTGATTCAACTACTACTGAATATAGATTTTTATCAGTTCTATAGTTTTTAAGTGTCTTAATTTTAATTCACAATAAACTGAAATGTGGGGTAAAGCTGACCACCTAACAAAACAATGACGAGGGTTAGGATTTTTTAATGCAAAGAGAAGTTGAAAGACTGTAATTTTATGAAGCAGCAAAACAATTTTCTTTGTTTGATTTATTCTATTCGTAAGCTTATCCTTTCTTGTTTTTTTAAATGGTTATAATTTTATAGATATTCAAGGTTTCATTTATCAAAGTAAAAAAATCAATATTTTTTAAAGCTTTTTTTTTTTTTAACAGTATTAATTTTTAAAGTGTATGGAACAATTTGATGACATATCTTTTACAAATTACGTAAATACGCGAGTTCTCCTAAACGCAAATGACGCTTAACAGTCGATAATTATTATTTACGCTTTGCAAACAAACGATTTAAATTAAACGTAGGATTTAAATTAAACTGCAACAGATGAAAAAAATTGAGCTTATTAATGAACTATTAAACAAAACTAACTATTATTAAACATTTATTTTTCACTTATTTATTTATTTATTTTTTTAAACTCATTAATTCAATGGGAAAGTCGTAGTTGGCTAAAATGATCTTATACTGCAATCAGTTTTATTTAAATGGGCTTCTGATTAATGAAATGTTTTGATATTTACAATATAAGTAATTAAAATTTTATAAAAATATAAGAAATGCTGGTAAAGGAAAAGGAAAAATAACAATCGTTTAAAAAATGCTACTTTTTCACGAAATAATGAAATGCTTATTTTTCTTAAACGTTATAGCAACAAAAAATATTCGATTAAACTATTTTTATTGACGTAAAATTTGTTTCACAATAAAAAATAATCATTGGGAAAAATGAACCTCGTTGCATGAAATAATTTTTATATGAATGTTATATAAAATTAAATTCTAAAAAACTTTTCTTTAAGAAACACAGTTCGAAGCAATTGATTTATTTAATTGCACGTACTCACCTTCTACTATATCTTCCAAATCTTCCGATACAGCAAAATAGTTTGGATCAATTAAAGGAGGTTTATGGGGATCTGGTGACTGTAACGTTACCGTGCCGCAGCTTTTTGGTTGGAGAACTTCCGAATCACAAAGATAAACTGATCTGCCTTCGTAGGGTTGGTAGGTTTGTCTGTAAGTCTTAAATATTAAAAGTTACATGTTATTGATTCAAGCTCCAAATATCAAATTCTATACAATCAATACTAGACCTGAAAATTTAAATTTTCAGTTAGTAGCTAGTGGCTGATGGACTGTAATAACTTAGTAGCAACTTTTTCCTCAAAACTAATGAGTAGATGACCGATATATCGGTAGGTGCTTCTAATTTAATAGCCACTTTTTGCAATTTTTTTTTCTTGGATAAAATTAAATTAAAAAAAAATCGTATTATAAATAATCTACTGTTATAAAAATTAATTCTACTATAAAAATTATATACATATGTGACACAATTTAGTTTATCTTACTGACTTAAAAAAACTTTATTTAAAAATATTTGTTGAGGAGAAATATATTTAATGTTTACATTACAACTTTGCAATATGTGAGTTCTTAAGGAAATCTCCTTCTACATGAATCTTTTCATCACAAATTGATGGATTCTAGAAGATCAAAATTTTGAAAGGAGGCATAGAACATTTTAATAAACATTCTGCTTTCTAGAGTTTTTCTGCATTGATTTACTTTTATATTCAAACGATTTAAAATAAAAGCGCAGGGAAAGAGTAACTGGTTGTTTATTTCATTTAAGTTGCCATTTTTCGGTGTTGACTCACTACGTGATGAGTGATTATTTTCAGCTCTAGTCAGTACTTTGGTATGACATTTCGAAAGACACGAATGAAGCTTTCTTGAATATATGTTTATGCTTTATTAATGTTTGACTGATTGGCTGTGGCTTTCAGAGATATGTGGATGCATTAAGCTAACTCTTCGATTAGATGCCCCAAAAAAGAGGAATTAATAGAATTAATTTTTTTTTTCTGAGATACAGAAAAGGGAAAAAGATATACTGGGAGATTTAGTATAGTGATTACAATTTAAAAGGGGAGGCGGGGCACAATAAAGATCGAGAATTGAATATCAACTCATGACCGAATATATCACCATACGCTACTGTGAAAGCCTCTCAATTATAAATTGGTTCTACTTTAATTTATCGAAATTATTTTAATTTTATGTTTTCTGACAATTATTTCTAAGAACTCCTCAAAAATTGCATTAAAATTGGCCAAAAAATAGCTATTTTATCATAATTCAAAGATCTAGCTACAGACTTGTCGAGCAACAACAATTCAAAACAATTACTGACTATTATTGTAATTGATCACAAAAATATAATATTAAATAATTTTTATAAAATTGTCTTATTTGTTTAGCAATATAAAGCGAGCGTTTAAGTTTTCGTTTACTAATGAAATTTAAACATCCCAAGTAAGAGGGATGTTTTGACGAGAAATGAGAGACTATTTTTAAATCCGTTTGAATCTTTTTTCCCCCACTTATTTTTGGCGTCATTCATTAGTTAAATATCGAAAAGTTAGAGTTTGTAAGAAAACTAAAAAATTTTAAATTAAAAAAAATTACAAAAATATTTCATATTTAAAAATTTTATAATTCTATGCCTACATAATAAGAAATTATAAAAATAGTCTTTTTCACCAAAACCATTATAGTCTATTATATATACCAATTCCAAAATAGTCTTTTTCGCATTAGTCTTTTTCACTATAAAATACACATTTTTATCTAAAAGCAAAGTGAATTCGGAGTTTTAGACTTACAGTTAATATAAGCTCTTTTGGCGAATAGAATTTTTTGCTTGAAAATAACTAAGTACATATAACATTGTATGACAGACTTTTTCTCCGTTATTTCAAAAAGGAAAAAAACTGGATTTTTTTTGTAGATAACACTTCAGTTCTTTAGGAAACAATAATATCCTGCAGTTAGCTTTTCATTGTATGTTTTTTTCTTCCAAAGAGTAAGAAATCAGAGATAAATTGGAATAAGTTAATTAGTTACAATCGAATCGTTATTTGTGCTTGTTGAGAGATTAATGTAAACGCGCAGTTGTTTTTAACCTACAGTCATTTTCCTTAAGCTTTGTTCACAATTATTTAACAACGCAAAATGAGATTATGCAGTATGCATTTCTGAAATAATTTTTTTCTTTGTTTTTAAAATACTTTTTTTACTTTTCTAAATAGTTCCCTGAAAATACATCCTAATTAAGAAATGTTAATTTTACTTTTTGCACACATCACTATGCCTCAAATGAATCAGAAAATGTTTTAACAGAATTAAAAGAAAACTATTTAATTAAAACTAAATTTTTAATAACTTTTAAATTTAATAATAATTTAAACATTTTTTGACTTGTAAAGTAAACAAATGCTTAGATCATATATATATTTTTTTTTACTTGGTGTTTCACATTTCAAGATGTTTTATCACATTAAAATTGGACTTTTCATAAATTTTGGTGAAAATTTTATAATTTCAGCATGTTTTCAGCTTTAAAACTATCATTTTCAACACAAATAACTTACTTAGCTTTTGAAATTTTTAAAAAAAAATTAATTTTCAAAATTTCTCACAACATTTTATTATCATTTATAAACTACTTCGTAATATACTTGAAATTTCCTAAATCCAATGGTTGCTTCATCGTATAAAATGTAAAATATTGCTAGAAGAATTATCATAATTTTTGGCAATTTTTGGATGAAATGAGCTAATTTAGCTATCACGATATGTTAAATAAAAACATTTAGTTGTTCGTATCTAGTTCGGTTTTGTTTTTAAACTAAATGGAAGTCTAAAAAGGAACAGTTCACATATAACATAAACAGGTTTTTCAGTAATTTTTCCTTCCTGAGAAGGAGGTAACAAAATTAGAAAATTTTAAGCCCCAGCCGCAAATACGAAATTTCTAACACCCTCTTTTTTTTTTTTTTTTTGCTTTGGCACTTACAGTTATAAAATAATTTTAGAAAAAAAATTAAATAAAAAGTGTAATTTAAAACAAAATTTACGTAATAATTTTTTTATTAATTAATTTTTAAAATTTTTCTTTGGTGGTCAAAAGTTTTAACTTCTGAAACTCATAATTTTTTTTTTCCTGAATTTTTTTTTTCACAAAAATTTACATACAAATCAAAAACTTACAAATTTTAAAATTATCCGAATTTTATTTTGTTCATTATTTTGCATTGAAAAAATAAAAATAAAGAAATTTTAGTATCAGTTCAGTTATCTCCGATCTTTGCAAGTAACAATTGGCATATAACAATTCCCTCCCTGAATGGCAAAATATTAAATATAGTTAGCTTTTATAGACGATGCAATTAGTTTTATTTTTATTTTTTTTTTCGTTTAGAAAATAGATGTCTTTCATCGAAATTGCAAAAAAATTTTGCTCACCACAAATCGTCTCTTTGGCGATTTGTGCATGCTACAATTAGCGAATTATTTTTGTGCCGAATTGTTGTTGAGACTGTTTATAAGTACGACGAATTGTCTTGTCACTGCAATGAATTGCAGCTATGATGAATTAGCGTTGTGTTGAGTTGTGCTCAGGTTTTCCAAAACAAAGGGACAAACGGTCACACGACGAATGGTATCTGCGTGAGTTGTGCTTGTGCGAATTGTCGCCATGCGACGAGTTGTGTTAACGACGAGTTGTCTTTGCGACGAATTGTCTTTGCGACGAGTTGTGCCCACGATGAATTGTACTCTCGGCGAATTGTATTACGACAAATTGTGGGTGACGAATTGAGCATTTTGAACTGACGCTGCACCGTGACAAACTGTGCCATTTCCCATTGATGTTTTACTCAGTAGCATATGAAGGGGGTTTATAAACAGATCTTGTCACAGTTTCTATGATTTTTTAAATTCGAGGATATTTATTTCTCGATAAGCCTTAACATGTTACAGTTAAAACTCGGCTATGTGCTCGCGTGATATCGTTTTTAACAAGCATAGTAAAAAAAAACATAGCATAGACGTTAATTAAAAATTAAAAGAAAGAACGAAGTTTATCAAATTTATATTTATTGTTTAGAAATGGAGATTATAAAATTATACATCTGCTATTATAAAAACTTTTGTTAATACGACTCGCATCCAAAAAGTAAGTTTCCCTAATTTATGTAAAAAAAAAAAGAACTCAGACTTTCAGGAACATATTTATTGGTAACAAGTACAGCAATGTTTCAGCTATTTTTCAACATAGCCACCACAAGAATTGAGTCACTTTTCTCATCGTGGGATCAACTTTTGTATTCCTCTGTCGTAGAACTCTGCCGCCTGTGAATGGAACCAGCGTGTGACAGACGTCTACCGTTACTGTGAAACACCTCGGAAATTATGACGTGCCATTCAAAGCAAGAGTCGTGAAATGCTTACTGCAGGTGTTGCGCTCCTCCATGCAATGCTCGGCCACATACGGCACGACGCACAGCAGCTGTTTTGACGGAGCTGGGAGTTGTTTGATCATCCATCCTACAGCCCTGATATTGCTCCCAGCGATTTTCACGTTTTCTTGCACCTCTAGAAATTCCTGTCCTCCGCTTAACGCTTTGGTAACAACGAAGAGCTGAAGACGTTTGTCACACGCTGGTTCCATTCACAGACGGTAGAGTTCTATGACAGAGGGATACAAAAGTTGATCCACCGATACGACAAGTGTCTCAATTCTGATGGTGGCTATGCTGAAAAATAGCTGAAACATTGCTGTACTTGTTGCCAATAAATATGTTCCTGAAAGTGTGAGTTCTTTTTTTTTAATAAATTAGGGAAACTTACTTTCTGGAAGCGCCTCGTAGTAGATTTAGATAGCAAAATATTCTTTACTGAATTGTGAAGGGAGGTCAGCATGAGTGAAAGAAAATCTCGACCCATGGTTTATAAATATAGGCTTAAAAGAATACTTACTTCTTCCGTAAGACCAAGTTGTTTTAAACTTTTCACATCGGCTGCAGTTATATAAAGTTGATAATTTGGATTATCAGATTTTGGACGTATATAACCATCATTTAAAAATGCAGTGGCAACAAGGCCTTCAAGGGATGAGAGCGGTCCTGCAAATAGAAAATATCTTAAAAATAAGCGTCGGTTTTAAATAGAAGTTTAAACCTAAAAACAAATAATCGGTACAATTTATTGACAATCTTTCAATTGATGGCCCTGACAAAATTATAAAGTTTAAATTTCGAATGTTGTGGGAGGTTTAGTGAGAAATTGCATTTATTGTGTTATGCTCAATATTTTCGAGTTTGTAAAGCGTATTTGGAAAAGAAAAAAAAATGTTTATCACATAAATAAATAAAAAAATTATAGACAATTTAAAATTCATAGACTTTATAAAATGTATAGGTAAATTTATAGGTTAAATTTATAGACAAATTTCCATTTGATAGCCGAGACAAAATAATATAATTTAAGTTTTGATTTCAAATGTTGTAGGAGATTCAGTGAGAAATTATATTCACGAAAAAATTTTTGTTGGTAAAATTTTTGTTTCTTTTGTTTTCTGTTAAACAATTTTTGTTTTTTCAAATTTTGTTTCAGAAAAAATGCATAGCAATCAATAAATTGATAAATTATTCATTGATTGCTATATATTTTTTCTGACATAATTGATAAATTATTCATTGATTGCTATATATTTTTTCTGACATAATTGATAAATTATTCATTGATTGCTATATATTTTTTCTGACGTAATTGATAAATTATTCATTGATTGAGATATATTTTTTTCTGACAGATGAAATTTTTTCTTAAATATTTTATTGCATTTCTTATTTGTTTCAAAACATAAAAAAAAAAAAAAAATCTTTACTTATCATGGTTTTGATAATCAATCAGTATTTTGATAGAACGAATTCTCATAATATCTCTATAGTATAAATATTACGTACATAATGAACGTACTTACGTACTTAATTTTCGTTTAAATCTTATTTTTGTTAATATTGTCAAATTAGTTCATGAACTACAAATTTGAACTTAAAAATATGCACCTGTTCTGTTATTTATATATTGGTGAAAGCTTTCATTACATTTCAATTCTGGAAATGGAGGAATGCTAGAATCCAGTGTATAGAGATTTAAAGCAGAGCAATGGTCTTGCAAATTTTTTCCAACTGGCTAATCAGCCACAAGAGGAATCTAGAAAAAGATGAAAAGTGGGATCTTTGAAAATAATTTTATGCTGAATGAAACGTATAACTATTAAAATATTTCAGCAGTTTTTAAACTGACTGTCAGCAAAACAATTTTTTTATTAAATGGTAATTAGATTAGTAGAGCCTAGATTTTGATGGCATATAAAAAATCTTAAAAAAAATAGCAAAAAATAGATTTAAAAAATCCCTTGTAATTAAACAAGAGTTTCAATTTGAAGCATCTTTTCCTTTCTAAAATTTCATATTACATATGTAAAACATGTATTAAAACATGTATATAAAGAGAATTGGAAATGTAATTTTCATTCGAGTTTAAAATAAAATTATAAAAGAATTATGAAGAAAGGAAAACTATTTTGATATTTGTGCATTGATATTTACGTAAATTCTTCAAAACTTCAATTTTGTGAAATTGTAAGAAATCAGAATTGCATTGGGTTGTTACATGCTTTTTGACATTTTTAAATGTGAAAAAATGACTTGTGAGGAAGTACATTTTAATGCATGGAAAAAGTTTTTTTCCCCAACATTTTCAGTTGTTACTGGTGCACATCTGAAGTATTCTGACCAAAGAATTATTCACCAAAGAATTATTGACCACTTATATATTCTTTGTTCTGACTCCGTTTACTTCACACTTCTTCAATATCAAAAGTTGTCGCTTCTCCTGTTAAGATGAGATAGGCCTTTCTTGTGGTTTGAAAGACGGGTTTTTCCTTTAGACCTTGAAATTATAACAACTATGTTTTGTTAAACCTTTCCTTTTGGTTATTTTTTTTCATATCATTAATAATTTTGTTTATGTAGCTTATTGAACAGAGATAATAGTTCTTAAAATTTCAGAAAATCCTGTAAAATCTATTGAAATGCTTTAAAAGAGGAAAAAAAGCGTAACAAAAATGCAAAAAATTACACACGTCATCAAAATCCGGTTTTTAGATAAAAAACAAATAAAAAAATAGCATAAATAGTGGAAGAAAATGCCAAGTGATCGTTCAAAAAAGGGTAAAAGATTGGATACTGAAGGAAATTGAGGACGGTTAGTGTAAAACAAATTTTACCTGCCAGGTCATTCAATGAGACGGTTTTTATTTAAAAAAGTGTTTTATAAACAGTTTACCTTACCTTTCTAAATTCACTAAAATATATTTTTAGTTAAAAACTTTCTTCCATATGCTCATTATATCAATAATAATTATAATGATAGGTAATAGTTTATTGGTGATTCATTTATTGTTATATATTAAATAATAAATATATATAAGCTGATTATCACAATTAAATAAACAGTCAAGTGATAAATTGTCACAGTAAGGCATTGAGAGCACATCTTTTTACGCAAAATTGTATAGTTTTTTTTATTTTCAGTTTTCTTTATTGCCGTATTCCTAGCTGAAATTGTTCTGTCTTCTTGTTTTTAAAATAAAAAATTACTACCTAAAAAGTCAATTTATTATTTTTTTGCGAAACTTATAAAAGGGCTTCCTTTTGCTTTTCTTTTGCTTCGATATTTTAAATAGCAAAATCAGCTCGCCAAATAAAAATTAGTCACCCTTAGAGAAAACATGAAAAACATTTAATTACGGTGAGCTTGTGATGTTTTGATACTTCTACTATTGAACTGTTCAATGAGGTGACTGCTAAAAGAAACATGCTTATTTTAGCATTTTGGATGCTCAAATCTTGCTTTTCAGTCAAATTCTTTATGTCCTTATTTCTCAACAGAAAAATTCATACTGTTAAAAGAGTATGCGACTTGTTTTACGAATACTCTCGAACTCATATTACATCTCAATGAAAACCATTTGATAAGAACTTCATAGAAAATATTGGGACACATCGGGACAATGGATAAAACACTAAAATAACAATGGCAACAATTCGGTTGATTTCGAAATCAAATTTTCAATGTTTGGATTACTAAATGCGAGGTTCCTGCAAACTTTGAAACTCACATCTTAATTAAATCTATTTCGTTAAGAAGTCAAGAGGCGGAACACTACAGTATGAAATTCTACTTTGCACCATTTCACTGACAGTGACAAGTTTTTTGTCCGAACTCCAATGAAAAAATGCTTATTTTCCAATTGGGAGTGGGACATATCTAAAGAAAAGGGAATGAAGCAATTGAAAATTAGTCAAACATTTAAAATAGGAACAAAGTCCTTTTTCACTTACGCCGTGTTTCTTAAGTTCCTCCTTTGGACCAATGCCGGAAAGCATGAGTAACTGAGCCGAGTTGACAGTGCCGGCAGACATTATGACTTCTTTTTTCGCTGTTACTTTATGTATTGTTCCATTCACATCGAATGTTACTCCAACAGCTTGTCCGTTTTTAATGTTGACCTATATTGAACAATACAGAAATAAAATTCTAATTTTTTCTCGAACCTGGAGGATTTCTCTTGACTAAAAGCCTGAAGTCTTCCACAAGTATCTTTTCCATTTGCCACAGGCCTTGACGTGTGACATCTTGACATGAGCTCTTGATCACTAACAAAGAGCAGTTTTTAACTTCCAACATTCGAAATGGCATCCACATTAGAATCTTTGGGGGACTTATTTATTGAGATATTTCCATCAGTAACGTTTTGTTTAGAATGTAGGAAGGTAGAAACTGTACTTTGTTTGTGAACGCATACAAACTCGTGAAAGAACTTGTGGCAATTGAGAACGCTGCTTGCTGGAGAACTGAGGTTGACTGCTGCAATAAAAATAGATATAAAACCATATCCAATAGAGTGACACGAAGAAATGACTTGACACCCCAAGGTGAAAGGATTTATCTCACACCTAAGTGAGTTTTCCTCGTAACCACAGTAACCGTCAAGTGCGCGAGACCTGGAAGCTGAAAGAGTTCTTTTGATAGCAAGACACTATAAATTTTTTTGTATGGACTAACCTATGTAGCACAAAGTCGTCCAGTAGATGTCTAATAGTCGTCATTTGTAATATTAATCATGATCTATCCATTATACAGCTACACGAAATCCAAGGAAGATTCATGAGAAATCCACAGCGGTTTAGTAATCGAACACCAAAGTCTAACCGTGAAAGATCTATAGACGTAATAATGTAAGCGCAATTTGAATCATATATGATTAGCCATGTAAGGTTTAACTAAGGTAATTAAACTATTTAAACTTAAAAGCCAGTTTTTCTTTCTGGTTATACGAATAAAACTATATAAGTTTTCGCCAAGAATTGACTTGGAAACATTCCTAGTTTTTATAGGCTTGTTTTCTTGTTGAAGCACCTTAACATGGCCGTCTATAAAATGCCTTTACTTTGTCCATGATACCCCACTACTGACTAATCTATATAAAAAAAATCTGGTAATTATCCATGCATTATCCATAGAGCTCAGTGGACTCTGTGGTGCACTAATGGACGAAATGAGCTGTGTGACAGGTATACTTCATAGTATCCTTTTCTACAAACCTAACAAATATGTTACCATATCTCCGATAGTGAGCCCTGTCTTACAAAAGCCGAAGACATCTTTTTCTTAAAAAAATGAAAGTGGAATTCAAGACTTCTGAATTTTTGTCAATTCAAATAATTAGTTGATTATTTTATAAATTATCTCCTGTATGGTCTAACAGCTAAATCTTCCCTTATCTACATTTTGGCGAAATTAAAATTTTAAGTGAAGGTTATAAAAATTAAACTCATTTAACTTTAAACAACGGTGTATAAGTTTTCATAACACATTACTCAAAACAAACACCGAAAATTGAAATATTTAAATTATGATTCGTAATCTTGTTACAATCGTATTTTTAAAAAGTTTTGAAAAACAGCTTATAATATATATTTAAATAGGGTGAAAAATTTCTTATGGAATAAAAGGAATGTTATAAATTAAAAACATAATTTTCTAGTTACGGTGTAAAGAAACAAACAAATTTGTTTGGAATTCGAGAGTTTGTTTGAAAAGTGGGGATTTTTTTGGATATCTAAACAAAAAAAGATTAATAACAAAAAATATTAAAAAAGCATATCGCTGGTTCAAAACTAAAACGACACATCTGCAGGCATAATACGTTTGCAGACGCGTCGTTTTAGTTTTAAACCAGCGATATATCTTAAACAAACTAGTTTGAAAAACGCTAATTATAAAAACATATTTTTGATTTTCCTCTTTTGTGCAGTTCTGTTTATTCGTCTGATTTTTCTCAGGACACAGTCTCCTAAAAATCGACGTTTTATTATTTTATAAAATTAAGTATTGTAAAAGGTGTAATCAATTTTATGATCTCTAAATTAAGAATAATGGTAAATATTTTAAAATAAGTTGAATCACCTTATGGACAAAAGCATTCGGCAGAATGTCCAAATTTGTTCGGTTTTCTGCCGGTACCAAATAAGCTTTAGCTGTACTGCATCTTTGTCCATTTCGCAGATTTCCTTGAGAAATGTAAAATCCTATAAAAGTTATAAAAGTAAATCAGGATTTCAGAAACGCCTTTTGTTTATAACAATTGGACACCTGTAAGTGCCGTCATTGTTCGTAAATCGTGGCATAAGTAGATTCAGAAGCCAATAAGATTCGAGAACACGCGTGACGTTGCCTCCAGGTATCCAATTAAATCTGATTTAAATCACATGGTTAGGCATAACCACTGCACTTTTTCTAGAATTGCAAATACCCAATTGTATTCTTTGATTTCTTTTTAACAATTCAGATCTTAGAGTATTGAATCTGACTAAATTGATTAACTAATTAAATCGACATATTAAATGTCATCTAATTTTGGGGGTGTCTTCAATTATAGAGTCCAATGAATTTTAACATTTGCCCTGTAAGATTATTAAAAACTTTTCTAAGGTGGAAAAGGCTTCTTAAGGAAAAAAAGTATAAAAAGAATACATTTATCTTTTTGGAAAACAATAGAAAAGTGATCAGATCGTGTTATAATGGATTTCTCTTTGTCATAATTTTATGTTGTGTCTAGAATGAGCATTCAGATGACTGAGAATCTAATTATCAGAGCATAACTGATGAAAGTTATCTTATTCAAAAAAGACGATAACCATATTTATTTTATAATTTTGAAATTTGAAATGCTTTATAAAGTAAAAAACGTTTAAAAGTAGATTTATTTTTAAATGCGGGACACGCTCATGCTGTTTACGGAGTTTGTAGTCCTTGGCTCTTTGAGAACAATATCTTTGATTTTTTCCCCAGCAGAAACAGCTTTCTTCTTCATAGTGGATTCAGGGATGGTCATGCAGTGATTCAACCAGAAAACTGGTCTCAATGAATAATGTATCTCAATGAATAATATATATCTCAATGAATAATATATCTCAATGAATAATAATACATAAATGAATCGGATTTTCACGGACTAACTTTCAGTTTGAATGGGTACCAGGAAAATTTCTTTTTACGATAATTGGTTAGTGTTAACCAATTTATTAAGCTATGAAATCTCAAAGAATTTTTAATAAAGAAAAGCATTCTTTTTTTAAGAAAAATGTTTTTCTTTTTGACATGTTCTAATTCATGACTTTCAAAATTTACTCCAAATCAGAAAATACTGTAAGCTAGTGGAAAAGTTAGCGTTTTTTTTTTAAAAAGAATACATTTGAAGCTAGTTTTCAATTTATTACATCTGAAGAGTGTTATGTTTCTCTCCCTATTTCTGTTTTTAAAACTCATCGCAGTAATAAATTTCTTAAAAAAAAAAATTAATTTTGAATCAATACGTTGAGCTCACGTTAATTCATTTATACAAATCATGAAATTTTATCAAATTTTTAGTATTTTTTTATAATGAGCACAAAAATTTCAATTTTGAAGTAATTAAGAATATTCAAAATTGAAAAAAAAATGGAAGAATGTTTCCCGAGAAATTAAAAAAGGTGATCAGATTTTTCTTTTATAGTATTCAAACAATTTTGTCCAAACTGTTGGTTTTGGCAAATAAAGTTATGCTGTTTAAGAGGTTGCACTAATTTTTGTATTTTAAAATTTAACGTGTTTTTGATTAATTTTTCATTAAATACGAAAAGAAGAAAACAAACATTTATTTCCATTTTTTAAATTGAATCATAGAAATAATTTTAATCTTATTTTAAAACTAATACATCCTTAGCTTATTTATTCATAAATCACGCAAGATAAGAAAAAGAAAACATTCATTAAACATTGAGCTTTATCTCATAATCAGGGCTTTGAGGTTATAATTAAAGCTATTTTGTTTAGATCAATATAGAGTCCGTTTTGGTATACGGATTTCAATTAAACATGATAAGAATGTTAAACAAACCACAAACAAAAGAAATTTGAAACTAAAAAATAACTACTTTAAATTTCACCCACCAGGAGAAAACCTGTTGAAAATGGCGCCCATAAGGATCAATATGCTATTTGAAGACGCAAGCAGGCTGTTTTTTTTTAATCATAGCATAAGCTTTGTGCATTTCATTTTTCCGTCAAGCACATGTTCAAAGTACGTTACAGCATGTTCAACTGTATCGCATAGCATTCCTCGATCTGTAGCGAGAGTATGAAATCGACAAGCTTGACATGCAATACGCAGATAATTGTTGTTCTGATAAAACAACGTTACCGTCCTGTGGAGCTACTTTGTGCAGGATTTCGCAGTTTTTGAACTTTGACATGTAAAAAAACTATGTTAATTCAAACTTTAGTAAAATTTATCGATATTATATTCATAACTGGACTCAGACGAGTGAATTTGATCAATATTGGCATTATTTGTATGTAATATTTACAAATAATAAGTCACAACATACCTTGCACACAGTAACCCCCAAGCGGGGCTGCTTTGTGCAGCGATAGGAATTCAGATTAATAATCATGTTTTTAGTAAAATATTGATATGAAATTGTTAAAAAAGTTAATTGTTGACATTTTTAATAGCAAAAACATCAAGATATGTAAAGATATTAGTTTGAAAATAATTTTCAGCGTTAAAAAACCATTTTTTATAAAGATTCTTTCTTAAAAAGAATGTTAATTTCAAAACATTTGAGTTTAAACAAAAGGAAACCATATACATTTTTGAACATTGAAATGGATGAAATTTCAAAAATAATAATTATTACATATTCATTAACATTCATAATATTGATAAATTTGAACATAACATGCATCTACATCACGTCGCGAATCTGCAGTTTTTACTTCCCCCAGAGCGTTTCTATCTCTTTAACGCGGTATAGACCACGTTTATTAACAGCATTCGGTTGGCTAATCTTTCTCACAATTTCTTCGAGTTTGTACGTGTCAGTCTTTTCAGGTATTTTTTTATAACGTCTGACCATTTTTCTGTCGAAAAACAAACGAATGAAACTTTGCACAAAGTAGCCCCAAAGTGCATTTTTTTCCTTTTCCGTTTATTTGTTATTAATTTTCAAATTTTTTTTAACGCTAACATGATATAATTGTTTATTAATATATAAATAAAAAATTTTGCACTTACGACAATTGTTTTATCAACGTCTTTGCATTTCACAGCTAAAGTTTCCACGCACACTTTTCGTCCTCCGACATTCTCGGAAAGTTGTTGACATTGGATAAACAAAACACACTCTGAGATTGTTTTAAAATTCAAAAAAAAAATTTTTTATAGTAATAGAGGAGACTTCTATCTTCAAATTCCACACATTTTTAATGTGAAAAAAACAGAATACTGAATAGCAGCACTTGAAAATTGCCAAATTCGAATTTGCACAAAGTTGCCCCACATGACGGTACCAAGAAAAAAAGACTCTCATTATTTCTTCGGCAATGTCATGTGGTAGAGAATGATTATTATGGC
Source organism: Parasteatoda lunata (assembly GCA_949128135.1). NCBI lineage: Eukaryota > Metazoa > Arthropoda > Arachnida > Araneae > Theridiidae > Parasteatoda > Parasteatoda lunata. The sequence goes on along the minus strand of OX421973.1, from coordinate 63,153,641 downwards.
TGTGAATTTTGGCTTCCAAACACTGCACCCAATTGATATCGGTAGTCTTGCCGAGCAACACGCAGATGACTGTTAACATACAATTTACCTGTTTGTCGCGCACCATTGGAATCAAGTATCTCATATCCTATTTCTTCAACACCTTTGAGTACTTTCATTTTCAGTTTTGGATTGTAAGGGATACTTTCTATCGTTACTGGACCATTTTTACCATGGTATCCTGAAAAAATTCGAAAAATAAAGTGTCTGTAAATCTTACGAAGAATTGTTTAGGATTTAAATAGATTTCGTCTCAGCTAAATTTTCTAATTATTAAACTTCTCCTTTATTCTTAACACCATAATTAGTTTTAAACAATAGATTAACCAAAATATTTTACCGTCTAGTTGTTGCCCATACGGTAGATTTCAATTTTAACTATTTTCAAGAATGTCAACATTATTGTCAAATTTTTTGCAAATTTAAAATTTAAATTTTAATGATAATTTAAAAACCGCCGTGCGGTGGCAGAGTTCGGGACATTTCATCATAGTTTTTTTTTTCTTTTTTTCAATGCTCACCTGTGTTAACATCCGTCAATTCAGGCACATATAGGGCACTTTTGCTGGCCTCTCTTTCAGGGGCACAGTATTAGGTAGGCCAACGTCGCTCCCACAATGAGGACAGATAGTACAGAGAAGGAAAGAACATTCATGCCTTGCCCGGGAATCGAACTCAGAACCTTTCTGATGCAAGGACAGTTCCCTGCTCCCTACACAGGCCAGTCGGCTATTTCATCATAGTCAGCAGCAGAATTAAGAAAATTATTTTCATCTCTTTTGTGATTAGATAAGAGAAACTGATCTTCCAACACGCACTTCTCAATCCATAATTTGAATATCATGAAAGATACTAATGCTACTGCTCGAAAAAGGCAAGCCCCGTCATTTTTAGGGTTTGCCTCATAAAATTTTTTGTTTTTTCCATGTTTGCAACACTTCTGAAATTGATACTTATAATATTCTTATTTTGGAGCGTGCCGTGGATTTTCCTTCAAATATTATGGATTTCAAGATTTGTTTCTGAACTCAATACCTAATTGTCATTATGAAAAATTGAGAAGAGCGTATATTAGTCCTATGAGAATTTTTTTTTTTATGGTAACCAAATAATCTAATAGAAAATGTTGTGCATCAAAACGAGGCAAAGCTAGTTTTGTTGTAAAAGTGGAGTATAGAGCAATGAAAAAGCATTTGAGCATTTTTGTTTTGTTACTCTGCCAGAAAGATATTAATAAATTCCTGTTCAAAGATATATAATAATGTTTATTGACTTCTCTTTATATTCTGTATGGGAGAATAAGTTTTTAATTTTAACTAGCTAAATATCAGCTCAACGCACGCGGTCGAGAAAATTAAACAATCAATGAATCAGTACTGAACAAATCTACGAAGTTATACACAAAAATATTAGAATTATTATCGACAAAATTGATCAATAATTTCTTATTTATTTATTTATTATTATTTGTTACCCTTTAAAGTGACTTTACAATGTTACATTAAGAAAAGTACGTTTTAAGTAGTTCATCACATCAAACTAGAGATTAACTGTAAACAATATTATTTGGCATGATACTGCTATTTGCGACCAACTAATGATAGTCAAAATTTTCGAGCATTTTTCTGGTACATTACAAGGGTCTGTAAAAACTCATTTAAAATCATCTATAATAAAAATGCACTTGTATTAGTACACTTTTAATATATATCACCTATACTAATATAGTACTTTGTACCTATATCACTAAATTTTTTAACCTATTAAAACTTCACCAATTACAAAAATATAAGTAGAACCTATGACAGAAATCAATTAAGCGTCATTAGTGTTCATGTGCTAGCTCCACGAAGACATATTTTTGTTTGTACATTGATGGTTAATTGAAAATATTTAATATCAAAGAAAAAGTCAATATCACAATATATGTAAAACCGTATGATTTATAACATATTATCACCTTTTGTAAAATAATAAAAATTTAATTAATTACATTCAAAAAAGGAAATATTCTGAATATAATTCTGAAAATAAAATATGTTAAGGAAAAAGTAAAGAGAAAATTTTAAAGTTATTTTTGCATCTTATAAACATTCTTTTATAATTTTCTACAAAAATACTCATTGTGTGATTATGCAACTGCACATGGAAGGGCAAATCAGTGTTGCCTATCTGCAATATCTCACAAAAAAAATTAACCAATAAATAAAAAAGTTTGTCAAGATGTCCATTCTTGTCCCATGTCCACACTAGCCTCCTCTTCCCTACGTATTACCAAAACTAATTAATGATCATTTGCATCAATAAGAATATTGCAATTTTTCACGATTTTCTGAAACGATTAAGAACAAATAATCCATTTATATTGCTTTTAGTACTTAGCTTCAAATGGAATCTCTTACCGAAATTAATTAATTACCATTAATATGATTAACAGTATGAAATACCTGAACATAATCCCAATATACTTGAAATTCTTCTTACTTAAAATGTAAGCTAGCTGATCGCCAAATAAGGCTATTATAATAACAAAATGATTCGAAATATATCACAGACACCATATAATATAGATCATATGTGTCATATAATATACATTATATATAATAATAATGGGTCTGCCCTATTAACAGGCAGTGACATTTGTGTGACTAAAGTTATATTACCATATCATATCACCTACAAAATACCAGCAAGCCTGCTTGGTTTCCCCAAACAGGCTCGCTGGTGTTGGCAAGTAACATAAGAAACAACAACATTATATAATGATATTTTATGAATATTGTTTTCGTATATTACTTCAGTATATTAACATTATTTAGGAAAAGGGTGTGATATTTTTATACTAAATCCATATTGAATTCACTTATTATTTATATATATATATATATATATATATATATATATATATATATATATATATATATATATATATATATATATATATATATATATATATAAATTTTTTTTTTAATGGCGGGCACTTGGAACTATTGTCTATTGGCCACAGAAAGTGCCAGAACTGCTAACTCTCTTTTCGTCACCCAGTGGGCACATGTGGCGAAGCCACGGCGGCGGAGCAGCGTCGCCCACGTCACACTACCACAACCCGTTTATAGGGCGGGTCACATTCACACGCAAAGGAGAAAGGACATAGAACACAGATAGAGAGAAAGAAACATCCATGCCTTGCCCGGGATTCGAACCCAGAACCTTCCTGATGCAAGGACAGTTCCCTGCCCCCTACACAGGCCGGTCGGTATTTTTAGATGTATACATTAAAGGTTTATATACATATTTTATAACTCAGAGCTACATTTTTCAAAATTGTTTTTAACTAATTGTAAATTCGTTTTTTTTTTCTTTTTGAAAAAAAAAAAGTTTCTTTTTTTCCTTCTCAATATTTTCCGCCTGAGTTTATTCTCAACTAAATTCTTTTGGCACTGCTCTTCATCTATTGTCCCAGGTTTCTAGAATTATTAATTTTCATAAGGTTTTATAATTTTTTATAATGTTTTATAGTTTCCAAAACCTTTTTTTTAAAAAATATTTCTTGTATTTAACAATTTTAAAACATTTTTCTTCAACTCAATGCCAATTGTATACCATTAGGGAAAGAAAACCAATCCTTCACAATGATAGCTCAGGTCCATTTAGCACTTAGATCCCCCGGATATGACATCTATGTCCTTTTTTTATACTTTTATCTGACGTTCGAGTTACAAGCAAAAATATAGTTTGGTATTTTTTAATTATAAAAAAAAATACCCCATTCTATTAGTTACTAAAATTGGGTTACTTGGATTATCGGAATTATATCTGTAATAAAATATAAAATCCAAAAAAAGTAGTTTAAAGTTTTTTTATTTATTCATATTCAAAAACTAATCAATAATTGATTTTGTAAAAGAAATAAGTTTTAATGTTGAATAACTGTTACTACTCTTAGATTTAAATAACTTTAACTAAGTGCAAATATGAAGAATTATTGCTTTGAAGTGAGCCGTGTTTGAAAATTTTTGCCTTTAAGGAAAAAAAAAACAAAATAAAACAACACCGGCATTTCAGGTTGTATTTTATAACCATAAAATATTAAAATGCCAAATGGGACATTTTTCACTTATTTTAACCTAATTTTGTTCAAAATGTATGAAAAATATGTTTAATAAAAATTCTGCATCGAAAGGCCAACGATTGTTCCATCGCGAAGATAACTAAATAAAACTATCTTTCTACGGAATAATATATGAAAGAATAAGCAAACAATGAATAAAAAAAAAAAAAAAAACACTAATACTATGGATACTAAAAAATTTTTTTTTTACCATTTGCCAGATATATTGGATCTGTTTCATTTTCCAACTTTTTGAAATAATGAAGCCCTTCGTTATAGCTCCATCCGTTTGCACCTTGAGCAGCCCAATCATTATAGTTCTGTTTATTTCCTCGAACTACAATTTCACTATTCAACAAACTTGACCCTCCCAGTCCTTTTCCACTTGGCCACACTAATTGCTAAAGAAATAAAAAGTTTCATCTTTGAAATTATGTCATACATTGTTGTTACTCTTTCAAATCTATCATAGGCATATTTAAGGTTGTTTTCATGATGTGTAATTGAGGTTGAAATTGAGGTGTATTTGGCGAGGTTCAGTTGGGTGTAAAAACACATATAATTGAAACTTTCTTTTTTTACTGGAGACAAAGTTAATCTTTAAGCACAACCAAGAATCCGATAGCCTGTTTACAAAACTTTCTGATGGGTTTACCGTTAATCGTTAAATTTGATGACTTTTTTAAAATTAAAAATAAATAATGCTAAATTTGTTAAATTAGATTTTAAATAATATGATTAAACATTCGCTAACTACATACGTTACGATTTACTGGAATACTAGATTTATGAAAAAAGAATATGAGTTAACGCTGTTTTACGAAGATCTGTCCCCAAGGAAAATAAAAAAGCCATAGTTTAAGTGTCTTACACTTGAAGCAATTTGATGATTTTAAACTATATATGTACTCTTGCCATGGAGAATTATATGGGCCTTAGAGAGGACAAATAACTTAAATATTTCAAAAGTTATTAAGTTTTTTTTAAAAAGTCGCTAATTTGGTGACATTTTCCCACCAAGATGAAAATTATCAAAATCACTGCCGTATTCTCAGTTTTTGCAAATTTTTATGAGCCCAGGTAATGTAGTATTGAAATAAGTTTTTAAATATTAAAAAATTAGATCACAAACACTTTTCATTTTCACAAATTTGTGGCTTTTATCCATACTGACGTTTTGCGCCATTTGCAAAACAAGCATAGACAGGGCTGGCGTTAGATAGACTAAACTTCACGAGTGACAATTGCAAACTCACAGCAGTTATAAAAATAGCATATTATTCGCAATAAGAATAATTTCATATAACGACGGAGCCTTCGGAAAAATAGCTTTAAAGTATTTAATAGCATAAATTGAAAGAAGTTTCATGTTCTTTGTGATTAAATTCTTTTCTTAATACTATAATCTGTGTTTGTAGTGTGTTGTATAATCCTCTTTTAGTAAAATTATAAACATCATTAATATGCGATCTATTTAGTGGAGGAATAATGTATATAATGTGGTATAAACCAGCGGTTTCCAATATTTTTCTACTGTGGAACCCCAAAACGATCCACCTTCTTTTGACGGAATTCCGAGCCTTATAAATAAATTTCGTTAGCGATTCCGCAACATATAAATTAACGAATTATAATTAATTACTTTGAAGATATGTACTGATCTAAATTTTATTAATTATTTATAAAATATTTATTGAATGAATAAAAATATGGAATGAATTTTTCATCGTATCGTTTTATCAATATTAGACCTTTGTATTTGCAGGTCTAGAGCGGTATCTAATCCAGTTCTTAATTTGATTTTAGTGAAAAACTGAATGTGAAAAGGAGAAGAATTTAGTGAAAAATTATAACCTGAAAAATGTGCTGAAATACGATTTTCGTTATAATAAAAACAAAAAAGAACGAAAATAGAAGTTGAGAATGGCTATCAGAGAAACACATATGTACTTCTTCATAGTTGAATTTGATTTGAGGTGAAACTTCTAATGCGACTTCTGGTGAGTTACTCTTGTTCAGGACTTCCTTCCATACGACGTTTCGGGTGTGGGTTGGATTCTCAGGAGGCAGCAGGACCTTCAACGCACTTTGACGCTTGACTCTTGAAAACGCAACGTAGAGCATTCCGTGCACGAAGACCGTCGTGAGGAGAAGCACGCCGACGAATTCGAATGTTTGGCCTTGTGACTTGTGTATCGTAATGGCGAATGCTGGAGTAACTGGGAATTGGTGCCGTTGCATAGTTGCGCCAAGCTGTGATTTGCTGGAGTCGAGCGTGATCCTTGGAAGGTGTACTTGTCGGCCTGCGTGTTCACCGGTGATGATCTTAGCCTTGATGATGTTGTTGCAAAGTTCGGTGACAATCAATCGTGTTCCGTTGCACATTCCTTCAGAGACGTCCGAGTTTCGGAGAAGCATGATGATGGCGTTCTTCTTGAGCTTCAGATTGTGTGGAGGCAAGTCGGCGATGTTGATCGAGTTCAGGAATTCAGGCGCGAATTGAATTCCCCCTTCATGTTGATCCTTTACCGAGTCGAAACTTGTGTATGTCTTCTCTTCGCCTGGAAGCATAGCGATAATCTGCTCGTTGATCTTGTCCTTATCGTCGTTCAATGGTGCAAGAATAGCGCGATTCTTCATTGCTTCGTAGTTCCCACTTCTGAGGCATGGTCCGAAGATTTCATCGATGAGGTTACCACCAGAGCGAATTTCTTCTGGGACTTCTATTTCGCCGAGTTCATTCACTTCGAGTTCCCCGTCGCCGAGCTTTAGCAGGTATTTCGCGAATTCTTCTTCTTCGGGATCAACGCGCATGTTCTTTTCGAGCGAATAAGTCTTGAAGTGTTGCCACAGATGGCTTCTCTTGATCAAAAGGTCGAGTATTTCGCTTTTGTTGGCACGTTTTTGAACTGGACAGCACTGTGAATGGGAATGAGTAGCACGTCGAATCTTTGTTGAACGCCGTATAGATAGTTGGAAGCCTTGTTCTGGTCGCTGATATCGTTGAGAAGAGCCATTCCTTCATAAGCGCCATCCGCTGTTGTAACGTAGAAGCGTGCGACAAATTCAGGGTGAAGTAAGGCAACTTTGACGGTCGGGTAAGCTTGTTCGGCGTAATGGAGAAGCATTCTGACAATGACGGTATCTTCTAGTTATCCATTTGCGAGTAGAATTGAGTTGATCGCTTGTTGTTCCAAAATTCCGGCTCCTTGAAGAATTTCATGTAGAGGTGCGTTCTGCATGTTGAAAATGTAGCTTGAAATCTGATGAATGTTGAAATGTCGGACTTTGTTGACGGTGATTTGAAATCGAAATCAGTTCCTTAAATGCTTTTTTGGAAATTCGAATATTTGGAAATTGGAATTTTGAACGAATCAGAAAGAACGAATCTTTTTATTTAACGAACGAGCGCTAAATTCAAAATTTCATCAACAAATTTCCCTTAATAAAAAGCAGTGGAATTAGTATCGTACTTTTTCAAAAGAAAATTTAGTAAAAATATCAAAGTTATCCTTATTTTTTCTTTTATATTTGTTTTACCTTAATTTTGTGATTTAAAAATAATCGTGTGGTCATCAAACTTTATTAGTTCGCCATATTGGCTATAGATGGCAGCACGTTACCGCTTGAAACTTATTAGGCAATAGACAAAGAAAATTTTAAGAATTTAAATCGTGGAAAGACTTATTATAACAATTATGAACAACGACAGCTAAGCGTTCTATTTACGTATCTAATATGTTGCCACATTTTTAATACAAAAGTTAAACATTTCTCCACTTTGATAAATGTAAACTAATGCGAACCTTACAATTGAAATATAAATTTTCGACAACTTAAACCAATAATATACGAAGGAATTAAACGTAGAAGCGTGCGAACCTTACAATTAAATTATTAATTCCTTCGTATATTATTGGTTTAAATTGTCGAAAATTAATATTTCAATTGTAAGGTTCGCATTAGCATACATTTATAAGAGATATGTATTTTTTTAATAAGTGTTTTGAATATGGCACTTTGAAGACGAAAAAGTATAGATTTTCTTACAAAATGACTGATAACTAAAAAATTAATCCAAATTTTTGAAAAAGAAAAAAAATACTTCTTCATTATGTCAAAACACAATTATGTGCCGAGTTTCGTGCCTGGGCGAGGCTTCTGGGGCAATATATTGTGATTACAAACAGACTAATACAGAACTAATAAAGTTTGAAAATATCCTATCTGTAACTCCGAACTGCTCGACCGTAGCGCTTCAAAACCGGCGCCAATCGATTCCTCGTGGCCAAAAACCCCAGACCCCCAAGTTTACCGGAGTTTATTAATTCTGGGGCGATTTTCGACTTGGCAACCATTCCTCGTATTATAGTATAAGATTGTAATGTAATTCTGCGCTACATTTTAAAATAAAGTTATGTAGATAGGTGGTTGTAAGCAATGTTAATAAAGTTTGTCTTAAAGAAACAATATGATTTCACTAAAAATCAATTTCTACTCCTTCCTATTTTCATTTCCACATTACGAAGTTTATTATTATTATTATTATTGTAATCTAATTCTGCGCTACATTTTAAAATAAAGTTATGTAGATAGGTGGTTGTAAGCAATGTTAATAAAGTTTGTCTTAAAGAAACAATATGATTTCACTAAAAAATCAATTTCTACCCCTTCCTATTTTCATTTCCACATTACGAAGTTTCACTTCTTCCGCACGGAGAGACTCCACGCATTATTTTTTTTTATTGGATACGAAATATTAATGCGGTTTTTCTGATCTTTTTCGTGATTCATTCATTATATCGTTGTTAGAAAAAACATCGTTTTGAATTTTCTTTATTCACAGGCATCTTAAATAAATTATTTCCTTAAAAATAATACGTTATATAATTAATTGGATTTAAATTTGATACCAAGTTTTGAAAATCATAACTGGTTAAAAAAAAAAAAAGTCCTAACTCTTGGAACCCCTGCCACCCTCCTCTACGGAACCATAGGATTCCGGGGAACACCATTTGGGAACCGTTGGTATAAACAATGCTCAAAGGTTAGGTTTGTCACGAGTGTAATCAAACTAAATAAATTTGGAAAGTAATTTAGATTAAATTAATTTCTAAGAATGATTATTTTTTTTAACCTGTTTTTGAAATTAATTGTTAGTATACAATAATCGGAAGCTTAAATGTTATTATTTATGTTAATTAGAATGTATAAATTTCTCTTACTCCAATATATCAGACAATATTAATAATACAATATATTTCAATTTTATCCTTTCCTGAAATTTCAATATTTTGTTTGAAGTTTCTAATGTTTATTTCGCATTTATTAGATTATACTATATATTTGAATTTTATCCTTTCCTGAAATTTCAATATTTTGTTTGAAGTTTCTAATGTTTATTATCTTAATTTATTTTTAATACAAAAAATTCGTTAGAATAAAGAAGAATAATGAAGTTACAGTTTACGGAGATTTTGAAAGTTTGTGAGGAAAAATAAAAAATAAAAAAGCGACTGCGTCAAGATTTTGATACGAACATCTTCAGCATGTTGTAGTGATCTATTAATATAAGTTTTGTCGTTAACTTTTATCAATACATTCTAGAAACACGAAAATAACAAACTTAGCTAATGGAATAAAATATATTTTAACCACATAAGAATTGACACTCTTTAATGTTTAACTGTTGTTTGGAAGTTTAACAGTTAGGAGCAATGAAAAAGTTATTAAAGGTTCATCGTCATGAGAGTCATAACAGACAGCAATTGTTTTAGTAAATTCAGTTGCATAAATATTTCCGTTTGTGAATTTCAGATAATTTTGGAATATGTCAGATTTTTGACATTTTGCATTTTCATGAAAATTGTGACTTTCTATATTAGCAAAACAGCTTTGAAAGTAAAAATTTTGCGGTTGGATTCAAGTTAATATTAATTAACAAAATAATACATTGTAAAAAAATTCCGGATCAAATTCTGGAATAAAGTACAGGAACTTTGGATACATCGTCCGTAAAATCCATTTTACAATAAATTTTAAATTCTTTATACCGTAAAATTTTATACCGTAGTTTTTTCAGTAATATTTATTTCACTAGAGTGATTCAGTGATATTACGGTAATTATTACAGTAAAAATTACGATCTATCAGACTTTTTATTTCGCATCGTATTTCAGTAAAAGCGGATTTTTCGGTAACGTAATTTAGTCCAGAAAATTTTGCAGTGCAAATAAAGATTTTGACGTGGAAATAAGTTGAGCATTACATAAACCTCTGTTTTATTATACTTACCCTATTTTTTAGATTAGTTGCAGCATATTTTTGTGGAACAGTCTTATATGCCCAGTCAATATCTGAAAACCAGAAATTCAACCCATATGCTGGAATGTCATTTAAAAGCGGTGGATCTCTACCAGCTTCCAACAGTAATACGGTTACGCATGGTAATTCAGAAAGACGGGCAGCGTCTGTGGAACCCGCAGATCCAGCACCAACTTGGAAGATGATTAAAGACAGTGAGTTAAAAATAAAAGTTTCACAGAGATAATATTCCATTTCTAACAAAACTATTGTTTTACAATAAAACTAATCTTGTTTAGATCTTTCCAAATATAGATGATTCTTTCTATAATTAAATATACATAAAGTATCTGTTTTTGAAGTGAAACTTCTAATGCGACTTCCAACAAGGTTGCGTTAAACGTTTAACGCTACATTTTTATTGGCCGGAAAATCACGTGGTAGGATCCAGTTTTCCCTCATTCATTTCCATATTGTTTTGGTTCTCACTAGCATAAAATTAATAAAAGTCATAAAAGTATTGTTTTTCTATAAATATTTTTGCATCCCTAATTTAATGTTATTTTCCTGTACCGCTATTATTACGCTTTTAATTCAAGAGTTTAAAACTAAGATAATTGTTTTATCATTATTATTATAGTAATGTAATTCTGCGTTACATTTTAAAATAAAGTTATGTAGATAGGTGGTTGTAAGCAATATTAATAAAGTTTGTCTTAAAGAAACAATATGATTTCACTAAAAATCGATTTCTTCCCCTTCCTATTTTCATTTCCACATAACGAAGTTTCACTTCTTCTTCGCGGAGGGACTCCACGCACTATTTTTTTAATATAAAGTTCTTAGAAATTTTTCATGTGAACTGAGGTACATATAAACGACAGTATTCATTTGATATTTTAACAGCACAAAATTTTTATTTTTCATTCACTTGGATCCTATTGAAAAAATATGGATTTTACAGTTAACAAAATACAAATTATATAATTGTCTCCAGTTTTAATGATAAATACGGCTTATTTTTTTGATATGAAATTTTAAAAACGAAAACAGATACTTAATTTTTACTGACAGCTGAAAATTTTACAAAATATGTGTTATTTTACAAAATAAATCTTACAAATTCAATTTTTTGAGAAAAAAAAAACTTTTCTTTTTAAATGCATTTTTCTAAAATCTTTTTCATGCACAAAATAAATCACACAAATTCGATTTTTTTAATATTTTTTAAGGGAATCAAAGTTTTTTTTGGAAAGAAATTGTATATATCTTTCTTAAATATTTTTGTGCGAATTAAAGTCTGTGTAATGTAATGTATTTTTTATTTTAGTGACAGTAAAATAATTGTCATAGAACTATATTTTTTTCATTAGTCATGAGATATTCAATTGCATCAAAAAGTATAAAACTTAATAGTTAAATGTATCCAGTTTTAGTGAAACACCCGTAATATTTATTGATATTATATATTGAATTTTGATATATTAAATTATTTTTGTCAAGATATAAAAGCATTGCTATACACAATCTCTTAAATTCTATCCTACAAGCTTCATTTACCATCTTTCAAGAATAAAAATTGAATCTTTTAACTAAATTTCTATAAAAGAAAAGCGTTTTTCTAAAATACTTTTTCATGTAGAATCAAATAATAGATAAAAAATAGATACAAATAATAAATTAAAAAAAGTATATTTATTCGGAGAAAGTAACGCTTTTGAGTGTGATTTCCTAACTTAAAATATAGTCTACATAAATTAATTTGCATGTAAGCATTAATTACTAAAATATTTTTTCGTGCAGGCTTAAATAATAGGTAAAAATAATAGGTAAAAATAGAAAAAAAGATAAAAATACTAAATAATAAAGTATGTTTAAACGGAGAAAGTAACTCTTTTGAGTGCGATTTTCTAACTTAAAATATCGTCTACATAAATTAATTATCATATTAGCAATTAATTATCATATAATTAGCATAATTACTAAAATATTTTTTCATGCAGGCTTAAAGAAGAGGTAAAAATAATAGATAAAAATCGAAGAAAATATATAAAAATGATACTTAAAAAGTACGTTTAATCAAAGAAAATAGCACTCTGTGTGTGATTTCCTAACTTAAAATTTCACCTACATAAATTAATTAGCACATTTAAAATTAAGGCCTCTAAACATTAAAATTGAGTCCTAGTATGTGAAAATCTGATCATTTTAGAACAAAAATTATTTCAAATATTCGTTTCTTGCATAGTGCGTTCTATCTATAATGCATAATAATGCTTGAATAAAAAGTTATATCCTTTTACCTATGATGTAATCGTATTCCGAACGAATGGAATTCGGAGTTCGAGTTGGAGATGGCGAATTCTTTTGAGAGGCTATAGAGACATGAGCATAAGTGGAAGAAAGGCTGAGTGAGCAAGGGGTGTGGGATAAGAGCTTTCCCTGGCTAGGTCGAACATTTTTGAGCTTGGAAAAGTGATTTAAATGACCTGTTAAGGCAAGAGAAACATAATTTAATTGCTAATGATAGATTTCTACAGACAAATCAGTATTACATTTTGTTCATCTTAAATATTTTTAACGAAATTCAAATACTGCCAGCAATGTGATTTTTAAATTGTCTTTTGATCTAGTTTTCGAAACGAGATGATAGAAATAACTATTAAAGTAGTCACAGAATATATGAAAAAATCCCTATTTTCGACATGAAACTTTCCTTCTTCGTTGCTGACTGATTAAAAAGTAAAATTGTCAGTTCTTTTTTGTAAAACATGAAGGCCTGATAATGAAATCCTTAGTTTTAAAATTTTTTAAGAAAAGGACCAAAATAAGACAGTTTTTTTTTTGGGGGGGGGGAAGAAGTTATAATATTTGTATAGTTTATCAAAATTGGTATTTTTCTTTTTTGGTGTGTTAATATTTAATGATGGCAAATAATTTTTAATTGAACTTTATTTTTCATTTAACATCTTTCTGATTCGATAGCTTTATGGATAACGGTATGAATTTTTTATGCATAGTTAATCATTTTTAATGCATGCCGAATCATTTTATGCATGCCGAATTATATTAATGCCGAATCATTCGGAAAAGATCTGCTGAAGATGGTTAATTTACTAACGATCTGAGCTAACAAGCATAAAGTTAAAGGAAAGAATGCATATTATTTATAATAGTTAGAAAAATTTCATTCAGAAAGTTCTTATTCACACTAGTAAAAGAAATTGTTTTTATGCGTATAGAAATAGATATTTTTGAAGCTCTCAAAGTAAGAATGATTGTGTAACTCTACAATTGAGAAGTGATATAGGAATTTGCGAAATTAATTTTTCTTTTTCTTATTTACTTGTGCTTTATTTATACAGTTAGAAAAATGTTCTTAAATGTATAAACTGGCCCGTATTCAGATACAATTCTTAAGTTTAAGCACATGTTTGCCCGCACATTAGATTAGCCAGCACATTAGATTAGCCAACACCTTTTGGAATATAGAAGGTCTTCACTTGGATCATTTTAGTAGTCTGAAGGAACGAACATAAACTGCGCAGTGGGGGTTCAAAATAGGTGTCATAACGTTGGACTACTAAGGAGGAGAGTTTTGTTTATGGTAAGCCATGGAAAGGCTTTCTATATCTGAATTAGCACTGATGTTAACTAAAGAAACATCATACGCATACAGATGTAAGTAAGAGACCTTGCCGATTTAAGTATAAGGTGTATCGATAAATACCGTCTACTTCGATGTATCAAATACATTCGATTGTAAAAACTGAACGAAATAATAATTATTATTATCATTATTTTTTATTCCAATGGCAGGCACAGAATTTGAATCTTTGCCTATGAAGATGCCAGAACTGTTGCTCATTTCGCTTTACCCAGTGGGCACCTGTGAACCAAAGTCACGGAGGCGAGTGACATTGCCCACGCCACAAACCCGTTTATAGGGTGGGCCACATTCACACATCACACAACAGAGGACAGCGCAAAGAGAGAGAGAAACATCCATGGATTCGAACCCGCAGCGAGTGGCTTCGCAGTCAGACGGGCTAACCATTCGGCCACCTGGCCGGCGAAATAATAATTAAATTTGACCCAAACTATAAATGAAACAAAAAATTACCATTTTTTTCCAGATGAAAAGATTTTTTTTCCCGCGGACAAAATTGTTAGAGACAGATAACATTGTTAATAATTGTTTTTTTTTTCTTTTATTTTGGAGTTATATATTTTTCAAAAGATATTTTTGATTGTATTTAAGAATTATTAAAATTTTTTTCTACTAACTAATTTTTCCAATTGCCTCAAATGTATTTCTATCCTTAACCTAGCTTTAATAGTATCATTAATGTAAAATGCGCTGAAAAGGAAAAAAAAAATGTCTATCTGTGAGATAAAATGAGTTCATAAAAACTCTTAAAATACGATTCACTACAAAATGAAAAAAAAAAAAAAAATTGTAATCGCAGTCTCACAAGAAAATTGTAATCACAGGTTACCCATTGGCAAAATGGCTGTTGTCTAATTTTTTTTTTTGGAAAAGAAACTTTATTGAGTTTTCATCTTGGACATCTTTAACTGTTAATCCTGAACTGCTCGGTACACAATTTCGCCGACATATTTAAATGCAGCTCAGACACATTCTGTGTAAATTCTTTTGATGACTGAATAGACATTGAACCACCAATCGAGATTAACATTAACATTTTCGGATTGGTACAATGGTGTTTGATGGAGCTTCATACACCCGTTTCGGATTCACAAGTTCAAACATGAAATATGATTTAAAAGCAAGGCTTTTTTTCAATTTTACATGAACAGTGAATGAATCATTTATATTGCGTGGAAGACAGTCTACGGTCTAGTTCAAGTTATTGGATGCGTTGACGATGGATCCTTTTATTCCTAGCTGGTGATCAACTACCAGTTCTCGTATTTGCATGAAAGGGGTTCGGAGAATCATCATTCGCTCTTCGGTAGGGTTTAATTCTCTCAACCACTTTGGTACTTTTGTGAGGGACGGGCTTCATGCTTGCGTTTGCGAACGAATCCTTTAGTTTTTTCCGTTTGTGTGTAATGCTTCAGGTATTCTCATCTACGTTCTTTGACTTTGCCAGCCTCGGTAAGTTTAGGCTTGGCATTGTTTTTTTCTTGCTTCAACTCAAACTTTTGGAACTGTGTCAATCAGTTTGAACCCTCTTTATTAGTGGTATTCACCTGAATTAGTATTTAAAACGATCCAGTTTGAACTGTATCTTATAATTTCTGATTCTTAATTAAAACAATAAAAACGAAAATATTGTTCAAATGATGAAATTCTCTTTTATTCACAATTCAAGAAGTACTTATGGGATCTCTCTGGTCCCATATCTCAAAAATAAACTCACCAACTTAATACATAACAAAATCAAAAGTGAAAAAAATAATTCTAAAAAAATTATCAAAAACCAGCGGTCGCCATAGCAACACATGCGCACTGTTTACTATTACTCTTGATTATTGTAGTTGAAAAGTGCGGACGCCATGAAATCCAAACCAAGATCCATTTTGCCAATGGGTCTTGGCTTGGATTTCATTGGAATCAGATTGGGAAAAAAAATAGACCACCCTGAACAATTTTCTAAGACTACCCAGAATAAAACGGACCACGTTCTAGGACTCAACCGTAATGGCTTGATATGGTTATAAACATATCTTCTTTTCGACGGATTTGAATTTCTGACTCCCAAAATATAGGCAGTAAATGCAATCTGGGAAATATTGTTCCATAATTTAGTCAGGAAAACGATCGTCCAAAGTTTGGACCCCTTAATGTTAATTTCAGCTTTAGCGAAATTAGCCTTACCCCGAGGTCTTTTTAAGCGGATTGAAACATTTTTACATACAATTATAAAATTTATTTATTCAAAGTTCATTCCACGCAAAAATAACTTTTAATAAATATTTATAATTTTTTATTATCTTATTTAATAAAAATGTTTTGAATTGTTTGGTATACAAATTTTTATATCATTTTAAAGGATGTAATTTTAAGTAACAAAATGCAAAGTGAACGAAATTGATCGAATAGTTTCTGAGAAATTCAAAAAAGTTGCATTTTTAAATTTCGATTTCAAAGAAACTATTTGACCGATTTCGTTAAAATTTTGTATTGTGCCATGTAAAATTTCACTCTTTAGAATGATGTACAAAATTGTAAGGCTTACAATTCAAAATTTGTTCGATTATTATCCAATCCAATTATAAGATCAAAAGTTATTCAGGATGGTCTGTTTATTTTTTTTGCTCACTCTACAAATCTGCTTTTAGAAAAGATACTTTTTCTCCACTAATTTCCGGTATTTGTTATTTTTTGAAAAGAATGTATATAAAATCTGTACTTGAAAAATATATACATCAAACCAAGCCGAGTACCATAGTTTGAATTTTTTTATCAGCATTTGAAGACCACGGGTAAAAACGGCTTATGCTCATAAAAACATATTTATATATTGATTACACATTTTGTATATTTCTTTGAAAAACCTACTTTTCCAAAATTTATAAAGAAAAGAAAATAACACTATTTAGTGAAATACTTTTAACGCAGCATAGATTTGAAATTGAAAAACATGAATACAAGGTGGATTATTTCTGAACTATTAGTCTCTATCAGCTGGTTGGAATTTACAAGCTTTCAATGACATCAGAAGCAGTTAAGGAAGTCCATATTAGGTATATTACGATTTTTGACTTCATCCGAAACATTAATGATGTTTCAGTTCTTATCTTAGGGGTAGATTTATGTGAAAGTTTTATTATAGCTTCTGAATCGTGACAGTTTAGATGAAATTTTGTTTATGCATAAAACTGGTGCAGCAGTCTTACTTTTTGAGTTGTTTCTGTTTAATGGGGCTTTTATTTATATTAAAATGGTAATAAATTGAATGTTCTTCGTAATAGATGATTCATGACTTATAAATTATTTTTATTATTAAAAATTTAACAATGTTTATAATACAGTAAAAATAAAAAACAAATTAATAATATCAGAAAAAAAAGTTGTTCAGGGGGAAAATGTTAAGTACCCTCCTCTTAGCAAATGGTAAAATGTAAATTGATCTCAAACATTTTGCTTTAAAAGATAAAGGGGGTAGAACCATAAATACTGCTATCTGGGCAAGTGAGGTATTGTTTCCGGTGTAGTTTTTTTGCCAAATAAAATGAGACCAAATACTAAAGATATAGGAGTCATCATGGTTTTTATGTATAAAAAGTACAATGTTTAGTTTCCACTTATTTGCGCATATGTATTAATATCTAAACTAAAGTAAGCGATTTTTAATAATTAAAAAAATTAATATTCTTCCCCCTGCTGAATTGAAAGAAAAGAACAAACAACGAAACTAAATACTTCAGAAGTTGTAAGGGTTATCTTATTATAATTAATATTTAAAAATATAAAAATTAATATTTTTTAGTTGCAGTTATTCCCACTTTTCTTTTAAGCTCTTTATTCTATCGATTCGAATTTAATTTTTTGCGACTCATTCAATAAAGGTACAAGAAAAAATACAACTTGGCTATATAGCCAAGAAATAGGAATATCGAAAGTGTAAACTAAGTACAAAACATGTTACATTTGTTCCTGAAATCGTTATAATTTCGAAGCTATTAGTCCCATCGTCTGGAACTGCATTTAATTTAGCGTAAAAATATGTATTGGAAACAATACCTCTTTTATCTAGTAAGCAATATTTAAGTTCCTTCCCCAATTTACTTCTTTTCCTTTTTTTCTGGAAAAAAAAAAAAAAAAAAAAAAAACGGAAGTGTGGGTTCGTCTCATTTTTACCACTTTCACATTTATGAAGACAAAGCTCTTGCATTGTCTATAAAAGCTAACTTAACATTTAATGTAATGCCATTCGAATATTACGAAAGCACCTAAGGTCGGGGAGTTTGTAACTTAATTATTTTTAATTACAAATGGTTGGAGGTGGATGAAACAATTCTTACGTTAAATCACTAAAATCTCCTTAATTCAAATCTTTTTTTAAATTAAAAATGTTTTTTGTAGCTAGTCTTTAGCGAAAAGCATAATAATTTCTTTTGAAAGAATTTTTTTTTTAAAATTAGCATTTTTCGCTTGCAGAAGCAAACTATTTATAACTGTCGTAACATATTTGCCGTGAGAAATATATTTTTCTCACCACCCAGACAGTTGAAAATACCCTAAATCATTCAAATTTAATTAGTTGAGCTTTATAACTTTCTAAAACAGATTAGCAAATAAAACTTTTTCTGATTTTCCCTTTATTGGATTTTAGTTTATAAAGCGGCATTTCTCAATTTGAAATAAAAAGTTGTTAAATTATATTATCGCTTGCGAAAATAACACTTTAAGAATACAGGTAATTACTACAGGTATTTCATCACACACTACAGGTATTTCATTAATTACAAGCGGGTTTAGGTGCATGAAAGAACTCTGGCGTTAAATCACTAAAATCTCCTTAATTTAAATATTCTTTTTTAAATTAAAACAGTTTACTGTGGCTAGCTCTTAGCACTCAGCATAATAATTTCTTTTAAAAGATGTGCATTAAAACATTTTTTTTTTTAAGTTTGCATTTATCTTGGCGAAGCAAACTTTTATATCTGTCGTAACATATTAGTAGTAAGAAATATATTTTATCACCATCCAAGCTGTTGAAAATGTTCCAGATGGTTCAAATTTAATTGTTTGAGCTTTATAATCTTTTAAAACATAACCTAGTAAATAATGCTTTTTTTCTTATTTTCCTTTTATTTGATTTAAGTTTTTGCAGTGGTATTTTTAAATTAATTTTTTTTAAAAATAATACTATCACTTGCGAAAATAAGACTCTTACAATAAACAATACAATTATTTCATCGCAGAAACTGGGGCTTTTCAGGTTATGTAACCAATAAGAGTTTGAAATAAAAATATTTTGTAACAATTTAAAAAAGGACTCTTTTATATATTTTTCATTTAAAGATTGAATTTTTTTGATAAGATGGAGATTTAAAAGGTAAACTTTTAAAAGGTAGGATATAAACAAATTACAAAAACGTATATAAATAAATGGTAAGAACTCGTTATAACGAGTACAGAATATTACAAGAAATCCGTTGTTACTTTAAGTTTCGATGTCACCGTCAAAATCCTAGCATTAAAGATATAACTATGTTTATAAATAAACTATGTTTAAAGCTATGTCTATAAATAGTTGAAAATTATTAGCTTTCCTCTATTGAGACCATTTTTTAAAGGTAATACATTTTTCAACTATTTAAATAATCCTTTAAATAGTTGAAAATTATTAGCTTTCTTCTGTTGAGTCCAGTTTTTTAAGGTAATACATTTTTCAACTATTTAAAGAATTATTGAAATTTTATCTTTATTGAAAAATTTTTTTAAAATTTTTTAATTTTTAAAATTTTTTATATGAAAAATGTTAAAATGGAAAAAATATTAATTTTTTTCTCGTATCAATATTAAAAATTCAAAAAGAACACCGTTACCTCTTTACAATATTAACACCTTATATTAGGAGGACCCGAAAGTAATGTCGTTTCGGTGCATTAAATATTCGTTAGTCTTAAAAACCAATTCATTTTTCCTCGATCCATTTTCGATTCGGCATTGAAAGGTTGTTGCTAACAAGGGTGAATACATTATTGATTAAAAATAAAATCTTGATAACAAATATCAAATGCACCGAAACGACGTTACTTTACAGTTTTGTTTTTGTAAATAGAAGTTCGTGCTTTCATCAAAACTTCAAGAAATAGTGCTCAAAACGAATGCGACGAATTGTGCCCCTGATGCAATGTGACGACTGCATCAGTGACAATGTGTCCGCCTTGACAAATTGTCACTGAGACAAACTGTTAAATCTCTTTATATACCATTAAAAAATTTTTTTCTCGAGAAATATAATTGAAATTGATATATTTTATGACTTTACGACTATTAATGAATTTATGTAGCAAGACTTTGGTAACGGTATTTGAAATCCTAACTTTTAAGTAACTCCCAATTATTGTTAATTTAAAATTGGTAACTCGTAAAACTATCATGTTTTGAAGAATTCAGTGTCGTAATTAGGCAATCTGGTAACCGAGAAAATAATGACAAATAACATCACTTACGTATACTTGGACTAGTTATTAGATACTAAGTTGCTCTTATCTGCTATTTATTCAAAAAGTTTCGAAATTTAACTTTAAAAAGTGAAGATTATTTAAGAGCTATACGTTACCAAATTGCTAGGAAATCAAGCAACACACATACAAACAAGTTAAGCAATAACTTCGATTCACTATTTGCAAGTAATCTTTTCCAAAGTTAATAAAGTAAACGGTAGATTGCAGTGACATGTTGTTTCTCTTTAAAATATATAGTTACTTATGAGAAGAACTCTTCACTTAGGTTTAGTGACATGCCACATTTTTATGCAAAGTGAGTACTGCGAATATTGTTCGGTAGATAAGTAAAAATAATAAAGTTAAATTGTCAAGAATTAATGATATTTAAACGCTCTAAAATATAGAATATATTTTAATTTCAAAATTTCTCAAGTTTCTGTCTTTTGCATTTGTAAAATTTTGGATAAAAATACCTTAATATTTGGTACATTTTTCGAATGTTTTTTTTAAACTATGCAAAACATTTGACTAAATTAGTTAAAGCTTTTTTAAATTAGATAACCTTGCAGAAAAATAAGGTTTACAATGCAAAAACGTTTTCAAATATTTTGTAATAACTTAACTTCAAATTTTAAAAGAAATATGCTTAGATGTACTTATTTTGATTTTAGTATTTTTTTAATTATATTTTGATAAAGTAGTCATGTAAATTTTACATGAAATTAACAAATTTTTTTCTCCAAATAACTCATTGATTATAAATTTATGATTATTGTAGCAAAATCTGGAAAATGGAATGTAATTAATGAGAAAAATATATAAATACATCCGAGAATAAATAGTTTTTCAATTGAATGAACAAAATATATTTAATTTTATGTTCATACACTGCAAAAAAATTCTGGATTAAATTACGGTGAAAAGTATCGTCACTCAGGGTGTCGGTACTTTTTTCCGTAAAATCCATTTTTACCCGTACATGTTACGGAACAAAAAATCTGATATATCGCGATTTTTAGTGATAATTACCGTAATAATCACTGAATCACTCTAATTAAGTAAATATAACTGTAAAAATTACGCTATAATATTTTACGGTAAAAATGGATTTTACAAATGAGACACCCAAAGTGTCGGTACTTTATACCATTCTTCAATTTTACAATTATTACAATTCTTTACTATGTACTTTCAAATGAAATTTCATATCGCGTAGCGTGTTATTTTCTAGTGTTTGTTCATATGAAATATAGTTTTTTCAATTTTGTATTTCTACTTTTAATTCCCTATGTTTTTTTTTTAAATTGTACTTTTGAATATCATTAATTCAGTCCTCAGTGCTTGTAATTTTATTCGTTATTGTTCCATTTTTATTCGTCGTTTATTCGCAAAATTTTTATTCGTTATTTTTTCAGTAACATACTCATACATACTTTTTTGTGGCACCATTAGTTAATATAGTTTTTTCAGTTTTTGTTAATCAGCTTTGAACGTTATAGTAGGTGAACAAATTATTTTTATTCCATCGAATTTGGTTTGACAAAAGATTTGAAGAGTTTGAGAAAATATTTTTGGTTTAAGTAAATAATATTTTTGGTTTCATTACATAATTTATTTTGGAATCCCTTTGTGCCACAGCTAACATAAATTTTCCCTATCCAACGTGGTTGATTAATTAGATTTCAAATATCTGAGATTAATTTGTTTTGGTTGTCGAAATACTAATCGAGGCTCAATGCATTATGGCCACTTCAAATGTATTGAAATATAAATTTGAAAATTAGAAGATTAATTTAATTTACTTTTCATGACATCGGTAAAAAATATTATGCATTCAAAATTTATCAAATTTATAAATCGAACAAAAATTCCAAGACATTAGATTTTTAGTTTTAGAATAATAATAACAAAGAAAAAAAAACACATGAAATTTAATGATTTTATAATTACTTCAAATCAATGTATGCTAATGATTAAAATTATATAATGTAATTTTGATTTTTTAAGCTAATTTGGAATTACAAGTTCTGTATTAGTAATTAGAGTAACTGTATAGATAACTTAACATAAATAAAAGACCCACAAATATCTCTAAATAAATATATATTTTTTTAAAAATTTAATCATTTGTCAATTTATATAGTTCATTTTGCCAGATATTTCAATTTTTTGTCTAATAAAGTCAAATAATAATTTGAAATCTTAGCAAAATTAGTATAATAATACTTTATTATATTTATTATATTACTAGCTGAATACCCTTTCTTCTCACGGAGTGAAAAAAAAAAAAAAAACGGTAAAAAATCAATAAATCACTACTGAGAAACATTATGAAACCATGCTCTAAACTGAAAGGCATGTGCGGACACAATATCTAACAAAACTGTTTTTGCCTTCACTTTAATCTTAACATAACTAATTCACATTAGTTTTTAGTATTCTTGCATGGTTTTTGTTTCAAATTAGGCAGTGGTCAATAAAGTAGAGCAAAGAATTGTTAGTTCCGTCTTCTAATAAATTGGTAATAAAATAGTTAAAAAACAACTTCATTTTTCATTTTGAAAAGGTTACTTACCTGGTCCTTCCTTAAAGTTTTTCAATTAATATAACTAAAACAATGTAATTTTTTTTAAATTTATATTTATTTGTGTTGCCCTTTTCGAGGGCTTCACGTTATTGAAGTAAGCAAAATTCGTTTAGAATAAAGATAAAATGTATTTAGCATCACTTGGCATGATGCTATTGCTCACGGGCAACTCACGATAGATAAAATTTACCACTATCAAGTAATTTTCTCCTGTCTCCAAGTTCCACGTCTTTCGAAGGGACGTAAAACATTTATTTCCGTAGTATCAGTATTAAAACTGCTTAGTATTGGAGCAGTTTTGATAAGCACCAAATATATATCGATATAATAATTTATATCTATATTAGTAGATTCGGTACTTATTACATAACCCTTCAACATATAAACTTTGGGCGAAATACATTCGTCAATAGCAGTCAACTAAATCCGAATATTTTATTTTAAAAAATAGAATTCTTATAAGAAATTGATAAGGGCTTTGGTGCATGATCATTTTTCTATCTGACGTTTACTTTACTGTTAAAATATTTATAAGTAGTGGTGGAAAAAAATCTTTTATTTCTAAGTCATTAAGTTCATAATACACTATCTTTGCTACCATTGGAAAAAATATTTTCCGAAACCACGTAATACCCGTTGTATTGTTATCAAAACTGTACCAATTACCATAATACCAGTAATTCATAAGGGTTGATTTTTATTTATTACTCTTAGTAGTACAAATTAACTAAGTGTCATCTGGGAATGGCGATTTTCTACGATTTTCCAAAACGAATTTCCCATTGACTTTTTCTCCATTAACTTTGCTTTTTAGCACATATAGCTTATTTTATTTTAATTTATACATATTATTTATATTAATTAAGCATTAGTGTCAATACTAATCTGACGATTTTATACGGTTCCCAACAACGAATAAGTATCTTTTCTCCATAATTTTTCTTTTTAGCACATAAATTGATTTTTATTTATTTCAATTAATACATATTGCCAACATTAATTATGCATCATCGTCGTCAATGATAGCGTGACTATTTTTTACGTTTCTTCTAGCCAAACAAATACCTTTACCTCATTAATTTTGCTTTCTAGTGCATAGCTTATTGCTTTTATTTAATTATGCATATGATAACTAAATTAATTAAGCATAATTGGCATCAATAATAATTTAGGGATCCTTTACGTTTCTCCTAAATGAATTAGAACCACATTTCCATTAATTTTTGCCTTTAAATACATAAATATTTTTTTCCTACTCAATAGACGTTGATTTTAATTGATTAATTTTTTAAAAACAAGTTTTAAAATAAATGATATAAGTAAAAAAAGAAAAAAACGTGGTATCAGACAACTCTAAAATTATAAAGTTTGTGAGGAAAACCACTCGTCCTACCACGTACTGTTGTTCATTGAATTTATCTGAGATAGCGAATGTAAAATAATTAAATATTTAAATGCGTGAAAAAAATTGCTTTCTTTTTAATACTCATATAGAACTATAAGTTAGCAACTATCACTGATGTTATATTTAAAATATCGGCAAAACTGAATCGTCTATAGTTAAATTTATAACAATGGCGAACGCTTTAACAATCATAAAATTCTTTTTCGTTTTTCGCTCTTCCTGCTAGAGCGGTTCTTCGTAGAATGTTGACAGTGACCTTCCTCGTGCTTCAAACTATCTGTTAATCAAATTTCATCGATTTCGGTTGGATAGTTTAGAAGTCTATAAAGGATACAAACACACGCCAGCACACACACACACAAATATATATATATATATAATATATATATATATATATATATATCTTATAGATTATTAATTAACATTACTAGATAAAAGACTATAGGATCCTTACTAAATTATCTCGTGATTTGACGTACAAGACAGTTTTAATAACCGCTATATGAAATTATTCCATGCTTATTACAAATAATATTTTTTAGTGTAATAAACTAGTGATTTCTTTTATCGTTTTAACAGTTTATAGCTCCTTTTATTATATCGGATGCCTTCTCTGCCACCATGATTGTAGGTATATTTGTATTTCCTGAAGGTATTAACGGCATAATCGAAGCATCTACTACACGCAAACCCTTGATGCCTTTTACCCTAAAAGAAAACATATATATAAATATTTTTTATATATAAATATATAAAAAATACTTAGAATGAGTCAAAATTAAAATTTTCTTAGAAATAAAAATACACTATGAAATGGATAAATAAAGTTCAGAGCGTTGTCTCAGCTTAAAGTCTCGTCTGCACTAATTATATAGTATATTTGAGGTCACCCCTTTAGACCTTAAAGATTGAGTCATAAAACGTATAGAACCAATTATTAGATAAAAAATTATTTAGGGTGGACCTTTCATTTTTTTGAGCTCTGTAAAACTGTTTAAAATTAGACTATATTCGATTAAATTGGCAGTAAAAATGGCAAGTTTTTTTTTTAATGGCGGGCACTTGGAATGTATTGTCCCATTGGCCAGGAGTGCCAGAACTGCTACTCTCTTCTCGTTACCCAGTGGGTAACTGTGGCGAAGCCACAGCGGTGGAGCAGCGTCGCCCACGTCACATAACCACAAACCCGTATGGTAAGTTTAATAAAGCAAATGCTATGATTGTATTTTAGACAATAAAAGATTTATTGTATTTTACATAAGTTTATAGACTTGTTTTTATAAAATGGGTGTACTTTCCTCTTTAATTAATTTATTTTAAGTTCGATTGCTCCGAGGTTCATGAAATTGTTTGAAATAAAATATTTATTTTGCTTAGAATTACCACCTTATTGCGAGTCAAAATTATATTCTCTTTTTCCTTGTTTTTTAAATATTCGTAAATTTTCTCTACGCCTATTGTATTTAAAAAAATTATTCTCTTCAGTTACTTTGTATTTTGGATTACTCGAATGTTATCTTTAACTCTCTTAAAGCCCTAATTGTCATCTACTTTGTGTTATTTGTTGTTGTTTCTAATGCCATTTGCCAATATTAGCAAGATGCTTGGTGAAACCAACCAAATTTAAGGCAGACGGTGCGTCTTTTGTTTTTAAAAATGGCGTCATCTATGGCCAAGAATAAGACTTTATCCACACACACCCGTCACAGCTCGTTTATAGAACGGACCTATTCAAACATCCATTCATTCATCCACAGATCGTAATTTTGACCTGAACCAGAGAATTATCAAACTCTAATTCAGTATGATTTGTTATGGGAGCATAGAGGACTTTGTGATAAGACAGAATCTTCGTGCACCCAGTCACCATTTACTACACGGAGAGTCATCAGCCGGAACTCACAACCTCTCGGACATGGGCCCTACGCCCTACCAACTAGGCTAACCAGGCCCCACTGTGTTTTTTAATGCTCTTATACTTTCTTCAATTAGTCGAGATAAGGCATTGAGCTGTCATTGAGAAGAACTGGTGTTTCAAAGTAGAGTAAGTTGAGAAACTTCAAAGGCGGCTTGAAGCCCACTTAATTTCAAAACGAATTGAACTAGTTTGGTGGGGATGCAAAGCCAGCAAACGAACTGTATTTACCATATTGCCAAAATCATGCTGTTGGCCAAAAATGTAAACACTAACTACCATGAACTACTTGGCTATATTTAACATTCATTAAATTGAAAAACTTTTACCTTAATTCGGGATCAACTACAGTAGAACGGTCGTTTGGATTTCCCATTTTGACTGTACCAACTTCGTGGCTTTGACTGAAAGTTACGGCTAAAGCTTGACACTTATAGTATTCATAAGAGAATGCTTCAAAATTTTCACAGCCAGGATATGTAGTGTTGAATGGTTTTGCTTGAATCTTCCTCATTGCACGACTGGCTAAAATTTTTTGACAAGTCTTCATTCCTAAAAGATATTGCAATCAATAAAACCATGCATTTAACATCACAAGTTAGCAAAAAGGTAGTTAAAATTTCTTTTGTTACTTTCATTGTCTAATATTACTTTTATCGTCGTTTTTTATTACTTTAATTGTCTTACTTTTAATGTCCATCTATATTTCTATTAAATGAATGCACCACACGTGTTTATCTACAATATCTTACATTCGATTTTATCTTTTTTGTCAAGTAAACAAAGCTTATTCTTCGATAAATGTGTTTTATGATGATTAAGTGGTAAATAAGTTACATTTACTATTTGAGAAATTATATTTACGTTTAAAAATAATTGGGTAAAAGCGGTGTTTAGTCAACACGTATAAAATAATAATTACAAAATAAATATTCAAACGAAAAAAAAAAACAACAACAAAAATTAAAATTCCGAAATATTGATATACTATCTCTATATTGAAAAGCGCTTGAGTTTTCATAAGAACTAAAACTTAAATAGGATTTTGAAAACCAAAAATGTTTATGAAATTGCAATGGTAACCGAGAAAGTGGCACCTTTCTCTCACATGGCACCACAACTCGGATATTTCTCTATGTATTAGCAACAGTATAATTAATATTCAATTTTCTAGGTTATCGTAAGTAATGAATTAAAAATTTTTTATTAGTTTTTTTTTAATTTCCTATGAGCTGCACAATCAGTCTTCCCGATGAGCAGACCTATTGCGTTCTCCAGAAGTGGTATCCACTCTTTCAGGACCATCACAATGGATGAGATACCGTTGGCCATGTTAATTTGGACGTCTCGTTTCTGTCACACTAGATGGCAGCACCGAGACTCTATTTGGATGCTAAAAAGCACTAGGAATTTAATTTTGCCGGAAATGCCAAGAGCCAATAAGAGACTCCAGGGACCTTTTACATACGACATGGCCGCTAAGAACTTTATGCAACCCGAAAATCCGGTGTCTGGGCCGGGGATCGAACCCGCAGACTTGGGCTCAGAAGGCTGACGAAATTAAAATTAAAATTGTGTTAAAATTAGTTATAAAATTACTTGTATATTCAGATTCATTTTGTTAGTTTGTTTTAAGTAATAATTTAGGTAGCGTTAAATAGAAACATGTATAACTATAAGAAAATATTTATCAGCTTTATCTTAGTTTATGAAGTCGATTAAAAACTACATAATTTGAATTCAATTTAACATTTTGATCGTATAAAATTCTTAATTAATTTTACATTTAGTTTTTTTAATCGCTTATAATTAATGATATACTAATTGTCGTTTACCATAATTATCAGATAAATTGACTTGCTATAGTTATATATATTTCTATATATATACAAATATATAGTTACTTTTTATAAAAATATTTTTTTTAAACCTTTCTTCCTGAGTTGAAATTTGTATAATTATATAACAATTTTATGCAATTAGATTTATAGATTATAGTATCATTAATGTGTGTAAATATCATATTTGGTAATCTTTTTTTATTTTTTATTTCCTATGAACTGCACAATCAGTCTTCCCGATGAGCAGACCTAGTGCGTTCTCCAGAAGTGGTATCCACTCTTTCAGAACTGAGATACCGTTGGCCATGTTAATTTGGACGTTTAGTTTCTGCCACACTAGATGGCAGCACCGAGACTCTATTTGGATAAAGTATTTGGTAATCTATACATACGTATATTTCTCTCACGGGTATTTATCTATATATCGCCAAAACTATAGTTATTATTCATTTTGGTAGGTAGTTTTTAGTAACAATTTAAGTAGTGTTAAAAAATTAGTCACATGTTTTGTACTTATTTAGAGTAATTTCGTATTTTTATTGAAATAAAAAACTTAATTACGAAGCAATTATATATATTTATTTTTGATCCATTCTAAAATAGTTGTAGAAATTTTAAACATAAATGGTGCCATGGTACCGAGTACTGTCATACCAATTATTTGTGACGGAGCTTGTTATTTTCGAGCAATAGCATACATATATTAACACGATAGGCACGTTAGGGCTCAAGAGGTGCGCCAGCATGTAAGTAATACAACGCTTAATAGAACATAAGGATGAAATTTCAATCTTACGACAGAGATGGAAATCATTTTAATACTTCTGCTGGCTTCTATCCTAAAATGTTCCACCTTTACAATGGTTTGTATGATTTAGTGACTGACAGACAGATTTTAACCCTTTCGCGCCTAACGGGACATATGCGTCCCAAGCAAATTTCAAAAAAATCTTTTGGGACAGAAACGCTTCTAATGGGAGACTTTTCCACCAGCCCTGCCAATATTTTTGGAGGTATTTTCATTCACAGAACATAGATGGCACTACCATACATATTGCTGCCCTACTCATAGTTTATGCTACCAAAATTTTCCAGTTGTAAAAAAAAAAAAAAAAAAAAAAAAAAAAAAAAAAACTCGTCGCGAAAGGGTTAAATCATTCCTAAAATTAAATACATAAAAATGTTTGACAATATACCGTGGTAACTCTTCAAAATAGTTAAAGTACCTAAGCGTGGGCTATATCTTCACAGTGAAAAAAATTTGGTAAATATATTGCTTAAAAACTAATTAAGGTGTTAAAAATGGAGAAGGGGGTTTAAAGAATTAGGATATTTAAATACATTTGTACTGTGTATTCGGCTTGGTTTCCATTAAAGCGTATAAGAAAATTTTTACAAGATTATTTTTAAAGGTGACCAAGCTGGTCTCCAAAGGTGGATAGTATTTCAATATTGTTCGAAATGATTTCAATTGTAAGGTTTATAAGGTTGCATAATTTTTAGCAAAGTGATGTGAGAAAAATATTTCAATTTTATGTTGATTACGTTTAGAATTTTTAACGACCTCAGAAGTCTAAACAGTGCATAAAATTTTTCACGCAATTATAAAGACCGTATGCCCAAAGATAACTCCATAAATATACTTATTTTTTGAATTTTATTGTATATTCATTATTGAAAAAAATGCTATGAATTATATAGATTAATTTTATGTAGTGATATAAAAAATGCAGACCGTACAAACTATTTCTCTTATCTTTAGGAATTGCAGAAAAATAATTTTGAGCTCATCTTATTAAAGATAAATGGATTATACGAATGAATTACGCAAATATGACTATAGAAAAAAAGTGTAGACACAATTACATTCCAAGTAACCTGTTGTAAATAATGAAGAATATCCAGCAAAATGTTTAAAAAACATAATTAGGAATATTCTTCCTCTTATGTAGCTTAATTACCTTATAATTGAAAGTCAAGGCTCTTTAAACATTTATTATAAATCTATTATCTTATTTAAATACTGAAAATTTCTGTGGTTTTTATTCTGTAAGACTCATGGTTTTCCATTCACAAATACAAGACAATCCAGGAAAACTGCAGCACGCATGTTGTTTCTAACACACTAAAAAATTTTGAATACGAAATTCTATTGAAAATTAAAATAGCATTAGGAATTTCAAGACAAACATAAAGAGGCACAAAAAGAAAGAGAATTAAAAAGGTAGAGTTTCTGTAAAAATGCAGAAAAATATTTACAGGAGAATTTATAATTTTACAACAAAAAAAAAAGTCTTAACTCTGTAAATTATATCTTGGCTCTCAGACATCAAACGTTTTTGGGCCTTGATACTGTCGGTGATGTTACATAGAAGTAAAATGAAACCATTAAGACATGATCAAAGAAAGTGCAAATTGATCAGATTGATCTTTTAGCTCATGAAATCGAATTTCGGTAGAAACAGAAGGAGCTGCTACGTAAGTATGAAATAAATAACAAGATTAAAATGTCTGAAAGAAAGTTCTTTTGGAAAAAATAGTTAATAGCGTTAACGATTTAACAAATGGAAAACTTTTATAAGAGGTTTTTTTTAATTTTCTTTGAAATTTACAGATATTTTTTAAAGTGCATGCTATACATCGTTAAAAAAAGTATTTCCTTTATGAAAAACAGATTGAAAAAAGCATATTTTTTCTATGCAAACATGAACGGTATATTTACATTCAGTCATATAATTTACATCATGAAATTCATCAGAGTAATTGGGATAAATTATTATGATTAACTTTAACAACAGATATAAAGCATATTCGATGTAAATATAAACGTTATATTTGCCTTCAATTGCAATAATTTAAATCTTGAGATATAGAAAAATAATTAGGATCAATTGCATTTTTTAAATCATATTTAATTAATTATTTAATAGTAATTAATTTTAAAAACAGATTAAAAAAGGTATACTCAAAGTAAATATAAACATTATATTTACCTTCAATTACATCATTTAAATCTTGAGATTCTTCAAAATAATTGGGATCAATAAGAGGTGGATCATAAGCATTTGACGATTGTAATTTTACTGTTCCTCTGCTTTTTGGTTGAAGAATTTGAGAATTACAAAACCCTGCTGTTTTGCCTGCATAAGGTTCGAAGTATTGCTTGTAGGCCTAAGAAAAGACATTTATTATTATAATTTGAAAATTTAGGGAAGCATAAAAAAATAATGAAATTATTGGTAAAAAATTCCCGAATTTTTTTTCTATTTTCAAATAATGTGTTCTTCCGCGGAGCCTTAGGTTTCCGCGGGAAGCGTAAAAATGATTTTAAGAGTTCGAATTTTTCTAACAATAAAGAATTTTGAAACCTATATTTATATTTAGATCCAATCAATAGTCCATTATTATTAATAATTTTGATTGTCTCTATGAGATTAAATAAAGAAAATGCAAAAAGAAAATGACTAAATAATTTTTTCTAAAAATATTTTCTAATAACAATGCTTGAAAAAAATTATGGAAAGGATATGCATTCTAGAAATATTTTGCTTATCAAATCAAAATAAAATAACAAATTCGTTAATCAAGAAATATATATTTCCAATAATCATTTTTAGCCGTTCATTTTAACGGAAACCATTATTCAGATTATGTATAAACGCCATAAACAAATTCTGAAATTAAACTATTATATATATCTGCAGGAGTGAGAGTACAATTGTCAGATATGAAACATAATTTAAGATGGTTAATGATAAAAATATTCAGTCCTCTTAATAGTGAAAATAAAGTGGTTTTTTATTGGTTAATACACTAACAAATGCATTTATATACATTTTTTGTAGTTTGATCATATATATATATAACTTTAAAATCTAAATTTTTTCAAACACACTCAAAGAGAGAAAATAATTTTTTTGTCAAAACATCGCATAACTTGCCAAATATTCTACTATCATATTGTCAAGCAATTTTATCATCGCGTCTTTCGAAAGTGGTGTCCTCTAAGTTTTTCGATTTAGGATTGGCAAAAAGTAATTTTTTTTTCTCTTTGAAAACGTAGTTATCAAAATGTTTATTTTATTTCATTATTTGATATTTATACTTTCAAACACGTTAATAATAAATTACTTGTGTTGTGATTCCAAGTCCTGCTGCCATTTTCGGATCAACTTCCATAATATATAGTTGGTAATTTGGATCATCAACATTAGGACGAATGTATTCCTTATTTAAAAATGCAACAGCTGATGTTCCTTCAAGGGACACTAGGGGACCTTAAATTAAAAAAAAATAAATTAGAAATATGAAACGGAAAAAAAACAGCTATGTGATGCAATAAAATAACTTAAAAGTGCATTTAATACTCCCTCGGTGGCAAAAAAATAACTGTTTTGAAAGTAGTTGTTGGTATGAGTGCGATATAATTCTTAACAAATCCCCCTCCTCTTTCAGGTCATTTTACAAATTTAATTTATTATATAAGGATTTTCACTATATTTTATGCGTTTATAGCTAAATGCATTACTCCATTTTGTTTTAGTTCAAACATCCCTTCATTAATTTACATTATCTTAACATTTCAGTTTTATAAAATTAGATGTTAGTAAGCATTTGCAATGCAACGATACTTCATTCATTTTTCTAAGTTTTCGTAAGTTTTGCATCTGATTTTTTTCAATACTTTTTTTTAATTAAAAATCAACTTATTGCTGTTTCTAAAGTATAATAAAAAACTATAAATAAACTGAAGTTTAATAAATTACCCGATTTCAATAATTTATGTCCAAGAATTTTTGATGACCCAACCTTCTTGAATTATTACTTAAATAATTTTTACAGTATCTTTTTTTAACTTATAAGTTTGTCATAAAGCTGAAGATTTTAATAAAATTCTTTCATTATCTTATTATTATATAACGAAAATCGAGAGATAGTGTGCACAATCTACCGTAGCACCAAATTTTCACGATACTGTTCTAACAAACAATTTATTTTGTGTATTAAAATGAGCATAAAAGTTCAATTTTTGACGAAACTTTTTTACATTTTTTATTGACGCAAATCAGATGAAGTGAATAAAAAAAACTGAGAAGTTACAAATGTATTTCAATTTACTTATTTCTAATTGGGAGTATAATCGTTGTTCTAGATTTGTAACATTCGCACACTTTTAATCTAGATCAACTTTTTCGACTAGATCAACATTATTAACACCATAATCATAAATTAAGAGTTGTAAATGTCTTTAAAAAGCAGGCTAACATAAGCATCAATAAAAAAGCAACATAATCAAAGAAAAGTAAAAAAAAAAGCCATATGATAATTTTGGTACTAATTGGAGTTTATTGTTTTCCAGACAGAGTTTTCTCTTTTTCTTTTCATCATCTTATAATTTTTTATGTTTTTACAAAATATTAATTTAAAGTCTTAACTTATTCCTAACCATTGTCTTGAATGTGATTTTAATATAATGCGAAAACTGAAGAAAGAAAAGAATTTTGTGACTTCTTAACGTATATTCGGAGGAATTGGGTATTTGCACTTCAAAAAGAAGAATATCACGGTTGCCCACACATGTGACCACTCACGTCAGTTCCAGCTGATCCTTTATAAGCAAAATAGCGCGTTAAAGTTGAACTAAGTTTCTCCACATAAATTATAATGTTAATTAACGTGAAGTTATTTTAATACAGCGCCGTATAGCACATCGAATTTGTTGAAATATGACGTCTACGTCTTTTACTGCAGTTAGATTTAGTATTTGTTTATGTATTTTATTGTACCCATGATATATTTTTGTTTTGTGTATCTAGATATTTCGATGGATAATTAGTTTGATAATGCTCTACATGGATTTGTGTCGGTCTTTGTGTCAAGAAATTAATATGCGACCAAAAAATTTAATTCTTTTTTGGAAGAATCTTTGTGTAAGAATATAAAATGTGTTACTTAAGAGAAACAAAAGAAGCAATGAATTACGAAAAAATGGATAAATATGACAACCGAAGCTGACGTCTTCAGGGGATGCCAGCTCCGGAAGTCATAAAAGCAAAACCTTTTCTATCGAGAGAGCACAACAAATGTCTAAAATTGCTCTCTCTGTACCCCAAAAGTTTTGCCAACGTCCAGGAAGAGAATACAATACAAAATATGAAATATAAAATACATAAAGCAAATACAGAACAATAAAAACAAGACAAATACATAAGAATAGTACGTACAAAAGCTTACTTGAAACAAAAATCCAATCACCAAATTACACTACTGATTGCGAAACACAATTAAATTGAAATAAACATAAAAACAACGCCCCCTTATTTGCGCAGAAGAAAGAAAAAAAACACAGAAAAAAAGAAAGAGCCAGAAAATAGGGACATCATTAATAGAAATGCTTGACTGGTGTTACTCGATCAAGATTTGGATTTTGCCCTATTAAAAGAAAAAAAACTAATAAATTCTCAATCATGTTTTTAATTTTAAAATTAATATTACAAAAATTAAAAGAAAAACCATTATTTTCTAATTTTTTTAAAAAATTTCTTGTTGACTCTTGAAGATTTTCAGCATTATTAGAAATTTTATTAATTCTAAACAATTGAGAAAAAACTAAATTTTTGAAAATTTTACTGTACAAATTAGTATCAAAATTACAGAAAAAAATAACTTTAAATTTAAAAGTCT
This sequence comes from Parasteatoda lunata, assembly GCA_949128135.1. Taxonomy (NCBI): domain Eukaryota; kingdom Metazoa; phylum Arthropoda; class Arachnida; order Araneae; family Theridiidae; genus Parasteatoda; species Parasteatoda lunata. The sequence goes on along the minus strand of OX421973.1, from coordinate 63,118,604 downwards.
TTCTTTTATCATAAACACAAATTTTAATTTGTTTATCAACAATATCAATTTCTAAATCTAAATGTTCAACATTTAAGCAATTTTCATTAGTCTTCTTTAAAATCAAATCTTTAGGATAAATATTAAAAATCAAATCATAATTATCACAATTAAATAAAATTAAACTATGAATATATCTAAAATCTCTAAAATCAATAAATTCGCTACATTTAGCTTCAAAATAATGTAAAAAAATATTAGCAAAAGTACCAGAAAAAGAATTACATTGCGGAATCCCTACATTTTGTTTATAAAAATCAAGGCCATTAGAAAGTACATTTTCAAAAAGATTAAACTCACAAATATCCATCCAATAAGATTTATCAATATTTTCATTAAATTAATATTTATCAAAAATGTCACTACAAATTTTTATTATTTGTGCATGTGGTATACTGGTGTACAGATTTTCAAAGTCAAAAGTATTGATATTAGAAACTGCATTATTATTAATAAAATTCAAAACATCAAAGTTTCTATCAATAACAATATTTTTTTCTTCTTTAATCTTAAGTAAACTAATTTTAAGAAAATTAAAAACACTTTTTACTAATACTAGAATTATAACAATTTGTACCACACGCAATAAATCTAAATTTTACTGGATTTTTATGAAATTTAACTAAAGGAAATAAATATGGAAAAGTAATTCGATTCATTTTAATTTTTTACTGAAAGCAATAATGCTTTTCTCAATAACTTTTTTTTTTATCTTCCTTTAATTTAAAATAAGTATTTTTAGTATTATATTCCCCAATAATTAATTTTTTAAAAATATTTACACATAATACAAAAATAAGCAGATGCTTTATCAACAACAGTAATGATAACCTTATTTTTAAGTATTTTCATCTTTTCAAACAATTCATAATCAATAATGGTACCACTAGGACAAGTACAAAACCTGGAATTAAATAAATCATATTTAACTTTTCAGTAAAATAATGATTTTTCTTTTTATTTTTGCAATATTGATTTTAAAATTAAGAAAATGATTGAGAATCATTAGTTTTTCTTTTAATAGGGCAAGATCTAAGTCTTGATCGAGTTGCCCCGGTCAAGCATTTCTATTAATGATGTCACTATTTTCTGTCTCTTTCTTTTTTCTGTCTTTTTTTTCTTTCTTCTGCGCAAATTAAGGAGCATTGTTTTTATGTTTATTTCAATTTAGTTGTGTCTCGCAATCAGTAGTGTAATTTGGTGATTGGATTTTTGTTTCAAGTAAGCTTTTGTACGTACTATTTTTATGTATTTGTCTTGTTTTTATTCTTCTGTATTTGCTTTATGTACTTTATATTTCATATTTTGTATTGTATTCTCTTCCTGGACTTTGGCAAAATCTTTGGGGTACAGAGAGAGAGCAATTTTAGACATTTGTCGTGCTCTCTCGATAGAAAAGGTTTTGCTTTTATGATTTCCGGAGCTGGTATCCCCTGAAGACGTCAGCTTCGGTTGTCATATTTATTCATTTTTTTCATATTTAATTGTTTCTTTTGCTTCACTTCCTTTCGGATTCTCAGCTGCATAGCGAGTTTTTCCATTGGAAGTATTATTTTTAATTGCTTTAAATATTTTGAATTCTTTTCTTAACATTACTTAAGAGAATTGATACTTGATCCGATTGGTTTACTCGAAATAGAAAGGAAAGCGCAGCTACAAATGTAAGCAAACGCCACGTTTCTACAACCAATCATGATCGAGATACCCACACTATGTCACTTGCAAGTATCCCATTGAAAACCAACCAGGTCCATTTGACAACACTAAGAAAAACAGCAGTTGCTACAGTTTTCACAACCTATGACTTACAATGTAGTAGCGTTTATGAATTTCTATCGAGAAAAAAAAAAAAAAAAAAAGAAAAATATTTGTACAATGGGTACTTTAACTTTTTTTTAATTAATTGTCTTTGTATTTATTTATTTATTTTTTTTTTAGTTTGGTTTAGGGTAACTGTTTCATTGAACAAAATTTTTTATATTCTGAAAATAGTTGAAAAGGAAAACAACGTAAACAAAATATCAAGATAAAAAATAAACAAAATTGATAGTGAAACTTTATTACCTGTCCTGTGTTTTACATATTGGAGTATACTACGGTTGCTAGCTAGTTTTTCCGAGATACAACGAAATTTTTGATTCAGTTCAAATCCACTAAAAGCTGTGCAGTGGTCTTGTAAATTTTCTCCCACAGGTAAATCTGCCACAACTGGAATCTAAACGTTAAACAATGATTACTAATAATTAAACAAAATGTTGAAAATAAGTGAAGGAAAACGTTAAAAATACTTGAATAATTTGTTAAAAATAATCGAAACAATAATCAAATCATTAAAATTTTAATAAATTTTAAAAAGTAATAAATTTTAATAAATTTAAAAAATTTTTAATAAATTTATAAATTTAATAAATTATTTAAATTTCGTAATTTCAAGTATAGTTTTTGCGCAGCAAAACAAAATGTTATATAAAGTTAAGGGGCTAAAACAGTGGCGGTGTTTACAATTTTTTAATATAAAGAGATTTTTTTTCCAGAAGCAACATATAGTATGCCTCTTTCTGACCATATCAGTCAAAACTTGATTTCTTAAATGTGTCTCATAAAATTAATGAGATGCTTTTATAATACGTTCTTAATATGGTTTGCAAAACTTTTTCGAAGAATAATGCATAAAAATATTAACTTGATTTTAAAGGAAATGTTTTATATTTATTTAGCAAAGAGTTCCGTAATGGCTGATTTTAATCTATATATTTAGAATCCTAATCAATATGAGTTCAAAAAAGTATATACACTAGGCATTACAAATAATTATTTAAGCAAAGAAAAAAAAACGCTATTGAAATCTCACGAATCACTAGTGACGTAGGTGAGACCGAAGATATTAAAGCTTAAGAAACTGAGCAGTTGTGGAAAGTTATCATTGGAGAGCCTTCAAGTTTAAAACTAGTTTTGAAGTTAATCTCATCATCTCCTTCTGTATACCCCCATCATCCCCTTCCTGGGGCAGAAAATCAGCCAGATAGTCTACAGATCATGTTGCACAATGTTTGCAGTACGCAAAGTATAACTATATTGATAACAATAACAGAATACTCTCTCTATTATTTTAAATCTAGGAAAAAAAACTTTCCCTAACATCTCCATTTTAAACATGCAGCAAATATTTCTGGTAAAATAATTGTGTTGCATAATAATGATATTTAAGATTTAAAAAAAAAACTTAATTCTGGTTAATAAAACCAAAATATATGGTAATTAAATCATTCATTTGAAAAATTTTCCATTCATATGGTAGCGGTGCAACGAAAAATTTGGTTTTCAAAATTATAGTTCTCATTACCACACATTTAGTAAAAAATATACTACTGAAAAGAAAAACTTCAGGGAATAAATGGTTTTTATGCCACGAAATAAGGTATCTTGATAAAATTACTAAATTTTACCACATTTACTAAACTTATCACAGTATGAATCATATTTTATTATTAGTTTTACTAAAATCATTATCAAAGTTCTGCGGTAAAAACTACTGACTTTTTCGGGTTTTCCATAAAGCCAGAAGCACACACACACGGTTCATATTTTGGTGGTTCAGCTTAATTTCAACTCCCTTATAGATAAAAACCGTTTGAAAATTTTCCCCTTTTCAATAAAACTTCCCAAACTATATTTCAACAGGCCCTCTTAAAATCGATATTTATTCAAATCATATGTCATAAATCGATACTGACCATAATCGATCCTCTTGAGGATCATAGATTGTTAGAGATCAACAAGCTACCCTAGGCAAAGAGAAACTCACACCCAGGTAAAAATATCTCAATTTAATCAATTTTTCTCGTTTTTCAGACAAGCAATATTCTGTGCATTTTCGACATTTTAAAACCTTTGCATTCATTTGCAAAAGTTTCTAATTCTTCATAAAATTCTATGCAATAAATTATTAGAGATTGGAATATTTGTTTTAAGTGTACGTTTCAACTCAAATTGCATGAGAACTAGTAAGACCTGTATATAAAGTTCGGTGATTATGAAACACCCTGAATAAGTGATTTTTATGGATATATATTTATAAAAGTTGATTTGATTTTTTTTTAATCAAAAATATCTTGTTAAGCATTTTCATTTCTTTATAGCTAAAATTACTAACTAAAATATGTCTAAAACTTTTGTACCTTCAAGTACTAAATGAATAGGGACCTTAAGTGTTGGGAAAACTACTCTAATGAAAGTTTATATTTCAAATAGGATTTGTTTTTCTTTGCTCTGGCCTATAATATACTATTTATATTTATTAGCGTTAATAACTTTTTGTCATAGGAATCACAAATTAGTTAAATAGAGGGTTTTTCTATTTCCTAGTCATGCATAGAAGACAGAAGCAAGTTTTAATGTTCGAAACTGTTCATGAATTTAGAGGAAATTCACTAAGGAACGTAGCCTATTCTCAACGGCTAACAGAGTTCTTATCCATAATCCAACAATGAAGATATTTTATGTCAACACTAGGATCAACTAGGTTCAGGATACAGTTCTCATTCCCCGTGTAAGGCACTTTATCAGTTTTATTCTCTATTTCTATAGACATACAATTAAGAATCAGCTTATTCCAGGGCGATAGACAAAGAATATATATATGTTACCGGCAAAGTATGAAATCCAGTTTTATATATAATTCCTAGGCATTATATATAATGCCTAAAACTAGCCGGCAAAGTATGAAATGATTTATATTTCACACATTGCCTAGGCATTCTATATAATGCCGGATGCTATTTAGGCAAAGTATGAAATAAACGTCCTAATGAGGTTATTATGTAAATGATGTGCATGTTACTGTGAATGGCCGAAATCGGTGGTTGTTGACTTTCACCAGTGAATGTTGACAATCACATAGTCACTTTGGTGAATGTCCGAAATATTTATTACATTGATTTAGTATTAATTTATTCGTGGATATAATTACATTTATTCGATATTTTAATACTTACTGACAATAGATTAGAAGAAACATCAGTGTAGGATATACCGAGCAATGGCACTTGACCTTAAAAAATATCAGTGTAGGGTATACCGGGCAGTAGCACTGAACCTTAAAAAAACATCAGTGTAGGATATACCGGGCAATGGCACTTGACCTTAAAGAAATATCAGTGTAGGGTAAACCGGGCAATGGCACTTAACTAGATCCATTATGACTAGACCTTTGGTAAATGTCCGAAATATATATTGCCTGGTATACATTTGCCCGTTATATCCCACACTGAGGTTTTTTAAGGTCAAGTGCCACTGCCCGGTATACATTTGCCCTGTATATCATACACTGATGATTTTTTAGGGTTCAGTGCCACTGCCCGGTATACCCTACACTGATATTTTTTTAAGGTCAAGTGCCATTGCCCGGTATATATTTGCCCGATACTCCAAACACTGATGTTTCTTCTAATCTATCGTAAGTATTAAAATATCGAATAAATATAATTATATCCACGAATAAATAAATATCAAATCGGATGTAATAAATATTTCGGACATTCACCAAAGCAACTATGTAATTGTCAACATTCACCGGTGAAAGTCAACAACCACCGATTTCGGTCATTCACAGAAACATGCACATTATTTACATAATAACCTCATCAAGACGTTTATTTCATACTTTGCTTACATAACATCCGGCATTATATAGAATGCCTAGGCATTATATACAATGCCTAGGGAAAGTATGAAATACTTCTCATATTTCATACTTTGCCGGTAACATATATATATATATATTTATATATATATATATATATATATATATATATATATGCTTACTGCCCTACATTAAATGGAAGAAAAACTTTCAGTTTTTAACATTTCTTAAGAAACACTCTGACGATTATTTTATAACTTGAGAGTTGATTAGCTCATGCGAATTTTTAAACTTAGCAATAAGATTAAAGCTTTCAGAGGTTTGAGGGACCAACAATACATGAATTCCGCATCCGGCTTGCACCTACCTCAGTGCCGATGTGAAATATCCTCAGTGGTAGACGGATCATGGGTTAGAGTCCCCTTGCCGTCAAACTAGCCGTGGGAGGTTCTCGTGGTCTTTCTCTCCATGTAACGCAAATGCGGGTTAGCTCCATCAAAAAGTCATCTACGACGGCAAATTTCTCCTAATACTCGATCCAGGAGTTCCATTGTCTTCTAGATTGGGTTCAAATTTACAAGGCTACGGAGTTATATATTAGTAGTCGTAAACCCATAAAATTGGATCGGCTGTTCGACGACGGTTATAAAATAAAATAAAATAGCACCCCGTGACAAAAATATCAAGCAATAACATTGTACCTTTATCGATTAATTCGGTTATAATTTGCAATTACTGCATAGAATTTCATAAGCCTAACTTAAATATTTATAGAGATATGGAGATTTTTATTAAAAAAAAATTTTTGTCTCATGTTTTTTGCTATAATTTTAAAAAAATGAAGTAAACATTTTTTTCGGAGGAAGTTAAAATTAAATAAAAAAACTTCGTTTTAAAATGTTGAAACAATTTCGCCAAAAACTACGCAAGATATGAGTATTTAAAGTAGTTGTTTTGTACTGCGTATGCGCGAAAAAAATGTTAATTTATTTTTCATAATTTTGTAACGAATTGTATTTGGTAATTAATGAAAAAAAAACTCTTATTTGAATACCTTAAAAACGTAAAACGTTTCGAGCAATTTTCTGTGTATTTTTTGTACTTTTTCAAATAAAGCTTAAAATGATCAGGGGATTTCCACAAATTTTATTTTTTAAATGACACTACCCTTTAACCCGACAGCAAGAACAAAATAAATAAGTCTTATACTACGTTCTGGCTGAATACAAAATTTGAGCGAAATCGGTTGAATAGTTTCTGAGAAATCGAAATTCAAAGAAGTCGAATATTTAAAATTTGATTCCTGAAGAACGTATTCAACTAATTTCACAGAAATTTTGTATTTTACATTTTGTATATAAAAATGATGTAAAAAAATATACCTTACAATTCTAAATTTGTTCGGCTATTATTTAATAAAATTATAAAAAAATAATTAATGCATACTAAACTACTCTTTGCTTGGAATTATCCCAGTATAAAAGAATTTTATGATTATGTGCAAAATTTTTTCCATTCGCTTGAAAAGTTTTCAAGATACGATGAAATACGCAAAAAGTAAAATTAGCACTAAGGGGTCCAAACCTTGGATCGCTTTCCTGACCAAGCTAAGGGGATCATATTTTTCAGATTACGACTATCTCTAATATTTTGGTAGTCAGAAATCCGAACCAGTCTAAAAACAGGTATGTTTATTTAGAGAAAGTACATTTTTTTTGTGTCTGATTTCGTATTGTTTGATCTGATTCCATAAAATATTGTCTGCAATAATTAATTAGCATATTTGAGGTAACCTCCTCGAACCAATAAGTTTGAGTCCAAAATGTGAAGATCCGATCATTGGATCAAAAGTTATTCACGATGATCGGTTTTCTTTTGCGCATTGTACTTTGATTCTTTGTTTTTTGAACAGTATCGTTAGTTAACTCAGTTACTTGTCTTTGCTGATATGAAAATATTATGTATTTTGAACAAAATTGCTAAACCTGTTTGTCAAATTTTAATGTCGTTAATTAATCTTTCACATACAAAAGAAAACTAATTGATGAACGCACTTTGATTTTCACATTTCTTTAATATACCTTATGTTTTTCAAGTTCATCCTTAGGTCCTATACCAGACAGCATGAGCAATTGAGCCGAGTTTATTGTTCCTGCTGAAACAATGATTTCTTTTCTTGATTTCACCTCGTGCATTGTTCCATTTACATCAAACGACACACCTACTGCTTTGTTGTTTTCGATAATAACCTGTAAAAGTAGTTTCATTAACCCTACTTATTTTATTAGCAAAAATATTTCGAAACTAAGGAAATATTATGGTTTTGGTACTTAAAACAGAAATTGTAATCTCCGCTATGAATAACAAGGTATACAAAATTTCACGTCATCGTAAAGAATGTATTTTTATATGTCAAAATATGAAATTTGTACTAAATCGGTCGAATAGTTGCTGAGAAATTGAATTTAAAACAAAAGTCTGATGTTTTAAATTGGAGAATAAGCAACTATAATATACAACCAGAAAACTTGCACTGTTCTATTGTAAATAATTTTCTGAAAAGAATTAGTCGTGAAAAACTAACATAATCGTTCACTTTAGTGCACTTTGTAAAATATTATACGTGAAAGAGAAGCTCATATCGAGTTGAGGGTGATTAGACTGAAAGCCATCTAAGCAATTGATAAGAGTTAATCTCTAAAAAAGAATTTTTTTAAGAAAATGACCTGTACGACATCTTAATTTAACGCATAACAACTCGAACAGTTTTTTTTAATGTTCGAGTATTTCTTTCGGCTGAAAACTTTGCTGGTACTTCAGTTGAGTGCGATATGCCGGTGTTGACGTCATTTATCCACTTTAATGATTCGTTTTACATCATTTAGCTATTGATCTTTTTAGAGGAGCCTTAAAAATTTCTGCCTCATCAGAAAGTTAGTAAGAAAAAGGAAAAGGAGGAAACGTTCCAAAAAAGGCGGCAAAAAAATAATATCTCAGCATCTGGAACAAAAAGTTTAGTTATGGTTCGAGTTTGATCTAAGAAGAAGACATTTTGACCTCACATCACGCCGATCAAAATTGTAAGAATAGTTTTTCTAAATTCATTGGTTATTGGTTATTGCAATTACATAAATTTTCAGGCTCGTGTGCTCAATATAGGCTTATGAACCTTCGTCAAGTAGAAGAGGACAGACAGCACAATCTTTAGTCTCCACTAAATTCAAATATTAGGTAAACGGAGTTTTTTTTTTTTTTTACCGTCTGATAGCTTTCAAAACGGCTGCACAAATCCTTAGAGAATTATATAATTTGGCCATCTTATGCTTCATTCTCACTGAAAATCAGCTAATTTTTCTCTTAACTCGACAAATTTAGTTTTGCTAAACGGAAAACTAAAATGATGATGAAAGAAGCTACCTACAGATGTGCAGAAATTTCAATTCTTCATGGTTGGGCAAGGTAAAAAGATTGAGGAACAGGTATAAATTGAATTGCTTTAAGTGTGAGTGACGCTATGTCACAATGTATGGTTGACTGAATGTAAACAATAACAAGCTTGCTAAAACAGGAAAAAATTTAGAAAACTTCCGGTGTATCTTTCCGCTTATGCTAAGCTTACAAGGCGATGTGTGAACAGGCTTAATATTCTAGAAAGTTTCATTACTGTGATTTATGTTTAAATTTACGCGTAATTTTGCGATTCATAAAAGTTTTCTGCAATTTATAATTTCTAACAGGTCGTGAGCATAAAACAAATTAAACAAAATTAATATTAAAGCATAAGTAAAGTGTAAGGTTAGCCATGTTTGGAGTGTTATCCTTTATTTGTCTATATTTGTGTAAAATAGCACCGTTTGTTACTTTTTGGGCAGCATCGTACAAAGCTTGCGGACTCTTCCGTTTTCATTTGTTGCTTGTTTAGTTGAAAGTTAGATTGAAAGAACGCGTTGTGTTAAAAGCATTACAAGTATAATAATATTGGATGGGGCGTTTTTTCACGCTTTGGGCTTAAAGATCAGTCGGAAGTAGTAACCCGGAAATCTTACGATGAATTTTAACCTCTAGCGCCATCTGCCCTTATCTTTATATGGTCAACCATCTAAATCGAAAATGTTGGATGATTTAAAAGAAAATTTTTTGAAAGGTTTATTTTTCTTTCAGGAGGCAATGAAAACTTTTGTTCTGCAGTGTGAGCGGCGATATATTATTTCTCCACATAGGAAATTTAGATCGGATATATCAACTTCAACAGTTTATTATTTGACATTGGTTTAATATTTTGCCATTTTTTTCTTTCGTTAAAATAATTTCACTTCTTTAAAGAACTCATCATGAGCATGAGCTCTAAATATATACATATTTTTTAAAAAAAAATATTTTATTGAAAAATGAAAAGTTAGAAATTTGTGCTCTTATAAAGTATGAATTCTTACATGGCACTCATCATAGGCCACGCAAAACATCATTGTATGTTAGTTAGATTATGTTAATTATTAAGTTATGTTAATTGTATGTTAGTTAGATTTAGTGTTGATTGAAGAAGGAGGATATCCAAAGCATGATATTTACCAAAGCAAAGCTAACGTAACGTACTTACAAATCGAGACCTCAATGTAGTTTTTTTTTTTTTTTTTTTTTTTTGCTGTCATTATAACCAAGGTGTCAACGCTTTGAATTCAGACAAAGCAAACACTCCAAAGCATGATATTTACCAAAATAAAGCTGTTGGAGACAAATGCTTTAACACAGGTGTGATCCATTCTGATTTTATAGAACCTTCTTTATTGTTCACAATTGAATTATATTGCAGTTAAGAAAATTCCAAACCTCATCAATAAACACACGTGCAAAACTACGTGAATTGAAACTAATCCTACATGATCACTAGACTTATCCCCAATGAATACAATTTCTTTCTAAATTTTGACAACTACGGGAAAACAATTTTATCCCAAAAATGTTGTAAATCTGGCCTTCCAGGAATTCATTTATTTTCATCGAATAGGGTTTTATTCTTCTTGCCTAAACAACATGCCACTTAAAAAAAAAAGCGGCAGGTTGTTTATGAAAATAGAAAAATGAGGGCATATACTCTGATGAATGAAATAGTTTCTTATAGTATTATCATCAGACTTTGACTTTGTTCTACAAATTTTTTATTTAAAGACCAAATAAAAAAAGTTTGGGAACACTTAGGTTAGATATTTACCCAGATAAATAACAAAATATGTATGCAAGGAGAATTCTTCGGCCCAAGAAACCTCTCCTCTACAATAGCTACTAGACATTTCAAGGGCATGAAGATCTCACGCACCCATAAAAAATTCTATCCCATCTGCAAGTACTGTCCTCATTTGCAACTAACTCCAGACCATGTTTTTGACTGCCAGGCCATTATCGGCTCCCTCTTTCAGCTTGGAGCACTTCCCATCGAAATTCTCTATGGCCATCGGGCTCCAGAACTTGCAAATCTTGTTATCAAGACTTTTGGAGGACTCTAATCTTTGCACTAGCATAGACACGACAACAACAACAACAACAATAACTGGAGAATTCTTACTTTTTTTGTTTAATAGATTACCTTATGAACAAAAGCATGAGTTAGTATATCCAAATTAGTTCTGTTTTCGGCTGGTACCAAATAGGCTTTACCAGTGTGGCATCGCTGGCCATTTCGAAGATTGCCTTGGACATCAAAAAACCCTACGAAATTGATTTAGAAAAATTTAATTTCATATTTTGCAGATGATTCAGCTTCATATGCAGATGATTCATATTTTGCAGATGCTTTTGCAGATGATTCATATTTTGCAAATGTAAAAAAATGCAAAGAAAAATTTATAAATTAGTGTAATTGAGGTTTTTGAAATATTTTGTTTGCATTTTTTTGTGCTGTTTTCTTATTTACTAAGTGCACAATGTTTGATCGTAAATATTCGGTGAAAGTAATTTAATTTTTATAAAAAAAATTTCAGCTTTTTTATAATTGGATGTAGTACTCTATAATATTAATATTATCTATAAGTTATTTCAGCATGAGAGGTATAGCTATTGGTAATTAAAGAATTTCGAAAACTATAATTAAATACTTTATTATTTTATTTATTTAAAAATTTTTAATTTCAATAATGACAAATTATCGTCATTTATTAAAATATCTATATATCTATTCCAAATATCATGCTGAATATATTATTGTAACAAAATATACTTTTGTGTTTTGTTTTATTTAAAAAATAAAAACATGCGAAAATGATCATGTAAGAACGTCAAAATTTCGTTATCACTCAAAAATTATTGGGAGGAATGACAGCAAAATTAATATGATAAAATCATAAGTTTTGTTCACAATTTAAAAGAATTTTTTTTGTTTGCTAATGAAACAGTCTTAGTTTTCTTTTAAGAATTTGGCTTTCCCGACTTTTTTTAAACGATTTAAATTGTTAAAAATGGTTAAGTTTGTAATTGAAATAAGCTTGTTTTGAAAGTACGAATAATTGGAAATTTAAAAATTTTGTTTTTCAAAAAAAGAAAATAAAAAAATTCTTTTTGAAAAAAAAATACCATCTAAGAAAAAATAACTATAAGAAAAAATACCATATTTCAAGTTAAAACTGTGACGTTTAAAAATAAAATAATAAAATTTTATCACGTATATGGGTGATTCTCACGAAATATGACAATTCACTGTCCCTTGCTCCAAGATCTCATACTATTATACTAAAAGAACTTTATTTAAAAAAAAAAAAGTAATAAATAGCATCGCTGTTAGTATTTTAAAATGACACTGCACTGGCAATGCCTGTTTTGTATAATTAAAAAATATAATTGAACTTCAAAATGTCATTTTCCCGGCATGTCCCAAACAATGTTTCCAATAATAACTAGCTTCAAAACTTCCCATAAATTTTTCAATATCTAAATTTTTTTTATCTCAACCGTTGTAAGCATTTCTAGAATATACGCAGAGGGTATTATTTACAAAAACTTCGTTTAAAATAATATTTTCTGTCAATAATTTGTCTGTCCCAAAAAAATCTGTCATTTTTCTGGCTACTTTTATTTAGTGGTTTATAACCAAAATAGATAGAGCCAGCAATCAATATCTTATGTTAATAGATTGATTAGATACCCTCCTATCTGAACATGTCTTGTTGCATGAATAAAGAATCAATTTTCTGGTTCAAAATCTATTTCAAAATTTTTTTTTCAAGTTGAGTTGGTTTTTGTGTTGTCATTTTCCTGGCTTCTTGAAATAATAAACAACATGAACTACATAGATTTATCTCAGTTATTTCAAGAAATCCTGTTGTTTTCTACTGAATATAAAAGTCTCAGGCCAAAATATTAAATAAAAGTAAAGTTATATGCTATAAAATGGCGAATTTGTTATTATCCCGGCTGTCATTTTCCTGGTTTATGAATACCAGGACATTGAAGTGTTACCAGAATTTTTTTTTAACTGCTAATACTGTAAGAAGAGAAAGCAAATATTAATCTAATACCAAGTTTATGTATTATTGTAATATGCTTGGATGTAACCAAAGTTATTTATTTATTTAATGATTGATTATTATACACAATTTTATTCTTTACATATCAGCAACAAATTTTTTTTGATTCTTTCTACAATGGATAGAAAGAATTAATTTAAGCAATTTATGGTCCATCTAACATAAAGGCTTAAGTTGAGTTACTATTAACTTAAAATAAATGTTTTTTAAACTTCTAAGCTAATATGTCATTTTCCTGGTATTCAAGATTTGGTGAATTTCTATTTTTTTTTCTCGAGCAAATGTCAATAAACTACACTGCTGTCTGTAAGATATTAATAAGTGTAACTAAAGAAGTATACAGAAAAAAATTTAAATTATTTTGAAGACTTTAAATTTGAAGAAATTTTTTGGTCCGAATTGTCATGTTTAAAAAGAATCACCTATATATGTATACATCATAATTATAAGTTGAAAGGAACGTTTTATATTAGTATGTTTGCAAGAAATATAAAAAAAATATGTATGAATATATAAGGCAAATGTTGAAAGTAGCATTTATGTTTTAAACTTACATTTTTAATATATAGGAAATAAATATTATATTTATTATAAAATAAAATATTTAATATCTTTTTAAAAAAAAGCTATTTTATTTATAGAATGTATAGAGTATTTTATGTAATAAAAATATTTTATTTTGTGTTCATTTTATATTATATTTTTATTTTATTTTATTCGAGTGTTTAAAGATTTGTAATTTTAATAAAAATTTTATAAAATACTTGCTACGAAAAAATTACTAAAAATATTTCTTGCAAAAAACTAATCATCTTTTTAATATTATCTACAAGATTAATTGACTCTTAATTTGCATTTACATGCATTTTAAAAATAATCACCCATACCAGTTTGGCGTGGTCCATTTGAATCCAGTATTTCATGTCCCAACTCTTCAGCTGCCGCAAAAATTTCACGCTTTAAGGGAGGAAAATAAGGTATATTTTGTGCAGATACTGGGCCATCTTTTCCATGGTAACCTACAATAATTATCATTTAAAGCAGCTTTAATGATGTAGAGACAGAACATTTAATTAAAATATCGTAAATGAGCTTAAATGGCATTTCATTTGTAGCTTACACATAGAGTTGGATGAAGCTGAAAGAGGTTTCTAATAATAGCTTTTTTGTTGCCTATACATGTCGTAGGCTCGAGAGAAAATTCGGTTCTCTGAACATAGCCGACGTCATTTGTTGGGCTTATTGCAATAAACATTATCTGCGCATTGTAAAATGATGTGGGCAGTTTGAAAATAGCATTATTTTCAAATTACCCTACGTCACCTCTACTATTCGAATTTTGAATTTCGAAACTCATGCATATCGTCATAGGAAGAATTATAATTTGAGGTGGTTCTTGTGCTGTAAACTAGGACCGTTGGTCCGAAGTCACAGTAAATTGACACAAAATATAATTGTATAGTTGTGCTTTTTACGTCAGCAATTTTAAGAGATGAACCCATTTTACTTCCAGTTCAAAGCTATCTGAAATGTTGCGAGGTCCACCTTAAATTTTTATGGTAACAGTATGATTAAACGCCTTTGTCCAGAGCCCATATCTGAGCCCTATAGAGAGCTTCCTGGACAAGAAACACGTCTTCTCCCAGCCGACAGAAAAGCCGTTATGGAAGAACTTGGGGGAAAACGTGAAGTGTTATTATTACCTCACGTGTTAGTTTTGTTAACTATTAAATATAAATAAGTTTTGCGTTTATTTTCTTTAATAGTTATCCTATAAATATTAGAAGATGTAGGAAGATAAGGACGCTTGTTGCACCCCTTAATTCATTCTCGCTCTTAGCAGATCATTCGGTTAAACCTCATTTTTTCCCCATTTCAATCCTTAGTACACCTAGTAACAAATAATATAAAGTTGTTTTCCTTAAAGTAGCTTACGTCAATACCGTGAAACTGCCACAAATTAGGATGCGCACTCTCATCTCAAAATATTACACTAAATGTCTGCGTTGAACTCATCACAAATTTAGACCAAACTTCCGATTCCATATGAGGAAGGGACAAAAAAAGCAGATAAGGATTCAAATGCTACCAATTTCAGCTAAAAATACTGAGATCAGGGCTTACGTTGTCTCAAATCAAAGTTTAATAAATTATATATAGAATCTAATTTAATACCTCATTACAAACCTGTTGTTTTTGATAGGTTTTTTCTTCTTCTTAAAAGTAGAGGAGATTTAAAGACATAAAATAACTAGAAATTTGTTAGTCAAAAAATGTTTAAAAAGACTGCTTTTTTTGGCAGTCATTTGATAAGCAAACCAGCTACCTAGTTACAAATTTTCTTTTCTTTCCTAAATTTATTCGAGGTAAGTGTTCCTCGTAAACAATAGTCTCCGGAAGATTCGTTGTTTGGTTTTATGTAATCCGTTGATTCTAGTAATGATGGTAATAAAACCTAGAAGTTCTATCTACGCACAGTTATTAGGATATAATCTGTGTTTGTCATAAAAATATGGAGATCTGCAATTAACCAAATCTTATGTTTACAACTAATTTCTGTAGAACAATGATGCTTCAAAGACCCTTATGTAATGCAACTTTTAGCTTTTTAATATAGGAATTTGTAGAACTTTGTCCAGCATGTTAAGGCAGACGCGTGTAAATATTTACCGAAATTGAAAAGACACACTTTTCTATTAAATAATTTAAATAATTAAGTTCAATTTAATTAAAAATATTTTTAACTGTTTTTGAGATTTTCAGATTTCAAACCCTTGGAGAAAAGGAGAAAAAAATGTGTTTGCATTGTAACCATTATACCAAAAGAGAAAAAAGAAACAAAATTAAGTTTTCTAAGCTAAAAAATAGTATTTATTGACAGATTTTCTTTAACTGTTTTAGAAAATACAGGGTCTTTATAATTAAAGTTCCACTTTGAAATGGTTATAAAAATAAAACTACCCGACCAAATGTCATCAAACTTGGTAAATGTCTATAAGAGGTCATGGGATTTTAGTTCCCGCAAAAAAAAAAAAAAAAAAAAAAAAAAAAAAAAAAAATAGTTAAAAAATTCACTACCAGCGGTGTGACAACGGTTAAACAAATATGAAATATGCAAATTTGTTTTACACGTCATGTGACTTTGCAGTTATAAAAGTGAGGCGCCTTGTCTGAGCTGTCGGTGCTCTGAGTCGACAATGTCTGTTACCATGCAAGACCGTGCTTTGCTCGCGAAATGTTACTATGAATGCGACAGCAATGAACGGAGGGCTTTACAAAAGTTCCGTACTGTAAGAGGAAAACGCCGAGGTCCAATGACACCGCAAGGTTTGCGGGAAAATGATGGCAAAATTTCAAGCCACAGGTTTGTTATCTGTAGCACCTGGGCGTGGACGAAAATCTGTGTCTGTGGAAACCAAGGAGGCTGTTGCATTAGCAGTAGAGGAAGCAGAAATGGACACCAGACAGGGGACGTGCAGCGTAAGTGCTGTTGCACGTCGACTCGACTTACCATTGAGTACCGTGTACAAAATCGTTCGGAAAGTGTTTCTTTGTTCGCCAAGGTTGCAGTACTGCCCTTACAAAATCAAACTTGTTCGACAACTTCAACCTAGAGATTCGGCTTTAAGAGAAACATATGCTTTGAGTTTTCTGGCACGGATGACTGCTGCTCGCTTAGAATCGATGCTCAGATGTTTCGTGATACCTGAACTTCAGCAAAGGGGCATTTTAGCCACCACGATCTTTATGCAGGACGGGGCTCCACCTCACATTGGAAGGTGTGTCAAACAGTTACTGCAGCAACATTTCACGAATTGTCGTATTGTAGCCCGAAACATCACTATTTCTTGGCCACCCCGATCACCAGACCTCAACCCCTGTGACTTCTGGTTGTGGGGTTATCTCAAAGCCATTGTTTATGGTGATAACATAACCAATTTAGTGGAATTGAAGAATGCGATACACAGACATTTCCGTAACATTTCTCCAGATATGCTAAGAAGTGCTGTTGATAATGCAATATTGCGACTTAATTTGCTTTCAGAAAATGGCGGATGCCACATTGAGCATGCTTTGTAGCAACAATAAAAGTGTTTGCAACTGATGTTTCCTCTGTTATTTCGTTTAACCTTATTGCATACAGCGCCATTTACCGCTGGTGGTGAATTTTCGAACTTTTTTTTCTTTTTCTTTGCGGGAACTAAAATCCCATGACCTCTTATAGGCATTTATCAAGTTTGATGACATTTGGTCGGGTAGTTTTATTTTTATAGCCATTTCAAAGTGGAACTTTAATTATATAGACCCTGTACTTTAATACATTGATCATTCGATATTTCACAGTTGCTGTACTCATACAAATACTTGATCTTCCTTATTCTGGGTGCGGGAGTATCAAATCTGAACTTAGTTTTGCTCCTCAAACTACCCTTTTTTCTTTTTAATGACCATTTTAGTCTATTTTTGTTGAAATTTATAAGTTTAAAATAAATGTGGGACACGCACATGTTGGGACAAACTTCTAGGGAAGTAAGGACACATCATCAGGATTATAATTGAAAAAGAACCCATTACCGGAAATATAGTCGTACACTGCTAGGATCGCTCCCCTATTATGACTTCTTCAAAAGCACCCGAAGAAATAACTCATAATGAGGAAACGGCCCTAGAAGCGTAAGACGACATTTCCACGCAAGGAAGGGGATATATATATATATATATATATATATATATATATATATATATATATATATATATATATATATATATATATATATATATATATATATATATATATATATATTTATATATATATATATATATATATATATATATATACATATATATATATAAATCTCATACAACAGAAAAAAAATAATTCTCCGCTGTGTAATCATTATATTTAAAGAATATTATTAAACACTACCAAGATGCATATTTACCACTATTCACATAAAACTGATTTTGATTGTCTTCAAGTTTTTTAAAATAGGGTAAAACCTCAAGATAGCTCCATCCTGTAGCACCGTGTTTTACCCAATCATCATAATTTTTCTTATTTCCTCTAATTACAAGCAGACTGTTCAACAAACTTGTGCCACCCAAGCCTTTGCCCTTTGGCCAGATTACTTGCTATTGTAAACAAAACATATTGCAACAATATCAATTAAGATTATAAAAGAATTATGATTGGTAAGAAGAAACAGCATAGATATAAAAAATTACTTTTAAACATTGGTGTTTTACCTAATGTATAAAATTGTAAAGTTAGTGTAAAACAGCGAAAATTGACTCATCATTAAAAATGACTCTTTAACAATCAAAAGTGTCATTTTGTTTTTACTGTTTCATGCACCTTCTAAAGCTAAGTGGATAGAAAATATTTAATTATTTATGAAAGGGCTTTTTATCAATAAATTGTACAGATTGAGGACTATAAAATCGCAGAAATAAGTTGTTGAAAAGAGCTAAACATTTCAAATAGTTTCTTTATTTCATATAAATTTTGGATGCGGAAAATTCTGAATTTTAATATTGCGGTTTTTACTACAGTCAAAATTTTTACTGATAGAATTAGCTTTTAATTTGGAATTACCTTTAATATTCATCCTACTCATGAAATAGCTTTTGGTTATGTTAATTTCAAATTTTTTCAGAGATTAACCTTGATAATGGTTCGAAAAAGTTAAGTAACTTTTTGGTTTTATTCTCAATCAAATTAATATTAAATAGTGCATAAGCCATAACACATTTTCGTTTTTAAAAAACATAAACCAAGATTTATAATGAATGTAAGGATTACAGAAATCCTGGTTTTTACATGGATAGGGAAGAAAACTAAACAGTTATAAAAATAATAGTTTATTAAAATATAATTATTTTCAAAATGCATAGGATGCGTGGGTTCAGGAAATACACCCTAAGTATTTTTATACCTAATAAAAAAGACAAAATTGTCTCCTTTGTAAAATTAAGTGTTACAGTTTAATGTTAAATGTGTAATGGACAATGTAATGTCTATATTTAAGTGTTACATTGGGTGATATTATATATAGAATGCATAAACATTTTATTATAGTTGCAATGAAAGTTTTTACTCTCATTGAAAGTTTTGCAATTGCAAACAACACGTAAAACGAAATTCTAGAATGTGGGGATCTTGTACCGCTTTATATATTAAGTGACTTGCAACCTATCAAAGATATTGCAATTTTTTTTTTTTTGACCTTAACAAAAACTGATGCCTATTCACTTTCATCGATATCTGAAACCATCTCTTTAGGGTACGGGTGCGGTATGCTGTAGAACTGAACAATAATGCAGTACATTTTATTAGCTGCTGATGTTTCATCATCAGCTTCGTCAATTACATTTATTACTCATTATTTGTTATCTATTATGATTATCTATTATTTCATTCATTATTTAAATTTTGTCATTGTGATTTTGAGACCATAGTCATTATCCATATCTTTACTGATTTCTCAATCATGATTACTGTCCTAATCATTGATCAACACATCTCTAAGTCTGAATTCAAAGCGTTGTCACCTTGGTTATAATGACAGCAAAAAAAAAAAAAAAAAACTACATTGAGGTCTCTATTTGTAAGTACGTTACGTTAGTTAGATAATCAATTTAGGTATTAAGTTATTGATTGATCCAATCAAAGAATGAAACGGATTTTGAAAATTCAGAAAAAGGCAAAATTATTTTTATCATAAGTCAAAATGGAAAAGCGCTAAGTGCTTGATTTGTGTTTCTTACTTTCTAAATTTTATTTTAAAAATTTAGAAAGTAAGAAACACAAATCAAGCAAAAAACGACGAATGTCTAAAGATATGTATGTTAATGTTAACATATATATCTTTAGACATTCTTCGTGTTTTGCTTGATTTGTGTTTCTTACTTTCTAAATTGTTTTTTGTTGATTACGACATCATAATTATGTACTCCAGATGATATTTGACAAAGTTCGGCACATGAAGTGAAAGAAACAGAATCTTAAGCCATTTTTTGATGGTCAACTTTGATTACTAATAATAGAAATGATAGCTGCTTCAGAGTCTAATATTATACCTACGATTGGCAAAAAATATCGAAATAGTATTTTTGATCGTTATATCTTTAGAGGCTATTCAAGTTTAGAAAATTTATAGGTGAAAAAATAGCCTTTCATGGCAACAGTTGCAGCAAGCCGGTTTAAACAAAAAATGATGAGAAAATTTCTTATGTTCTTAATCTCTTCAGTAGTATTTAGAATAAAAGCATCGATTAATTGTTGGTTTCATTCAAAATTACAACATTTATAGGATATCTATGATAAAGTTTTTTTCTGTTGTGAATGATATTTTATGTTTCACTAAAAATATTTAATGGTGAAACAAAACGTATATTTCTTTAAGAAAAACGGTGCATGCTTTAAACTATTGTATGACATTTAAGTATTTAAACAAGCAAAAAAAAAAGGGAGATGGTTTTTAAAATTTAAGGAACTTCAAGAAGAATCTGAAAAAAACTAACATTAACTCAAAATTTTGAGAAAGTTATCATCTGAAATTGTGTTCATTACTCTTATAAACTTACCCTGTTTTTTAAAGACGTGCCAGTATGTTTCTGGGGAGTAGTTTTATATGCCCAATCGAGATCAGAGTTCCAAAAAGTATTTCCAAATGCAGGAACATCATTAAGAAGTGGGGGCTTGCCTCCTGCTTCTAATAATAGCACGTTCACACATGGTATTTCTGATAAACGACTGGCAACAGTGGCTCCAGCTGAGCCAGCTCCCACTAGATATAAACACAGCATAAATAAGTGCAAAAACTTTTTTTTTCCTCTGAATGAACACACCTTTTTTCAATCTTTCATACAGTCGGAAAAAATCTTGATTTGTAAGGTAAAAATTTTTTTACGTCATTTTAAAGTATGTAGTTTTACATGGCAAAATACTACATTTGTGCAAAGTCAGTTGAACAGTTCCTGAGAAATCGAATTTTAAATCTACGATTTCCTTAAAGAACAAAATGATAAAAACTTCTTATTAAGAATAAAATAATAAAAAAATACCTACTAAAACTTATTTTTTGCTTGGAAATATTTCCGGATAAACGAATTTTATAATTGTGTGCAAAATTTTTTCAATTCGCTTAAAAAATTCTCGAGTAATGGCGAAAAACGTAAAAAGTAAAATTAACATAAAGGAGTTCAAACTTTGAATCGCCCACTTGACCAAACTATGGGGACCATATTTCTCAGATTGCGGCTTCCCCCTATATTTTGGGGGTCGGTCAGAAATCTACATCCGTCGAAGGAAAGGTATGGTCCTTCATAGAAAGTACGTTTTTGTGTCTGGTTTTCAACAAATATCGTCTGCACTAATTAATTAGAAAATTTGAGGTCACCCCCTCGAACGACTGAGTCCTAAAACGTGAAGATTCGATCATTTGATCAAAAATTATTCAGGGTGTTTAGTTTTTTTTAACTCACTGTACATCTTATCTAATTGCTGTTATAGCATATTTAAGAGAGTATATAATTTTCTGTTCACACTGTAGCAAATTAAAGCAACCTACTTTCAGTAGCGTCAGAAATAATATGATTTTATACGCATACATGCATGCACACAAATGATCTAAATGTAATGTAAAATATTACCTACTATAAAGTCATATTCAGGTAGGATAGAATCTGGTGTTTTGGTGTTTGATGGAGAATTCTTCTGAGTGGCCAATGAGAGAAGTAGTAACGGCAAAAGAGGAGATTGGGCAACTGGTGTGGGGTATGACTTTTCCCTTGCTATGTCAATCATTTAGTGCCTGCAAAACATGAAATCATTTACTATTTAGTTGCTAATTTTGTACTTCGACTATTTAAGGAAAAAAACAGTGGTTATTTAGACATTTTGTTGCACATTAACGTGCTTTTAACCTGAAATATGCCGAACTGGACCAGTGTCATTCTATGGGTAAATTTTTTGTTGTTGCTCTTTTGCAATTATTATACTTGATTAATTAAAAATCACGCTTAGCTACATTTAGTATTGTAAAATAGCACATTAATTATCATTTTAATTAGCTGTTGGTTTCAGAGATAAAATTTTGGCATAAATTGCGAATTTTTTGTCTAAATTATATGTATGGGAAATTTTGCGTAATGAAAACTATAGGTTTTGGAAAAGGCTTGTTTTCATTTTGGTGCACATTTGAGAGTCCAATTCATTGTAATCAGTCACTCAATATTGTGGCCGGGATTTGCCTAGTTGGTATTCAGAAGATCGTATGTCGATAAGGTCGTGAGTTCGATCCCCACTGGTCGAAGACTCCCCGCTTAATAACTGGTGTCTGGTACACGTTAAATTTGTCGGATAACAAAGTACACCAAGTTCACATAACAAATCAATTTCTCTGGGGGTACTGAATTGGAAATTGATCATTCTCTGGTTAAGGTCGAAATTACGATCTATGGATGAATGAATGGATGTATGAATGGACTCGCCATCTAAACCGGGTTGTGACATGTGCGTGGCTAAAGTAGTACTCTTGGACATATATGGCGTCACTGAAAAACAACAAAAGCAGCCCCTGCTTTAAATTCGCTTATTTTCTCCAAGCAGGCTTGCTAATACTGGCACGTCACATTAGAAACAAAAACAACTCAATATTGTATTTGGTCACCATTTTTTTTAAAAACAGCTTCGTGTGGACCCTGTGAAATGTCAATAGGACCATATTAATAAGAATTACACTGTCATCCAAGCAAGAATAGCCTCTCAAATGTGTTTCAAGAATGGCACCGCCATTTTTCAGGCATGGTCCTATTAAGATTTCATATAGTTCACGAGAAGAAAAATCAGAGCTGTATTAAAAGAAAAATGGAGACCAAATACAATATTTAGTGACTGATTATAATAAAGTGGCCTCTCAAAATTGTCTTTTTCAGCAGTTTTATACCTATGAAATGTTATATATATTTGCGTACTATTTCGTTCTTAAGAATATTACTACAAACTCTGTATTGGTATGTTAGGCACCTAATTCTATATTAGCAATAGAACCTATTGACGAAATTAATTAATTAAGAATTAATGACGTCAATAAACTGAATAATACCAACATTTCTCTAGTATAATGTATGAAAACCAAAGAAAAGTTAAGAAAGGGAGGAAAGAAAACTTTAAGCCAAAATATTGATTTAAACGTGATTAGAATTTAAGCTGCTTCATTCAATATAAGTAGCATAAAATGTGGATATTTTGAAAATTTTTCAAACACAAAACAATAATTAAAAAGCATCATTAATGAAGAATTCGAAATATTTTTAAGGTTGAGATATTTTTCGTTAAGATATTAATTCCTATTCTGGATTCCTATCTTAACTTAAATGTTTTTTAAGTCAGCATAGGAATACAGAATACAATAAAAATATAGTCGTAAAAAGATGAAAAATATACAGCTTATTCTTTGTCAAATAATATTGCTTTTTCTTCGTTGATAATTTCTCATAATATGAGGATTAAAAATCCAAATACGTCATAGCATGCATATTTATTTAAAAAATAAAATACTTTTTTGTGTCTGTTTCCTTAAATTAATAATAAGAACTAATTAATTAACATATTTGATGTCATAATATCAATAATGATATAACGAAATCACGATATTACGATATCGTGATGTCATAATAACATTTCATAAAAATATTACGATAAAAATTTGACAAATAGAGCCAGGCTGTAACGAATTTCCGGATCAATAACGGTAAGAAATTGTACTTTAATTCAGTTCTAACAGTTCAGTTCAGTTTGGTTGCCCGTATTAAGCATTTCGTTTTATCACTGTGGCTGAAAACTAAATAATCATCTAAAGTAAAAAAAAAAAAAAAATTACAGACTATAAAAAAAATTCTTAACAAAAACATAATTGAGAATATTATGATTACATTCGTAGTGTCCCGATTTATTTTAGTTTGGTTTATTTCTATTTTTAAATGGTATTTTCAATAAGCAAATAAAATTGAACAAATACTTACCTTTAATAATGGATAGATTATTTTGGCATTGGAAAAGATAAATATATTTTTCTTTTTGGAATCTTTATGAGCGTTTCATATACAAAACAAATTACACAATATATCACATACCTATTATACTGCTTTCCAAAAGACAGAGTGATGAAATTAAGAAAAGAACTTCATCATAACACCTTCAGATATTTGCCAATGAATCTAAATTTTTTATCATATAGATGAAATTCGACTGTCACGGTTAGAAATGTACCTGATTCAATAATAACGACGCATGTTGACGTGATATTTTTCTCGGCAAAAGGATTAAAAAATAATTTATCTAATATGGAATCCACGAATATATTCTTACTGTACTGTTGATACATGTACTGTTGATAAAAGAAATGGGCATGGATGTTTCTCTCTCTCTTTGTGCTGTCCTCTGTTGTGTGTATGTGTGTGTTGTGTGAATGTGGTCCACCCTATAAACGGGTTTGTGGCAGTGTGGCGTGGGCAATGTTGCTCGCCTCCGTGACTTTGGTTCGCAGGTGCCCACTGGGTAACGCGAAATGAGCATCAATTCTGGCATCTTTATAGGCAAAGATTTAAATTCAGTGCCTGTCATTGGAAAAAAAAACATAATTATTTAAACTATAACTTTTCTGAGAAATTCTATGCTTATGTCTTATTTACTATAAAAACAAAGAAAAAAGATGCAAAGGACTTCTTCCTAGAATAGTAAGAAATAGTAAGAATCAAAAAAGAATTCATCTGGCTCTCTTTGGAATTACTCGTATTTCCTTAAATTTTAAAAGCACAGAAAATACAAAATTACATAAAAACATAGGAATTTAAGTTTTTAAACTTACAGATTGGATAAAATTACCAAAACATCAGATATCTCTTTCATTATAGTAATGTTTTGAGTTCTGAAAAATGTAAGAAGAAAATATTTTGTAGAAAAAGGTCTTGTAAATTCTTCTATCTGAATAGTTTAAAACATGAGATCTTTAGTTGTATAGAGTTCCAATTTGCGTTCTACTGAAATAATATACACTGCAAATATGTAAATAAATAGAATAAAATATTGTCTTAGTAGAGACATTTATCTAAATATGAAATGGAGAATTCGAAGAACTAAACGATATTCAAATTTAAATTATGATTTTTTTATGAGAACAAAATAGTAAAATCAATGTATGCGGCTTTATCTAAATCGCTATCCTTAACATAAAAATTTATTCGTAAACTTAACGCAAAAATATACAAACACATATGAAGGTCACAACCAAGAAGTAGCAATCAAGAAAAGTATGTAAATTTGATGAACAAATAAAGAGGAAGGCGGGATTAAAAATATCCAAACCTATTCGGTTGCAGTTTTATCTCTTCATCTAGCCATCAACTAGTTCTGATGATTTCTCTTCCGTCTTTTTTAATAGTGATTCTTCAGATTTCAATAACAATAACGTTTTTGTTCTCCACTTGGAGAAATATGTTTGTCTCTCTTTTAGTTCATTTTTAAATTAAATTTTTGTAAAAAATATATCAATATATTTACACTTTACAAATAGTTCATTAAACCACAAAATGAAGCATGTTTACACTATTTTATCTATTCTAAAATTGAAAAAAAAAGAACACACATTTTCTTAGAAAAGAGCTTGAAAAAAAGAAGCTTTTCGAAATTGCTTCATAATTTGAAATAATTTAATATGAATTAAAATACGACTTGAAAAACATATTCATGCTAACAAATAGTTGATATTTTAATAGATTTATAAACACATTCACAGTAACAAATAATTCCACAGTGGATTAAAATTCATAAAAAATTTGCAATACATTTTAAGAAACTTCCAGCAGAAAATAGGAGAAAATATTTATCTATAACTTTAAAAAGCGGCATACTAAATAACTTTCATCTTAACTAGGGAAGTTAATTAATTCTTAAATTATTAAACTTTAAAGCTTCATTATAAGTTAGGAAAATTCTTTGAGAAGGCTTTAAACTTTATTAAAGTGCATTAACGCAAATAGAAGAGGAATTGTCTCGCCATTAGATTAAAAAATTCTTTCTTTTAAGTAACTTATTTGAACTTTAACATCGTTCATTATCGTAACTCTTACATTAGTTAGCGATCGCATCAAAGTCAAATTAAGTAGACAAGTTACATAGTTAATTCTAAATTCCAGAGTCTGCCATGTAAATGCAGGTATTTTAAAAGGACGTAAATAGAAAGAATTATTTTAACTGTCTAGTGTTATATTAAAAAGACAGTTCTTATATCCGAAAAAATTATTAAATTGGCAAATACAATAGAGATATTAATACAATACAATAATAAATACATTGGTACTCTAAGTGTTTCATCATTAAAATTAATTTTTGAAGAAACAAGATATTTCTGTCTGCCATAGTATTAAAATTATTATATGATGCTACAATTTGAAATTAAAGCGCAGTTCTCTTTAATAGCTCAAGATATAATATAAACAAACATGAACGCCCAATTATTATTTTGATAACGATCATTTTGTTAGATTAATTTTTTGTAGAGCTAGGGATTAACTTTCTGCATTCCTATTAAAACTATTTATAGCTGCTATAATGGTAGATTTAAATTTTGTTTGTTTTTTTCTTGGAAATTTTGTTGTTCTTCCTTATCAAGCGTGTTATGAGTGATAATGAAGATTTTAAAACTGATATTTCTAAGCTATGTTATTTAGAACGCGTGTATCGAGAAATTCTAAGAATAATTTGTTCTAAATGAAATTTCTTCCTAACTATTTTTAAATGTAAATACAGTACACTCTCGATTATCCTTGCGCGGATTATCCGGTTTGCGGTCATTGCCTTCTCCTATGTCATAAAATAATACATGTAAAAGGAAAACTAATTATATTAAATTCATTTTGTGTTAGAGCATTTCGCACTATTACATTTTTTTGCTGATTTTTTTACCAAAAATAAACCATTTTTAATATTTTTTATGTTTGTATCGTTGTTTTATTACTTTAGTAGCAAGTTTTAAGCTATTATGTTTTAAAAAAATGTACAAATAATATTACATAACAAAAAATTAAAAAAAAAAAAAGCCTCCGCACCTAGTCGGATACCTTAAGTCAAATAGTAATTGATGCAGAAGATGTAGTAAATGAGGGAAATACAATTTCTCATTCTGCTGCTCTGTGGAAACTTTATTATTAGATTATATGGGGGGAATTTGATTAGGGTGACATTACTGCGGTTCGTAAAATATGTGACAACTTATGGCGCATTACACATTTTTTTCAAAGGAAAATTCCTAGTTTGATGTTATACAGCATGCAAATGTCTGTAATTTTTATATTTTTTGTATTGATAATGATTTTCCTTTAATAAAATGAGTTTTCGGATTATCCGTGTTTTTCGATTGTCCGTGTGACCTGTCCCGGTGATTATTTTGTATATTTTAATTATATTTTAATAAGTGGACAAATTACTATTCACCACAAAGCTTGACAGAAATACACCAGTATGCAAGAGTGAACGAAGCATTGATAGTAGTAGTTAAATATTTTGAGTAAAGCCGACCGGTCTGTGTAGGGGGCAGGGAACTGTCCTTACATCAGAAAGGTTCTGGGTTCGAATCCCGGGTAAGGCATGGATGTTTCTTTCCTTCTGTGTACTGTGAAAGCGACGTTGGCCCACCTAGTATTGTGCCCCTGCAAGAGAGGTCAACAAAATCTTCCAACAAAATCCAATTATAGTACAGTATAGTAATGATACTTCTGGTAATAAAAATAAATACATGATAATTCTTGTACTATAACTAAAATATACAGTATATAAATAATCCATTTAGTATTTTTTACGTTTATATGGTAACATTTTACCATAAATTCAGATTCTTGAAAATTATATTTCTTATTACCACACATTTAGTATGAAAAGTAAATTTATCCGAAAAAATAGTTTTTATGCCGTGATTTAAAGTATTATGATAAAAGTACAAAACTTAATAACTAAGTTATGACACTCGAAACTTAACAGCTAAACTAATTAAGCACCATTCCACAGTTCATTTGAAAAATTACTCCGATTTCCATTACAAAACGAAAAGCTTAACATAACCTATTTTCTATATTTTCACTTTTACGGATTTGAAAACTATTTAATTAGGAATAATCAAAAAATCACGCAATTATCTATTCACATTTTAGCTCAACATGTCTATTGTTAACAATTTCAAAACAGTAAAAAAAAAAAAAAAAGAAGAAAATTCTTACCGTGAGTATTACGGTTAATTCCATGGACAGACTACTGCTGGTTATTTTACCTTAATTTTTTTTATGAAAATTCTAATAGCGCATAGATGTAATGCATGATTGTTGTTTTGTATATTGTGCAGATTTGTGCGTGAAGCTTAGTATAAGGCAGCGATTCTCAACTCAGTGGGCTCGCCCTTCCAGTGGGGCGCGAGCATATCCAAGAGATAATATTATTTAAAAAAAAATTGATTACCTGACTGAAAGGAAAGCACACACACATACAAACGAAAATACATTTTGACATAACATTTAATAACTAACTTATTAAATTAAAACAACTTACTAAATCAAAACTTACTAAATTATGAGCAAATTTCATAATTATCAGTGACTTTCTTGGGCCTGCTATGCAGAGCAAAGTTTTTCGAGGGAAAGCTCAATATTTAATTAGAAATAACCACTCCCAGTTCTTTTTCTATAACTAGCTGAGATCTATGTTTAGTCTTTTAGCCACAGCAGAAAATCCAGTTTCACAAAGGTAGGATGTTGAAAATGGTTATGGAATGCGAAATGCCTCTATTTTCGTTGCAGAAAATTCATCATATACACCTGTCTAAAATTTAAAGAGGGATTTATTACTCTTGATTTTACCACTTGTCGTGAATTCTAAGAAGATTTCTTCCCCTGCAATTGAGAGCCCTTCGGGAGTCCTATGAAATGGATCCCTAGCCCACTCGTAACTTGCTATAAGTTTGTCGTCATCAAGAAAATACTTTTTAAAATTTTTTATTAGCATGGCTAAATGATTTTCAATGGTAACAAAAACAACTTTAACATGTTGTTCTTCAGCCTTGTAAGTTTTAACACCATCATCCATATTTTCAAACATTGTTAGGTTTATTTGCTTTAAATTTCTGTTCCATAATTCCAGTTTTCCACAAAAAGCATTAACATTATCACGCGTATGCAATGTATGCGTATTTGATCCTTGGAGTGGGAGATTCAAGTTATTTAATTTCTGGAATATGTCGACCAAGTAGCTCAATTTCATCACAAATAAACCATCGCAAAAATTCTCGACTTCCGGTCTGTTTATCTCTTCTAGGAAAATGGCAATTTCTTCTTTTAATTCATAAACACGCTGCAAAAATTTCCCACTTGATAACCATCTTGCCTCGCAATTAAATAGTAACGATGAATGTACTGCACCCATGTCTTTACATGGTGTGGTAAAGATTCTCGATTTCCGGGGTCTCATTTTTATATAATTTACTACGGTTACAACTGTAGTTAACACAATATTCAGACCTGGACTGATTTATTTGGAAGCCAGAGCTTCTTTGTGAACCATGCAAAGTGTCCAGACTCACTGTGGCGATTTTTGTTTTACAAGTGCTTGTATACTTTGAAATCTTCCGGACATTGAACGCGATAGTTTCAACGCGATTAAATGATTTTATGTTTGCCTCGTTCATAAAATTATTTAAGATAGCAAATAACGCGAGTGCTGTTGCTTTGAGTTCTATTAGTTTAAAGAAAAGTTGTTTTTCTACTACTGACATATCATCACAAAATCGAAAACTACAATGATCTTGAACTACAATCGATCATCTTTATTAATATCTGTTGCCTCATCAAACTGTCCTGAAAACAATTTGTCACGCAACTTCGAGAAAAGCTGAACAGTATGTATTCAGTTATATCACCAATTCGACGGGCAATAGCATCATTTGAAAGAGGTATGAACTGCAATTGTTTTGCAAAATTATCTCCAAACATAATTTCCTCTGTCTCAATTGCTGCTGGCAAAATAAGCTCTTCACCTATAAGCTATTTTATATGAAACTATGTAAAAGGCAATTGAAGCTTTTACTTTCACAGACAAAGTTTTTCTGAAAACTGTTTTTTGCTTTTCACATTATTTTTAATTCGGAGAATTTTCTAGGTTTGTTGACGCACTCACTATGAAACTATTCCAAATGTTGTTTTAGTTTATTAGGTTTCATGCAGTTTGCCGCAAACAGTTTTGAGCAAATGATTTAGCTCTTTAAATGTATCTTATTAGATCTTAGATTGAATTTAGATCCAAAATACTCA
The DNA here is from genome assembly GCA_949128135.1 of Parasteatoda lunata. Classification (NCBI taxonomy): domain Eukaryota; kingdom Metazoa; phylum Arthropoda; class Arachnida; order Araneae; family Theridiidae; genus Parasteatoda; species Parasteatoda lunata. The sequence continues at coordinate 63,088,055 of OX421973.1, read as the reverse complement.
AAATACATTATTACTTTATGTATTTTATTGTATGTGGGGGGGACGATAAAATTTATGATTGAAAATTGGGTAGCGAGTACTGAAAGGTTGAGAAACGCCAATATAAGGTACGTAATATTTATTATCTTTCATTGTGGATATAACATACAAACTGTATTTGAGTTCAAGATCTCATTTCTATTTAAAAAAATGATTTAAAAATATTTGTTTCTTATATTTTTTATCGATTTTTGTGCAGTGATTAAAAGAGTAAAAGGCAAAGAAAAATAGAAAAGAATACACATGCTTTCGCTTTCGCAAAAAAAAGAAAGATTTTCTAATGAAAATGTTTGAATTTCAATACCAATTTTCTACAGTCGCAGAAATAAAGCTTATATCTCTCTGAAGTAGAACAAAAGTGAAATTTCTTTATCTCCTGACCTTAAAACATTTTTCACATTCCGAGTCATTCTTAACAGACAATAGAATTGGATTTTAAAGGTTCTTTTTCAATAAAAAAGTAGTATACAAGAAATAATGCTAAACTAAGTTGGTATTAGTTTGAAAAATATGTGTTCAAGATATTGACTTCAAAATAGAATGTTTTAGCCTAAATTTCATTTTATGCTACAAAAACCTGACTCAGTTTTATTAGTTATTTGTGCAATTTTGAGATATTTAAATGATTTCGAAAACAACTACAATGTTTTAAGACAGCAACACTTTTATTTATATGCTAATATAATAATTATATTAATACTGAACGTCGAAACTAAAGCAGTAATTTAATGAGTTATTTTACAACAGCTTAATGCTTAACAAGTTATAGAATTTCATAAGGAATATTTCTTAAAGACTAAAATTTTTTTGTAAGAAGAAGAGAAGAGAATGTTGACCTATTAATATTGCTTAATATTTCTTTGAAACTAGTTTAGAAGATTAAATAATGTCTATAGGAAGACGTGTAATGATTATCTTTAATAAATATTTTAAAATCTTTGTCAAGAAAAAAATGTTTCCAGATTATGGGGGGCAAACCCAATTAAACGATAAGAATAAAAAAATGCTATAGAAATCTTTGAAGCCACTAGTGAGAAAAGTGGAGTAAAAACAATCAAGACCAGTTTGATTTTCCAACAAAATTTGAAGTTGTTTCCAATTATCACTTTCTAAGTCTTTCCAATTCTATTGTCTTAGACTACCAAGCAAAGTTTAAATTTCTCTCACGCAGACAGGTAAAAAAAAAAAAAACTGCAGTTTTATTTTTTAGAATGTAAGTAGTTTTGAAGTTATACCAGCGTTAACGGCTGATTTTCTGTAGTGCAATCATAACTGTAAAAACACTTCAGCTATTTTGAAGCTAATGTGAAATAATTTCACAGTAATTTGTACCGTAGTTCATGTGAAATTACTTTAAATTAAATAATAATGAAACTTCAAATTCGTGGTTAAACAGCAATAAATTAGAAGTAATTATACAGTTGATGGTTCAGATTTATGTTCCGATGTATCTGCAGAATTTCTGATGTGCGGAATTTCTGATCTGTAAAATTTCAAATTGACTTTGGTGACTTCAATCTTGATTTCCTCGTTAAGTATTCAACTTTTTATAATGTTTCGTTTTTTTTCTTGATTATATATTAATTTCTTATATTTAGGTGAAAATTCTAAGTATTCTATAAGTATTCTAATTCTGTAAAATATTAATGATGGAGATAACGTAAACTGCTTATATTTATAAGAGGAAAATGCATGAAATACATTTTTAACGTAATTGTAATTATTTTATAATTTCGAAGAGTCGAAAAATTTCTTAAGTATGTTTTTCGCTCAATTAAATAATTTTAAAATCTGCTTAAAATTAGGTATTTAAATAATTCTATATTTTAGTATTGGGAGCACAAATTAGTTCGGTCCATTTTTTGTGATCAAAAATGAATTTATTTCAGAACAAAATGAATGAACAGATTAATCAAAGTATTGTCCATCGCCGGCTACTACTTTTTCCTACCTCTCAGGCAATTTCGAATTCCACCTCGAAAAAATGTCTCATCTTTTGAGGCGATGTCTCGTCTCTTGAGGCGTCTTTGAGGAAGTGAACTGATGACCTGCCAAATCGGGCTGCATCCGTCGGAACAACCAGTAATCAGAATGAGCAATGTCCGGCGAATACAGCGGGTGTGGTAAAATATCCCACTTGAGCGGTTCCAAATAATTTTATACGACTTTTGCGACCTCAGGCAGACCGTTATTATGTAGAAGAATAACTTTGTCATGTCCTTGCTCGTATTCCGGCCGTTTTTCTCGTAATGCACGGCTTAAACGAATCAATTGTAGCCTATACCGATTGCCCTTAATGGAATCACCAGAATGTAGCAGCTCATAGTATGCAACACTATTCACCATTCTTGAAACGTAGAAACCAACATGATATATCAGTTGGAGCATTGTCACCATAAACTTCTACAAGCATTCCATGCACTTCAGCTGCACTGTTCTTCCAATTAAAGCATAAACATAAAATCTCCCGCAAATGGTGTTTAGTTACCACAAAATTTTACATATTCAGCAAAGTAAAAAAAAAGGTATTTGTATGAAACTCAAAACGATATAAACTGAATATTAGTGACAGATGTTTAGCCTCTCCGAAACCAGCTGTCACTATGAAACATTCATAACAGCAGAGCCCTCTCTTAAAAATGGACCAAACTAATTTGCACTCCCAATAATTTTATTGCTAATTTTATTTATTTCATTTTTATCTTTTGTAAATTTTCTACAGTTTATTTTATTTAAGAATATTTGATTTCTCAGGAACTATCTACTGATTTCACCCAAATTTTGCCATTTAAAACTGCATTATTTAAAATGACGAAAAAAATTCTAAACCTTACAATTCAAAAGTTTCTCGACTTAAATTTATTTTGTGCATGGAATTATCTTTGGACAAACAAAATTTATAATTGTGTGCAATTGTTTTTAAAATTCGCTTCAGAAGTTTTTGAGATATGGTGAAAATAGCAAAAAGTAAAATTAACATTAAGAGGTCCAAACTTGGGACTGCTCTTTTGGCCAAACTATTGGGGCCATATTTCCGAAATTACAGCTACCTCCTACATTTTGGGAGTCAAAAATCTGTATCCTTCTAATAAAATGTATGTTTATTCAGAGAAAGTACGTTTTGTGTCTGATTTCATAAAAAATGTCGTCTGCATTAATTTATTAGCATATTTGAGGTCACCCTCTCGAATCATTGAGATTGAGTCCTAGAAAGTAAAGATCCGATCATTAAATCAAAAGTTATTCAGGGTTGTCCGTTTATTTTTTGCTCACTGTACTTATTTCGTAGTGTTGTTCAGTACTAATTATTGATTGTTTACTTTTTTCACTCCGTACGAAGAACAGATATTCAACTAGTACTTAATAAATGTGAAACATATTTTTTTGCGTTGGTGAATGTACACTTTAAGACAGTATTATTTGTTAATTTATCTCTATTTATAAATTAACCATTAAGTGAAATACAGTTCGTTAACTTTTTCAAAATGCTGAAAAAATACTATTTTGCAAAGAAAATGAGTTAAAAAAAAGAATTAACATTAATTAGTATTAAATTTAAGTAAAACTATAGTATTAGTCTGGAAACTGTTTAGATACGATTATTTTTGAAGAAGTTCAGTTTTATTAAATTAAAAATTGAATATTTTACTTTATGTGTTCAATTTTAAACTATTTTGTTTCTTACGCAAACTTTATAAATCTTGTTTCGTTTTATTCTTTTAAGATTATTCTTCACTTTCCTTTTAGTACGGTTTTATTTATAAAGTATTTTTAGCTCTTTAAGATTAAACAATTTTTGATTTCGGGTGTGGCATATAATGAAGAATTTAAGTATTAAAACTCACAATTAAAGTAATTTTTAAATGGCTGAAGAAATCGACTATTCTTGGTTTTTAAGTTGAAAAACTATTGATCTATAAATGTTATATTAGCCCAATCAAATTAGACTTTGGTTCCGAAATAACTCCTAGAAAGTTGTAAAAGGATTTTATTTCACTTAGGGCATCTTTAGGAAGAATAATATAAATTTGCGACGGTTTCTGATCAAGAGCTAAATTTATAAGAGCCATAAAAATGCGAAATATTTGTTATTTTTCCAGATTTTGCCCCATAACATTTAAACGATGCATCCTTCACAAATTTTTAAAAACACTGAAACTAAAGATCTCTGAACTCCACATCGAATTTTATTCTTAAACATTAAATTTGGTCAAAAGGTATGGTCCGAAACAGTAATCAAAATTTAGAAAAATCTTCCATTTTGACAGAAAAATGTGTGAAACTTTAATACTATAATTTGTTACTAACCATTGAGAGAATATTAACAATTTCTAAATGAAATGAATGTTTTTTTTAAAAAGAGAATAATTGATCAAGTTTATCGTAACATATAAGTGATTTCTATAGTAACATTTTAAATAAATAAGCTATTTATATTTTGATTGAATCTTGGAATTGCTTAGCAGTAAGGCCCGGATTTTGACGACATTTGCATTTTTGGACATTTTTTGTCCTTTAGAGCATTTTTTAGATTTATAGGGCATTTTTTAAAAAAATTTTGGGGCGTATTTTGCATTTTAAAGCATTTTTTGAGTTTTTTGTTAAATTTTTATTATTTTTGGGGGCATTACATGAAATGCACGATTTGTCTTACAATTTTACATTTCATATTGTAACTCTCAATACCACCTGCATGCCATTATGTTTTTCCATTATGTTATTGATTGATATAAAATATTTAGAAGTAATTCTTTGTTACAACTTTCCCAATTTCTCTGATTTGTATAGTTTAGAAAATTAAAATTTTCTAGGAAAGAATTTACTATTGTCCACTATTGAAAAAAACTGTGGGGAGGCATAAGAAATAAAGTCTGAAAACTTTGTGAAAGGTTAGAGCCAAATGATTGAAAATTTGTGTATTCAAATGCACCCATGTGCTTCACAGTTGTCAACAGCACAAATGTACAATTGTGTTTTCAAATGAACACCTGTGTATAAAACCGGTTGAATACACCTAGTACTCTTATCAGTCAGAGCAGATATTAACAGGATTGAGCAAAATTTCAAGTATCTTAGTAAGTGGAAGGTGCAATTAGAGTGAGCTGCAATCTACTATATATTAGGAGGTTGCAACTCACTCTAATGCATTTTCCTAATATATAGGAGATTGCTATATATTAGTTTTAATTTTATATTAGTTTGATGAAATAAAGATTACATAGTGTTTGAAGAAATGCCTAAAACCAAACCATCTAAGTTTTGCCATTTGCGGAAGTTTGTTTCAGAGTTTGGTGAAAACGTGTTTTCTACTGATAGAGTAATTTTGTTTTGTAAACTCTGTGAAACGAAAGTTGCACCTGAAAAACGTTTCACTGTAGTTCAGCATATTGGAAGAGATAAACATATCCCGGCTTTGAAAAGTGCTGAAACGAAAAAACAAGTATCTCAGCGTTTAATAGAGCAGACTAAATCATCTACAGCCTCAAAGAAGTCACCATTTTAAAAAGAATTATGTGATGTTTTTGTATCAGCAAATACTCCTTTAGACAAACTAAACAATTTTAAATTTCGCCATTTTTTAGAAAAACTCTCTGGACATGTTGTGCCTGATGAATCCACATTGCGTAAAAACTACATTGATGACTGCTTCATTTAAACTTTGCACACAATTAGAGCCCGTGTAAGAAATAAAAAAATATTTGTGCCAATTGATGAAACAAATGACGTTGAGGGTCGTTTCATTGCAAATGTTATAATTGGAACACTTGAATCTAACTGTCCCTGCCAAATATTTTTATTTAATGCAGATGAACTAGAGAAAGTGAATCACTCTTCTATGTGTCAATTATTTGACAAATCCCTATCTATTATGGCCCAATGGTGAACAACACAATGATGTTCTTCTGTTTCTATTTGCTACTGCACCATATATGGTCAAAGCTGGAAAGTCAATTAAAGGATTTTATCCTAAACTAGTTCATGTTACTGGTCTTGCACATGCACTTCGTCGTGTTGCCGAAGAGATCCGTGTAAATTTCTCTGATGTAGACAGTCTGGTGTCAAATTCGAAAAAGATTTTTCTGAAAGCCGCATATTGTCAAGAATGTTTCAAAACATTTGCTCCTAGTCTAACTTTGCCCCCTAAACCAGTAATCACACGATGGGATACCTGGTTGGATGCACGCGCATGCTTATACTACAGTGAAAATTTTAAGATAGTGAAGTCTATCCTCAGTAGTTTTGATTCAGAAGGTGCTTCAATTAAGGTAGCGCAAAACGTGTTGGCCTCTGATGAAATCGAAGGAAACTTAGCATTTATCAAGTCTAACTTTGCTATTGAATCCTCGACAATTACAAGCTTGGAGAAACAAGAATTGGAACTTTGCGATGCAATAAATTATATTGTCAAGTGAGTCAAGTGTTGCAAAAAGCAAGGGGAAAGATAGGACAAAGTGTAGCAGCTAAATTGAAAGTTTTGGAGAAGAACACTGGTTTCGGAACAATGAAAAAAATCTCTAGGATATTAACTGGTGAATCAACATCTTTTCAAATTAAAGAAGAACTGTCAGTAAGTGAGACCGTCTTTTTCAAATACCCACCAATAACATCAGTAGACGTTGATAAAAGCTTCTCCAGGTATAAAAATTTATTTCAGACAAGAGAAGCTCGTTTACATTTCAAAATATAAAAAAACATTTAATAATCCAATGTAATTCTGATATTTAGTAATATTATGAGAGGGAAGTTGTTATATTCATTAAAATTTCTATACAAAATGAAAATGTTTTGGAGTCTATCTATTTTCCTTTTTTTGTTATTTTAGGATATAAAACATATTTTTCAAACAACTTTAATGAACGTAGAACAAGTATTGCATTGCTTTATATTTTTTGAAATGACTTATAATAATTTTAAATAGTAAAACATTGTTTTAGTTCAATATTTTTACTTTATTTAAGTCATGTCATAAGGCATTTTTAGCGCAATTTTCGCATTTTTTAAAGACATTTTTTGCATTTTTTAAGGGCATTAGTTGAGATTTTTTAGGTCATCAAAATCCGAGTTCTTCTTATCAGGTTTTCTATAAATATCATGGAAAACATAATTTAACAGCGATATGAAGTAGAGTCTATTGTTTTAAAAATTAGTTTTATTTCTTGTGGGTAATGTATTTCAAGATGCATGAATGCAAATCTCATTTTGAAGTAATAAAACTAATATTATATAAAACGGTAGTAAGAATTAAAATTATATAAAATTGCTCTTATTCCCGTTTTTATGATATGTTTTAGAGAAAAAATAATATTTATGAGTAAAATTTCATTTATTATACTCTGGTTCCTTTCTTATCGGTTTTATTTTCATTGAGACTTTATAAGGCAGTCATCAAAGAATACACAGGAATGTTTTAAATATACAGTAATCTTATGTTCTCACTTTCGTTTTTAAATAGTACTTATGTGAAAGAATCTTAATCTGTTTCTGGAAACAATAAACGTAATAAAGATTTTAGTATTCTAAAAGCTTTAAAGAAAATTTAATTGATTTTATATGTGAGGGAACCCATTGACAAATAGGTGCCTAGGATTACACCCATGAAGACTAGAACTGAGCCTGGTACAATGAACCAAGTTTTAGAAAACGTTGTTTTTTGAAAGCATGCTTTGATTAACCATAACTTTCGTATCTTTTACCTTTTATTTATTTTTCGAATCATAGGCATTTGTAAGTACGAGTAACGCGCTTTTCCTTAGACTTCGAAAAATGTGCTCAATTTTGACAAACATTAACGGAAATAAAATGAAATTTTAAGAACGCTGTTTCTTGAAAGCATTATTTAATTACCCATAACTTTCGTATCTTACGTTTTACATTCAATATTTTTTGAACCGCTTACGTTTAAAAGTAAGCATAACATACTTTTATTTAAAAGTAGAAAAATGTGCTTATTTTTGATAACAATTAAGAGAAAGAAAATGAAATTTTACTTATAAGTGCAAAAAACAGCTACTTTTATAATATTAAATATCATTGAGAATAATAATTTGAAAGGCACTTTTAATTAATCTTGTATAATATCATAGATACAACTGGGAAATAAGTGCTTATTGGTTAAAATAGATTAATTTGTCCACTGCTTTTATTTTTTTATCCCATTCAAAGCCCTTTTAACTCATAGGCTATAAATTTACACAATTTCACTTTTATTAAGTATAAATGAGTCATATTAATTATACAAAGCATGTTTTAAAAATATTTGTGTCTAGCAAAAATTCATGGTTTATTTAAATTCATTCTTCATTCTTTTTTCCTTTCACAGGCTGGAAGAAAATAAATAAAACTAAATTGGACTATCGAATAACGTAGCAATTTGATTCCCCCCAGACAAATTGTAGAAAAACAACATTATGACTAGTTTTGGTTTTCTGTTTGTATCTAGGGAAAGAATTGAGCGAAGTTTAAAAATTAAAATAAGAGTTATTGAATTAAATAGAATAAAAATTATGGAGAAGTTTTTCAAAATAGTTTTAACGTTTAAAACTTTTATTGTTTTTCTGCAAACATTTTCAAAATATGCATTTTTTAAGCCTACTGGTCTGCCACCTTTATTAAAATAAAACACAAATTACGAAATAAATCATTTAGATTATTTAAAAATTGTGGCTTTTTATTATAATTTTTATTGTCTTATATTTTATCTTTACATTTTTATAGTGCATTTTGCTATATTACTTTTAAGTATTTAAAATTTCCAAAAAAATTTGCTTTAATCAACTTTTTTAAAACATACTTTTTTCTTTTTAATATTAATCTTTTTTTAATAGTAATTTTTTATGGATATTTCCTTTAAATAAATAAGAAAAAAATGTAGGTTATAAAAGAATGATCTATTCTTTTAATATTTACCCCCGCTGTTATTTAAACAAATTTATATTACCTAAGGTGTAGTTTCTAAATTATTGATAAGGTTTCTCATGAACTTCAAAAAAACCGAAATATTGCATTTATCATTGCAGTCGTTTTTAAAATGCATTAATGCATAGTTTGATTTTTCTCACATTGGGAAAATAAACACGTGTTGAAGGATGATTACATTCAACATCAGATTATATCTTAACTCTGGTTTTATTTCTTTTCCAAATTGGCCTTATAAGAGATAAATTGTTTTAAATATTTTATCCAATGATACTATTATTTCTAATTTTTAGTTTAGCGAGTGGTAAAGTTAACCAAAATGGTAAGATTTCAAAGAAAATTATCATTGAAAATCTTAATCTATTAAAATAAGTTTATATTTAAAAAAAATAAATTTAGTTTACAAATATTTTATGTTTTCCTCTTCAGACTATCTTTTCAAACAGCCAAATAACTTGCAAATTTAAATTAACACTACGCATAGTTATAATTAAGTATAGTTAAAATATTTTTTCTTAAATTTTTTTTTTCTAATCTTCCTTCAGCTCAAAATTTTATTCCGTACTTATACCATAATATTGTTTTTTAACAGGATTAAAATAATTTAAAATAATTCAAATAATATTATTTTATTTTACGTTAATGATGAAGAAACTCAATATATATAATTTTTATAGCTTGCGAGAATGTTTAGTAAAAATTAAGTACTTAATCTATTATTTAAGAATTTCTTTCATAAGAAACAATTTCTTTTTGAAATTTAAGAAAAATTTTGTAAGTAATTTCCGTATTATCCCATTTCTGCATTACATTTTCAAAATTTTTTATTGTTTTTTTTAAATACTTTATTATTAGTATTTTTGGTATAGTATTAGACTAATAAAAAGGATTTTTCCTTATAAAATGCATTTAAGTTATTAGAAATTCGAACTGCTTTTTCTTCCTTTTTTAATATTGTTTATTAATACCTACAAAGACTTCATAATCTTTTACTGAATTATAAATTAACTGAGACTATATTAAATCTATTCTTATAAGTAATACTTAATATTTTCTTTCTTCGTGCAAGACCATAGAAAAGTTGACTACATTCAAATCTATTGTATTAATATTGATTTATATTACCTACAAAGGTTTCTAAACTTTTATTTCACACAATTTACAGAATAAATTTTCTAACATTATTGATGTAATATTATGATATATGAATACCTAAATAGGCATTAAATACTGAAAATTAATAATATTATGCTTTTCGATTAGCGTTAAATTTTAATTAAAATATTTAGCTAACATTTGGTTGCATTAAAATTTCTCTATTCTAAAACTAATAAATATATTCTATATTAAAAATTTATTACTTTATCAGATTTTAAATTTTAAAGAGAAATATTCTCAAAAATTGAAATTTATTAAAAAAGTATACCAAATTCAATATGAACTTGGAATCGAAGATATTTAAAATCCAAATTAAAAAAAGAAATGGAGAAAGTTTTGTCAATTATATGCCAGAATCATTCTGCTTTTTTCGAAATATTTTTGAATGAAGAAAAAGAAACACAAACATTTTGCAGATATAGAAACTTATTGTAAGCAATTTTTTGTACTTTTGCGCTAGAGAAAATATTTCGATAACTTAGAGCAACTACAATTCCCATGAGAAAAGGTTTTTGCAAAAGCTGAAAATCAATGAAAATTAAGATTTTGAAAATAAATTAAGGATTATATTAAGACTCGTTCCTCAATGGTTTCTTACAACCGTCTTAATCTGTGGAAATTTGGTTTCAATCTGCGAAAAAAAAAACCATTAGCTTTTATCTCAGACTTAATTTTCTACATTGCTTATATAAAAACATAGTAAATCTCCGAAAACTTTAAAAATTTAACTATACAGCTCCAAATGGAATTGTGGCTTATAGTTTGAAACAAATATGTATATAATTTCAACTTCCAAGTTGGTAAAGTGGGTTTAATTTTCTTCCGCCACCACTTTGGCCGGGATTTGATCAACACCTCTAGGAAGAGTAAGGCCTCCGGACGGATCAATTTAGTAGTTTGACATAACGAACATAAACTGAGCTATGGGATTTTTCAGGAAAGATGTCACAACATCAAGACTATTATTAAATTGCGCAGTAGTTAAAAATAAGAAAGAAGTCTTAATGTTCGGATTTCTCCGTGCGAAGGATTTATTTTTCCCAGGAGGTGTTTGGTTCTATTGTCTGTACTGTTTGTCTAAGATAGATACTCTGCCAGACATTCGTCTGGAGCTGTGGCGGTGACTATGGTAACGAGGTATGATTATTTCAAGTAGGGGTGCGGGGTCCCTCTTTAGGACTGGTTTCGGCGAGAGGAAAGGAGACC